>CANUEZ040000152.1:2560000-3963750 GCA_948099385.1 Fasciola hepatica | reverse complement strand
CAAAAACCTAATAATAATCGGTACTGAAATTGTTCAAAGACTATCTTTCATGCTTCCAGTGGTATTTCATATAATCAAATACGACTGCTGAAGCACTGGCCTAAGTCATGAGAGTTATTCTGTTTAGGCATTGTAAACTGGTAGGTTTACGCTTAGATGATGGCAACTGCGGCGTATGGTGTGGCACATCCTAGATTATCAAGGGTTCGGGTTAGTATCCAGCGTTTTACTCATAAGCTCTATCAAAAGACATATAAGGATTCGTAAGAGCGATCAGTTTTTGGATGTCCAGAGCTACGTGTAGTCCAGACTTAAACATAATTAGGGAATCTACGGAACGGACTTCAGCTGGGAGTTTATTCCACAGAGTTGCATATTTCAGGAGGAAGAAGTTGATGGTAAAAAGTTGGGATTGTTTTGCTGTCCTAGATCGTATGAATGAGCCGCTGAGTTCCGTAATTGCTGCAGCGGTGGGGCCAACCCTATGCGGGTCTAATTGAGCCTAGGTTGCTCAGAGCGGTTATTTGATTTATTAGTACCCTATACCTACCTCAAAGGCCTGAGCCCTTGAAATATACGGATTGTATAACCTAGTCAGCGTGTCCACCGTTAGGGCTGTGCTTATTTCCTGTTTGAAAGCCACCGATGTCGGTGATAACGCCCGAATTCGTTGTGGTAGCTTATTCCACAATGAAGCGTACTTGTTAATGAAGAAGTTTGACCGAAGAGCAAGCTTCGGCAAAGGGACAGACACCAAGAACTCATTGTTACGTAAGGGATACGTAGAAAGGGTTCTTACCTGCGGTGCTGAACTACATGATCTATTCTTCAAGATATTGTGAAAGAATAGAAGGTTATTTCTTATGCGGCGTAGCCATAAGGGATCGATTTTCAGCCGCTCACAACGTTCCATGTAATTAGAGGGCGAAGAAAAACCTATGAGCTGTTTCGTGAATGCCCGTTGTACGTTCTCAAACGATATGCGGTCCCTTTGTCGCATGTTGGAACAAATGATTGAGCCGTATTCCAGAAGAGGTCTAACATGGGACTTAAAAATGTTTAGTTTACTTTCTGGCAAAATAAATGTTTGATGTATTAGCCCGATCGTACGGCTTGCTTTAGCCACCTGGATGGCTGCGTGCTCCGAAAAGTCAAACGTACATGAGTAGTGTAGACCCAAGTCACGTACCTGAGAGTTATTGGGGATGAATTTGCCGTTTATACTGAATCTCCCAGTGGGGACGTGACATTTATACGTAATAATATTACTTTTTTGGCGGAAAAACTCATTTTCCAATCATTACTCCAGGAGCTGAGAGTGGTCAGTTCCCTTGTAATGTCATCTACGGTAGAGGCTAACGCCGCGGGCTCAAAAGTGTACACGATTTTGATATCATCTGCGAACAGGAATGGAACTCGCCGTTGGAAAATGGTAAATATATCGTTAACGTACATTAGGAACAGTAATGGGCCCAGTACACTACCTAGTATCACCCCACTGGTTACGGGACGGGGTTCGGACAAATTTCCACCTATACTTACAACCTGGTCTCGGGATGTTAAATAGGACGCAAACCAAGCGAGCATTGGGTCCACGATTCCATATGTTTTGATCTTCTGTAGTAACCGGACGTGGGATACTCTGTCAAAAGCCTCGGTCATGTCCAAAAAGATCACGATTGCCGATTTACCAATATTGACAGCTTCTGTGACCAGATTGAGGAAATCGGTCATGCATGTCGCACATGATCTGTTTTTCAGAAAACCATGCTGACCAGCGTTGATTAGATTATTGGTAAGGAGGTGACGTGTCAGCCTTTCCTTGATCATTCTCTCCATGATCCTGGACACGACCGGGGTGTGGTTCACCGGCCGATAGTTAACTGGATCTAGACGTGATCCTTTTTTGTGCATCGGTATGATAGTTGAAGTTTTCCATTGGGAAGGGAAAACACTGCACCTGAGTGACAAATTGAATATGTTTGTCAGCAACATTGGAACATCTTCGCCACCTCGACTAAAAATGACCGGTGGTAATGCATCTGCACCTGGCCTGCAGGACGGTCTTGTTCTTGCAACATGGACTGAAACCTCATCAGGGTGGAACACTACCGTCGAGAAAGTTACTGATGTCACCGGATCTAGAACGGGGAAGGATGTGGCGTCATCCGTCGTTAAAGAGGAGGCAAAATAGGTGCTGAAAGCCTCCGTAATCAAAAGAGGGTCATGCAAGCATTTGTTATTATAGTTCAAATATGGGATGTCTTGGTTAGGTTGCTTGTTTCTGACCTTCATTAGCCTGGCCAGTGCTTCCATCTTGTTTGGGTGGCTTAAGGCATCTAGTTCTGTTTCTTCTTAGAAGAATCCAAGCGCAATTTAATCGCACGGGATATACGTATTATTTGAAGATACGACGAGAAGTCCCTGGTCTTAGTGAATCTTCGTTGGAGTTTGGCTAGGTTACCGCTAAGACGATCTAGAGAGTTCCGCTGTTTGCGTATGATAGGCCCCGAGGCTGGATTGATTTTGTCGAGGCAGTAGTGAAGATTAGTATACAGTTGGGCAGCTGCTATCTCTAGGTCATTAGATAAAAACGATTCGTCCCAGTTTAAGGAACGGATAAAAGAGGGTAGACTATTCCAGCAAGCTTTATGGTATTGCTTATTGGTGGTCGGAAGGTGTGTTTCTGCTGGCTTATCAGTGTGAGGCCAAGGTGCAGTAAAAACACAGGATACCGTCTTATGGTCACTACCGGTGAAGCGACTTAAGATTTGGGTATCTAAATTCTTGATACCAATAGTGAAGATAAGGTCTAATGTATTTCTCCCTCGAGTGGGGGATAAAACATGCTGTACCCAATTACCCACATGGATACACGAAAGGAAATCATGGAGTTTTGGGGGTGATGTCATGGAATGCCAGCATATTTCAGGCACGTTGAAATCCCCAGCTAGAATTTTAGCAGGTACGGGGAGGTTAGAGAAATAGTTGAATGCGTCTATTATTGCTGTCAACTCGTGCCTGCCCTGGTTTGGAGGACGGTAGAGACATCCTACGAGAAGTAGTTGTTGATCTTCTTTGATAGTGAGCCAGACCGAGTCTGGAATGTTGTCTAGAATAAGATGATGGAACCTACTCGCCGTGAATATGTGTCTGGTGTAAATGATGCAGCCGCCTCCTCTTTAGTCAGATCTACTGTTGGCAGTGGCCTGATAGCCGGGTATGGATACGTGGTTTAATGGGGTGTGATCCGTCAGCCACGTCTCGGTAACTAGTAAGATGTCAGGGTGTAGGTCTAATGCAAGCTCTCTAAGCAGGGGCAACTTTGGGAGGAGAGAGCGGACGTTAAGTAGTAAGAGAGACAAGGTGTTTTTGGATAGGTTCTCAGTAGATAGAGCCGTAATTTCATTGTGATGAGGCGATGAAGGATCGTCAAATAAGGCGTGGCTTACGATGGGCAGTCGAAGCTCGACCCATTTTAACCGCGTTTCAGATGAAGAGTTTGTGCCTGTGACTAAATGCGCCGCTGGGCTTTCAAATTGGGCGTAATTTGAAGAGCGGTTAGGGGGTTCTAATTGAAACGGCCGAATCCTGGAGGGGGTAAATGAGGCGCTGAAGGAGCTAGGGGGGATAGAGGTGGTAAGGACTTATGGACATTTGGTGCATTATCCCGGGGCTTGATGCTATACGTGGATTGTGGTTGAGTGAGGGATAAGGACGAAAAAACGGGAGCGGTCCGGGGGCGGGGTGGAAGTTGAAGCTTGTGCCAAGGTTGCTGACTGCACTGAGGTAGTCCACTGAAGGAGGAAATGGGAGACTAGGAACATTCGACAGGAAGGGCTGAACCTGGTGGTGATATGGGTCTTGGAGGACCCCCGGAGAGGTAGAATCGAATACCCCGTTTCGAAAGGTATAGGGCACGGAAGCGAAGGCATGTTGGGCCAGTGGTGGAAAGAAAGGTCCGCCCGGCATCATATTTGGTATCGGGGCAAACTGTATTATCCGTGGAGGCATACGTGGTGGTGTTGAACACGGGTCGAGAACCGGCCACTGGGTCTCTGGGAAGGCTTTATATTGAGTGGGATTGGGCGTGGGTCGGACCCTATTGTGAGTTGTTTGACAATTCGAGCACAGCTCGAGTGGGCTGGATGCTTGTATCTTTGAGCTAGTGCCCTCTGTAGGCCTAGGGTCTGCACGGTTAGGTTCAAGTTTGTGGGTGGATCGGTGCGGTCGCCTCCGGGAGCCCACAAATATTTGACAACTGCTTTCCGGTTTTACTTCGGATTGCATGGTAGGATGGCCCTGGCAGTGAGGCCCCAATCTATCTGTTTGTGCGTGATGCTGGGGCGGAATGGGCCTCGCACTTGCAAGTTTTGTTGGTTCGGAAAGGTTCGTGGACGAATTGAGAGATCTAGTAAGGGCAGGAGGGACAGGCGGATGGGCCCAACCGGATGGAGTGGTGGGAGTAGTCTTGAAGATGTCTTGAAGTACTACACGGGTTCGAGGCTTTGAGCCCAATTGTCCCGGTTCTTTAGGAAATCTTTGATCTTCTGTCGGATTCACCGAGCTGAAACGAGAGTAAAAAGAAGCGGGGGGGGGGGGCGAGGGTGGCAGCGAAAACAAGATACATATAACCTCATTCAGTGTCACACTGTGGACAGTGCCTTAAGCTGAGTGGGGGTGCGGCATTCATGAACATATATGCGATAAAAGACAACTATTTTGTTTGTTTGTTTTTTTGACAAAGGGAATTATTGGGAGAGACCCAGGTAGAGGTCTAGCTTTTTCTTGAAGATAGTTTTGTCCTGCGAGAGAACCATATCTTCCGGAAGTGCATTCCACATGGTAATAACCCTACGGCTAAAAAAGTTAATCCTTAGTGAAGTGCGTGGCCTCGGTTTGAAAACTTTTCTGCTGTGACCACGGAGAGAGGAGGCTGGACAGACGGAGAAGAAGTAATCGCTTTGACCTGTTTCAAAAAGGTGAAACATCAAAAACAGATCACCTCTTACGCGTCTTACGTCAAGGGGATAGAGGTTGATGAGTGAGAGGCGGACGGGATAAGGTAGATGGGATAGACCACTTACTGCCTTGGTGGAGGCCCGCTGAACCCTTTCTAGGATCTCACGGTCTCGGACAAGACCAGAGTGCACTATCTGACTACCGTACTCCAGCAGAGGTCGGATATAAGTGCCGAAAATTATGGGGAAATCATCCTTAAATATGCGCGGGAAGGACCTTCGAATCATGTTTAGAACTCGAAAGGCAGACTTGCTCGCAAGTTCGTGATGATGATGGAAGGATAAGTTACAATCTAACCAGAAACCGAGCACCTTGTGTCGGTCAACTGTTGGCAGAGTGGCTGCTCCATTAATGGAAAACGTGTGACCAGTCTCTCTGCCGAAAGACATGCTCACGCATTTGTCATCATTAACTGGGAGGTTTCAATCCTCGGACCAGCGTTTTGTTTCATAAACTGCAATTTGCAGGTCTTCAACGCTTGAACTCCAGAGGGTTACATCATCTGCGTACATGGCAATGTTCGCAGGAAGGGCTGTCGGTAGATCGTTTATATAGATCAGGAAAAGAAGAGGACCTAAGACCGACCCTTGGGGGACCCCAGTTGTTACTGTGGAGGGTTGAGACAAAACATTCCCGACTTTAACCACAAAGGTGCGGTCGGTAAGGAAGCTACGTAGGATGGCCAACGTGGAGCCTGTGATCCCGTACGTCTGCAGCTTATAAAGAAGAGGGGCATGTGGGACCTTATCGAAGGCCTTAGCAAAATCGATGAATACAGCGTGTGAGAGCTGGCCATCATCATAGGCTTTCGTTAGACTATCCATGACAGTAAGCATATTGGTGATGCATGACCTGCCAGGAAGAAACCCATGTTGGGACGGGGAGAGGATCTCATTTCTATGAAGATGGGAAAGAATCTCACTCTTAAGAATTCCCTCAAAAATTTTGCTAGGGATGCTAGTGAGGCTTATGGGTCTGTAACTAGAAGCAAGGTGTCTACTACCCTTCTTATAGATGGGTGCGATCACTGCTTTTTTCCAGTTACGGGGGAAAACTCCATCGTCAACACATCGCTGAAAAAGCGAGGCATAAGGAGCAGCTAATGTATCCGCGGCTTCCTTGATAATACGGGGGTGGATTAGGTCAGGACCCATAGAGCAATATTGGTTGAGCCGTCGGAAACCTTGAGCGACTGCACCAATGGGAATAGTTACGCGGTTAAGGGTAGTGGTCAGAGATAACGGGTGCATAGTAGGGTGGGATGAAATGGGAAAGGAGCTAAAAATTGTACGGAAGTAGGAGCTGAATGCCTCGGCTACTTGGCTAGTGGAAGTGATTGGAGATCCGGCACTATCTTTGAGAGCTAATGGCGTCGGAGCTGTGCCCCTTAGACGGCGCATGTACTGAAAGAAAAATGCCTAATTGGTCCGTGCTCGATCAAGTACAGATCGCTGGACTGCATTCTGATAGGACCTAATCTTGTCTTTGCATATGTTCCTTATGATCCTGAAGTCTTCTGCATCACGGGCAAGGCCTGTGGCTTTATATCTAGCAAAGAGGCGTGCGCGTTCGTCTAGAATGCGCCTAATGGGGCGAGGGAGGGGTCGCTTAGCGGTCTGTGGGCGACGAATTCTGGGGACAAAAAGCCTATCAGCTAAGGAGATTAACTCTCTGAGATTCTCTGCCATTTCATCCGCAGAGTTACCTGGGTTAGTTAAATTTAGCTGGGAGCGAAAAAATGCACAGACTTGGCCTGCATCCTACGAACCCGCTTACTTGGTGGAGGGATGGCCGGTGATGGAGAGGCCCCTAATGCCCGATCTACCGTGCCGTTGTTAGGGGCAGGTGATGTAGATACGCTGCGGGTAGGGGTCAAAGCTGCATCTAGAAGTACCTGTCGTCCACTGGATGTTACCTGGGGGTCCGACAAGGGTGAGCTGTCAAGGTCGACCGGCACCTGAATTGGTGCGGAGCGTGCCGGGTTGAGGGGAGGTGATCGCACGGCTGAGGCTAGCCTCAGCCGAGGGCCGGTTTGTGAGGCACTAGTGGGAGGTACTGCTGTCCTTGACGCCTCTCTTTGCAGAGGAGTCTTGTCTGCCGTAATCCTAACCGATTTATAAGCTGTGTTGAGGGCAAGCGACGATTGCCTTTTGATAAATTCCCTTGCTATATGATCGGAAGGGAATTGGAAAAGGATAGGACATGTGTGGCGTGGTGAACGTTTGTGTAACCTTGTGCACGTGCATGGATGGTATTCCATGCCAGCTGCCCTGAGCAGGGTGGATTTCAGTTGTGATACTGGGGCCTTGTCCGGGAGATTGAAGGCTATCGCATTTTTGCTATTTGAGATGTGCTTAAAGATCTCGGTAGAAACAGAGTCAAGGAAGTCCGTGGCTGATTTAAGCTGCTGTTGCGTAAAGCTTGCCGCGGTATCCATCAGGCACAGTAGCGGAGCAAGCTTGGCGATATTGTCATCCAGAATCGAGAGTCCTGTTGAGATATTCTCAACCTCTTGGTGAATACGAGCACTGAAGATAGCGTCGTTCGCGAGGTCCACCAATGGTATAGAGCATTGTTTCAGTAGTGTTAGCGGTTTCTTGACTCTAATCTTGGTTCGAAGTTTTTGAGTAACAGGCATGATAAAAGTATTGGAAAAAAATCTTTAGAATTATTGTATTGTTTTGGGATGATTTGTCTCTAAATAACCAGCTAAGTTCCTAGAAACCTATATAACTAGCGAGAGATAACGAAGAACACCCCGTGGCGGTGTAGCGTCCCCTTTAGGTTAAAGCGACTATGCTGTTTTATACATGCCCTGGAGACGTAGAGTTCAAACAACGACTAGTCTACGCTGCGGACCGAACATATGGCTCATAAACTTTGAAGGTATGAGAGAGGTGGCGTGGACCATGGTACGGGAGCGCCACGATCCTGACAACGTGAATACAGACTGGAGTCGTATCCGCGACGAGATCCTTCAGTTGGTTGATGGCTTCGCTCGACCCCACCAACAGCGTTCTCTTGCACGTGATATTCCGTGGTTTGGTAGAGAACTTCAGTGCATGCTTCGCAAGAGGAGTCGGGCATGGCAAAGGTATTGAGATACCGGCTACGGCTATACTGTGTGCAGACAGGTAGGGAATCACTGTTCACCTATGGAGGCAATGAGGCAGGTTTGGGTAGAGGCTGGCAGCCGGCTATATCAAGGCACCTAAACGGTTGTACTCGTATCGCGGACGCCGCACGAGTGCGAAGCCGGGCATACAAACCTTGGTTCAGGCTGAGATCATCGCCGAATCTGAAGAGGCTAAGGCTGATGTCTTGGCACGGCATTATGCATCTGTGAATGCGATGGACCCTGCAACAACCCTTTCGCCTGGTTCACCATTTCCAGAACCCGTTGACGAGCCTTGTTATTTTCGTGTGGACGAAATCACGGCACAACTACAATCTCTCAAATCTCACCAATCAGCCGGCCCTGATGGAATTCACTCTCTGATGTTATGTCCACTTGTTGTCATCTTTACCTCACCAACCACCAGGTTGTTCAACACCTGGCTTGCAGCAGGAAAACTACCGGATGACTGGAGAACCGCTATTACTGTTCCACTGTTCAAAGGTGGTGACAAAACTGCCGCTGGTAATTGTCGTCCTGAGAGTCTAACCTTTCTCGTCTGCAAGATCTTGGAGTTCTCACCGCCCAGAAGTTGCAGGAACACACGGAAAGCCATCACCTGTTCAGGTCCAAACAACATGGTTTCCGGAAATCCCGATTCTGCTCGTCGAATCTTCTGCTTGCTCGCGAGCGCTGGGCTAGAGCGAAGAACAAAGGATATTCCACGGACGTCATCTTCGTGGGCTTCAGCAAAGCCTTCAGTAAAGTTCCACATGACCCTCACCTTCGGGAGCTCAGAATAATGGAAATAGATGCACGATTGCTGAGATGGTTTGAAGATTTCCCAAGAGGACAACGGTTTGCTGTCAGGGTCACAGTGTATTGGTTATTCCGACTGAGTAACGAGTAGCCAATTTAAAACGAATCCTAAAACCAGAACAAGAATGATTCGTGGTTTCTACGGTACTGTATTTACAAGTTATTCGCACATGAACATGTACAAACGTCAACTGTACAGCCACAACGTCTAACAACGGGGACCACAGTTCAACAAGGGCCAATGTCAGGTACCTCCGTCACGACAGTCCAAGTTTGAACCAAAATCCTGCCACTTTACGTGGGCAAAATATAAACAAATACTGAAGTATAGTGATTGATGCATGATGTACTTGTTCCAGAGTCAGTAAAATAAAGAGCATAGTCTCAACAATTCGAGTATATGACAACGGCCAAGGAGGATTTCCAAGCATGTACTTTACACTCAGCAGCCATCTCCACGTGGTACCCAGCGACCTGCGGCTTCCCCCAGGGATCTGTTATTGGACCATTACCGTTTCCAATTTACAAAAACCACCTTCCCTTAGTTTCCTCGTCCTCCTGTCGTGGCCCCATTCGTCGACCGTTTGGAACCTAAAGTACGATGCTTTTCGGATGCTGTATACTTCAAATGTACATCCAAGACGTTAGTATGGTGGTGCGGCAGGCTATCCATTTACAGCTGCAGAGTCTACCAAGTTAGGGAGAGTGAAGGATGTCTTCTACCCGTCTCACTTCTGGACTACGCGGGAAAAACTATTACGGACATCTTGAAGCAACTGGTCTGTTTTCAGTAGCCTATCGGCGGACGCGTGGTGATCTCACCTGCATGCGTCGGATCATTCGGGGTGATCTGGGACCAGAGTTGCTAGCGGATTTTCCACTCCATGGACTATGTCGTACGTGAGGGCACTCAATGACGCGGGTGAAGATGCATTGTACCGGTGTGCAGTTAGTCTATTACTCTTCTCAGGGGGCCACAAACCTTTGGAATACTTTATCTGCTGAAGAAGTGGAAGAGGTCAAAGACAAAACACTTTAAAGGAAATATGACCAGTCTTTGTTGGGGTTATGGCGTTCTACTTAGTCTTGAGTTTATACCAGCGAGTGGATTGTGACGAGCCTCATACGGAGGATTTTCGCTGTCTTTTTTATGCAGAATGGAGAACAAATGGAGAGACTCTTCACGACGATCCCACACCACCCCCACTACCCCCTGCATTTGTGGTCAAGCACCGACGGTTGGTGAGGTTTGGTGGAAGGTCCTACCAGCATGATCAGTCTTGTACTGCTAGCACGCCAGGTTCTATGTGTACTCCAGCTATCTTGACGTCATCGGCGAACACGAAGGCATGGTTTGTAAGATTACGTGCCAGGTCGTTGATGAAAATGAGGAAGAGCAGAGGGTCGAGCACTGAGCCCCTTGGCACCCCTTCCGATTTTGAGACGTGTCTACTCACCTTAGCGCTAAACGTTCGCCGAGGATAAAAACAACTTACCCATGACCTTTCCTTTCCAGCACTTCCCATAGACTGCATTTTGACGTCCAGAAATATGTGGTTCACGGAATCAAACCTCTTGCTGAAGTCCAAGTAACGGACGGCAGTCCACTGTCCTTCCGCCAGGCGCTTGGTAACCCATCGAGGATCAGCGGGAGATTCGTCGGACAGGGTCGTCCTGCCACAAACCTATGTTGAACAATTGATATGAGGTTATTTTGAACCAGAAGCCTAAGATCTGTTTCCTGGCTACCCGCTTCAGGTACTTACACAGCACTGAAGCTAAGCTAACCGGGCGGTGATATTCGGCCTTTTGAAGGGGTCCGGTCTTGTTAATTCCTGCCGCCGTTGCCTTCATCGTGTCTCCTGGTACCATTCCCTCTCTAAGTGATGTTTCATACAGCCTCGTCACCAAAGCCTTCAGGACCTCAGCCTAGGGGTGAAAGACGGCTGGATGAATTCCATCTGGTCCTGCTGCTTTATTTATATTCCGGGTTTGCATTTCCATGTACATCTCTTCTATACCGAGTTCGGGTACTGGAGGCGTCTGTTGTCCGTTCTTTCTCTTCTCTAATTTTCTGCTGGTCGATGCGTGCTCTTGAAGTATGCCAAGAGCATGTCAGCCTTGTCTTCGTCTCTCAGAGCTGGTCGTCTCCGTTCTCCTTCCAAGGCTGCTATATTCTCCCCCTCACACACATTTCCGGGTTGGAGGCAAGCATAGAACCGCTTTGGGTTTGTGCGGGTCGATGCAACCAATCAACTCTCGAAGAATATTCCTCTATTCTTTTGACCGCTTGGGCTTCTTTCCTAGCCATCCTATAGCTATTCAGTGACATCTGGGTCTTGAACGGCTTGTACATCGCCCATGGTTGCCTACGAACGACTAAAGCATTAAGGACTTCTGACTTCCACCATGAGGGTTGATTTCTATTGCCAACCACTCTCAGTCGAGCTAACTCCCCCGCAAATCTGAGCAGCTCCATCTTGATGGCCCCCCAGTTTTCCATTACGGAGGCGTTTGCGGGACTACGTGCCGATTGAACTTTATTCGCTGCCCTCTTTACTTCATCTATATTGATTCTCCCATGGCGCCGAAGTAACACGAATTCCTTCGGTGCCTTGCGAAATCTTAGTGTAACCCTCAGGACAGTATGGTCACTTTTGCCCTGTGAATCCTCGCACCTAGTTTCTTCAAGGTCCCGATGGTGCCGAGTTGTAACTAAATCAAGGGGTGTAAGTACATACAGCTGGACCCACTGCAGAAACTTGTCGCCCGTTGATCCCGTTTGTGTGGTTCCCATTTACAGGCTAACTTCCGATGAGTTAACATCCCTTATAAAATGAACTCCTCCGTCTGTGCGGGCATTGCCTCTTGCGAGTGCAGAAGCTCGACTTATTCCTCGTATGTAGCTTGCGGTGCCCCGTGGATAATGGTAATGTAGACAGTCCGCACCTCGATCCTGGTAAAGCAGGACCTGACCTATACATTACCAGAGACAAAATTGAACGGAGCCTCCCAGTGGCCTCTGTCGGTCCGTGTTGGTAGCGGTACCCAGCCACACCGTCTTCCTTTTATTCTATCCTGCCTGCAGGCTACATGTCCCTAAAAGAGCATGTTTTCAGTATATGGCTCCATCGAAGTTTCCGCCAATGCAACGACCTCATACAGCGTGGTCCTAATTTCCACCTCCTCCCATTTTCTCAGGGAGACTGCAGGTGAAAGTGTGCCACACTGGCAGTAATATGGTCCCCGACACGGACTTCATTGCGACTTTTGCGGCTAGAGTACCCTTGAATACAATATCCGGGGTGATGCCCTTTTTTGCCTCTATGGGTTTCTACGGTGCTGCTCTGTGAATATAAGGCGACGCTCTGGATTTCGTGGCCTTTTTCCCAACCCGTCGACCCGGTGTCGGGCTAGGCATGCACAACGGAATTATCTTTATTTGAGTCACCATACCGACGGCCTGGGTTGGTCTTGTGGCAATCTCAGCTCAACTGGTTTCTTCGGCTTTTCGAACTGACACCTCCAAATTCACCGGAAACACTAGAGTGGACCTTTTGGCAGTCTCCCCAAAAATCGGGCTGCCCGGCTGAGCGATCTCGAGAAGAACCGGACCGCATGCCTATGTAAGAAGCATTCGAGAAATGAGTAGCCAACTTCGAAAATAATCCCGAAACCACAAAGAGAAAATCCGTGAAATTTCATGACACTAGATCATCAAATGAACAATGATATAAAACAAACACGAACCTCAATTATGCGATCAAAGAGACACAGAAAACGAGTGCCATATGTGGCCACGAAGACTGTCCAAGCAGACACAACCGATTGTTAAACCAGGCGAAAAAGACCACACCAGAGGCGAACACCAAGCCCAGTGTGATTTGTTCAACCTCACGGCCTGACAGTATACCTTTACGTTTAGAGGTAGTTGCCGTGGGAGTGATGACCCCAACTGGGGTGGCCTAAGAGTTGGCCTTCGTCGACAGTGGATCAGACACAACCCTGGCGAGGGAGCGGTTTGCCGAGAAACACCGACTCGCTAAAAGCATGACGTCGTTAGCGGTGAGCACGGTGGGTGGAACAAACGTATTGACTGTCTGCCGATCGAGGTTACTGCTCATCTCCTTACACACTAATGAGCTAATCGAATCAACGGAGACATTCATATTAGCTGATCTCCCCATGCGAGCACCGAGATCGGTGAAGGCAGTTTTAACCAGGTGGCCCCACCTGCAGGATGTAACCGTCGAAAACTGGGAGGACGACGAAGTGGACCTTCTCATCGGCTGCGATGTGCCAGATGCACATTGGGTACTGGACCAGAGAGTGGGCAAACGCCAGGCTCCCTATGCCGTGCGCACAGCATAGGACGGATAATATATGGTCCAGTGGGAGGAAGTGGTTTCGTAAGTTACGTATCAGCTGAACCGGACCGAATTGAGTACAAATTGCAACGGCTGTATGCAAAGGAGTTTCAAGACATTGGAGACGAAAGACTATCGTTGTCCCAAGAGGACCATTTCGCTTCAACCCAAGAAACCCGAAAAATTGCGGGTGGTTTTCAACTGCGCAGCCAAGTTCCGGGGCAAGTCGTTAAGCGATCGCCTGCTACGGGTTCCTGACCGGACCACGCCACTGATTGGTTATGTGCCGTTTTAGAGTTCGTAGAGTGGCACTGTCCGCCGACACCAGGGAAATGTGTCTCCAGGTGAAAATACCGGCAGAAGGGCAAGATGCGTTGCGATTCCTATGGTGGGAGGAGAACAACCGGAAAAAGCAATGAAACGTTATAGAATGACTATCCACCCCTTCGGGTCGACGTCGTCACCGTTTTAAGCGAACTACGCCCTCCGAGAAACAGCGAACAAGCGTGGAGCTCTGGTCCACCAGTCGGTGGTAGATAGCGTCAGCAGGAACCTCTACGTCGACGACCATCTTGGGTCATTCAATGATGTAGAATCGGCCGTAGCGCAGCTCAGGGGCCTAGCAGGATTGCTAGAAGAGGATGGTTTCCATCTCACGAAGTGGATATCGAGCGCGTCGACAGTGCTCAAAGTCCTTCCGCACCATGAGGGGGCCAAAAGGGCTCAACACCTGGACGGCTCTCCACGCCCTACCGAACGCACGCTAGGAATGCAATGGAATGCGGAAGCAGATGATCTTGTTTTCAAGCTAAACATTCCCGGGCTGCCAGAAACTCGCCGTGGTATACTATCGGCTGTTTCTAGTTTGTTCCATCCGCTCGGTTTTGTCTCTCCCTGACTGTTGCCCCGAAAGATCCTGCAGTAAACAACAAGTACCGAAAATCCTCCCAGATGTTCTACGTGCTTCGTGGATTAAACTATACTTGACATTACCTTGAAAAGCACATCCATACCCCACACTTTTGCACGTTTGTTTATCCATGTGAGACATTTGAGCTTGGCCTTGAAACGTTTCCGACTATCGTGCCCGAGCCACAGGGCTTTGAACCTTTGAGTTTTACTGTGGATCCTATTTGGCCGCATACTTGAAGTTCGAATATGTTTGTATCTTTTGTGAGTTTCATTTTAGTGCCGTAGAAGCTCAGAGTCAATCTTGTTCTGGCCTTGGGATTCGTTTCAGTTGGCTACGCTTTGCTCGATTTGCGAGTATTGGCTCACATCTGCTGCAGCGGCTCTGTCGTAAGAAAGTGGATTGGGGCCAGCCACTGTACCGAGAAGGCTGGCTGGACTGGGAGGAATTGCTGAACACCTTAAAGAAACTAGGAAACGCGGATCCCACGATGCTTGTCTGTTAGTCGTACAACACAGACGGATGAACTGCACCCCTTTTCTGGCGCATCCCAAGTCGGTTAAGGAGCCGTGGTGTACGGACAATGGTGCACGGGAATGGACAATATGCTACGAGGATCCTGTCCACCAAAGCCCGCATTGCCCCACTGAAATCGGCTTCGATTCCAAGCCTCGAGCTCAGCGCAGCCGTGTTAGCAGTAAGGGCGGTGCAAGCGGTTAAGAGTTGCTTCGACTTCCGGTCGGCTAGCTTTTGGACGGACTCGACGATAGTACTGTTCCACATGCGCAACGTCAGGAGCCATTTTAGTACTTTCGTTGCTAACCGGCTCACGATCACCCACGACGAAACTGCCATGAACCAGGGGGAATATGTCAAGTCTGTCTACAACCCAGCCGATCTTTACCCCCGAGGTGCGACCAACTTCCGGCACCTTGACACGAGCACGGAAGGACTGAAATTCCTGAAACAGCCTCAACAGGACTGGCCCGTGTGCGAGCTGAAGCCCTCTCGAACACCGACTGACCCTTGGAGTCTCACAGCACATAAACGACTGTTAACAGGGATCCGGCCTTGTCAGTCAAGACTAGTCCTACACCACGTTGACCCACAGCTCTAGCTGCTTCGTCTCCTGAAGTGCCCAGAGAATACCTCGATGAGATACCAGGAGTAGTTAGTTGAATTACACTGCTCGAATCCTGGATACGCGTTTCGCTTAAGCAGCAGACATCAATCTTCAGATAATTTATTGTGAGCGCTAAGCACGCCTGCTGACCAGCCTGCATGAGTGTACGCACGTTGAAGGAGCCGAGATTCAGAGGCTGACGAGGTTTGAGAAAATGTGAGTTACAAGACAGAGGATTATTCCCGACACTATTTGTCAGTGAATCGTTGCGAGTATCGACCGTGTTATCAGTGGGAGCATTATGGGTGGATAGATGGGGCAAAGAGGGATGGTTAGGGACAGAAGACAAAGGTTGAATAAAAAAGAGGGAACTCTGAGCAGTAGCACACTTATCACTACCCACTTCGCTCGATGCAATGGGCAGCGCGGTCCTGATTATTCTGCTCGACGACCGATGCAGTATGGAATTCTTTCCATTCGTGCAGTTCATGGGAGATGTTGGACGGGTACTGCTAGGGTATCCAGCCACAAAGCAAGAGAACGATTAGGGTCCTCATCCAAAGCCCTTAGTTCTAACAAGAGCCTATCCGCAAGGCAGTGGGATGGCTTAGTGGAAGCCCATTTGCTTGGACCAATTATTCTTCCACTGATTTTGCCGATTGAGTTGCCAGCTCAAATCAACCCCCAACCTGGAGTACCAGGAGACTAGACTTTGTCTGACCTCTACTCATTGACTTGTCAGGTATGATTGCATCTCCGGCTTAAAGAAGCCATCCTGTATAGCTCTTTGGGTCATAGAGGCGCGCAAGTCATCACACCACGTCAAGGTGCAGTCTCGGACAACACAGTAGTCGACAGGAGGATGTGCCCGACTGTACACGGACGTTTGGGATTCGAGATAAAACCATTGGTATTCTTAAGGATTTCGCACCGGTGCCAAGGGTGATAATACCAGTAATATGTATGTATCACTTCCAATGTACACAATTTATTTTACTTTTTCCTTGGGTTTATTGCCATTACCGGACCAGTAGGCTCGATCGCACAGAGGGAATGAAAGTATCTTCACATCAAAACTAGACCCATTCAGCTTCTCGAATCGCAAAGAACCCCACACGTGCCCGAGGCACAGGAACTTGTACGTGGCTGTGGTATTGAAATATTGGACTATCTTCTGCCACAGCTGGTTGCATTCCAACAACACACGGTGTTCTCTGAAGCAGGTGGTGATTGGAAGGTAGGTCGATGTGGTCAGTCCGTGGCATGGCAAAAAGGTATGAAAACCTTGACCAGTGGATTTAGTCAAGTAGGACGTATTAGACTTCCGGGTTGCGGTCCAAGCGACTCACCTAGCTGTCGCGGCCAGTGGAGCAGTTGCATTCAGATTCTTCCTCTGTGTTCGTGATTCTCGCTTGATACATTGACTGCTTGGATCTTAATCACTTCATGCTTCTATTCTTTTTGTCCCTTACTGGACGATGCCGAAAGGTAGCAACCAAAACCAGAGCACAGAATTGCGAGGTTAATGGTTCAATAAATTGAAACTGAAACTGATGTCTTTGGAAACCTTAACCAGAGTCTTCGACTTAACAGTGGGACACGCAAGTCAGTGATTTGATTAAAACTAAATAGATTTCAGTAGACGGAGTGTTGAATTCGAGGGGGCTTGCCCAGTAGATGACGGAGAACTGAACACCAGACAAAAGGCAAACACGAAGACGAGTGAGGCTTTCCGCTGTTAGCTACTGCTTTTCAAAATCCACTTGGAATTTTTTAACCTTGTGATTGTCGGTGAGCTCATTCTTTGGCACTTTTGAATGGAATTTTCTGAATGTTTGACCCGTCCCCGTAACGCTTTTGAACCATCTCAATTTATCAGCTCAAAACAGTTTATGAAGAAAGACACAGTCACCGTCATCAATCGTTGCAATACAAACAGACTGGTTCAAACTTGCATTAGGTAACCTCTCTTCTGATTGGTTGATTGGTGATACAGGCAGCTACCAGCTGACGGGGTTCCGTTCTTGTCTTATCGACCCGCTGCCTTGTCATTCATAAAGACGTTGGCTCAGGTATTGACCTGGATTATGGACAGGCACTGACGTACTGATTGCTAACCAGTCTCGGCTGTCTATCGACAAAGAGTCAGTCCGTACCTTCACACCAAGAATTGGTGATTATTCTGGTTCATAGAAGGTAACGACCGTTAAAAGCTTGTTTAGGACGAAGTAGCCTTAACAGTATATTCGAGACTTTTCGAGACACTGAACTAAATTACACATGCGAGCAGTGGTGGATTGAGAAATGTAGGAAAATGAAAAAGGCTGCATCCATTGACAATGTTCGCAACCTTTCACGCTTGATCAGAGGTACCGGTCCACGGAAGCCTGGTGTAAATGAGTTAATTAAGGAATCCGACGGCTCGGGGACGTCGTCTGGAACTTTGGGCGCAGCACTTTAGGGAACAATTCAGTTGGTCCACCTCAACCTTGGACCTTCCAAATATATCTGCCAGCGAAACGATGCAGGTGGATATCACTCCTTCATCAGAGATGGAGATTATGTGGGAGATAGGTTTACTTGAAAAGGTACAAAGCCGCTGGACCGGATGGGTTGTCTCCATCTTTTTTCAAGAGTGGAGGCGAAACTCTGGTTCCGGAGTTAACAAAACTCCACCGTATTATTTGGAATAGTGAGCAGATTCTCAGGGAATGGTGTGAGTCGGCCATTGTGCCGATTTACAAGAAAAGTGACAGATCCTCTTGTGAAAACCACAGGGGGGTTAGTTTGGTAAGTATCGCGTCCAAACTGCTCATCGGTCTTATTCTGCACCGATTATCCAGTGCCTGCGAAATGTGTACGCGTGAGAATCAAGCCGGTTTTAGACCCGGTCGGGGTTGTATCGACCACATCTTTACTCTCCGGCAAACCTTAGAGCACAGACACATCTTCCGTAGGCCCACGACCTCTTTCTTGACCTGAAAGAGGCGTTCGACTCAGTCGACCACACAGTTTTCTGGCGCTGCCTCTTACTGTAGGGTGCGCCAGAGTTTATTTCTGAACAACGGATCTGTGGTTAGCTTGTGGGTAGGGTGTGGGCCAAGGAAGCCTTAGCGCTTGCACGAACTGTTTTTGGGCGCACAGCGGGAGATTGTAGAGACAAATGCATGCCGCTTCCGCTGTGGCTAAAACACGGCACTTCACCAGTCTTGATTGCTCACTTCGAACTTTGTAGATTGGCCGGAATGCTTCGGTCACATTCACTGAGCGGTTAGACTGAACAAGGTGTGAACACACAGCGCTCGTAATTACTTTGATTGCTTCAGTGTTCAGCCAAGCTGAGTGGTGTTCACGGACGCGTTCGGATAAGTGTCTGGTTGAACGGCCAACGTACGCTGTCTCACAAGAACAAGTAAAGGAGTACACACAGAATGAGACCATAGAATCTGACACCTTATCCTTTAGTCGTAAATACACACACGGCTTTGATGTGAATAAAATATGGAGCTTTGCCGAGCAAAATTTTTCGTCGAAGGATCTTGATGATCTGCGATGTATAATATCCGCTGGGATATCACCATTGAACGGCAGGCGGACGCATACTGATTTCTTTGGGACAACTGTGGTCTTCGCTCTTTCTTTCACTTGTCGCACTGTCCTACCAATGGAACGATCCGGATATCCATTTTTCAGGAACACATTGCGCAGAGAACGAAGTTCGTTGTTCAGTGTGTATCCAGTACAAATTTTTCGTGCTCTATTAAACAGGCAACGGGTTTAGTTGCGCTTAAGTTTGAGTGGCACGAAACTTTCGAATCACAGATCCGTTGATGCGACCAATGACACCGCAGACACCCACTCACGATCAGAGACGGATCTAGGTCACGTATGTGATATTTGATCCCCTCTCCCTCACTTAATTTTGACGCATCCTCTTATCTTGATTTCTCTTCCGTTCACCTAACATTGTTCATATAAAATGTGATGTAATGGCATGATTACGGATCACTGAAAACAAGCTTGTTCGCCACCTTGTGCTGTTCTCCGTGTGCTCTGTGGGATTATTCAGACAAGTTTATTTCTCTTTTCTAATGCTTGTATGCGAACAGCCAAAGTCGAGTTTGTGCTTACGGCGATCTTTCCCCGGAGTTCAACACGGAAAGTGGTGTTCGTCAGGGTTGCTCTCTTTCACTCTTCCTCTTCAATTTCGTGATTGAATTGGTTCTTGAGATAGTCCTATCCTCGTGTGAGAATAGCGGCATCGATCTTTGCTCAGACAGTAAACTGTTTGATTTGGAATACGCAGACGATATTGTTCTTCTGAGTGAAGTAAGTTGTAAGCTCTTTTAGATAGTCTTAGCAACAGTGTAGCAATGTATGGGATGCGTTTTGCACCTTCAAAGTGTAAAATGCTGCTGCAGGACTGGGTTGGCTCAACACCAAACTTTGTGTTGCCAGGGTAAGCTCTAGCTGAAGTGGATAGATTCTGTCACCTAGGCAGCTACATCTCACCAGGTGGGCAGATATCGGATGAAGTGTCATCGCGTATACAGAAGGCGTGTTTGGCTTTTCCCAACCTCCGTCATCTGTGGCGTCGGCGTGACATCCAATTGTCTGTTTAGAGTAGAGTGTACAATGCGGCGGTTAGGTTCTTCCTTTTATACGGTTGAGAAACATGACCGTTGAGGGTAGATGATAGGCGAAGACTGTCGGTGTTCGAGCACAGATGTTTCCATGATATTGCCCTAGTATGATGGGAACACCGTATCAACAATGCTGAGGTTAGACGCAGAATGTTGGGAACCCGTGGTCATTTACTGGAACAAGTACTGAATCTAAACAGGTTAAGGTGGTTGGGACGTGTTATGCATGCCAACCAATAAACTTCCTCGGCGTATGCTGTTCTCTGAAGCAGGTGGTGATTGGAAGGTAGGTCGAGGTGGTCAAAGGTAGGAAAACCTTGATCGGTGGACTTGGCCTAGTGGGACGTGTTAGACTTCCAGGTAAGGGTCCTGATTTCCCTTTGATACGTTGACTTTGTGGATCTTTCACCTTATGCTTCTATTCTTTTCGCCCTTTACTGGACGATGCTGGAAGGTAGCAACCGAAACCAGAGCACAGAAGTGCGAGGTTAATGGTTGAATAAACTGAAACTGAATTTTGGGGTTTATTTAAATGTATTTCATCGAACTTTAGGAATATGTGAAGTTCTTGGGCAAAAGCATACTTGGAAATAATTTTTCACCATGACTAGCGCAAACGCGGAAAAATTTGTCGTTTGTAAATGATTAAAATGACAGGAGTACGTCCCATGACTAAAAGCTCGCTGCACAATCCTGGAGAACGGACACAAATTCCCATGACTGCCAACCAAAGTAGCGTGACCGTGTTTATCCCGAAGGGACGCGGAACGGATACCGAGTGGGGTGTACAGGTGTCGGATAGCAGTAGCACCAGAGATAGTAGACTACCGTGCCCTCGGGGTATCTCCCACCTCTCTGGTCTCCACCAGATATCCAGCTCTCGCCTGTGGTTTCGTGAAGCTGAAGCATGCGCCAGAGGTCACACCCCGGTAAACTGCTCGGCGGGAGGGCTAAACCGGGTTGAGGGTAACCGTGGCTCAGAAATCTCGGTCAAACGATGTTCGCCATGCGAAGACAGTAACCCCTGAAAAGGCGGACGTCTATCTGAGACCGAAGAAAACCCACTGCACACTAGATTATAAAAGGAACCATTCAACATGTCACTTAAAAAGCTGTGTGCGTGCTCGGTCTCACCAGGCCGACACAAACTGCAGCACACCTGAGGTCTGAAGAAGAGAACTAGTAGGACTTCTCGAGTAATTGGTCGAAAACGGCTGCCCAAAGTTAACTAATGTGTTCCAGATGACACTAAAAGTCAAAAATGAATCCACTTGGGAAGCTCAGTCCTGCTACCGCATATACGAGAAGCAACGCAGGCGGTATATACTGTTGTAGCAGCTTCGCAGACACCAAACTCACTAAAATGCGATTGCGAGCTCAGAGCTTAGGCGCGTGTTGTTTATGAATAGGTATTTGCATTCATATTTACTTGGGAATGACAACCGCTTCTCATGCGCAGCCAATTCCAGTGACAGGTTCTCCTTTAGCTATAGGCAATTCTCCTTTTCTTCTCAGTCACATAAAGTGGCTTATAGGCAGGACAATTGCTCTTCAAATCACTTCCACACATCCAGACCCGATTCAACCAGTGTGGCAAGACAATCCTCTTCGTTCGAGCACACGGGCTTATCTTAGAAGTCCTGTAGGACATTCGGGTGGTTCTCATCAGTCATCCATTGAGGTACGCAACTGGTCAAGCAAACGTTGACCAGGCTCTTCGATAGGTTAGGAATTCGGCTTAGCCTCGGTTCCTTCAATCAACTGGTGGTTTGAAGACCGTTTAAGTCCACCTGGTACCGGCGGAGTAAACAGCATCGCCATCTTACATCACGCGACTCAGGCGGCAAGGCGCAGTCTAGCTCGTCAGCTCTGGCCATTAGCGCGTTCAGTCTCCCATCTCCTGTCAGTTATACAGGATGACCAATATAATTGCTAAAACCCATCAATTGCTATCGTTGGACGGGAATCGAGTCCGCATGAATCGTGCGAGCGTCCGAACTATGTAAAAGCAGTTGGAAATGAGAGTCGCTCATAAATCCATCGGAACCCTGCGGTCCGTCCTATTCAACGAAAACCGTGTGGACCAGCACGACCAGTCATGATTGGTCTACGCCATTTCGTGCCTAAAAATTGAATACATTGAATGCACTAGAATACATAGGCCGACCCACACATGCAGACCTGGAACCACTGCGCGCAAACGGTTTATGAGGTCTAAGTCTTGAATTCTCAGAGTAATAGGCAGATAGGAAGCTGAAGCCAAAATATTTCAAGATCTTGTATTTATTTTAGTTTAAATAGACAGCGCAAGAATGGTCATTCGAGCAAATGAAACAGGGGAGCGCCTGACCTTTAAAACCCTCCAATCGGCCATATTGTTCAGTCGAAACGTGGAGATCAATAAACATCACGTCACCCTAGCAAGACCGGTATTGAATGACTGAGAAAAGTAAAGACGGATCAAAAACACGCGGAACCAGCCGTACGGCTGAATTCATTACGCTTTAGACGCTGTGCGTAGGAAAAACTACCCGGGGGCTACGACGTAGCTCGTCCGGAGGAAGATGCGTCGTTGCTTGAAGAAGAGTAGAGCTAGTCTGCAAGAGAGCCGATCCGAACTGCATCGGGACGTTGGCGTCCAATGCAATAAGTACGAAGTGAGTGACTTCAACACCTAACGTCTTTCCTGAAACGTTATTTTATATCATGATGTGTATCTATTGCCATATTTTGTACATATGAGAAATTCCAGTTTCTGTCTCATCCAACAAGGTCTATTCTCACAATAGTTATTTTCATGCGGTAGAATAATTTAAATATCGCTTAAAGAACAATTATTTAAATAACTGAATTCAAGTGAATCCACAGTTTATAAATGTTAACATTCTGCCCATACAGTTGATTTTCAATATTTGAACAAAGCCACTAAATGAAATATAATTAATGATTGTTCCTTTTCCTATCTCAGACGTCTGATCACAATGATTAAAATAGACAGCTGTTTTCGAATAACGGGAATGGCCAGAAGTATTCATTACCTACGACAAAATACCATTGTAAATCCCTTCCTTCAATGTACAACTGATTTATTAATATATGTACATTCGATTGTCTTTCAAAGTTGGTAATTTGGAAGTAATTTGCGGTTACGTTGCGACTTATGAAATAATAAAAGTAAAGTGGGAAGTGGGAAGATTTAAGATTTGCGTGCAACTATGGTCGTTCGTTTACAGGGCTATTTAGGCGGCGATGCATCAGAAACTGATTCCATCTATTAGGACAAAGATTACCGGATACATGAAGGGTTTTCCGTGGTCGGCCTAAAATCGTCCCCAAACAGACCGCTTTTGTTCCAGTGGGGTCTTTCTGGAGTCGTTCTGGGGATGTACTGCGGTCGTCTTGGGGACTATTTCGTGACCATTTGGGAACTATTGTGTTACTTGGAGTCCTATTCATACATACATTCACCGACTTTTCATGATGAGTCCTGTTTTGGATCGAAACATGACGGCGAACGTTTTATAACTCAGTGTATATATATATATATATATATATATATATATATCCCCTTCGCGAGACGAGTATGAAATGATTCAAAGGCGATTTAAACTGAACGAATTTCTGAAAAAACTGTCAGAAGAATTCAATTCAATTCATGAGTATCAAATTAAGTCAACCAAGAACTCGCCTAAGAAAACCAACGTTTGACTTGTCAAGTGCCACAAAGCGATTGTATAAACGGTAAATCTGTTTTGCAGAAACTGCGGATAAATATTATCAGGCGAATGCCACAACCTACATCCAGTTTCGTCCGCAATCTCATCAACCTCCGCCTGATCCAACGTCTTTGACGAACCAGAACCCATCTCCTCAAAAACTGGGCACGAGCCGCTGACAGACGCAACCTTGAAATTCAGATCAGATCAGTTCAGTTCAGTTTGCACAGAACATGCAATGGCCACGGCCAATCAAGCGTCCAGAATTCTTTCCATGGTAGGCACACCAGTTATGCACCCACCACTATCCATTTCAGTTCATCTCAGTTCAGTTTTCACAGGACTTTGTGTGGCTAAAGCCAATCGTGAATCCAGATAGTTGTGTTGTCGGCTCAGTCCTGTTGCCCCCAACACCTGGTGATTTTCGATGAGTAGTATGGCACTGTATGTGGATGACAGGACAAAATTGCCCCATAAGCACGCGACCGGTTTCGCGGTTATTGCCGTTCATCAGGTATGCGAACCCGGTACTCTTCCGCCCAATCATCCTTACGCCTGAGCACTACACGGTTGGTTTGCAGCTGTAATCTCATTTGAATCGAATGGAGATTGCATGGGCGGGGAGTCTACTTTTAGGGTCACACGGTGATTCTTCCAAAGTTAATTCGTCCGTTAACACGGTTAACCTTCAGAACGAGGACACATGGTTCCAAGTAGGGATTTTCGATACGGGCAGTATGGCGTTGTATGTGGATGACAGGACAAAACTTCCCGTCCACGCAAGCTCCATTCGATTCAAATGAGGTCATAGCCGTGAAACAGAAGATTTTCTCTCTCTGAAAGGCAAAATCTTTGGGCAGTATCAGCCCCGGCAGAGAAAGGTGGAAACCGGGTAAATTTCTTCGGACCCTAAAAAATACCTAGCATAATTCGGGGCATACTGCCACCCAACATTGGTCTACTGCTTTCTTAAAACCTTCCAATAGGATGCCACTCTATTCAAGTAGTAATTTGCCCTAATTTGGGGCTTTGGGTGCTTTCTTCGTAATATTAAGCTACGCCCCCTTGTGACTCCCTACGGGATCGGGGAGAAAAGCTCTCCTCGATTTATACCTGGCAGGTCCTTCAGTACTTCGAAAGCTTTTATCGAATTCCCGCGAAAGTGCCGCCTCTTCACTGAGGGCAGATCCAGCGCAAGGAGACGCTCCGTGTAGCTGAATCCCACTTGGCCAGTCACCATTCTGTCTGCTAGCCCTTTCACTTTCTCCAGACTGTCCATATCTTTCTGATACCATGGTGCCCAGGCTTACGTGCAGTATTCCATGAATGGTCTGACTATGGATTGGTATATCGGAACTAAAATCTCCGGCTGTCTACGTAACACTGTGGACCTAACCCGAAAGAGTCCGCTCCTGGCCATATTGGCTGCCGCCGTGCACTGCTCCGACTGCTTGAGGCTGTTGTCTATCATAGCCCCCAGGTCCCTGGCCTGAAGTTCGGGAACGCCGAGCAAACGGTGAGGACTGTCTGTGCGTACGGGATTTTCGGGTAATGAAGGGGAGAGTGCGGGTGACGTGGCAACCGCTGACTGCAGTGGCAATAACGGCTCCAGCCCAGGGGGACGCCTTGTCGTGAATCCCAGTCAGTGTGTTTTGACTGGACAGACAGCATATGTGGTTCTGAGAAATGTTAGGGGGTTGTTGAACAAACGCGAAGATCGGGAAGCGTTTGTTATAGCCCATAGACCTGCAGTTATAGAGCTGACTGAGAAGTTGTTGAACGACGAGGTTTTGGACACCGAGCTTGCTCTACAAGGGCACCACATGTTTCGTTCTGACCGAACTCGGATCAGAGGTGGTGGAGGTGTAATAATTTATAATAGAGAAGGCCTATCTGCTCATCTGCTTGATCGTTAATCGGATCTCAAGGCTTGGCAGGGCACTCAGGTGTAAGGTGAAATTAGTTGGTAGTAGATCCTTGGTTTTGGGACTTTTCTACAGGAAACCTGCTGCAGAGCCACTGGACATCCTGGAGTCCTTGAGGAGACTGGGATCTGACGGTCACTATCTCATCCCAGGTGACTTCAATGGGCCCCACACCGACTGGGCTGCATCCCGCTTTACTGAGGCAGGTGACAACTTCTCCAGAATTCTGTATACCACGGTATGTGATCTGGCGCTGTACCAACACGTACCTCAACCAACCCGCTTCCAAGGTGAGCAATCGTCCAATCTCGATCTTGTTCTCACTCAAAGGTTGTCGGAAGCCTCCGACATTGATATTTTTTTAAAAATAAATATTGGTATATTTCTCGGCCATGGTCGAGACGCACGCGCTAAAGCATGATCATGGTGTACACGTTACTCAATAAGATGAAATGTTCGCATATTCTAAGTATGAAAGTCGAAAGTATTAGAGATGATAAAACAATGACAGGAAAAGTTTGAATGGATCATTCTGACAATGGTTTGCGCGGCAGTTTTAAACCAGTTTCGAATCCGGACCAGGCAGTGGTACGCGGTGGAGATATCGAGAAAATCGTTAACGCAGTGCTAAGGAGGCATTATTAACAAGAATGATGCAAGCCCAGGAAACCAGAGGCCAACTAAGGTTCTGCAGATGAAGTTAATTTTGAATAAGAAGAAAAAGGGTGGAAAATCGACGCATGCGAAGAGGATAGCGATCCATGAAGACAATGCAGACCCTGAATGACGGATTTACCGGAGTTCTGTAAACGGAATGAGATTTGAAGCAGGGGGACATGAGGCCAGTTTCGTGAAAGTGAACACCGGTGGATGTGGGAGAAACAGCAGTCCATAAAAAGGTGAGTTTAGATTCAGGGCCAGTAACATGTACTATTCAGAAATAAGAAGGCGCAACTGTAAGGTCCTCAAGAAGTGGAGAGTCAAATTCCAGCCGGCTACGGTTCGGGGGAAAGATAACCTGTGTTAACGGATAATAAAGTGGAAAAATCTTCGCATAGACTTCAGCGTTGTGCTGCTTCAATAACAAATATATATGTATGCGATGACGCATTTGCCTTCAGCGTTATTCTGGTAACGTACGACATCGAATGCATAAGTTTCTTCTGACAGGGCAAAGTATGTGTCAGTCAATCAGCCGAGTGTGGCTGTATGTTAGCGGCATGCGCGTGAGCTGGAATTCGTGTTGGTTGCGTTAGAAAATGCTGAACGATCTGATAAGCAATTAGGGGTATCTCCTGTTGTGTGGTTGGATTTCGGTCCCAGTTGCCATGGTAGGTTCCACTTGAGTCTCTGTCTGTACGAGTCAAAGCGGCCTCCTTGGTTAGCCACTTTGGCGACTGAGATAGTGGGAGACAACGACCTGAAATAAAGGGAGATTGCAGTCTGGACGTGGTTCCAGCTGTGGGTTATGATAATATGTGGATTGGTTTGGTCTATGTGAGTGGGGCATGGGTAAAATAGGCTCGCAGTGGATTTGAGCTATACTGCTGCCGGCTGACGAAGTTGCGTACACAGGCTTGGTAACTGTGTATGCATTTAAAAGGATTTATGATTTGCCCGTGGTCAGTAATAATAACCCTCAAAACCGTTTGCTTACGCAGAACGCAGTTTGGCACGAGGCGATAAGATAGGTTTGAAATAACAGACAGAGCGAGTAGGACAATCATACTGTTTGCGTGGCGCTACGCTGTTACTGTCTCTTTCGGTATAGTGGTTGTTCTATACTGAGTAGTTTCTGAGGAGTCAAAGTAGAAGGAACTATTGGGGTGACAGTGGTTATAGATTAGAGGTAATTGGTCACTTGTCTTGGAACATTGACGCGAGTTCATCTATGCTCTTCCTCGATAGTGCTATCGTACCGAGATTAGGCTCCAATGTGAGCAAGGAAATCTGATGTGGATATGATTGCATGGTTACCGTGGTATCTTTTTCGTTGTTATCGTACTGCAAGGCAGGACTACACCGATGTGAGGACTGGTTTGGGGAACCGTGTGAGGTGGGTCCGAATTTTCGTCATGGAAGCAAACTCTAACGGTCTACATTCGGTGCTCATGGTAGGCGGCACAAGGGCCTGCTTCAGGTAGGGAGGTTGCACGATACACAACTACTGGCATCCAGCACGTGGCGCTCCAAGAATGATCCACACTTTTTTAGACGTCATTATTATTATTGTTTTTTTAATGGTTTTATCACAGTCAGGTATATGGCTATCAGAGAAGGCGGAGATGCTTTTGGCGGGCGACCACAGCTCCCACGCCCCGGCCGAAACACGGACCGCATGTAACAAGCCGCGCTGGGAAAAGGTCCACCACACCAGTCAATCCGTAGCGACACTCCAACCCGGAGACATGGGTCACATGTGACCAGGCTGGTGTGCCTGGAAGACAAAACAGTGGGGTATTTTTTCTCACTTTTTTGTGCCAATCTCTTACATTTTGGTGTTCATGTCTTATTGGTGGTCAACTCTGTGCAGGGAGACCTTCACGGCCAGGAATGTTTGCAGAAGTGCCGCGCTAACACTCGCCTTATCCGTGAAGTCAGAACACCCAGGCCGTTTACATGGGACAAAAAATGCAGGGGGAGGCAGAGTCAACCACGGCCTGCGATTATTCGATGGGGTTTATGTTCAACACAACGCCAGTCTGCACAAAGATGGGGTACAACTTGCAGCACTAACAACGTGATTCGTCGGTACGATCCACATATGGTTAGTAGTTTTGCTGGCTAAGTATCAAATGTTGTATAGGCCAATCGTGGAGGATGCTAGAGTTCTGTGATTGGGACAGAACTTGAGCTGTGAATGTCTAATGGTGACTACTGGATGGAGGCTGAAAAGTGTGACAGGTGCTGCGTCTTGGGTTAGAGATAGAGGCAAAAACCTAATAATAATCGGTACTGAAATTGTTCAAAGACTATCTTTCATGCTTCCAGTGGTATTTCATATAATCAAATACGACTGCTGAAGCACTGGCCTAAGTCATGAGAGTTATTCTGTTTAGGCATTGTAAACTGGTAGGTTTACGCTTAGATGATGGCAACTGCGGCGTATGGTGTGGCACATCCTAGATTATCAAGGGTTCGGGTTAGTATCCAGCGTTTTACTCATAAGCTCTATCAAAAGACATATAAGGATTCGTAAGAGCGATCAGTTTTTGGATGTCCAGAGCTACGTGTAGTCCAGACTTAAACATAATTAGGGAATCTACGGAACGGACTTCAGCTGGGAGTTTATTCCACAGAGTTGCATATTTCAGGAGGAAGAAGTTGATGGTAAAAAGTTGGGATTGTTTTGCTGTCCTAGATCGTATGAATGAGCCGCTGAGTTCCGTAATTGCTGCAGCGGTGGGGCCAACCCTATGCGGGTCTAATTGAGCCTAGGTTGCTCAGAGCGGTTATTTGATTTATTAGTACCCTATACCTACCTCAAAGGCCTGAGCCCTTGAAATATACGGATTGTATAACCTAGTCAGCGTGTCCACCGTTAGGGCTGTGCTTATTTCCTGTTTGAAAGCCACCGATGTCGGTGATAACGCCCGAATTCGTTGTGGTAGCTTATTCCACAATGAAGCGTACTTGTTAATGAAGAAGTTTGACCGAAGAGCAAGCTTCGGCAAAGGGACAGACACCAAGAACTCATTGTTACGTAAGGGATACGTAGAAAGGGTTCTTACCTGCGGTGCTGAACTACATGATCTATTCTTCAAGATATTGTGAAAGAATAGAAGGTTATTTCTTATGCGGCGTAGCCATAAGGGATCGATTTTCAGCCGCTCACAACGTTCCATGTAATTAGAGGGCGAAGAAAAACCTATGAGCTGTTTCGTGAATGCCCGTTGTACGTTCTCAAACGATATGCGGTCCCTTTGTCGCATGTTGGAACAAATGATTGAGCCGTATTCCAGAAGAGGTCTAACATGGGACTTAAAAATGTTTAGTTTACTTTCTGGCAAAATAAATGTTTGATGTATTAGCCCGATCGTACGGCTTGCTTTAGCCACCTGGATGGCTGCGTGCTCCGAAAAGTCAAACGTACATGAGTAGTGTAGACCCAAGTCACGTACCTGAGAGTTATTGGGGATGAATTTGCCGTTTATACTGAATCTCCCAGTGGGGACGTGACATTTATACGTAATAATATTACTTTTTTGGCGGAAAAACTCATTTTCCAATCATTACTCCAGGAGCTGAGAGTGGTCAGTTCCCTTGTAATGTCATCTACGGTAGAGGCTAACGCCGCGGGCTCAAAAGTGTACACGATTTTGATATCATCTGCGAACAGGAATGGAACTCGCCGTTGGAAAATGGTAAATATATCGTTAACGTACATTAGGAACAGTAATGGGCCCAGTACACTACCTAGTATCACCCCACTGGTTACGGGACGGGGTTCGGACAAATTTCCACCTATACTTACAACCTGGTCTCGGGATGTTAAATAGGACGCAAACCAAGCGAGCATTGGGTCCACGATTCCATATGTTTTGATCTTCTGTAGTAACCGGACGTGGGATACTCTGTCAAAAGCCTCGGTCATGTCCAAAAAGATCACGATTGCCGATTTACCAATATTGACAGCTTCTGTGACCAGATTGAGGAAATCGGTCATGCATGTCGCACATGATCTGTTTTTCAGAAAACCATGCTGACCAGCGTTGATTAGATTATTGGTAAGGAGGTGACGTGTCAGCCTTTCCTTGATCATTCTCTCCATGATCCTGGACACGACCGGGGTGTGGTTCACCGGCCGATAGTTAACTGGATCTAGACGTGATCCTTTTTTGTGCATCGGTATGATAGTTGAAGTTTTCCATTGGGAAGGGAAAACACTGCACCTGAGTGACAAATTGAATATGTTTGTCAGCAACATTGGAACATCTTCGCCACCTCGACTAAAAATGACCGGTGGTAATGCATCTGCACCTGGCCTGCAGGACGGTCTTGTTCTTGCAACATGGACTGAAACCTCATCAGGGTGGAACACTACCGTCGAGAAAGTTACTGATGTCACCGGATCTAGAACGGGGAAGGATGTGGCGTCATCCGTCGTTAAAGAGGAGGCAAAATAGGTGCTGAAAGCCTCCGTAATCAAAAGAGGGTCATGCAAGCATTTGTTATTATAGTTCAAATATGGGATGTCTTGGTTAGGTTGCTTGTTTCTGACCTTCATTAGCCTGGCCAGTGCTTCCATCTTGTTTGGGTGGCTTAAGGCATCTAGTTCTGTTTCTTCTTAGAAGAATCCAAGCGCAATTTAATCGCACGGGATATACGTATTATTTGAAGATACGACGAGAAGTCCCTGGTCTTAGTGAATCTTCGTTGGAGTTTGGCTAGGTTACCGCTAAGACGATCTAGAGAGTTCCGCTGTTTGCGTATGATAGGCCCCGAGGCTGGATTGATTTTGTCGAGGCAGTAGTGAAGATTAGTATACAGTTGGGCAGCTGCTATCTCTAGGTCATTAGATAAAAACGATTCGTCCCAGTTTAAGGAACGGATAAAAGAGGGTAGACTATTCCAGCAAGCTTTATGGTATTGCTTATTGGTGGTCGGAAGGTGTGTTTCTGCTGGCTTATCAGTGTGAGGCCAAGGTGCAGTAAAAACACAGGATACCGTCTTATGGTCACTACCGGTGAAGCGACTTAAGATTTGGGTATCTAAATTCTTGATACCAATAGTGAAGATAAGGTCTAATGTATTTCTCCCTCGAGTGGGGGATAAAACATGCTGTACCCAATCACCCACATGGATACACGAAAGGAAATCATGGAGTTTTGGGGGTGATGTCATGGAATGCCAGCATATTTCAGGCACGTTGAAATCACCAGCTAGAATTTTAGCAGGTACGGGGAGGTTAGAGACATAGTTGAATGCGTCTATTATTGCTGTCAACTCGTGCCTGCCCTGGTTTGGAGGACGGTAGAGACATCCTACGAGAAGTAGTTGTTGATCTTCTTTGATAGTGAGCCAGACCGAGTCTGGAATGTTGTCTAGAATAAGATGATGGAACCTACTCGCCGTGAATATGTGTCTGGTGTAAATGATGCAGCCGCCTCCTCTTTAGTCAGATCTACTGTTGGCAGTGGCCTGATAGCCGGGTATGGATACGTGGTTTAATGGGGTGTGATCCGTCAGCCACGTCTCGGTAACTAGTAAGATGTCAGGGTGTAGGTCTAATGCAAGCTCTCTAAGCAGGGGCAACTTTGGGAGGAGAGAGCGGACGTTAAGTAGTAAGAGAGACAAGGTGTTTTTGGATAGGTTCTCAGTAGATAGAGCCGTAATTTCATTGTGATGAGGCGATGAAGGATCGTCAAATAAGGCGTGGCTTACGATGGGCAGTCGAAGCTCGACCCATTTTAACCGCGTTTCAGATGAAGAGTTTGTGCCTGTGACTAAATGCGCCGCTGGGCTTTCAAATTGGGCGTAATTTGAAGAGCGGTTAGGGGGTTCTAATTGAAACGGCCGAATCCTGGAGGGGGTAAATGAGGCGCTGAAGGAGCTAGGGGGGATAGAGGTGGTAAGGACTTATGGACATTTGGTGCATTAGCCCGGGGCTTGATGCTATACGTGGATTGTGGTTGAGTGAGGGATAAGGACGAAAAAACGGGAGCGGTCCGGGGGCGGGGTGGAAGTTGAAGCTTGTGCCAAGGTTGCTGACTGCACTGAGGTAGTCCACTGAAGGAGGAAATGGGAGACTAGGAACATTCGACAGGAAGGGCTGAACCTGGTGGTGATATGGGTCTTGGAGGACCCCCGGAGAGGTAGAATCGAATACCCCGTTTCGAAAGGTATAGGGCACGGAAGCGAAGGCATGTTGGGCCAGTGGTGGAAAGAAAGGTCCGCCCGGCATCATATTTGGTATCGGGGCAAACTGTATTATCCGTGGAGGCATACGTGGTGGTGTTGAACACGGGTCGAGAACCGGCCACTGGGTCTCTGGGAAGGCTTTATATTGAGTGGGATTGGGCGTGGGTCGGACCCTATTGTGAGTTGTTTGACAATTCGAGCACAGCTCGAGTGGGCTGGATGCTTGTATCTTTGAGCTAGTGCCCTCTATAGGCCTAGGGTCTGCACGGTTAGGTTCAAGTTTGTGGGTGGATCGGTGCGGTCGCCTCCGGGAGCCCACAAATATTTGACAACTGCTTTCCGGTTTTACTTCGGATTGCATGGTAGGATGGCCCTGGCAGTGAGGCCCCAATCTATCTGTTTGTGCGTGATGCTGGGGCGGAATGGGCCTCGCACTTGCAAGTTTTGTTGGTCCGGAAAGGTTCGTGGACGAATTGAGAGATCTAGTAAGGGCAGGAGGGACAGGCGGATGGGCCCAACCGGATGGAGTGGTGGGAGTAGTCTTGAAGATGTCTTGAAGTACTACACGGGTTCGAGGCTTTGAGCCCAATTGTCCCGGTTCTTTAGGAAATCTTTGATCTTCTGTCGGATTCACCGAGCTGAAACGAGAGTAAAAAGAAGCGGGGGGGGGGCGAGGGTGGCAGCGAAAACAAGATACATATAACCTCATTCAGTGTCACACTGTGGACAGTGCCTTAAGCTGAGTGGGGGTGCGGCATTCATGAACATATATGCGATAAAAGACAACTATTTTGTTTGTTTGTTTTTTTGACAAAGGGAATTATTGGGAGAGACCCAGGTAGAGGTCTAGCTTTTTCTTGAAGATAGTTTTGTCCTGCGAGAGAACCATATCTTCCGGAAGTGCATTCCACATGGTAATAACCCTACAGCCAAAAAAGTTAATCCTTAGTGAAGTGCGTGGCCTCGGTTTGAAAACTTTTCTGCTGTGACCACGGAGAGAGGAGGCTGGACAGACGGAGAAGAAGTAATCGCTTTGACCTGTTTCAAAAAGGTGAAACATCAAAAACAGATCACCTCTTACGCGTCTTACGTCAAGGGGATAGAGGTTGATGAGTGAGAGGCGGACGGGATAAGGTAGATGGGATAGACCACTTACTGCCTTGGTGGAGGCCCGCTGAACCCTTTCTAGGATCTCACGGTCTCGGACAAGACCAGAGTGCACTATCTGACTACCGTACTCCAGCAGAGGTCGGATATAAGTGCCGAAAATTATGGGGAAATCATCCTTAAATATGCGCGGGAAGGACCTTCGAATCATGTTTAGAACTCGAAAGGCAGACTTGCTCGCAAGTTCGTGATGATGATAGAAGGATAAGTTACAATCTAACCAGAAACCGAGCACCTTGTGTCGGTCAACCGTTGGCAGAGTGGCTGCTCCATTAATGGAAAACGTGTGACCAGTCTCTCTGCCGAAAGACATGCTCACGCATTTGTCATCATTAACTGGGAGGTTTCAATCCTCGGACCAGCGTTTTGTTTCATAAACTGCAATTTGCAGGTCTTCAACGCTTGAACTCCAGAGGGTTACATCATCTGCGTACATGGCAATGTTCGCAGGAAGGGCTGTCGGTAGATCGTTTATATAGATCAGGAAAAGAAGAGGACCTAAGACCGACCCTTGGGGGACCCCAGTTGTTACTGTGGAGGGTTGAGACAAAACATTCCCGACTTTAACCACAAAGGTGCGGTCGGTAAGGAAGCTACGTAGGATGGCCAACGTGGAGCCTGTGATCCCGTACGTCTGCAGCTTATAAAGAAGAGGGGCATGTGGGACCTTATCGAAGGCCTTAGCAAAATCGATGAATACAGCGTGTGAGAGCTGGCCATCATCATAGGCTTTCGTTAGACTATCCATGACAGTAAGCATATTGGTGATGCATGACCTGCCAGGAAGAAACCCATGTTGGGACGGGGAGAGGATCTCATTTCTATGAAGATGGGAAAGAATCTCACTCTTAAGAATTCCCTCAAAAATTTTGCTAGGGATGCTAGTGAGGCTTATGGGTCTGTAACTAGAAGCAAGGTGTCTACTACCCTTCTTATAGATGGGTGCGATCACTGCTTTTTTCCAGTTACGGGGGAAAACTCCATCGTCAACACATCGCTGAAAAAGCGAGGCATAAGGAGCAGCTAATGTATCCGCGGCTTCCTTGATAATACGGGGGTGGATTAGGTCAGGACCCATAGAGCAATATTGGTTGAGCCGTCGGAAACCTTGAGCGACTGCACCAATGGGAATAGTTACGCGGTTAAGGGTAGTGGTCAGAGATAACGGGTGCATAGTAGGGTGGGATGAAATGGGAAAGGAGCTAAAAATTGTACGGAAGTAAGAGCTGAATGCCTCGGCTACTTGGCTAGTGGAAGTGATTGGAGATCCGGCACTATCTTTGAGAGCTAATGGCGTCGGAGCTGTGCCCCTTAGACGGCGCATGTACTGAAAGAAAAATGCCTAATTGGTCCGTGCTCGATCAAGTACAGATCGCTGGACTGCATTCTGATAGGACCTAATCTTGTCTTTGCATATGTTCCTTATGATCCTGAAGTCTTCTGCATCACGGGCAAGGCCTGTGGCTTTATATCTAGCAAAGAGGCGTGCGCGTTCGTCTAGAATGCGCCTAATGGGGCGAGGGAGGGGTCGCTTAGCGGTCTGTGGGCGACGAATTCTGGGGACAAAAAGCCTATCAGCTAAGGAGATTAACTCTCTGAGATTCTCTGCCATTTCATCCGCAGAGTTACCTGGGTTAGTTAAATTTAGCTGGGAGCGAAAAAATGCACAGACTTGGCCTGCATCCTACGAACCCGCTTACTTGGTGGAGGGATGGCCGGTGATGGAGAGGCCCCTAATGCCCGATCTACCGTGCCGTTGTTAGGGGCAGGTGATGTAGATACGCTGCGGGTAGGGGTCGAAGCTGCATCTAGAAGTACCTGTCGTCCACTGGATGTTACCTGGGGGTCCGACAAGGGTGAGCTGTCAAGGTCGACCGGCACCTGAATTGGTGCGGAGCGTGCCGGGTTGAGGGGAGGTGATCGCACGGCTGAGGCTAGCCTCAGCCGAGGGCCGGTTTGTGAGGCACTAGTGGGAGGTACTGCTGTCCTTGACGCCTCTCTTTGCAGAGGAGTCTTGTCTGCCGTAATCCTGACCGATTTATAAGCTGTGTTGAGGGCAAGCGACGATTGCCTTTTGATAAATTCCCTTGCTATATGATCGGAAGGGAATTGGAAAAGGATAGGACATGTGTGGCGTGGTGAACGTTTGTGTAACCTTGTGCACGTGCATGGATGGTATTCCATGCCAGCTGCCCTGAGCAGGGTGGATTTCAGTTGTGATACTGGGGCCTTGTCCGGGAGATTGAAGGCTATCGCATTTTTGCTATTTGAGATGTGCTTAAAGATCTCGGTAGAAACAGAGTCAAGGAAGTCCGTGGCTGATTTAAGCTGCTGTTGCGTAAAGCTTGCCGCGGTATCCATCAGGCACAGTAGCGGAGCAAGCTTGGCGATATTGTCATCCAGAATCGAGAGTCCTGTTGAGATATTCTCAACCTCTTGGTGAATACGAGCACTGAAGATAGCGTCGTTCGCGAGGTCCACCAATGGTATAGAGCATTGTTTCAGTAGTGTTAGCGGTTTCTTGACTCTAATCTTGGTTCGAAGTTTTTGAGTAACAGGCATGATAAAAGTATTGGAAAAAAATCTTTAGAATTATTGTATTGTTTTGGGATGATTTGTCTCTAAATAACCAGCTAAGTTCCTAGAAACCTATATAACTAGCGAGAGATAACGAAGAACACCCCGTGGCGGTGTAGCGTCCCCTTTAGGTTAAAGCGACTATGCTGTTTTATACATGCCCTGGAGACGTAGAGTTCAAACAACGACTAGTCTACGCTGCGGACCGAACATATGGCTCATAAACTTTGAAGGTATGAGAGAGGTGGCGTGGACCATGGTACGGGAGCGCCACGATCCTGACAACGTGAATACAGACTGGAGTCGTATCCGCGACGAGATCCTTCAGTTGGTTGATGGCTTCGCTCGACCCCACCAACAGCGTTCTCTTGCGCGTGATATTCCGTGGTTTGGTAGAGAACTTCAGTGCATGCTTCGCAAGAGGAGTCGGGCATGGCAAAGGTATTGAGATACCGGCTACGGCTATACTGTGTGCAGACAGGTAGGGAATCACTGTTCACCTATGGAGGCAATGAGGCAGGTTTGGGTAGAGGCTGGCAGCCGGCTATATCAAGGCACCTAAACGGTTGTACTCGTATCGCGGACGCCGCACGAGTGCGAAGCCGGGCATACAAACCTTGGTTCAGGCTGAGATCATCGCCGAATCTGAAGAGGCTAAGGCTGATGTCTTGGCACGGCATTATGCATCTGTGAATGCGATGGACCCTGCAACAACCCTTTCGCCTGGTTCATCATTTCCAGAACCCGTTGACGAGCCTTGTTATTTTCGTGTGGACGAAATCACGGCACAACTACAATCTCTCAAATCTCACCAATCAGCCGGCCCTGATGGAATTCACCCTCTGATGTTATGTCCACTTGTTGTCATCTTTACCTCACCAACCACCAGGTTGTTCAACACCTGGCTTGCAGCAGGAAAACTACCGGATGACTGGAGAACCGCTATTACTGTTCCACTGTTCAAAGGTGGTGACAAAACTGCCGCTGGTAATTGTCGTCCTGAGAGTCTAACCTTTCTCGTCTGCAAGATCTTGGAGTTCTCACCGCCCAGAAGTTGCAGGAACACACGGAAAGCCATCACCTGTTCAGGTCCAAACAACATGGTTTCCGGAAATCCCGATTCTGCTCGTCGAATCTTCTGCTTGCTCGCGAGCGCTGGGCTAGAGCGAAGAACAAAGGATATTCCACGGACGTCATCTTCGTGGGCTTCAGCAAAGCCTTCAGTAAAGTTCCACATGACCCTCACCTTCGGGAGCTCAGAATAATGGAAATAGATGCACGATTGCTGAGATGGTTTGAAGATTTCCCAAGAGGACAACGGTTTGCTGTCAGGGTCACAGTGTAATGGTTATTCCGACTGAGTAACGAGTAGCCAATTTAAAACGAATCCTAAAACCAGAACAAGAATGATTCGTGGTTTCTACGGTACTGTATTTACAAGTTATTCGCACATGAACATGTACAAACGTCAACTGTACAGCCACAACGTCTAACAACGGGGACCACAGTTCAACAAGGGCCAATGTCAGGTACCTCCGTCACGACAGTCCAAGTTTGAACCAAAATCCTGCCACTTTACGTGGGCAAAATATAAACAAATACTGAAGTATAGTGATTGATGCATGATGTACTTGTTCCAGAGTCAGTAAAATAAAGAGCATAGTCTCAACAATTCGAGTATATGACAACGGCCAAGGAGGATTTCCAAGCATGTACTTTACACTCAGCAGCCATCTCCAGGTGGTACCCAGCGACCTGCGGCTTCCCCCAGGGATCTGTTATTGGACCATTACCGTTTCCAATTTACAAAAACCACCTTCCCTTAGTTTCCTCGTCCTCCTGTCGTGGCCCCATTCGTCGACCGTTTGGAACCTAAAGTACGATGCTTTTCGGATGCTGTATACTTCAAATGTACATCCAAGACGTTAGTATGGTGGTGCGGCAGGCTATCCATTTACAGCTGCAGAGTCTACCAAGTTAGGGAGAGTGAAGGATGTCTTCTACCCGTCTCACTTCTGGACTACGCGGGAAAAACTATAACGGACATCTTGAAGCAACTGGTCTGTTTTCAGTAGCCTATCGGCGGACGCGTGGTGATCTCACCTGCATGCGTCGGATCATTCGGGGTGATCTGGGACCAGAGTTGCTAGCGGATTTTCCACTCCATGGACTATGTCGTACGTGAGGGCACTCAATGACGCGGGTGAAGATGCATTGTACCGGTGTGCAGTTAGTCTATTACTCTCCTCAGGGGGCCACAAACCTTTGGAATACTTTATCTGCTGAAGAAGTGGAAGAGGTCAAAGACAAAACACTTTAAAGGAAATATGACCAGTCTTTGTTGGGGTTATGGCGTTCTACTTAGTCTTGAGTTTATACCAGCGAGTGGATTGTGACGAGCCTCATACGGAGGAATTTCGCTGTCTTTTTTATGCAGAATGGAGAACAAATGGAGAGACTCTTCACGACGATCCCACACCACCCCCACTACCCCCTGCATTTGTGGTCAAGCACCGACGGTTGGTGAGGTTTGGTGGAAGGTCCTACCAGCATGATCAGTCTTGTACTGCTAGCACGCCAGGTTCTATGTGTACTCCAGCTATCTTGACGTCATCGGCGAACACGAAGGCATGGTTTGTAAGATTACGTGCCAGGTCGTTGATGAAAATGAGGAAGAGCAGAGGGTCGAGCACTGAGCCCCTTGGCACCCCTTCCGATTTTGAGACGTGTCTACTCACCTTAGCGCTAAACGTTCGCCGAGGATAAAAACAACTTACCCATGACCTTTCCTTTCCAGCACTTCCCATAGACTGCATTTTGACGTCCAGAAATATGTGGTTCACGGAATCAAACCTCTTGCTGAAGTCCAAGTAACGGACGGCAGTCCACTGTCCTTCCGCCAGGCGCTTGGTAACCCATCGAGGATCAGCGGGAGATTCGTCGGACAGGGTCGTCCTGCCACAAACCTATGTTGAACAATTGATATGAGGTTATTTTGAACCAGAAGCCTAAGATCTGTTTCCTGGCTACCCGCTTCAGGTACTTACACAGCACTGAAGCTAAGCTAACCGGGCGGTGATATTCGGCCTTTTGAAGGGGTCCGGTCTTGTTAATTCCTGCCGCCGTTGCCTTCATCGTGTCTCCTGGTACCATTCCCTCTCTAAGTGATGTTTCATACAGCCTCGTCACCAAAGCCTTCAGGACCTCAGCCTAGGGGTGAAAGACGGCTGGATGAATTCCATCTGGTCCTGCTGCTTTATTTATATTCCGGGTTTGCATTTCCATGTACATCTCTTCTATACCGAGTTCGGGTACTGGAGGCGTCTGTTGTCCGTTCTTTCTCTTCTCTAATTTTCTGCTGGTCGATGCGTGCTCTTGAAGTATGCCAAGAGCATGTCAGCCTTGTCTTCGTCTCTCAGAGCTGGTCGTCTCCGTTCTCCTTCCAAGGCTGCTATATTCTCCCCCTCACACACATTTCCGGGTTGGAGGCAAGCATAGAACCGCTTTGGGTTTGTGCGGGTCGATGCAACCAATCAACTCTCGAAGAATATTCCTCTATTCTTTTGACCGCTTGGGCTTCTTTCCTAGCCATCCTATAGCTATTCAGTGACATCTGGGTCTTGAATGGCTTGTACATCGCCCATGGTTGCCTACGAACGACTAAAGCATTAAGGACTTCTGACTTCCACCATGAGGGTTGATTTCTATTGCCAACCACTCTCAGTCGAGCTAACTCCCCCGCAAATCTGAGCAGCTCCATCTTGATGGCCCCCCAGTTTTCCATTACGGAGGCGTTTGCGGGACTACGTGCCGATTGAACTTTATTCGCTGCCCTCTTTACTTCATCTATATTGATTCTCCCATGGCGCCGAAGTAACACGAATTCCTTCGGTGCCTTGCGAAATCTTAGTGTAACCCTCAGGACAGTATGGTCACTTTTGCCCTGTGAATCCTCGCACCTAGTTTCTTCAAGGTCCCGATGGTGCCGAGTTTTAACTAAATCAAGGTGGTGTAAGTACATACAGCTGGACCCACTGCAGAAACTTGTCGCCCGTTGATCCCGTTTGTGTGGTTCCCATTTACAGGCTAACTTCCGATGAGTTAACATCCCTTATAAAATGAACTCCTCCGTCTGTGCGGGCATTGCCTCTTGCGAGTGCAGAAGCTCGACTTATTCCTCGTATGTAGCTTGCGGTGCCCCGTGGATAATGGTAATGTAGACAGTCCGCACCTCGATCCTGGTAAAGCAGGACCTGACCTATACATTACCAGAGACAAAATTGAACGGAGCCTCCCAGTGGCCTCTGTCGGTCCGTGTTGGTAGCGGTACCCAGCCACACCGTCTTCCTTTTATTCTATCCTGCCTGCAGGCTACATGTCCCTAAAAGAGCATGTTTTCAGTATATGGCTCCATCGAAGTTTCCGCCAATGCAACGACCTCATACAGCGTGGTCCTAATTTCCACCTCCTCCCATTTTCTCAGGGAGACTGCAGGTGAAAGTGTGCCACACTGGCAGTAATATGGTCCCCGACACGGACTTCATTGCGACTTTTGCGGCTAGAGTACCCTTGAATACAATATCCGGGGTGATGCCCTTTTTTGCCTCTATGGGTTTCTACGGTGCTGCTCTGTGAATATAAGGCGACGCTCTGGATTTCGTGGCCTTTTTCCCAACCCGTCGACCCGGTGTCGGGCTAGGCATGCACAACGGAATTATCTTTATTTGAGTCACCATACCGACGGCCTGGGTTGGTCTTGTGGCAATCTCAGCTCAACTGGTTTCTTCGGCTTTTCGAACTGACACCTCCAAATTCACCGGAAACACTAGAGTGGACCTTTTGGCAGTCTCCCCAAAAATCGGGCTGCCCGGCTGAGCGATCTCGAGAAGAACCGGACCGCATGCCTATGTAAGAAGCATTCGAGAAATGAGTAGCCAACTTCGAAAATAATCCCGAAACCACAAAGAGAAAATCCGTGAAATTTCATGACACTAGATCATCAAATGAACAATGATATAAAACAAACACGAACCTCAATTATGCGATCAAAGAGACACAGAAAACGAGTGCCATATGTGGCCACGAAGACTGTCCAAGCAGACACAACCGATTGTTAAACCAGGCGAAAAAGACCACACCAGAGGCGAACACCAAGCCCAGTGTGATTTGTTCAACCTCACGGCCTGACAGTATACCTTTACGTTTAGAGGTAGTTGCCGTGGGAGTGATGACCCCAACTGGGGTGGCCTAAGAGTTGGCCTTCGTCGACAGTGGATCAGACACAACCCTGGCGAGGGAGCGGTTTGCCGAGAAACACCGACTCGCTAAAAGCATGACGTCGTTAGCGGTGAGCACGGTTGGTGGAACAAACGTATTGACTGTCTGCCGATCGAGGTTACTGCTCATCTCCTTACACACTAATGAGCTAATCGAATCAACGGAGACATTCATATTAGCTGATCTCCCCATGCGAGCACCGAGATCGGTGAAGGCAGTTTTAACCAGGTGGCCCCACCTGCAGGATGTAACCGTCGAAAACTGGGAGGACGACGAAGTGGACCTTCTCATCGGCTGCGATGTGCCAGATGCACATTGGGTACTGGACCAGAGAGTGGGCAAATGCCAGGCTCCCTATGCCGTGCGCACAGCATAGGACGGATAATATATGGTCCAGTGGGAGGAAGTGGTTTCGTAAGTTACGTATCAGCTGAACCGGACCGAATTGAGTACAAACTGCAACGGCTGTATGCAAAGGAGTTTCAAGACATTGGAGACGAAAGACTATCGTTGTCCCAAGAGGACCATTTCGCTTCAACCCAAGAAACCCGAAAAATTGCGGGTGGTTTTCAACTGCGCAGCCAAGTTCCGGGGCAAGTCGTTAAGCGATCGCCTGCTACGGGTTCCTGACCGGACCACGCCACTGATTGGTTATGTGCCGTTTTAGAGTTCGTAGAGTGGCACTGTCCGCCGACACCAGGGAAATGTGTCTCCAGGTGAAAATACCGGCAGAAGGGCAAGATGCGTTGCGATTCCTATGGTGGGAGGAGAACAACCGGAAAAAGCAATGAAACGTTATAGAATGACTATCCACCCCTTCGGGTCGACGTCGTCACCGTTTTAAGCGAACTACGCCCTCCGAGAAACAGCGAACAAGCGTGGAGCTCTGGTCCACCAGTCGGTGGTAGATAGCGTCAGCAGGAACCTCTACGTCGACGACCATCTTGGGTCATTCAATGATGTAGAATCGGCCGTAGCGCAGCTCAGGGGCCTAGCAGGATTGCTAGAAGAGGATGGTTTCCATCTCACGAAGTGGATATCGAGCGCGTCGACAGTGCTCAAAGTCCTTCCGCACCATGAGGGGGCCAAAAGGGCTCAACACCTGGACGGCTCTCCACGCCCTACCGAACGCACGCTAGGAATGCAATGGAATGCGGAAGCAGATGATCTTGTTTTCAAGCTAAACATTCCCGGGCTGCCAGAAACTCGCCGTGGTATACTATCGGCTGTTTCTAGTTTGTTCCATCCGCTCGGTTTTGTCTCTCCCTGACTGTTGCCCCGAAAGATCCTGCAGTAAACAACAAGTACCGAAAATCCTCCCAGATGTTCTACGTGCTTCGTGGATTAAACTATACTTGACATTACCTTGAAAAGCACATCCATACCCCACACTTTTGCACGTTTGTTTATCCATGTGAGACATTTGAGCTTGGCCTTGAAACGTTTCCGACTATCGTGCCCGAGCCACAGGGCTTTGAACCTTTGAGTTTTACTGTGGATCCTTTTTGGCCGCATACTTTGAGTTCGAATATGTTTGTATCTTTTGTGAGTTTCATTTTAGTGCCGTAGAAGCTCAGAGTCAATCTTGTTCTGGCCTTGGGATTCGTTTCAGTTGGCTACGCTTTGCTCGATTTGCGAGTATTGGCTCACATCTGCTGCAGCGGCTCTGTCGTAAGAAAGTGGATTGGGGCCAGCCACTGTACCGAGAAGGCTGGCTGGACTGGGAGGAATTGCTGAACACCTTAAAGAAACTAGGAAACGCGGATCCCACGATGCTTGTCTGTTAGTCGTACAACACAGACGGATGAACTGCACCCCTTTTCTGGCGCATCCCAAGTCGGTTAAGGAGCCGTGGTGTACGGACAATGGTGCACGGGAATGGACAATATGCTACGAGGATCCTGTCCACCAAAGCCCGCATTGCCCCACTGAAATCGGCTTCGATTCCAAGCCTCGAGCTCAGCGCAGCCGTGTTAGCAGTAAGGGCGGTGCAAGCGGTTAAGAGTTGCTTCGACTTCCGGTCGGCTAGCTTTTGGACGGACTCGACGATAGTACTGTTCCACATGCGCAACGTCAGGAGCCATTTTAGTACTTTCGTTGCTAACCGGCTCACGATCACCCACGACGAAACTGCCATGAACCAGGGGGAATATGTCAAGTCTGTCTACAACCCAGCCGATCTTTACCCCCGAGGTGCGACCAACTTCCGGCACCTTGACACGAGCACGGAAGGACTGAAATTCCTGAAACAGCCTCAACAGGACTGGCCCGTGTGCGAGCTGAAGCCCTCTCGAACACCGACTGACCCTTGGAGTCTCACAGCACATAAACGACTGTTAACAGGGATCCGGCCTTGTCAGTCAAGACTAGTCCTACACCACGTTGACCCACAGCTCTAGCTGCTTCGTCTCCTGAAGTGCCCAGAGAATACCTCGATGAGATACCAGGAGTAGTTAGTTGAATTACACTGCTCGAATCCTGGATACGCGTTTCGCTTAAGCAGCAGACATCAATCTTCAGATAATTTATTGTGAGCGCTAAGCACGCCTGCTGACCAGCCTGCATGAGTGTACGCACGTTGAAGGAGCCGAGATTCAGAGGCTGACGAGGTTTGAGAAAATGTGAGTTACAAGACAGAGGATTATTCCCGACACTATTTGTCAGTGAATCGTTGCGAGTATCGACCGTGTTATCAGTGGGAGCATTATGGGTGGATAGATGGGGCAAAGAGGGATGGTTAGGGACAGAAGACAAAGGTTGAATAAAAAAGAGGGAACTCTGAGCAGTAGCACACTTATCACTACCCACTTCGCTCGATGCAATGGGCAGCGCGGTCCTGATTATTCTGCTCGACGACCGATGCAGTATGGAATTCTTTCCATTCGTGCAGTTCATGGGAGATGTTGGACGGGTACTGCTAGGGTATCCAGCCACAAAGCAAGAGAACGATTAGGGTCCTCATCCAAAGCCCTTAGTTCTAACAAGAGCCTATCCGCAAGGCAGTGGGATGGCTTAGTGGAAGCCCATTTGCTTGGACCAATTATTCTTCCACTGATTTTGCCGATTGAGTTGCCAGCTCAAATCAACCCCCAACCTGGAGTACCAGGAGACTAGACTTTGTCTGACCTCTACTCATTGACTTGTCAGGTATGATTGCATCTCCGGCTTAAAGAAGCCATCCTGTATAGCTCTTTGGGTCATAGAGGCGCGCGAGTCATCACACCACGTCAAGGTGCAGTCTCGGACAACACAGTAGTCGACAGGAGGATGTGCCCGACTGTACACGGACGTTTGGGATTCGAGATAAAACCATTGGTATTCTCAAGGATTTCGCACCGGTGCCAAGGGTGATAATACCAGTAATATGTATGTATCACTTCCAATGTACACAATTTATTTTACTTTTTCCTTGGGTTTATTGCCATTACCGGACCAGTAGGCTCGATCGCACAGAGGGAATGAAAGTATCTTCACATCAAAACTAGACCCATTCAGCTTCTCGAATCGCAAAGAACCCCACACGTGCCCGAGGCACAGGAACTTGTACGTGGCTGTGGTATTGAAATATTGGACTATCTTCTGCCACAGCTGGTTGCATTCCAACAACACACGGTGTTCTCTGAAGCAGGTGGTGATTGGAAGGTAGGTCGATGTGGTCAGTCCGTGGCATGGCAAAAAGGTATGAAAACCTTGACCAGTGGATTTAGTCAAGTAGGACGTATTAGACTTCCGGGTTGCGGTCCAAGCGACTCACCTAGCTGTCGCGGCCAGTGGAGTAGTTGCATTCAGATTCTTCCTCTGTGTTCGTGATTCTCGCTTGATTTATTGACTGCTTGGATCTTAATCACTTCATGCTTCTATTCTTTTTGTCCCTTACTGGACGATGCCGAAAGGTAGCAACCAAAACCAGAGCACAGAATTGCGAGGTTAATGGTTCAATAAATTGAAACTGAAACTGATGTCTTTGGAAACCTTAACCAGAGTCTTCGACTTAACAGTGGGACACGCAAGTCAGTGATTTGATTAAAACTAAATAGATTTCAGTAGACGGAGTGTTGAATTCGAGGGGGCTTGCCCAGTAGATGACGGAGAACTGAACACCAGACAAAAGGCAAACACGAAGACGAGTGAGGCTTTCCGCTGTTAGCTACTGCTTTTCAAAATCCACTTGGAATTTTTTAACCTTGTGATTGTCGGTGAGCTCATTCTTTGGCACTTTTGAATGGAATTTTCTGAATGTTTGACCCGTCCCCGTAACGCTTTTGAACCATCTCAATTTATCAGCTCAAAACAGTTTATGAAGAAAGACACAGTCACCGTCATCAATCGTTGCAATACAAACAGACTGGTTCAAACTTGCATTAGGTAACCTCTCTTCTGATTGGTTGATTGGTGATACAGGCAGCTACCAGCTGACGGGGTTCCGTTCTTGTCTTATCGACCCGCTGCCTTGTCATTCATAAAGACGTTGGCTCAGGTACTGACCTGGATTATGGACAGGCACTGACGTACTGATTGCTAACCAGTCTCGGCTGTCTATCGACAAAGAGTCAGTCCGTACCTTCACACCAAGAATTGGTGATTATTCTGGTTCATAGAAGGTAACGACCGTTAAAAGCTTGTTTAGGACGAAGTAGCCTTAACAGTATATTCGAGACTTTTCGAGACACTGAACTAAATTACACATGCGAGCAGTGGTGGATTGAGAAATGTAGGAAAATGAAAAAGGCTGCATCCATTGACAATGTTCGCAACCTTTCACGCTTGATCAGAGGTACCGGTCCACGGAAGCCTGGTGTAAATGAGTTAATTAAGGAATCCGACGGCTCGGGGACGTCGTCTGGAACTTTGGGCGCAGCACTTTAGGGAACAATTCAGTTGGTCCACCTCAACCTTGGACCTTCCAAATATATCTGCCAGCGAAACGATGCAGGTGGATATCACTCCTTCATCAGAGATGGAGATTATGTGGGAGATAGGTTTACTTGAAAAGGTACAAAGCCGCTGGACCGGATGGGTTGTCTCCATCTTTTTTCAAGAGTGGAGGCGAAACTCTGGTTCCGGAGTTAACAAAACTCCACCGTATTATTTGGAATAGTGAGCAGATTCTCAGGGAATGGTGTGAGTCGGCCATTGTGCCGATTTACAAGAAAAGTGACAGATCCTCTTGTGAAAACCACAGGGGGGTTAGTTTGGTAAGTATCGCGTCCAAACTGCTCATCGGTCTTATTCTGCACCGATTATCCAGTGCCTGCGAAATGTGTACGCGTGAGAATCAAGCCGGTTTTAGACCCGGTCGGGGTTGTATCGACCACATCTTTACTCTCCGGCAAACCTTAGAGCACAGACACATCTTCCGTAGGCCCACGACCTCTTTCTTGACCTGAAAGAGGCGTTCGACTCAGTCGACCACACAGTTTTCTGGCGCTGCCTCTTACTGTAGGGTGCGCCAGAGTTTATTTCTGAACAACGGATCTGTGGTTAGCTTGTGGGTAGGGTGTGGGCCAAGGAAGCCTTAGCGCTTGCACGAACTGTTTTTGGGCGCACAGCGGGAGATTGTAGAGACAAATGCATGCCGCTTCCGCTGTGGCTAAAACACGGCACTTCACCAGTCTTGATTGCTCACTTCGAACTTTGTAGATTGGCCGGAATGCTTCGGTCACATTCACTGAGTGGTTAGACTGAACAAGGTGTGAACACACAGCGCTCGTAATTACTTTGATTGATTCAGTGTTCAGCCAAGCTGAGTGGTGTTCACGGACGCGTTCGGATAAGTGTCTGGTTGAACGGCCAACGTACGCTGTCCCACAAGAACAAGTAAAGGAGTACACACAGAATGAGACCATAGAATCTGACACCTTATCCTTTAGTCGTAAATACACACACGGCTTTGATGTGAATAAAATATGGAGCTTTGCCGAGCAAAATGTTTCGTCGAAGGATCTTGATGATCTGCGATGTATAATATCCGCTGGGATATCACCATTGAACGGCAGGCGGACGCATACTGATTTCTTTGGGACAACTGTGGTCTTCGCTCTTTCTTTCACTTGTCGCACTGTCCTACCAATGGAACGATCCGGATATCCATTTTTCAGGAACACATTGCGCAGAGAACGAAGTTCGTTGTTCAGTGTGTATTCAGTAAAAATTTTTCGTGCTCTATTAAACAGGCAACGGGTTTAGTTGCGCTTAAGTTTGAGTGGCACGAAACTTTCGAATCACAGATCCGTTGATGCGACCAATGACACCGCAGACACCCACTCACGATCAGAGACGGATCTAGGTCACGTATGTGATATTTGATCCCCTCTCCCTCACTTAATTTTGACGCATCCTCTTATCTTGATTTCTCTTCCGTTCACCTAACATTGTTCATATAAAATGTGATGTAATGGCATGATTACGGATCACTGAAAACAAGCTTGTTCGCCACCTTGTGCTGTTCTCCGTGTGCTCTGTGGGATTATTCAGACAAGTTTATTTCTCTTTTCTAATGCTTGTATGCGAACAGCCAAAGTCGAGTTTGTGCTTACGGCGATCTTTCCCCGGAGTTCAACACGGAAAGTGGTGTTCGTCAGGGTTGCTCTCTTTCACTCTTCCTCTTCAATTTCGTGATTGAATTGGTTCTTGAGATAGTCCTATCCTCGTGTGAGAATAGCGGCATCGATCTTTGCTCAGACAGTAAACTGTTTGATTTGGAATACGCAGACGATATTGTTCTTCTGAGTGAAGTAAGTTGTAAGCTCTTTTAGATAGTCTTAGCAACAGTGTAGCAATGTATGGGATGCGTTTTGCACCTTCAAAGTGTAAAATGCTGCTGCAGGACTGGGCTGGCTCAACACCAAACTTTGTGTTGCCAGGGTAAGCTCTAGCTGAAGTGGATAGATTTTGTCACCTAGGCAGCTACATCTCACCAGGTGGACAGATATCGGATGAAGTGTCATCGCGTATACAGAAGGCGTGTTTGGCTTTTCCCAACCTCCGTCATCTGTGGCGTCGGCGTGACATCCAATTGTCTGTTTAGAGTAGAGTGTACAATGCGGCGGTTAGGTTCTTCCTTTTATACGGTTGAGAAACATGACCGTTGAGGGTAGATGATAGGCGAAGACTGTCGGTGTTCGAGCACAGATGTTTCCATGATATTGCCCTAGTTTGATGGGAACACCGTATCAACAATGCTGAGGTTAGACGCAGAATGTTGGGAACCCGTGGTCATTTACTGGAACAAGTACTGAATCTAAACAGGTTAAGGTGGTTGGGACGTGTTATGCATGCCAACCAATAAACTTCCTCGGCGTATGCTGTTCTCTGAAGCAGGTGGTGATTGGAAGGTAGGTCGAGGTGGTCAAAGGTAGGAAAACCTTGATCGGTGGACTTGGCCTAGTGGGACGTGTTAGACTTCCAGGTAAGGGTCCTGATTTCCCTTTGATACGTTGACTTTGTGGATCTTTCACCTTATGCTTCTATTCTTTTCGCCCTTTACTGGACGATGCTGGAAGGTAGCAACCGAAACCAGAGCACAGAAGTGCGAGGTTAATGGTTGAATAAACTGAAACTGAATTTTGGGGTTTATTTAAATGTATTTCATCGAACTTTAGGAATATGTGAAGTTCTTGGGCAAAAGCATACTTGGAAATAATTTTTCACCATGACTAGCGCAAACGCGGAAAAATTTGTCGTTTGTAAATGATTAAAATGACAGGAGTACGTCCCATGACTAAAAGCTCGCTGCACAATCCTGGAGAACGGACACAAATTCCCATGACTGCCAACCAAAGTAGCGTGACCGTGTTTATCCCGAAGGGACGCGGAACGGATACCGAGTGGGGTGTACAGGTGTCGGATAGCAGTAGCACCAGAGATAGTAGACTACCGTGCCCTCGGGGTATCTCCCACCTCTCTGGTCTCCACCAGATATCCAGCTCTCGCCTGTGGTTTCGTGAAGCTGAAGCATGCGCCAGAGGTCACACCCCGGTAAACTGCTCGGCGGGAGGGCTAAACCGGGTTGAGGGTAACCGTGGCTCAGAAATCTCGGTCAAACGATGTTCGCCATGCGAAGACAGTAACCCCTGAAAAGGCGGACGTCTATCTGAGACCGAAGAAAACCCACTGCACACTAGATTATAAAAGGAACCATTCAACATGTCACTTAAAAAGCTGTGTGCGTGCTCGGTCTCACCAGGCCGACACAAACTGCAGCACACCTGAGGTCTGAAGAAGAGAACTAGTAGGACTTCTCGAGTAATTGGTCGAAAACGGCTGCCCAAAGTTAACTAATGTGTTCCAGATGACACTAAAAGTCAAAAATGAATCCACTTGGGAAGCTCAGTCCTGCTACCGCATATACGAGAAGCAACGCAGGCGGTATATACTGTTGTAGCAGCTTCGCAGACACCAAACTCACTAAAATGCGATTGCGAGCTCAGAGCTTAGGCGCGTGTTGTTTATGAATAGGTATTTGCATTCATATTTACTTGGGAATGACAACCGCTTCTCATGCGCAGCCAATTCCAGTGACAGGTTCTCCTTTAGCTATAGGCAATTCTCCTTTTCTTCTCAGTCACATAAAGTGGCTTATAGGCAGGACAATTGCTCTTCAAATCACTTCCACACATCCAGACCCGATTCAACCAGTGTGGCAAGACAATCCTCTTCGTTCGAGCACACGGGCTTATCTTAGAAGTCCTGTAGGACATTCGGGTGGTTCTCATCAGTCATCCATTGAGGTACGCAACTGGTCAAGCAAACGTTGACCAGGCTCTTCGATAGGTTAGGAATTCGGCTTAGCCTCGGTTCCTTCAATCAACTGGTGGTTTGAAGACCGTTTAAGTCCACCTGGTACCGGCGGAGTAAACAGCATCGCCATCTTACATCACGCGACTCAGGCGGCAAGGCGCAGTCTAGCTCGTCAGCTCTGGCCATTAGCGCGTTCAGTCTCCCATCTCCTGTCAGTTATACAGGATGACCAATATAATTGCTAAAACCCATCAATTGCTATCGTTGGACGGGAATCGAGTCCGCATGAATCGTGCGAGCGTCCGAACTATGTAAAAGCAGTTGGAAATGAGAGTCGCTCATAAATCCATCGGAACCCTGCGGTCCGTCCTATTCAACGAAAACCGTGTGGACCAGCACGACCAGTCATGATTGGTCTACGCCATTTCGTGCCTAAAAATTGAATACATTGAATGCACTAGAATACATAGGCCGACCCACACATGCAGACCTGGAACCACTGCGCGCAAACGGTTTATGAGGTCTAAGTCTTGAATTCTCAGAGTAATAGGCAGATAGGAAGCTGAAGCCAAAATATTTCAAGATCTTGTATTTATTTTAGTTTAAATAGACAGCGCAAGAATGGTCATTCGAGCAAATGAAACAGGGGAGCGCCTGACCTTTAAAACCCTCCAATCGGCCATATTGTTCAGTCGAAACGTGGAGATCAATAAACATCACGTCACCCTAGCAAGACCGGTATTGAATGACTGAGAAAAGTAAAGACGGATCAAAAACACGCGGAACCAGCCGTACGGCTGAATTCATTACGCTTTAGACGCTGTGCGTAGGAAAAACTACCCGGGGGCTACGACGTAGCTCGTCCGGAGGAAGATGCGTCGTTGCTTGAAGAAGAGTAGAGCTAGTCTGCAAGAGAGCCGATCCGAACTGCATCGGGACGTTGGCGTCCAATGCAATAAGTACGAAGTGAGTGACTTCAACACCTAACGTCTTTCCTGAAACGTTATTTTATATCATGATGTGTATCTATTGCCATATTTTGTACATATGAGGAATTCCAGTTTCTGTCTCATCCAACAAGGTCTATTCTCACAATAGTTATTTTCATGCGGTAGAATAATTTAAATATCACTTAAAGAACAATTATTTAAATAACTGAATTCAAGTGAATCCACAGTTTATAAATGTTAACATTCTGCCCATACAGTTGATTTTCAATATTTGAACAAAGCCACTAAATGAAATATAATTAATGATTGTTCCTTTTCCTATCTCAGACGTCTGATCACAATGATTAAAATAGACAGCTGTTTTCGAATAACGGGAATGGCCAGAAGTATTCATTACCTACGACAAAATACCATTGTAAATCCCTTCCTTCAATGTACAACTGATTTATTAATATATGTACATTCGATTGTCTTTCAAAGTTGGTAATTTGGAAGTAATTTGCGGTTACGTTGCGACTTATGAAATAATAAAAGTAAAGTGGGAAGTGGGAAGATTTAAGATTTGCGTGCAACTATGGTCGTTCGTTTACAGGGCTATTTAGGCGGCGATGCATCAGAAACTGATTCCATCTATTAGGACAAAGATTACCGGATACATGAAGGGTTTTCCGTGGTCGGCCTAAAATCGTCCCCAAACAGACCGCTTTTGTTCCAGTGGGGTCTTTCTGGAGTCGTTCTGGGGATGTACTGCGGTCGTCTTGGGGACTATTTCGTGACCATTTGGGAACTATTGTGTTACTTGGAGTCCTATTCATACATACATTCACCGACTTTTCATGATGAGTCCTGTTTTGGATCGAAACATGACGGCGAACGTTTTATAACTCAGTGTATATATACATATATATATATATATATACATCCCCTTCGCGAGACGAGTATGAAATGATTCAAAGGCAATTTAAACTGAACGAATTTCTGAAAAAACTGTCAGAAGAATTCAATTCAATTCATGAGTATCAAATTAAGTCAACCAAGAACTCGCCTAAGAAAACCAACGTTTGACTTGTCAAGTGCCACAAAGCGATTGTATAAACGGTAAATCTGTTTTGCAGAAACTGCGGATAAATATTATCAGGCGAATGCCACAACCTACATCCAGTTTCGTCCGCAATCTCATCAACCTCCGCCTGATCCAACGTCTTTGACGAACCAGAACCCATCTCCTCAAAAACTGGGCACGAGCCGCTGACAGACGCAACCTTGAAATTCAGATCAGATCAGTTCAGTTCAGTTTGCACAGAACATGCAATGGCCACGGCCAATCAAGCGTCCAGAATTCTTTCCATGGTAGGCACACCAGTTATGCACCCACCACTATCCATTTCAGTTCATCTCAGTTCAGTTTTCACAGGACTTTGTGTGGCTAAAGCCAATCGTGAATCCAGATAGTTGTGTTGTCGGCTCAGTCCTGTTGCCCCCAACACCTGGTGATTTTCGATGAGTAGTATGGCACTGTATGTGGATGACAGGACAAAATTGCCCCATAAGCACGCGACCGGTTTCGCGGTTATTGCCGTTCATCAGGTATGCGAACCCGGTACTCTTCCGCCCAATCATCCTTACGCCTGAGCACTACACGGTTGGTTTGCAGCTGTAATCTCATTTGAATCGAATGGAGATTGCATGGGCGGGGAGTCTACTTTTAGGGTCACACGGTGATTCTTCCAAAGTTAATTCGTCCGTTAACACGGTTAACCTTCAGAACGAGGACACATGGTTCCAAGTAGGGATTTTCGATACGGGCAGTATGGCGTTGTATGTGGATGACAGGACAAAACTTCCCGTCCACGCAAGCTCCATTCGATTCAAATGAGGTCATAGCCGTGAAACAGAAGATTTTCTCTCTCTGAAAGGCAAAATCTTTGGGCAGTATCAGCCCCGGCAGAGAAAGGTGGAAACCGGGTAAATTTCTTCGGACCCTAAAAAATACCTAGCATAATTCGGGGCATACTGCCACCCAACATTGGTCTACTGCTTTCTTAAAACCTTCCAATAGGATGCCACTCTATTCAAGTAGTAATTTGCCCTAATTTGGGGCTTTGGGTGCTTTCTTCGTAATATTAAGCTACGCCCCCTTGTGACTCCCTACGGGATCGGGGAGAAAAGCTCTCCTCGATTTATACCTGGCAGGTCCTTCAGTACTTCGAAAGCTTTTATCGAATTCCCGCGAAAGTGCCGCCTCTTCACTGAGGGCAGATCCAGCGCAAGGAGACGCTCCGTGTAGCTGAATCCCACTTGGCCAGTCACCATTCTGTCTGCTAGCCCTTTCACTTTCTCCAGACTGTCCATATCTTTCTGATACCATGGTGCCCAGGCTTACGTGCAGTATTCCATGAATGGTCTGACTATGGATTGGTATATCGGAACTAAAATCTCCGGCTGTCTACGTAACACTGTGGACCTAACCCGAAAGAGTCCGCTCCTGGCCATATTGGCTGCCGCCGTGCACTGCTCCGACTGCTTGAGGCTGTTGTCTATCATAGCCCCCAGGTCCCTGGCCTGAAGTTCGGGAACGCCGAGCAAACGGTGAGGACTGTCTGTGCGTACGGGATTTTCGGGTAATGAAGGGGAGAGTGCGGGTGACGTGGCAACCGCTGACTGCAGTGACAATAACGGCTCCAGCCCAGGGGGACGCCTTGTCGTGAATCCCAGTCAGTGTGTTGTGACTGGACAGACAGCATATGTGGTTTTGAGAAATGTTAGGGGGTTGTTGAACAAACGCGAAGATCGGGAAGCGTTTGTTATAGCCCATAGACCTGCAGTTATAGAGCTGACTGAGAAGTTGTTGAACGACGAGGTTTTGGACACCGAGCTTGCTCTACAAGGGCACCACATGTTTCGTTCTGACCGAACTCGGATCAGAGGTGGTGGAGGTGTAATAATTTATAATAGAGAAGGCCTATCTGCTCATCTGCTTGATCGTTAATCGGATCTCAAGGCTTGGCAGGGCACTCAGGTGTAAGGTGAAATTAGTTGGTAGTAGATCCTTGGTTTTGGGACTTTTCTACAGGAAACCTGCTGCAGAGCCACTGGACATCCTGGAGTCCTTGAGGAGACTGGGATCTGACGGTCACTATCTCATCCCAGGTGACTTCAATGGGCCCCACACCGACTGGGCTGCATCCCGCTTTACTGAGGCAGGTGACAACTTCTCCAGAATTCTGTATACCACGGTATGTGATCTGGCGCTGTACCAACACGTACCTCAACCAACCCGCTTCCAAGGTGAGCAATCGTCCAATCTCGATCTTGTTCTCACTCAAAGGTTGTCGGAAGCCTCCGACATTGATATTTTTTTAAAAATAAATATTGGTATATTTCTCGGCCATGGTCGAGACGCACGCGCTAAAGCATGATCATGGTGTACACGTTACTCAATAAGATGAAATGTTCGCATATTCTAAGTATGAAAGTCGAAAGTATTAGAGATGATAAAACAATGACAGGAAAAGTTTGAATGGATCATTCTGACAATGGTTTGCGCGGCAGTTTTAAACCAGTTTCGAATCCGGACCAGGCAGTGGTACGCGGTGGAGATATCGAGAAAATCGTTAACGCAGTGCTAAGGAGGCATTATTAACAAGAATGATGCAAGCCCAGGAAACCAGAGGCCAACTAAGGTTCTGCAGATGAAGTTAATTTTGAATAAGAAGAAAAAGGGTGGAAAATCGACGCATGCGAAGAGGATAGCGATCCATGAAGACAATGCAGACCCTGAATGACGGATTTACCGGAGTTCTGTAAACGGAATGAGATTTGAAGCAGGGGGACATGAGGCCAGTTTCGTGAAAGTGAACACCGGTGGATGTGGGAGAAACAGCAGTCCATAAAAAGGTGAGTTTAGATTCAGGGCCAGTAACATGTACTATTCAGAAATAAGAAGGCGCAACTGTAAGGTCCTCAAGAAGTGGAGAGTCAAATTCCAGCCGGCTACGGTTCGGGGGAAAGATAACCTGTGTTAACGGATAATAAAGTGGAAAAATCTTCGCATAGACTTCAGCGTTGTGCTGCTTCAATAACAAATATATATGTATGCGATGACGCATTTGCCTTCAGCGTTATTCTGGTAACGTACGACATCGAATGCATAAGTTTCGTCTGACAGGGCAAAGTATGTGTCAGTCAATCAGCCGAGTGTGGCTGTATGTTAGCGGCATGCGCGTGAGCTGGAATTCGTGTTGGTTGCGTTAGAAAATGCTGAACGATCTGATAAGCAATTAGGGGTATCTCCTGTTGTGTGGTTGGATTTCGGTCCCAGTTGCCATGGTAGGTTCCACTTGAGTCTCTGTCTGTACGAGTCAAAGCGGCCTCCTTGGTTAGCCACTTTGGCGACTGAGATAGTGGGAGACAACGACCTGAAATAAAGGGAGATTGCAGTCTGGACGTGGTTCCAGCTGTGGGTTATGATAATATGTGAAGACAATAAACAATGGATTGGTTTGGTCTATGTGAGTGGGGCATGGGTAAAATAGGCTCGCAGTGGATTTGAGCTATACTGCTGCCGGCTGACGAAGTTGCGTACACAGGCTTGGTAACTGTGTATGCATTTAAAAGGATTTATGATTTGCCCGTGGTCAGTAATAATAACCCTCAAAACCGTTTGCTTACGCAGAACGCAGTTTGGCACGAGGCGATAAGATAGGTTTGAAATAACAGACAGAGTGAGTAGGACAATCATACTGTTTGCGTGGCGCTACGCTGTTACTGTCTCTTTCGGTATAGTGGTTGTTCTATACTGAGTAGTTTCTGAGGAGTCAAAGTAGAAGGAACTATTGGGGTGACAGTGGTTATAGATTAGAGGTAATTGGTCACTTGTCTTGGAACATTGACGCGAGTTCATCTATGCTCTTCCTCGATAGTGCTATCGTACCGAGATTAGGCTCCAATGTGAGCAAGGAAATCTGATGTGGATATGATTGCATGGTTACCGTGGTATCTTTTTCGTTGTTATCGTACTGCAAGGCAGGACTACACCGATGTGAGGACTGGTTTGGGGAACCGTGTGAGGTGGGTCCGAATTTTCGTCATGGAAGCAAACTCTAACGGTCTACATTCGGTGCTCATGGTAGGCGGCACAAGGGCCTGCTTCAGGTAGGGAGGTTGCACGATACACAACTACTGGCATCCAGCACGTGGCGCTCCAAGAATGATCCACACTTTTTTAGACGTCATTATTATTATTGTTTTTTTAATGGTTTTATCACAGTCAGGTATATGGCTATCAGAGAAGGCGGAGATGCTTTTGGCGGGCGACCACAGCTCCCACGCCCCGGCCGAAACACGGACCGCATGTAACAAGCCGCGCTGGGAAAAGGTCCACCACACCAGTCAATCCGTAGCGACACTCCAACCCGGAGACATGGGTCACATGTGACCAGGCTGGTGTGCCTGGAAGACAAAACAGTGGGGTATTTTTTCTCACTTTTTTGTGCCAATCTCTTACATTTTGGTGTTCATGTCTTATTGGTGGTCAACTCTGTGCAGGGAGACCTTCACGGCCAGGAATGTTTGCAGAAGTGCCGCGCTAACACTCGCCTTATCCGTGAAGTCAGAACACCCAGGCCGTTTACATGGGACAAAAAATGCAGGGGGAGGCAGAGTCAACCACGGCCTGCGATTATTCGATGGGGTTTATGTTCAACACAACGCCAGTCTGCACAAAGATGGGGTACAACTTGCAGCACTAACAACGTGATTCGTCGGTACGATCCACATATGGTTAGTAGTTTTGCTGGCTAAGTATCAAATGTTGTATAGGCCAATCGTGGAGGATGCTAGAGTTCTGTGATTGGGACAGAACTTGAGCTGTGAATGTCTAATGGTGACTACTGGATGGAGGCTGAAAAGTGTGACAGGTGCTGCGTCTTGGGTTAGAGATAGAGGCAAAAACCTAATAATAATCGGTACTGAAATTGTTCAAAGACTATCTTTCATGCTTCCAGTGGTATTTCATATAATCAAATACGACTGCTGAAGCACTGGCCTAAGTCATGAGAGTTATTCTGTTTAGGCATTGTAAACTGGTAGGTTTACGCTTAGATGATGGCAACTGCGGCGTATGGTGTGGCACATCCTAGATTATCAAGGGTTCGGGTTAGTATCCAGCGTTTTACTCATAAGCTCTATCAAAAGACATATAAGGATTCGTAAGAGCGATCAGTTTTTGGATGTCCAGAGCTACGTGTAGTCCAGACTTAAACATAATTAGGGAATCTACGGAACGGACTTCAGCTGGGAGTTTATTCCACAGAGTTGCATATTTCAGGAGGAAGAAGTTGATGGTAAAAAGTTGGGATTGTTTTGCTGTCCTAGATCGTATGAATGAGCCGCTGAGTTCCGTAATTGCTGCAGCGGTGGGGCCAACCCTATGCGGGTCTAATTGAGCCTAGGTTGCTCAGAGCGGTTATTTGATTTATTAGTACCCTATACCTACCTCAAAGGCCTGAGCCCTTGAAATATACGGATTGTATAACCTAGTCAGCGTGTCCACCGTTAGGGCTGTGCTTATTTCCTGTTTGAAAGCCACCGATGTCGGTGATAACGCCCGAATTCGTTGTGGTAGCTTATTCCACAATGAAGCGTACTTGTTAATGAAGAAGTTTGACCGAAGAGCAAGCTTCGGCAAAGGGACAGACACCAAGAACTCATTGTTACGTAAGGGATACGTAGAAAGGGTTCTTACCTGCGGTGCTGAACTACATGATCTATTCTTCAAGATATTGTGAAAGAATAGAAGGTTATTTCTTATGCGGCGTAGCCATAAGGGATCGATTTTCAGCCGCTCACAACGTTCCATGTAATTAGAGGGCGAAGAAAAACCTATGAGCTGTTTCGTGAATGCCCGTTGTACGTTCTCAAACGATATGCGGTCCCTTTGTCGCATGTTGGAACAAATGATTGAGCCGTATTCCAGAAGAGGTCTAACATGGGACTTAAAAATGTTTAGTTTACTTTCTGGCAAAATAAATGTTTGATGTATTAGCCCGATCGTACGGCTTGCTTTAGCCACCTGGATGGCTGCGTGCTCCGAAAAGTCAAACGTACATGAGTAGTGTAGACCCAAGTCACGTACCTGAGAGTTATTGGGGATGAATTTGCCGTTTATACTGAATCTCCCAGTGGGGACGTGACATTTATACGTAATAATATTACTTTTTTGGCGGAAAAACTCATTTTCCAATCATTACTCCAGGAGCTGAGAGTGGTCAGTTCCCTTGTAATGTCATCTACGGTAGAGGCTAACGCCGCGGGCTCAAAAGTGTACACGATTTTGATATCATCTGCGAACAGGAATGGAACTCGCCGTTGGAAAATGGTAAATATATCGTTAACGTACATTAGGAACAGTAATGGGCCCAGTACACTACCTAGTATCACCCCACTGGTTACGGGACGGGGTTCGGACAAATTTCCACCTATACTTACAACCTGGTCTCGGGATGTTAAATAGGACGCAAACCAAGCGAGCATTGGGTCCACGATTCCATATGTTTTGATCTTCTGTAGTAACCGGACGTGGGATACTCTGTCAAAAGCCTCGGTCATGTCCAAAAAGATCACGATTGCCGATTTACCAATATTGACAGCTTCTGTGACCAGATTGAGGAAATCGGTCATGCATGTCGCACATGATCTGTTTTTCAGAAAACCATGCTGACCAGCGTTGATTAGATTATTGGTAAGGAGGTGACGTGTCAGCCTTTCCTTGATCATTCTCTCCATGATCCTGGACACGACCGGGGTGTGGTTCACCGGCCGATAGTTAACTGGATCTAGACGTGATCCTTTTTTGTGCATCGGTATGATAGTTGAAGTTTTCCATTGAGAAGGGAAAACACTGCACCTGAGTGACAAATTGAATATGTTTGTCAGCAACATTGGAACATCTTCGCCAACTCGACTAAAAATGACCGGTGGTAATGCATCTGCACCTGGCCTGCAGGACGGTCTTGTTCTTGCAACATGGACTGAAACCTCATCAGGGTGGAACACTACCGTCGAGAAAGTTACTGATGTCACCGGATCTAGAACGGGGAAGGATGTGGCGTCATCCGTCGTTAAAGAGGAGGCAAAATAGGTGCTGAAAGCCTCCGTAATCAAAAGAGGGTCATGCAAGCATTTGTTATTATAGTTCAAATATGGGATGTCTTGGTTAGGTTGCTTGTTTCTGACCTTCATTAGCCTGGCCAGTGCTTCCATCTTGTTTGGGTGGCTTAAGGCATCTAGTTCTGTTTCTTCTTAAAAGAATCCAAGCGCAATTTAATCGCACGGGATATACGTATTATTTGAAGATACGACGAGAAGTCCCTGGTCTTAGTGAATCTTCGTTGGAGTTTGGCTAGGTTACCGCTAAGACGATCTAGAGAGTTCCGCTGTTTGCGTATGATAGGCCCCGAGGCTGGATTGATTTTGTCGAGGCAGTAGTGAAGATTAGTATACAGTTGGGCAGCTGCTATCTCTAGGTCATTAGATAAAAACGATTCGTCCCAGTTTAAGGAACGGATAAAAGAGGGTAGACTATTCCAGCAAGCTTTATGGTATTGCTTATTGGTGGTCGGAAGGTGTGTTTCTGCTGGCTTATCAGTGTGAGGCCAAGGTGCAGTAAAAACACAGGATACCGTCTTATGGTCACTACCGGTGAAGCGACTTAAGATTTGGGTATCTAAATTCTTGATACCAATAGTGAAGATAAGGTCTAATGTATTTCTCCCTCGAGTGGGGGATAAAACATGCTGTACCCAATCACCCACATGGATACACGAAAGGAAATCATGGAGTTTTGGGGGTGATGTCATGGAATGCCAGCATATTTCAGGCACGTTGAAATCACCAGCTAGAATTTTAGCAGGTACGGTGAGGTTAGAGACATAGTTGAATGCGTCTATTATTGCTGTCAACTCGTGCCTGCCCTGGTTTGGAGGACGGTAGAGACATCCTACGAGAAGTAGTTGTTGATCTTCTTTGATAGTGAGCCAGACCGAGTCTGGAATGTTGTCTAGAATAAGATGATGGAACCTACTCGCCGTGAATATGTGTCTGGTGTAAATGATGCAGCCGCCTCCTCTTTAGTCAGATCTACTGTTGGCAGTGGCCTGATAGCCGGGTATGGATACGTGGTTTAATGGGGTGTGATCCGTCAGCCACGTCTCGGTAACTAGTAAGATGTCAGGGTGTAGGTCTAATGCAAGCTCTCTAAGCAGGGGTAACTTTGGGAGGAGAGAGCGGACGTTAAGTAGTAAGAGAGACAAGGTGTTTTTGGATAGGTTCTCAGTAGATAGAGCCGTAATTTCATTGTGATGAGGCGATGAAGGATCGTCAAATAAGGCGTGGCTTACGATGGGCAGTCGAAGCTCGACCCATTTTAACCGCGTTTCAGATGAAGAGTTTGTGCCTGTGACTAAATGCGCCCCTGGGCTTTCAAATTGGGCGTAATTTGAAGAGCGGTTAGGGGGTTCTAATTGAAACGGCCGAATCCTGGAGGGGGTAAATGAGGCGCGGAAGGAGCTAGGGGGGATAGAGGTGGTAAGGACTTATGGACATTTGGTGCATTATCCCGGGGCTTGATGCTATACGTGGATTGTGGTTGAGTGAGGGATAAGGACGAAAAAACGGGAGCGGTCCGGGGGCGGGGTGGAAGTTGAAGCTTGTGCCAAGGTTGCTGACTGCACTGAGGTAGTCCACTGAAGGAGGAAATGGGAGACTAGGAACATTCGACAGGAAGGGCTGAACCTGGTGGTGATATGGGTCTTGGAGGACCCCCGGAGAGGTAGAATCGAATACCCCGTTTCGAAAGGTATAGGGCACGGAAGCGAAGGCATGTTGGGCCAGTGGTGGAAAGAAAGGTCCGCCCGGCATCATATTTGGTATCGGGGCAAACTGTATTATCCGTGGAGGCATATGTGGTGGTGTTGAACACGGGTCGAGAACCGGCCACTGGGTCTCTGGGAAGGCTTTATATTGAGTGGGATTGGGCGTGGGTCGGACCCTATTGTGAGTTGTTTGACAATTCGATCACAGCTCGAGTGGGTTGGATGCTTGTATCTTTGAGCTAGTGCCCTCTGTAGGCCTAGGGTCTGCACGGTTAGGTTCAAGTTTGTGGGTGGATCGGTGCGGTCGCCTCCGGGAGCCCACAAATATTTGACAACTGCTTTCCGGTTTTACTTCGGATTGCATGGTAGGATGGCCCTGGCAGTGAGGCCCCAATCTATCTGTTTGTGCGTGATGATGGGGCGGAATGGGCCTCGCACTTGCAAGTTTTGTTGGTCCGGAAAGGTTCGTGGACGAATTGAGAGATCTAGTAAGGGCAGGAGGGACAGGCGGATGGGCCCAACCGGATGGAGTGGTGGGAGTAGTCTTGAAGATGTCTTGAAGTACTACACGGGTTCGAGGCTTTGAGCCCAATTGTCCCGGTTCTTTAGGAAATCTTTGATCTTCTGTCGGATTCACCGAGCTGAAACGAGAGTAAAAAGAAGCGGGGGGGGGGGCGAGGGTGGCAGCGAAAACAAGATACATATAACCTCATTCAGTGTCACACTGTGGACAGTGCCTTAAGCTGAGTGGGGGTGCGGCATTCATGAACATATATGCGATAAAAGACAACTATTTTGTTTGTTTGTTTTTTTGACAAAGGGAATTATTGGGAGAGACCCAGGTAGAGGTCTAGCTTTTTCTTGAAGATAGTTTTGTCCTGCGAGAGAACCATATCTTCCGGAAGTGCATTCCACATGGTAATAACCCTACGGCTAAAAAAGTTAATCCTTAGTGAAGTGCGTGGCCTCGGTTTGAAAACTTTTCTGCTGTGACCACGGAGAGAGGAGGCTGGACAGACGGAGAAGAAGTAATCGCTTTGACCTGTTTCAAAAAGGTGAAACATCAAAAACAGATCACCTCTTACGCGTCTTACGTCAAGGGGATAGAGGTTGATGAGTGAGAGGCGGACGGGATAAGGTAGATGGGATAGACCACTTACTGCCTTGGTGGAGGCCCGCTGAACCCTTTCTAGGATCTCACGGTCTCGGACAAGACCAGAGTGCACTATCTGACTACCGTACTCCAGCAGAGGTCGGATATAAGTGCCGAAAATTATGGGGAAATCATCCTTAAATATGCGCGGGAAGGACCTTCGAATCATGTTTAGAACTCGAAAGGCAGACTTGCTCGCAAGTTCGTGATGATGATAGAAGGATAAGTTACAATCTAACCAGAAACCGAGCACCTTGTGTCGGTCAACCGTTGGCAGAGTGGCTGCTCCATTAATGGAAAACGTGTGACCAGTCTCTCTGCCGAAAGACATGCTCACGCATTTGTCATCATTAACTGGGAGGTTTCAATCCTCGGACCAGCGTTTTGTTTCATAAACTGCAATTTGCAGGTCTTCAACGCTTGAACTCCAGAGGGTTACATCATCTGCGTACATGGCAATGTTCGCAGGAAGGGCTGTCGGTAGATCGTTTATATAGATCAGGAAAAGAAGAGGACCTAAGACCGACCCTTGGGGGACCCCAGTTGTTACTGTGGAGGGTTGAGACAAAACATTCCCGACTTTAACCACAAAGGTGCGGTCGGTAAGGAAGCTACGTAGGATGGCCAACGTGGAGCCTGTGATCCCGTACGTCTGCAGCTTATAAAGAAGAGGGGCATGTGGGACCTTATCGAAGGCCTTAGCAAAATCGATGAATACAGCGTGTGAGAGCTGGCCATCATCATAGGCTTTCGTTAGACTATCCATGACAGTAAGCATATTGGTGATGCATGACCTGCCAGGAAGAAACCCATGTTGGGACGGGGAGAGGATCTCATTTCTATGAAGATGGGAAGGAATCTCACTCTTAAGAATTCCCTCAAAAATTTTGCTAGGGATGCTAGTGAGGCTTATGGGTCTGTAACTAGAAGCAAGGTGTCTACTACCCTTCTTATAGATGGGTGCGATCACTGCTTTTTTCCAGTTACGGGGGAAAACTCCATCGTCAACACATCGCTGAAAAAGCGAGGCATAAGGAGCAGCTAATGTATCCGCGGCTTCCTTGATAATACGGGGGTGGATTAGGTCAGGACCCATAGAGCAATATTGGTTGAGCCGTCGGAAACCTTGAGCGACTGCACCAATGGGAATAGTTACGCGGTTAAGGGTAGTGGTCAGAGATAACGGGTGCATAGTAGGGTGGGATGAAATGGGAAAGGAGCTAAAAATTGTACGGAAGTAGGAGCTGAATGCCTCGGCTACTTGGCTAGTGGAAGTGATTGGAGATCCGGCACTATCTTTGAGAGCTAATGGCGTCGGAGCTGTGCCCCTTAGACGGCGCATGTACTGAAAGAAAAATGCCTAATTGGTCCGTGCTCGATCAAGTACAGATCGCTGGACTGCATTCTGATAGGACCTAATCTTGTCTTTGCATATGTTCCTTATGATCCTGAAGTCTTCTGCATCACGGGCAAGGCCTGTGGCTTTATATCTAGCAAAGAGGCGTGCGCGTTCGTCTAGAATGCGCCTAATGGGGCGAGGGAGGGGTCGCTTAGCGGTCTGTGGGCGACGAATTCTGGGGACAAAAAGCCTATCAGCTAAGGAGATTAACTCTCTGAGATTCTCTGCCATTTCATCCGCAGAGTTACCTGGGTTAGTTAAATTTAGCTGGGAGCGAAAAAATGCACAGACTTGGCCTGCATCCTACGAACCCGCTTACTTGGTGGAGGGATGGCCGGTGATGGAGAGGCCCCTAATGCCCGATCTACCGTGCCGTTGTTAGGGGCAGGTGATGTAGATACGCTGCGGGTAGGGGTCAAAGCTGCATCTAGAAGTACCTGTCGTCCACTGGATGTTACCTGGGGGTCCGACAAGGGTGAGCTGTCAAGGTCGACCGGCACCTGAATTGGTGCGGAGCGTGCCGGGTTGAGGGGAGGTGATCGCACGGCTGAGGCTAGCCTCAGCCGAGGGCCGGTTTGTGAGGTACTAGTGGGAGGTACTGCTGTCCTTGACGCCTCTCTTTGCAGAGGAGTCTTGTCTGCCGTAATCCTGACCGATTTATAAGCTGTGTTGAGGGCAAGCGACGATTGCCTTTTGATAAATTCCCTTGCTATATGATCGGAAGGGAATTGGAAAAGGATAGGACATGTGTGGCGTGGTGAACGTTTGTTTAACCTTGTGCACGTGCATGGATGGTGTTCCATGCCAGCTGCCCTGAGCAGGGTGGATTTCAGTTGTGATACTGGGGCCTTGTCCGGGAGATTGAAGGCTATCGCATTTTTGCTATTTGAGATGTGCTTAAAGATCTCGGTAGAAACAGAGTCAAGGAAGTCCGTGGCTGATTTAAGCTGCTGTTGCGTAAAGCTTGCCGCGGGGTCCATCAGGCACAGTAGCGGAGCAAGCTTGGCGATATTGTCATCCAGAATCGAGAGTCCTGTTGAGATATTCCCAATCTCTTGGTGAATACGAGCACTGAAGATAGCGTCGTTCGCGAGGTCCACCAATGGTATAGAGCATTGTTTCAGTAGTGTCAGGGGTTTCTTGACTCTAATCTTGGTTCGAAGTTTTTGAGTAACAGGCATGATAAAAGTATTGGAAAAAAATCTTTAGAATTATTGTATTGTTTTGGGATGATTTGTCTCTAAATAACCAGCTAAGTTCCTAGAAACCTATATAACTAGCGAGAGATAACGAAGAACACCCCGTGGCGGTGTAGCGTCCCCTTTAGGTTAAAGCGACTATGCTGTTTTATACATGCCCTGGAGACGTAGAGTTCAAACAACGACTAGTCTACGCTGCGGACCGAACATATGGCTCATAAACTTTGAAGGTATGAGAGAGGTGGCGTGGACCATGGTACGGGAGCGCCACGATCCTGACAACGTGAATACAGACTGGAGTCGTATCCGCGACGAGATCCTTCAGTTGGTTGATGGCTTCGCTCGACCCCACCAACAGCGTTCTCTTGCACGTGATATTCCGTGGTTTGGTAGAGAACTTCAGTGCATGCTTCGCAAGAGGAGTCGGGCATGGCAAAGGTATTGAGATACCGGCTACGGCTATACTGTGTGCAGACAGGTAGGGAATCACTGTTCACCTATGGAGGCAATGAGGCAGGTTTGGGTAGAGGCTAGCAGCCGGCTATATCAAGGCACCTAAACGGTTGTACTCGTATCGCGGACGCCGCACGAGTGCGAAGCCGGGCATACAAACCTTGGTTCAGGCTGAGATCATCGCCGAATCTGAAGAGGCTAAGGCTGATGTCTTGGCACGGCATTATGCATCTGTGAATGCGATGGACCCTGCAACAACCCTTTCGCCTGGTTCACCATTTCCAGAACCCGTTGACGAGCCTTGTTATTTTCGTGTGGACGAAATCACGGCACAACTACAATCTCTCAAATCTCACCAATCAGCCGGCCCTGATGGAATTCACTCTCTGATGTTATGTCCACTTGTTGTCATCTTTACCTCACCAACCACCAGGTTGTTCAACACCTGGCTTGCAGCAGGAAAACTACCGGATGACTGGAGAACCGCTATTACTGTTCCACTGTTCAAAGGTGGTGACAAAACTGCCGCTGGTAATTGTCGTCCTGAGAGTCTAACCTTTCTCGTTTGCAAGATCTTGGAGTTCTCACCGCCCAGAAGTTGCAGGAACACACGGAAAGCCATCACCTGTTCAGGTCCAAACAACATGGTTTCCGGAAATCCCGATTCTGCTCGTCGAATCTTCTGCTTGCTCGCGAGCGCTGGGCTAGAGCGAAGAACAAAGGATATTCCACGGACGTCATCTTCGTGGGCTTCAGCAAAGCCTTCAGTAAAGTTCCACATGACCCTCACCTTCGGGAGCTCAGAATAATGGAAATAGATGCACGATTGCTGAGATGGTTTGAAGATTTCCCAAGAGGACAACGGTTTGCTGTCAGGGTCACAGTGTAATGGTTATTCCGACTGAGTAACGAGTAGCCAATTTAAAACGAATCCTAAAACCAGAACAAGAATGATTCGTGGTTTCTACGGTACTGTATTTACAAGTTATTCGCACATGAACATGTACAAACGTCAACTGTACAGCCACAACGTCTAACAACGGGGACCACAGTTCAACAAGGGCCAATGTCAGGTACCTCCGTCACGACAGTCCAAGTTTGAACCAAAATCCTGCCACTTTACGTGGGCAAAATATAAACAAATACTGAAGTATAGTGATTGATGCATGATGTACTTGTTCCAGAGTCAGTAAAATAAAGAGCATAGTCTCAACAATTCGAGTATATGACAACGGCCAAGGAGGATTTCCAAGCATGTACTTTACACTCAGCAGCCATCTCCACGTGGTACCCAGCGACCTGCGGCTTCCCCCAGGGATCTGTTATTGGACCATTACCGTTTCCAATTTACAAAAACCACCTTCCCTTAGTTTCCTCGTCCTCCTGTCGTGGCCCCATTCGTCGACCGTTTGGAACCTAAAGTACGATGCTTTTCGGATGCTGTATACTTCAAATGTACATCCAAGACGTTAGTATGGTGGTGCGGCAGGCTATCCATTTACAGCTGCAGAGTCTACCAAGTTAGGGAGAGTGAAGGATGTCTTCTACCCGTCTCACTTCTGGACTACGCGGGAAAAACTATAACGGACATCTTGAAGCAACTGGTCTGTTTTCAGTAGCCTATCGGCGGACGCGTGGTGATCTCACCTGCATGCGTCGGATCATTCGGGGTGATCTGGGACCAGAGTTGCTAGCGGATTTTCCACTCCATGGACTATGTCGTACGTGAGGGCACTCAATGACGCGGGTGAAGATGCATTGTACCGGTGTGCAGTTAGTCTATTACTCTCCTCAGGGGGCCACAAACCTTTGGAATACTTTATCTGCTGAAGAAGTGGAAGAGGTCAAAGACAAAACACTTTAAAGGAAATATGACCAGTCTTTGTTGGGGTTATGGCGTTCTACTTAGTCTTGAGTTTATACCAGCGAGTGGATTGTGACGAGCCTCATACGGAGGATTTTCGCTGTCTTTTTTATGCAGAATGGAGAACAAATGGAGAGACTCTTCACGACGATCCCACACCACCCCCACTACCCCCTGCATTTGTGGTCAAGCACCGACGGTTGGTGAGGTTTGGTGGAAGGTCCTACCAGCATGATCAGTCTTGTACTGCTAGCACGCCAGGTTCTATGTGTACTCCAGCTATCTTGACGTCATCGGCGAACACGAAGGCATGGTTTGTAAGATTACGTGCCAGGTCGTTGATGAAAATGAGGAAGAGCAGAGGGTCGAGCACTGAGCCCCTTGGCACCCCTTCCGATTTTGAGACGTGTCTACTCACCTTAGCGCTAAACGTTCGCCGAGGATAAAAACAACTTACCCATGACCTTTCCTTTCCAGCACTTCCCATAGACTGCATTTTGACGTCCAGAAATATGTGGTTCACGGAATCAAACCTCTTGCTGAAGTCCAAGTAACGGACGGCAGTCCACTGTCCTTCCGCCAGGCGCTTGGTAACCCATCGAGGATCAGCGGGAGATTCGTCGGACAGGGTCGTCCTGCCACAAACCTATGTTGAACAATTGATATGAGGTTATTTTGAACCAGAAGCCTAAGATCTGTTTCCTGGCTACCCGCTTCAGGTACTTACACAGCACTGAAGCTAAGCTAACCGGGCGGTGATATTCGGCCTTTTGAAGGGGTCCGGTCTTGTTAATTCCTGCCGCCGTTGCCTTCATCGTGTCTCCTGGTACCATTCCCTCTCTAAGTGATGTTTCATACAGCCTCGTCACCAAAGCCTTCAGGACCTCAGCCTAGGGGTGAAAGACGGCTGGATGAATTCCATCTCGTCCTGCTGCTTTATTTATATTCCGGGTTTGCATTTCCATGTACATCTCTTCTATACCGAGTTCGGGTACTGGAGGCGTCTGTTGTCCGTTCTTTCTCTTCTCTAATTTTCTGCTGGTCGATGCGTGCTCTTGAAGTATGCCAAGAGCATGTCAGCCTTGTCTTCGTCTCTCAGAGCTGGTCGTCTCCGTTCTCCTTCCAAGGCTGCTATATTCTCCCCCTCACACACATTTCCGGGTTGGAGGCAAGCATAGAACCGCTTTGGGTTTGTGCGGGTCGATGCAACCAATCAACTCTCGAAGAATATTCCTCTATTCTTTTGACCGCTTGGGCTTCTTTCCTAGCCATCCTATAGCTATTCAGTGACATCTGGGTCTTGAACGGCTTGTACATCGCCCATGGTTGCCTACGAACGACTAAAGCATTAAGGACTTCTGACTTCCACCATGAGGGTTGATTTCTATTGCCAACCACTCTCAGTCGAGCTAACTCCCCCGCAAATCTGAGCAGCTCCATCTTGATGGCCCCCCAGTTTTCCATTACGGAGGCGTTTGCGGGACTACGTGCCGATTGAACTTTATTCGCTGCCCTCTTTACTTCATCTATATTGATTCTCCCATGGCGCCGAAGTAACACGAATTCCTTCGGTGCCTTGCGAAATCTTAGTGTAACCCTCAGGACAGTATGGTCACTTTTGCCCTGTGAATCCTCGCACCTAGTTTCTTCAAGGTCCCGATGGTGCCGAGTTGTAACTAAATCAAGGGGTGTAAGTACATACAGCTGGACCCACTGCAGAAACTTGTCGCCCGTTGATCCCGTTTGTGTGGTTCCCATTTACAGGCTAACTTCCGATGAGTTAACATCCCTTATAAAATGAACTCCTCCGTCTGTGCGGGCATTGCCTCTTGCGAGTGCAGAAGCTCGACTTATTCCTCGTATGTAGCTTGCGGTGCCCCGTGGATAATGGTAATGTAGACAGTCCGCACCTCGATCCTGGTAAAGCAGGACCTGACCTATACATTACCAGAGACAAAATTGAACGGAGCCTCCCAGTGGCCTCTGTCGGTCCGTATTGGTAGCGGTACCCAGCCACACCGTCTTCCTTTTATTCTATCCTGCCTGCAGGCTACATGTCCCTAAAAGAGCATGTTTTCAGTATATGGCTCCATCGACGTTTCCGCCAATGCAACGACCTCATACAGGGTGGTCCTAATTTCCACCTCCTCCCATTTTCTCAGGGAGACTGCAGGTGAAAGTGTGCCACACTGGCAGTAATATGGTCCCCGACACGGACTTCATTGCGACTTTTGCGGCTAGAGTACCCTTGAATACAATATCCGGGGTGATGCCCTTTTTTGCCTCTATGGGTTTCTACGGTGCTGCTCTGTGAATATAAGGCGACGCTCTGGATTTCGTGGCCTTTTTCCCAACCCGTCGACCCGGTGTCGGGCTAGGCATGCACAACGGAATTATCTTTATTTGAGTCACCATACCGACGGCCTGGGTTGGTCTTGTGGCAATCTCAGCTCAACTGGTTTCTTCGGCTTTTCGAACTGACACCTCCAAATTCACCGGAAACACTAGAGTGGACCTTTTGGCAGTCTCCCCAAAAATCGGGCTGCCCGGCTGAGCGATCTCGAGAAGAACCGGACCGCATGCCTATGTAAGAAGCATTCGAGAAATGAGTAGCCAACTTCGAAAATAATCCCGAAACCACAAAGAGAAAATCCGTGAAATTTCATGACACTAGATCATCAAATGAACAATGATATAAAACAAACACGAACCTCAATTATGCGATCAAAGAGACACAGAAAACGAGTGCCATATGTGGCCACGAAGACTGTCCAAGCAGACACAACCGATTGTTAAACCAGGCGAAAAAAACCACACCAGAGGCGAACACCAAGCCCAGTGTGATTTGTTCAACCTCACGGCCTGACAGTATACCTTTACGTTTAGAGGTAGTTGCCGTGGGAGTGATGACCCCAACTGGGGTGGCCTAAGAGTTGGCCTTCGTCGACAGTGGATCAGACACAACCCTGGCGAGGGAGCGGTTTGCCGAGAAACACCGACTCGTTAAAAGCATGACGTCGTTAGCGGTGAGCACGGTGGGTGGAACAAACGTATTGACTGTCTGCCGATCGAGGTTACTGCTCATCTCCTTACACACTAATGAGCTAATCGAATCAACGGAGACATTCATATTAGCTGATCTCCCCATGCGAGCACCGAGATCGGTGAAGGCAGTTTTAACCAGGTGGCCCCACCTGCAGGATGTAACCGTCGAAAACTGGGAGGACGACGAAGTGGACCTTCTCATCGGCTGCGATGTGCCAGATGCACATTGGGTACTGGACCAGAGAGTGGGCAAATGCCAGGCTCCCTATGCCGTGCGCACAGCATAGGACGGATAATATATGGTCCAGTGGGAGGAAGTGGTTTCGTAAGTTACGTATCAGCTGAACCGGACCGAATTGAGTACAAATTGCAACGGCTGTATGCAAAGGAGTTTCAAGACATTGGAGACGAAAGACTATCGTTGTCCCAAGAGGACCATTTCGCTTCAACCCAAGAAACCCGAAAAATTGCGGGTGGTTTTCAACTGCGCAGCCAAGTTCCGGGGCAAGTCGTTAAGCGATCGCCTGCTACGGGTTCCTGACCGGACCACGCCACTGATTGGTTATGTGCCGTTTTAGAGTTCGTAGAGTGGCACTGTCCGCCGACACCAGGGAAATGTGTCTCCAGGTGAAAATACCGGCAGAAGGGCAAGATGCGTTGCGATTCCTATGGTGGGAGGAGAACAACCGGAAAAAGCAATGAAACGTTATAGAATGACTATCCACCCCTTCGGGTCGACGTCGTCACCGTTTTAAGCGAACTACGCCCTCCGAGAAACAGCGAACAAGCGTGGAGCTCTGGTCCACCAGTCGGTGGTAGATAGCGTCAGCAGGAACCTCTACGTCGACGACCATCTTGGGTCATTCAATGATGTAGAATCGGCCGTAGCGAAGCTCAGGGGCCTAGCAGGATTGCTAGAAGAGGATGGTTTCTATCTCACGAAGTGGATATCGAGCGCGTCGACAGTGCTCAAAGTCCTTCCGCACCATGAGGGGGCCAAAAGGGCTCAACACCTGGACGGCTCTCCACGCCCTACCGAACGCACGCTAGGAATGCAATGGAATGCGGAAGCAGATGATCTTGTTTTCAAGCTAAACATTCCCGGGCTGCCAGAAACTCGCCGTGGTATACTATCGGCTGTTTCTAGTTTGTTCCATCCGCTCGGTTTTGTCTCTCCCTGACTGTTGCCCCGAAAGATCCTGCAGTAAACAACAAGTACCGAAAATCCTCCCAGATGTTCTACGTGCTTCGTGGATTAAACTATACTTGACATTACCTTGAAAAGCACATCCATACCCCACACTTTTGCACGTTTGTTTATCCATGTGAGACATTTGAGCTTGGCCTTGAAACGTTTCCGACTATCGTGCCCGAGCCACAGGGCTTTGAACCTTTGAGTTTTACTGTGGATCCTATTTGGCCGCATACTTGAAGTTCGAATATGTTTGTATCTTTTGTGAGTTTCATTTTAGTGCCGTAGAAGCTCAGAGTCAATCTTGTTCTGGCCTTGGGATTCGTTTCAGTTGGCTACGCTTTGCTCGATTTGCGAGTATTGGCTCACATCTGCTGCAGCGGCTCTGTCGTAAGAAAGTGGATTGGGGCCAGCCACTGTACCGAGAAGGCTGGCTGGACTGGGAGGAATTGCTGAACACCTTAAAGAAACTAGGAAACGCGGATCCCACGATGCTTGTCTGTTAGTCGTACAACACAGACGGATGAACTGCACCCCTTTTCTGGCGCATCCCAAGTCGGTTAAGGAGCCGTGGTGTACGGACAATGGTGCACGGGAATGGACAATATGCTACGAGGATCCTGTCCACCAAAGCCCGCATTGCCCCACTGAAATCGGCTTCGATTCCAAGCCTCGAGCTCAGCGCAGCCGTGTTAGCAGTAAGGGCGGTGCAAGCGGTTAAGAGTTGCTTCGACTTCCGGTCGGCTAGCTTTTGGACGGACTCGACGATAGTACTGTTCCACATGCGCAACGTCAGGAGCCATTTTAGTACTTTCGTTGCTAACCGGCTCACGATCACCCACGACGAAACTGCCATGAACCAGGGGGAATATGTCAAGTCTGTCTACAACCCAGCCGATCTTTACCCCCGAGGTGCGACCAACTTCCGGCACCTTGACACGAGCACGGAAGGACTGAAATTCCTGAAACAGCCTCAACAGGACTGGCCCGTGTGCGAGCTGAAGCCCTCTCCGGAATTGGAACTGGAAATAAAAGGCACGGTGATGATGGCGACAGTTGCCGAAGCGACAATTATTTTGTCACGTTTGGTCAGGTTGTCCTGCTGGTTGAGGATACCCCGGTCATTAGTTTGGTTGGCCAGGTTCAAGAAACATTTGCTAGTCATGAATGGATTCCGCCCCTCCGGCCGTGTACGAGTGTGGGCCCCATAAGCCCCGATGAGCTACGAGCCGCAGAATACGATTTACTCAAGATGATATAACAGGAAACCTTCACTTGAGAACTCGAAAGGGCCGAAGAAGCGGGATCAATCGACAAGAGAATATCACCCCCCAAAAGCAATTTGAAGCATTTAAACCTCAAACTCCTTGGTGGATTACCACGCGTAGATGGTAGGCTGACCAACTCGTTCTTGAATTCTGACGAGAAATATCCCATACTGCTACCGGCTTGACAACCTGTGAAAGAACTAGTGATTCAACACATCCATGTCGTGGAGGAGCACATCGGGAAAAGTCATGTGACAAGAGTCATCCGAAAGCGCCCCTGGTTGCTGAGAGGAAAGGCGACTGTAAAAAGCGTAATCCTACGTTGTGTGTATTGTAGGAGACGCAACACCGTAGCGCGCATACAGTACATGGCTCTGCTGCCAGAATGTAGAGTGACTCCGGGTTGATGGCCGTTCAGTGACACTAAGCTGGGCTATTTCGGGCCTTTCTAGATCAAGTGTGGAAGGAGGTTGTAAAAACTTTACGGGTGTATAATGGCGCGCAAGAAGTCACGCGCGGTGCACTTGGAAGTTACGCATTCGATGGCGATCGAATCCCTCCTCCGGCCTTTTTCAACTCTCTATCTGCCCAAGGGGCACACCAGCGGATATATGATCCGACAGTGGATCAAACTTCGTGGGCTCTCATCGGGAAGCGCAGCTTTGATACCAAAACATGAACAGGGACGAGGTGCAGCACCGAACCGTGTCCTACGGCATACGATGGCCCTGAACCGCCCGCAGGCCAGTCATTGCGGTGGCGTATGGGAAGGCCCGATGAGGTCTACCAGGCAGATATTGCTGTCGACCATTGAGCAACAGCTGCCCGACGACGAAACGTTGGGCTCCGTCATGACTGAGGTCGAAAGAATTCTGAACAACCACCCAATGGTTCCAGTAACCAACGGCGATCTCACCCGTCTGGCACTCACCCCAGACGACTTATTGATGTTAAGGTCGAGCGGGGGTTTCCAAGGACCGGAAAACCCTCAAGGTAGCTGCCTCCATGGATGGAAACAGACAAATTATCTTGCCAAGGTTTTTTGAAGGCAGAGGCTGTGGGAGTACCTACCGGCTGTGCAAACTGGACAGAACCGGCCAATAAAAGCAGGGCCATTCGAGGTTGGGGATGTAGTAATGACCGCCGATAAACACGCTCATTTCAGCACCTGGCCCTTGGGCGTTGCCACGGAAACTATCAAAAGCTCTGAGGAAATGACAAGAACTTTCAACGTGAAGACCGCCAAAGGAATGCTAACCCGCGACGTACGCAGCATTAGCTTCCTCGAGAGCGAAGACGGAGAAGCCAACACCACAGAACCCCGGACGACTGTTCTTCATCCGTCGCTGAAGTGGTTAAGTCACCTCCCGAGTGTCATAGCGTTTAGGAAGTACTTAAGTACTCAACTACACTCACACCCAATCACATAAGCTTATGAGACAAGCTCCTGCTCCGCAGTCCCAAACAAATGTCACAGTGCTCACCGTCCTTCAGCTGCCCTGGAATTTAAAAAGACGTATCCCATGTGTGGTAGTAGTTATGATCTACCCACTTACCCAAACACTCGCCCTCAATCACACACACGTACGTGATACACGCTTATACTTCATGACCCCCATCAAACACGCCTTGAAAATCACCGACGTAATGGAAGATATCTCCCGTGGGAGGTGGTTGTTACTATTTGTCCATGTACCATAGTGCGAGCTCGCCCATTACACCCACACGCACATATACTCACACAGGCACACGCAGCCAGTGCACGACGGTTCTGCCGAGGACAGCAACTATGTTCCCCGCCACCCATCAGCCGTTATCATGGGCGACGCTGAAAACGTCGCCTCGGTGTAGCCGCCGGATCAAGTGCGAACTTTGGTACAATGTTGACGTCAGAATAATGAGGTACGCGCAGTGACAGCAGGATTTAGGTAGGTAGGGAGAATAGGTAAACTTATTCAAAACCTTTGAACATGCTTAGCTTCGGAAGGATTTTGGTGGGAGTTGTAAAGACCGGTTGTGGAAAATACCCCAGAAACATTGTAATCTCATGTTTCCTTGGCATCACTAGCTCATATACACCATTCGCTTGCTTTTATGTACTGTATGTTTACATGAACCAAGACTTGTTTTGCTCGCGTCCAAAGCGCTGTCCTGTCATGTCCTATTTTGGACCTGCGTGATGCACGTGCTCCCTTCTCGCAGGCCGCAATTTGGTCCTCGTTTTCCGAGTCCCTGTGATCGCGCAGTTGAGGTTCGTGTCTGTTTTGTGTCACTGTTCATTTGACAATCTAGTGTCATAGAATTTCACGGATATTCGCGTTCTCATTCCGGGATCAGTTTTGAATTCAGCTACGTATTAATCAAAGGCCTCTTATTATAAAGAGCTGATCAGTTTGGCGCAAAATATACGCAATATGACGAAATGAATGTCGCTTCGGCAACTGTCGCCATCATCACCGTGCCTTTTATTTCCAGTTCCAATTCCGGAGAGGGCTTCAGCTCGCACACGGGCCAGTCCTGTTGAGGCTGTTTCAGGAATTTCAGTCCTTCCGTGCTCGTGTCAAGGTGCCGGAAGTTGGTCGCACCTCGGGGGTAAAGATCGGCTGGGTTGTAGACAGACTTGACATATTCCCCCTGGTTCATGGCAGTTTCGTCGTGGGTGATCGTGAGCCGGTTAGCAACGAAAGTACTAAAATGGCTCCTGACGTTGCGCATGTGGAACAGTACTATCGTCGAGTCCGTCCAAAAGCTAGCCGACCGGAAGTCGAAGCAACTCTTAACCGCTTGCACCGCCCTTACTGCTAACACGGCTGCGCTGAGCTCGAGGCTTGGAATCGAAGCCGATTTCAGTGGGGCAATGCGGGCTTTGGTGGACAGGATCCTCGTAGCATATTGTCCATTCCCGTGCACCATTGTCCGTACACCACGGCTCCTTAACCGACTTGGGATGCGCCAGAAAAGGGGTGCAGTTCATCCGTCTGTGTTGTACGACTAACAGACAAGCATCGTGGGATCCGCGTTTCCTAGTTTCTTTAAGGTGTTCAGCAATTCCTCCCAGTCCAGCCAGCCTTCTCGGTACAGTGGCTGGCCCCAATCCACTTTCTTACGACAGAGCCGCTGCAGCAGATGTGAGCCAATACTCGCAAATCGAGCAAAGCGTAGCCAACTGAAACGAATCCCAAGGCCAGAACAAGATTGACTCTGAGCTTCTACGGCACTAAAATGAAACTCACAAAAGATACAAACATATTCGAACTTCAAGTATGCGGCCAAATAGGATCCACAGTAAAACTCAAAGGTTCAAAGCCCTGTGGCTCGGGCACGATAGTCGGAAACGTTTCAAGGCCAAGCTCAAATGTCTCACATGGATAAACAAACGTGCAAAAGTGTGGGGTATGGATGTGCTTTTCAAGGTAATGTCAAGTATAGTTTAATCCACGAAGCACGTAGAACATCTGGGAGGATTTTCGGTACTTGTTGTTTACTGCAGGATCTTTCGGGGCAACAGTCAGGGAGAGACAAAACCGAGCGGATGGAACAAACTAGAAACAGCCGATAGTATACCACGGCGAGTTTCTGGCAGCCCGGGAATGTTTAGCTTGAAAACAAGATCATCTGCTTCCGCATTCCATTGCATTCCTAGCGTGCGTTCGGTAGGGCGTGGAGAGCCGTCCAGGTGTTGAGCCCTTTTGGCCCCCTCATGGTGCGGAAGGACTTTGAGCACTGTCGACGCGCTCGATATCCACTTCGTGAGATGGAAACCATCCTCTTCTAGCAATCCTGCTAGGCCCCTGAGCTGCGCTACGGCCGATTCTACATCATTGAATGACCCAAGATGGTCGTCGACGTAGAGGTTCCTGCTGACGCTATCTACCACCGACTGGTGGACCAGAGCTCCACGCTTGTTCGCTGTTTCTCGGAGGGCGTAGTTCGCTTAAAACGGTGACGACGTCGACCCGAAGGGGTGGATAGTCATTCTATAACGTTTCATTGCTTTTTCCGGTTGTTCTCCTCCCACCATAGGAATCGCAACGCATCTTGCCCTTCTGCCGGTATTTTCACCTGGAGACACATTTCCCTGGTGTCGGCGGACAGTGCCACTCTACGAACTCTAAAACGGCACATAACCAATCAGTGGCGTGGTCCGGTCAGGAACCCGTAGCAGGCGATCGCTTAACGACTTGCCCCGGAACTTGGCTGCGCAGTTGAAAACCACCCGCAATTTTTCGGGTTTCTTGGGTTGAAGCGAAATGGTCCTCTTGGGACAACGATAGTCTTTCGTCTCCAATGTCTTGAAACTCCTTTGCACGCAGCCGTAGCTCCTTTCTTCTCCGGAACAGCATCATCACCATATACAAATCACATATCTGGCCTTTCTCGAATACTGCCCAATAACATTTTCTAACATGACGAAATTTGACAGAGTTGCGATTAAAAGCATACAAAGGCGTTTCACCAAACAGCTAATCGGCTGGTCCACGTCTTTAAGCTATAGAGAACGATGCCAAAATCTGAATCTTGACCCACTCTGGCTCCGCCGCTTGAGACTTAACTTTGTCTTTTTGTATAACCTGCTCCATAACCGGTCTTTTCCCTTTGACCCAGTAAGCTTCTCCCGTGAAGCCCCCTACTCACTTCGGCACAGGCCATTTACTGTCTCTTCTAGTATAGATAAGTCGGCCATACGGTCACGTTTTTTCCTTCTTGTCTACTCCAAAGTCTGGAACAAGTTGCCCATCACCCTTCGAGCTCCACAAACCAAGTCCCAATTTCTGTAGGCACTCATCCCATATCTCAGCTCCACCCGTGCACTACAGTTATCTAATATGTACACGGCAGAAGAAATAGATTACGACAGGGGCCTCGACTTCTAAGACCAACCCCTTCTCCGACCCTGCTCCCTTTAATTAGGGACACAATCAACGATCGAGTTTCATCTATCTGACTGAGTTCTCAACGTTAGTCTACCTATGGCCATTTCCTTAATAAACCAAAAAAATTGAAATGCCACTAATTTCAACCACTTTGCTTCCACCTACCCCCGTAGTTTCTGTTACTCTTATGCCTCATCCTTTACTGGTTTTTATATGCCTCTATTAACCGCTGATCCACAGCAGGGGCGCGCTCTGACTGCTGCTTTTTATCTGCTCTCCTTTCCCACCTAACTCCCCCTCCTTAGCCCTTTTTTCAACTCCTGTCATGTTAATTTCCACATTTTTAAGGGTTTTGCCTGTTTATTCCATCACTTATAAGCAGCTGATCATGCGGTTGGCATGCCTCGGATGTCTCCGAAATAAACCGTCATTTTTTATTATTATATTATCATAACCCACAGCTGGAACCACGTCCAGACTGCAGTCCCCCTTTATTTCAGGTTCGTTGTCTCCCACTATCTCAGTCGCAAAACTGGCTAACCAAGGATGCCACTTTGACTCGTACGGACAAAGACTCAAGTGGAACCTACCATAGCAACTAGGACCGAAACCAAACCACACAACAGGAAATACTCCTTATTGCTTATCGGATCGTTCAGCGTTTTCAAAAGCAACCAGCACGAATTCCAGTTCACGCGCAAGCCGCTAATATACAGCCACACTCGACTGATCGACCGACACATACTTTTTCCTGCCAGACGAACCTTACGCACTCGATGCCGTACGTTACCAGAAATGACGCTGAATAACACTGAAGGCAAATGTGTCAACACATACATATATATTTGTCAGTAAAACAGCACAATAACTCTGAAGTCCATGCGGAGATTTCTCACTTTATTATCCGTTACCACTGTTTGTCTTTCCTCCGGCCCGTAGCCGGCTGGAAATAGACTCTCCACTCCTCGAGGACCTTACAGTTGCGCTTTCTTATTTCAGAATGGTACATGTTACTGATCCTGAATCTAAACTCACCTTTTTATGGTCTGCTGTTTCTCCCACATCCACCAGTGTTCACTCTCACAAAACTGGTCTCAAGCTCTCCTGCTTCAAAACTCATTCCGTTTATTGAACTCCGATAAATCCGTCATTCAGGGTTTGCATTGTCTTCATGGATCGCTATCCTCTCCGCATGCGTTGATTTTCCCGAACACACTTCTTTACAGTTCCCCCCCTTTTTCCTCTTGCTCAAAATTAACTTCATCTGCAGAACCTTAGTGGGCCTCCGGTTTCCCTGGCTTGCATCATTCTCGTTCATGCATTCTTGGCACTGCTTAACGATTGATCGATATCTCCGCCGCGCACCGGTGCCCATCCCGGATTCGAAACCGGTTCAAAACTGCTGCGCGAACCATTATCAGATTGATCCATTCAAACTGTTGCTGGCTTTGTTTTTCCATCTCTGATACTCTCGATTTTCATATTTAGAATTTGTGAATATTTCATCCCATTGAGTAACGTGTTACACCATGATCATGCGTTACAGCGTGCATCTCGACCATGGACGAGAAATAAACCAGTATTATTAACTGATACTCTATGCTGTCCGCTTCAGCTGATACGTAACTTACGAAACCACTTCCTCCCACTGGACCATATATTATCCGTCCTATGCTGTGCGCACGGCATAGGGAGCCTGGCGTTTGCCCACTCTCTGGTCCAGTACCCAATGTGCATCTGGCACATCGCAGCCGATGAGAAGGTCCACTTCGTCGTCCTCCCAGTTTTCGACGGTTACATCCTGCAGGTGGGGCCACCTGGTTAAAACTGCCTTCACCGATCTCGGTGCTCGCATGGGGAGATCAGCTAATATGAATGTCTCCGTTGATTCGATTAGCTCATTAGTGTGTAAGGAGATGAGCAGTAACCTCGATCGGCAGACAGTCAATACGTTTGTTCCACCCACCGTGCTCACCGCTAACGACGTCATGCTTTTAGCGAGTCGGTGTTTCTCGGCAAACCGCTCCCTCGCCAGGGTTGTGTCTGATCCACTGTCGACGAAGGCCAACTCTTAGGCCACCCCAGTTGGGGTCATCACTCCCACGGCAACTACCTCTAAACGTAAAGGTATACTGTCAGGCCGTGAGGTTGAACAAATCACACTGGGCTTGGTGTTCGCCTCTGGTGTGGTTTTTTTGCCTGGTTTAACAATCGGTGGTGTCTGGCCCGACAACGTTAGGCTGTTGTTGCCTTGTTAAACTTGAGGCATTCTGGTAGCCCATGGAATGCGTTATAGGACCTGGGACTTGATTCACTATTTCCTCGCGTGAAATGGCGTGTGCGTCGGTCCAAGGCTAATATTTCAGATTTTACCGCGCAGTGGTTTCAGCCTGGCTGGCGCTAGGTTTGCTTATCTGGTTACTGGCCCGGATGAGTCGACCAAACCTACTGTCGGCTATCTTGATTTTTCTCTCCAAGTACTCGGTCAAGTCTTCGAAGTCAGCCTCACTGTCATTCCGGCCTATAGGTTCTGCCTCTTCCTCCCACCGACCCTATAGTTCGGGAGAGGGGTGACGGACTATGCCCTTTAATAAACGCAATGCATCGAGGCCATCTCTGTGGCCTGAGTGGTCGAGGGCCTTTGAAAAGGTCGAATCTTGATCACCGGGTCGACTATTGAAAAGACGTCGCCCTTGGTTAGTTTGGCCTCAAACATCACGCCCCTCACCAGATTACGAGCTACCTCGAATGGCTGTTTGAAGAGATCCCTCAAAATCTTCGTTGCCAATGTGTAGTCTTGTCCCGGGTCAAGCATGGTACACCCATCGATAGATCCTGTTTCTGGGCCTCGATAGCAATTATTCAGATATGAAAGTCTTTGTCCGGGGTTGGCCACGCTGGATTCGACGAAAGTTTTGAACCGTCTGATGAACTTGCAGTAGAGCTCAAATCGTCCGTCAAAAACTGTCAGTTCTACTGTTGGTAGATCGATCGTTAATTGCGCCGTTGTTTTGTATTCGATGTCTGGCGCAGAGTCTCCCGTTTTTATTGTCCTGATCTGTCGGATAGGTTGTAGTCTTTGGCCTTTTGCTTGCGCTGTTTCGGCCTACACTTCTTTTCTGCTTCTTGGGCCTGTTGCCTAGCCGACAATAGTTGCTGCTCTAGGTCTCATATCCTCAACTTGACTAGGTCAACATTCTTGCAATCCACGTTACGGTCACTAATACGTGAGCTGGCACTGACAGGACTAGGTGGCCTAGCATTACCTAAAGAACCAAAGGTACCTAAAATCTCTCCATTGACTTGCCGTATAACTCCTTGTCGAGATTCCGATTGATTCGCTCCTTTTCTTGGCATGTTGCGTATTTTCTCATTCAAACTGACCGATTGAGCATTGCGAGATCCATCCAGCAATAAGTAGCCACATTTGAAACGGATCCCGAAATGAGAACGCGAATATCCGTGAAATTCTATGACACTAGATTGTCAAATGAACAGTGACACAAAACAGACACGAATCTCAACTGCGCGATCACAGGGACTCGGAAAACGAGGACCAAATTGCGGCCTGCGAGAAGGGAGCACGTGCATCACGCAGGTCCAAAATAGGACATGACAGGACAGCGCTTTGGACGCGAGCAAAACAAGTCTTGGTTCATGTAAACATACAGTACATAAAAGCAAGCGAATGGTGTATATGAGCTAGTGATGCCAAGGAAACATGAGATTACAATGTTTCTGGGGTATTTTCCACAACCGGTCGTTACACCGTATGAGTCACTTTCTTTTGGTCTTCTAGGCTACCTGAACCTTGGCTAGTTGTTCTTGGGCGCCCAAAGCCGCCTTGGGGACCCGGCTTACTCTTTGGGCTTAGGGTGTTGACGTCCCAATAGGGGTCATATCCAATTTTGCTATTAGTGGCCGGCCTTTTCAGGCCAGCTGTGTCCGTCCTCAACGAGACTGTGGTATTACCGTGTTAGACAAATGACTGAGTGTCAGACGTAGCCGGCACCATTCCCTGCGTGTCGCCCCGAACGGATCCTGCCCTGCAAGGGAGCGTATCTCTCTAGTAGTCAGTGGAAGACAACCACCAGAGGTCGTGGCGGCGCTGGCTGCTTTCCACGTCATGGTCCTATTCTATGGAACTTGAATATTGTTGTCGTGGGTGGCAGGTCAGCCGTCCCAAGAACCTCAGTCAAGTGCCGGTAGTTTTCATCCCTTCTGGTTCTGCCATCCTTTAGTAAGTTTTCCCTCAGATTATGAAGTAGCGGTCTTCTACTTCTGTCTGTCATGTCCTCCATGTCCCGCTCCACGAGTTGCACTTCAGCTTCTGGGTGTTTAACTTACTCCTTAAAGGGATTCTACTTCGGCCAGTTCAGTTCAGTCTAGGTCAGGTCAGGTCAGATCAGGTTGCCCAGGACTGATGGTGGCCGTGGTCAGAGAGGCTTCCATAATTCGTTCATGGTATGCACAAAGATCAGCACCCACCATTGCAACTTTTTTAATTCTTTCCACTTTCGTTACACAAATGAATTCGTTGCTTTAATTGGCTGAAAAATGGGAGTAGAAAAAGCCCGTGACTTTTGCTTTCGATCGCAGTGCCTCAGAGAGTAGCCACGGAAATTTGGTACTGAAAAACATGGAGTAAACTACAATCTCTCCCCACTGATCAGCGATCTATCTCCTTGAATATCTCATCACACATAGCGTCCACACCTTTTGAAAGTGCCTTTCACATTGTGCGCTCAAAGTTTCTTCCATAAGTCTGTTCCAGATTCCAACTACCTAATAGTTGAAGAAGTCCGCCCTCGCATTTAACATACAGATTGGCTTCCTAAATTTTACAACTTTTCTTCTCCTTCTATAACCAGCGGCTCGTTCAGTCAAGTTCAGTCCAGTTCAGTTTGCACAGAATGGGTAGTGGTCACTGCCAATCAAGAGCCCAGAATTCCTTCGATAGTACGGACACCAGTTGTGCGTCCACCACCGCACAGTTTATTCCGTCGAATCCAAGCCAAAATTGAGAGGAAAGCGTAAAGTCTCACTGCACATCAACTGCGAGCGACATGAGAAATCGTGAGGATTCACTCAGACAGTACGCAACAAGCGAAAACGTCAATTAAAACGCATCTCAGACGGACCACGGTTCTGCCAGTCATCCACCTCGTTAGCATACTGAAGGCCCACTTCAAGGAAATATCTCGTACCACTAGCGATCTGGGGCACCCTTAAAGGTACAGATGGTCTGCAGGTCTATCATTCCGCCGGGCAGACTGTTCCAACCGTTCACTAACTTGTTGCTAAAGAGGTGCGATCTGATTATCAACCTAGTTCGAAGGTACGTCAGCTTCTCATGTCCCCTCGCTCTGGAATCTAGATCTACTTGTAATAGACTACCAGGCCTGAGGCCAGAGAAGCTCTTCATTGCCTTGAACGTTTCTGTGATCCCCTCCCCCCGATGTCTTCCCCTGTCCAAAGAGAGAAGATTCAGATCACTGAATTTTAGTGCTCCTAAAACCAGGTGCCAACTCGATTCCAGAGGTGGCCTATGTTCCGACGCGTGCCAAAAGATGGTAAAAGCCGTTTTACCTGGTGAAGGAAGGTTTTTCTACCGGGGCTAGGCGGTGGTAGAAGACAAATGCTCCTGGCACCCAGGAACACTCTAAACCAGGAAAAGCACTCGTTAGTTATTCGTTGATGTAGCAGTTCGCCGTTGAACTTTGTACCAGGCTATATTTGGGAATATTTAGTTTTTATAAACAACTAAATTCCGACCGGATTTAGACAGGGAAATCTTTCTACTTGAGAAGATACAATTATATCAAATCTAACGATTCATGAATAAAACTCATACTAAGCGTTGTTAAACATTTTCCATGACCTCGTTATTATGCTCGGCGAATTTAGGCTTTCCTTTTGTTCTGATTCATTCCTTTAGTGGCTGCTGATTCCAGGTAGCACTCGTCCATTTTTGCTGCTCAGATTTCGTTATTTGGCCTTCGACTTTTTTGATTGATTTTTTGGGTTGGTTTCGTGAATAAGCACGATCGGCTGTTTAAAATGTGTCCCATCATCGACCTTGATCAGTTTTTGTGTTCACGGCATGTAAAGATTTATTGAGATAAGACAAAGTAATTCAGCTCGCCATGTCGAGAAACTCCAGTAAACTTGTTTAGTCCAGTTACTATGGTTTCCATCTTAATTTTTCCTGCATCCACCGAAGAACTTCCCTGCTTTCCAGGCACGGTCTTTACTAAATTCCACTCCGGCAGCCACCACCGCCCTCCTCACTCGCGTGGCAATTTCTTTGTTCAGTCTTATAGTGCCAGGCCATTTTGAGCCTAGTTCCTAAAACAAGTGTCTAATGACCTCAGTTGTTCCGAGTCTAAGTGTTGTTCTTACCGGTTTGAATTTATTGCTAAGTAACCCTTCTCCCTGGTTTTGGAATGGCCCACTTCGCAAATGCCTGGGTTACATGACCAGGCCCAGACATTGGGACGTGATTAACTTTTTCTCCCAGTCTGTCTTATCCGAGTAAATGATTGGAGATGGCCACCTCCCATAACCATGTTTTTCCGCTTGTTCTTCACCCACTCCTGTATGAGTGCGTTCCGTCGAACCATTGATTCTCTTCCACCCGTTGATCGGCCAAAATGCTCCCCCCCGTAAATAAGTCCCCGCTGAGTAAACCACGCGACTCAGTCCCGCATAACCTTCTCGAATGTTTCCCGTCTATAGTTGTTTGGGCTTCTCGAGACGCTCCAATGGAAGCTTTTTTGGCCGCCTTTGTTCTGTGGTCGGTTGTCAACAACTTGAGGCATGTTATTCGTGTTGTCTGATAATTTGTCCCATGCTACACTTGGTAAAGCGAACATTTGCCCCCCGCCCCGAGACGTGGTGTTCGTTTATCTGCGAGTCACTGGATTATAGGACAACAATCTTGTACGCCGTGTGTTTCCATGTTTTTTGATGAGAATAATCTTACTTCTCTCGATATATTTCTAGATAAACCTCCAGTAGAGGGAGGCGAGGGAAGACAATCGTTTGTGGATGCTGAGATTTGCACCAAAGCAGCCCGAGAGTATTTTAAAATATATTTCACAACACTCGCTCCACAATGCTGTCAAGGAAATGGACATCTTAAGTGACCAAAATAATGATAGTGATCATTATAACTTGCCCCGTTAAGACACACATGAAAGGACTTACTGCATTAAACTGACGCCCACATAAATTGTGAATCGTAACCTATCATCATCAAAGAATTAATCCTCGGCAAAATACTTCGTTCGTTGCTGAACTGTTCCAATGCTGAGCTTGCTCACAGGACCGTCTAACTAACTTGAAGGTACATGTGCAGACACTTATGTGTTTAGTTGGTTTCACCGTGAAAAATAAGGAATTCGCCCTATTTTCCTGTCAGCACTTTCGCCAACAATTCTCCGTTCAAAAACGACATTATACTCCCTTAATCCGCCGATGTCAAACCGACCGTGAGTGCATAAGTACAGTTTCCAAGTTGAGAGCTAACAAGTCACAGCTAAGTAGGACTCCTGAAATTAGACAACGTTAAATAAATCCGTCCTTTTTTACCACAAACAATGAAGGGGTAAGCTTGTCATCGGTGACAACTAGAAGCATCTTATGATAGGCGATAGGCTGGCAGTACAAAATCCCAAATGACAATTTGGGTTGCTTACTTTGGCTAGTTTAATTTGTGAAATTGAAAAATTATTGTTAGCAAAATTCAGAACAACAAAGTTTACCTCTTCCAGAGGTTCACTGACTAATTCTTTTTCAGGATGTGCCGGAGACTTCCCTGTTAGTTTACCACTCGTCCTTTATTTTTCGACTTATCCTCGTGTGCATCCGTTGGCAGATGAGAGTCATAGAAAAAGTTTGATTTGTGCTTACGATGGACTTGATGATGAGCAAGCCAGATATAAGATTTTATAGAACAGCTATAACCTTCGTCATGGGGCACAATAATACAGAGTGAACAAACCTCCGGCAACTCTTGTGAGGTCAAACTTCTCAGCGGTGTATTAGCCTTTAACCAATCGGGCGGGGTTGGGGGATGTTGGAGTCTGTGGATGATATGAAAGGAAAGTAATTCATTCTCTGGAAACAGTCCACTGCTGTCGGAGGTCTGTGAGGGAGTGAGAATGACCGGAGGAAAGGGTCATTCTTCAGAATCACGACAAATCCAGGTGCCAGGGTTGGAATACATGTTTCACCTCGATGAGCCTTACCAATAACCGTCGTTGATAAAGCCGTGACTTTATCTACTAAGTGTATATCAATGAGTTTTATTCACAGACAGATGAGGAAATTTTATTCAATAACGGGATTAGTTCATGGGCTTTAAAACGCCAGACTTTGCAGTTAACCGGTAAAATAATAGTTCACCATGGATTAGTTTAGTTTTTTACAACCCAATCACACGAAGCTTTGATAATGCAAACCTAAGAGAACGACGGGAAGTGCCCGCACCCAATCAGAGCTGTCAGCAGCAACGAGCAAAGCTTTGAGCTGTTGATAAAACGCTCAACCATACCGTTGACAGCCGAACGATACTCCGTCGTGCGAAAACGTTGGCAGCCTCACATAGGCGACGTTCCTCTAAAGAGATGTGGCTCAAACTGTGCGCCGCAATCAGTAGTTATCGTTGCATGCTAATCATGTGATGAAACCCAACTTCCCTCAAAGGCACCCATTACTGTTTCTGTCTCTACACTGGTAGTAGTAACAGCCTTTGGCCAACGGGCGAAACGGCCAAACATATTAAGAAGGTAACGGGAACATTTGCGGGGACAGATAGGACCAAATATATCTATGTGGATATGGGAAAACCAAGATGATTCAATCGTAAAGTGACTTAGTGAGGCCATTGTATGTCTACCCGCTCTTGATCGTTGGCTTTGAACGCATGAATGAGCCCAATTATGAATATCTTTTACATGCCTTGCCAGAAGCACCTATTTGCAACTAGCTAAGAGGCGACTCAGATGCCAGGACTGGCTAAGTTGTGTAAAACGTCGAAAATTGTGCTGAGCCAATGCGAGATTACGATGGAGTTTGGGTATGGCAAGGTTGTGTCACACTTAATCGAGCCCGAGGAAGTAGCTAAGGGGAACTCCGAAAGTTTAAATGATGCGATCTGGCTTGGATCCATAAAGTCCATTTCCGAACGTTGGGCCGCGGCCAAAGGCTCGAGGTCTGTGACAAGTGGCTGACTAGAAATAGGGTCTACCCGAGAAACAGCACAAGCCACAGCGTTGTCAGTGCCAAAGGCGTGACGAACATTACTGGAAGACCGTGCCAAGAATTCTAAATTAATCAACTCAATAGGTGAGTGTTTATCGGCCTTTGTCGGCTTTCGGTCGTTCGCCGATTGTATGCGCTCGCGGTTCGCTTTCTGCACAGCCGTTGTGTTTCGTTTTCCGTTCGGTGTATCTCTCCTGTCTGTACTGTTCTGGCACCATGACGTATGGAATACACCTCGCATCTGTAAACCAACTGGAGTCTTCTTTATTTGTCCGATAGGGGGGATAACGTTGATATTTTGCTGCTAGACCCAATGGGAGACGTTCGCCGGCATCTCTCGAGCGTCTCCGGTAATTTTCAAAATGGTGTGTGTGTTTTGCATTAAAACGTCCGTACAACAAAGGAGTGTTGCACCAAGGTAAGTTGAGAATCATGAGAAAAGTGGGAAATGTACAGGTAACTAAAAGTAATAGTTTGTGCAAATAAATTTTGCACAAGTTCATTCATGAAAGCGAGGTGAGCCTCAGGGCCTTTATTTTACGGGACAGCATTCGGTGGTTAAAGAAATCGAAAGCCCCTTTATACACTCATTAATAATTTATTTCAGAGATGCTCGAAGCATGCTTTACACATGATCAAAATTTTCACAGGCGACAAAACTAATAGACGAAATTCGGGGAAACTTTAGAAAACCGCAAGACAAAGGAGGGTTGGGGTGAAATAGAGCGGAGATGAGGGGGAGATAAATGCAGACAAACCAAGGAGTAATGGAAGACGTTTAAGTGAACCCACGGATGGGTGCAAATATGTATCCGGCAGATTCGGAGGTCAAGGCCGGATGGGAAGGCTGGCTTGGTAGCGTTCTGTGGTCTAACAGCGCGTTAGTAAATTTACTTAAAGTTCCCGTAGTCATTCCACCTTAACCCGCCCGCATTGCTTCGTATGGTAACCAAGTGCGGTTTTAGTAGTTCGTGGCCTCTGCACTGCGGCCAAGGAAGGCGGCCTTAAATCTATCAAAAACCACCTTATGGTAGGCGTAAACCAAGCCGCGTATCCACTGATGAATGCGTTGTTTTTCATATAGTGACAAGCCAAGCAAGCGGTTACAGTGCTGCTCCGTATCCCTAATAACATGGAACCGACAAAAAACGAACTGTGCTCCCGGATAGGTAGCCGCAAATCCACTGCACTATGCTAAGCTTCGATCTAATATAATGGTCTTCAAGTCGGCTGTGCCCGGTAATCTGGCTCTCATTTCTGTGATTGCACGCAGATAGCTTGCACTACTTTCGTTGGGGAGCAGGGCGGAGAATATTGAACGACCTAGGCTACTATCGTCTTTCAGCATGCAGTGCCAAAAAAGGTATCCACCGCAGTTCAGCTGGTGGGTGGCATCCGCTAGTAGTACCTCATTGTATTTATCCGTCAGAGCCTTCACGGTCTAAAGAATATGGAACGCAAACCTGGCTGCTTCTTCTGGAGATGTGATTCGTAAATAAAAGTTGCCATTCATTAGTTGTTGAACCTTCAGAACATCACTCCGGCTATCTACGGCATTCGCCTTGGCCCTCACTTAGAAAATATCCCTTACGGTGAACATCCAGTTTAAATTTTGGATAGCATATTCACACATCTCACCGGATCTACGGAAAGTACCCATCAGCCCCAACATGTGGGACTCGTGTTTGGAAGTCAAACGCCTAGTACGATGGTGGAACGTATCGACGATTAGATGGAAGTCGTGGTTACGCTGCAGACGTTGACCGATGACTACCTTCTGCATTCCAATGGCACAGCTCCTCACGAAGGCCGGGCATTGAGTATTGTGGTATCTGTAAAGTTAAGGTTGAATTACTTTGCCTTGCCTACCTGATGGCTGTCCTATTTCGGTGTCGATTGTGAAAGCAGCAAAATTTAACCCGGTAGTGTGCAAACTGTTTTGGCCGTGCACCTGGATGCATCGGAAGCCAGTTCTCAGCACTCACACTCTCATAAACGTAAAACGAGGTGCAAGTCTGCTGCGGAATTAACCGAAAGTCTTCCTCGAACCTTGAGAACAATTTGTAGGTATCTCCTACATTTATTGAGAAACTCCCGGAGTCATCAGTCAGAACACGTGCAACGGCCATGACAGTCAACAGGTCTGAGCGGTAACAGCCTAGCACAACCTTTATATACAACTTAGTGGCTAACCCAAAAAACAGTCGCCGCAAAAGTAAGAACGTCATTCCCGCTTTCCGCGAAAATGACCTCATGAACTCAAACCATTTTCTTCAATGTTCACGAATAACTCCAGTCTGACCATCATTAGGGTTGGACCACAAGACACTATCCGGCTGGCTTGGGTAGCGTCCAATTAGTCCAAATGAAAGATTTGAGCAACCGCCGTTTCTACTGAGGTTGCTGTGTACGCCATGGGTGGTCGATTTATTAGTGAATCCCGTAATGAAACTAATCCACATGGTGTGATTTGGTTTTTGAAGTTCGGTTTAAGCGATGGTTTTGTTCTTTTTCGTGCGCATTTCTGTTATTTATTGTCGGTGCAGTAAAGTCTACAAATCCCTGTATTGCTTTGGTTTGGTTTTTTCGTTCATTGATAAAAAATATATTTGATAGATTATGTTTTCGTTTGTCCTCTGGTTAACAGGTATCCAAAGTTTTATGCAGTTTTACTTAATGTTCCTGATTGTTTTCCTGTATAACTCGACGCATGCTCAATCCCAGTAGTCGGCTGTATAGGAATACCATAGTAATATTGTTGATTCATCATGAATTATGTATTATTCTTTCCATTCGCTGTTTGATAGCATACCTGATTAAGGTGACCCACTGTTGGAATCGAGAACTTAGTTTTCCCTTCTATCTGGTGATCCTATGTAAAGTCAGCTGAACAACAACGGTGTGACTTATGTTAATCAGTTACGGAGTCAGCTGAGGCTTACTCATTCTTCCCCGCAGAAAAAGACCGAGTGGAAGTGCTTTGGATTCAGCAACTCTTTGGAATGGTTCCAGATTGAAACTTGGTTACTTTAATATGCCACAGCAAGACATGGCATATATATGTACATGTATATATGTATGTTTATATATATATATATATATATATATATATATATGTATTACAATCCCGTCATTTAGTTGTGCACCATCGCAATAATTAAGTGATTTAGGTCGCTGCTGACTGCTTAGTCATTAAAGATATAAATGGAAGCTCTAAGGTCCCGTGATTTAGTTGTTCACACGAAATAAGATTCATGTGTCAGCCGTCTACTGGGCTGTTAAAAAAACAACGCAAATGCCAATCATTATGGAGTGGCCCTTAAATTGGTCTTGGGGTTCTTTCACGAGTTCCGGCATTGGTGCTGTTGAAACATGTGATGTGCACAGCGGTAGTTCTCCTGGTTTTTAAAAGCTGCCCACCGAAAGTGTGTCCGTCGTTCACAAGTTGCGTACGGCACTCACTGAACATCCTCGTCCAGGTCCATCGAGAGCTCTTCTTTTCTGCATGCGCTGCAGATGTCCTCCCGAACGTGTGACAACGGGACGTAAAACCTGAGTCTCTCTGTCGCTGCTCGATACATGGCGGAGTTGGTCGTTCGGAATCTTTGGAATTTTCGCTGTGTGAAGCTGGTCCGTATTATCTAACACATCCTCTTCATCTGTGTTCCTGGATTTTAAAACCGACTTAAGCCGGGAGACGTGTGTCTTGTGCGGACTCACTGGTAACAGTGCCTTCCCAGCTGGTGCTGCAAAATTAAAACCTATCCGGCTTCACTGGTTGCTTCGTGGTTCAGCATATTTTGGAAATAGCCTACTGTGATTCTAAGACAAAAAAGCCGTAATTTCCAGCAGTTTGAACATTACCCGGACATTTGGACGAACACCCATCGCGGCCGTCAGCAAACTGACCTGCATTTTTAAGTACTGGAAATTTTGTTCTCCCAAATTACTTTAAGTAACAACCATATATATACCTGCACATATAGCGGACCTGGGCGTAGTTACTGATGCAGTTCCTGTAGCGTTGTTGAGGTTGGTTTCAGGGCCGCGGTCATGACATCACCAAATGGAGGTAACAAATCGTGGAGCAGATGAAGCTTATTGACTATCTGTGAGAAGTATCACGGTGGCCTCTCCAAAAATGCGAAAGCTTCTGGAAGGACTTATTTCAAAGTGAAATTAGCAGGATTCGATAAGTCGGTACGGAAAAACAATTAGTGGACGAAGACATGATTTAAATAGGCCGATGGCGAAGTCTAAGGAGAAGAGGTCGAACAGAGCATTCAATATTCAAAAGCGGTGAAATTATTTTGGAAGGTAAATTAATTCGATTAGGCCCCTACGGACTTTCACCGGTTGCTCGTGTTAACGGTTGACCGGATCTCCTCGTTTTGCTGCCAAACCTTTCCACCCTTTCACTTAATGGTAGCATCGTGCCTGCTAATTTGAAGCACTCCATAGTCGTTCCTATTCATAGAAATGGGCCTTTATATGAGGTTTCCAATTATCGCCCTATAAGCTATCGCCCCTTTCTACCCAGAATAATGGAAAAGATTGTTAAAGATCACATTATTAACTACTTATTAGGCCTCAACCTTATTATTGAAAACCAACGTGGCGTCCTCCGTTCAAAGTCCAGCACGACCTGTCAGTATGATTTTCCCAATCTTGCCATCGACTCTACTGAAATTGGGAAATCTTTTGTTGTTCTTCATCCTGACTCATCTAGGGTATTTGATAGTGTACTTCATCCCCGTCTTTTACCCAAGCTACGATCATTTGGCAATATCGATCCACTAACTTCTTGGTCATCATCTTACTTATTTCATCGTTCACACGTTATCTTGATTAGCGGGCACACCTCTCACCCCAGGCCTGTTACTAGCAGAGTTATTCAGGGCAGCGCTTTAGGCTTCCTTCTTTTTCTCTGATATATAAATGATATGTTTCCGACAATACTCGGTGGCAAGCCGTTCTTGTTCGCGGACGACGTTTGGAGTCTACACTTTTTCGCCTGACAACCTCAGTATGAATATCCCTAAAACTTCCGCTGACCTAGCAGCTCCTGGTGGAAGGTGCTCAACCTGGGTGATGAAATTCTCCGCCAATAAGGGTATTTTCCTTACTTGCAACTGCCAGGTTCTTCCTGGTTCCTAATGCATTGGCGGTTCACCCATCGAAAGCCAACCCTTAGTAAGGGACCCTGGCTTAAGTTAGTCTCGCCCTTTCAACTTCTCCGAACATGCTGTCTTCTAAACGGCGAAGACAAAAATGTGTCTTCGTCTTCTGTCCAGGTCCTTTCAACTTAGGGAGAGCATTCTTTACATGTACAAAGTACACACCAGGCCCCTTCTCGAATATTGTCCCCTCATATCCTCTAGTATGCAAAACTCCGACAGGATTATTATCGAATATATTCAGAGAAGACTCACAAAGCAGCTTATTAGTTGGTTGTCATGCTTAAACTACAGAGAAAGATGTTTATCCCTCAAAATAAAACCATTGTAGCCTCGTTGCATCAAGCTGAACCTAGTATTCCTGTACAAACTATTGACTAAGCAATCCCATTCTTCCAACCAGTTATGCTTCTCCACGGATACTGGGTTCACTCCAAAATAGACATTATACCATTACCACACCCTTTGCGGGGACTGTTCTACGCTCCAATCTTTTCCTCTTTACGTACTCCAGAGTTTGGAATAAACTACCTTTGCACGTCAGATCTTCCCAGTCACAGTATGCATTCGTGCATGCCATTGATAAACTTCTTCCTGTCTTATCTGATTTGCGTTTATTCAACGTTCAAAAAACCAAAAGTGAAGCTTACGAGAAAGGCCTCGACGTTTGAGCAATTACTCTGCTTTCTCGAATTAACTTGCCTTCCAAAATAATTTCACCGCTTTTGAATATTGAATGCTCTGTTCGACCTCTTCTCCTTAGACTTCGCCATTGGCCTATTTAAATCATGTCTTTGTCCACTAATTGTTTTTCCGTACCGACTTATCGAATCCTGCTAATTTCACTTTGAAATAAGTCCTTCCAGAAGCTTTCGCATTTTTGGAGAGGCCACCGTGATACTTCTCACAGATAGTCAATAAGCTTCATCTGCTCCACGATTTGTTACCTCCATTTGGTGATGTCATGACCGCGGCCCTGAAACCAACCTCAACAACGCTACAGGAACTGCATCAGTAACTACGCCCAGGTCCGCTATATGTGCAGGTATATATATGGTTGTTACTTAAAGTAATTTGGGAGAACAAAATTTCCAGTACTTAAAAATGCAGGTCAGTTTGCTGACGGCCGCGATGGGTGTTCGTCCAAATGTCCGGGTAATGTTCAAACTGCTGGAAATTACGGCTTTTTTGTCTTAGAATCACAGTAGGCTATTTCCAAAATATGCTGAACCACGAAGCAACCAGTGAAGCCGGATAGGTTTTAATTTTGCAGCACCAGCTGGGAAGGCACTGTTACCAGTGAGTCCGCACAAGACACACGTCTCCCGGCTTAAGTCGGTTTTAAAATCCAGGAACACAGATGAAGAGGATGTGTTAGATAATACGGACCAGCTTCACACAGCGAAAATTCCAAAGATTCCGAACGACCAACTCCGCCATGTATCGAGCAGCGACAGAGAGACTCAGGTTTTACGTCCCGTTGTCACACGTTCGGGAGGACATCTGCAGCGCATGCAGAAAAGAAGAGCTCTCGATGGACCTGGACGAGGATGTTCAGTGAGTGCCGTACGCAACTTGTGAACGACGGACACACTTTCGGTGGGCAGCTTTTAAAAACCAGGAGAACTACCGCTGTGCACATCACATGTTTCAACAGCACCAATGCCGGAACTCGTGAAAGAACCCCAAGACCAATTTAAGGGCCACTCCATAATGATTGGCATTTGCGTTGTTTTTTTAACAGCCCAGTAGACGGCTGACACATGAATCTTATTTCGTGTGAACAACTAAATCACGGGACCTTAGAGCTTCCATTTATATCTTTAATGACTAAGCAGTCAGCAGCGACCTAAATCACCTAATTATTGCGATGGTGCACAACTAAATGACGGGATTGTAATACATATATATATATATATATATATATATAAACATACATATATACATGTACATATATATGCCATGTCTTGCTGTGGCATATTAAAGTAACCAAGTTTCAATCTGGAACCATTCCAAAGAGTTGCTGAATCCAAAGCACTTCCACTCGGTCTTTTTCTGCGGGGAAGAATGAGTAAGCCTCAGCTGACTCCGTAACTGATTAACATAAGTCACACCGTTGTTGTTCAGCTGACTTTACATAGGATCACCAGATAGAAGGGAAAACTAAGTTCTCGATTCCAACAGTGGGTCACCTTAATCAGGTATGCTATCAAACAGCGAATGGAAAGAATAATACATAATTCATGATGAATCAACAATATTACTATGGTATTCCTATACAGCCGACTACTGGGATTGAGCATGCGTCGAGTTATACAGGAAAACAATCAGGAACATTAAGTAAAACTGCATAAAACTTTGGATACCCGTTAACCAGAGGACAAACGAAAACATAATCTATCAAATATATTTTTTATCAATGAACGAAAAAACCAAACCAAAGCAATACAGGGATTTGTAGACTTTACTGCACCGACAATAAATAACAGAAATGCGCACGAAAAAGAACAAAACCATCGCTTAAACCGAACTTCAAAAACCAAATCACACCATGTGGATTAGTTTCATTACGGGATTCACTAATAAATCGACCACCCATGGCGTACACAGCAACCTCAGTAGAAACGGCGGTTGCTCAAATCTTTCATTTGGACTAATTGGACGCTACCCAAGCCAGCCGGATAGTGTCTGTAGGTACCTGTACATTTCCGATTTTTTCCATGATCTTCAACGTCCCTTGGTGCGACACTCCTTTGTTGTACCGACGTTTTAATGTAAAAACACACACCTTTTGGTCGTCACCACCGCGCAATACAAAAAAAGGCTGTAAATAAATCTTTCACTCTGGCTCGATCTCATCTTCTGGTTTTGAGTGTCTTGGAATCATATCGGTCGGAACTAACTGTGTGAAACAAAACATTTTAGAAGCTTCAACGGCGTCTCTTGGCACTTCGCTCAATACCATCCGGTTCTGTCCAACGGATGGCTGTCAGACCGAACTGAACTGAAGACATTGTCGGACATTGGCTCTTTGACGCTCATTTCCTGATCACAAGAACACTGAACAACTGTGAGTTTGAGTCACACCTATTGTTTCATTTTTATTCTTGATGTACATACCCTTTTGGCCTTTTTATCACCGCACGCTCCTCCGCCCGTCTTAGTTTGCTAGTGTCGCCTTAGATATTGTTGACAATAATTTAGTGTACCACATAGACAGAGTAGTACGCTACAAAATTGGTGAGCCCAGGTTGTTTTTCCATCATTTGACACTAGCTTCATTCTCTCGGTCCAAGTTTCACACCATTCACCATGTCTGACAGCGAATCTATTGACATCCACACGGTTGCTCTGAAACTGCCAGTTTTTGCCCCGACCAACCCTCGAGTGTGGTTTCGACAGATAGAAGCCGTATTTGCCACTCGACGTATAACCAGCGAGCGCGTGAAGTACTCTCACGTTGTCCAAGCACTTCCCTTTGACATCGCTGTTGACGTGGAAGATCTCCTCGATCCCATTCCACCAGAAGCTCCTTACACGAAGCTTAAGGAAGCAGTCATTCAGCGTACCGGAAAATCAGCCGGAAAAATGCTCCGTGAACTGTTCACGTCGGTGGAGCTCGGAGACCAAACTCCGTCCCAGCTTATGCGCCACATGCGGTCGCTACTGGCTGGACGGCAAATGGACGACGCCATTTTCAGGGAGATATGGGTTGATAAACTACCTCTCCCGATGCAGCAGGTCCTATCAATGCTGGAACCCACTACTCCACTTGACAAAGTTGCACAGCACGCCGACAGAATAATGGAATGCTACCCGGCTGCTAGACCTTGCGTTCACATGACATCACCCGCCGAAACCACTCCGACGCACGAATCCCCTACGACATTACCAGTTCCTGCCCCAGATCGCCGTGGCGACGTCTCTCGCAGTCCTGATTCCCCATCCCATCACTCGCATATCGATAAGGACATTACGGACCTAAAAGAAACCGTTCGCATGTTGTGCAATCAGGTCAGTGCAATGTGCAGCGCATTTACTACTCATCGATCTGTGTCCACCGAAGTACCTCATCGACCTAGATCACGGTCCAGAAACCGCCGATTACAAACCTGGTGTTGGTACCACCGCACTTTCGGCTCCAAGGCACGCCGCTGCGATCCTCCATGTTCATTCCGCACTTACACTCCACAGTCAAACGACCAGGCCAGCCAGTAACGGCGACGACTAGGGCTGGCCCTCCACATGAAAGTCGCCTATTTTATATCGTTGACCGATCCAGTGGTCTTCGATTCCTCATTGATACCGGCGCCGAGATCAGTGTAATCCCCCCACCCAAACATCACAGCCTCAAACCATCTCACTTTACACTGCAAGCAGCAAACACAACAACTATTGCTACATTCGGCCAACGGTCCATCACTCTTGATTTAGGCCTCCGACGCTCTTTTCAATGGGTTTTCATCCAGGCAGATGTTCAGACTCCCATTATTGGCGCGGATTTCCTCTCACACTTTGGTCTAACAGTGGACCTCAAAAATCGCAAGCTGGTAGACACCACAACCAAACTTTATACAGTCGGCATTGGTAAATGCACCAACTCTCTGGGTATTCGGCTGGCGATCCCGCAATCGCCGTTTGCTGACATCTTGAAGGAGTTTCCATCCCTCACTAAACCGTGTCAGTTCACCGACCCAGTCTCTCATGCTGTGCAGCACCACATCGCCACAAAAGGCCAACCTGTCCACTTTCAACCACGACGACTCAACGCCGACAAACTCCGTATCGCACGCCTTGAATTCGAACATATGATGAATCTTGGCATCATTCGACCGTCTTCAAGCCCATGGGCCTCGCCTTTGCACATGGTTCCAAAATCATCTGGTGATTGGAGACCCTGTGGAGACTACCGTGCTCTCAACAACGTCACCGTCCCCGACAGGTACCCGATCCCACACATTCATGATTTTGCACAGAATCTCTCTGGGAAGACAATCTTTTCCAAGGTTGACCTCGTAAAGGCATATCACCAAATCCCCGTGGCCGAAGAAGACATTCCCAAGACAGCCATCACCACGCCTTTTGGCCTGTTCGAGTTCATTCGCATGCCATTTGGATTGAGAAACGCTGCTCAGACGTTCCAACGATTCGTCGATGAAGTGCTTCGAGGTCTACCCTTCGCGTTTGGCTACATCGACGACATATTAATTGCCAGCGCCTCTCCATCGGAGCATGCCAGCCACTTGCGTCAACTCTTTCAACGTTTCCAACAATACGGACTTCAGCTGAACCCTAGTAAATGCGTGTTCGGTGTTCCGTCCCTCGACTTCCTCGGGCACCATATCGATCAAAAAGGTTTGACACCCCTCCCAGATAAGGTGCGCAGCATCCTCTCATTTCCTGCACCTCAAACGATCACACAGTTACGACGTTTCTTGGGAATTTTGAACTACTACCGTCGCTTCATTCCACATTGTGCGACCATTGTTTCACCTTTGACCGATCTTCTCAAGTCCAACGTCAAGGCGATTAATTTCACTCCCGAGGCCCAGACAGCTTTCGCAGAAGCCAAAAAAGCTCTCGCAGACGCCACCATGCTGCACCATCCACATTCAGATCCAAATACTGAGTTAGTCCTAACGACTGATGCATCAAATACTGCAGTCGGTGCAGTGCTTCACCAAATAGTGGACAACCAGTTACAGCCCTTAGCGTTCTTCTCGCAAAAACTCCAGGCGGCACAGACAAAATACAGCACATTTTCTCGTGAACTCCTGGCCATTTACTTGTCCATCCGTCATTTCCGTCATCTTTTGGAAGGACGACAATTTCGTGTGCACACTGACCACAAACCCCTGACACACGCACTTCATGCCAAGCCTGACCGACATTCACCCAGAGATATCCGCTATTTGGATTATATTTCCCAGTTCACAACAGACATCCGCTACGTGCATGGAGTTGATAATGTTGTGGCTGATGCATTATCCAGACCTGACATCAACACGGTGCAGACTAAATTCGATCTTACGGAACTGGCAAACCTCCAGCGTGATGATCCATCTTTGCTCGAACTGCGCACATCCTCCACACTCCAGCTCAAGGATTCTCCCCTACCTTTAGCCGATGGCACAGTCCTATGTGACTGGTCTACAGGTAACCCTCGTCCTATCGTCCCAACTTGCTACAGGAAGATCGTTTTCGATCATTTTCATTCTCGTTCCCATCCCGGTATCCGTGGATCTCGCAAACTCATTTCTGCCAGATTTGTTTGGCCCAATATGAATTCTGACATTGCATTATGGACTAAACAGTGTTTACAATGTCAGAGAAACAAAGTCCACCGCCACACTTTTTCTCCTCCCAGTACGTTTACCGTTCCCGACGTCCGTTTCACACATATTCACGTCGATCTTGTTGGTCCACTACCACCATCAAATGGACATACCCACTTATTAACCGTTGTTGATCGTTTCACACGCTGGCCAGTGGCAGTACCCATTTCCGACACCTCGGCAGAAAATATTGCGAAAGTACTACTCCAACACTGGATTGCTACATTTGGTGTACCGTCTACCGTCACCACAGACCGTGGCAGCCAATTCCAATCGACTTTGTTTCGTGAGTTCACTAAACTGCTTGGCTGTAAACACATCACAACAACTGCATACCATCCTTCATCCAATGGCATGGTAGAGCGCCTACACCGTCAACTCAAAGCAGCACTGATATCACAGCCAAACCCCAATAACTGGAGCGACAACCTGCCACTAGTTCTCTTAGGTCTGCGGTCATCAGTCAAAGACGACCTCCACAGCACGTCGGCTGAGCTCGTTTTCGGTACCACCATATGCCTTCCAGGTGAGTATGTTCAACCTAGCACCGATGCCAGTCCTAACCCATCCCAATTTGTCCAACAACTCAAAGACCGTATGTCACATCTACGTCCAACACCCACTCGCTTGTCATCCACACACGTTTTTGTACACAATGATCTACATACGTCACCTTTCGTTTTTATTCGTAACGATGCTGTTCGCAAACCACTCACACCACCGTATGATGGTCCATTTAAAGTGCTTAGTCGCACAGACAAATATTTCGTGGTTCAAAAAGCCGATAAGCCAGACACAGTTTCCATTGACAGATTAAAACCCGCGCATTTTGATACACCTCCATCACCAACCACACCGACACCATCACCATCCACGGACACACCACCAACAATTCCTGTTGATAATCCAAACTCTATCATCACACCAGACACTACACCACACCCGCCAGCACCACCACAGCAAAAACCCACCCTGGTAACCCGCCGTTCCGGCAGAAACGTTCGACATCCTGTCAGATTTCAAGACTTTGTTAGTTGACGTTTTCTTTCGCTAACCGTTTCCTCTTTCTATTTTTCTATCGAGCGTTTATTTTGTACAACAAACGCTCTGGCGGGGGAGTTGTGTAGGTACCTGTACATTTCCGATTTTTTCCATGATCTTCAACGTCCCTTGGTGCGACACTCCTTTGTTGTACCGACGTTTTAATGTAAAAACACACACCTTTTGGTCGTCACCACCGCGCAATACAAAAAAAGGCTGTAAATAAATCTTTCACTCTGGCTCGATCTCATCTTCTGGTTTTGAGTGTCTTGGAATCATATCGGTCGGAACTAACTGTGTGAAACAAAACATTTTAGAAGCTTCAACGGCGTCTCTTGGCACTTCGCTCAATACCATCCGGTTCTGTCCAACGGATGGCTGTCAGACCGAACTGAACTGAAGACATTGTCGGACATTGGCTCTTTGACGCTCATTTCCTGATCACAAGAACACTGAACAACTGTGAGTTTGAGTCACACCTATTGTTTCATTTTTATTCTTGATGTACATACCCTTTTGGCCTTTTTATCACCGCACGCTCCTCCGCCCGTCTTAGTTTGCTAGTGTCGCCTTAGATATTGTTGACAATAATTTAGTGTACCACATAGACAGAGTAGTACGCTACATGTCTTGTGGTCCAACCCTAATGATGGTCAGACTGGAGTTATTCGTGAACATTGAAGAAAATGGTTTGAGTTCATGAGGTCATTTTCGCGGAAAGCGGGAATGACGTTCTTACTTTTGCGGCGACTGTTTTTTGGGTTAGCCACTAAGTTGTATATAAAGGTTGTGCTAGGCTGTTACCGCTCAGACCTGTTGACTGTCATGGCCGTTGCACGTGTTCTGACTGATGACTCCGGGAGTTTCTCAATAAATGTAGGAGATACCTACAAATTGTTCTCAAGGTTCGAGGAAGACTTTCGGTTAATTCCGCAGCAGACTTGCACCTCGTTTTACGTTTATGAGAGTGTGAGTGCTGAGAACTGGCTTCCGATGCATCCAGGTGCACGGCCAAAACAGTTTGCACACTACCGGGTTAAATTTTGCTGCTTTCACAATCGACACCGAAATAGGACAGCCATCAGGTAGGCAAGGCAAAGTAATTCAACCTTAACTTTACAGATACCACAATACTCAATGCCCGGCCTTCGTAAGGAGCTGTGCCATTGGAATGCAGAAGGTAGTCATCGGTCAACGTCTGCAGCGTAACCACGACTTCCATCTAATCGTCGATACGTTCCACCATCGTACTAGGCGTTTGACTTCCAAACACGAGTCCCACATGTTGGGGCTGATGGGTACTTTCCGTAGATCCGGTGAGATGTGTGAATATGCTCTCCAAAATTTAAACTGGATGTTCACCGTAAGGGATATTTTCTAAGTGAGGGCCAAGGCGAATGCCGTAGATAGCCGGAGTGATGTTCTGAAGGTTCAACAACTAATGAATGGCAACTTTTATTTACGAATCACATCTCCAGAAGAAGCAGCCAGGTTTGCGTTCCATATTCTTTAGACCGTGAAGGCTCTGACGGATAAATACAATGAGGTACTACTAGCGGATGCCACCCACCAGCTGAACTGCGGTGGATACCTTTTTTGGCACTGCATGCTGAAAGACGATAGTAGCCTAGGTCGTTCAATATTCTCCGCCCTGCTCCCCAACGAAAGTAGTGCAAGCTATCTGCGTGCAATCACAGAAATGAGAGCCAGATTACCGGGCACAGCCGACTTGAAGACCATTATATTAGATCGAAGCTTAGCATAGTGCAGTGGATTTGCGGCTACCTATCCGGGAGCACAGTTCGTTTTTTGTCGGTTCCATGTTATTAGGGATACGGAGCAGCACTGTAACCGCTTGCTTGGCTTGTCACTATATGAAAAACAACGCATTCATCAGTGGATACGCGGCTTGGTTTACGCCTACCATAAGGTGGTTTTTGATAGATTTAAGGCCGCCTTCCTTGGCCGCAGTGCAGAGGCCACGAACTACTAAAACCGCACTTGGTTACCATACGAAGCAATGCGGGCGGGTTAAGGTGGAATGACTACGGGAACTTTAAGTAAATTTACTAACGCGCTGTTAGACCACAGAACGCTACCAAGCCAGCCTTCCCATCCGGCCTTGACCTCCGAATCTGCCGGATACATATTTGCACCCATCCGTGGGTTCACTTAAACGTCTTCCATTACTCCTTGGTTTGTCTGCATTTATCTCCCCCTCATCTCCGCTCTATTTCACCCCAACCCTCCTTTGTCTTGCGGTTTTCTAAAGTTTCCCCGAATTTCGTCTATTAGTTTTGTCGCCTGTGAAAATTTTGATCATGTGTAAAGCATGCTTCGAGCATCTCTGAAATAAATTATTAATGAGTGTATAAAGGGGCTTTCGATTTCTTTAACCACCGAATGCTGTCCCGTAAAATAAAGGCCCTGAGGCTCACCTCGCTTTCATGAATGAACTTGTGCAAAATTTATTTGCACAAACTACTACTCAAGAGTGGAGTCTAGCAAGCCTACGAGGGTGAAAGCCGTCATTGAGATCACGTATGGGTCAGAGCTGGGTCTGCTTTTATTAGTAATTTGCGGAAAGGACCTAATGGAAGTTGTACAAGACCCCGAGGACCTGTTTGAGAATGAATTTAAAGTGACGAGCGAAAGGGGCCTCTTATGCCTCCAAAAGGACTTAAGTAGCATTCACTTTTGGACTACTCAGCAGCAATCGCCACAAAATGTTGAGAGGTCTAGATATCCGACTCAAGACTCTGATGGAGATTTAAACTATCTAGACCCGAGTGGCCCACAAATGGTAGCACGGGCCTTATTGCCACAGACTTTAGAGTTCCGATAAATAGCTGATAACAACCACTTGAATAGCGCTTGTTCGTGTGGGTCAAAGCCAAACGGACGCCATACAAATTTCTGCCAAAACTTCCTTCGGGAGAAGCTCATGCACTACTTCCACGTTTCAAAACAATATCCAGGCCGCACATCGAACGTTGTGTCTAAGCAAGGGCTCAAGCTCTTATTCCAGACTGCGCAGAGTTGGAGAGATTCCGGTGTAACTTCACTAAGATGGTGTGTTAGCTGAAGTACAGGCCATACAGAGAGACTCAAGGCGCTGGAGCTGTCCTCTCTAAAGCGTGGAGGACTTAGAGGTGGACTCATAGGTACGGGGAAAGGTCACAGCCTATCCACCCCTACGAAGCTGACCGTAATGACAGTGACGGGGTCTCGACTTAGGAGCCATGAACAAAACCCGGTAAGACCAATGGTACTTAGGACAATTGAAGCAAATTTTGCGTGTCGAGTAACCAATGAACAGAATAATCTGCCGGCCGACTTGGTGACTGCGTGCCCGATGGTACGGTTTAGGGCTCGTATTGACCATTCCTGTTAATATGTACTCTCCAGGGGTAAGTAGCCTAACAAACGTAGGGAAAATTGTGCGCAGACCCCATTCCACCTTTTTATCTACAGTTGTTCTTATACCTGAAACCGTGCTTCCACTTCTACACCCAATCCCCGTCCAAGCCTTCTGTTATCCCCTTGATCTGTCCCTCCTTCATTGTTCTCCATGAAAAATGCTGCTGTACCAATGACTTCCGTTGTTAGAAGATAGACTTGGGCAACGACTCAGTTCGTGAGCTTTAGGGTTGCCGAGCTACTGATGGTTAGCCGAGTAATAACCCTGTGTGTCGACGGATATTAGAAAAGAAAAAGAACCAAACGAAGCTGAAGGGAAACAGAAGTCATAGCTCGGTGGGAGTGAAATGGCTCTTTCCGATACACGAATATGGACTTATCTACAGGCTCAAACCTGAAGATCTGCTACCTGATTTGACCCGACCCGTCCTGACCTTTAGCCCCCTTACCTACCCTCTACTGGCCCTGTTTAGCGGATAGGTTATTTGCCGCACAACAACCAATATTTTCCTCACCCATGTCCGCCACACCCCTGAACTCATCACTGCCCACCCTAGGAATCACCTCAATAAAATTTTGCGAACCTATTTGATTGATCGCTCACTACAATCGTCGGAGCCCCTTACTGGGGTTTTGCCCCCAACATCGCCTTCACTTCCATCTCTAACGACTTCTCATTGTCATTAATCTTCAGTCCCAGTAGCCATAGAGACAGGAGTCGTCATGTACCTTACTCCAGCTCAAGGAGAACTTTTGCACCGAATTCCTTTGTATCAGCTATTACCAGCGCTTTGGCATTAATTGGGGAATTATCTCATGTGAGAACCTTTGCATGCACCCGAATGCCAAAGAAAGCCATTACAGTGGGTGAGGTGCTCAAGATTCTAAGTGGCTTGGTGAGGACTAAGGCAACGGGTCTCGATAATATCCATTCGGCAACTGTCCGGCCTCCGGCGGAGCTTTTGTCCCAGCAGCTGACCACTGTTTTCGATGCAGTCCCAATGAAGGTTGCTTACCCCAGGATTGGTTCTGGGCGACGGTCAGCCCAATCCACGAAGCCGGGAATCTAGTAACCCTTCTCAACTACAGGCCCGTTAGTTAAACTGAGGTACTGCTGAAGGTGACTGAGGGGGTTTTGCGAGATAGCATCGCTAGTCACGTGACTAACGGCCAAATGGTTGTGACAAACCAGCATGGTTCCGCCCGTTAGAGATCCTGCTTGTCAAACTTCATCTGTTTCACAGGAGAGGTTACCCGGAGGGTACACCAGGATGATAGAGTAGAAATCTACTATCTCGATTTCCAAAAGGCATCAGATTCAGCTAACCACCGTTTGTTACTGAAGAAGTTGAGTGCTTTCAGTCTGTCTACAAAAACCAGTCAGTGGACCCATAGGTCTATCTAGAGCGGGACTTTTCAAGTCAAGTGGGAAGATAGCATCTCCATGGAAGGGTATTTTCTGAGCGATGTGCCTTAGGGCTCAGTCCTTGGACCTAAGTTGTTCATTTTGATCATAAACGACCTGGTCTTAGGCTTGGAGAACCTATGTTTTGCATCGACTGATGGTGAAAAGTTAGTTGGCTCCGTACCAACAGATTCCGTGCAGCCGGACCTGAGTACAGCGCATCGGTGGTCCGGTGGTCCGGTGGTCCGGAGCCTGCAACCAAATGCCGCCAAGTGTATCCTCTTAGTGGATGGAAAGGGTCCCCAACCGACTAAGTACATTAGAGGGGCAAACAGCTCACTGAAATCGTGACAGAGAAAAAGGTAAAAGACATTGGGTTAATGGAGTCGGACAATTTAGACCTGGGAGGCAGTGTTGAGCGGCCACTAAGGGCCTCTGGGGAGCTTTGCCGGCCCGAAAGGACCACTTCTTCCGTAAACCCCTGGGGTCTATTGCCCTGTTACAAGGCCCCTGTTCAGCCGCCCCTGGAGTACCGTGTCTAGGCTTGGCTGCCTTCCTCAGTAAGAGGCGTCAAGGGTTTCGAATAGGTTCAACAAAGTTTCGCCCTCGGCAGTTCGCTAGCCTAAAGGACCTCACCTAGAAGCAGAGGCAGAGACAATGAATATGCTGTCACTGGAGTACAGGAAACTATCCGGGGACCCATAAGAAGCTCCTAAGTTCCCCTGGGGGTGTGTTGATCTCCAAGGTTCGATAACTCAGCCGTTGATCCTCAGCGATGGTATGGCCACCGGAGTGCACCCATTGAAATTGACGAAGGAGAGATTTTAAGGTCACCTGAGCGGAAGTTCCTCCGACGTTGGATTTTTCAGTGGCTGTAACAGGGTCCAGACGGGAGTAATAAGCGCCTAAACAGCAATGGAGTCTAAGTGTCGGCTGCATTGCCGCTGGGACGGTGTACTCACTGAAACCAGCGGATAGGTAGCCGCCTCACCCATCAGTTTTTCGCCTCTCCTGTCCTCAATACCTTTTTTATGGTTGTACTTCCTCAGTCTTTGGTCGTTTTTCTTCCCTGTTCTTACCCCTCTGCCTTTAAACATCATTGCCTCTTCCACTTCCACTAGCCTTCCTTCACCACCTCTTAATTTCCACATTCGTAACTTCTGTCCTTATGGTAGGTGGGACGCTAGCTGGAACTAGTCAAAAGAAGGTGAACTTCTGAGGTTCTTCAGGGTTGGGCACAGCGGTGGGAGGTCCCTTCTTCATTTATCCTTACCAAATGGCCGAAGATCTTTCTTCTTCCTTTTGTCGCACCACCGAGTGGTCCAGGGAGCGCACGGTGCAAGAACTTGGAAAACATCGCCATGCCCCCATCTATTTCCTGTGACCCGATTAGATTTGACTTAACACAAACCTCAGGCCGTCAAATGATATCAGTAGCTGAATCCTGGCTCACCGAACACATCTCACCGTACGTCGTTTACATAGCCGTGTATCACAGTTTCTCAGACTTTCGCTTATCTAGGCTTGGAGGCGGCTGCTTATTTTATGCTGAATGACCGGTTCACACCAGCTTTATTGTGCACCCGTTTTTGACCTTATCGGGAACCGAATATGGTCATCCATTTGCTCTTATGACCGAATCCTCTTCCTAGACTGCATCTACGGCCCTCTCAGCCTGACTTTTCTAATATAATCTCTGTTGTTGAAGCCTCTGACGCTGCCCCTGTCCACTCTCACGGTGCTAGACTCCTTGCGGGCGATTCTAACCTTCCCCATATCTGCTCATCTTACACCAGAGAACCAGCTTTATCCATTTACCTCTCCCGTGTCCGCCTTGGCCGGTGGATACAGAGTAGCGGCCAAAGCAGTAATATTATTGGTTCATCTTGGGTAATCCTGGAACATGTGAAAAGCGTGATAAAACTTTGCAGATGATAGCGAATCTAGCTTTTCAGGAGGACTGTACGAACATGGACACGTTGTAAAGTGCAGGAGAAATTTTGAAGCTGAAACTTCATGATATAACCCGGCAAAGTTAAGCTTAAAGTCAAGAGACTGAGCCGACCGAGACTGAGTGCAACCGGCTGGAAGTAGTGGACATATACACATACCACGGAAAGACTGCAACGACTGGAGAACCAAGCAGGATTGCTGGATATCTTGTTGTTCTTTTGAAAAGAAGAATGTTTTAAACGAGACGCAAATAAGCAGTTTCGACTTGCGATGTTTGAGGGGAATTTGGTTTGAAAGTCAGATGTTGAACACGAAAGTAATATCCGATATGGAACAAGACTTATAAGTCCACGAATACAGATGTGAAATTCAGCTGCCGGATATTGATTGAGTTAAGTATATACCAAATGAACAACGACTCTTAAGAGAGAGGGTCGGAGTGGGTCTATAATAATAATAATAATTGTATATTTCGGATGCGCCCGAAGCATGCTAGAATGCATGATCAGATGATTATAGTGATGCCGGAATGACAATTCACAAAAGGGTACAACAAGTGCATGCAGAGTATCAGAGAGAGTGTTACAGTGAAATAAAACTGTAGTAATGCCCGGCAAATTTGAAGGTCAAGGTCGAATGATGTCCGTTGATCTGGAGTACATGCATAAGTGGTATATGAAATAATTACCACTAGGGGAAATTCGAACATATTCAAAGGATATGTTTTCGGTGCGCTACAGAATATGAGAGGCATATGGATAGAAATCTCGTCGAAGCGTTCGGTGAATTATTCACTTTACGACAGGTATGTCAAGAAGTATTAACATGGAAATATTTCAGTCTGCAAAGATGGTAGTATATAAAGTGGGGGCTGTATACTGGAGGAATCATATATGTTGCAAACAATTGCGTATTTCTTGAGAGGGATACTACCAGAGTGATGGTGACAGGGAACGGCCGGAGGAAAACAGGTGAGCGTGCGGCAAGTTGTTAACTTCATGTAGGGTTGGTATGAAATGTCAAAGCGGAAGTGGAAGACTAATCAATATTGACCGTGTGGTTACATCCATTATACAGGTGTTCAGTTCTGCGAGAGAAAAGGTAAAGTAATCCACAGATAAGTGTACGTCAATAGATGAATGCTGTGTGGTATGTACCATGCAAAAATGACAGATCAATAAAACTGCCCAGGTATATCGCGGGAAGCGGCCGTGGATCAACGAATATAGAAATAAAATGTATCAGCCGGTGCAGATAATGGTGTGATTTAGAGGCTGCATACGGGGTCAGTTTCGGTAATATAACACGAATGCAACATCTGGAAGATCAAAGGACTCGATAACGGTGATGGTATAGTAAGTAGACGGTGAGTGTCACATTTCTAATGACCAATTTGACAGGTGTAACAAATGATGGGAACGGAGCGGCGATGCAGCATGGGAAGTGTATCGAAGACGTTCAGTCGTGGAGGGAACGCAGTGATCTACAGAGCCCGAACACTCGATGCAACAGCATTGCGGATGCGATCGGATGGACCGATGAAGAGTGCAGGTAGTTACTTATTACTTCGCTGCCCACTGGAGAACTACTGAAAGATATGTCAGCGCCGGCCGTTGTTTTGGTGACCGATGAAGCAATAAACAGTGACAATAAAGGTGCCAGTGTTTGAACAGTATTAGCGGGTTCTAACACGGAACGGGCAGGATGACATCTGGGATTAAAATGAGTTGTATGAATGCAGCGAGATCGAGTAGTCCAGGTTCAAGAAGTCCGATGGCGGGAATCTTGGGGAAAGCGATCGTGAGACGGGCGAAAACGAAGTTGTGTGTAAATCTCGTTTGTCCTATCTAGCAAGAGAAGGTCCAAGTTATTACTGGGAAGTGGAAGGCGACAATTGTCCTTAGGGTGCAGGTTCTGAAAACAAAACGGAGAGGGCTGCAGTCTGGCAATTCTACCAGCTGTGGGTTAGGGGAGAAAGACAGAACACCAATATCATGCCAATAACAGAAATGGGTGGTCGCGACGTTGAGGTCTTGTTTTTTGGATTTAACAACATACGGAAAGCAAAGAAGACCGGTACTAGCGACTGAAAGCGTAGCTGGGGTAATGCATGTGAGCATTTGATTCGCGATAGTTAGAGTATGATAGGTCGATGTGAGATGCGCAGCCGTAACAATAGCAGAGGCGAATCCCTACAAAAGAGATGATCAAGTTGGTTACAAACAAATATCCATCTGTTGCCCCCTCTCCTGAAATGTGGATCATGTGTCACTGACAGGTTTGACAAGGCTGCGGATGGGAAGTAAAGGGGACCATTAGCCGGAGTGAAACATTCAGTGCGGAACAAAGTAAATCAGTCGACGAGCCCAGCTGTATAATTCGGTATCCGGATATCGGCTGAGCAAGTAGTATGAAAGACGAACAGTGCATTTGGAGGGAAATTGTTGAGGTGGTGGTGAGGGCAGTGTTCTGAGAGGAAAAAGTAGACGCTGAATGGGTTTTGTGCTTTAGGGTAGGTGAGCTACCGTGAGACCACGTGAAAATAGGACATGAATGAGGAGTAGCGGAAAGAACCGTAGCTGCGACAATAGCAGCAGCAAGTAGCTTGCATAAAAGACGATGAGGATAATGACAGGCAAATAATGCTCTTTTCAACAGTGGGTCGCGTGACGACGGCATGACAAAGCTCCGAGTGACAATTGCCCCCGATATGTGCGAATAATGAGAGGATACGAAGCTTTGTACGATCGGAATATAGCATTTTATCGGCCCAGTGATACTAAACCGTTGAAATGATAGAGGGAGCAGAGGTTGGCCAAATCAATGGTCGAAATTACACCCTGGATAAGAATGTTTCGCAGTGTGACACCTTTCCGAAATGGCACGGTTGAGTAATTTTGCGTGAAACCTCGGGACAGTGGTCAGTGGGGAATATGCCAAGAAAGCTGTTGGGTTTTTGACTACGAGATAATTATACTCTGAGAAAGAAGACTGTTGCGTGTTGGCTGGATAGTGCTTAAATGGAGCAGCCAATTTGGCCGAGTACAAAAAGAGATGAGTTATGACAACGGAGGCAAAACCGAATCTGTCGGAGGAGCGATGAGAATCGAAGGAGGAAGCGGAATGTTTGAGGCCCAAATTTCATGGAAAGGGGATTCCGTAATCCGCAACTAATATTTGTGGGTGGGGCCAACCGTGCTGTAAGCGGATGATCCGGAAACGGCTCCTGGAACAGCAGGTGCACCCACGCATCGCAGGAGACGTCTCGCGCACCCGATATGCCCCAGCCAAAGCGGTGGATCTCACCGCTTCCCTCACCGGTTATACTCGCAAGTGCCTATAGTCAGGGAGGTCAAGTGGCGCGGGAGCTAGCGACCAGGTTGCGAAGGGTTCTGGAAAACTAGGTCAGTGGGCAGACACGAGACTGTCAGCCTGAGGTACAGGCCGGGTGGTTCCTTGGTGTTATCTCTGCAGCATCAAAAGTCATCCAAGAGAAGCTACGCATGAACCGGCGTCTGACAATAAAAAAGACGGTCTGGCATGCTGCCAGCCGAGGATCAGTGGTCGACGGAACAAAACCGTCTAATGATTGGACGCTGGAACTAGTTTGGTCAAGGTGGGGGTTACAAGCCATCGGAAGGTTTTCAAAGGACGATTTTGCACTGATGAAGTGTCTGATAGGCCAAAATGACCTCAGGCAGCCTGTTTCATTCCCAAGAGTAGAAGTTGGGAAACCTCGATCTTAGTCTTGTCCTGGAATAGGAAATCTCAGGGGTGTCATTCCTGTTTTGACGTCGGCAAGGCCTGTCTTGGGAGGAACATCGGCTCGCTGTGGACTCATGTGCTCTAGAATTTAGGCGGCCAGATAGAAGAACTTCGAGCTTCGTACTTTGCAACCACGAGTCTCAATTTTACTGGCTGACGCTCCACTTAGTGCGTCACATTAAACGACCAGCCGGGTAATTGCCATCCTCGCCGGATGGAACTAATCGTTGGACTTGGCCCTCGTGATCAGTTTACCCGATGTTACTGCTCAGGCAAACAGTCACTGTCAGGGTAGCGACCTAGGTATTTTCCATTAGTTCGGCTGCCTTCTTTTCAAGCCCACATACTTCTTTGCTCCTATTCCTTATAACTTACGCAGCCGGTATCTCACCGATCGTAATCAATCCTCTTAACAAGGATGGTCTCTTTCTTTCTCAAGACTCCCATATTGTGGCGAATCCTTTCTACTACACTCTCTAAGGTTGCCCAAATGCTGCCAACCCATTCCATGATCGAAGCCCTTAGCCTCGTAGTCCACCCTTTTTCCTGTTGCAGCTCAAGCTGGCAAAGCTGAAACTCCCCTTTGCAGGATCACGTGATTTCTCATCCCCGCAAGCTCCAACCATTTAAGCAAGGGACCGCTTATGAAATTCCACCTCTTTCGGAAAAGTCGAGAGTTGCCTGCTTTATCGCAACTCAAAAAGGGACATCTTTTCAACCCCCTTAGCAAAAGGTCCAGCCGCCCCGCGCATGCCTCGCACAAATTTGTCACTTGTGGCTCAACTATCGGTAATACCACCGCGGTAACTTCTCACACCCTCAAAGCTCGCTTTACCTAGTCCCATACTTCCTGCCCGCTTGACCTCCGCATCATTTACTCCTCCAATCATCTCAGCTTTACTTACTTCGATCCTTTTTATTCACCTTGATATCTGAAACCAGGTCGCCTCGACTAAACCTTCAACAAGAATTAGTCCAGAGGGCCCGCACCCGCTCCCTTCCGTTCGGGCGGTCCTGACCTATCCTAGCTTTTACATAATCTCTTCACAGTCTCCAAGCATTACAGCTTCGTTGAAATCTACAATCTTATAGTTGCCCTGTATCAGGACATGTTCAAGGCCTTCGACGGCATCCCCAAAGGAAAACTGATATCCAAAGTCCAGTCTTTCGATCTTACGAACTCTTACCTGGCGAGAATGTCATCCAACGTGTCCTACAAGTTCCAGGCTGTGATGGCCGTTGGCCACTTGTCTTCAGCCAAACCCAATAACAGTGGGGCCATCCAGGATAATGTATCAGGCTCAATACTGTTCTTGATGTCCATCTGTGACATCTCTACTATTTTTTCATGGCACTCCATTCTTCCTGGATGATGGCAACAAAGTAGTCCTCTCGTTCCACCCTAACCACCTGTCTAAGAACCTCAGCAAAACTTCCGGTGGCTGACCTTATCCTTCCACTGGTGCTCTTCATGGTCCATGAAAGCCCACACTAACAGAAGTTTTTTCTCCTCCGATTCCAATGCACCTCAATTCCTGGTCAAACTACTCGTGACAGTCATCCCCTCCCCCACCAACCTCCCTTTTGAAGAACATGGAATACATTACTTGTGCTGCTTTTGCTTCTCATCGTTCCATTATCATTATCTTCGTCATCGTCATGGCAAAGGACATATGTGGAAAATCCTCCCAAATGTTCTTCACGCCTTGTGAATAAGACCACAGTTGATAAACCTATGCTAAGCTGGCCCATACACACCAATTTTCGCACTGTTGTTTGCTTGCTTGAGACATTTCGATGTGGCCTTGAACCGTTCCTGAGGGTCGTCCCTGGACCATGGGACTTTGAACTATCGAGTTTTGTTGCTGAGTCTGTTTGGCTGCATGCTTGACGTTCGTATGTATTTGTAATCTTTTTGATTTTAAAAGCAGTACCCTTGAAAGTATGGGGGCAAGATTGTTCCGGCTTTGGGATTCGTGTGAATTGGCTAAGCTTTGCTCGATTCGCGATTATCATGACTCAACACTCCGGTGGAACTTTGACAAGAAAACTCACTGGGAGTGCCCTGAAAAGGAAGCAAGGACTTCATGAGGCAACAGGATTTCACTCAACACGCCTCTGGGGCCGGTTCAGACCATACTTGGTCCACTAATTCCGTCGAAGCCGGGCCGTGTATTTTTGATCATGATGGGCTTGAAGAGGTTAGTATTTAAAGAACGAGGGTGGTAGATTTAGAGAATCTGCAGCGGTCACTTAGGAGGCAAACAGGGGCCTTTTAAATAAGGGAATAATCTCGATGAGACAGCAGAAAAAACCATGTAGTTCAAGACATCAACGTTGCTCGTCTGGTATCAACATCAACATCATCATCATCGTCAACGGCATCATCACCTACATCATCTAAAACACCATCACCATCATCCAAATCCTCCTCATCCGAATCATTGTCGCCATCGCCATCATTGTGCCTTTCCAACTTGCCAAGGCTGGGAAAGCCCCAGATCTGGTTTATCCGTGGTTCTCACGACATGACAACCTTCTATCAATGCCTCTCGTGTAGGATCACTGTCAGAGAGTTGCCCGCCCACCTGCACCAGTGAGTCGCGCTCCTCTTTCATGTTCCTTGAGAAGGTCCGCTGCGCTTTCACCAAAACGCTACTGCGGCTATCCTCATCTTTAACACGCGAACTACTCTACGAAAACCTTTTGGTTGAGGCTTTATGAATTCATCGCCTGAAGTTAATCTAGTCTTTTTTCAAGATAACCTACCCTTAAGACCATACTTCCAACCATATTCCTTTCACTTCCCCCCGCTTCTATCTTCTCTGACACCACACCTTTTACTTTCCAGTGTCATTTTTTATCTGGAATCCAACTTCCGATTCTTTTAATCCACCTGCCCCAGAATCTGGAACAGGCTACCTCTCAGGAAGCTTGACACAGCCTCACTGCAAGTTTTCAGGCGTGCTCTTTTGAGCAGCTTGGATATCCCTGGGGCTGTGCTGTTACCAAAGAATTTATCTTAAACGATTCCGCATTCGAGAGGGGTTACACTCTATGGCCTCTTATCCCCACTTTTATATGGACCATCATACACACTTACTCATGTTTTCAATTTCGTTTATGACCAAATCACTAACGGGCTCTACTTCCGCCCTCATTTCCTTTGGCTCTCTTTCCAGTAGAACGACCTCCGTGACAGTCCTAATTTACCTCCAACAGTTGCATGTTTCCTACCTTCCAGCAGATCTCCGTGCCATAATCGCTTTTAGCTAGGGGAGGCAGTCCACTGCATAGACTACTTCATCAATCTGCTGCGGCTGCTGACCGTAGTTCCTCGGCTGGAACCTTCCAGACCGAGTTTTCATTTCTCTTTTTCTCCTCCAATTCATCGCTTACGTGTTTGAAACCTCAAATGAAACACCATCACCCCGGTTTGCTCTTCGGCTTCCACAGTGTCTCTCCAGTTTGACCATCGATGAGTAGTGGGCCCATCATCCAATCACTGGACCAGTTTGTCCTGATCGCCAAGACACTATTTGATCTGTCCACTCGATCTCGGACATCACAATTTCGTCTCTTACGTCATGCTCCCCAAGCAAACCAATCAGTATTCACGCATGACTGAATTCTCAAAGCCTTGAAGCAGCTCCCGGTTTCGAGGATGGAGCCCAATGTTTCGTGGTTCTTGAGGATATTTCCCATGGCAGTCTCTTCTCTGAAATAAGGTGAGGTTGAAATTAAATGACAACAACCGGGAGGGTACGCGTCAGGCAGTAGCACGGATAATGATATAGAATGACTGGAAAAGCGACATAACTATCAGTATCCTAGTGGCTGGCATATGGTTTAGTCCTCGGGTACTGCCACAAAACAGCCTGCATCCATTGGTGTTATCATTTATCCTGGCTAGCTCGCGGGCCTCAAACGGGAAGGCGTCCGGCTGTAGTAGGCGTAGAACGTCAAGTTTGGCTCGGTTCAGCTCGCCCGGTAGAATCGTCCCCACATTTATTGTGTTCTGTGGTCAAGTGCCTCTCAAGATCAATAGGAGTACTTTGTATCGCGTCCACCAGACCACGGCTCTTAACATTTTATCCGATCGGGGAAGTGGCACAGTTTTTTCACTAAGGCTTACGTTTCTTGTGGAGTTTGTAGCCAGTATCAGTCCTTTGATCTTGATATCGCCATCATCAGGCTTAGGTATTAGTGGCGTTGGCCACATCTCTTCAGCTGCAGTTAGGAAGTCCGGTCCCATTGTCCACATCCGCAACCTCTCTAGTGTTTTCAGGCTCCTTGAGCAGAAGTCGACCGGATTACTTGCGGATTGTACATAGTGCCATTGATTGGTCTTAGTAGACTCGTGGATTATAGTGAGTCTGTTGGCCACGAAGGTGTTAAAGTGAGTGGTGATGTTGTTTATGTAATGCAGTACCGTAGCTGAGTCCGTCCAAAAGTTTGGTTCCCAGTTTATCCGATCGAAGCACCTCCTAACCAGTGTCGCGGCTTTCACGGCCAGTACTGTTGCCGTCAGTTCCAGCCTCGTAATGGACACCGTTTCCAGTGGAGCCACTCTCGCCTTTGCGAACAGTATCTGACTGTGCCGCCCACCGCTTTCGTCTATCCAGCAGTTGTAAGGCACCATCTGGAAGCCCATTTCTGATGCCTCGGAAAATGAGCCAAATTGGGCGTCGTTTGTGCACTTGATTCCTGTCAAGCATCTTTGAATTTTGATCTCATCAAGTTGATCTAGGCTATGCAGCCAGTCGCGCCATCGCCTATCGTCGTCATCCTGGAGGGTTTCGTCCCAACCCGTCCTTCTCTGGCACAGCGATTGCAACAAGCACTTTTCGGGTAACAACCATGGCAAAACGAAACCTAGGAGATCATAGAGGGTTGAGACTGACGATAGGATCCCTCTCCGTGTGGCTTGTCGTTTGGGTAGGTCCAGAGTGAATATGAAATCGTCACCTTTGGGTTTCCATTGAAGTCCAAGCGTGCGCTCCGCTTGTGAAGGGGATCCCAAAAGCTCTCTCGCACACTCCTTCCTTACTAGAGTGGCATCCGAGCCACTATCTACGAAGGCTAACGCTCTTTTAACCCCAACTGGGGTTTTTACGCCGACTGCTATTACTCCCAGGCGAAAGGGCTCGTTAGCCAAGCGAGAAACTGGGCAGACCACACTTGGCTTCGGGGTTTCTTCGACATTCAATTTCTGGCATTTGTGTAGTACGTAATGGTGCTTCTCATGGCATCCATCCTGACTACAAACGGGTTTCGTTTGGCACACCGCTGCTCGGCGTGAATCTTTGAAACAGGCAAAGCACGCTAGGCTGAATGGCCATATGCTCCGTGGTCTCCGAAGTCACCTCTCGCTCCCGTCTTTAGAGTCGATCTTTCCCGACAGATTCAGTTTCTTCCCTAGCCTGCCCTAACTGGGTTTCTAATTCAACTATTCTCAATTGCAAATCTAAGGAATCAGTATCACCTAAAAATACCCAAGGGACTTGCCGGGTTACTTTCTGTCCAGCTTCGGCCTGCCTTTGTCCTCTTCTTGGCATTTCTGATTGATTTCCTCCCGGAGAATCCAAGTTGAGTACTGTAACAACTATTCCGACTGTGAGTGGCGCATAGCCAATTCAAATCGAATCCCAAAGCTAGAAGAAGATTGATTCGTGGTTTCTACGGTACTGGATCAACAATTCACACACACATTAATATGTACAAACCTCAACTGTAGGGCCACAACGTCTAGCAACGAGGACCAGAGTTCGACAAAGGTCAATGTCATGTACCACTGTCACGGCATTCCAAGTTCGAATGAAAGTTATGCCACTTCACGTGAGCAAATTATAAACAAAAGTTGAAGTGTAGTGATTGATGCATGTTGTACTTGTTCGAGGGTCAATAAAATGAAGAGCATAGTCTCAACGATACAGGTATTTGACAACAGCTATGGAGGATTTCTACGCATGTACGTTATACTTACTGGGCGACCTAGCATTAACTATAGAACCAAAATGCCCGAAACCTCCCCAGTGACTTGCCGTATTACTCCCTGTCCACATTCTGATTGCTTCGACCCTTTTCTTGGCATGTTGCGTATCTCTGCGTTGCAAGTTGATAAGTTGAGTATTGTTAGACGCCTTTGAGCAATACGTAGCCGAATTCGATACGAATCCCGATACCAGGAAGCAATTATCCGTGAAATTATACAATACTATATTATCAAATGAACAATGATATGAAACAGGTATGAACATCAATCATGTGATCAAAAGGACTCAAAAAACGAGAACCAAATTTCGGCTTGCAAGAAAGAAGCACGTGCGTCGCACAGGTCCAGAACAAGGATATGACGGAATAGCGCGCAGGACGCGAACGTACAAACCTTGGTTCAAGAAAATATACAGTGTATAAAACAAGCCAATAATGTAAGCGAGGGAGTGGTGTTAGGGAAATATGAAATTGCATTGCTTTTTGGGGGAGTTTCTACGATCGGTCGTTACACTCTGATAGCCATTTACCAATTTACCTACATTTTTATTGACGGAAGATTTCAAAGCCCCGAGTGTCAGTTGGACGAGAGCACCGCTGACTAGCTGAACTCTCCTGGCCACAACCAGTCAGTGGGCCAATTAGACATCACACCGGGGACACCCGCTCACACCTTGACCTGAAGATCTCCAATGAGAACCATCAAGTAGATGCGGTCAAAGTACTTCCTCTGTAAAGGAGTTTAGGATACCCTGTTCCATGCATTAGCACCTATGTTACGAACGACATTTTCCATTCGTATGAGCTATCTTTGCCGGAATTCCGATTGTTTGTTTCATTGCTCTAAATCTTTGCCTCAAACCGGATTCCTATCGTTGCCTCTAGCGCGAGTCACTCAGTTTGAACCTCATTGTGACTGTACTCGGTAATCTCATCTTTATTTAACCTTTTGCTGTAATTCAGCTGCAGCTGTTGATTTGTTGTTTAATTCGGAGCGTAAGAGCCCAAAAGGAACACCATTGAGGTTCCATTATGGTGAAATTATTTAATTTGTTGTATATAGTACTGTGGCTTTTTGGAATCGATTTTGTTTTGAATTGTGTCGAAATTGGTCATTACGCTTCGCTCAAACGTTCCAGTGGCTGGACTTTACAGTACTCAATATCCTTAGCAGCCGCTGCGACAATAAATTACGCAGCATTTTGTCAGACAGTTCCGGATCAAGGGACAACACTCTGCAGTTGAATCGAACCCATTCATCCGTGGGTGTTGGTCGTGCTTCTTGTTCAGGCTGTTGTATATCAGGTTGTTCTAGGGTTAGCTCGGTTTCCCATAGAGCTACAGCGGATCGATTATTAGCTGAGATAAAGCAGAAGCAGGTCGCAGAACAATTACAGTTAGTTGACTGACGTAAGCGGCACAAGGTGAGAAATGAGACGGAAGTGGCGAAACCGCGTTTGGCAGTCACTGAGGAAAGAGAAGATCCGGTCGACAGAGATGAAGTCAAGGGCGGAGTATTGGCCGGTGAAAATTTTGCAACTCTCTGATCACCACGTTTAGTCCTTAGACAGTAATAATCCTTACGTAAATACTTACTTATCATTTGAATACTCATCTCCTTTGCAAACCGTATATCTGCGACTATCATGGCTACGCACCACAAATTGATTTGTTGCTCAGTTCCCATTTCCATTTTTGTGCATCACACTCCACCTTTCTGAAGACAAGCGATGTGCGCAACGATTACCTGTTTACGTCCGGCCATTTCTTCCATCACCAACTAGGCAATCTCTCTCTGCAAATGAGTCCTCCACTGAGTGTTTAACTGACTCAGCCGATATTCGGTTACTAAAAGTTACGAGTGTGATCTTCGAAAGATTTTTCTTGTTCCTTGTCTGCAAATTCATTTTTCCATCGTCTGATTTTCAATTTTAAGCCGCGTCATACTTCGTGGAGCGTAGTAGCTGGCTCACTTCTCCGATAAAACATCGTTTTTCTCAAGGTGAACCAAATTTCCGTCCATTCTGTTTGATTTTCTCGCTGCACAGTCCCTTTTTTTAATATTTGAGTAGAAGTCTACTACCTCCGACCAGCTCCACCCTGACTCTGCCGGCTTGGCTACCCGACCTTGAGTTCAAATTTGCGGGCGCCGCCTTAAAAGAGTAACTTAACTACTTTCTTCTGCACAATAACGAGTGCGCATACCTGAATCACCCTCTTGGAATTTGGACTCTGCTTCCAATTGTACCGTTTGATCTTGCGTTGCAGCATGCCTCGGGGTTATCCGAAATAAACCATTATCATTATCACTATCATTAGCCGAGTTGAAGCAGAAGCAGGTCGCAGAACAATTACAGTGAAGTAACTGAAGTAAGAAGCGCAAGGTGAGAAATGAGACGGAAGTGGCGAAACCGCGTTTGGCAGTCACTGAGGAAAGGGGAAACCCGGTCGACAGAGATGAAGTCAAGGGCGGAGTATTGGCCGGTGAAAATTTTGCAACTCTCTGATCACCACGTTCAGTCCTTAGACAGTAATAATCCTTACGTAAATACTTACTTATCATTTGAATACTCATCTCCTTTGCAAACCGTATATCTGCGACTATCATGGCTACGCACCACAAATTGATTTGTTGCTCAGTTCCCATTTCCATTTTTGTGCATCACACTCCACCTTTCTGAAGACAAGCGATGTGCGCAACGATTACCTGTTTACGTCCGGCCATTTCTTCCATCACCAACTAGGCAATCTCTCTCTGCAAATGAGTCCTCCACTGAGTGTTTAACTGACTCAGCCGATATTCGGTTACTAAAAGTTACGAGTGTGATCTTCGAAAGATTTTTCTTGTTCTTTGTCTGCAAATTCATTTTTCCATCGTCTGATTTTCAATTTTAAGCCGCGTCATACTTCGTGGAGCGTAGTAGCTGGCTCACTTCTCCGATAAAACATCGTTTTTCTCAAGGTGAACCAAATTTCCGTCCATTCTGTTTGATTTTCTCGCTGCACAGTCCCTTTTTTTTAATATTTGAGTAGAAGTCTACTACCTCCGACCAGCTCCACCCTGACTCTGCCGGCTTGGCTACCCGACCTTGAGTTCAAATTTGCGGGCGCCGCCTTAAAAGAGTAACTTAACTACTTTCTTCTGTACAATAACGAGTGCGCATACCTGAATCACCCTCTTGGAATTTGGACTCTGCTTCCAATTGTACCGTTTGATCTTGCGTTGCAGCATGCCTCGGGGTTATCCGAAATAAACCATTATCATTATCACTATCATTAGCCGAGTTGAAGCAGAAGCAGGTCGCAGAACAATTACAGTTAAGTGACTGAAGTAAGAAGCGCAAGGTGAGAAATGAGACGGAAGTGGCGAAACCGCGTTTGGCAGTCACTGAGGAAAGGGGAAACCCGGTCGACAGAGATGAAATCAAGGGTGGAGTAGTGGTCAGTGAACATCTTTCGAGCTGCCTAGGTGATTGCCATGTACAGAACGATGCACCACGAACAACAAGCTTGGTCCCAGCGGCGGAATCTGCAATGGATTATCCTTTGGATTTACCCAGGGAGGAACTGGAGTAGTTTGCGGGCTGCTTTTCAACGCACTGGAGGTTTGTGAAACAGTTTGAATATCACATAGAAGGCCGAGTGTAAGACGATGGCCAGCGCTTACTTTATTCGATGCCCTACTGCCAGGGACAATCAAAGGATGCCACTGTCAAAATGTTATGTTGCCCCAGACACTGGCGTACAGTATGGCTTGGGAAATCTTGAGGGATCTGCGTGGACAAGGTCATGTAGTGGCTCGTTCACTGATTGACGGCTTACTGCAACGTTTGAAGCCTTCGGTGGAAGATTCGGATGCCCTGACCAAGTTGTCGTCGAAATTGCCCAACTGTGAAGTTGTCCTCATACAGACTAGTTGCATATCAGACCTAAACTAACAGCAGGCCGTGGAACGGATTGCTCGAGTGCTACCAACACGTCTCCAGGATTTGTAGGCTTGGACGGCCGATGATAATTTGGGAAGAGGAGATGAACCCGGGTTCTAAAATTTGCAGCACTCAGTGTCCCGTGAGGCCCGGGCTGCTAGAAGTAGGTTTGGCAAACTGGCTGCCGATAGCAAGGCTCAGGGGTATTAGCAGTCATCCAGTTGGAGGAATTATGCGCAAAACCAGCATCTAAAGGCGACGCGGTTCACTCTTAATCAGGGTAGTACTTTGTTGGTCGCAGCCAATAAGTGCTCGGTATTTAATGGAATACACGCACTTGAGGAATTTCAGCTATTCCTGTCTCGTTATATACCCGGTCTTTGGGCATTGGCTAAAGAAATCAAGGCTTGTTTTTCCTGTCTCAAGTGTGGACATTTGTCTAGCTACTGTCCTGTCCCCAAACCATGTTCAATATCAGGCTGTCAGAAAAGGCATCACCCTCTACTGCATGTTGCACAGAAACAATTAACCCATCGAGTCACACGGGATACAACACAAGTACTGCAGCTGGATAAGCTGGGTACGGCAGTACGAAAAGGCCTGGACAGTGAACCAATAATTGTGCGGCTACTCTTAGGCCAGAATGTCGTGTCAGTTCAGGTGTGCTATTAGTACGAGTAGACCGACCGGGTAGCTCTGCGGAGACCTACGCTTTGCTGAACAGCTGGTGTGATGTGACTCTAATACAAAAAGACCTTATGTAGTGGTGGACCTGAAGGCATTGCAGACTTCATTTTCGATTTCTACCGTGAACGGGACTACCACTTGGAATTTGCGAATAACGGAGCTGCGACTGAATCCATTGTCAGAGATTGATATTGTGAATGTAAAGAGAGCCTTCTCTGTTGATAGGCTACCAATCAAAGCAGTCCAGTACTGCACAGGTGCGGACATTTTATCCTGGCCTCACCTACATTGCATCCAAAGGCAGAATCTGAAAGATTCGAGAGTGCGAATCCCGATAGGTGCTGACGTCCCAGAAGCACATTGGGCTTAAGAGCAAAGATGCGGTAAAAGAAAACAACCCTATGCCGTGAGGACCGTTTTAGGATGGATTCTTCTTGGTTCGTTAAGCCAGGAACCACGCTTTATGAGGACAGCAAACCACACTGAGAGGGAAATGGACCTCTTAGCGGAACAGATCGATCGACTATACAAAGCCGACCTCTGCGCTGGGTATGCATCTAAAGCCCTCTTCCATTAAAAGACAAACAGGCTGTTGGAATGGTTTTCAATGTCATAACCTTGTTGAAAGGACACTTTAAAGTTGCACTTCCGTGGAGGAATCATGCAGTGAGACTCCAAAATAATTATACTGTGGCCAAAGAGAGATTGAAAGGCTTGAGGAAAAGTTTTGCGCGTAACCATGAATTCTTTGATAAATACTCTACCATATTAGAGGTTTGTGTGCGCAAAGGCCAAGCTCAGTGAGTGCTCGATGTGCAGTTAAAAGTGGGTTTTGAGCAAAAGAGGTACTTACCACATCACGCAGTTACAAACCCTAAAAAGCCTAGCAAGTTGATAGTGGTGTTTGACTGTGTAGCTGCATTCCATGGGGCTCTCCTTGAATGATTAGTTGCTACAGGGACCGGATATGGCAGCAAGCTTGGTTGGAGTGTTGCTTCGTTTTCGAAAGAAATCTGTCTCGTTGGCTGCGGATATTGAAGAAATGTTGATGCAGGTTCGAGTGCCGACGAGAGACAAAGAAGCACTGAGGTTCCTCTGGTGGGAAAATGGTCGACTAGGTGGTAATCTTCTTGAATTTCAAATTAACGCCCACCCATTTGGTGCCATTTCCTCCCCATTTTGTGCGATTTTTGCGTTCCGTCGCACGGCAGACTGCTGAGGGGGACAGTATGAGGATTACGTCTCCGGGGCCTTGTATAAAAACTTCTATGTAGACGACTGTCTTGTTTCTTTGCCCACGCCGGAGAATGCAAAAGGTTTGCCATTCAGATGAGTGAGTCACTATCGCGAAGCGGATTCCGGCTTCATAAGTAAGTGTGTAATCTCAATGGGGTGCTGGATAGTTTATCGAAGTCGGAGCTGGCCCATCCCACTTTGATAATAGATGATTTCGCGCCTGCTCCGGGGAGGAAGTTGGGGTTGGAATGGAACGCAAATGAAGACACGTTCCAGTTTTCATTCACAACACGCGAAAAACCCCGAATAAGGCATGGCTTGTAGTCTATAGTATAGACGGTGTTCGACCCACAAGGGTTGGTTTCACCTTCCATTCTGCCAGGCAAGGTGTTATTGCAATCACTTTGTCGCTTAAGGCTTGGCTTGGACGACCCAATTGGAGAAATACCCCTAAGGTGCTGGAATGAGTGGTTAAGAAGTGTGGAACAACTTTGCGCATTCAAAATTCAGCGTTCTGTTATTAGAAGTGACACACTGAACGGAGGTGCCCAGATTCACGTATTGTGTGATGCTTCTGAAGTTGGCTATGGAGCGGCGACGTATTCCAAAATGGTTTCAAGGGACAAAGCTCCCTATTGTGCCCTTCTGTTCTTCAAATCAAGGGTAGCTCCACTGAAGACCATAACGATCCCTTGATTGAAGTTAGCCGCGGCAAGACTGGCCGTTAGAGTCTCTCGGATTAATAATACTAATATTGGTAGTGGTTTATTTTGGAGACTCCCAAAGCATGCCATGTGCATCATCTTGTTGATACAGGTGATGGAATGGACAGACATAATTCATGAAAATGTAGAAATTTGCATGAAAAGCACGTTTAAAAGGCTCAGAAGTGGGGATAAAGTGGGATGAAAGCATGATAAGTGTATGCGCAACACACAGAATGTAGGGAGTTTAAATGAACTCCGGGGTGGATTTAAGTGGACGCCCGGTGAGCTTGGAAATTGTGGTCAGGTGGGTGGTATGGCTGGTCCGGGTGGAGACATCTGAAGGCAGACTGGTATACATGAGAAAGGCTAGAAATCGGTATAAAGAACTGCAGTAGCGAGGGAAGATGGGAAAAAAGTGAGGTGCAATGTAATGGATTAGATTCCAATGAAGCATTGCTACTCTGCGGTGGATGGTCGGCAGATAGGGCACAAAACTCATCGTAAAAAGGAGAGCGAGCAAAAGAAGACACAGAGGGTTGATCAGATGACACAAACGATTCAAAAAGATTGGATACGGTAGATGTGAGCACAGAAGTAAGAGAGATGGATGCATATCATGGCGGTTGGCTGTATGATATCAAGAGAAATGGCCGGTGAGGAACTGCAAGATGCAGAGAGAGTGCACCTATACATAAATGCCCAAGTAAATATATGTTTACGTATTATATATAAATATATATATGGATATATAGATATTAGAGGTGCAGCAGCAATAACAATGGGGACCTAGAAGGAAATTATCAGTCATTTGGGGGGGGGTGTAGTTAAGGTTAGATCAAATGGTTGCAGCATTAACTTTGGAATAGCAAGGAGTATTATCTTCGTGGCAGATGGATATGACGCCCCAACAGAGAGAAAAAAAGGAACGCGGAAGCACAGAAGTGATGAAGACTGCGAGGAGCAGTTCATAGAAGAGGGAAGATGAAGGATGGGATCGAAGAGAGCAGGTAAGAATGGGTCTAATTATTTGATCAATGCACGTGCTACATGTGGTGATGGGTCAAAGAAATCGGGCAGTGATAGATCAAACGGTTTAAAACTGTAAAAGAACATCATGACGTGACATTGTCATTACAATCTATGGAACATGGAAAAGCAGGCAATGCCTGTGGCCCAGTTGGGGATATCTGGAAACTGTCAAGCATGCATGGATGGGGCTAGAAACTGATATGGGAGAGGGTGGTAGCGGGAGGCGGTGGATAAAAGAGAGGGATCCGTTGCTAGGGATTCGATAGCAATTAGGCCGTGCTAAACTGCAGTAGATGGTCAGCGGACAGGGCACAAAACACATCATAGAACAGGCAGCAAATATTGGAAGAAGTAAAGGGTGGTACATATGGTAAGAATGATCTGTAGGGATTTGATACGGTAAATATGAGGTGCAGATGTAAAAAGAGTGGACGCATATCATGAGGGTCAGCGGGATGGTAGCATGAGAAGTAGCCGAAAAAATATGCTGGATGCAGTGCAAATGTATATATACATGTAAGTCCATAAATAGATATGCGAGGAGCAGGAGCAAAAAGCAGTGGAGTACTAGGGGAAAAAGTCATCAGTGGTTGAAAAGAGTGGGTAGAGTTAGATCGGAATATGTAGGATTGACTTGAGAGAATTCAGACGAAGTTTTTCGTGACGGGATAACATAGTGGATCAACAGATAGAGAAGACTGAGGAAGCACAAAAGCGATGCCAGCCGTGAAGAGTAGATCGTAAACGAGGGAAGATGAAGGATATGATCGAAGAGAACAGGCAGAAATGTGTCTAATTATTTGATCCTTGCAGGTGAGACATGCGGTGACGGACCACAGGAATCGGGCAGTGACAAATCAAACGGTCCGGAACTGTCGAAGAACATCATGACGTAAAGTTGTCTTTATAGCCTGAGGGACATGGAAAAGCAGACCAATTTGAAAGGCACACAGAAAAATGCCTCTAGCGAGCAAAAAACGGATCAAGGGATGAAAGCAATGACCGAGGAGACACAGGTAAGACTTGAGCAATGCGACCCTTTTTACCGCAGATAAAACACGAAGGATACAGAGAAGGAAGAAGGAAGCCCCAAGATAAATGAAGCAGTAATAGAACAAAAGGCATAAGAAATTAATGCTTGACGGGGTTGGGGCGATGGAACTGGAGAGCTGTGTGCCAGCACACAATTGAACAGGCGGATTAGGCAAGTGGATGTCAATCGGGACACTGCCTAATGGAAAGAACAACGGAGGAATCGCGGAGCCAAGAAAGGAAAATATGGTGGCGACGATTGGATAATAAGTGCGATTGCAAAAGAAGCAAGGTTTGCAGCGGCAAGTTCTAATATGCGGATTGGTCATGGGTGCGGATGTGATTGGTGCATAATGGCATTGGGCACGAGGAGGGAGAACAAAGAGGGACTTAACAAAATAACAGACAGTGGGGTAAAAGAATGCTATCGATGGGCATTCTGAGCAGAGGGTATTCCCAAGTGCATATAGAAAAGAAGCCTGCAACGGCGGCAGGTGGATAGAGAGATATTTGTGAGCGTCGACAGAGAAGAGCGGTTAGGACGATAGTGACTCAATGCAATGAAGGATGATAAACGGAGAAGCTATAGGAGGAAGGACAGAATGGGTAGGTGTGCATACCGTGGTAGAGCGACAGAAATGGGAAGCGGTAACAAACGATAAGAAATACCAGTGAAAATACTGTGGCGGAAAAAGGACGGGGAGCATGCAATTTTCAAACGACAGCACTGGATTCGGTAGTCCGAGAAAAGTTAGAGCGTGCAATCCACAACCGGTGATAGTGGGTGGGACTGGCCGTGTACTAGGCAACCAACCTGAAAAGCACTTCGTGGAGTGAACACAGGAGGTGTGATCCACCAGTCTAATTGCGCTCGCACATCGTTGCAGACGGCCTGCACGCCCCCTGTGCGCCGGCCATAGCGGTAGATCTGACCGCGCCCCGCACCGTTGGGAGTGGCAAGGGTGTTCGTTGATAATTGTACAAGGGCAAAGCGACTGCGATAGTGGTGCGTAATCCAGGAGCAACTGGCCAAGACCTGAGACCATGGAAGAGAGAGCCAACGGGAAGAGCGAAAGGTAGACGACCGTGTAGCGATATTATCCAGGGACTCCTACCAAGGGGATGGCGAGTACAATGCCTGAAGTGGTTGGCCGTCAACGAGGATCACTGGAAATGGAAAAGGGGTAGTGAAGCGCAGTCCGGGTGTTCACCAGCTGATGAGCGACGGACACTGACGTGGACAGTTCCAGCGAAGCGTAATGACCAATTTCGACACAATTCAAAACAAAATCGATTCCAAAAAGCCACAGTACTATATACAACAAATTAAATAATTTCACCATAATGGAACCTCAATGGTGTTCCTTTTGGGCTCTTACGCTCCGAATTAAACAACAAATCAACAACTGCAGCTGAATTACAGCAAAAGGTTAAATAAAGATGAGATTACCGAGTACAGTCAGGATGAAGCCCGCAAACTACTCCAGTTCCTCCCTGGGTAAATCCAAAGGATAATCCATTGCAGATTCCGCCGCTGGGACCAAGCTTGTTGTTCGTGGTGCATCGTTCTGTACATGGCAATCACCTAGGCAGCTCGAAAGATGTTCACTGACCACTACTCCACCCTTGATTTCATCTCTGTCGACCGGGTTTCCCCTTTCCTCAGTGACTGCCAAACGCGGTTTCGCCACTTCCGTCTCATTTCTCACCTTGCGCTTCTTACTTCAGTCACTTAACTGTAATTGTTCTGCGACCTGCTTCTGCTTCAACTCGGCTAATGATAGTGATAATGATAATGGTTTATTTCGGATAACCCCGAGGCATGCTGCAACGCAAGATCAAACGGTACAATTGGAAGCAGAGTCCAAATTCCAAGAGGGTGATTCAGGTATGCGCACTCGTTATTGTACAGAAGAAAGTAGTTAAGTTACTCTTTTAAGGCGGCGCCCGCAAATTTGAACTCAAGGTCGGGTAGCCAAGCCGGCAGAGTCAGGGTGGAGCTGGTCGGAGGTAGTAGACTTCTACTCAAATATTAAAAAAAAGGGACTGTGCAGCGAGAAAATCAAACAGAATGGACGGAAATTTGGTTCACCTTGAGAAAAACGATGTTTTATCGGAGAAGTGAGCCAGCTACTACGCTCCACGAAGTATGACGCGGCTTAAAATTGAAAATCAGACGATGGAAAAATGAATTTGCAGACAAAGAACAAGAAAAATCTTTCGAAGATCACACTCGTAACTTTTAGTAACCGAATATCGGCTGAGTCAGTTAAACACTCAGTGGAGGACTCATTTGCAGAGAGAGATTGCCTAGTTGGTGATGGAAGAAATGGCCGGACGTAAACAGGTAATCGTTGCGCACATCGCTTGTCTTCAGAAAGGTGGAGTGTGATGCACAAAAATGGAAATGGGAACTGAGCAACAAATCAATTTGTGGTGCGTAGCCATGATAGTCGCAGATATACGGTTTGCAAAGGAGATGAGTATTCAAATGATAAGTAAGTATTTACGTAAGGATTATTACTGTCTAAGGACTAAACGTGGTGATCAGAGAGTTGCAAAATTTTCACCGGCCAATACTCCGCCCTTGACTTCATCTCTGTCGACCGGATCTTCTCTTTCCTCAGTGACTGCCAAACGCGGTTTCGCCACTTCCGTCTCATTTCTCACCTTGTGCCGCTTACGTCAGTCAACTAACTGTAATTGTTCTGCGACCTGCTTCTGCTTTATCTCAGCTAATAATTGATCCGCTGTAGCTCTATGGGAAACCGAGCTAACCCTAGAACAACCTGATATACAACAGCCTGAACAAGAAGCACGACCAACACCCACGGATGAATGGGTTCGATTCAACTGCAGAGTGTTGTCCCTTGATCCGGAACTGTCTGACAAAATGCTGCGTAATTTATTGTCGCAGCGGCTGCTAAGGATATTGAGTACTGTAAAGTCCAGCCACTGGAACGTTTGAGCGAAGCGTAATGACCAATTTCGACACAATTCAAAACAAAATCGATTCCAAAAAGCCACAGTACTATATACAACAAATTAAATAATTTCACCATAATGGAACCTCAATGGTGTTCCTTTTGGGCTCTTACGCTCCGAATTAAACAACAAATCAACAACTGCAGCTGAATTACAGCAAAAGGTTAAATAAAGATGAGATTACCGAGTACAGTCAGGATGAAGCCCGCAAACTACTCCAGTTCCTCCCTGGGTAAATCCAAAGGATAATCCATTGCAGATTCCGCCGCTGGGACCAAGCTTGTTGTTCGTGGTGCATCGTTCTGTACATGGCAATCACCTAGGCAGCTCGAAAGATGTTCACTGACCACTACTCCACCCTTGATTTCATCTCTGTCGACCGGGTTTCCCCTTTCCTCAGTGACTGCCAAACGCGGTTTCGCCACTTCCGTCTCATTTCTCACCTTGCGCTTCTTACTTCAGTCACTTAACTGTAATTGTTCTGCGACCTGCTTCTGCTTCAACTCGGCTAATGATAGTGATAATGATAATGGTTTATTTCGGATAACCCCGAGGCATGCTGCAACGCAAGATCAAACGGTACAATTGGAAGCAGAGTCCAAATTCCAAGAGGGTGATTCAGGTATGCGCACTCGTTATTGTACAGAAGAAAGTAGTTAAGTTACTCTTTTAAGGCGGCGCCCGCAAATTTGAACTCAAGGTCGGGTAGCCAAGCCGGCAGAGTCAGGGTGGAGCTGGTCGGAGGTAGTAGACTTCTACTCAAATATTAAAAAAAGGGACTGTGCAGCGAGAAAATCAAACAGAATGGACGGAAATTTGGTTCACCTTGAGAAAAACGATGTTTTATCGGAGAAGTGAGCCAGCTACTACGCTCCACGAAGTATGACGCGGCTTAAAATTGAAAATCAGACGATGGAAAAATGAATTTGCAGACAAAGAACAAGAAAAATCTTTCGAAGATCACACTCGTAACTTTTAGTAACCGAATATCGGCTGAGTCAGTTAAACACTCAGTGGAGGACTCATTTGCAGAGAGAGATTGCCTAGTTGGTGATGGAAGAAATGGCCGGACTTAAACAGGTAATCGTTGCGCACATCGCTTGTCTTCAGAAAGGTGGAGTGTGATGCACAAAAATGGAAATGGGAACTGAGCAACAAATCAATTTGTGGTGCGTAGCCATGATAGTCGCAGATATACGGTTTGCAAAGGAGATGAGTATTCAAATGATAAGTAAGTATTTACGTAAGGATTATTACTGTCTAAGGACTGAACGTGGTGATCAGAGAGTTGCAAAATTTTCACCGGCCAATACTCCGCCCTTGACTTCATCTCTGTCGACCGGATCTTCTCTTTCCTCAGTGACTGCCAAACGCGGTTTCGCCACTTCCGTCTCATTTCTCACCTTGTGCCGCTTACGTCAGTCAACTAACTGTAATTGTTCTGCGACCTGCTTCTGCTTTATCTCAGCTAATAATTGATCCGCTGTAGCTCTATGGGAAACCGAGCTAACCCTAGAACAACCTGATATACAACAGCCTGAACAAGAAGCACGACCAACACCCACGGATGAATGGGTTCGATTCAACTGCAGAGTGTTGTCCCTTGATCCGGAACTGTCTGACGAAATGCTGCGTAATTTATTGTCGCAGCGGCTGCTAAGGATATTGAGTACTGTAAAGTCCAGCCACTGGAACGTTTGAGCGAAGCGTAATGACCAATTTCGACACAATTTAAAACAAAATCGATTCCAAAAAGCCACAGTACTATATACAACAAATTAAATAATTTCACCATAATGGAACCTCAATGGTGTTCCTTTTGGGCTCTTACGCTCCGAATTAAACAACAAATCAACAACTGCAGCTGAATTACAGCAAAAGGTTAAATAAAGATGAGATTACCGAGTACAGTCAGGATGAAGCCCGCAAACTACTCCAGTTCCTCCCTGGGTAAATCCAAAGGATAATCCATTGCAGATTCCGCCGCTGGGACCAAGCTTGTTGTTCGTGGTGCATCGTTCTGTACATGGCAATCACCTAGGCAGCTCGAAAGATGTTCACTGACCACTACTCCACCCTTGATTTCATCTCTGTCGACCGGGTTTCCCCTTTCCTCAGTGACTGCCAAACGCGGTTTCGCCACTTCCGTCTCATTTCTCACCTTGCGCTTCTTACTTCAGTCACTTAACTGTAATTGTTCTGCGACCTGCTTCTGCTTCAACTCGGCTAATGATAGTGATAATGATAATGGTTTATTTCGGATAACCCCGAGGCATGCTGCAACGCAAGATCAAACGGTACAATTGGAAGCAGAGTCCAAATTCCAAGAGGGTGATTCAGGTATGCGCACTCGTTATTGTACAGAAGAAAGTAGTTAAGTTACTCTTTTAAGGCGGCGCCCGCAAATTTGAACTCAAGGTCGGGTAGCCAAGCCGGCAGAGTCAGGGTGGAGCTGGTCGGAGGTAGTAGACTTCTACTCAAATATTAAAAAAAGGGACTGTGCAGCGAGAAAATCAAACAGAATGGACGGAAATTTGGTTCACCTTGAGAAAAACGATGTTTTATCGGAGAAGTGAGCCAGCTACTACGCTCCACGAAGTATGACGCGGCTTAAAATTGAAAATCAGACGATGGAAAAATGAATTTGCAGACAAAGAACAAGAAAAATCTTTCGAAGATCACACTCGTAACTTTTAGTAACCGAATATCGGCTGAGTCAGTTAAACACTCAGTGGAGGACTCATTTGCAGAGAGAGATTGCCTAGTTGGTGATGGAAGAAATGGCCGGACTTAAACAGGTAATCGTTGCGCACATCGCTTGTCTTCAGAAAGGTGGAGTGTGATGCACAAAAATGGAAATGGGAACTGAGCAACAAATCAATTTGTGGTGCGTAGCCATGATAGTCGCAGATATACGGTTTGCAAAGGAGATGAGTATTCAAATGATAAGTAAGTATTTACGTAAGGATTATTACTGTCTAAGGACTGAACGTGGTGGTCAGAGAGTTGCAAAATTTTCACCGGCCAATACTCCGCCCTTGACTTCATCTCTGTCGACCGGATCTTCTCTTTCCTCAGTGACTGCCAAACGCGGTTTCGCCACTTCCGTCTCATTTCTCACCTTGTGCCGCTTACGTCAGTCAACTAACTGTAATTGTTCTGCGACCTGCTTCTGCTTTATCTCAGCTAATAATTGATCCGCTGTAGCTCTATGGGAAACCGAGCTAACCCTAGAACAACCTGATATACAACAGCCTGAACAAGAAGCACGACCAACACCCACGGATGAATGGGTTCGATTCAACTGCAGAGTGTTGTCCCTTGATCCGGAACTGTCTGACAAAATGCTGCGTAATTTATTGTCGCAGCGGCTGCTAAGGATATTGAGTACTGTAAAGTCCAGCCACTGGAACGTTTGAGCGAAGCGTAATGACCAATTTCGACACAATTCAAAACAAAATCGATTCCAAAAAGCCACAGTACTATATACAACAAATTAAATAATTTCACCATAATGGAACCTCAATGGTGTTCCTTTTGGGCTCTTACGCTCCGAATTAAACAACAAATCAACAACTGCAGCTGAATTACAGCAAAAGGTTAAATAAAGATGAGATTACCGAGTACAGTCAGGATGAAGCCCGCAAACTACTCCAGTTCCTCCCTGGGTAAATCCAAAGGATAATCCATTGCAGATTCCGCCGCTGGGACCAAGCTTGTTGTTCGTGGTGCATCGTTCTGTACATGGCAATCACCTAGGCAGCTCGAAAGATGTTCACTGACCACTACTCCACCCTTGATTTCATCTCTGTCGACCGGGTTTCCCCTTTCCTCAGTGACTGCCAAACGCGGTTTCGCCACTTCCGTCTCATTTCTCACCTTGCGCTTCTTACTTCAGTCACTTAACTGTAATTGTTCTGCGACCTGCTTCTGCTTCAACTCGGCTAATGATAGTGATAATGATAATGGTTTATTTCGGATAACCCCGAGGCATGCTGCAACGCAAGATCAAACGGTACAATTGGAAGCAGAGTCCAAATTCCAAGAGGGTGATTCAGGTATGCGCACTCGTTATTGTACAGAAGAAAGTAGTTAAGTTACTCTTTTAAGGCGGCGCCCGCAAATTTGAACTCAAGGTCGGGTAGCCAAGCCGGCAGAGTCAGGGTGGAGCTGGTCGGAGGTAGTAGACTTCTACTCAAATATTAAAAAAAGGGACTGTGCAGCGAGAAAATCAAACAGAATGGACGGAAATTTGGTTCACCTTGAGAAAAACGATGTTTTATCGGAGAAGTGAGCCAGCTACTACGCTCCACGAAGTATGACGCGGCTTAAAATTGAAAATCAGACGATGGAAAAATGAATTTGCAGACAAAGAACAAGAAAAATCTTTCGAAGATCACACTCGTAACTTTTAGTAACCGAATATCGGCTGAGTCAGTTAAACACTCAGTGGAGGACTCATTTGCAGAGAGAGATTGCCTAGTTGGTGATGGAAGAAATGGCCGGACTTAAACAGGTAATCGTTGCGCACATCGCTTGTCTTCAGAAAGGTGGAGTGTGATGCACAAAAATGGAAATGGGAACTGAGCAACAAATCAATTTGTGGTGCGTAGCCATGATAGTCGCAGATATACGGTTTGCAAAGGAGATGAGTATTCAAATGATAAGTAAGTATTTACGTAAGGATTATTACTGTCTAAGGACTGAACGTGGTGATCAGAGAGTTGCAAAATTTTCACCGGCCAATACTCCGCCCTTGACTTCATCTCTGTCGACCGGATCTTCTCTTTCCTCAGTGACTGCCAAACGCGGTTTCGCCACTTCCGTCTCATTTCTCACCTTGTGCCGCTTACGTCAGTCAACTAACTGTAATTGTTCTGCGACCTGCTTCTGCTTTATCTCAGCTAATAATTGATCCGCTGTAGCTCTATGGGAAACCGAGCTAACCCTAGAACAACCTGATATACAACAGCCTGAACAAGAAGCACGACCAACACCCACGGATGAATGGGTTCGATTCAACTGCAGAGTGTTGTCCCTTGATCCGGAACTGTCTGACAAAATGCTGCGTAATTTATTGTCGCAGCGGCTGCTAAGGATATTGAGTACTGTAAAGTCCAGCCACTGGAACGTTTGAGCGAAGCGTAATGACCAATTTCGACACAATTTAAAACAAAATCGATTCCAAAAAGCCACAGTACTATATACAACAAATTAAATAATTTCACCATAATGGAACCTCAATGGTGTTCCTTTTGGGCTCTTACGCTCCGAATTAAACAACAAATCAACAACTGCAGCTGAATTACAGCAAAAGGTTAAATAAAGATGAGATTACCGAGTACAGTCACAATGAGGTTCAAACTGAGTGACTCGCGCTGGAGGTCAAGCTGTGAGCGGGTGTCCCCGGTGTGATGTCTAATTGGCCCACTGACTGGTTGTGGCCAGGAGAGTTCAGCTAGTCAGCGGTGCTCTCGTCCAATTGGCACTCGGGGCTTTGAAATCTTCCGTCAATAAAAATGTAGGTAAATTGGTAAATGGCTATCAGAGTGTAACGACCGATCGTAGAAACTCCCCCAAAAAGCAATGCAATTTCATATTTCCCTAACACCACTCCCTCGCTTACATTATTGGCTTGTTTTATACACTGTATATTTTCTTGAACCAAGGTTTGTACGTTCGCGTCCTGCGCGCTATTCCGTCATATCCTTGTTCTGGACCTGTGCGACGCACGTGCTTCTTTCTTGCAAGCCGAAATTTGGTTCTCGTTTTTTGAGTCCTTTTGATCACATGATTGATGTTCATACCTGTTTCATATCATTGTTCATTTGATAATATAGTATTGTATAATTTCACGGATAATTGCTTCCTGGTATCGGGATTCGTATCGAATTCGGCTACGTATTGCTCAAAGGCGTCTAACAATACTCAACTTATCAACTTGCAACGCAGAGATACGCAACATGCCAAGAAAAGGGTCGAAGCAATCAGAATGTGGACAGGGAGTAATACGGCAAGTCACTGGGGAGGTTTCGGGCATTTTGGTTCTATAGTTAATGCTAGGTCGCCCAGTAAGTATAACGTACATGCGTAGAAATCCTCCATAGCTGTTGTCAAATACCTGTATCGTTGAGACTATGCTCTTCATTTTATTGACCCTCGAACAAGTACAACATGCATCAATCACTACACTTCAACTTTTGTTTATAATTTGCTCACGTGAAGTGGCATAACTTTCATTCGAACTTGGAATGCCGTGACAGTGGTACATGACATTGACCTTTGTCGAACTCTGGTCCTCGTTGCTAGACGTTGTGGCCCTACAGTTGAGGTTTGTACATATTAATGTGTGTGTGAATTGTTGATCCAGTACCGTAGAAACCACGAATCAATCTTCTTCTAGCTTTGGGATTCGATTTGAATTGGCTATGCGCCACTCACAGTCGGAATAGTTGTTACAGTACTCAACTTGGATTCTCCGGGAGGAAATCAATCAGAAATGCCAAGAAGAGGACAAAGGCAGGCCGAAGCTGGACAGAAAGTAACCCGGCAAGTCCCTTGGGTATTTTTAGGTGATACTGATTCCTTAGATTTGCAATTGAGAATAGTTGAATTAGAAACCCAGTTAGGGCAGGCTAGGGAAGAAACTGAATCCGTCGGGAAAGATCGACTCTAAAGACGGGAGCGAGAGGTGACTTCGGAGACCACGGAGCATATGGCCATTCAGCCTAGCGTGCTTTGCCTGTTTCAAAGATTCACGCCGAGCAGCGGTGTGCCAAACGAAACCCGTTTGTAGTCAGGATGGATGCCATGAGAAGCACCATTACGTACTACACAAATGCCAGAAATTGAATGTCGAAGAAACCCCGAAGCCAAGTGTGGTCTGCCCAGTTTCTCGCTTGGCTAACGAGCCCTTTCGCCTGGGAGTAATAGCAGTCGGCGTAAAAACCCCAGTTGGGGTTAAAAGAGCGTTAGCCTTCGTAGATAGTGGCTCGGATGCCACTCTAGTAAGGAAGGAGTGTGCGAGAGAGCTTTTGGGATCCCCTTCACAAGCGGAGCGCACGCTTGGACTTCAATGGAAACCCAAAGGTGACGATTTCATATTCACTCTGGACCTACCCAAACGACAAGCCACACGGAGAGGGATCCTATCGTCAGTCTCAACCCTCTATGATCTCCTAGGTTTCGTTTTGCCATGGTTGTTACCCGAAAAGTGCTTGTTGCAATCGCTGTGCCAGAGAAGGACGGGTTGGGACGAAACCCTCCAGGATGACGACGATAGGCGATGGCGCGACTGGCTGCATAGCCTAGATCAACTTGATGAGATCAAAATTCAAAGATGCTTGACAGGAATCAAGTGCACAAACGACGCCCAATTTGGCTCATTTTCCGAGGCATCAGAAATGGGCTTCAAGATGGTGCCTTACAACTGCTGGATAGACGAAAGCGGTGGGCGGCACAGTCGGATACTGTTCGCAAAGGCGAGAGTGGCTCCACTGGAAACGGTGTCCATTACGAGGCTGGAACTGACGGCAACAGTACTGGCCGTGAAAGCCGCGACACTGGTTAGGAGGTGCTTCGATCGGATAAACTGGGAACCAAACTTTTGGACGGACTCAGCTACGGTACTGCATTACATAAACAACATCACCACTCACTTTAACACCTTCGTGGCCAACAGACTCACTATAATCCACGAGTCTACTAAGACCAATCAATGGCACTATGTACAATCCGCAAGTAATCCGGTCGACTTCTGCTCAAGGAGCCTGAAAACACTAGAGAGGTTGCGGATGTGGACAATGGGACCGGACTTCCTAACTGCAGCTGAAGAGATGTGGCCAACGCCACTAATACCTAAGCCTGATGATGGCGATATCAAGATCAAAGGACTGATACTGGCTACAAACTCCACGAGAAACGTAAGCCTTAGTGAAAAAACTGTGCCACTTCCCCGATCGGATAAAATGTTAAGAGCCGTGGTCTGGTGGACGCGATACAAAGTACTCCTATTGATCTTGAGAGGCACTTGACCACAGAACACAATAAATGTGGGGACGATTCTACCGGGCGAGCTGAACCGAGCCAAACTTGACGTTCTACGCCTACTACAGCCGGACGCCTTCCCGTTTGAGGCCCGCGAGCTAGCCAGGATAAATGATAACACCAATGGATGCAGGCTGTTGTGCGGCAGTACCCGAGGACTAAACCATATGCTATCCAATATGTTCTGAGTGTTTGAAGGCGGCTGACGAACTCAAATCTAGGGTACAGAACAAAATACCCCATAATGGTACCTGATTACCACTACATAACGAGATGCTTGATAGACCATGAAGAGGGATACGCAGGTTTGAACCACTTATTGAACAATATACGTCGTCCATTTTGTGTGACGAAGGGACCAACAACAGTCCAGCTAGTCGTAGACAACTGCATCACTTGTCGTCGCCGGAGGGCGGTAGCAGGATAACAAATGATGTCCCCCTCCAGCCGTAAGAGTTCATCCGGGATGGTGCCCGTTCGTGGAAAGTGACTTTGGTTTCCTTGCCCCGTTATTTGCAAGACAGCAAAGGAGCAAGCAAAAAAGGTTTGGCCGCGTGATAACATGTTTACAATCCACAGCAGTCCATGTTGAAGTATTGCATAATATGACCACCGATTGATTCCTACTGGCCATTTAAAGATTCACCGCGAAGCGTGACATCTTCAGGCACGTATACTCAGACAATGGCTCCAACTTTGTTGGAGCTCATGAGAAGTAAGGTGAATGATGGAACCGCCTGGACCACGCCAAAATACAAAACAAGACCGTAACCAAAGGGAACAGAATTAAACTTCAACCCACCTTATGCCAGTCATCGTGTTGGCATTTGGGAAAGGCTGATGCGATCGACTAGGAAAATACTCACAGCCCTGACCTCACGACAAACCCTCGATGACGAGACGCTGACTACTTTACTAACAGAAGTAGAAAGCATACTGAAAAACAGACACCTGGTGCCGATCCACCGAGGCCCGGAAGGCAAACCGGCACTCACCGCCGACGACCTACTATTACTCCGGTCAAACGCAGGAGCAATCACAACGAAAACCCTACGTGAAATGTATATCGTAGGATGGAGAAAAATGTACCACCTAGCACAGGCTTTCTGGAAACGATGGACGAGCGAGTACCCACCGACTCTGCAGCTTCGGCAAAAGTGGATCTCCAAGGAGAGGTCGTTCAGAAGTGGTGACGTGGTCATCCTCGTGGAGAGCCACTTACATAAAGAAGATTGGCCGGTAAGAGTGATCAAGTATTGTCGTACAGAAATCGATGGCCTCGTGCGCATGGTGGTGAAGAGAGCGAACAATGGAGACGTATTGCGAGATAGCCGTAAGATATATCTGCTTGAAGCAGACAATGGCGAGGGCGAAGTCGACGCTACAGACCAAGATAAAACCACGTCTGCTGATACCAAATGAAGCTGAATTTATTTATTTATCCCCCGTGTATTCTCCCGTAGGACCCAACCCTTCACAACGTCTTTGAAGCATACTGGTGTCTAATTTCATAAGGTGTTCACAATTTACTATAGAGTTAGTTGTCGAAACCCCGGTTTATCACACGACGCGACATTGTTTGTGAAGTAGTGGAAACTCTTGAACAAGCACTTGTTGACCGTTTGTAACAATATCTCTTTTTTTGTGACATATTTGTGTTATTATTCAGGCTGTGTCCAAGTGGATATAAGTTGTGAGTCAAGCGTACTTCTGATGTGATAACACCACACGTTGAGCCCCCGATGTTCGAGTACCCTGTAGCCATCTCGAGTTTTCATCAAGAAAACTCAGTCTTCATCTTGTCGCGTACTTTACTCTTGTTCTAGCAGTCTTCTTCCCCACATTTCGTATTCCGACTACACATCCCGATAACATCGAATTCCTTTTTTGTATACGCATAATGCCGTATCATTCTCAGAAGAAACTCCAAGACGTCGGGAGATGGAGCCTCACCTCAAGTAACCTGCAAGCGAGTCTGCGACTGGCCAACGAAAGATGAAGCCCAGAGTGACCTACGTATGCACTGACTTAGGTTCTAGGTAGATTGAGGCAAATCAGTACCCTTATTTACTCCTTGGATGTTGACGGTTTCATGGGAGGATTTGGTGAGCGGTGTCACGTACATGCGCGGAAATCCTCCATAGCTGTTGTCGAATACCTGTATCGTTGAGACTATGCTCTTCATTTTATTGACCCTCGAACAAGTACAACATGCATCAATCACTACACTTCAACTTTTGTTTATAATTTGCTCACGTAAAGTGGCATAACTTTCATTCGAACTTGGAATGCCGTGACAGTGGTACATGACATTGACCTTTGTCGAACTCTGGTCCTCGTTGCTAGACGTTGTGGCCCTACAGTTGAGGTTTGTACATATTAATGTGTGTGTGAATTGTTGATCCAGTACCGTAGAAACCACGAATCAATCTTCTTCTAGCTTTGGGATTCGATTTGAATTGGCTATGCGCCACTCACAGTCGGAATAATTGTTTCCGTCCTGTCAGTGCTAGCCCATATGTTACCAAGGGTAATATGAACTGTAAGAATGTCGATCTATTCAAGCTGAGGATAATAAACCTAGAATGATAACAGTTTTCCGCTAGACAACAGGCCCAAGAAGCATAAGAGAAGTGTAGACGGAACGCGTGCAAGCAAAAGGCCAAAGACTACGACCCGTCCGACAGATCAGGAAAAGTTAAATAAGAAACTCTGTACCGGACGTCGAATACAAAACATCGACGCAATCGACGATCGATCTGCCAATAGTAGAACTGACAGTTTTCGACGGACGATCTGAACACTATCGCAATTTCATCAAGCAGTTCGAAACTTTCGTCGAAAACTGGATAGCCGACCCTGGACAAGGGCTTCTGTACCTGACTCATTACTGTCGAGGCCGAGCAACGGAAGCCATTGATGTGTGCACCATAATCTACCCAGAACAACGCTACACACGAGCAAAGAAGATTTCGAGGGACCTGTTCGGACAGCCGTTCAAGATAGCCCGTAACCCAATGGAGGGCGTGATGTTAGAGGCAAAAGTACCAAGACGAAGTTTGTGCAAAGGCCGACCTAGTGATCAAAATTCAGAACTGTTCAAAGGCCCTCGACCTTTCAGGCTACAGGATTGACATTGGTGCAATACACACCTTGGATGACATAGTCCGTCACCTCTCTCCCAAACTACAGGGAAGGTGGGAGGAAGAGGCGGAAAGTATAAGCCGAGGCGACCACGAGGCTAGCTTCGAAGTATTGACCGAATACTTGGGCAGGCAAACGAAGATAGCCGACAGTAGATTTGGCCGGCTCATCCGGGACAGTACCCGGGAAAGCAAATCTAGCACTAGCCAGGCTCATATCACTGCGCGGGAACATCCGAAATGCCAGCCTTGGATCAATGCACACGCTATTTCACGGGAAGCTATAGCACATCCACGTTGCAAGTCCTGTGACGCTAGCCATGGGCTACTAGATTGCTCCATGTTCATCAGTGCCACGATAGAAGAACGTTAGGGCATGGTTGAGTTAGACAGGAGCGTGGTTCTTATGCCTCAACGCCACGCGCCGGGCGGCAGCTTGATGAACAAGAACCAGATGTGGCCACGGACTTTGTCCGGGTAGGCACCACCGGTTTTTACAACAGGCGAGGGAAACTACACCCGAGACGAACATCAAGCCCAGTGTAATTTGTTCAACGTCGCGGTATGGCAGTAAACCAGTACCTTTATGAGTAGTTGTGGTAGGAGTGACGAGCCCAACTGGGGTGGTCAAAGAGTTGGCTTCCTTAGACAGTGAACTGAACACTAACCTGGTGAAGGACAGGTATGCCGGCCAACAAGGGCTCGCTAAAGGTACGACGTCGTTAGCGGTGAGCGCGATGCGCAGAACACAAGTAATGACTGCCGACCGGTTGGGGTTACAGCCCATCTCATTAGACACTAACGAGCAAATCGAATCAATGGAGGCATTTACATTAGCTGATCTCCCCATGCGAGCACCACGGTCGGTGAAAGCAACTTTGAGAGGTGGCCTTACCTGCAGGATGTAGCCGTCGTAGACTGGAAAGACGACGAAGATGACCTCCTCATTGGCCACGACGTGCTAGAGGCACATTGGGCACTAGACCAAAGGATGGGCAACCGCCAGGCACCTTATGCCGTACGCACAGCACCGGGATGGATATACTATGGTTCAGTAGGCGGAGATGGTTCCGTGAATTACGCTTCAACCGAAACAGAAGTCGTAGAGTATCAATTGCAGCAGCTGTGTGAAAAGAAATTTCACGACATTGGAGACGAAAGACTATCATTGTCTCAAGAGGACCACTTCGCCCTGCAAACAGCGCAGCAATGAACTAAGGGCCTTAAAAACAGTTCGAGTTTCCCCTCCCATGGCGCATACCAGCTGACTCTTGGGTTGATAAAAGAAACTTTGCTCTACAAAGAATCCTAAGACTGAAAAAACGCCTCATTTGAGACCAGGATATGTGGGAACGATGCGCAGAAGTAATAAAGCAGAACGAACCCCTAGGCTACGTTGAAAAGGTGCCTGCAACCATCAACGGCCGAAAGAGGATCTGGTATCCACCTCACCACCCGGCTCTCCATCCCAAGAAACGGAAAACTGCGGGGGGTTTCCGACTGTGCAGCCAAGTTCCAGGGCAAGTTGTTAAACGATCGCCCACTACAAAAGCCTTCCTGGACCACGCCATTGATTGATGTTTTGTGCCGTCTCAGAGCAAGTACAGTGGCCTTGTCCGCCGACATCAGGGTAATGTTTCACCAGATAAGAAAACCGGTATGAGAGCGGGAAGCTTTGCGTTTCCTGTGGTGCGAAGAGAACAACAGGAACAAAGCAGTGGTAAATTATAGGATGACCGTCCACCCCTTCGGAGCTATATCATCACCGTTTTGTGCGAACCACGCCCTTCGAGAATCAGCGAACAAACGTGGTGCTCTAGTCTACCGGCCGGTGGTAGATAGCGTCAGCAGAAATGTCTACGTCGACAACTATCTTGGGTTCTTCGATGATATAGACTCGGCCCTAGCGCAGTTCAGAGACCTAACAAGATTGTTAGGAGAGGGCGGCTTTCACCTATCGAAATGGATGTAGAACGCTTTGAAAGTGCTCAAATTCATTTCGTGTCACGAGAGGGCCGAAAGGGGTAGAGCTTTGGAAGGCTCTCCACTCCATACTGAAGGCATGCTAAGAATACAATAGAATGCGGAAAAGGATGACTTTGTTTTCGAGCTAAAAGCTCCCGGACTTCAAGTAACTCGTCGTGGTATACTATCTGCTGCCTCCAGTTTGTTCCATCCGCTCGGTTTCGTCTCTCCTTGGTTGTTACCCGGAAAGATCCTGCTGCAGCAGCTCTGCTTTTTAGAAAGTCGATTGGGACCAGCCACTGGTCCGAGAAGACCTGTTGGACTGGGGGGGGGGGTTCTGAACACCTCAAAGAAACTAGGAGACATAAGGATTCTGAGATGCCTGCCCCCTGGCCGTGCAAGACGGACAGGAGGACTGCACCCCTTCTCTGACTCATACATATTCGGTTACGGAGCCGCGGTGTACAGAAGATGGTGCACAGGAGATGGACAGTATGCTACGAGGATCTTGCTCGCCAAAGCCCGCTTTGCCCCAATGAAGACTGTTTCGATCCCGCGCCTTTAAATCAGCGCAGCCTTTTTAGCAGTCAGAGTGGTACAGGACGTAAAGAGATGTCTCGACATTTGGTCAGCTAGTTTCTGGACGGGCTCCAAGATAGTACTGCTCCACAATACCAACGTCAGGGGCCGTTTCAGTACTTCCGTCGCTAACTGACTCACGATCTTCCACGACGAAACAGCCATGAACCAGTAGAAACATATCAAGTCTGGCGACAACCCATCCAAATTGTGTTCCGCTGTAAGACCAACTTCCGGCAACTTGACGCATGGAAGGGGGGATCGCAATTCCTGCAAATGCCCAGATAGGACTGGCTAGTGTACGGACTGAAGTTCCCTTCTGAAACTGGAAGTGGAGATCAATGGCTAGGTAGCGACTGCCAGAGTCCTCAAAGAGACATTAATTTAGCCGCGATTGGTCAAGAGTTCCTCCTGGATAAAGACTCTTCGTTCGTCAGTTTGGTTGGCCAGGTTCAAGGAACGTTTGCTAGTCATAAAAGGGATCAGCCCATTTAGGCGCACGCCGGTGAGTCCTATAAGCCCTGAAGAACTGCAAGCCGCACAGCACGATATATTCAAGATGGTACAACGTGAGACTTTCATCCGAGAACTCAATAGGGCAGAAGAAACGGGACCAATCGACAAAAGAATATAACCTCCGAGGGGCAACTCGAAGCATTTCAACCTGAGACTCATTACGGACTACCACAGGTAGACGGCAGGCTGACCAGCTCTCATCTGAGCTTTGACACTAAATACTCCCATACTTCTGCCGGCTCGAAGGCCGGTGATAGAGCGAATGATCCAACACGTCCACGCAGCAGGGAGTCATGCCGAAGAAAGTCACGTGACGAGCGTCATCCAGGGGCGGCTTTGCTTGCTGGGAGGAAGTACAGCTGTGAATGCGTAATTCGGCGTTGTATATATTGTAGGAGATGCGATGCCACAGTGGGTAAACGGCACATGGCCCAGCTGCCTGAATGTAGGGTGACTCCAGGCTGGTAGCCGTTCAGCGACACCGAGTTGGTCTATTTCGGGCCCTTGTGGATCAATAGTGGGAGGGGGCTGGAATAACGATACGGGTGTGTCATAACACGCATGAAGTCACGTGCGGTGCGCTAAGAAGTTGCGCATTCAATGAAAACCGGGTCTTTCCTCTGGGCCCTGCAGAGAATAATCAGCCGAAGGGGCGTGCCGGCAGATATATACCCCGACAAAGGGGTGAACTTCATGGAAGCTCAACGGGAACTGCAGCGCTGGCACAAAAACATGAACAGGGATGAACTGCAGAATCGAACCGTGGCCTATGCTACAGGATGGCACTTGAATTCCCCGCGAGCCAGTCATCGCGGTAGAGTATGGGAGAGCCTGATCAGGTCCGCCAGGCAGACCTTGCAGCCAACCATTGAGCAAAAGCAGCCTGAAGACGAGATGCTGAGCATTTTCATGGCTGAGATTGAGAGGATTCTGAGCAACCACGCACTGGTTCCAGTGGCCAAAGGCGACCCCACCCATCTGGCTCTCGCCTCGAAAGACTTACCGATGTTAAGATGTGACGAGGGTTTCCAGGGACCGATACCAATCGTGGAAGCTGCCTTCAGGGATGGAACCCAGCAAACCATCTCGCCAAGGTGTTTTGGAGGCGATGGCTTCGGGAGCAACTACCGGCTCTGCAAGCTCGACAGAAGCTGGCTAACCGCAGCTCGTTCTCCAATTCTGTCACCCTCATTCTATAAGTACTAATATCGGCAAACTCATGGAGGTTAGAGTCATATGACCCAGCACTGACAGAACTAGTAAACTTAGCATCATCTGGGGAATCAATAACAACAAACGATCTGCGCTACACCGCCACGGGGTGTTCTTCGTTATCTCTCGCTAGTTATATAGGTTTCTAGGAACTTAGCTAGTTATTTAGAGACAAATCATCCCAAAACAATACAAGAATTCTAAAGATTTTTTTCCAATATTTTTATCATGCCTGTTACTCAAAAACTTCGACCCAAGATTAGAGTTAAGAAACCGCTAACACAACTGAAACAATGCTCTATACCATTGGTGGACCTCGCGAACGACGCTATCTTCAGTGCTCGTATTCACCAAGAGGTTGAGAATATCTCAACAATACTCTCGATTCTGGATGACAATATCGCCAAGCTTGCTCCGCTACTGTGCCTAATGGACCCCGCGGCAAGCTATACGCAACAGCAGCTTAAATCAGCCACGGACTTCCTTAACTCTGTTTCTACCGAGATCTTTAGGCGCATCTCAAATAGAAAAAATGGGATAGCCTTCAATCTCCCGGACAAGGCCTAGTATCACAACTGAAATCCACCCTGCTCAGGGCAGCTGGCATGGAACACCATCCATGCACGTGCACAAGGTTACACAAACGTTCACCACGCCACACATGTCCTATCCTTTTCCAATTCCCTTCTGATCAAATAGCAAGAGAATTTATCAAAAGGCAATCGTCGCTTGCCCTCAACACAGCTTATAAATCGGTCAGGATTACGGCAGACAAGACTCCTCTCCAAAGAGAGGCGTCAAGGACAGCAGTAACCACCACTAGTACCTCACAAACCGGCCCTCGGCTGAGGCTAGCCTCAGCCGTGCGATCACCTCCCCTCAACCCGGCACGCTCCGTACCAATTCAGGTGCCGGTCGACCTTGACAGCTCACTCTTGTCGGACCCCCAGGTAACATCCAGTGGACGACAGGTACTTCTAGATGCAGCTTCGACCCCTACCCGCAGCGTATCTACATCACCTGCCCCTAACAACGGCACGGTTGATCGGGCATTAGGGGCCTCTCCATCACCGGCCATCCCTCCACCAAGTAAGCGGGTTCGTAGGATGCAGGCTACCTCTACTCCCACTACTCCATCCGGTTGGGCCCATCCGCCTGTCCCTCCTGCCCTTACTAGATCTCTCAATTCCTCCACGAACCTTTCCGGACCAACACAACGTGCAAGCGCGAGGCCCATTCCGGCCCATCATCACGCACAAACAGATAGAGTGGGGCCTCACTGCCAGGGCCATCGTACCATGCAATCCGAAGTAAAACCGGAAAGCAGTTGTCAAATATTTGTGGGCTCTCGGAGGCGACCGCACCGATCCACCCACAAACCTGAACCTAACCGTGCAGACTCTAGGCCTACAGAGGGCACTAGCTCAAAGATACAAGCATCCAGCCCACTCGAGCTGCGCTCGAATTGTCAGACAACTCACAATAGGGTCCGACCCACGCACAATCCCACTCAATATAAAGCCTTCCCAGAGACCCAGTGGCCGGCTCTCGACCCGTGTTCAACACCATCACGTATGCCTCCACGGATAATACAGTTTGCCCCGATACCAAATATGATGCCGGGCGGACCTTTCTTTCCACCACTGGCCCAACATGCCTTCGCTTCCGTGCCCTATAACTCTCGAAACGGGGTATTCGATTCTACCTCTCCGGGGGTCCTCCAAGACACATATCACCACCAGGTTCAACCCTTCTTGTCGAATGTTCCTAGTCTCCCATTTCCTCCTTCAGTGGACTACCTCAGTGCAGTCAGCAACCTTGGCACAAGCTTCAACTTCCACCCCGCCCCCGGACCGCTCCCGTTTTTTCGTCCTTATCCCTCACTCAACCACAATCCACGTATAGCATCAAGCCCCGGGATAATGCACCAAATGTCCATAAGTCCTTACCACCTCTATCCCCCCTAGCTCCTTCCGCGCCTCATTTACCCCCTCCAGGATTCGGCCGTTTCAATTAGAACCCCCTAACCGCTCTTCAAATTACGCCCAATTTGAAAGCCCAGCGGCGCATTTAGTCACAGGCACAAACTCTTCATCTGAAACGCGGTTAAAATGGGTCGAGCTTCGACTGCCCATCGTAAGCCACGCCTTATTTGACGATCCTTCATCGCCTCATCACAATGAAATTACGGCTCTATCTACTGAGAACCTATCCAAAAACACCTTGTCTCTCTTACTACTTAACGTCCGCTCTCTCCTCCCAAAGTTGCCCCTGCTTAGAGAGCTTGCATTAGACCTACACCCTGACATCTTACTAGTTACCGAGACGTGGCTGACGGATCACACCCCATTAAACCACGTATCCATACCCGGCTATCAGGCCACTGCCAACAGTGGATCTGACCAAAGAGGAGGCGGCTGCATCATTTACACCAGACACATATTCACGGCGAGTAGGTTCCATCATCCTATTCTAGACAACATTCCAGACTCGGTCTGGCTCACTATCAAAGAAGATCAACAACTACTTCTCGTAGGATGTATCTACCGTCCTCCAAACCAGGGCAGGCACGAGTTGACAGCAATAATAGACGCATTCAACTATGTCTCTAACCTCCCCGTAACTGCTAAAATTCTAGCTGGTGATTTCAACGTGCCTGAAATATGCTGGCATTCCATGACATCACCCCCAAAACTCCATGATTTCCTTTCGTGTATCCATGTGGGTAATTGGGTACAGCATGTTTTATCCCCCACTCGAGGGAGAAATACATTAGACCTTATCTTCACTATTGGTATCAAGAATTTAGATACCCAAATCTTAAGTCGCTTCACCGGTAGTGACCATAAGACGGTATCCTGTGTTTTTACTGCACCTTGGCCTCACACTGATAAGTCAGCAGAAACACACCTTCCGACCACCAATAAGCAATACCATAAAGCTTGCTGGAATAGTCTACCCTCTTTTATTCGTTCCTTAAACTGGGACGAATCGTTTTTATCTAATGACCTTGAGATAGCAGCTGCCCAACTGTATACTAATCTTCACTACCGCCTCGACAAAATCAATCCAGCCTCGGGGCCTATCATACGCAAACAGCGGAACTCTCTAGATCGTCTTAGCGGTAACCTAGCCAAACTCCAACGAAGATTCACTAAGACCAGGGACTTCTCGTCGTATCTTCAAATAATACGTATATCCCGTACGATTAGATTGCGCTTGGATTCTTCTAAGAAGAAACAGAACTAGATGCCTTAAGCCACCCAAACAAGATGGAAGCACTGGCCAGGCTAATGAAGGTCAGAAACAAGCAACCTAACCAAGACATCCCATATTTGAACTATAATAACAAATGCTTGCATGACCCTCTTTTGATTACGGAGGCTTTCAGCACCTATTTTGCCTCCTCTTTAACGACGGATGACGCCACATCCTTCCCCGTTCTAGATCCGGTGACATCAGTAACTTTCTCGACGGTAGTGTTCTACCCTGAGGAGGTTTCAGTCCATGTTGCAAGAACAAGACCGTCCTGCAGGCCAGGTGCAGATGCATTACCACCGGCCATTTTTAGTCGAGGTGGCGAAGATGTTCCAATGTTGCTGACAAACATATTCAATTTGTCACTCAGGTGCAGTGTTTTCCCTTCCCAATGGAAAACTTCAACTATCATACCGATGCACAAAAAAGGATCACGTCTAGATCCAGTTAACTATCGGCCGGTGAACCACACCCCGGTCGTGTCCAGGATCATGGAGAGAATGATCAAGGAAAGGCTGACACGTCACCTCCTTACCAATAATCTAATCAACGCTGGTCAGCATGGTTTTCTGAAAAACAGATCATGTGCGACATGCATGACCGATTTCCTCAATCTGGTCACAGAGGCTGTCAATATTGGTAAATCGGCAATCGTGATCTTTTTGGACATGACCAAGGCGTTTGACCGGGTATCCCACGTCCGGTTACTACAGAAGATTAAAACTTATGGAATCGTGGACCCAATGCTCGCTTAGTTTGCGTCCTATTTAACATCCCGAGACCAGGTTGTAAGTATAGGTGGAAATTTGTCCGAACCCCGTCCCGTAACCAGTGGGGTGATACTAGGTAGTGTACTGGGCCCATTACTGTTCCTAATGTACGTTAACGATATATTTACCATTTTTCAACGGCGAGTTCCCTTCCTGTTTGCAGATGATATCAAAATCGTGTACACTTTTGAGCCCGCGGCGTTAGCCTCTACCGTAGATGACATTACAAGGGAACTGCTCGCTCTCAGCTCCTGGAGTAAGGATTGGAAAATGAGTTTTTCCGCCGAAAAAAGTAATATTATTACGTATAAATGTCACGTCCCCACTGGAAGATTTAGTATAAACGGCAAATTCATCCCCAATAACTCTCAGGTACGTGACTTGGGTCTACACTACTCATGTACGTTTGACTTTTCGGAGCACGCAGCCATCCAGGTGGCTAAAGCAAGCCGTACGATCGGGCTAATACATCAAACATTTATTTTGCCAGAAAGTAAACTAAACATTTTTAAGTTCCATGTTAGACCTCTTCTGGAATACGGCTCAATCATTTGTTCCAACATGCGACAAAGGGACCGCATAGCGTTTGAGAATGTACAACGGGCATTCACGAAACAGCTCATAGGTTTTTCTTCGCCTTCTAATTACATGGAACGTTGTGAGCGGCTGAAAATCGATCCCTTATGGCTACGCCGCATAAGAAATAACCTTCTATTCTTTCACAATATCTTGAAGAATAGATCATGTAGTTCAGCACCGCAGGTAAGAACCCTTTCTACGTATCCCTTACGTAACAATGAGTTCTTGGTGTCTGTCCCTTTGCCGAAGCTTGCTTTCCGGTCAAACTTCTTCATTAACAAGTACGCTTCATTGTGGAATAAGCTACCACAACGAATTCGGGCGTTATCACCGACATCGGTGGCTTTCAAACAGGAAATAAGCATAGCCCTAACGGTGGACACGCTGACTATGTTATACAATCCGTATATTTCAAGGGCTCAGGCCTTTGAGGTAGGTATAGGGTACTAATAAATCAAATAACCGCTCTGAGCAACCTAGGCTCAATTAGACCCGCATAGGGTTGGCCCCACCGCTGCAGCAATTACGGAACTCAGCGGTTCATCCATACGATCTAGGACAGCAAAACAGTCCCAACTTTTTACCATCAACTTCTTCCTCCTGAACTATGCAACCCTGTGGAATAAACTCCCAGCTGAAGTCCGTTCCGTAGATTCCCTAATTATGTTTAGGTCTGGACTACACGTAGCTCTGGACATCCAAAAACTGATCGCTCTTACGAATCCTTATATGTCTTTTGATAGAGCTTATGAGGAAAACGCTGGATACTAACCTGAACCCTTGAGAATCTAGGATGTGCCACACCATACGCCGCAGTTGCCATCACCTAAGCGTAAACCTAACAGTTTACAATGCCTAAACAGAATAATTACCTCTAATCTATAACCACTGTCACCCCAATAGTTCCTTCTACTTGGACTCCTCAGAAACTACTCAGCATAGAACAACCACTATATCGAAAGAGACAGTAACAGCGTAGCGCCACGCAAACAGTATGATAGTCCTACTCGCTCTGTCTGTTATTTCAAACCTATCTTATCGCCTCGTGCCAAACTGCGTTCTGCGTAAGCAAACGGTATTAAAGGTTATCATTACTAACCACGGGCAAATCATAAATCCTTTGAAATGCATACAGCTACCAAGCCTGTGTACGCAACTTAATCAGCCGGCAGCAGTACAGCTCAAATCCACTGCGAGCCTATTTTATCCATGCCCCACTCACATAGACCTAACCAATCCATTGTTTATTGTCTTCACATATTATCATAACCCACAGCTGGAACCACGTCCAGACTGCAATCTCCCTTTATTTCAGGTCGTTGTCTCCCACTATCTCAGTCGCCAAATTGGCTAACCAAGGAGGCCGCTTTGACTCGTACGGACAGAGACTCTAGTGGAACCTACCATGGCAACTGGGACAGAAATCCAACCACACAACAGGAGATACCCTCAATTGCTTATCAGATCGTTCAGCATTTTCTAACGCAACCAACACGAATTCCAGCTCACGCGCATGCCGCTAACATACAGCCACACTCGGCTGATTGACTGACACATACTTTGCCCTGCCAGATGAAACTTACGCATTCGATGTAGTACGTTACCAGAATAACACTGAAGGCAAATGAGTCATCACATACATATATATTTGTCATTGAAGCAGCATAACGCTGAAGTCCATGCGAAGATTTCCCCACTTTATTATCCGTTAACACAGGTTATCTTTTCTCCGAACCGTAGCCGGCTGGAATTTGACTCTCCATTTCTCGAAGACCCTCCAGTTGCGCCTTCTCATTTCTGAATAGTACATGTTACTGGCCCTGAATCTAAACTCACCTTTTTATGGACTGCTGTTTCTCCCACATCCACCGGTGTTCACTTTCACGAAACTGGCCTCATGTCCCCCTGCTTCAAATCTCATTCCGTTTACAGAACTCCGGTAAATCCGTCATTCAGGGTCTGCATTGTCTTCATGGATCGCTATCCTCTTCGCATGCGTCGATTTTCCACCTTTTTTTCTTGTTCAAAATTTATTCCATCTGCAGAACCTCAGTTGGCCTCTGGTTTCCTGGGCTTGCATCATTCTTGTTAATAATGCCTCCTTAGCACTGCGCTAACGATTTTCTCGATATCTCCATCGCGCACCACTGCCTGATCCGGATTCGAAACCGGTTTAAAACTGCCGCGCAAACCATTATCAGAATGGTCCATTCAAACTTTTCCTGTCATTGTTTTTTCATCTCTAATACTCTCGACTTTCATACTTAGAATATGTGAACATTTCATCTTATTGAGTAACGTGTACACCATGATCATGCTTTAACGCGTGCGTCTCGACCATGGCCGAGAAATATACCAATATTATTATTAATATTATTATTAAGCGGCTGGTCAAAACAAGACCATTTAGGATTGGGGATGTAGTGACGATTGCAGAGGAACACGCGCATTTCAGCACCTGAACTTCAGGCATGGTTATGGAAACCATCGAAAGCTCTGACGAAATGATAAGGACTGTGCAGGTGAAGACCTCCCATGGAACGCTAATCTGCGACGTACGCAGTATCAGCCCCCTAGAGCGGAAAGACTGAGAAGCCGATAACAAGGAAACGCAGTAGACCAACCCTCGTGCGTCTTCGAGGGGGGGTGGGAACCCCCAGGTGTGGAGGGCATTCCCGACATACTGATGAATTAAACTACCACACACCGTTACACATAAACACTCACATGATACACGTTTATACTTCATGACCTCTGTCAAACACGTCGCAGTGCTCACTGTTCCTCGTTTGTCACTGGCATTATGGAAGATAAATCCCGTAGGTGGTAGTGGTTACTATTTGCGACCTCACCCATGACACCCAAAGAGCACACACTCAAACAAGCACACGCCTCCGATGCACGACGGCTATCCCGAGGACAGCACATATGTTCCCCCTTCACACCCGCCATCGATCAGCCATTTTCGTGGATGATGCAGAGAAACATCGAGTCGCTGGAGCCACCGGACCAAGTGCGACCGTGAGTAGAGTGTTTGCGCCAGAAGTATAAGGTACGCGCACCGATAACAGGGTCTAGGTAAGTAAGACGAATCCGTAACCTCGTTACAAACCTTTGACTCTGCTAAGATTCGGGAGGACTATGGTGGGCGCTTTAATTACCGGTTGTGGAAACTCCCCCAAAAAACAATGCAATTTCATATTTCCCTAACATCACTCCCTCGCTTACATTATTGGCTTGTTTTATACACTGTATATTTTCTTGAACCAAGGTTTGTTCGTTCGCGTCCTGCGCGCTATTCCGTCATATCCTTGTTCTGGACCTGCGCGACGCACGTGCTTCTTTCTTGCAAGCCGAAATTTGGTTCTCGTTTTTTGAGTCCTTTTGATCACATGATTGATGTTCGTACCTGTTTCATATCATTGTTCATTTGATAATATATTATTGTATAATTTCACGGATAATTGCTTCCTGGTTTCGGGATCCATATCGAATTCGGCTACGTATTGCTCAAAGGCATCTTACACAGAACTCGCATCTATATTGTGGGACGAGTAGATTCATCCCAACTAGCTTGTGGAGGGCGATAGGTCACACCCACCAGGGGAGTATCTGGGGGAATATCCTAACCCTCCCCCTCGAAGAATGAGTGGGGGGAGTTTGGGGGAGAAAATAAGCAAGACAGGTAGGAAAATATTGCTGGGATACAGGACCACCCCATCGGTTTCGATTCTAAAGGAATCATTAAGGACTGCGGCGTATCCAGTGATAGAAATTTCACCGCCTCGGTAATGTGGGGTGAGCCAAGGTTTTGTGGCTGCTGGAATGCGGAGTTTTATAACAGCCACTAGCTACTTGGGTCTTAGTATCTTATTAAATATTCTCAAGCAGCCGGTAGGGATGAGCTTCGGAGCTTGCCTAGTGAAGGTCCGGGGAGATTGAAAACTACGGTTGACGGGAAGAAACCAGATTGGGATCCTTCAGGATCAGCTTGTCTTTTAAATCCGTCCGCGGGGCATTTTGCGAATGCCTCAGCTATTTTACGTTACCATTTTCGGGGTCACTTCCTTGGGACGGGTCAGCCTCGAGGTTGAACAAAAGAAGTTTGAGAGGAGAATGAATTTTGAGAAAGCTGTAGGGCATCAGAAGAGGCCGGAGAGTACAGTTGCCATCGACGCCATGTTCGTTTTGAGAAAGGTGGGACGGTGAAGGTGATAATAATGGGCGTTGCGTGAAGATGGTCCCATAGGCCTAGCTTGCTTTGCTTGAGTATCGGAGGTTCACATTTCTTGATAGCGGGACTGGGATAGGCAGAGCCTGAGGTGAAGCTTTCTTGACTGCCTGTTGCCCTCCCGAAGCTTTTTTGGCCCCAGCCACTAAGGCAATGACCTGTCTTTTCAGCTCGCTATCAGACTCATCGAGGTTCATCTTCGGTGCGCAGAGACTCGGTTGGTGCGTTACAGTATGCCTCGGGTTATCCGAAATAAACCATTATTATTATTATTATTATTATTATTATTATTATTAAAAAGCTATTGAGGGGGCACTATGAGATGCGGGTCCTGCAGTTTAAACCAGTAATGAGGACCCGGTTTGCATTCCAGACTGGTTAGGACAATTCAGGTGGAGAGGGAATGCTTCGGATAGCTGTTCTTCCCTGAGAACCCATTGTTCCCATACTATGCACCTCCGGCCAGCTTCCTTTTTTGCAAACATGGAAAGGTTCGCCTCATGAGACCCCTCTGACATGCTCGGAAGTCTCTCTTATTGGGCTTGTCGGTGAGCTGGTCCATGACAGCACCCTCAGAGATGAATCTTAGGATCAGGCCTAGTCTTACTTTCAGACTTCAAGGGCATCCACGGTGCTCTAGTTGGGGTGAGAAGTTTGGTAGTTTGGCCTCTAAGTAGAGTTAAATCCTGTAACCCCGGGCTTAGAGTTTCCCGAAGCCGGCCCAAATTTGTTGCTCTTTCGGCAGCGTTGGATGTCGTGCTCATTAAAAGGGCTTAATCCAGTACAGTCTGTTGGATACGTTGACTACTCCAGTTGCTGCCCTGGCTACTAGGAGCCCTAAGGTTAGCACTATCGGACTCTAGAGCAGAGGCTCGAGCCCTTGGTTTGCCCACTTCAGTCGTTAACTGATAAGGCCAAAGTAGACTGAAGACACGGCTAGCCTCAGAACCCTTTGGCTCTGCTTCTAGACGACTGGGAAGATTAGACTCGTCAAAGTTCGGGATCGGCTTATTACTAGCTGTTTAGATGGAGACGGAACACAAACTCGGTGTGCTAAACCGAGTGAGAAAAAGAGAAATATGGAAGGAACTCACAAAGGGGAGGCGTTGATAAAAGCAGTTAGTAAGTGCAGCAGAAGCAGTTCCTATTCGAAGGCACCCCCAAGGCTCGGAGCGCGATGGGATCCACCCCATAGTTGGGGGGCTTGGGGCTTGCAAGAAGTCCGCAGTAGTGCGCGGAATTTCTTAGGCTGGTGGGTAGCACTTCAGTTGTTGTCTGTAAGAAGGGTTTTAAATGTTGTGTGTCCAGCCCACGGTTAGCCACACCCACCAGTACCGGGTGCGGACCGCACACTTTCACCGTAACTATTCTGTGGGATCCAGTCGAGCCGCTTGTGGACAGCTTGCCCACTCCCTTCTATTTTTACAGTTTGCTCACATACTCACTTTGCCATTATTCTCAGAGCTCCCCACTGCCGCCACTCTGCCATCAGAAGCATGCCTAAAGTTTTCTCGGCAGGCCTATGCTTATTATAAAGTTAGCCGTAACAAAGCAATGCCACCGCTGCTCTAGTCAACTGCTCTGTCGAAGCTCAAAACTATTCATTTTTCCCTTTCACTCGACAGCCAGCCCTCAGAAAGAGAGCTTGGCTTGAGTTAGTCTCGCCCTTTCAACTTCTCCGAACATGCTGTCTTCTAAACGGCGAAGACAAAAATGTGTCTTCGTCTTCTGTCCAGGTCCTTTCAACTTAGGGAGAGCATTCTTTACATGTACAAAGTACACACCAGGCCCCTTCTCGAATATTGTCCCCTCATATCCTCTAGTATGCAAAAATCCGACAGGATTATTACCGAATATATTCAGAGAAGATTCAAAAAGCAGCTTATTGGTTGGTCGTCATGCCTAAACTACAGAGAAAGATGTTTATCCCTCAAAATAAAACCATAGTAGCCTCGTTGCATCAAGCTGAACCTAGTATTCCTGTACAAACTATTGGCTAAGCAATCCCATTCTCCCAACCAGTTATGCTTCTCCACGGATACTGGGTTCACTCCAAAATAGACATTATACCATTACCACACCCTTTGCGGGGACTGTTCTACGCTCCAATCTTTTCCTCTTTACGTACTCCAGAGTTTGGAATAAACTACCTTTGCACGTCAGATCTTCCCAGTCACAGTATGCATTCGTGCATGCCATTGATAAACTTCTTCCTGTCTCATCTGATTTGCGTTTATTCAACGTTCAAAAAACCAAAAGTCAAGCTTACGAGAAAGGCCTCGACGTTTGAGCAATTACTCTGCTTTCTCGAATTAACTTGCCTTCCAAAATAATTTCACCGCTTTTGAATATTGAATGCTCTGTTCGACCTCTTCTCCTTAGACTTCGCCATTGGCCTATTTAAATCATGTCTGCGTCCACTAATTGTTTTTCCGTACCGACTTATCGAATCCTGCTAATTTCACTTTGAAATAAGTCCTTCCAGACGCTTTCGCATTTTTGGAGAGGCCCCCGTGATACTTCTCACAGATAGTCAATGTGCCTCATCTGCTTTACGATTTGTTACCTCCATTTGGTGAAATCATGACCGCAGCCCTGAAACCAACCTCAACAACGCTACAGGAACTGCATCAGTAACTACGCCCAGGTCCGCTGTATACACATATATACATATTCGCGTATATATATATATATATATATATATATATATATATATATACGCGAATATGTATATATGTGTATACAGCGGACCTGGGCGTAGTTACTGATGCAGTTCCTGTAGCGTTGTTGAGGTTGTTTTCAGGGCTGCGGTCATGATTTCACCAAATGGAGGTAACAAATCGTGGAGCAGATGAGGCATATTGACGCACTGGTATATATTAATTACTGTCCTGTAATTATTAGCACAAGCACGGTAGGTAACCCGAGGCTCCCTGATATCATTTTGCCTACGGTCCCCTTTTCCACATCAGGTCGCACCACATATACTTCCACCACTACCTCCGCACTTCTGAACTGGAAAATCCAGTCTCATTTCTCTCACTTGGCGTGGCTCACTAAATGAACTCAACATCCAGTTATGACGTCACCAATTCTGCCCCCACCCTATCCCTCAGCTAAGCTTCTTCCATAATTTCATGCTGAATTTAATTTTTCTCTTCTACTGGTTAACTACTCCAGATCAAATCCCAACCTGGTTACTGAATCTTACAGCTCTTATTTATCCAAAGTTCTCTGTTTCCTATTTTATTCTCACGTGCCACAGATCAATCCTTGCCCTAATTCGTTTACCAATCATGATAATGATAATGGTTTATTTCGGATAACATCTAGGCATGGTGTAGAGCAAAATCAAACGGTACAATTGAGAGCACAGTCCGAATTCTAAGGAGGTGTTTCAGTTATGTGCACTAAATATAGTATAGGAGAAAGTATTTGAGTCACTATTTGTGGTGTTGCCCGGCAAGTTTAAAACCAAGGTCCGGTGGCCGGTATAAACCAAACTTCCGGGGGCGGGAAAACGCTACTTTTGGCGCATCTTCCAGACATGCGCGATAACTGATACTCACTCTGCTGGACTATACAGCCAACAGTAACCACACCACCATAAATACAGAAAAAAGCTGAAGTTTTGCTTTGAAAAACCCGAAAATCATTTTCAAAATCTGGAAGACTCTTCTGCGTATCGCGACCTAAGCGAGAAAATACGGCAGAACCATCAACCAAAGCCGTGCCTGCAGCACCAACAACCATCGCGGTCAGTGACGGTGCTAACCTTGATCACAACGCCTTTATATCCTCGTGGCGCGCATTCAAACAAAATTCGCACCATAAAATTTCACGTCAATCTCATTTTCTACTGGCATCGATTCATCTGTTCCAACCGTTCCACATATAACAGTCACACGACTTCAGTCAGGCTATATTTAAGCCCGTATGTTTAGACATTATCCGGGTGGCCATGCCGGCCAAGTCAGGGTGCAGCTGGTTGGTAGTAGTAAACTCCCACTCAAATATTACCAATATAATTGACGAAAATATTGTTCAGTTTGAGGGGAAAGAAGCTTCCAAGGGGGATGCGAACCAGCCATAGAGCTCGCAGAGTATATAACGGCTTAGGACTGAAAATCAGACGATAAAAGGAATGAATTCGCGGACAAGGAACATGATAAATCCTTTGAAGATTACCCTTGTAACTTTTGGCAACCGAATATCGGTTGAGTCAGTTAAATACCCAGTGAAGGACTCATTTGTAGTGAGAGATTTCCCAGGTGGCGATGAAAGAAGTGGCCGGATGTAAACATGTAAGCCTTGTGCTGGTTGTTTACTTTCAGAGAGGTGTAACGTGATGCACCAACATGGAAGTGGGAACTGCGCGACAGATCGATTTGCGATGCGTAGCAATGGTAGTAGCAGATGCACGGTATGCGAAGGTGATGGTTTTTTTAATGTCAAGTAAGTATTTACGTATGTTTATCGTTGTCTAAAGGCTGAACCTGATGACCAGATTTGCAAGGATCGACATTGACTGAGAGAATTTACCAAGATGGAATGCCGGATATGAAAAAGCATTAAACAACCGATAAATACGAAAGTCATGGATTGAACTACCATCCACAGACAGAAGGAAAAAATAAAACTACCTAGTTCTTGGAAATTCTTGAGGGAAACGAAAGTTTGCGAATTTGGGCGGTGAAGTAATTGACAAGTAAGATACCAGCTGTTGATGTTCTTTGTAAAAGGTGGATCACGTGGTGGTGAGAGATCATAACTCAGCGATATAGATGTCTTTCAGATGTGACTATATGGGGAGGGCATGAATCTTTGCAAGGTGAGGATATTGCAATTCTGCAGCCGTGTGTGGGCGAATCATAGCACTGATACAGAGAGGGCGAACTGTCTCAATATCGTCGACTGTTGGGATGCTGTGGAGACAAATATTCCTCAGTGAAATATACTGTCTGAACACTGTGGGACGGAAGTGTATGACAACATAAAGTGTGACCCTTTTCAAATATATCGGTAAGCGTGATACAAAAGGGGTGAGTTTTATCTTAGGGATTGGTTGACTTTGCTAATGTGACAGGTGAGTCGTTTGGCGCAAATCTTCGGGGGGAAATGATCATGAAATGTAAGCCGAGTGTGGTAGTGTAAGGTTGGTTAGACCTCACGTACATTCGCTAGTCCTTCCCACCACGCTTGGACCACCTGCTCGTTCCAGTGGTCCTCTGCAACATACCATCACGATCACCACGACGTTGTTTCCCACAACCCATGAAAAGGAGAACACTAAAGGTAGGGAGAGAGTGGTTAGTGTATATTGGAGAAGCGTGCGTGTGGCGTGCACGGGCAACGTTGAAGCGGCCACCACGCTTGGTGGCGCGAGTTCACACAAACACTGATGTGTGTTAAACAAATAATCAGGGTTGAATGCCACTACAGTAGCGGTCTTTTAAACACGCGATAGTTGTGTGCTAACAAAAGTAGACTTCGCTGGGCGCAAGAAGCGGTGAGTTAAGAAGGCGAAGATGAGCATGAGTATGATGAAAATAGGTGATAACTGGGGGAGGTAGTTCCATATTAGCAGCATTTCGGGTGTGTCACTAGTGTTTTTTTCCGCAAACGGTGCTGGTGGGTGGGGCTGACCGTGGCCTGAACACCCAACCTGAAAACCATTTTCGGTGACAGAAGGTGCAATCCGCCACCCAAGCTGCTCCCGTACATCATTTCAGACGTCCTGCAAGCCCGAAGTGCTCCTGCCATAGCGGTGGATCTGACCGCGCCCCGCGCAGGCGGGTTTCGCAAGAGTGATAATGGCGTTGTACCATAGCTGTAGAGATCAAATAGTTCGGGTGCTTGCTACCAGGTTACGAGAGTTTCAGGAGGGCACGGCCAATTTGGCAGCGGCTGGATGAAGGGCAGGTATCAAATTTTCAGCCGGAAATGTGGGGCAGGTATTTTGCCAAGCCGTCGGAGAGAGGATACACATCAGTGGTTGTCTGGAAAAATAAAAACAGAAAAACACAGTCTTGGATGCTCCCAGCTGGGAAGCAACTGTCAGCAGCAAAGAGAAACCTTTATTATCTAGAAATTGGAACCACTTTTAAAGAATGCGGGCTACAAGCGGAAGAGAGGACAGGAATGCTAGAAAATGGCGAAGACAGTGAAGAAGGATGAAGGTGATTTGGTGATTAATGGTGTTGGCCGGGATGAGATTCGGAGTTGAAGAGCCTGAGCGAACTAAGAGAAGGGAAACGAGCCCAGGTTGGACCGAACAAAGTGAATTTGGTATGATGTGGGTAAGGGATAGGAATTGGATCTGAGTTACCTCCAACGGAGAACCTAGTACATGGGGCGAGCAAGAAGGAAACTCTAGGCTCAGAGTTATCGTTGCTATATTATTGAATGTTATCTGGGCGGAAGATTACTGCAGAAAATGATGGAATACATAAACCTGAGGGCTGATCGATAAGTAAGCTAATTATGGTTGTGGCTATGGCACCTGAGAGGGAAAATTGAACGGTAAAAATGTGAAGTGGTGAGAGCTACGAGGTTCAGAGATGAGGTTGAGACTGAGCTTGGAGTAAACATTCTGCATAAAAAACGAAACTCTGCATGAAAACATGAAACAACATTTGCGGTAGGAAAGTGTGTTGGGAACAGAATGAGTGGCAGCGTAACAGTAGGCTGAGTTCAGTTCACCAGCCACTCCCCTTAACAGAACTGGGACTGCATTCCCCGTTCGTGTTCGCGGAGGAAGTGGTGAAAGCCATTAGATGGGACCTAATCCGGAGAGAGGCCGGGTTAGTGGAAACATTTGAAAGGGCATGGAGGTACTGACCCTGCTGGTGCCACGGCCCAAGGGTCAGGGACGTTGTCAGTTTTCTGAAGGAGGGAAACGTGCAAGTTTCAGTGATTGGGTGAGGATTTAACCAGAAAACTCTACTGAGAAGCCCAATTAATATAGGGAATGATGGAACAAATGAACCTAAATGATATTCGATAGTTAAGCTAATTACGATTATGCTGCGGCTACGGCACGTAAGACGGATAAATTGAACGGTGGAACTCTGGAGAGGTAAGAGCCACGGGATTCAGAGATAAGGTTGAGACTCGATTTGGAGTAACCACTCTGTAGAACAAAAAACGGCAGTCTGTGTGAAGACGAGGAATCAAATTAGCTGGAGGATAGTATGTGGGTAGTTAGTGGAATCAGCATCCGTGACGTCTACCTGGAGGTTGAATTACCCCGATGAGCCACTTCAAGTATGAGAATTGTGACTTAGCTTCCTCCAATGGAGAACCTAGAAAATGGGACGGGCAAGAAAGAGGTTGCAGACCTAGAGCTATGGTTGTCATTTAGAGTGGACGTTATCTTGGTGAATGGTTTGATCTTGCAAAACACATGGTTGTACACGAAAGATGAATAAAACTTGAATGAAATATATGGTACCTTGTGTGGTACGTAGGTATCCTGGCCCCTGACTCAAACCCGCGTGTCAGCAATCCAAGCCAGCTTCGTGCTCTCGCTCCTCCGAAGTGTGTGGATCATTGTTCAGTACGAGTGTCAGTACACCAAGCAGTTTGTTTAATTCCTCTTTGAACTTCGGTAAGTGACCTGTTGCAAGGACTTTTGGTGGAAGCTTATCCCACATTTGTGAGTATTTACCAATAAAGAATTTGGACCGTGGGCTGGTTGTCGAGGACGGCACAATGACCGAATGACTGCTGTTTCGTGACGAATACCTCAAGCTTGATGGGTCTCGTACCACAGAGGAGACTTTGCAGGATCTGTATTTTAATGGTGATTGGGAAAGGGAAAGTTGTTCTTCATCCGTGGGAGCCAAAGAGATTCGAGTTGTAGCAGATCACAGCGCTTTTTATAGTTGAGACTAGGCGAATAGCCAACTATTTGTTTGGTAAAGGTGTGCTGAAAATTTTCACTGGCAATCTTGTCAGTCTGGTGCATGTTGGAGCCAACTATTGAACTATACTCTAGAAATGGTCTAACGTGTGTTGCATAGACACTGAGTTCACTTTCACGCAAACGTAATGTTTTGTGAACAAGTCCTATCAACCTGCGGGACCTAGCAATTTCAGTGTCTGTTTGCTCCGAGAAGTTGAACGAACAAGAGTAGTATATGCCCAAGTCACTAGCTGACGATTTGCTGGGTATTAGATAACCACCTATACTAAACTTTTAGGGAGGGACATGAAACTTGTTTGTGAGAAAGCAGCTTTTGCCCGCCGAGAACTTCATTATCCAATCGGTACACCACAAAATGAGCATCCGCAAGTCCTCCGATATTTTCGCTGTAGTATTACCAAATGAAGTATGGTCGAATGTGTACAACAACTTTACATCATCAGCAAATAAAAACGGAGTTCCATGGCGAGCCACGGTAAATATGTCATTTATGTACACGAGGAACAACAACGGGCCCAGCACACCACCTTGGATCACACCGCTGGTTATAGGGCTAGGTGCGAAAATTATGCCATCAAAGTTTACCACTTGGCTGCGCGAGGACAGGTACCACTCCAGCCAGGAATATAGTGAGTCAACAATGCCATATGTCTTGACCTTTGACAACAAACAAATATAAGACACCCGGTTGAGAGCTTCACACATGTCTAAAAAGGCTGGGATCGCTGTCCTACCATCATTGGCAGCTATCGAAATAATGTTCAGAAAGTCGGTCATGCGAGTTGCACATGATAGATGTTTTAGGAAACCGTGCTGAAATCCACTTATAAGGTGGTTTTTAAGGAGGTTATCTGCTAGTTTAACTTTCAATAATCTTTCCATGATCCTCGATACTACTGGGGTATGATTCACAGGCCGGTAGTTGGTCGGGTCCTCCCGTGTTCCTTTCCTATGAATTGGAGTAATAAGCGAAGTTTTTCACTGTGTAGGGTACCAATTAAACGGCTTAGACGAACTGAACAAATATGATAAAAGAATTGGGATATCTTGACCATCCAATTCAAAGATGGTCGATGGTAACGAGTCCGATCTGGGGCAGGACATTTTGGTATTTAAAATTAAAGGCTCGATTTTGGAGACCAGCAACGTTACAGAAGAAAAGGACTCATATGAGGGTACTGGTGGAATGTAGAAAAATGGTGCTGTCACCAGTTAAGGAAGTAGCGAGAAACATGTTAAGCGCTTCTGCCATGTCCAGTGGTTTGTCAAGGTAAGCGTTATTAAAAGAGATAAGGGGAATAGATGAAGTTGTTCTGGGGTTCCCCGATTTAAACAGTTTTGAAAAAATCTCGATTTTCTTGGAATGACGTAGGGTCCTGTGTTCCTGTTTTATTATTTCGCTCTCGGAGTACAGTTTTATCGTTTCAGCTAGGCGATTGGATTGTATAAACAACGAAAAGTCCCTTGTTTTAGGATAAATGCGTTGGAGTCTAATTAACTTCAAGTAGAGACGAGACAATTTACTGCTTTTAGGGCGGATTGACGATCCTTGTGACGGGGTTATTAGATTGAGGCATTCTTCAAAGGTAGAGTAGAGTTGATCTACCACCAGCTGGAGATATGAAATTAAAAAAGGTGTCCTAATTTGGGCTGCAAATCAGGGAAGGCTGTATGTTCCAGTTAGCCCTATGGTATAGTTTATGCGGGGTGTCGACTGTTTATATTTTATGGGCACTGTGAAGCAGCGGTGGACAGCTGCGTGATCACTCCGGGATAGGTTATTCTGAGAAGTTGTTATAGCCTGAGTAACTTGATATTACGGCTTTTAGTTATCAAAAGTTCGCCGTTTCCTACTTCAGTCTCACGTGCCATAGATCCAGCTTTGCCGTAGTCCGTTTACCCATCGACCAATATTGAGGTCCACCTACCCCGCCATTTTCTTCAGTACCGTTTTTCGTCATTCTGTTTTCTCTGCGAATCCCCATTTATTTACCGATCCGTGCAAGTCTCCCTCCTTCAACTTCTCACATTTCCTGTCCCCATTGTATACCAACGAACTGGGCATTAGCTCGACTCTCCTTGATACCCCTTTGCTTGATTTGTTCCTTTTACACATCAGGTCCCACCACATATAATTCCTTCACTACCTTCGCAATTTTGAACTGGAAAATCCAGTCTCATTTCTCTCACTTGGCGTGGCTCACTAACTGAACTCAGCATCCAGTTATGACGTCAATAATTCGACCCTCACCCTATCCCTCAGATAAGTTCTTCTGTGATGTGATGCAGAACTTAATCTTTTCTTCTGCTGAATGACTACTCTATGTCAAAGCATAACCTCCTCATTGAATGTTTCACCCCCTACTTACGCGTCTCCTCTTTTAGTTTTACATTCCATGGCCTCAGTTTGTCTTAGGGATCCGCAGCTTCGAAGAGCCCGCGCTTCACTTTTGTTCTCACTTACGTTAACCATCCGTCCTCAGCTGAGCCATATCCAGACCGCTTTTCTCTATCTCATTTCCCCTTCCAGTGATCCTCAGTGACGGTCATCCACCTCAGGCGCTATACTGATCATCGCCCTGGCTGGTGCACTTGAATAACAATGCTGTGTAGTCGTCTACCACCCGCTGTTCGTGTTGGCTCTGTTGTCCAAATTCCCACAACCTGAATAATTGATCCCGGACCATATACCTTTATCGTGGTGTCTCAGCCTTCTGTACAACCATCAGTGAACACTCACGCTAATCCCAGCGGTGCGGGCTGCGGTCAGATGCCCCGCGTTAACCGGCGCAAATCGGCCGTGCTGGCCGTCTGCAACGATGTGCGAGCACAACTAGGCTGTTGGATCACACATGTGTTTTTCAGGTTGGGTGTTCAGTGTACGGTCAGCCCCACCCACTAGCACCGGTTGCGGTTTGCACACTCTAACTCTTCTCACCCGACCACAGTCACCACCGTCGGTTGCGGGTCGCAAGCTCCTACTATTCTTCTTCAACCATGACTCGCCCATCTATCGTTCTTGTCACCACTCTTACCAATTCCCTTCCGTGTCTTCCTATCTCCGTATGCACCCCTACCCATTCTCTTTTCGTTCTTATCGTTGTCACCATGACAGCCCTCGGTGCATGATGCCACACTCGCCCTATCCGTTTTACTGAGCCAGAGCCCGAAATATTTCCTTCCTCACCCATTTCGTCCTTGTCGGCTTTTAACCTCCATTCACTTGGTACCTCCATATACTTATAAAGCTCATTGATTGCGTAACTCACTAGCTAACATTTTGCGACATCCTTTTTTGTCCATCTCATACCTCCCACCATTACGCACCAGACACATCCGTAACCATGGCCAAACTGCACACAAGAAAGCACCGTTCCAACCTTTGCATTTTTTTACGACCGAATTTATTATCTTTTCATCACCACCATATTTTCCAGTGTGAATCCTCAATTCTCCCGTGGATCTTCCTCCCAGGCAGTGTACCGACTAGCAACTTCTCGATCAATCCATTTGTGCAATCCTCTGCAAGCAAGCAGCTCTCCAGTCTTATTTTCCCAACTCCGACGCACAATTATTTCTCACACCTTTTATTCCATCACAGGTTTTCCCGTCCAGGTACTTCTCTTCCTCTGGGTCCTCATTCTGTGTCATCTGCGGCAAAATGATCTGAATGGTCATCTCCCACCTGGTTTCCTTCGGTCAACACTCTCATTTGATCCTTATATTGCTCGCCACAGGCATCTTCGCTGTTACAACTGCTTCATCTTTGCACCACATTTCTTCTAACCTCCAAATTACCCTTCTCCACTTACCTTTTACACTTCTCCAACCACCATGTACTTCCATTTGCTCTGCGTTCTCCAGCCAATTTCACGGCCATCTTCGTGCTGCATAGTATACGTCCATTTTTCAAAGTTTCACCCATTTTCGACCATCACCACATGTCACATCTGCACTAATCAGATTGTTAAATTAACTCTCATCTGTTTTCGTCGATCCTTTCCTGCGTATTCCCTCGGCTATCAACTTCTGCTCACAGCCATCACTTCTGTGCATCCAAAGTTGTTTCTCTCTCTCTGTTGATCCTTCATGTTCACCTATCATAAACAAATTCATCGGGGTTTATCCCAGTTAATTCCGCACCATTGGTCCAACCCTACCTGTCCCTTCCAGCACTGCCGCTTCTGTGTTCAGTCCCTTCACTTTTATTTACTCTCCCCCTGTATATATATATTTGTATATATATATATATATATATATATATATATATCATCGCTGCTTTCGCATGGGCCCACCTGCTCTATGGCTTCCTCCCTGTTCTCTGGCCTTTATCTTACTAGCCACCTGCACTAAAGGAAGTTTTTCGGCCCACCCTTACCTGTTCCATTCGATCATTCCCCTTTTAACCTCTCTTTCAAGCACCATAAGCTACAGACAATAATGTTGAAGCCTTCCGGGTTATGCTGCTCGTCTTTTCCGCCCCTGTTGATTTTCCAAGATTTCAGGATTCTCCTAAGTGAAGTCAGAACCTGCTTCAGTATAGGGTCTATGGCCCCTGGCCCCCGGTTCATGATACGTCAATGAATACATGCAGCAGCGAGCGAAAGAGAACTCAAAATGCTGGAGCGGAAGTCGTGGGTATTGAGAGAAAGCATGGGTGTGCAGAGGGTGTACACATGCGGAGCAAGTGGCGACAACGAACTCGGTAACGGTTCAGACAAACAAATTTGTCAGGCCTGTAGCGTACTACTCTATCTATATGGTACTCGAAATTAATCTCAACAATATGTAAGACGAAACTAGCAAACTAAGATGGGTGGAGGAGCGTGCTGTGATGAAAGGCCAAAAAGGTATGTACGTGAGAAAAATGAAATGAAACAAAAGGTGTGGCACAAACTCAAAGTTGTTCGCTGTTCTTGTGATCAGAAAATGGGCGCTGAAGAGCCAATATTCGTCAGTATCTTCAGTTCAGTCCGATCTGACCGCCATTCGTTGAACAGAACAGTATGGTATTTGTAGAAGTGCCAAAATACGCCGTGGAAGCCTCCAAAATGTTTTGTTTCTCACAGTTAGTTCCGGCCGATATAATCCCAAGACACTCCAAATCAGAAGTTGAGACCGTGCCAGAATGAAAGGTTTAGTGAGTCTTTTTGTATTGCGCGGTAGTGATGTTCAAAATGGTGTGTTTTTACAATAAAAAGTCGGTACAACAAAGGAGTATTGCACCGAGGGACCTTGGGAATCATGGAACAAGTCGGAAATTTACAGGTACCTAAAGTCCTTGTAATTTTGTGTTGTATCGGCAGCATCACAGCTCCACCGGTCAGGGAAAATAGTGTGCCATGATTTTTTCATGTGATTCTAAACCTTTAAATTACATTACCCGTCTTCCCTGATCATTCCTATATTCATCTATTTTCAAATGATTTACTGTAGCCGTCGCCATGCTTTTACGTCCTATTTTGTTCCTCTCCTCAGTTTCATCTCTCATGCGGTAGTTCATAATGATAATAATAATAGTTTATTTCACAGACGCCCGAAGCATGCCATACGCATAATCAAAATTTTACCAGCCACAAAACTGACGAACAAAATTCATGAAAAATTTAGAAATACGCAACACAAAGAGGGGCAGGAAGAAAAAGAGGGGATACGAAATGTGTGCACACTAGGGAGTAGTGTGGGGAGTTTAAGCGAACCTGGAGACTGACTCAAAAATGGGCCCGGTGAATTTGAAGGTCAAGGTCAGACGGAGCGGCTGGTCGAGCCAAGTGGGAGAAAACGGAATCTGGGGTTTGTACGTGGGGAGAACTGGAAATCGACGTGCGAAACTATCGTTACGAGAAACGATGACCAAAAAGGGAAAAAGAAGAGAAGAAAAGAAGAAAAAAACTGAGTTGTATAGCGGGACGCTTGGTAGCTACGAACTATGCATTACTGCTATAAACGGACGATGTCAATTTGAAAGCAGGGGGCTGGAATGCAAGAAGTAAAGAGTGATTCAGATGGCATCAAAGCCGCTTAAGGATCGAGACACGGCAAATGTGAGACACAGTTGTGGACAAAATGGACGCATAACATGAGGGGCGGTGGCATGGAGGAAATATCTGGATACAGAAATACATATGTATGTATGTATATCAGCAGGAGCATATAGCAGTAAAGAGACGGAACACGGAAGTAGCAGTGGTTAGACGAGATAGGTAGAGTTAGATCAGTGGTGCGAAATGAACTTGGATGAACCCTGATGAATGTTTTATGACAGGTGAGCATGAAGGATCGACAGCAAAAGAGAACCATCTTTGAAAGCGCAGAAGTGGTGGCTGTTAGCAGAAGTTGGCTCTACCAAAATATTATTTGCTCTGCTTCCCCTAGTTTTCTCTACCCATTTACTTTGCTTTCATCCCACTGCGCATATCCTAGTATACGTCCACCCCCAATATATCTGTGGCCCACAGCCATCATGCAACCGCCTCCAAAGATTTTTCGTAATTGGTCCATATTTCTGAATTTGTCACTCTCTCTCTCTTTTAGTTCCACATTGAGCTTTGTACACTGATCTCAATATTCCTTTGCAAAGCTCCACTGCTTCACGTAGTTCTCGTCGGTTGTTTACTTCTTTTTGATGAGAACCAATTTGCTCTTCACCCTTCATCGGAAATTTAGTCTTTCCTTTGTCTAAACCCGTGTATTCAACAACCTCCACTTCGGTTAGGCAGATTCCATCTTCTGACCTCGACATCCAAGATTCCAGGGAGTCCCATTTGTATCCATTATTGTGTCCAATGAATAGCCGTACAATAATCCCTGATGTTCATACACCTGTACACTTTGGCAGCAAGTGTCTCATCATCTCACGATCTGCATAAGCCGATCATGTGTAAGGCACGCGACGGGCTTCCTGGAAAAAGGCATTACTTATTAAAAAGAAATAACTTGCTATTACCGCGAATAACATTTTATTGAAAGATCCAGTTCAAAATTTTGCACCAGAATTAAAAACTTCTAAATCTTATCTCCGGTATTCATCACTGGCTTTCCACAGAACAACCTTCACATATGAAATCTTGCTAGCACGACTGGCTCAGCAAACATTTCCAACAAAAAGGCCACCGATCCATGTAAAACTTAGGGAGGCGAAATCATAACAACTCATTAAGTCGCACATCTTAGTTAGCAAAGCCCTTGGCAGTCGTCTGACATCACGGATACTAATCGTTTTCGGAACGGCATCCCAAAGTTATGACGGTCGGCAGCTTTTCCATCAAACTCCATGAGTACGTCCCTAATTCACTAATTACCTCACGGACTCCACATTGGTCATTCATAGCACGCTAAATACAACTGGAATTTACGTTCCTACCCACCTTTTATTCTCAGATCGTGTTTTTCTCTCCTAAAGGTTCCTGATAAGAGACCATTTTTAACAGTTGACCCATCTCGAGAACTCCATCTGACCCTGGATTCGTGAGCTCGGCTTCGTACTTAAGTCTAGAAAGCTCAAATTCACTCTCCAACCACGGCTTTCAAATGAGAGCTGTCCCTGAGTATGCTTTTGTTGGGGGTTTTCATTCTGAAGCGACAAGACGGTCATCTTTGCACCTAAAAGGTGAAAGGAGGCACGGCTCAGAAAATGAATCACCTAGGAGACTTTCACAGCTTTGAAAGTCCAAAACTTCCAGATCGTCAGACAGCGAAGCTAGCAACACACACTTCAAAACCAAAGGTAATTATGACTTGCTAAAAGGAACTAAACAGCCGCGAAAACGAGGAAAGCGGGTAAAGTGAGATGCCTTCGGTACCATCAAGTGGGGAAACACCCAAAAAACGGCAGGTTTTTAGCAGGCAATATTCCTTCGACTTTGCCTTACCGGGGCTGGCTGCATACCTTTTCTCGTAAAAAGCCCTTGGGAATTCGAGCAAGGATTTCATTTTGCTCCCCACCAAAGGCACTTGTGGATTACCGTAGGAAGGGCGTTGTCGTAAAAGCTTCGGATGAAGGCTTCCAGGTTAATTTTGCCTAGCTCGCTGTTATATCTGCCATACCCACTTGGTAAAGTCCTTCTTTTTTCCTAGGTCACTGTTCCCCTAGTTTACGACAGTTTTTCTCCGTGGCTTGCTACCAGTCTCGCCAATTGTCTCTTCACCGCACACGCAAGGACACACGAGTACATACAAGCATACACAGAAACTCGCCCTCATCAAAAAGTTGTTCCTCGCAAGCCCTTTACCAGTGAACTTCTGGTCAGGTAAGACTCACGTCAGCCCTCTCGATCGTGCTTGCTTAACTTGCTTCCTTTCTTTCAACTCTGACCGGACGGCAAGTGGCCCTCAAACTGAAGCACAGGTACTGCCAAGGCAGTTGGTTCCTTTGGTCAGTTGGAACTGCTGTCAGCTGAACTGGCCTGTTAGACCTAGTTAGTCAATGCGTGTTTCCGCACCATTTTCATGATATTGGCTTCCCGGCCAACTACCAGGAAAAAGCCGTGAATTGTGGGTCGTACAGTTTATCAATTTTTAATAACCATCTTTATGAAGCCTGAGGATATAAACGCATATAAATCCTACTTTGGACTGGATAGCCTTCTGACCTAATGGGCAACGTTTTTACTGGTGAGGTCTCCGAAAGCTTTCTACAGCATTCGTATTGGCTGGTGACTGATTTCCACACTCCAGCAGCACGGAAGTCAGAAACCGAGTTTAATAAAGACAGTGAAGATACTGCAGGGCAGACAAACCCTGCCAGGCAGCTTCCTTAGGAAAGCATTCTTCGGTACTCTCACTACTAGTGGACCAATTGTACGTTAATCAAGCCTCGATACTGCTTGGAAGCTTTCATCAAAAAGATATTCCCCGCTATTCAGAAGAAAGCAAAGAGGATCGGGTGAAATGACGGCTGGTGAGAATTCTGAACGGTGCATGAGAGACGCGAAAACGCAGCGGTCAAAAGGCGACCGAGCTTGGCGGTCAGATTTCAGGTAAACCATACTTTTGGCAAACGAATGAACGAAGATCAATAGAGCTTTAGTACTGTTTAAAACTTCCTTAAGCCATGTAAGGCACAAATCTCGATAGACTGTTTCGATGAGGTAAGAAGCCGAAAGTTAGTAAACACAAAAGCCGTCACAGTTCTAGGCCCAGTGTTGCAGCAACCGCTTTACAACGGCAAGTGAGTTCAGCAAGATCAAAGCTAATATAAAATTTCGGTGTCAAGTCCAAAATTTACAACAAGCCAAAGATGTGGTAATATCCATTACGACTCTACAGGTTGAGGTAGATAGGAGTTACTTAGTAGTGGAGCGTTCTTCGTACAGATAGAGGGCACTAGGCCCACACTGGCAGAAGCCTGCGTTGGTGTGCTGCAAGGCTGTGTCGAACTACTGTCTGTACCCATGTGATAAATGACCTGACGACCACAGCGGGGTTCCTGGGGCCCCTATTTACAGGTGGAATCACATTAGACGGAGAGCCAGCCCAAAGCCAGCTGCTCATCGACCTAAATAAGATTAGTTCGAGGGCGGAAAGTTAAGTTATCGATTAGTATAGACCAATGTGAGCACCTACTGTCCGACGAGGAAGCAACGAAGATAGGTAACTAAGACTGTTAGTCTTGCAATTACCACCTTCGCTACAGCTGCGAGAAACTCGGGAATTCTTGCATATGGTTGCTTCAAACCAGCAGATTAGTGTATTCCGGTCAAGGTTAGGGCTAACAAGGCCCTGTTCACATCAATGATGGCAATGGCTTCGAGGGAAGCCGGTGCAATCCTGCCTCCATGTAAGAGACTCGTGAGGCCATATTTGAATCTTCGGTATCAATGTGGGAGGAACATTCAATGAAGGTCAGAAAAGTACTAAGGGACGTTCAAAGAAAGTCCTCCTGAGTAATTGGCAGGTTACGAGAGACCCAAGTAGTACGCCGAAAGCACCCTCAATTGGGAACACGGTGGGTTACTTTGGGCTAAAGTTCGGCCACCGTTGAGCTAGACTGGACCAACTTTGTGTCCGTCATTGAATAATTTGGGCAGCTCTATCCGCACCCAATCGAGGGCGCTTTGTGCTACACATACGGGTCAAAAATCACTGGAAATGTGCACCCCTTCTCTTCCAAATTCATCTCGATTGCGCCTTTCTTGGTCTTCTTGCTCATTATCCATCCTCTTGATGGAAACCATCAATTGGCTACTGATTAAAAATACTGCGAAAATCAGTGAGTTTAGTGTAAAATGGGTGTACTGAAAATTTGTACGAATTCTTTTTTCGATGCCTGATCTGTTCCAAATTGTCGGACGGTGTTCCTTTTCGATATGTTACTTGGCTACCGTGCCTGAAATATCAGGCCGCACACAGTAGAGGAGGTAGCACCTAGGGAAACTTTGGACAAAACATATCCCCGTGCAAGTATCGGAGACAGTTTGCGATTTGTTTTAAGAGAAGGGAAGAAATGACTCAAGTCCTGTGCTTAAAAGCAGCCATATTGGATGAAGTAGGAAAATAATGAAAAGTAAGGAAACAAAACATTAGAAAAAGTGGATGCATATTCCTCGGAAAATAGGACAACTACGTATAAACTATGAGCTGACTCTGTGAAAGGCTTAGATTTGTGATTTGTTGTAATAACAACGTAAAAGTAACGGTAAAATGGTCAACCGAGATCAGGGCACATGTGCAAGACATGATCGCAGATTACTGCATTACACAGCAGCATGGAGCAATCAAAAGTTTTACAATTAGAATACGCCCATTTTGGCAAATGCGTAATGGGGCTAGGCAGCATTTGAGTGAACTGGAGTGGGAGCGGCTAACGCATCAAGTAGGAAGTGATTTAGATTTCAAGAGAAGGGCGTTATGGATAACCTGCCAAACCCAAAGCTGCTGGCTGAAACGTGAATGAAGAGTGCGGAAGATGCAGTATACGCAAAAATGGCTTAAACAACTGTTTACCGGAGTAAAATCGAGGGGTACAGAATGAAACACGTGGATGCGTCCCCTGGGTATCTGAAGGATCCATAGCGAAGAACTGGGAGGAGAGATTCACCAACGAATAACCAGTCACTCTGGAGGATAAGACCAGCATGGGGCTGGCGGAGTATGATCAATGATGTCAGCGACGTATAAAGAAGTTTATTTCTACTTTCGTCATTAGGGCGAATCACTAAGCCAGGGGACGGCTTTTTGAAATACCTCGAGGAGGGAAGAGCCTGTAAATTAAGATGAGTTTGATACGGCTGTCCTTTTTAGTTAGTTCCATTGCGACGTGGAGAAGATGAAGTTACACCTGAAAATGGACCCTTGGGATAAGCTGTTAGCCATCAGAATACCTTAGGAGGCCTTGATTTTAGGAAATGAACAGAATAATTCCAAAGAAGCAGAGTAAGATTTGCTTCGAAGACGACATTTTACCTACCTGCTTCCTCGTCTTGCATCGACTTGATTTCTAGCGTCGACAAATCACTGCTTTTCACCTTTCAGTGACAGACACCCGTTCTTCTGCCAGCCTTGAGTTGGAACTCATAATTTCGTTTTCATTCTCCGTGATAGAGGCAAATATTATCCCTTGGGCGTAAGCCTAGTCACCACAGTTCAGTGAAGTGGCCCAGGGCTTCAGTCATAAGCCGTCGTCTGTTCACAAATACGTCGAGGAGTTACTCGAACAACGTCATAAGATCCTTCCAAGGATCCATTTGGGAGAGAGTTCAACCGACTGGTCAACCCCCCCCCCCCCCTAGAGATAGAGAATACGCTAGTACTTAGTCCACCGATAACTTGTTACTTAGAGATGAAGAGTGTCCCCACATGTGATTGTTCTCAAAAAAGAAGCTTAGCACGAAGTTTCGTTCCAAAGTTCCCCGAATGACACACCTGGTGAAGATTAGGACCCCTCGTACTTTCCTATACGCCACTGGAAACAGCCCGGCAATCCCCAGCCAACCTTCGTAGCTGGTCACGCAGTCCTCCAACAAGGCGAGTAGGGTCTCCCTGCACCCGTTCCACTTTTTCACTTTTGCAGCTGTATACGGGCTAAAAGCTGGTCTCCCGTATTTCAGCCTACGTCTCGTATGGGCTGCTCACAGTACCTTGAAAGCGTCGAATGCGAGATGACGAGGGGTCAACCAATCGACCCAGGGATACCCCACGCGGAAGCACGAACTTTGTCGGTGTTATTCTTCGTTTCTAATGACGGCACCACAAACAATCCCGCATCTCTTTCGCAGACAAAAAGGCGAAGGATTGTCGCATGTACTCAGCGTATCCCATTGCCCGGTGGCACCTCTACTCACATTTGTGCACACTTGCCGGCGATGACTAGCAGGGACCGCAAATCAGATCATCTCTCAAGGGACTTGATATCCTTCTGAGGAGCAAGCGTATGTGCATTTGATGCGGTCGTACACCGGACCTTAAGGTCGTCCGCATATATGAGACAAGGCGACTGGAAAGTCTCCGGCAGGCCATTGGTATAGGCCAGGAAGTGGAGCAGACCTGGAACCGATCCTTGTGCCACACCACGGGGGGCCTCCCGCCACGTAATTTGCTGCAAAGATCCTCCCTTTAGGATCTTCCTCGATCGATAGAATCAGGAAACCTGCAACACCGACAGCCTTGAGCTTACTTGCTAGATGGTAGTGCAGAACTTTGCCAAAAGCTTTGCTAAGGTGCACGGAGATCATTTCCGTAGGGTGTTTCCCAGCCCTGGCATTCATCCAGTATTGTTGAGCAAGTAGCGAATTTGGTAGGCACAAACTACTGTTCAAAAACCGTGTTGCTTTTGCCCCAGTAGGTCTCTTGCAACAATATGCCTCCGGAGTCGGGTGGCCACCAGAAGCTCCATGGATTTTTCCACCACCGGTGTTAGACGGACAGGTCGATAACTGAAGGCCTGGCCCTCCGCACCATCTTTAAATAACCTACCAGCAACAACTTTCCCCATTCCTGAGGAAGCATTTCCTCCAATAACGTCGCTTCGAACATCAGTACGATTGGCTGTGTCAACACATCGACCGGCTTCTCTACCACTAGGGGATGCACACCACCAGGTCCCCGGGATTGGTTAACCTTGTGGTACACATGACTGCAGCCACTTCTTCCTCAGTGATTGGCCAGCACGATATACACGGCTGGTCCACTGCAGTGCGTAGGATGATTATGCAGCAGTTCAGGAGAATAGACTGAAAGGTAGTGCCTTGCCCATATATCCGCCTTACTTTCATCCTTATCTCCAAGCGGGTGTTTGTCCTGTACTGCTGGGATGGCGGTTGTGGCTCAAGTCCCCCATCCAGGATAAGCAAATAGACTGTTGAATGCAGGACCTGAGTCCATTTCTAAGGTCCTTTCAAATGTGAACTGCTTTTCTCGTCTCGGTGGTGTGCGGTGAATACGGATGGGGAGGCAGGGGTCACGCATGTCCACCGTTGTGTGTCAGTTTCCATGTACGATTCCGATACTTTAAAAGATGTCCCGGTTGCGTGTTAAGCCAAGGAGGATATTTTGCACGCCATCTTTGTCTGGATAGTGAAGAAAAGGTTTGCATAATTGAAAGATCTCATCCTGGATTACTCCCCAACCCTCGTCTATCTCGTACGAACCTCGTGGATAACAAATCACTGAGGACGCGGTCTTCCTAACTCGTTGGAACAGCATTCGCCTCGAGCACAGTCCTCCCTGTGGTCTGGGAACGAGCATCGCTCCTCTCTTCTAGCTGACGGTTGACACCGAGTGGTCACTGATCCCTAGTGGAGTTGGGTGTTCAATCTGTTCTATACCAGAGCATCTTGGATATATTGCCAAGTTTGGGATAGAAGTTTGAAGATCTTGGGTTCGGGCTGGCCTCCGGACGTGCTGGTACAGGGAAAGCCCAGGCACCATTTGTGGGATTTCACGGGCGAAGGAATCCGCTCCAGTAAGGCACAGTAGATCCTCTCGGTCAATAATCCACGAGTTGAAGTCATTCAAAACTGGACAGTGGCCACAGCCAGCCGGACGTCGTACGCCGGCCTGGATTCCTGGACGATCTGCTGCCAGGGACCGACAAATGACTCCGATCGATTCAGATCCACCGGGTGTTAGCCTTGTGCGACACTGAAAAGATTCCTCAAGGTCCTTTGGGTCTGTCTGGCTATCCTACTGTAGCAAGAAGAAGTCGGCTTGAATAAAAATGGTCAAGCCCCTCCCCCTCCACGTGCTTAACTTCTGTCAGCTCCGTAGAGCCACTTCCGAATCCATCATTTCCCTGGTAAACTACGTCTCCGTCAAGGCGACCAAAGTTGGTGAGTGGAGAACCGCCTTCGCGTAGAGCTCATCTCGTTTGATCAACAGAATCCTGATACTAGACGACATGATAAGCGCTTGTCCTCATCTGTCCTCGCCCCGCAGTGCGCACCTCCACTGAGTCCTCAACGCCGGAACTGCCTGGTTGGCGAGGCTGATGAAATTGAAAGGCCCCTATCGTGGTTGAACACATCTCTTTGGCACTTGAAAACCCGGAATAAAAAGACCATTTTTCCCATGGGCTTGGATTTTGTAGAGCTCTTGCGATGCCACCCTAAGCTGTTCTCTGCCCTCGAGGTGGAAATCTCAAAGGAGTCACACTTTCTTTCCTTTTAGTTTGTTGATACGTCATGACCTAACCAGGTTTGTGACACTGACCCGGCTGATTCATGCAAGTTCACGGCAGGGAAGTATTGGCTTTAGGTAGAAGGGCCATCCGTTGCCTTGGCTTCGCCTTTTTCCACTGACCTGTGGCTTTCGGCTGCCCTGGATTAGGGACTGTATCCCCGCCGACGGCAATGGACATCTCCAAAGCAGCAGTGTTGTCCTTCAAACTGACAGCTACTGTGTCATTGTCAGCAACCGCTGGTTTATATTAACGATACTTCTTGGCTGTTGTCGATGGGTTACTCATAACGGCTAAGCAACTTTTGCGTGGGTCACAGAGCTCGTTGAACAAGACGCCGAGCGTTCTCGGGTCACGGCCACCACAGGTTCATCTGTTTTGCTTTTACTTGCAGAGAAACGGTCAGCGTGTACAACTTGCAGGAATGGAGAGCTGTAGGAACTCAGCCACCCGTGCTTATTGCCATCGAAGTTTGTTCAGTAGGTGAGTCCGTCTCTCACAAAAATAATGCACCAGGGTTTTAACCCATGGGCCAATATTTTGCCTGTAAGCTAGACATGCATACTGGCTCCAAGGGGTAAGTGAACTCTCAGTCCCTAACAATCCGTCGAGCGATCAGAAGTGTCACCAAACAAAATATCCACGAGGAACAAGGATATAGGTCTGATGTAGCGCTGCGTCCAGGATTTATTAAGAGACAACGAATTTCACCGACTTACCTTTGAAGTTAACACTGAGCCTGTGTTTTTCGACGGCTTTTGTTGGGCACATCCGTACCAGAAGCTGGTTTACGCCTCTCCAGGGCCCATAGACTCCATCTGTTCTTACACTCAAAGACAAATACGTAATCTATATAAGTAAAGTTGAAAAATACAAGTTCACGTGAACGTAGGCAAAACTGGAACAACGGCTTCGTAGGGATTATCGGAAAGCGATAAAAAATTATTAGTGGTTGTATGAATGGGTGCAGTGAGTGTGCCCAATCGTACGTCATCCACAGACAAACGGATTGATGGAAAATGGTGTGACAAAGTTGTCTATAAGGTTAAAACATTAAAAACGTACAGCGTCGATCTTTTTACATTTTTTGCGGAGTGCTTTTTGATCATGGTAGTTTTATCTGGTTGCATAGTGGAGTAAAGGTTATACAGAACAGGATGAATGCCTATGACAAACGGGAATCAAAAAATATCATTTGGAGCAACATTGCCTTCATTTGAGAACATGTTGCCGATTTCGAAAATTCTTCGGTATAACTACTCTGCTAGTCTTGCGGGCCTCTTGATGAAGGACTTCAGTATTCCGAAACACGGCTCATGAGGGAAACCGCAAACTGCATCTTGTCACACAACAGTGGTGTACAGGACATTGTCACAGGGTCACGTGAAATGCCAGACAAGTGGTAGCACAGAAAGTTCAGTACTTCACGAGGTTGTATCATATTTGGCATGGTGTTTATAAATATATAAGACAGGAACTGTGAAAGGGTATCCAATTTGACCTCGGCACACATGGTTATTTCAATTTATATCCCGACCGTCTTAAACAAATAAATATTTCATCAACTCACTAACTTGTATAGATGATCGACTTTGATATGCGGATGGTGGAGAGATGGCCCTAAAATTCAAGACTCCAAAGGTGCTGCTGGCAGCAACTCTCATAGCATCTCTTAAACAGCATAAAAACTGGAAGTAACAGTATTCAATACGCTTTAGGATTAAAGAAATACTCGACAATGTTCGATTTCTCTGAGCATATACATTGGGACGCGAACGGTCCCACAATGCGACTTTGCAACAAATGGGGCATTTCTGCGCACTGAGGGCATTTTTACGCTCCCAGTACTTCAGTACCTCTTTAAGGATCTGAAAATGAATGACCAAGGTTAAACAGTGACGGGTACTCAGTCTGGTATGAAATTCGTTTAAAAAATGCTTATTTATTATCTCTTTGAGTCACAGAATAAAACGGACAGTCCTGCTCACAAACAGATAATAGAACAAACCAGTACGACATTGCCTGGCCACAAAAGCATTCAGTAAATCAACATGTGCCAGTTTTGTAAAGCAGATGTATATTAGTGAATATTGAGGTACTTTTATTACTATAGTTCTTGTAAAATTTCACGACGGTCTGTGAAACTTTTCAGGGCACATGTTACGAGTCCTTTTATCCTAAAGCTTGCCTAAAAGCTCTGGGTAATGTCCTGCTTGGGTAGCTGTGAAATCCTAGAGCAGTGATAGAATAGCAGCAATTATCCCAAGTCTGGATGAACAGAAGAAAGCAACAGTTTGAACTGCGAATCACCGTTATTTATTTGCACAATCCCAGGTCGCATGTATATATGTCTGTGTATGCAATGATACGAAAGTATGATAATGAATAACTGCATTATGGACAATCATCGCAGTAGTATTCACAGAAATGGCTCACCTATCTAAAAACGTGCATAGCTGCGGATTAAGCAGTGAACCGGAGCACTCAGACCGACCGAACGGAAGTGGTGGACAAAAACCAACCTAATGATGTCAGGTACCTAGCCAGAAGGGAGCCGAAATACTCCCAGCCAGCACAAAACGTGGTAAAAACGTGTTAAAAACGTTTTTGCAACTTCAAAAAGGGGTGTTTACGTGCTCAGTGACCCCGAAAATATTTGTTAAATACCACCTAATAGTACCACCTAAATACCACATAAATAACACTTAACAATACCACTTAAGCACAACATATAAAGCACTTTTCGATGGAACACGACAGGACCCTTTTTACTCAGACACCTCTGCTCCGGCTTTCCCATAGCCTTCACACTATTAGTGGTAAACACACACTACTGAATAAAGGAGCTCACGCGCTGTCATATTAGCAATATTTCATTACGGACCGATATTACGTACATAAATGGTCTGGTCGTAATTGTTACAGTGAGTATCCCAAAAATATCTGACATTTCTTCTTACCACTCGATTCGACAGTGTGGTGTAAAGAAAAAAACAAATAGTAACTGGAACAATATATTATGACTTTCACAAGCTCAAGCAGCACTCTCCAGCTCCTCCGATTCCACGTGTGGTGCAATCTGAAAATCAGCGGAGTTTACTTGGCCATCCCGGTTTGACCTAATGCGTTCCCGAAACCTCGTGTTGTGCAGCCACGTGCGAACATGAAATCGGAACTCTGAATCCGAATGATTCGCGAAAACAGTGTGTGATTTTTCAACATCTGGAAAATAAATTGAAAATAGGTATAAGCTCATGGAGAAAGGCTTTGCTAACGTGATGAATATCACAGACTCATTATTAATTGAAAGGAAGTACCTTGCATCACTCCAAATAACAGTTTGTCATCAAGCGCACTTTTTTTCTTTTTTCCTGAGAGGCTCCTCTCTTTCACGAGGTTGGCATGCAACACTTTCAGTAATGGGGCCCGAACTGTCTCACCAAATGTTCGCCCACCTTCGGAGGACAATAGTGAAGACTGAAAAAATAAATAACTTCAAATACATGAACCTACCAAGCTTTTTCGGCTATGTTTGTTGGTCAACTGCTGCTCAATCTTCATTAGATCATCAACACTTTCCAGTGGCAGATGAAAATCCTCCTTGGCCGTAAATCCAGCTGTGTCCACCGTCGAAATGTGAATCTCTTTCTGCTGATTTGCGGCCAGAATTTTGCAACACATTTCCCGTACTTGAACAAGATCTTCTACAGAGAACATTCACGTGACGACTGAAGACTTACCCGTCATGCATTCAGTGTCGTGTTGTATCTTCTGAAGCCATTGCTCCATTGCATCATTTGCAGCTCTGGGTGGACTGTAAAAGCAGGAACTAGTCGGTTCCACATGAGCGATATTCTCCTCATGGGTACTCTTCTTGGAGTCACTGATGTTGAAGGAATTTCTTCTCTGAGCACCATGCACATGAAAATATGCCCAAACCCTAATTCCAGTGTACTTGGCGGTGTCGGATAAGACTAAAATATTGACGGAACGTTTTCTTTTTCAGAATGTTTTCGGCAGTCCTCCATTTCAGGTGAATTGTCCGATTCGTTGGAGCTTGATTCAGTGGTCAAGAATCGATGTGGTCGTTTGCTACGAAATTTACCAATCAAAACATGTTCTCATTACATTAAGCTCAGCGGGCGAACATGTCCTTCGTGGAAGTCTTGGTTTTTATCAGCGCTATTAGCAGAACCACTTCTGAACCTTCTCGCTTCCTGTACATCCTCTGTAAAGTGAGATACATACATTTTTAAGACTTACTGCAAATGTAAAGGATACTGACTTCGTTCAAAGTGAAGTTGTCGCCAGGGACATCGTCGCTCTGGCAAAGACGGGCCACTTTGTCCTCAGCAGTATGAGACCACTGCAAGTACTCACCATTTACTACCCACTTTTATGGGACTATTTTCGTAACTCCCAGGACTATGATTTTCACAATGAAAAACATCTAAGATTGCAGAAGTTGGAGTTTCTGCATATTTGTCTCTTAAATGGGAAAATTACCGCAGTCGGCACTAAGTAAGAAGATGAACACTGTGTATAAATAATTTTATCTCCGTAGTGTATGCAAAACAGGGACCACAATCCCAGTTTCGTCAACTGTTATATAAGAATATTTACACAGTACTTCTGTAAGATTCGCACAGTTTCTCCGGCAAAAGTACACTTACACGGAAAATGAACAGATGAAAAGATGGTACTTCGTGAGTGAAAACATCTGCTGGTTCTTCGAACCGCTGGTAAACAATGATGTCATCCAAAATATCCACGATTTTACCAGGATTCATTTGTACGTTCGCAAAACAGTCTGCACTCTCTGTAGTGAGAACGGTACTTTGCCATTTCATTTGCTTGATTCCTCGGAGTACGCGGAATCGATAGCAACCTACATCATCGGACCCGTCTGGCGGCTACATTCGTTGGCCTATGTTGTAAGCCTCAGAAATTCGCCTGAAAATCTGTATATGGGGTCTATTAGGTCCCCTGATGATTCGCCTCAATTTTGACATGAATGACTCATGGACGAAGGCTGAAAATAGGTTTACGTTCCCAAACCGTTTGACATCTAACCCTAAGTGGGCCAATGTGTGGACATTGTACGACAATAGCTATTGTGAATATAGATACTGAAGTTGATAAATTTTGTTAACAGGTTACCTGCTAATGGAAAATATGCAGAGAAATAATTACCAGAAAATATGTACAACATAATGGACAAGGTTAAAAGTTCAGATTTGGTAGTCTACGTAAAACACGCTGCAAGTAAACTGGACAAATATAAAGTGCAAATAGTCGTAGTTCGGCGGCTTTCCACCTTTCCAGATGACATAACGACCTACATTTTCGCGCAAAGTCATATAGTGTCCATTTGCCGCATTTCATGACTAGACCCGATAGGTGATCTGTATCAAGACGTCGTAATTTACGGTTTATATCGTTCTTCAATAGCAACATGATCTTGCGAACAACACCTAAGAATACCAGATGCATAGGTTCACAAGGGAATGCCGCTTTCATATCAATAGGCAATTCTTCGAAAGGTGAGCGCGTCAACTGATGGTGACCCGGATGCAAAAGTATGCGAAATGAAGCTTCCGTGCGAAGGGAACAGCACAAATTGGGAAATATCATACATGCGTTGGATGTACAAAAGACGGATATCATCCAATATGTTTCCAGTGCTTATCCACGTGTTCGCATCACTCGCACTCCTGAATTCCAAAGCAGCAATATGACTGCCAAATGTAGGAGTGTTCACGTGTTCCGCATTGTCTAAGATATAAATGAACATTATATAGGTAACCAAGTCTTACCAAGCCGGACTCAGGCAGACAGCCGTCTCGGCGAAATCCGGTGTAGATGCTTCTGCTGTTGACCCGTCTGATGCTCGAAGCAGTTGATGCAGTTTTTGTTTCGTAGCGGATTTCGACGAACCAGGATGGGAAAATGTTCTTCCAGGCATTGTTAAAATAGTTGGATCAGCATAATTCAAGAAGAGAAGCTGAAAAGTGACAACCATCAACGAACTGCCACTTGGTTTCTTGGTCTTCATTAATATTATGAAACTGAGTAGATAGATCGTTGCCTTAGGACAAAAGCTCACTAATCCAAGTACTAAATTGAAGAAACGGTCCGAAATAAAGAGTACTATATCACAATAATAGAATTTTGGGTATTGTCCTGAACTTGGCGAAAAATATCGTCACCTCAAGACAGAATCACGAACGAGCAAGTAGCACGAACCACACATGGCCGCTCAACAGGGTGGACTAGCGGACACGCGCCAGGAACTCGTAGCGCACTAAAACAAATCGAAGTCAACCAGTCTTCATAATACTCTTGTTATTGAAATTTCTTTGCGCTATGATCAGTTCCTACTCAATGCAAAGAATTAACTTGGCCATTTTGAGCAAAAAAGGCACTCATCGTCGAGAAAAACAGAAGTGGTATTTAGGTAGTGAATCTACCACATGGAAGGTGGTATTTTGTGCTGGCTAGGTTGTCAGCCGGAGAATCGGTGTTGCTACTGCGCAGTCTGGAAAAGTAACAGTTGTGCATATATTACCGATATGACTTGTTTGACCGGTCAGTCCTGATTCCTTTGTTACACCGCAAGAGGCCAAAATGCCTGAAAACAACCATGCTAAATGCGACGACAAAAATATAAAAGTATAAAAAGACTGGAAAAAACATAAGTATGAAAGTGATAGGAGAAACAACTGAATATTCTACGACATAGTAACATACACAAAAATTGGTCTGTACGTAAAACGGCGAACAAAGTGGGAACTGACGTGGCCTTTGGATCACGTCCAGCTCACCAATGTTAAGGTCAGTCAAATCTTACCACGTAGTCTCCTTAGTAAATGCTTTCGTTAGTCCTTTTTACTATGTGAGGACCGCCTGTCCGTTACTCTACTCATCGGTACTACGCAAACACGATAACCAGAACAATATTTACCATGACCCAGGAGAATAAGGCGATTGGGAGAGAAAGTGATCAGTGCGTAATGAAAGAGGTTGCGAGAAGAGCATGCAAGTGTAGTATGCAAGGATCACTGTTCCCCTGACAGGGTTGCTCGTGTTCGATCTGCAAAATATAGAAACCCCGAAAACTCCACGAGCACAAAACTCAGTAAGTGTCTCATCGAAAACCACTACTTACATTAGTCGAACACCAATATGGCTGCCAATAGGTTGACCACTGCACAAGAGCAATGGCCAAATAGAAACCGCTCTTGGCAGTCAGCGTTTGGTCAAAAAATTGTGTAGAACGAATAAACGAGGTTGAATGTTGAAACTCTCGGTCCTCATTTTATCTTCAAACACGATTACCTCATCCCCATTAGTGAATTTTGTCCTTGAGGTGGTTTGGCCGCTAGCTAGAATCCACCGAAGAAAATGATCATGGGAAGCTTCTGAGATTAAGGGATAGCGGCTCAAAGTCCCATTCTGCATGTATTGTTATCGAATCAGCGAAGAGTACTTCGCTTGCCCTCCTGTGATAGCATCGACTGATCCAAGGAGAGCGCGTTGGAAAAATCCGGACAAAACTGGCATCCCATCATAAGTCTAGTGATCCGAAAGGAACTGCACTGAACCAAGCAAAACTGAACCCGTAAGAAGATATTTGCGAAACCAAAAAAGGGAAAGGAATAACCAAAATAACTTGGAAAGGATTCACAAGTTCGGTTCTGCGAAAGCTTCCTACTGACAGGGAGACAGCTCCATAGGTGAATGAAAAGACGATGGGCTCTAATGGTCGTTTGGATATACTGTCGGTTTGGTGGAGATGACAGGAAGTAGGAGACTTAGCTAGCTAGAAACCAGGGCCAAAACCCAAGATACACCAAGCTTTTAGAACCTCAGGGAAACAATTTCGTCTATTCGTAACCAAACGATACCAGATGAAATCAAACAAGTAAACTTAATACGACCAGTCGGTTGCAAAGACTGAAGATGACCTGAATTCCAAGCACTTCAGTGGCAGCCGATTAGCATTGATCGGACCAGTGCCATGACTGATGAGAGTCATCCGTATATGAGATAGGCATCTCATGACAGAACTACCGGCTCTGTAGTTGTGGTTATATGATTCGCACCTCCTGTGACTTGACAACTTAGTTGTTCTAGTCTCGGCCAGAAAAGCTAATGACGATTGGTCAAAAATCTGAAGCCTGGACCCGATGAACTCCTGAGGTGTGGTTATCATTCCGACAGCAGAGGAAACTACAAAAGCTTTTTTAAGAGAAAGCTCAACCAAGACTTTATGCTCGCTAAACTAACTTATTATTACCGCATTCTGATGGGTATGCGTCGTTTTGCATTTCAGCGTGCATTGTATTGTAATGTACAGGAATGTGTTAGACCAGCCCCTTTCATTTCGGTCGAGGTAAAACGAGACAAATGAAAAACAGCTGAATAAATTAGACGAGGAATTTTAAAGGAGCTATTCTGCCACTACATTTTCTTTATTTGCAACCATTTTGACAAAATAGGAGAGGGAGAGAGGGAGCCAAGAACCTGAAAGGCCCACCACATTATCATGAAGAATCGGAAACTAGGACCACAAGATTTTGAGGGCGACATCCAGCCAAGCTTAGTTTGATAATTCGGATCAGCCAGGATAGGACGGGGTGTCACTGCACGCCATTGGGGTGGAAAGGCCCAGGTTCGAACACTGGATGCAGCGGAGGATATGCACCACTGATGGACTCTAACAAGAGCGAAACTTGAGTGTGGTGCTTTCGATTGCCAAGGTTGGTCTGATCGCGGTTTGTCATGTTATTACACTGGCTGGGGCCCATTTTTGCGGTGCTTTCATCAGTCGCGTGGAAAAGCCGAAAAGTTTTACACACCGAAGCAATCTAACGCTTAAGATTAAAAAAACGTCCTTTTTTGTTAAAACGCGTGCAATGAAGGCAACTACAGAAGTTCCGTACAACGATAACTTGGAAGGTAGCAGTCGAAACATAATACGGGTTGGCGTGTGTGATTGGCTTAGAAAAAGATCGCAATACCGTGGATGTGAACAGTCCGCAATGATCCCAATAAATGAAATGGATGTCATTATGTGCTTACTGCATAAGCCCTATATAAGGTCTGTTAAGGCTATACCATAGACAAGACTGACTATTCGCATACCTCTGCGAAGGATGACTTGGGGGGGGGGGTTTAATGGACCAGGAAAAATTATGGGAGAACATTATAGAACAAGGGGAAATATATATTGGTGTACGAAGGAAGAAAAAACAGATCGCGGAGCAGTGAACTGTCGAAATTTACGATTTTGAATAGAAAACCCACGCAATTTTCCAACAGTAATTTCTATATGTGAAGACAAATGCAAGTTCTCTTGTATAGTTAAACCAAGATATTTCACGTCTCACATGCGTAGAATGAGTAGGGTTAATAGTAGTGCTGTCTCCCATGAAAAACCATCTCAACTTGGAAAAATGCACTCTTGGCATTTGATATTGTTCAACAGAGGACTAGGCTGCTCGGAAAATTTTGGACGTGTGCGATATTTCTATGAAACTCATCTAAATCAGACTACTTGGGAAAAGACCGAGCCAAAACAACCTCATCCGCGTACTTGACTGGGCGGGCTGGGTGGAATGAAGACAAATCGCTGATGTAAGTAGAGAATACGTATAGAGAAAGAACAGCTCCCTAAAGAACTCCGGCACTGCTTAGGAGATGTTTGGAAACTTTTACTCCAACTTTAATACTCCGGTATTCTATCCGAGAAGTAGTCTTTCGGCCAGTAAAGTAAGTATGCGGGCAAAATAAAAAATTCCAATTTTTTGAGAAGCAAGGACGGTGGTACGCCGTCAAACGCTGTTGTGTAATCAAGAAAGGCACACCACACTGATTTCCATTATTCATAGAGGGACTTCGCAATGTGATGGATTATGTACGTTACTGCACCAACTGTGCAACACCGGGGTTTATACGCAATTTGGACAGGTCATGGATATCAAGGCTTCGGTTCCAAAACCGATAAGAAAGGTTGCTTAAGCGATAAAATCTGTTTAGAATCATAGTTCAGTGCGAACAGGTAAGATCAATAATTGGAGAAGTGACCACTAAGGTCAATTGACAACAAGGCTAAAACGGTCTTGCACTATGAGATTGAACAAACAAATTATCACGCTGGTTTGGGAGCGACTGGGAAGTGGTCGGTGTGAAAACTAGAGGCCTAGGAGCATGGAAAACAAACAAACAATTTGGAAAATACAAGATAAGGAATCGTAGTAGACTGCGTTTGATGTGGATCAAGCCAGGTTAATGATTTTCTTAATAAGGCGAGCTGAATTCCCATGACAAATTTCCATAAATTTTCACAATAAGTGGCTATCTTTCGAGTATATATTTAGATGTAGATGCAATATACTGTGACCACTGAAACCAAAGGGTGCACGAAGACTGAAGTGAGAGAGTTCTTGACTATTAGTTAGGAAACAATCCAATTGCGAGTCACAACGAGTCGGAGTGTGACAAATATCAATGAGATATATAGATGAGAGTGGGTACTTCGATGCACGAATAAAGTCTCCCACAATAATATGAAGATTGTCATCTATTAAATGTCACAAGGAAAGGTAAGAATAAATCACAGGAGTTAACTGAGACTTGTGAGCTTCGTGGTACTACGTAAACATTCATGATAGCAATCTGGTCAGAACGAGAACATTTACAACGAAATGAGACGGATGCACAATCAATCCCATTAAAGGAGTAAGAAAATGACACTGGACTTTCCAAACCACATGGAAGTGGTGGATGTGACAAAGCCACCACCTCTTTTCATCGTGGAATTCTGCATATCCTGACAGGAGGGTGAATAACTTCCAATTTCGACAGCAGAATCACCCACGTCCACATTGAGCCAGGTTTCCTGAAAGCAACCAACACGTATTTTGAAAAGCATAAGCCATAAGCAGGTAAGTTAGGTCCGAAAGCATGGTGAACAGAGAACACACTTTGTTGCACACAATGCTAAAAACTGCCATATAATCCGGTGGAGTGTGACTAAGTCCTACCTGCAGCCCGGCTACTTTGCGTTTCCTCACATGACGGCTCTGATCCAGATTACAGTTATTTGTTAGTGGGTGACACGAGACTCGTCGATACTTTGATAGCGAAAATTGTTTTGAATATTTCCCTCCAGACGAAATTTCTGTGTAGGACTGTGTTAACAAAATAGTTTCAACGAAAACAGACCAGATTTGTAGAGCAGTTGTTCAAGGGGTGCGCGTGAACACCTCGTAAAAGGCGAAGTCCAAGAGACAATGAACCGAGCAAATTACCATCAATCTCGTACACTACTCGCAAGTAGTTGAGGCGTACATATGATTAAAATTCTGTTGGGTAGCCACAAGAAGCCACGAACGGCTTTGATTGCGAAATTGGGTATGTACCGGGAATAATATTGGAGGGAACCTCAAAATGAACTCAATTCGCCAAGTCATTTTGGAGAAGAAGCATTAGAGACAGGTGCAAAAAATTTGCGATTGGGAAGAAGACCAAGAGCATTAGTCAAATAACTTAATCAGGAAGAGGCAGGAGTAGAAAGCACGCACTTACCAGGATTGATAGCAACAACATGTTTATGCAATCGGTCAAGTAAAGAAATTAAACCTTCATCGAGTAATTCTTTAGTAGGGGCAAGCACAACAATGTCATCTTGATATGTTGAACCACCCTTAAAATCTGAAACCAGAGAACTGATCCTCCAGTGAAAAATGACCGGTGAAACACTGAGACCAAAAGGCAAATAATTGTACTGGAACAACCTAAAAGGTGTATTATTGTATGCCAGTTCACGGGATTGCTCTTCCAAAGGAACTTGTAAAAATGCATTTTTCGAATGAAGTTTGCAGAAGAATTAAAAACCATGAAACTGATGGACAGTGTCCTCTAACTCGGGCGGTAAACAAGTCGACTGTTCAGGGTGATACGGTGATCATCAAGAATTGTGGGAGACTTTCGATCCCTCTTCAACATGATCAAAATTGTAGTTGCTCAAGCTAAAGAACTCACGGGTGTTACTACCACTTTGGAGAAAAAAACAGTCCAACGCCTTCTTTACTGGATCACGTAATCCAAGGAGTGACGCGGAGTTTCACAAAAGGTGGAGGACCCTGCTAATGCGAGTTTCACGGGAGTCATTTTACTACCACCAGAAGCTTTGGAACAATCAAGTGTGAGGTGCTAATGGAAGGACTAATACGATTCGAACAAAAATGATAATGACACATGCAAACGTTTCATTAAATTAAAATAGATGATAGAAATGCCTCAGTCAACCACCAAAAATGGGCACGTGAAAGTATTTGAATGAGCATCAGTGTTACTTAATTCACACGATTCCAGCACGAGTAATTGATATCCAGTAATGGGTCTGACCTAAATGACAGTGGGGTTGAGCTTCGCAGCGACACATGACGTTGAAAAACCGTGTTAAAAACAAATGAGTCACTAGAAATGTACGGATAAAGTGACGGCAGGGGTAAGAATTGTAATTAGTTAGAGTGAGGGACTAAAAACCGGAGGATATAGTTGTTTTGTCAAGAGAAAGTCATACTAAACAGTACTTGCATGCATTCCACCATCTGGACTGTTGAGCACTGCACCGAGAATTGTGAGTGGATTTGGTATTCTTATAAGTACACGTAGCTGACAGTCTCCATTGAATAGAAGTTGAATGTTTCCCTCTTTGAACAGCACGGGTGGTTCATTACTGACCCACTGTGTACGTCCTGGTACTGTTCACAAATTGATATGACGGACTGGAACGTGCATTTATGGAGTAGGAGTAGTCGCTGCTGCAATTCGGAGCAACCGATTCCAATAATTAGTCCATCACGAAGCTGCACCTCCAGCTGATCATCCAAGCTGCACCTGGAATCCTGTGTTCGTAATGGTAAAGTGAAATCCCAAACTGGCATGCTGACCTCCTGCATCAATGAGTGGAACTAAGCCCAATCGGCCGCCTCAAAGTTTGCAGGTAAGAAGTACTCCAGAATCAACTACTTCGACAAGTTGTACGGCAGAGACAGGGAGTTTTCGGGAAAGCCAGATTTCTGACCACCGAGTGGGCACCTTTTCCCATAAGTGTCAGGAAATGGACAGTTTTTCTCTTGGAATCCACTTCTTTGCTTGTGGGACACCAAAAGTTCAGAGCTTTCCAGACAACCTTCAACTGCTTGAACACTGAAGTCAGTGCCGTACACGTCCAGACTACAACAGTCCAGGATGATGGAATAGACCATGAGGTCAGTCTTTGTATGTGGCAATGAAGCTTGGGATGCCTAATGTGCTAAAAGCACGCTACAGGCTCCAACCCAGAACTATAATCAGTTCAAGAAACAGAGCACGGAATGACAAAGCTGAACTCGAATTGTACTTTGCGGAGGCGTGAAAGTACAAGGAATCTGTAATAAAAATTTACAAGGAAGTTCACAGTTCATTTACTATCATCACTCGGTTCCAAAAGGATGTAGAAATAATCGGAATAGCTGCTCAATCACAGTGAACTTGATAACCCAAGTGAACTCTGAACCGTTCTCGGTGTGTGTCCATCGGGATCAATGTAGTTACAGTCACTACTTTCAGCATACACTTTTCTGGAAGAAAGTCCACGATTAAACTGGTCGATGGACGAATCTCAGCTCCAGAAAATGAGTAATTCTGCTTCAGTTTCATGCAGTTCAACAAATCCGACTAGACTATACCACTATCAAAGTCTAACTGCATAGTAGTGTGCAAAACATGTTTTACTGAGAGCATCAGTATAGTGCGTTAAACATTAAGTGACTCAGCATACGTGAACACACAAAGCACCATTTAGTCATTCATTTAGTCATTTTTTATTAGTTCTCGGCGTTTTAAAGTCTTACTTTAGGTCGAAAAGAATATTTATAATCCGAATATTGTACAATGGTACCCATTTCAAATACTGGTTTAGTTCAGTATTCCCATTTTTTCAGAGGCGAGCGGTGATCAAGCCTAAAGGTGGATGGTAGCAGGGAACCCTTTCCAAACCGCATGTGTTAATTTTCTTTGGAAAAAGGGTAACCAAGCCATCTAGCTTAACAGAAAAAGCCAGGAATAATTCTACCCTGTAGCCATGAAAATTAAATTTAAAACGTGTCACTCTCGAATGGTGATACTTTACCCCGTGAAGAAATGTTTGAGACCTAAATACAAAGATCCGTGATCGCCAGGTTACGAAAACCGCCCGACTGAGCTAACAATACTAATCGTATTCACATTTACTGAGGGTATTGTGTACTTCTGTCAGTGTTTGGACCGATAACAGAACTAACCTAGTTTGACTTGCAACTGGCCAATGATAACTGGCTACCACGCTCACACATACGCACGCACCTTGCATTTGACAGAACCATTTTACAAAATCGCATTTAGCTACTCACCGGACTTCCTTGCTTGGTTGCGTCGATTGCACGTACAGCTTGCGCTTACTTCATTTCATCATTGCTTATAAATACGTAGATAAAACAGGTTTCTTAAGTACCGTGTGCCCCGTTAACTGCGCGTACAATAGAGGTTATGGTAAAAAAGCCAAATTGATAACTCTTGCAGGCTACAGACGGGCTGTGTTTGGTAAACTGATAACAATAGTACGTGCATATTCGCGAAACATTTCATCGGTTCAGTTCAGTTCAGTTCAGTTCAGTTCAGTTCAGTTCAGTTCAGTTCAGTTCAGTTCAGTTCAGTTCAGTTCAATTCAGTTCAATTCAGTCGACCATCAGCCCTGCATCGGGTATGGTGTTTGCGGTTTGTTTTCTCTCATCAGGTACCTCAATCGGAAATCGAATCAATCATACTGTAGCGAGGAATGCTGGGGCATGAGAACGGCGTGAATATCAGGTCGAAAAGACGAACCAAACGAGGGCCACAGACAAATTAACAGACCGCGAATATGTCGGAGGCTTCCCGAAGCACACGTAACGAGACATGCTGACTAACAGAAGAGAAGCAGCGGGATCTCGGGCAGACATCAAGATAGCCCAGGTGAGAGGCTTCCGATCAAGCCGTCAACTAGGACAATTGGACCAGCCGAACAGAAGTGATGCCCAAGAGAAGCAAACTATCGGCCACGGGCAACTGGCCAGAAAGCAGCCGAAACACTCAAGAAACCGCAAAAGAAATGTTGGTGCCGAGCTGTATGGACAAGGGACTGCATAAAAGGTTGTACCTGTTTCATGGACTTGACTTGTTTGGCCGATGAAATACAAGTGTCCCAGCCCGTCTTGTCTTCCTTGTTACAATATGACCAAAAAGTTCAGGAGAACAACACAGAGTGGAAGAAAGTTTAAGGATACAAGAACATGGAGGGACGCCATACAGTCAAACCTTCTCATGTTTTTAACCACGGTTCTCTTGAACAGCACATAGGAAGGCTCACCCGCTTTATATGACCAAGTTTACTGCCTGGGAATTTCAAACATTTTTATTCCCTGTAAAGCACTTGGTCATCCTTAATCATCTTGTAAACAGTATCCACTCAATGAACATTTCCCACCGAGAATTCTTTATAAAAAGAAATCACTCCCGTCCCAAACACCGTAGGCTAAAGAGCTGTAGAATTGCGTGTAATCACTTGCTTCCTATGCCTAATACTGTGCGCCTAACATTGGAATTGCGACTACGATGTTCCTGCCAGATTCAAGCAATGCTCAGAAAATATTAGTGTTTGAATACCGACACATATTAAGTATCCTCCACCCGAAACGCTCATTTTTCTGAACAGTAAAGAAGAAACATTTCCCTGCATTCGAAGACCACAATGCAGTGGGCTTTTCCTTCTTTAACTAAAGGACCGATGAAATAGTAACACCAACGTGAGGTCTTGAATGTAGTCATTTAGACAGAGATTTTGCTAATGCGTACAGGAATTGTGTTTTCGTCGGGTCCACCCAAAAAAGTGGTAATACAAACAAATCCATTTTGCAGTAATACTTTTTGTTTCAGTGACACCCAATGCTACCTCATTCTCAATCCCTGTGCCTGTGTTGAGGTTACGTGAGAGTTGTATCTACCCTACCGGTCGTGAGTAATAGAATAGCACGTATCCAGACTACAAGCACCAGGAATTGACAAGACGAGATAAAATTAGTATGAAAGTAGTCTGAAAGATATAGCTGGTAGAAACTCGACTGTATTATAAACGGAGGCATGCAGTTATGGGCAGATTACGTACCGACTAACCATAAAGGGAATTCACTTTATGCGCACAAACTCACTGTTGAGGTTCAACTTTGTAGCTACCTGCAGATGATCAAGTTTGAATGGGTAAATTCATGACCAAAAATTACTTTGAACGAACATAACCAATTAGCTCTTAGCTTTAAGCAGCTTGCATGTTGTTCGATGCCACAGGACTGTGCGTTTTTTCTCTGCTTGTTGTAAGGACAATTGGCTCCCGCCAATTGAAAAACACGTTTTTGACTGCTCTGCTTACGGAGGGTTGAAATTTTAGCTTCCTTAGCTAGTATCGCGTCCGGTGTCGCTCCCAAACGTAAACGTGAACAACATTGTTTTAATACAAATTGTCCTTCACCTATTCCACCGACTTTTACCGTTTTTTGGCATGCGTCGGAAATTTTGCTTGTTATTCGTTCCATAGGCCATTCTCGGGATCTAGTTAGTACCTGGTATCCGGAGTACTAAAACTTCACCTGATAGGTTAAGTACTGGGAATGAGGCTGTAGAGTTCTGGACCGGATTTGGACCATTCGAATCACCACAAGACACAAGTCTGAAGCAAGCATAAAAAGCACACTCAAACTGAGACGATCCCGCTTGCTTCTGCTTGGTTTGCGCTGAACCCCACATTTCCATGCGTTTTATGTACACAGAATATCACACAAAATTCAGTGGAGCTTACCACGTATTTTATGGCTGTTTGAAAGATCCTATGGTCACATAGGTAAAACAACATTGGAGAGAGAAAAAATGAGTTCAATGTTTCCTAATCTCCTTACGCATCATATAGGTGACAGTTATGCATTTGATTGGCCATTGGCTGGGTGGAAGGTCATTTTTATAGTAGGTGTGTGGTGTAGGGGAAATAGTGCGGTGTTTGTCAGTTAGTGTGCGGTGATGCTGAATCGACAGCTGTTACTGAGTATGGCGTTCTCCCAACCGATCAGAGACAGCCTAACAGCAGACCCTGGCCGCGGTTGAAGCGATCGCCGTACGTCTACTAAGTCCGGCTCTGTTCAGGTACATCAGTTGCCTTGGCCAAAGACGGAGTATCCGAAACGAGAAATGACCTTTGAAAACCCATCATCAACGGTCGATTCAGCATCACTACACACTAACTGACAAACGCCACACTATTTCCCCTACACCACACACCTATTATAAAAATGACCTTCCACCCAGCCAATGGCCAATCAAATGCATAAGTGTCACCTATATGATGTGTAAGAGGGAGATTAGGAATCACTGAAACCCATTGCTCTATTCTCCAATGTTATTTCATTGTTGTCTATTGAGTCAGATGGAACAGAGTATTCGTTTATTGTCTGAGCAGTACTAGATGGACTTATAAAGTACTATTCAGAAACGGAAGTTGAGCGTAGTAGAGCCTTGGCTGGTTCAGGAAAGTACTTCAGATGGATACATCCCTCGGGCCAGTCGAATCCGCCAAAGCGCAATGATACGCGGATGAGTGAGCTCCACACCAGCAAGCAAACGATCAAAAATGAGCTTTAGTGCCCAATAACGGACAGAATGAACTCCAGGCAAAGCAAACCACTGAGAACTTCTAGCTATAGCACGTTGGTGATACTTACCTTGTTCCGTGATGTACGGGTAATGTACAACATGCAGGCTGAAAAAAGGATTCACGGTGATTCAAAGCTCTGAGCATTCTGCTTTGAATGGTATGGATCCGTACCTGATTCATCACGTTATATCTCGTACATTTATATTTATACGATTCCATTCACTGATTGCATAGAGACCGCCGAACGCGTGAAATGAACTTTCCGTGTACATTTGCTTGCGTGTGAAAAACAGAAGCCACAGGAAAACAGTATAAATTACAGGATTTTCAGGTTATTAGTTTGAAGAGTAGTATTTAGAAAACGATTATCAGTAGTTTGAAATTCAGCCATAACTAGCCTCATAAATAATTCAAAATCTTGGTAGAATCAATTAGAAATTAACCTGGGATGTGAAAATTTACATTTTCACTACTGGTTATTGAAGTTAAAATGATGAGTTCTTCATCCAGAGTGTACTTTGAATTGAAAATATTCATAAATTCCATTCTGCTTTGCGATTTCTCGAATTCTTCCAACTCAAATGCCCCGTCATAGATGACAAAATGTGTCACGTTGGCTCCATTGTCTTTTAATCCTCTCCCAAACGATGCAATAAGTCAACTGCTTCTTCTGTCCTTGACGGACTTTTAAAATGTGATTGAATCCAGTAGAACATCATATAAGAAGAGACAATACAACCATGTAAGAGTTCTTTTATCAGGAAATCAGAAAGTACCTGATAACTGAAGCGGAAACCACATCCGAAACACGGAAGCCAAAAGTACTGAGAAGTTTATATATATATATATATATATATATATATATATATATATATATATATATATATATATATATATATATATATATATATATATATAGTAAAGCCATGAAATTTTCTGTTTTAAAAAGTGAATTTATTTTTCCACAGTCAACTATATATTTCCCATTTTGCTCGATAACTGTGAGGGTTGTGGCAGAGATATCTACAAACGCTCTGGTTCAGGGGTTATACAGCACGCCTTCGCTCGTCCAAAGTCGAGGGCAAGATTGGAACCAGCTAAGCCGCGTGGTGAACCAATCCGTGACCAACAATTGTCTGAACCGACCAGAGCCAAATTAGCCAATCGGGTTGCAACCAGACCAGTCAGCCAGTAGAGTCGCTGATCAACAGCAAAAGAGCCAGTAGGTTTACGTATAAGCATTTCTTTATGGTTGCCACTTATATGCATGATCATTTTGTACCAATAGGCCGAAATGGTTTGAAGGCAGAAAATTCTTCTTACTAAAGTTATCGAGGCGAATCAAAACATGATGTCAGAGGAACCGAAAGGACCCAACAGCCGTTTTCCGACAAATACATTCAGAACAAATGCAATACTGCCAACGGAGCAGTTGGATATGAGAAATCCGAATGGTTTGGCTGAATAATGACGTTCATGGAAAAAGAACCATCAAGATTCTGCCATACTCACCGGTTTATTTTCGGAACCGAAAGAAAGCCAGGTGGTTACTCTTCGCCTTTGTTCGGGAAATGACCCCAGACGAGTACTGAATATCATTTATTCTGATGTGGAAGATGACCTAGGGGACCGGACTAAGGTGCTGCAGTAGATGGACAAATATTGTTTGAGTCAATCGAAAGACATGTTTGAAAGATTCCAGTTTTTTCGCAGGGGACGGATGGAGAATGAAACCATTAATAACGATAAAATTTCTCTGAAGAAGATAGCCAACTAGTGTAATTTCTGCAAATGTATGAGGGACAGTTTGATACGACATAAAAAGGAGCTAGGATTTCAGAAGGAATCTACCACCAAGTATGTTATTGCTCAAGCCCCAGAGTAATGCGGTCACCGATTTCGTACGTACCGATTGCAAAATACTTCGGGACACCGATTTAGAATGTAACGGTCCACTCAACTAGTAAGGAGCGTACATGGGCTGAAACGCAAAAAACAGCTAAGTAATTACAACGTCTAAAATGAAACCATAGAACGAGAGGTGAATTGGCTTGACATTCACCTACAATGTAGGGATGTGGCCACTGTAAGCCGAGAAAAATGACTGACTCAGACTTCTCTGTTGCGTAAACTATACGGGTGAGTTCTCTGCTGTCGAGAGAGAATGTCTGAAACTGTGTCGGGAGTAGCAGTGTTGGATGTGGATGGGATTATGGGTACATCTTTAGTATCATGTTCTATCGCATCATTTATGGAATGCGGATTTGTTTTTGGTGTACCATGGGAACTTCCTATATGTAAGTCAGTTCCGATTCTGACACTAGAAAATCGCCTGTCGGAGCCAATCGTCGTGCATAAACATTTTCTTCGTTGCTACTAGGCAGTTTACCGCAGGCGTATTGGGGATTACAACTAACTAGCTCGACTTCTTCAACCATGGGATCAAACTTAGAGGATCCACCCATTCGTTTGAGCAGTACGGGGCCTGGAAGTGTAAGCCATGTTGGAAAAGCTAAACAGCCTCTCACGCGCAGTGCAATTCGTTGCTGTATACAGCAGTGAGCGGACAGAAAGCAAGGCATCTGGGAGAACAATCTCCCATTGCGAGAATGCTAGACCTTTGGGTCTTCGAGCGAGAGTGATCGCTTTCCAGAGCGTGCGGTTCAGGCGTTCCACCTGTCCATTTACTTGGGGATTATATGCAGTTGTGTGACTGAGAGCCAAGCCCTCATTTTGCAGGAACTCGGACAACTCAGTCGGCATGATACTGGTTCCACGATCAGAGTGTATGTATGTCGGCATGCCGAATATGGTGAAAAGTTGGCATAGGCCATCGATAACGGTAGATGGGTTCATATCCGCACAAGCAAACGCGAAGGAAAAACGCGAGTATTCATCAAAGATAGTCAGCATATATCGATTACGAGTTGTTGAAGACAGAGGGCCTTTGAAGTCAATGTTCAGTCTTTCGAACGGTTGTGCTGTCTTGATAAGACGACTGATGAGGGGTTTATAGAATCGTGGCTTTATTTCCACGCAAACGTCGCATCGCGAGATCATGTGTTTATTCTCTCCAATCGAATAGGGCAAATTTTCAGATCGTACAAAGTGGACCATTCGGGAAACTCCGGGGTGGCACAGCGAATCGTACAGTCCTCTTAACTTGGCCACATCAAAAAGAGTACCACACGTGTTGCGAGATAGCGTATCAGCAACAGCATTGTCTTTTTAGGGCCTGTAAATTATGTCATAACAATACGCAGACAGTTCAAGTCTCCATCGTTGAATCTTATCATTTTTGATCTTGCTTGTTTGTCTTCGTCGTACATGAGGGCCACAGACCGCTGGTCAGTGGTAAGTTTAAAGTGGTGTCCCAGGAGATAATGTCGCCACTTACGAGGGGCCTCAAAACAATTGCACATGCTTCTTTTTCGAAAGCAGAGTGATGCTTTTCACTGGCTGTTAGGGTACGAGAGAAGAAGGTTAAAGAGCGATTATTCCGGCTTAGTGAGGTGGCTATTGCGACGTCCGAAGCATCAGTTTCAACCACTAACGAGGCACTTTGGTCCACTGCGGCCATCATAGAGCTTTCTGTTGTCTTTTTGAGGAGTTCGAAGGCACATTTTACATTTTCTGGCAGATGAAAAGTTGCGTTTTTTACAAGTGGATTGATTTTATCAGAGAAAGATGGTATCCACCACGAATATTAGGAAAACATGCGAATGACACGGTGCAGGGACTTCATATCGTTTGGTGGTTGGATCTCGCGCAAAGGTTTCATTCGGTCAGGATCAGGTCTTACTTCTCCTTGCGATATTAGGTAACCTAAAAGTTGGATTTTGTTTGCTGCAGTCACAGTTTTGGTCCTACTGAATGTTATGTCTTTTTCGCGGCGTCCTTCAGGAAACTCTCGATCGTGGTCTCCCTTGGCCACGCCGCATACTGTCACGTTGTCTATGTAGGCAAATGTATGTATGGCACCCTCAGCCTTCAGGATTTCGTCAATGATGCGTAGAAAGCAGGCAACTCCTTTATTTATCCCGAACGATATGGCCCTAAGTTGATAGAGAACACCACATTCTTCAAATGCAGTATATGGCTTCTCGTGCTCCGCGATAGGAATCTGATGATATGCACTCTTCAGATCCAGGGTACTGTATATTGATTAACGAGATATAGCCTCAACCATTTTGTCGATTCGAGGTAGCGGATAGGCATCCCAACTGAGTGAAGCGATTAATAGTTTGGCTGTAATCCAAAACCATTCTTTTCTAGTGGGTCGCGTTCATAGTTGGAAGAAGTTGCGCTCTGTAAGAGGAGTTCAATGGTTCGATGATACCATCATTCAGGAATGCTGGACCTCGGCCCCTATGAAGTATTCGTCCTCAGCAGAATGTCTGCGAAACTTTGTAGTGATGGGTTTGCCATCAGGCTACAGGTGAGCAAATAAAGAAGGAGACTGTACCTTGGCGGCTTTCAAACCGCACAGGGAAAATGTACCAAGTTTGCCGCCGAATGGTATTTCCACCTTGTCACGTAACCCAGAAAAATCACGGCCAAGCAGAATATCAGCACAGAGGTTACTCATGACAGGCAGTCTGAAATTGTCATACAAAACATTTTGGCAGCGGAAGTTTGCCAAGCGATATTTTGTAATAGCACTCTACAGAGACGCAGAGGCCATTGGTATTCGAGAGTCGCTTGGTCGGACCTCCCACCGATGGCAGTCCACGACAGACGGCGAAGTGTAGCTGTCAGAACTACCAGTGTCCATGAGTGCTTGAAGTTCAACATTATTCACGTAGACTCGAGTAGTCGTGCGAGACAGACAAGGAGGTACGACAGCCGTGAAAACAGAGGAAAGTAATGGACGGACTGCCGAGGTAACGGAGGAGTTAACCGAAATTAAACGACGTACACGTTTGAAATGACCTGTTTTCCCACGAACCTTGCAAATGGCATCTTTGGAAGGGCACTTTATACGAGGAGTCTTAGAATAGCCACAAAAATAGCAGTTATCTTTATTAGCAGCGGACACAACTGGTTCGGTCTCGACAGTTGGATTGACCGGATTTGTCACTGGTGGAGAGCACACTGGGGTAGAAGAAGAACAGGGAGCGTTCTCAGTTACACAGGTCTGAGATTGTTTCTGAGCATTCTCTAATGATCGAGTCATATCATAAGCCGTTTGAAAAAATCTAGGGTAGATTGTTCTAGTAGTCTTCTCTGAATGGAGTTGGATTGAAGACCGGTACTGAAAGCATCACGCATAGCGTCGTCAAGATATTCTTCAGCAGAAACAGGACGGAAGTCACAGCCTTTTGCGAGTGTTTTGATGTTTTGGACGAACTGTCTACACTTTGCCCGATCTCTTGTTTGCATGTAGTAAGGAGATAACGGGCGAAAAACTCATTTCTAGGGTTGGAGTACAGGGACTGGAGGGTTGAAATAGCACTGTCAAAAGTCTGACATTCAGAACCATGTTCGTAGCCATTTGGAGAAAGAAAATTACCGAGTATTTCAAGTTCGTCGGGTTCTTCGGATTGCACTCGTTTCAGAAACGCATTGAAGGTAAGCAGCCAGTATGTCCACTGTTTGGATGGATCGAGAGAGTTCATGTCAGTATCGAACTTATCAGAGAGCAGATAACGATCCTTCTGCTTGTTTGTTTGGTTGTTTGTTTGTTTTTTTGTTTTTTTGTTTTTTGTTTGTGTTTTACTAAATGAGTAAATCATGAAGTCGGTCACCGATTGCGTACATACTGATTGCAAAATACTTCGGGACACCGATTTAGAATGTAACGGTCCACTCAACTAGTAAGGAGCGTACATGGGCTGAAACGCAAAAAACAGCAATGTAATTACAACGTCTAAAATGAAACTATAGAAAGAGAGGTAAATTTGCACGACACTCAGCTCGAGTTGAAAACGTTTGTCCGTATTTATAAAAGCAACAAGTTTTCAAGAGTCAGATGAATCGACTCACAGGACGAGTAGTAAATAACGACTTGAAAGCGGCAACGAGAATCATTCTCACCGTATGCACATTTTGGGGACATGGACACCAGAAACTAAAAAGAAGGCTATCCCACTTGGACTGAGATAAGTTCTAAATGGGGCAAGCAAAATCATTTTTCTTCTCTTTGCCGTTCAGTTCCCACAAAGCCAGTCAACCTTTCGGCATATTCAAACCACACTGACAGCCGTCTCACACGTGGCTCCACGAATGAAGGATCATTCGCGAACATCCTACGGAGTGGGAAAACTTGTCAGATTTAACTGGATTTGGGTGCTTAGGTATATTCCTTTCTCGTGTTTTACATTGATTCAGCGGGGATCCACATTCGCAAAACTAGTTGAAGAATGCGGAAAAAACTGAAACAGATGTCCTGGAAGAAAGTGAACTGGAAATCACAGACCTCAAGAACCACGTCAAGTTCGTTGTGACAGAGACCAGTTTACAGCCAATACTGGGACTGGATGGAAGTGAAAAGCTAGAACTTGTAGCAATAAACCATGAAAATCCAATCAACAGTTTGGAAAAAATAGACATTTTCAGTCAGTACGTAACAATTTTCGATTCTTATCTGGGTGCGTTTCTGTATCAAGGTATATTTGCCAGTGGTTGATTGTTTTGTGCCCATCGCACTGCAGCCCCCTTGATGTTCGAGCCGAGTTAAGGGAAACTGCTGTGTAAGCTGGAACTGTTCCTGTGCCTCAAGGTAAGGCTGCAGTTGACGAGCCAACACACTGAGTTAGCCAGATGGTGGTCATTGTATAAAACCAGCTGCGATTCTTCTGTGCATACATCCAAAATATCTGGACGCAGTGCTCTGAAAGGAGCATTGCCGACTTTCGATATTTGGCGACATTCACGTGGATGTAGATCAAGCCCGTTTATTTACGAAAGTCATTTTTATCTTCGGCTTTCCAGCAACTTGAATAGGATGCTGAATCAATTTTTCTGACCCCTTTTGGTAACTAATTCGGTCGTTTTCGTTGGCTCCGGTTGCCTTTTGGACTGAAACTATCCAGAAACTTCTTTCAGAAAAGCGTGATTTAAGTTCTAGGTAACCCAAAAAGGATTAATATGCTTTGCAAACCATGTGTTGATCTATGGTCAAACATCACAAGAGTACGATTTGCATGTGGATGATTTCCAACAAGACATCCGACTAAGCAATGATAAATTTGAACACTGGTTATTGTCGGCCACATTCCACCGGTATTCGCTGACCGACAAGTGGCTGACGGCTGATCCCGAAAATACTAAGTCAGTTTTGAATATGCCATCTCAGAAACCCCAAATGGAGTTGCACGCCTAAATGGAGAGGTCAATCATTCGAGTAGATTTCTTCCCTATCTTGCCGATCTAATGCAACTCATTCGACAACTCAAACACGATGGGACAGAAAAGCACTGGGAAGCCGAACGAGCGAGAGCACCTGAAAGGATGAAGGTCGTGAGAAAAGCACCGATATTGGCCTTCTGTCCATTAGATCTCCCTTCAATCGTTCAATGTGATAGAAACCATTTCTGTCTGGGGGCAGCTTTTATGCAAAGCGGAAGGCCGATTGATTACCGAAGTTGCAGTCTTTTCCCGACCGAGAGGAACTGCACTCATGTAGAAAAGGGAATGTTAGTAGTGGTTTCCGCTTTAGTGCGTTTCAATACCTGTACTGATGGCAGGGAGATGGTAGTTAAAACTGATTATAAGCCACTCATAACCATCTCTACAAACCATCTAAGTGATGTACCAAAGCTTTTACAAAAGTTGTTAGCCAGACTCCTGAAGTACGATTATGAGCTGGTCCATTTTCATGGAACTCACACGGTTATCACAAATACGTTATCCCGGGCGTAAACCGCGAAGGACAATAGTGAGCTGTTGGAGTCTGAACACTTCTTGATGATGGGTGTTAGAGCAATTAGTAATGAAGATTTGGTCACAAAAAGATGATCCCCAGAAAATGGAAATTTTCCAACGCTCTTAAACTTATTTTTCAAGCAGCAAGAATCACTCTATCGATAACGGTCCGGTATTCAGAGAAGACCGACCAACAATCCCGGTAGAACTCAAAGGTGGAATAATGAAGAGACTTCATTTGCGACAAAAAGGCGTAAACGGTACCATTCATAAGTAAAGAAAGTTTTCAACCTGCTTCACGTGAGCATTCAGACCAAAGAATACGTATCACGATGTGAATCATGCCAATTACACGGGAATAGGCAAAGAATAGAAATATCGTTGCATCGAGAACTACCTACTCGCCGCTGGCAGACTTCTGCCACAGACATTTTCGAGCATGAGAGAAAACGCTTCATGATTCTGGTTAGCTAACACAAGGATTCCTTCGAAACTGACCTGTTACATTCCACGAGCACATCCAGCGTGATCAGCTGATCACGCGCTCATTTCACCCGGCAGGGAATCCAGGAGACACCGTTTTCTAACAATGGGGCCCAGTTCACAAGTGTAGAATCCCGGTTGTTCAGCCAGAGGTGGAACTTCCAACATCGGATAGACATTTCCTACCATAGCCAAACCAATAGCAAGGCCGAGTCAGCTGTCAAAGCAGCGAAAATAATATCAACTTAAGAAAAAATCCAGTATTGACCTTTGTTTAAAGCTTCTGGAACAAGAAAACATCCCGAGTGCAATTTTGGAATACAATCCAGTGCAGAAACTGATCAGAATGAAAACTCACTTGTTGCTTCCTGTATTGGATGACCTTTTGGAGCCCGAAACTCAACGACCTAATGAAGTACTATGCCATTTGCAAAATAGAAGAAACGTTCGAAAGTTTTTTTACGTCTGTGGAGCACGCGACCTCCAAAAATTGAAGGGAGAAGGGGAAATGTGGTTTCAGGAAGTGCCAGAAAGGCCTTCTCAGTGGACAGAAGATACTATCGTCTGTTAAACGAAGAATGGCCATCACTACTGAAGTCTGATTAGTTGGAGCAAACTGCCCGTGACATGGGCGACGTCACAATGAAGTGCGCGCGACCTTGTATGATAGTAGCCCGTTTAGACTGACCAGTCAATAAGTTTATCGGCATGGTGATGACGCAGTCAGTAGTACGATCAACAATAGGACCACAAAATTTGTGCTAACTTTGTATGATTACCGCGGAACAAGTTGTTTCTTAATCTTCACGGAACCACACTTATTATTGAGTCCTTTTTGACACCTTGTACTTTACTCTTTGCCCTACAGGTTAACGTTAAGGTTTATGGGATTCGTGACTCTTGTATTCTGTTTCAACTTGAAACTTTAGCCGGTCCGTGAATAAATCTATTTCCCATATCCGTACTTTGTTTGATTTTTAGCCTAGTACGCGAAAACTGCAATGTATTGTTGTTTCTTTGGCCGTTCTTCTGGTTCTATTTCATTCCTTATTAGTTGCACCGCTGTAGAAACCTAGAAGCTAGACAACAGAATTGTTGGTTTCTGGTAGCAGACCAATTTGTTTTTGTTCCGACTGCAGATCACATAGGCAACACCGAAAGATCAACTGATTTAGAACTGTTCGGCACTATCACGTTATCAATTACCATGTACCGTTACCCTCCTCCCCCAGCAAGAAGAACAAGCTGTGATCGCTCAAATTGCTTCCCTGCTGAAAGGTATTCCGTTCAGCGTTGTGGTCAAAAAGAAGTGGTCACATAAGTAGTATCATTTTACCGCGGAGTTTGCTGAAAAGTCTTTCAGCGATTCGAAAAAGTAAACTTAACCAGAAGGACTTGTGTCGACCTAATAACCATAAGAATGACTGAGTATTATTAGTGTCCGAAATGCGTGATTTTGCCATGTGTCATCTCAAAGCTCATCGAAATCTGATACGAAGACGGCTTACTGGTATCAGGATTGCCGTTCGTCTTAGCATTGCCTGGATCACACTGAGCAGCGATTGACATACATATCTTAGCATGGGACGGAAACCCACTCATACCCACGCAACTACATCATTTTCCGCATTGTTTTGGAATTAGGTCTATTTTTTCTGAAATGGAGCAAAATTATTAGAAAGTACCACCTGATTGGCTGTGTGAGATTTCCTCCTGATTGGTCTGAAGACCGGCGCACCAATCACCCTTACAAATTTCGCCTAGGTGGCCACACCGTGTGCACGTCGTATGAGCATCGCAACGCAGGTGGACTCGAATATGTCATGACGAGTACTAAGAGGCTCAACAAGTACCACGTTACCGGAGCTGATGATCAAGAGGGGATCATTGAGAAGACCAGTATACAGAGGCAGGCCTCTCAATCAGACTTACACATTCCAATTGGGCGAAGCGGGCAAAGCAAATGAAATTGCACTGCGGTCAAAGACTGACTTTGAGGGTAATGAGAGCTGCAGTGCAGTTACAATGGAGCGAACGAATCCGAGAAGTATGAGAAGTGTGTATCCGTCCTCGAAGAGTTGTGTGGTTACGCCTCAGGTCGGGTAAGGGACTACGGCCAACCAGCGTCCCCTTTTGTCGTCTCCCGTAAAGTTCAACAAGGTTGCCGTATTTCCCCATTTCTCTTCAACTTTGCCATAGAGCATGTTCTACTGAAAGTTGTGTCTGGTATTCGGAACGGCATAGTTGAACTCCTCCCAGAGAATAGAGTTTTCGACTTGGAGTATGCTGACAATATAGCCTGGCCAAAATGATAATGCACAGGTAATGCAGCAAGCTTTGAACCGATTGGTGATTGAGACATTCAGATGTGGAATGCATTTTGCGCCTTCCAAGTGCGAAATACTTTTGCGAGACTGACAGGTGCTTGTGCATGCCCTCATGCTTTGTGTTGGGGGAGAGATCAGTTCACGCACAGCGAGAGCTAGAGCAGCTTTTGCAAACGGCAACACCTGCAGAGTCGCTGTAACCGACTCTCTCTTAAGAGAAGGGTCTACGATGCAGCCGTTCGTAGTGATTTGATCTATAGTTAAGAGACCCGGATAATTCGCATCGTGAGTGCTCGGCATTTTTCCGTGCCCAATGACGGATGTCTCCGAAGCATTGCTCACCTCTGGTGGGAACATCGAGTGAGTGATGACGAGGTGCGCCGTCGTGTGTTAGGCACGGATAGCCGCCCTCTTTACGAAGTGATTGGTTTATATAGCCCCCAGTGTCTAGGTCACGTTTTACGAGTGCGTGCGCATCATCTACCTTTCCGTGCTCTTTCAGCAATGACTGGACAAGACTGGAATAAGCGAGACGGCTGTCATGACTTGGCCTAGAGGTATGAACAAGCTAACTCCAGGATTGGCTTCGGTTGATGCTTCCAGCCTCCCTAGTTGAGGGCCAAGGGACGAGGAACGTTGTTGGTTAGAGATGGTGAGGGACATGGTCGAGAATGAAAGTTAGCTACGCGAGTGATATGCACTCCCTCTGTCAAACTCACGTGCCCCGTGATCACAAAAATGTCATTCCGACGAATAAAGTGACGAAAAACATCAAAAAGTTTAAAGTGAAAAGCAAAAACGTTAGCATTAGTTTTTCTCTTACTAATAGTCTGATTTAGTGTATTTTACTCCCCTCCCCCCCCCCATTTTTGTAGTTGTTATTGTTGAACTGGCACCTGGCTTCATCTCAAGCCTGTTCCGATATATATATATATATATATATATATATATATATATATATATATATATATATATATATATACTTCTCAAACCCAGGAGACAAAAAGTTGCGGGTGAGCATTACTCAAGGGTTTATTCGAAGTACTTTTGCTGATATGTGCATTAGACAATGGTGATATCGTTAGCAGGCGACCTATTCACCAATCAAAATGACTGCTGATCGCATCAAAACGAATGTTAGAGTGTAGTTCTGACTAAGGATCATAAAACTACAGTTCATGGGGAAGCTTCCACGTATGGAGGTGCTTAATCAGTGCTCACGAAGTGAGACACATGGATGATGCCTGGTTCCTTTAATTCTATCTGAGGAGTTAACTGCCCCCGAAAATATGTGGGATTACCACGAAGGATGACCCCGAGATTCGAGATGCGCAGTTTGAAACACTAAATACGTGCTGAAAGGGTTGCCGATTTGGCTGAACTTGAATCTATCAGGTCAACCGTACTTACTTAGAAGAGTCGCAACCGTAACCACGTACCCCAAGAATTGATAGGACGAGAGGGATAAGGGTGTATTCTGTCGGCTTTATCCTTCCCACGCTGGTTTATGTATAAAGTAAGGCATAATACTATTAGTGACCAACCATGAATTGATCTGGTTATACCAGAAGGATTTGACTTCCAAAGTCTCACTTCATCTGTTTGGCTAAATACGGAACAAGCTATGGCGTACGGCACCTTATGTCATAGCGTCTAAGTCAACACAGATATTTGTGAACGATCTAACTGATTCTGCATGTAGTTGTGAGCCTGTCTCAGAGATGGAGATACTCGTATTGTCCCAGCACATAACTTAAAACGATGGAGCTGCCAACGGTTCATCAAACCTAAGAAGTTTTCTCGAAGTGCACATTCCACTTTGGATATGTGTGGTAACGCGAAAAGCAATAACGCCGTTATTCGCCAGTTTTCAGGGTTGATGGGTGGGTTTAAAACAATACAAATTTTCGTACTATTTCAAAAATACATACTGAAACCAAAAAAGGTACTCCAAAAGATAGACAGTAGGAATCAAGCGGTGAAGATACGAGATAGCCACGAAGAATTTCATAATATTTGAAACATTGGGTACACTTTATCCAATTCATGAGAACAAAGAGAAGACATAAGTCGTGAGATGCAAGCATTTCGTTTACTCTTGTCAACCGCGGACGTAAAACGTGTCAGTATATATACATGATACAGTAGGGGGGGGGGGGTAATTGCAACAGTAAAGTAGGCACGATCGAAAGCTCTTACAGTACGTACGTTGGGGTAAGTGAAGTCTGTCGTGTTAATGCCAAGGTAAACAAACATTTTGGGTCAATCGTTTTTGTGCACAGTGTTGGCTGATGTATCATGATTAGAATAGCTTCACTGAACGCTAGTAGTTTCGGTACTGGATTGCGCAACAATGCTTTGAAACACTGGGTCAGGTCAACTTTGTGACCTGATGCAATCAAGTGTCTTCCAATCGAAGAAGCTGGCGGTTTCACGTCGTTGTGTATTGCCCCAGCAGGTTGCGTCATCAAGTTTGACAGCCATTTGGGTATGTGTTCTGACACTCGTTGAGTCAAGCAACGATTCGTCCTGTCAATGTATACGTCACCGCAACTGAAAGTGAACTGATAGACAATATGTGAGACATTGGGATCAGCAAGACTGTTTGAGTGATTTTGAAAACATAACCTTTTGGTCGTCTGCAGCAAACGCAACTGCGCCGCTGTGTATGTGTGCCTTAGAGCTGACTTGAGATTACAATTTATTTGATTGAATAAATGATCTCCTTTAAAAGGCAAAGTGATAAAAACTTGCTTCTTTTCCACGTTCATTGTTTTCTCGCGCACAAGTCTCGGCCTCTGATGTTGTCTGATAAAGTTCTCCGGATAACCGTTAGCCAGCAGCGTTCTTTTTATGAACTCTTCTTCGTTTTGTATTTGATCCTCTGTACATATTTTCTGGGCTCTGTTGAAGAGAGTTCTGACCAATCCACGTTTGTAAGTCACTGGGACGAAGCTGCAGAATTGTAAATAACGACCGCCCCACGTTGCTTTTCGGTGGATTCTGCGCTGTAGAGTCCCATCCTGACGCCTGGTTAATAGAATATCTAGAATAGTATATCTAGGACATACGTCAGTGGTGTTGTTTATCCAGTACCGAAGCTACTAGCGTTCAGTGAAGCTATTCTAATCATGATACATCAGCCAACACTGTGCACAAAAACGATTGACCCAAAATGTTTGTTTACCTTGGCATTAACACGACAGACTTCACTTACCCCAACGTACGTACTGTAAGAGCTTTCGATCGTGCCTACTTTACTGTTGCAATTACCCCCCCCCCTACTGTATCATGTATATATACTGACACGTTTTACGTCCGCGGTTGACAAGAGTAAACGAAATGCTTGCATCTCGCGACTTATGTCTTCTCTCTGTTCTCATGAATTTCATAATAACCGGTATACTAAATACAACTAACAGAGCCAGAATTACCATTAGCTGAAAGAAATCAGCTCCGTGATAGAGATTGGGCAAAACTGACACAGGTGTACAGGAGGTCTGCCATTAGATAGGACCTAGTGCATTTGTTATCGCTTACTAAAGGAGGACTTATATTTGGTTAAAAACTGGTAGAGGTTTAAGATGGAATCTGAATAATAAAAATTTCATGAAACTTCTGAAAGCCGGATGCTCCCGATACAGTCCCATCAGTGGTCAAATTGATCTGGACCACGTATGTATCCGTCAAGGCTTTACGGCGAACTTGTCTACAGAAGATAGTCCGAAGCTAGGCTTTGATTTGACACTAGAGCAAGGTGGAACACACAATACGTGGGTTCCTAACTCGCACTTTTAGCCCGAATAAGAAGGAGCATGTTCATATCTGGGGGAATCAAGGACAATAGCAAATCTAAAATCAGAAATAAGCCAAGCTACTCCCCGTAGGACCCTAGGAAATGATAACTTTATTTTGACCGAAAGTGAATTATTATATTCTCAGTGGTTCGAATTTCGGTGGTTTGCATTGGTTGCTGATCCGTTAGGTTGGCGTTTAGGTCGCAAACATTTCACTACCAGTCAAATTGACATCATCATTACCGCGGTTGGTCGGCTCTGTACTGCTAAAAAATACCGACGTGTACAAGAACCGTCACTTTCTTACTAATGACTGGTCGGGAAACTTTTGTGGCCAAAAAGCCAAACCCTACGAATTGTTACATTGTAATAGAAACTTTTGGAAGCTCATGTGGGTATGGCTAATCGCAGAAGTGAATTTCCCCTTTCGCTTCAGTGGTTCACCTAAACTTTGCACAAACTGAAAGACGCATACAGTTGTTTCCTTAAATACATGCTTGTGCATAAGAGCAATGGAAAGGATAGACCCGGTAGTATCAACGGCCCATGGCACGATTACGGATAACCGACAAACAGACCCCGAGATTTAGAGTAGAAAACCACATTAGGTCCCAATTTGTCAAATGTGGTCATGAGTCGGACGGCAGAGGATTACTGTCCTCCACCAAATTAGCCGGTGTTTGCGGTGGTTCGAACTTCTGACCTCCGATATGATAAGCAAACGCTCTAAACCACCCGAACATCGCGGGTCAGACTGGGCTGTAATGTTATTGTGTCAGAACCGAGATTGGTTCGGAGTGTATCAAAAAATCGGTTGTAAAACCGGTCTTGAAAAAGGTTACCCGTGGTGACTGAAATGTCGACTACCTACCAACGTTTTCCACTATACTGTGTTATTAAACAATAAAATTTTACCTGAACTGTAACGTGTTTATATCTGAATGGTCATTTCAGTAACAATGTGCCACATTTTCAGATAAATATGTACACTGCCAAAATCTGCCTCCTCTCCCTGTGGCTGACTGTTACAATATGTTTGTTTGCATTCTGTATACTGTAATCACCCACTACAGCTGCAATGGACACAGAAGTGTCCATGCCCGAGAATCAAAAGTGGCAATGAAATGCGAAATATATACTGGCTCCATCTGTCACACCTACATACAGCTGTACTGTACAAATAATTATAACGGTATAGGAGCCACAAACCAATCCTAATTGGCTGGTCAAATTTAGTCAATAACCTGCGTGCAGATATGCTTACAGATCAAACCGACTCGGATAGTAAAATCAACCGATCAAGATTTCCGAAATGTTCTATCCGGTAGTTTCCACTTTTTATACACTCTCTAGTTTTGCACACCATTCTATCGGTAGGAGCCAGTATTCATGATAGTGAAACGTACGGTGAGAAAAACGAGGCCGTAGTAGATCAGAAGTGCAGCAACTGCCAGTACCGTGGTGGGTCTCTAACTGGTTGTTAGTTTGCTACTCAAAATGATGCGCTGATAATTATGATTTACATCCAGAAAGTTATTAAGGTGGTTTTTAGGTATAAGCTAGCAACTTGAGATCTACAAATCACATAAATTTGGTAGCGAATTCGCCCACGATATACTTACTGAATCTTTGTTCTTTATTCACTAGCTAGCCGTCAGATTTCGGAAGTTCACTGTTGGTTAACCATATGAAGAATGAGGCAAGACTACTAGGCTTCAAGTCTTTAATATGAAGAGCCATAGGACACCTTCAGTACGAGCCTGATCAGTTAAAGTTCTAGGTAGGGTTTCAGAATAGAGATCCGCACCACCTCTCGGTCAAAAGAGCATCCGGCTTTCGCCTGAAGTGTATGCAATTTTCCTCGTCCACCAAGTCAGCTGGAAATGTGTTCCACAAGTATACCAAGTATAGCCCAGTTGACTACAGCGTCATGAGTGTCAGGACATGCCCCTAGTGAGCTCAAGGCACCGAAGAGAGAATTTCCCCTTTTTCAGTTCGGGTTCAACGCATCCCGGACCACCCCCCGGATACAGAGCAGGACCCCTCCGAGACCTCCGAAGTAACTCCGAGAACAACCCGGTGATCATCATTCGCACATCGCAGCTGATCTCCTCGAGTCCAACAACGAGACGAGTGGCGATCTGCTGTACTCTGTCCAGCTTTTTGAATTCGGCAGCCATGTACGTCAGCAGCTCCGCTAAACTCCACTCGTCGGAGTTTGAGGGAGGTGTACAACAGTCTAGAAGCGTCAAAAGATAGAGTACCAAATGATCGGTGGAGGGTACCAAGCATGATCCAAGCTGAGGCACACACTGTCAGTGTGATCAAAAGTGACGAAAACCATAAAGAATGACGTAAGGCTTACCGGGAGAAGAGTCACTTTTGTTTATTCTATGATTGTTTTTCATCTCGTTTTTCTCGCTCCCTTTGGGATCAACGGAGTCACCACAACAAGTATAAACGTCATCTAACGGAACATCATCATCGCTTTTTTCAAACAGAAACAGAGTGAGTAAGTTATAGGTGTCAGTGTATTGGCTAACATATAGATAGACGGCCTAGTTTCTTTAGGAAACAGCTCTTCATCTTCTGCCCAAAATCTATGGTAAAGCTGGGGCCAGCGAAGCGGATCGACGGCTCAATCAGGTCGGGAAGAAACGGAACAAAATCATCCAGTCAGAAACCAACGGTCACTCTCACTGAATCGAACGGAATCAACTTATCAACAGTCAAACGTTGTTCTAACTTAACACAACGGAATCAACTAATGAGCTGATAACAGTTTTGTATTGACCGGGACGAAATCAGCCAATCGAGTATGCAACTGAAACAGCCAGTCAAAAGACCCGCATATGGAGAACGTTCTGAACCGATGCTTCGCACGATGGATTTGACTGTGGTCACCTGGTCTCCTAGATAAACTGCTTCTTTCGTGTAATAAAATGAAAACAGAGAAGTTTTCTTACGGATCGGAAAGACAGGTATTGTAATTTCTGTTTTATACGCTTCAGCAATGACGATTTGAACACTTCTCAGACAAGAAATGCTGACTCCCTTTAAATTTCAACTAGTACTTCTTGACCCACTTGAGATATTCGTATGCAGTGATTGCATGCTTCTCGAAAGATTACGCTTCAAACAATCACTTTCCGAACTGATCTACAAAAATATTTGTCATATTTTACTCATTCCCACATACAGCGAACGGCTATGTGTGCACTTGACTTAACTTTGTCTCATCATTTGTCAGCCGTGTCTCATCATTTCTCATCAAAACTTTCGTTGCAATAAATACCCCTATGTAAAACGCCTAGCAGCTCCCCGGAAGCTCCCATCCGCTCGAGTCACACTCTTTTCTACCGCAAGTTTTCACTTCGCGGCTCGTTTATCCATTGCACAGTGCTATCCTTAGTCGAAAATGCAATGATCTTGGAAGGAAATGAACCCACACTGTGGTTTTAAATAGATTCTGTCCTCACCACTTTCGATTAAACAAAAAAGTTAGTCAAAAACAGGAAATAAGAGCGCCTTTACGTTTGAAAAAGAATTGTGTACTTTCATATTTTCACATTTTTATTCTGTTTCAGTGAACGTGAATGAATATTGATTGTTAAAAGCACAGTTTATGGGGGTAGTTCGACGGAAGGCAGGTTGACACGAGAACAACACAAGTTGTTTTCGGCCAAGTCTAATGGTTCAACTATCAGAGATTTATGCTAGGATAGCCATATTTTTAGGCAACTGAAGTGCGGTCTCATAAATATCAATGTTTGATTCTACCGAAAGCTTTCTCAGTTGAATTACCGAATTAGCTCTATGGCGGTAAATATCATATTTCATGGAATTCACGCAAACTGGGATAAACCTCTCTTCTCACAGGGGCACTGTCAAAGATGAATATCATCGAGCTTTTCTGAATAGGCTTTAATAAATTTATTGATTCCCGACTGTTTTATGACATTATTATCTAACTTGCTGACTACCTATTGGTCTATGATTATGGGCTGCCACAGTGACACATGCACGCTCCTTGCGTCTGACAGAACCTTATTACCCAATCACACTCCAACCCACACAGGATGGCCCTGATTGACCGCACTCAATGTAAGCTCCATCAGCGCTTGCTCAGTTTCCGGAGCTTGTTTGCATTTGGTCTAAGAAACGGAATTCATCCGTACCTTTTTCTCATTAGTCGAGAATACAACACCAGCTAGGTTAGTCTGGGATAGCACTCATACATCAGAACAACGAAACTCAGGCCAGACAAGTTAAGTATGCACGTTTGTTAGATGAAAAAGTCCGGGTGCTGCTCTCCTCAAACCTTGGTCTTTCATATGTGTGAGAATTGTATCTACCTGGCCAATTGTACGTAATTGGTATAGCTCGTACACAGACTACGCGAACTGGAAATTTACAAGAAGAGACAAGAAAAGCAGGAATGTATTCCGTTGGAAGTGATAAGTACAAACTTTATATATATATATATATTATATATATATATATATATATATATATATATATATATATATATATATATATATATATATATATATATATATATATATATATATATATAACCCGTTTAGACGTCAGCAAAATTGATCAAACGTCACAACAATGCTTACATGCGTAACAGCGGTCTAGTCCACTTGAAGATAGTCATTATCCAGACGAAAGAGCAGTCGAGCGGTTTTCGAGCCGTCGTTTATTTTACTGCGTTTGGTCCCTCTGATATAGCCGCGTTCGTTATATTAGTCCACAACTGTTCACAATTGCGCTTCAAGCAATCGGCTACTTACTTATTCAACGAGTAGTATGCACACCCCGCCACACTAACACTAATGGTCGGCGATAGAACAACGTGAAACTGTTCATGGTTTTAACTGAAGCTGTTTCTCTCTATAGTGAGGTCCTGAAAATTGCACTGAGATCAGTTGATTTCAGTTTCGTACAAAACCGACCCAATTCATTTGATCAATCAATATCGGTCGCTACAACAGTCGTGTAGGGCGAGCTGCAGATTCACGCGTCTTAGTCTGTTCCAAACCAGTTCAGCAAGATCAACTTCAATTCCTTCTCTGAATGCACTCTCGTATGTGACCAAAATAGAGTGGTCAACAATGGTACATGAAAGAATGAAATTCAATCACTGACACTTACGAAGATCTGTTGCGTGAATTCGCTCCCTATGTCGTTTAAGTTTTAAAAAAATTCATATCAAGTCATTGTAACTACAAGTGAATATTTCGTAATTTCATGTAACTCCCACACACCTTCGATTGAAATCACCAATCACAGCGCCCTGCAACACAGATATGTGATTGACTTGGCAGCGATCACTCGCCACGTTCTGTTCTTTTCGGCCACGGATGAGTTAAATCTTTCCGATTAGTATGATGGTCTGTGCGGGAGCCTGCTATTTGCTACTACAGCTGTAGTCATTGTCACACCAACAGTAGGTGGAATTAACAATTCAATCGATCAACAGTTTTTTTTCCAAGAGACCATATGGCCACAGGGTCGACTGTAAGACGAGCGTGCGAAAAACCAGAGGCAGATCAAGTCAGCCAAAAGCAACAGCTTTAGTTGACCTCGTGGGTCTAAACGATTCGATAGCTGCCAGTCCCTTGTGAGTAACCGGTAACAAACTCTCTCAATGAAGAAGGAATGAACCGATGGAATAGTTAGTCTTTTGGTGAATCATGTACAATAAGTATTACATACGCGGATCGAACTGAGAAAGCAATAATGCCGGCCTGGATAAGTTATGGGGGAAATTATTGTGTATTTATTTCTTTTATTGCCTGACTCTTACAGTTACCTTTGTTCACAATAGAAGGGAGTCCACAGCCATGTTTGATTTGAGAACGAATAAATGGAGCTGAGTTTTAAGGGTAACCCTGATAAGTTACATTACAGAGCTAAAACAAAAACAAAGTTTAAAATGCCACAGTTGACGCTTCACTCATCACATGGAGATGCATCGGTGTTTTGTGGAGCGGTAACATTTCCCTTAAGAATCAAATGCATAGAAAATTCCAGCTGAGGCCCAGAACTGGGAACGTGCTAAATGCGGAGTTATCCGCATTGGCTGTTCATAGTACGTTTTGCTCCAGTACCGAATGATCCATGGCCTATTCACCATAATCGATATAACTGGACAGCTTAACTAATGGGACATACTGGAATTGCTCACGACTACGTAAGCCGAAGTAGCAAGAAGATCAGGGCTGTGGGAGGGTACGTTAGGTTTATTCAGAACTCATTTTTACATATTATTGTATATATGGGTCGACTCAGTCGTGTTAATTAGTAAATTACTGGTACGTGATCATGTTGATTCTGATTGGCTGTCTTCCCACTGTTCGTGGTAGGAAAATTGTACATTACGGTATAACGTGAACTGTCCATTCAATCATCACAGCAACACGATTAAACTACGCAGCTATGTTCAAGAGGTAGTTTATTTTATTAGATATTCGTAATGATGAACTAATTTATTGGTGAATGAACGGAAGAGAAAAATGTATGTCACTAAAATTGTTTCAGCATTCGGCGGCATAGTTATGTGAAACATTTACTGTGGTACGAGACTCTAACTCGGGAGATAGAGGGAAACGATTAGACTGATTTCAATCAACATTGTATTCGAAACTTTAGTGAAATTCCTAGGGGAACAATGCTGATCTGCACGAATGAAGTGCAGTTGTTTTGAATTGATCGGTTCGGAAGTTCTTAGACTGCTTTGTTGTGCCCTCAACATGCGTGATAGTGAACTTTAACTGCCTTTGAAATAATTCGGCTTTTAGTGTGAACGCTATGCACACCAATGAAAATCGGTAAATTACTCACTGTGCAATCTTTCCTTCGGCCACCTGTTGTTGCAACTGGTGCTGTCGTTCTTGTTTTTGAGGTGATCCAAAAGTTAAAAGCCATTGACCCTGACGAGACTCGAACCCTTGCACGGTTGCCACCCTGACCGAGGACAACATTGTCAAAATCGGCCAAACATCAGTGCGTCCTTGTTTTCGTTGTTTTCCCTGCTGACCGTCAGTAGTCTTTAACGTTCTAGTACAAACAGAAATTCAAACTCCGGGGGAAGGATTTTCAGTCAAATATTAGGTCCATTGAGCTATCGGAACTGACTGCGAACGCTACGCTTCACGTCGGTACTGGATTGAGACTCTGAAGGTCCATCATCTACACACACACACACACACACACACACACACACACACACACACACAGGTTGATCAAATCCTACAGTGGACGTTATACCTGCAACGGCCTAAGTGAAACGAACGCAGATTCATCAGAGATGATCTCCCATATTTCACGATGAATTTGTCTATAAATGCTTTCTTATGAATTAGACAGCACTGATTCTGGTCCGTTCGAAAGCTCTGGAGAGTAATCATTTGTTCTTTTACTACGTGAAACCCATCAACGTTTACACTTGTTCTCCTCAAAACTGATGAAGGTCTAATTTTACTGAGAAGCTTTGGAATTCGTTTGAAACTTCCTGGGATATTACACTCTAATTTCCCTTATGGGTAAGTTAAAAAAGGGACAGGATTTCGTTGTATCAACACAATCTTACAGAAAAAGCTAACCAATCAAAAACCTAAATTCCATCTGAGAAGATCAGAAGCAACGACTCAGTGGCTGTTTGGTTGAATGAATGGTTGATTGACTGAATATCTGACTAACTGACTGACTGACCTCATGACCTACCGACTGACTGAATGACGGCTTTATTGAATGATTGAAAGAATAAATGTATGGCTGCACTCAGGAAGAATAGCACCTCGAATGTGTGAAAATGATAGGTGGTATCAAATTGCTTTGTCGTTGCTCTTCCTAAATATTACTCTTTCAAAGCACATTTTTGCCACAAAACTGCTTTCACAAAACATTGGATTTTGCTACCAAGCAAAAAGCTACCAATTTTGCAAAGAAATTTCACTCAAGTTTGAGATGGAAACGGATACCATGGTGGAAAAAGTCGCATTTATATGAGAAATTCTGTTTGTCCTTGGCTATCCGTAGGACAATCTAACTGACCTGAAAGAGCACATGCCCTATACACAGCCAGTCCATGAATATTATCCCATTAGAACATTGAAAAGTCTACTAAGAAGTAATATTATTAAACTAGAAGGCTTTTCCGGTTATCACGTCGATCGTCGTGTCCAGTACGCCAAGCGACGTGGCGGCGTCATCACATTCATTATTGAAGGTTGGTGCAAGTCAGTGCAAGAACTGAGCGCTTCTTTGCTCCGATGCATGCTTAAATTACCGACTAACCACAGGTCTGTCATACTTGCAAACATCTAAATCTCACCTTCAAGTCTTGTCAATGAGTTCGAGCCCTTCTCCGACTTATTCGTCACAACCCTCATGGAGTACATGGATCTCTCATTATGTGGAGATTTCAACAGATTCGACGCTAGCTTTTTAAACACTTTGGGTTTATCAAACATGGTGACTTTCCTATCAGAATGGAAGCAAGATTAGATTTATTTTTTATGAATAACAAAAATCCGTTTCGCGTAAAGCATTGATCGCGTATTGGAACTTCCGACCACGCAATTGGTGAAGTTGCTCGCACGATCTATAGCGAAACTAACCATAAATGTTTTGCACAGAACTGTGATCGTAAACATAGGCTACGAAAATGTAACTCTGATTCAATCGCGAGACTCGGAGAAATGATTTCACCGCGTGATTTGGGTATATTCTCGCACCCAGACCAGCCGACGCATCTTCATCATCTGGGTATTTATTTAAAATTCTACCACAAAAATGTTGTCCAAGGGGGACCGTTCACAATCGAAGCGACCAGTTTTTCTCCTCCAACCTCAAACAATCACCCCAAAGAAAGGAAAGTGCACCTTAGTCCAGGGATAGCGTACCTGTTAAAGTCCTTTCAATAGTAAGTGAGGCAGAATTAAGTAGATTCGACGCGATATATGCTCATTCACTGCTAGTCAATAAAAGGACTTGTGCGGGATTTCATCTACGGACCGCACATCAAAGGTAAACGTAAAAGTGCTCTGTCAGAGTCTAATGTAGTCACTTGTCCAATTTCCAATAAATGAGCGGGAGATACGATTACTCAGGATGGAGCCAAATATACCCTAGACTGCATGGACGTTTACAAAGAGTTGGTACAATCGAACGCAAGGAAATTTAGTGAACCGGATGGCTTACCTGTGATAGTACTGAAAGGATGTGCATATACCTTACCCCCGGTTATATCTGGGTTATTCAATCAGAGCCTGTGCCAGAACAACATCCTCGACTGTTGGACAGTGGCTTCGATTACACCCATACCAAAGAAGGGCACCTCCGAATTCCTGCCTATAGCTTGTGCGTTCATTGTTCCTAACATATTCGAGAAGCATCAATTGCGAGGGATGTCATGACAACAGAACTCATTTGGTCCCAACCAGTTTACTTATTGCCGTTTATACTCCATTGCGAATGCCCTTGCCTTTTTGTCCCATTACATTCAGTCATTCCTAGACACGAAAAACAAAGCTGTCAGAATCCCCTTTTTCGGTTACAGTGAAGCTTTCAGTTGTGTTGAAGGGGGAAAGTTACTCTTCTTTCAGCACACCACTCCGTGATTGGTGTTCAAACTTCTGCCATTTGCGTTAATATATGACCACCTGGATAAACGTCAAAACTTTACACGCTACCGAGGTAGGTCTTCTTCCTTCACAACTTCAGGGTTGGGTGTTCTACAAGGTGCCATTTTATCATCATTTTTCTTCTCTACGTATCTAGCTACCATGCCTATTTCGACGACTCATGGTTTATTAAATATGTTGAAGATGTGATATTTGGTGTACACTACCCCAATGATTCCGTATTTCCCATTCTGCAGCAAGGTGTCTCGAGCATACGCTGGTGATCATCAAACCGCAACTTGATTGTTAACCCTCCTATATGCGCCGACTTGTTTTCCTCATCAAACCTACTCTACGTGTACATAATAATGGCAATGACATTCTTCGAGCTGCGTCAGCAAAATATCTTAGCGTAATTCTAAAACGAAAGCTGTTTTGGTCTGACCATATATCAGCCGATTTTGTAAAAGTTAGAAAGATAAAAGTTGATGCTCTACCATTGAGTCGGATAGCAGAAAAGTGGGGAAAACAAGTCGAAGTATGTGTCGAGAAGTCACTGAGAAGACAAGCGAATTTCTTACTACTCATTTTCCGGCATCTTTAACAATATATAGCCTAGGGGAAGTTAGGGATAGAGGGATGAATAGCACTCAGTCAGTGTGTGTGTGTGTGTGTGTATGTGCGTATGCTTTTCGTTTGTTTGTCTCATTTCTGGTTATGGGAGATGGAAGCAGTACACTAATCGTTTTCGTGCACACATGTCGAATGTTAATTATCTTATTGCTATGCCCACGGTGATAGCTACTGGGCGTAGCAGGTAGTGCTTGATTAGGTTTTTGGGCACTGGGTGAAGTATCTTAAAAGCTTGGATAAGAATCTCGTTGATAATCAGTGCCAACCATGAAATCGTGCATCGCGGTTCATAACCATGTGTAACTATCTGGTCGAAGTTGGTCTGGGCATGCGTTCTAGTTATCATAAAGACTGCTGACGTATAACTGCCATCAGTGAGCAAAAGAGACGGGTGCAAGATCCCCACATCTAGTATTCACAGGCACACTACACACACACACGCACACAAACACGAACACGCAAACTGATCTAACGTTTGTTACAGATCAACTGACCTTTGGAGTCATAGCTACATAATGACACTTCCGAGTGAAGAATAAAACGTTATACCCACCCCTAAAACATTGGGTACAGTAGACAGTAGACGTTCACGCTGACAAACTGGAATCAATTACTTGTTGAGGAAGATGGTTAGATTCGTTTATCCAGATAACGGTTTATCAAAGCACACTGAAAATATAGACAGCCACTGGGACAAAAGATCGGCCTATCAGGATGCGCACCAATATTGCAAAACTATGGATGAAGTAATCCCTAAATATACGGAGTACAGTTCTTCCTTCTTGCTTATTTTCTACGCACATTGATGACTCTTTGTTTGCAAATCGATATTGTTTTCTTGGTATTTTCAGAACTCTTTTAACGTGTTTCTTCAATGAAGCGGGACCTGACTTTTTACTCCCCATACTGTCTAAAATGTTTTAGCTACTAACCACACTCTTTTCCCCGAGCAACTATCAGCCACTGCTAGTGAGCAGGTGAAATCATATCCTGTCACTTTTAGGGTACGAGGTTCAAATCCCCTCTCCGCTGATCTCCTCGGCGGTAAACAACAGTCCTCTCATGCCTGAATTGTTGTCATACCTGATCAGTTGGTACCTTATGCGTTTCTCCACTAAACTTCTTCCTAAGTGCACTTGTAATTATTTGCGAGTAGGGTGTGGGATCAATGGTATTTTGCTTGGCTGACCGCCCTCCAGACTCCACTTTTCACGCACAAACCTCAGGTTATCCGACCAACCTGCACTTGGAAGCACCAGACGCTCCTGTTAGAGCTCATCAGTGGTGCATATCCTCAGCCACACCTAGGCATGTATGTCACCACTGCGCCGTCCCGCTCCCGTCCAGGCTGATCCAGATCACCGAGTTAAGCATGTTCAGATGTCGCCTCAATAGTTCAAGGCTTCTAGATCTTCGTGATAATGCGGTGGGTCTTTGAAGTTCATGAATATTTTCCTCGTTCTTATTTCGTCAGCATTCTTGCAAACTCCTCAGTATGGTCGAGAGTGGTTGTCTCGGGCTCCGAGACGGCTATTCGTCCTGAAAGCCTCTCGGAACGCTCCCAAGTGACCGTGCATCTAACAGAGCCTCTGTTGAGGAAGTTCCACTCACGGCCTTCTCGTGGCGGAGGTAGTCCTACTAAAGTACAAGGACGAAAGTGAATGCCTAGCTCTCTCCACCGGGTTAACTGACTGAAAATCAGTCTAGGGGAGATGGATAAACCCTGGTTCTAAACCAACCATAGGTAGCCTATGAGGGGTACAACATTACGCTTACCGGCGTCTGTGGCGGAAAGGTGCACTGGGCATCCAGGGAGTTTAGCCTCATCCGAAGAGTATACGAACTGAGTAACCACTCACCGGTCCGCCATGGGTTACAGAACCCATGTTTCATCCCTCTGCATTTTGGGTTAAGCTTTGGATAGCTAAAGGCTTCGGTTGTGGATTCCTAAGAAAACCATCTCCTGTGACACGGGCATCCCGGCATTATTGCGCCAACAAGCAAATCATGAACTCGGACTATATACCCCTTCCTTCCCGATTGTACCATGTTTTGTTTGGCACACAGTGTGAAACCAGGCAGGTGACTATATATATTCTTTCAAATAAAGCACAGATGGTGCAGGAATCGCATCTACCCGGCCCATCGTCCTTGATGAACTTACTCGGACCCGGACTACGCGCACTGAGAGAATGACAAGACGAGCCAAGAACAACAAAAATGTATTCTGTCACCTTTGGTTGGTACTACCTCATTTATATCCAAAAGTAGGCATGCTTTTATTGGCAGATAACGTGCTGACCAATCAAAAAGCAATTTTGCTGTATCAACACTATCTAACAGTTACTGTCCGGCTTCCACTAATTGGTTGGATACTGGAGATGAAGCTGTAGTGCACTGGACCGCGTGCGAAGGCATTTGAACCACTACCGATGGAGACTGAATAACTTTCTTAAAATTCCTCGTTTAATTTATCAGACTTCTTTCTATTTGCCTAGTTTCTTTCTTGGCCCAAATGTGGCAGGCTGGTCTAACACAGTCTCGTACATAACAACATAATGCATGATAGTAGAGTACGGCGTAATGCAAAACGATGCATCCTCGTCAGAATGCAACACAAAAAACCAACAGATGGATCAGTCACAACGATTTTCACTATTCTCGATGGTTTCGAATAATGGTATTACTCTTAGCTCAGGTTGGTGGTACGCATGGGTTCCTGGTGGCCGAGACTGGCATCTAGGTCTCAAGTGCTTTATTACCTATCGAGGTGACATCCTGTGTGGAGGTGGTGGTCATTGTACTCGTCAGTATTCATAGGGAAATAGTCTTCTGATTTGAACTTGATCTCTCCAAACAACTTGGACATGCAGTTTACTATGGCAGTATTCGGGGGTTGATGATCCTCCGCGGGGCGAGGCAGGGGTTGCACGCGTTTGATCGGTAATGACAAAAATACAAAAACTCCATGAGCCCAAAGTTCAGTAGCAGTTTCATCGTGCTCCCGCACCTACATTGATCGAACATCAATATGTCAATCTACGGCTTGAGCGCTACACAACGTAACGCGTTGACACAGACCACCCCATTCCCATCTAATTTTGGGGGTGTATGGGGTATGTGAGAGGAGTATCACCTCTGAGTTGGTAGTTTAATTGAACCGCTGTTTCGTGATTAAGTGACTCGTAGAACATGAACCCGAAAGTCAAAGTCATAAAAGGAAAATCGGTAATCTATGTGTACGGTAACGGAATAATAGTCAAAAGCTTGGGAATGCACACCTCAATTTGTGGGAAATCCGGTCACAATGTTCAGCTCAGCTAATGGAGATCAAATCACCCGTCAAATTGGGGCTGCAAGCTCACGCAGGCTTGGTCTAGAACAAAGTTGAACAATAAACAAGGGGTTAGGTAATTACATCAAACAGGTGACGTTGCTCTGCGTGGAAAAAGGGAAGAAGAAAAGTTCATGCTGAATCGAGAGAAACATGGGAAACGAACTCCGAAGTATAGAAAAAAATAATTCCAAGTTGACGAAGAAACGAAGAGACAACCATAAAGGATTCTGTCCAGCGACAAAACGACAGAAAGGTGAGACAGCTTGTCGTCAATAGGTAATTTTCTTCGTTATGTTTTTTAGTTGATCAGGCTATCTCAATCTCAGATTTATCATATTAAATAAACTTTAGCTTCTCCAGACTACTCACACTGCTGCAACCATGACGTTCCTTTATTTCGTAAGACTGGGAAGATGGGTAAGATAGCGACTGAAAAAATCGTAACCTGCGGAAAGCCAAACTGAAAAGACGGAGTAGAAGAACAGCGTGGAAGGCTTCGATGCTCTGAGGGTAATATGTCCGCAGGAATTGCGGAAATTCAGTGTGACACCGGCCAAACATGGTTCCACACGAAGTGCGCCGGACTCAGTCCTTAGGGCGGACAGGCTAGATGGTCAAATCGGAGGTGGTATAATGGTTCTCCTAGCGGAATAATATGACGGCTTTGAGAGCAGTCGACCTGTTACTCCCAATATACAAGCGGTAGAGTTTTTAGTATCTACGGGTGGACCGAAAGCGTCGGTTGGTAACACGTACCGAAGCCCAGGAGCGGAAGCTGCTGAGGACTACGTTCTGCTTGCGTTCATTGCTACGGGTGCCAACGCGGGACGGAAGTTACTTATAATGGGTGATTTCAACGAAGCCCGAAATTAACTGAACCTCAGAAACCACTCCAGAAAGCATGCTTTGGGAGAGATTAGTCCACCCATTCAGTAAGAAGGCTCTTATCTAATACGCAAATCAAGTGACAAGACGGCGATTCGGTCAGTCACCGTCTTGTCTTGATCTGGTGATGACTAGAGCTTCAAATAACATAGAACACCTAGAAGTTAGGGAACCCATTAGTAAGAGTGATCAAGGCATAATCCAGTTGCGGCTAAACCTCCAGGGAATAAGTGCTCTCGATAATTTTAGAGAGTGCTTCTCAAAGATAGACGACAATGGCTTGGTAGAACTGGGCCTCTGGCTAGACTGACAGATAGCGATAACAGCAACATAGAATACCAATGGAGTTGGGTCGAAAGTGAGATGTTAGAAAAAACAGAGGTCGTCGCACAACTTAGAAGGATCAATCGAAACAGATTACCACCGTGGTGGACAAACCATGTGGGAAAGGCCCTGAAGCATATACAAAGAGTATTGAAGAAGGCCAGAGGTACCAGCGACTACCGGGTCTTTCTACAGTTCAAAACAGCAAGATGCAGACTACGCCAGATACAGAGACCTTGCAGGAACCATTATGAGGAAAGTATTGCGCGAAAAGCCAAAAGCAATCTTAAAGTAGTCTGAAGCCGTACTGAGGAAAGTTGTAGGTATGGGCAATAAGCAGGCAGGAAAAAAGTAGCGAACTAGTTGAAATTCTTTCAGCAAGTGCGTAGACAGGACCAGGGTGCTCAATGGCTACCTGTGACTAGGGATAGTGAAGTTTCGGAAATGGAAGACGAAGAAATCAACGCGAGAGACACACTAAACAGTCTGAAACAACTAGACGCATCCAAGTTAGCGGAGTCGGATGAATTCAACCCAGCAATAATGAAGCCACTAGGGTCCATCTTGGCAGAACCACCAGTTGAGCTGTTCAACGCATCATTGGACAAGGGTGTACTACCTAAAGATGGGCTTGTATCAATCGTCACATGCGTTCATAAAGGTGGAGACAGAGACACATGCTCCAGCTACAGGCCGATTGACCTGCCATCAGTGGTGCTTAAATCTTTTGACAGAATACTACTAGATAGAATAGTAAATCAATTAGAGAGGAACAATCTGGTAACTATCAACCTGCACGGACTCTGGCATAGGCTTCTTTGTCTCTGCCACCTAATAAGCCTCTTGGATGAGGCAGCCAGTCCAGTTGTAACGGGGAATGCTGGGGCGAGGAAACGACGTTAATATCAAGGCGAACGGACGAACCAAACGAGGGCCACAGATAAAAGAACAGACGGCGAATATGTCGGAGGCTTCCCGAAGTACACCTAAGGAGACATACGGACTAGCAAAAGAGAAGCAGCGGGATCTCGGGCAGCCACCAAGATGGCTCAGGTGAGGGGCTTCCGATCAAGCCGTCAACTGAGACAATGGGACCAACAGAAGGGAAATGACGGCCAAGAGAATCAAGCCATCGGCCACAGGCAACTGGCCATAAAGCAGCCGAAGCGCTCAAGCAGCAGCAATAGCAATCTTGGTGACGCGCACTCTGAAAAAGGGCCTGTATAAACGATTGTATGTGTTCCATGACTTGACTTGTTTGACCGGTGAAATACAAGTATCCTACCGTGAGTTGTCGTCCTTGTTACACAACAGACCGAGAAGAACGAGGGTAAGTCTGTTATCTGGATTTCCAGAAACCCCTGAATTCGGCTAACTGCAAACTGCTCGGATCAAAGGTGGAATAGTTTCAGCTCACTGTGGAAAAAACTGAAGTGTGTGGTACAAAGCCTCAAGGACAGGGTTTCCGCGTGAGAGTAGAGGGCCGCTTGCCGGATAATGGGAGATGGCATGGTGATGTTCTGCAAGGGTTAGTCCTGAGACCCCTGTTGTTCATGATGTACAATAACGACCTTGCGGAAGGGTCAGAAAACCCGTGTTTTCGTTCGCAGACGACGTCAAGGTTGTAACAGCACCAGATGTTGCTGCTGTTCAGCGTGATCTGGTCAAGGTATACCAGTGGTCAGTGGCGTGGGATCTTCCCCTCAATCTGAGCAAATGTCAGTATCTCATCAAAGAGGAAGAACCACGAATAATCCGATACGTGGGTTCACCAGATAATCGGGAGGCACAAACTCAGATCATAGAAGCCCGGGATCTAGGGGTGGTAGTAAGAGCTGACTTCAGAGTCAGAAGGTAATGTAGAAAGCGTGAAAAGCCCGGCACCAGCTAAAGTGGGCGATCAGGTCTGGGAAACGATAGGTCTTGTTACCACTGTAAACGGCTTTCTTGAGATCCCATCTAGAAAACCGTGACCAAGAGTAGAGGTCATTTTTTGTGAGGGACGTTAAGGCTTTTGACCAGCCACAACGGTGATTCACGCGATGGTTCGCATAAAACAGGCGTTTGAGCTGCGAACAGAGGTTGAAGCAACTAGGGTTGTTTTCTTTAGAAAGAAGAAGGAGAGTTGACCTCGCGTTGGTTTTCAAGTTACTAAGCAGGCTCACTGAAGCATGAGGTCATAGATGGGCCCTATATGATTTGAGACGGGATAGCTGCTTAAGGGGGCATGCACTGGCAATCAAGAAAAAGCTTGCTGAGACTCGAATCAGAGGTCAGTCTTTTACAGTTACGGACGCTAACGATTGGAATAAACTCCGAAGGGATGTGATAATCGCCAGCACCGAATTCAGAATGAGACTAGATAAGTTGAGGATGGCTGTGTAGAGGACCGTATTTGGCGAACGATGAGTAGGAGCATGTACTATCGATTTTGTTGGACAACAGACTCGCTCCTTTAGTTTCAATTCCTCAAGGCACCTTTATCTACTAACGATTGCCCCTTACTATGTTATCCTTATTATCGAGGAGAATGACCGAGAGGAGTGTGTGACTAGCTGCAGTGACCTGAAAAGTTGGTGAAAAGAAAGGGGATTGGAGGTCTAATCTGAATCTTCTCTGATTATAGCCAAGTTTTGAAGAAGACTCGTCTCTTCCAATTGTCGGAGCACCGGGGATCCAAGGGGCTCACGAATGCAAAAATCTGGACAATTAGTCATCTCGCCGTCAAGTCCCGGAACCTGACTGCATTGAAGGATACCCAGTCATGATCAGTGGTCGGTGACAGTTTGAAATGACTGTTCAAATCATGGGTCAAAAGAAAAGCGAAGGAAAAGAGCGAAGATGACCCTGAAGAAAAACGAACAACACAGAGGATCGTTGAACAAACAACCGCGGGTGTGAATCGTGATAATGAATGCATGAATATCGAACGATAATGAAGACTGCATGAAAACAGTGAATAGGGGGGGGGGAGAGGTAAGCAACCCGACAAGGGAGTTTGATTAGACAGACACGGATTCGGGAAACCAGTTGGTCAATGAACAGGAGAGCACAGTGGGACCAAAGGATGAGCAAACAATGATGGGTTAGAACCAGAGGTTACTAAGATGCAACTCTAGAAGATAAGATCAACAACGGGCCGAACACACGCAAGGGTTAAAGATAAATAACACATCCTCACTGTTGTAGAAAAGTTGGAAAAATACGTGAAGATGAATGGACAAATAAATAATCTCGTGCGAGTGCGGACGCGTTGGATACAAATGCAATCCACTTTATCCATTGCAAAGATTTTTTGAGTTGGGACAAATAAATTCAGCTCGCTATATCGAGAAACTCCGTTAAACTGGTTCAGTCCAGATCCTATGTTTTCTATCCTAATTTTGTCTTGTACTCACCAAACAATTTGATGCTTTTCACGCATTTTCATCACTAAATTCCACGCCGCATGATGAGTTCCTTGTTCAGTCCTATTGCGTCACACAATTTTTGGTCTTGTTTCTATGACAAGTGTCGATTGACCTCAATTGTCTCTCGATAAATCGTTGTTTTTATCGGTTCGATTTTATCGCCTACGAAAAGTTCCTCCCCGGTTTCGGAATAATCCACGTCATTATTGCCTGGGTTATATGACGAAGCCCAAACTTTTGGACGTAATTATCGTTTCCTCCCAATCTGCTTTGTCCGTGTCAAAGTCTGATCTTGGTCATCTCTCTATCATCTCACACTTCTCATAACCATGTTATTCCGCTTGTTCTTCATCCACGTTTGTGTGTGTGTTCCCTGGGACCATAAGTTCTCTTCTAGCCATCGACTGGTCAAAATGCGCCTATAAGTAAGGACCTGCTTTGTAAACCACTTGACTCGTTCCTGCTTTGCCGTCTCGAGTGTTTCCTGTCTATAGTGGCTTGGGCGTATTGAAGCCTTTTTTGATGGCATTGATTCTGTGGTTGGGTTGTCCACAATTTGAGGTATGATACTGCTAGTATTTGATCATCTGTCCTGTAGTACACGTAGTAAAGCGAGCCTGTGTTCTCTGTCTTTGGACTTGGGGTTCGTTTATCTGCCAGTCACTCAATTTCAGGACGACAATCCTGTACATCCTAGTTACGGAGTCAAGGACGAGCATGATCGGTGGTTCCATCTTTAGAGATGTTCTCCAACGCTGGGTAGAAAAGCTCATGTGGAAAACACCGGTAGTCGACAGAAATTTCGGGACGAACACGAAAACCTGCACAGCCATCACCAAACGAGACACTGATGCTAGCCCTCAAAGAAAAATCGAAAATTGTAAATTTCCGGACGAATTCGTAATGGAACTATACTGAGTGATAGAGGAGAATCTTACAATCACTTTGAGTGGGAAGAAGAAAAAGATGGAACTGATACACCCGAATCTATCGATCAGTTTATCTTCCACTGATCATCTTCTCAATGGCTATGGTTACACCGCGAATAAACTATGTATTCAATTTAGCTAGCGAAACACGACTGATGTCAAAGAGAGACGAGCTCAGTACGCTATAGGGCTTTTCCATGGATCAGACTACTTACAAAATATGATGCTCACGAGGACGAGGACGAGGACGCTCAACTAGAGGTAAAACGAGCATCCGAACTTTGCCATCGAACAAAGGTGCAAACCTCAATGTTGTTACTTGTTGTTCTGTGCTGTGCATGGTATATTATGAATATCACTCCAAAAAGAACACGGATATTTTCATCAACTTTGTGGAAAAGTGTTCCTCGAAAGTATCAACTGAACAGCCAAACACTGATACAGTATTTCCGTTCGACAATGCTCCAGTTCATCGATGGGCGGGTGAAGCACATGCTGTTCGGTATCTTCTTCCCTATAGTCCATTCTATAATCCGATCGAGGTGATATTGCGAGCGTTTAAAGAAACTGTAAAATCACTCCTAAAAAACGGAGCCATGATTCTCAACGTTCCGGGAGATCCAACCCCCAAAAAGCAAAGGTTCGGACTGTTGATGAAGTGATGCAAACAAGCAGTGGATCGAATTTCGCCCATTCCATGTGCTACATTTGACAGACACAATTTCAAAAAACTATTCAGATTTGTAGACCTGATTTTCTTCGATGTGATAACATTTCTATTAGGTAAATTAGAGATTTTCCTTTACAGTACCTATGTATTCAATTTGGTGACTCACATAAGGCCACCAGGTATCCTAACTAGGACCGATAAGTCACACTTGATTTGACCTTATTTGGTATGGGTGTGTCCGATGGGTTTGGTTGCTGCACCCTGGGCTGTGGTTGCTAAATAACAGGCAGTGGCTACTGAACGATCGCCAATGGCTACCAAACGACAGGAAAAACTGTAGAACCATAAAAGTTTTGCTGTACAGTTATTTCGTCAGACATGTTGGGAACTACTAGTAACAGTGTACCAACTGGGGTTCGAACCAGGGGTGAAGTATTGTCACTGAAATACGGTATCCGTCAGACGATTTGGTCTGTCTTTCTATCTGATCAGACTCGCTAACTCTAGTACGAAAACTTCTCTGCTTTCGAATCACCTCGGTTTATTGGCTCAGAACACACCGTTTATACGGGAAGTAAGAATCACTGTCACCAATCTTTGCCACACAGACCAATTGGTCCAGACTTGCACTGGGTAGCTTCGCTCGCAATTGGTTGTTTGGTGGTACGACCAGCCACCATTTGACGGAAATTCTTTCTCGTCTTATTGATCCGCCGTCCTGTTAATCACGCATCGGCTGGCTCAATCCCCGACCTGGATTGTGGACATGTGCTGACGTGTTGTCTGCGTGACTACCAAACAATGCGTCAGGCCATACCCTCACACTGTCCGCTGCTTGTTTCATTCTGGAAGAATTGTACAATATGAAAAGCTGCTCACGCACAAACAGACACACCCAGCGATCGAAAACCGTAATTTACCCCTTATCAACAGCAGCTTGAGTGAAACGGACGCATTGCAAATAGCCGACTGAATTTGGTCACCTCCACAGATTCAGAAATCGAACATTAAAGTTGTTTTAGAGTTATTCTATTTGTGCATCGGCGGTCTAAGTGAGTGTTCTTCCGTGAAGAGTCCACTAGGTGATCCCGATCCGTTAGTGATTCCCTGCGGTTGGTTATGGCACTGCGGTTGCGAGCAGCATTGTCTTTCTCCGAGTTAGCTATGACTTACTCATGAAAGTATCAGCGGATCCAAGTTTCAATAACCTAGTGAACCGATGAATGTTTTGTTCCGTCCCACTAACTCTAGAGAGAACTCAGTTCTGCCTCAGAAGTGTCCTTTTATTAGCACAAAAAAAGAATATGTAGGCTGCTCTCACATTCGCCCACACGTTGCACAACTCATTTCTCATCTATCGATGAACTCCAATGATCGACTGTCTTGCCTCTCGAGATTCCGTTGTCTCAAGCCTTAGGCTTGGTACTGCACCAGGGCGGACTGCCGACGTGACTTGGCAGTCCGTCAACGGTGGGTTAGCACATGCGTTCGCAATGAATTTATAGCATCCCGCCATACATCGGGATCATAGATGAAATATCTGTAGTGTACGCGTATGAGGGTGGGTGTTCAGAGGAGTACCGGTTACGCACTGTTGGTGGCCCTCAATGACCACAAAAACACTTGCGTGCTTCCTAGATTATGTCTAACCATTTATACACTACTTGTTTTTATTAAAATAACTTCTTTATTCAATGAATAACTATGCCCGAATGTAGGGAAAAGGACACACGTGCGCGCGAGCACACACACACACACCCTATAACCACCACCGGGAGAAATTACATTATCAGGGAGAATCGGCAGCTACTTCCACGAACGGACCTTGAAGTAGAATATCACATAAGATACCAGATGAGTTTATGTGCGGCAGTGGTGAGTCAAAACGGAATGTGTGAGTGAGTTACAAACCACAGACGTAACCGTGGCACTGGGAAATTCAAATCGCGTAAGGCCCTAAATGGGATAAACGTGGTGCGAACCGCAGTAATCGCCAACTACACGTACTGAAATCACTACATTCCAGTCTCAAATCAATATGAAACTAAGTATCAAGTGGATGTCGACGGTACGTTAGTCTAGACAACTAAAATAAAATGTTCGGAAATCTTCGATTTTGAAACTAAATGAAAACGGATATTGGCCACCAATTCTTCCTCCTCCTGCTCAGCTGGTCAATCACAATTTACAGGACTACCGTAAAAAGAGAACAGTTTTGTCGTTTGACAAGTTACAATGGAATGTAAAATACGGAACCTCTTCCTCCGATTCGCTACATTCCAGCATAACATGTAGTGCTGACTGTTGTACGTGACGAATCACGGGGCACTGATGATGATCCGTTAGCCGAGATGAACACGGTGCACATTTGAATATTTTGTTTTACCTCAACGCGAGTTATCAATCAAAAGTTGGATTGAAATATGAAACGGATCTCATGGTCAGTAAGGTTGCAAGAGAAACTATTAGAAAATTATGAAGTACGGTTTGACTGAATCGACAAAAGTTGAGTTGATGCAAATTAGAGTAGTCATTGACCCCAAGCGGAGTTTGAAACCACGCAGGGAAGTTGCCCACGCTTTTAGTACTGCGTGGGTTCTAGATAATTGACCAATGAACGGAGAGTAACAGGACCAGATCGATTTCGTGGATTGATAGTTTGACAAAGAAAATATGTTAAGCGGTGGTTGGTCGTATCTACATTCAATCAGAAGAGACAGTCTCCAGAACCAGTAGGACCAATTAGTTTTGTACAAGAAATGGTTACAGCTCCCAGCATTGTTCGCCAACCATAGACCGAGATGGTTCAGAAGTAGAAAAGAGTGCTTCCTAGGACTAATGGGTCAGCTCCGAACAGCTTACATTGTCTCCGTTCTACTTTGGTCCTTACTGGGGAGTCTCATGTCACCGCGACCGATCGTCGTATGAGGTAAGAGTTGTTAACGTTTGAAGCCAGTGACAGAAGGGTATTATATCATGTAGTATTGAGTTGGAGTAAAACCAATAACAATCAATCAAGATAGCCTAACGTGCGTGACTAGCAGTCAGGCACCTGATTTTTGAGTCCCAGTTAGGGCTGGCTGGATGTGCACTATGATGATTCGCAACAAGGATTATGCAGGCTCTGTACAGAGAGCTCCCAGCTGCGAATGAGATGTGAATGCTGCATGAAAATGAAAGCTGAGTATCCGCAAAGATCCTTGTCAACTCCGACCAATTCATCGAAGGTAGTTGTCTGTGGGAGAATGCGTACAGTGTTGGAAAGCCGGTGCAGCTTGAGTTATCCGAGATGAAATTGGAATGCGGTCAGATTAGTACTGAAATGTTTTTGTCTGTTGGATCATCAGCGATGTGATTGCTTAACGTTAGCACGCATATTGCAGTTATGTGGTTGTAAGGGCATGTGGAATTGGGCTTGTACCCTTTACAAGAGCGATCCTCAAACTGTGTAAGAATGAGGTACAATGAAATGAGCCACATGCACACACATCCGCCACTTGTGCATTGAAATGAGTGGATCATGATAAGTAAGTTCGTCGTTTTGAAGTTCAAAGTCGTTGGCCGGAACGGAACCTGTCGTGAAGCATGTGACTACGATATAAAAGTATCAAAAACGAGACAATAAAAACCGTCGGAATATTAAAAACAGCTGACTTACAGCGTCTGGTGGTGGTGAAAATTATCGTTCCAATAGGAACGACAGTGCATTCTTATAACGAATGAATCATTTCATGAAAAAGTTTATTGATCCTTTCCTTATCGGTTAGGTTTTCAATCTTTCTCAGAAGTGTCTATTCAAATGATAACAATTTACCGGTCCGCAGCCAAATCACCATACTGGTTACCGGTGATAAATACGACAGGCTTATCACCAGCGATTGCGACCAGGAACTCATAAAAACAATCGAATGGAGGGCGGATCATCTAAATGTAGACTGGCGGTGGTCAAAAGATCAACATCTTGGACTTTAGACCCTTCTATTCCGGGCTTTAATTCTCGCATTGCAGCCGGTCACTTCTCAATTGGCAGGCTTAAATTGGCCACCACCGCCTGTTCCGACCAGTCCCAATAACTCTAGTGAGAAGACTTCTCTGCTTTCGGATCGTCTTTATTTACTGGAACAAAACAGATCATTTACAAGACAGATGAGATGCCCATAACCAGATTCTTGCTCCAAACTTATTGGCCCAGTTGGTAATAGGAGATTAGATTTTACACTATATTAGATTGATCTTGCAGTGTGAACGTTCAAACCATTGTTATGGACGAACGACTTTTCTGAGTGGTTGGTCTGATTCCAGCCCCACTGGCTGATTCGGCTCCTGGCGGTTCAGACACTGATTGGTACACCACCGGGTTTCGCTGTCTCGTTTTCTGTCCTCAATTCTGTATAGACGATGACGTACTGTCCGCTACCAAATCATCGATCTGCTTCGCTGAGTCCAAACTTACCTTTGATTCGGAACGAGTAAAAGCATGCTTTGAGATCACCGAACCAAAATTTCTTTGTTCGTGTCTGCTACTTCTTGAAATACTGTACTACCGGTATAAAATTGAAAGGAAGTAAGTAAATGAATAGATGTAGAGAAAGTGGCCCACCATCGCTACGAACGTGGTGGACCAAACTAACAAATTTCTCTCTTATTTCACTCGGGTAAGGCAAACTGCCTCAATTCGACGGCGAAGCCTAGAACCTGCAGAGGGCGTATTCTGCACTATTACTTCAATCACTCTGTGCTGCATTTTCAATTAGAGTTCATTTGTCCATCTTTCTTGTTTTCTGGTCGTTACTTCCCCCTTTGATGGTATCCGGTCGGCGGCAACCCCATCCGGGAGAACAGATGAGGGAGTTAAAACATTAGTCATTTGCACTTTTCATACCAAAACATGCACGCCGCGAGGCCGAAATAAGTTGGCAACCTTTCGCTTATCGGGCAGTCAGTCTACCAGCTAAGGGATTGCAGTGCAACCAATCAGACCTAAATAACGCGAGGGAATATTCAGTGATACGCAGTCACTCTTTCATTAATCCGTAGTAAATGCCCAGGTTTTATTCACCGGACTAATTTGATCATTCACTTTTCGCTGGGACGAACAACATAGTTGGTTGAACCAGATCCAAAGAACATTTCGGTAAGTACGTAGAATTTACTGATTCTTGGAAGAATCGAAGGGGCATAATTCTGCTGGTAGAGCAACTGCCCGGTGAGAGGAAGGTTGCCGGTTCGATTTTGGCTCCGGATGTGAACTTTTGGGTGTAAAAAATGCAAACGGATTTTCCCTTGCCTATACAATTCTGGCTTGTTATGCCTTCAATATATTCGACGTATTTATCACTCATTTTTACTCTCTCGCATAATGTACTCGCAGTCACACAAATCGAATGAATTACGATTGTCTCAGTAAGAAAGATAAAAGTGGTAAAGTGTCCCACCCTAGATCGTACTCCTGGAGAACGGTCACCCCTCCGGGCGAACATATCGCCCCGGTCCCGACTCATTTCACCAATGAATCCCCTCAAGATCGAACACCCGCTTCGAGCGAACGCGATCATCGGGCCACATACATACACATCGATAGAAAAGGTCGCTTGATCTTGTGCTAAAGAAGGCTCATGGCCAATCTATTGTAACAAATGCCAAATGTTACACTTGGATAAGTGTGTCCGAACATCGAAGGCTCTTTAGGTATTTCATGGAAAGTCACTGGAATCATTTAACAAAAGAATTAGGTGAATATTCAGGAATTTCGAAAATGCTGTATGCTGCTGTGCTCGCTCAGACGCTTGCGACAGCCATGGACAAACTGCAGTGGTGGCAATTGTAAAGGTACTTACAGCGTTTGGTCCCACATCTCGAAAGCCTGCTAGGCCCACTTAATGTAATCCCTGCGACTTTCATACCACGGCAGCAGAACTCACAAGAGACCATAAATCGTGATGGGACGGTTCCTGACCTTTGCTGACACAATAAAGGTTAATAATTTGCACAAGAATGGAGTTTCCGTTGAGGGGATGGCATCCCAATTTGGTGCAGTGAGGATGCTAGCGTGCATCATTGTGAGAAATGAGTTCGTCATCAAAAGTAGTTGGGACAAAAGAATTTTAAGTCAGTAGAAAATCTTGCATTCACATATAGGTTACTTTAATGATGTCGTAGTGACCTCGATCTTGCTGAGAATATGACCGTTTTCCGAATACCATCCTGGATTAATCTTCTCTACGATCTTTTCTGACGCTTAGTTTCGACTCCATCGTTTTGTTCAGTCGGGTACGTTGAACTGAACTGATTTTTATGAGGTTCCCATCGACCTCGTTTTTGAATCAATTTTACATTCGGTTCGTCGGCGACTATACACCCACTCGGTTCGCTTTCTGTTTCACCGTAGCGTTCGTTTGCATTTCGTGTATTTCTGGTATCGGTACTGTTTCGGTACCATGATATATGGAATGCATTTCTGCTTCTGTCCACCGACTCGAGTCTTCTCTATTCGTTCGACAGAGGGGATTTCGTTGGTAATTCACGGTGAGACCGGATAGAAGACACTTTCATAGGCCGCACTCGAACATCTTCTATAATGTCAACAAAGCTGCGTAAGAATGGTTTCTCACTGCAGAGACGTTAGTCACAGAAAGTGACGACCATGACAAAGAGACGGCTGATAGCGAAAAGGTTTTAGTGAGTAGTGCAATTCAGGTTGCAAATACTGCGAAAATTTTGCTCCAGAGTATTACGGGGAATTAACTCCCGAAGTATAAAACGTAGAAAAGAGGTATATCAGCGACGACAAAAGAGGAAACAATTAACAGGAGACTCTTTTCTGACGAAATAAATTGTCACTTAAATTTTGTTGCTTGTCAAACAGTCAACACTATGGATCAAAGGCGTTTCTGTTTCGGATTCGAATCAACAAGTCACAGTCGGTCACTTTCCCAACTAGCAGCCTTAAATTGGCCGCAAATCCCTTCGTGAAATATTGTTATGTAATGAAAAGCAGGAAATAAAAGAATAAATAATAAACGTGATAATCTTGCTTTAGCCCATCGGAAGTTTGGTGTATCCTGACTAATTATCTTTGTGCATTAACTATGTTTTGTGCTATTTTCTGAAAGTCCCAAGTCCGAAAAGTGAAAAAGTTGGTTGGTCCCAAAGATGTTCGACATAAGGGTGGGCGGAGCACTGCACATGTATATATCACGTTTCGATCTGGCAATTTATCCATTTAGGTGAATGCACACGCTTAGTTTACAACACATCGACAAGGTGTGGTCGACCAACTGCCAAAATGTCTTTTGGCGGGACAAATTTTCAGCCCTCAGGACAGAGCGAATAGATAAACAACCAAGGCTAACAGTAGGAAAAGCTTCCAGAAACGCTTTTTATCAGCCCAGAGAGGAAATCTTTGTCATGCAGTCAGATTTCGAAATCGAACTGAGTCACAGACTGAAATGCACCAATGTTTATCTGAAATACACCTGCCACGAAAGATCAACAAAAACGAAAAATAAACAACTATTGATTTTATCTATCAGTACAAATTATACCACTTCTACGTTCGATGGTCGTTGGATTACTTCGCCTGCCTGTGTTTACAAAGCGCTGGACCCTGGACAACCGAGTCGAGGCTGATTTATGGATAAACTTATCCAAATAAATTAACCATTCGCATGAGAAGAAAAGTCTACAACATTCATCACGGAATATCATGTGCTTTACCCTACAGCATAAGCCAAAATGTAAGTGAGATTTAGATGCGAAAGGACCATTGAACAATAGCGAATCACTCATCGACAGATTACAGTGACAAGAGTGCTGTCGTCAAGATTTGCCTACTGGAGCTGTGTTAAGCGATGGAAAGGATTTATCGGGCTGCGTACTCTTTTACAGCTTAAGTGAACTAGAAGACGTAGATATGAAAGAACTACTAAGAATGTTGCTTATCATCTCTCTTGAACTTGAGTCAAAAGATTCAACACACAAACACACACAGGTGTTCTTTATCTACCTGAACCTCGATATGATCAAGAATATCTTGCTGGTTCTGGAGATACTGTAGTCAAATCCATCCCACAAAATCGGAACTTCGGATGGGAAGCAAATGGGGCGATAAAAATCTGAACTCGATTGATCAGGTCACCATTTTGACAGGATTCATTTAATCACTGGTGCTACGATCCACAGAACTTTCAAGCCTTCTTCAGGCTTCACCCAAATCAATTAACAACATCAACAATGCTCATTTGCATAACAGTTGTCCAGATCAGTGGAAGACAGTCCCTATTTCGTAAGGGAATACAATCATAGTTTGTATGCCCTGGTTTATCTCACTGCTTTCAGTCCGTCTGACGAAATCTCCTTCATTGTCGTTCCATTACTGTCCTCAGTTGTATTCTGACCAATAGACTACTTACTTATTCAGTAAGCAACATACACACCCCATCATACTGGGAGATGACATGACCTATGGAGGTCATTATGCGCTAGTTCGGTGAGTCACCGAAGCAGAATAAACGCACAGTGACTGAATTTCTGAAAGTCTGACGAATGCTTCAGCATTACTCTGTTCATATTGGAGCAGCCAAAACTTTGAGAATTCAGTATATTTGAACACGAAAACGTGCCGCATCGATTCGTTCCAGGGACTCAACAAGTCAAATGTTGATGGGTCCAGTCTGTACACTGCTCTGTGTTCTCTACCCCTGACAGTCGCTCTGAAAAGCAATAAAACAAAGACCTACCTTTGTGTTTACCTAACTAATGAAATCAGGTTTGAACTGTAGGGCTGCAGAATTTAGCAACGAAATCTTTAGAACCGATATTGTGTTGATCAATATCCACCTTAAATTGCCTAGGATAATTCAGGCGAGTCGTCTTGGACAAGCTGAGGTGGATGACTACTTCATCCATGAAATTCCTAATCCGTGGGTCCGTGGGTCCCTTTTGACTTAAAGATCGAACACGATGATGACTTGATAGAACAGTGGTTGTGTAACGCGTTCTTACCTACGCACATTCCATCATTCTCATGTTATTTTAAACATTTAAGTCCTTTTCCTCTTTTGCCATTATTGTTTTTGTGCTGAACCTGAGCAAGATTTCTCTGAGATGCCAAACTTCGCAATCTTTACAGAGTGACAATAATTCGGTAGTTGTCCAAAAGTGACGATGTTTTGTGTTCAGAATGATAAACGGTACAATCGTTTCTTTGTTTTACTGATCTTCTTGACACATTGCTTATGAGTATGCTACCACACTACGTCAGTATGTTTATTTCGTACAATCCCGAACAAGGCGACTATTCAGTTATACAACAAGTCTGACTCACGATCTGTCTCCCTCTCTGGTCGTGGATACACAGACACAGAGAGAACTTCGTGTTGTCAATTTGAAGGCCCAGTACTGATTTCCACTGGCAACTCATCTCGGCACACAAACACACGCGCTTGCATACAATCACAGTCTACTCAACTGATATTGCATTGAAAACCATTTTGCGTTGGCTGGAGGCTAATACTGAGAGCACGTTACTCATTCAGGATCTCGTCGTACCGATAAAGTCCCAGACACATTAGATACGTGAGTAGAAATCCTCTTGTCTCGTCCTCCTGCAGTTATCTTCTGTCTGCCCTACTCAACCCAAATCTCTCGAACACTGAAGTTCAACTTTGCTCTCAACCGATCGATCATGATAAATGTGTACACTGGGCTATTCAGACTGAAATCAGTGTCCATTCGTGGAGCGACTCGGATGATTGAATTACGGGTTTTTGTGAACGGTTCACTGGTTGACAGACTATCATCAACTGACCATGTACTCAAATAGACTGGTTTGGTATTTTTGAACAGGATCCGCAAGACTGCGACAAATAATTCACGCATCACCATTTATCGATCCTACTACTACTTTGTGTTCCACTGTGAGGAACGTTCTTGTCGTGTTTACGTTCTGTGATACGTTCGCTGGGCATCAATAACCCATCTCATATGTGATGATAAATTCGCTGATTGTTTGTAATTGAGAATTGTGAATAAACATCGAATTACCGTTAGTCCTACAACAGAAAGGAAGTCTGTGTTTGGCTGCTCAATTTTATCCGAGTCAAAGGGTCCACTTTTGTTACCACTCAAGGTTAAAAACGGCCGAATGCTTGTAGTGACTGCAATGTCTCGTTTGATATCAATCAAAGATGGGAGTAGAATTGTGTTGATTACGGATTTCTGAGAACGTATTTAGAAACTGACCTTGTTATTATTAATAATAATACTATTATCGTTATTATTATTATTGTTATTATTGTTCATTGTGAATTGGCAGATTTTTAAAGAAGGCAAATTTATCCAAATGGTAAGAGGCCACAGCCTCAATGGGGTTCGAACCCGGGCACTCGCCACCCACCCTTTATTAACTTGTGTGCACTTGCAGCCGAGCCATGAGGCCGCGTCACCGCAGAGGTGTCAGGCTTTATTTGAATTAAAATATCAGTCATCGTGGCAACATTGTAAAGTTTTTAAAGAAAAGCCACAGTTGCATCATAGCACAGTTTATGTCCAGGACGATTTTGCCGTATCTCACGCGGTTGCATGCTGCAGAACGATGACATTTATGTGGAACCATCTAAAATAGTAGCGTAGGGAAATGATAGAAAACAAAGGGGAGAATAAATTACATTACCACAGAAAATACATGTTAACAAACAGCTATTTCTATTGACACAGCGGAAGTGTCCGTTGATTTATGGCAATGGTCTCAAGTACGACCAGTAGTTTTGAGATTCGTTCTCGTGTTTATGGCCCGAAACCCAGTGCTCCGACCGACTGGAAGTTGCGTCATCAACATATAACGAGTGGTGGGACCATATGATTTTCATGCGTGTGAGGGTGGCGGCTCATGCGTGGCCAACACGCAGCTTGCCATCTTAGAGCAGCGACGGCATCACAATGAGTCACGGGTGGCGCAGGAACAGCATGTCCACTATTGAGGTCAAGGCTTGATAAGTGAGGGCGCCAGCTGAATGACAGCGGATCTGCAGAATGCGAGATGGATCCTCTCAAGCGGCGTTTATTTTCAACACCAACCACACCAATCGAACCAATATGTTTTGTGCAACGACTGGGTGCAAGGACCAACACTGTATATAATCATTGCTTTACGTGCTTAAAACGAGATGGTTCGAAGGCACAAAGGTATTCTCGCTACTTAGAGGGTCAATGCGTTTTACCTAACTGTGACCGTCTCACGGAACTTGGGACCAAATTTAGAAATATGTTCCATTGTAACGGGCTCAGACAGATCGCCACGCCCATTTTTATCGGCGTAAGTGCCGATGCTTGCCTGTGTACTTACTGAGCTCCAAGTTTTTTCTGTCTCGTCGTATATCATGTATGTGCCACCCTCACAGGACACCGCACCTTGCGTACTGTGCTTATCACTAGGTTACGCAACGGTCGCTCTGTTCGACCCATGCAGGCTGCTCTGCATCTGCGTTGCAATTGGTAGATCACACTAGATTTGGTGTACACAAGCAGAAGTTGCATCCCCGACAGTGTGAGGATCCTGACCGTTTGATGATCAGTTCTGATGTCAGTTGCTTAACATAATTCACGAAATGCGATTAAACCCATCATGTTTTTCCACGACTATTTCGACCCAAGCCACTTAGGATGACCAGATTTCGCATGCTGTGTCAACCCACCATTATACCAAATATGCGTACGGATTATAAATATAAAACAGATAAATTCCGGATGGCGTCAGTTGCTATGCTATATCCCACTCACTGAGGATGGCGGACGTCAAATCGCATAAAAACCCAAGGACTCTCCGATCCGTATAAACTCGTCTCTCTAACAGACCCCACACATTTCCAATCAGATTTATGTCTAGACTGTGAGCGAGTCAGTCTAATTTTGATGTCTGGATACAGAAGCCACATTCTGGTGACGTTGGCCGCAAGTATGGCCACCTTGTAACGTTGAAACATCATCGTACCCAATCGGTTTTCCGGAGCAAAACTCCTTCATTGTCCTGACATGTGAATCAGTAATCTAACTCCATTCTAGACGCGCCTTGCACATGGAAACTTTTGACACGTAGTATTTCTTTGCCTTGATAATAATCGAATAGATCTCCCCCCCCCCTCTCGCTGGACCATGTATAAACTCACATGTTTTACATACATGGTAGACAACAGTAAACGAACTGATTGTATCTCGTGACTTATGTCTTCTTTCCATTCTCATAAACTGGACCTTAGTTTAGCCGTCTTTCAATAAACGCACCAGGATAATCGTTTTCATTCAAAGACTGTTTTGCTGTTGTATTTCGTAGTCAATCTTTCCTTCCGTGCAAGCCCACTGTGGTCTGTTATGGAATTTCTGAACCGGACCATATTTATATTTAAAAATGTTGAAAGCTTTAGAAGTGTAAATATTGATCCGTTGAAGTACCCTTTGGGTAAACAGATCTGGCGATTGCTCCATCATTCCGCCTGGTTATTTTATTGCCAAGGCAGTGTAATGTGGCGCCTATGTTTCCATTGTAAACCGTACAGTCGGATGCAGACAACATTCATCCATAATCCACACCGTTTGTTTCTTCCAGGCTTTCCGTGATAATTAGAGTATCACCAACATGTTTGTGACCACATAAACTGCCTGCGAGGCCGGATGACCTCAGGCTAGTAATTTGCATCACACTGAGCCAAGCTATCTTGGCACGTTTCCCACATGTTCTTGCACAACCAGTTGGGCGTGTCACCGCTCACCATTTGTGTCGGTTATCGTTGACTGACTATTCTTAATAGTCATTGACAGACTGTCACATAAGAGCCACTCTGAGGCATTAACTTCTGCTTGGTTGTCTCTATCATGCTCGCATCGTTCACGATTGAATGTCATTATTACTGACGTACACATTCGTCTCAGTACATCAGGGAATTCCGCGTAATCTCAATTGTCGTTCGTGGTCTAAGCGCCGTTCACTTCGATTTGGGCTTTTGATAGTCTGTAATCCAAGGGCATCAATTCTCAGTACAATAGCTTTTGTACAGTTCTGACCATTCCTGGATGTTGCTCACCTTTTCCTCAAGATGAATCACAAACGCATCCTCTGAAATGGGTTTTAGTGAGCTTCCCATTGGAATACCGTCGGTCTGTATGTAAGCCCAACCGTGCAACGAAAGGGGAAAAATTGTTGTGCACAGTATTACTTCTCGGTTGAGAACTGATTCTGTTATTCTAAGTTGATTTTGTTCGACGTATTCGCAGACGATACATATAACAAGTTTTACCGTAGAGGCGGAGCAACCTACGTGGGTCGAACAGAGCAAGTTACGTAACCGAGTGATTGAACATATTCTGTATTGAGTTTTACATTTCGTTACGTAATCAGAATCAGGTAAAACGCATGGGGACAATGTTGAAAAACCATGTTCCCGTCGTCGATCGCCACTCATCATCTCCTGACGAAGTAGTAGTATGCAGTTGATGGTGTTTTGGGTCACGTAAACAGCACAGAATATCAAACTATCGAGGTCTACCGCGGCTACCGTCATCGCTCGGCGAAAACGTTCATTGTGCTTATTAACTTAGCTTTGCCATGGTGATGCAATGGAACCCCTCGCTTATTTCCTATTATTTTCATGCATTATCAGTCCACATAAACTTATCTTAAAAAAATGCTGTTCTGCAGCATACGCCGTGTTGAGATGGAGCGCAAACGCCTTGGACATGATTCGTGCAATGTTGTAACGCTGACTTTTCGTCACAAATCTATCTCGAAAAAAGCGTGCGTCGGTTTCACAATTCGGCCACTCTACGCTTTGACTGACCAACTCGTTGCATTCGGCACACTTTACTCGCAGTCCGACCGATTGCCTGATGTTCATCCGCTTTCCGCCAGATGTGTGCATGAGCTTAGATTCTGACAAACGCTGGTGTTGTTGTTTAACCATTCACAACTGAAACACTTGATCGGTCGAAAATCTGAACAGAGATTTGATGAGAGAAAAACTTGAATTGCAACACAGTAAGTCAGTAAATTTGGGCAATAGGTGGATATTTCCCTGTAAAAGATATTCGGTTTTACTAAACCACGGACTTCACTGAACAATCCGACTTCATTACAGAGAAAAGGACACGAAAGTATCGAACGAGCTCGTTTTCCGTAAATTCATCCGCTGGAGAATACAATTACGGATATACGGTAGGAATGAGCATTTTCGGGACAATCTTTTGTACAACCTGTTTCCAGTCATGTTGATCGGATTCTTCAGTTCATCGGTTTTATTTATTTCTTACCATTTTCGCTATACTTCCTCGTTTCTACGGGTAACCTACATACACAATGTTCGTTTGCAGCTCGTCACACCAGCCCAGTACGTGTTTGTAGCGCATAGACAATCGTAATTGATTATTATCCGATTTGACTGACTGGCCTCAATTTGAGTATAAATAATTAACATTTGCGAAAATTTTACCCCAAAATGAGATCCAGTATAGTAAAACACGAAAAATGGAAATGTCCCTACGTGCGCGAAGCTTCTAAGTAATCGGCTTGAACCAAAGAATTCAGATTACAAAACAAGGTTACGCAACTGCTGATCTTGATCGAGTGGCATACACCCTTACCTACTGACCTTGAGGGTTGTTGGAAAAACCAGTCACGCACCGTAGATGAGTCGCTGAATATGACATTACCCCAAGAAATTAGGAAATCACCAAGATACTTGTTAGTTCTGACCTGAAAAAAGGAGTCCATTTTTATCGCGCGCCATCAGATATTACCACTGCATCCTTGCACGCTTTTTTTAGGCCGCCTTACCTGCATTTCTTACTGCTATGTAAATTATCGATGTCATATTCGTACTGTCCGCAAAAATGCTGTGTGAGGGGTAGAACATGTGGTATATTTTGACGTTTCTAACTTGTAGTTAGGCGAGCTTTTGAATCGCACTCTCTGGTACCGTCACTCCAAGACCGTTCGTGTTGTACGATTAAAATAGACGCGACTGGGTCCTTTGTCTGTGCTCTGGGCTGTTCATCTGTGTGTGCAGCTTCTGTTAATTGAGGCCTCTGATAAACACCTTGTGGATCTCTCGGTTTAGGAGCACAACAGGGGCCTTACGTAGTCCTTCGTCTGAAAACTTGAGCCATGGTCTTTCGCACTAGTGGCTATAGTGTATTGTCATCCCACACGGTCACTTATTGTCTGCGGACCGCTTCCATCTCCTTGGCAAAGTCGTCACGTGAGGAGACGTTTCAGTCTTGAGAACCAAGCTTATCGTTTATTCATTCAGTTCGTAGATCATCTACGTCCCAAGAAGCAGACTCAGGCAATGCGACCATCTAACTAGTCGGCCCTGAACCTCGACTCTGGTCCCGTTGGGTAGTAAGTTTAAATCCCCGAGACCAACTTGAATTGTGAAAACTACCCTCTCTTGTCAACAGTTTTGCGAGAGCAAGGGTGGCCAAAAAACAAATCAGCAACGATGACTTTTCCCCCCTGATAACGTTCTAACACTTCTGTACAGGCTCACGAAGCACTTATGGCACCAAAGCGTTCTAAAAAAGAACGGCAGTGATGGGTCGTGATCAGCTAATACTCGGGAATATTGAACTTACCGTTTGTAACAGAAAAGACACGAGAAACATATACTTTCAGTGACAGCACTACTATCCATCCCCAGTTATTTAAACGTTTGTGTCGAACAATATCAGTCAATGAGCCAATGGAATCCGCATAGCACAATGAATTCGGTAGGCAGCTTGGTTGCTCTTGACATTCCACTCACGTCGATTTTATATCGAACTGGATGATGGACTGATCTCGCATCCACGTGAGTCCCAGAACCTTTGACGATTTCACATTTTTGATCAGTTCGGCCGCACGACTAAGTGGTCAAGACATTCTATCCGCAGTATCAGCTACGTGGTCACCTTGCCACTCAAGCTGGTTAGTGGTACGGACTTCAGGACCATCGCAACCATACTTCCTAAGCAGTGTTGTGACCAGTTTCGATAATCAAACAAATAATACTTTTGACGGTATTCTTAACGAACAAATCAGCGAATTTATCGGCACCACCTAGTCGCATTCATCGAACTAAGTGGACATAGCCCAACAGTACAATAACAAGAGTGCCCGCTTGGGTTGGCTAAAGATCGACCAGATTCCGATAGGCCACGCTTACTGTTGTAATGACAAATAGTGAGAAACTGTGAAGAACATGCCTGCGTGCGTAGAACGCAAATAATGAGTCTTCAAGAGGAACGGTTGTAGTAGCTTTGAATCTTACACACTATCGACTAAATGACAGGATTTGTGCGACGTCAGTTATACGGAATGCAACACAGAAGACCGCATGGATCATTGCAACCTTCCCAAGCAACATGATAGTTTCTCCTGGTCTGTGCCAGGGTCTCTTTGGTTCCTAAACGCACGGATAAATTTCGTGAACGGTGCTACTGCATAAACCACCTTAGGAACCGGTCACATTGAGAAGATAGACAACGAAGAATAAGTCACACATACGATTCAAAGCTGATTGTGTTCCAAAAGAGAAGAGGTGGAGGAGGACAGAAAATGAAATAAACCAAATGAAGCGGGCGGTGGAGCTGGGTCGTCAGGGGTGAGAGACCGGAGTGAAATGAAACAAGATTCCCGGGATTGCTGTCACGGAAAGCGGGGTTGGGATGGAGTGGACCAGAAGCAAGATGAACGTGAAAATAATAGCTTCTAAGTGAGAAAAGAATGAAAGCAACAAAGTGCAGAAAAGCAGCTGTGATTGAACTCCCCCAAAGGGGTGATTTTGGCAATGTAGAACCGGAAGTTCGGAAAGATAGTTGAGAAATGGCGAACAGAGGACGGGCTGGTAAGCGAACCACGGCAGGCGCATCAGCAGTTTTACTAGTGGTAGTATTAGCGTTATTATCGATAACAGCGCCGCAGCAGTAACAAAACTGCTAGTGATGATCATAAAGATGGTGGCGGGAGCAGAAATACACACAGCGACAGCAATAACATTGTTCTACGCGGACTGAATAGTGATGAAACAAGGCAAAGCGCGATCACCAAGAATGCCGAAGGCCGGAACCGAGGAAAATCCAAGGGGAAAAAGATGCAAAGCGGAAGAAAAAGAGTAGAAGATTGAATACATATATGAGAGACCGAAGGCAATAACTGAGATCGTGGATCAGTCGATAAGTCCGTTCCGGAACTTTGGAGAGGCAATACACAAATTGAATGGGTGTGAACAGTTCCGGGGTGTTTGGCAAAATAAACCATGGAGGGAAACAACAGTGCTTGCAGAATGAGGGTCTCCCATGCGCGAGCGTTCGAGCGTGCAATCACAGAGGAAAGACCAGACAACTACCGGCAGATCAAATGTGCTTAAGATCGCACCAGATGTTGATTCATAATGATCACTGTGTACAGAACAGACGATAAGATCAACAATCGTGAACGAAAAGGGTGTACGGTTTAGTAAAACGGCTGAGCACTGACCACCAAACTAGCCAAACAGTACGAATAATCAGGGGCGAAAAATATGGGTGTATATATCCGCATATTTATAGGTGCGTGAACAAATATGGTGAATCGAAAGAAGAGATCGTTACGAGAGTGCTTCACACACACACACACACACAACCCATCCCGCACTGTTCCAATCCGTTTCCCTTCGGGAATAGAAAAGAGAGGGTACACAACAGGAGCGAACGTGGACGAATGATCATGGAAACAGAGGAAAGGGGAGAAAAATTCGGGCGTTTCACAGGAAATAAAAACAGAAGCATTACGCACATGCATGGGAATACATTTATTGGCATCAGTCGGTGGATGCATGTGCGTGAATCGGACTATGTAATCAGATGATAAACGAGAATAGACAAAGCGCCGAACGATCTGAATGTGAGTCAGGGTGAGCGTATGTGAAAAATATTGTTTCAAAAGGGAAACATGCGATCCATACATTGTTCGTTTGCTCATTTTCACATCTTTTCTATAATGCTTGGTGTTCGAATGGCGAAACCAAAGCTAACTGGATTTAATATGTCGACGAGGGGTGTGGACCTGGAAAAACCGAAGGATGGACGGGTGAATAACGGGCGGAAAATTATTATCGGCACTGGCGGTACGCGTGTCATAGTTTCTGGGTGTGTGCGTGTGGGCGGGGGGTCGAGTAACTGGATGGGTAAAATGCACAAGCGGACAACGCTGTTGTTTCAAGATGAGGCCATCGAACTTGGGGGCATGGCTACACAGGATGTGATGGCAAGTGTATGTATGTGTGTAGCGAGGGAGGAAGCATCATTGTGACGAAACGTGGCGGGGGAGGGGGGCAAAAATCTGTCAGAATGGTGTTTATCAATTTTGGAGTTTAATTGAAACAGAATGTGTTTGTAACAACGATTAAAACTTGCCCAGCAACGGTGGTGAGGTTCAAACCCGAACGGACGAATAGTCCGCTGATGCGGGCAATTCGGACACACGAGATTAACGCGGTTGCAAATAAGCACATATCATTAGGGCATCATTTTATCCGTGACGATGAATGTGAGATGGATACTGGGGAGAAGGAAGCAATGAACAGAAAGGCAAACAAGCAGACGGACAAACATAGAAACATTGGAAAACGGCGAGATCCGGGCGGATTTGGATGTGGAATGTCCCGCGACGGTCACGTTGACCGAAATAACGTTAACAACACCATAGCGATGGTGATGACGACGGAGACAATGGCGGTGAAATTGGAAGCAACAAACAAACCATAACAACCACAACTACGTTTGGTTGTACCGGCTGTGGTGCAATTCCAATGTGAAAGGTGGCTAGATGTGAGACACAGAGAAACGGCGAATGGTGTACGGAAACGGTAAGTCCGGTGTCCATCTCAGTCACGAATAGTTGCAGCGCGGAGAGCTGAGGAACAGTTGGAAAAGGGCAAGGTCGATCGACAGATCATGTTTCATCCAAGTCAACCAATGACAAAGCGGTACTATTTTCGTCACAGAAATGATATGAAACCAGGCACTGAGAACAACGGGACACAATGGACTGCTTAGAAAATCACGTGGACAGAGAGAGTGCTAGGAAGCAATTGTGCCACTAACCGCCATGTTTGACTTTACCACCCACAATATACAGCCAATAGGTAGACAGGGCTATACAAGACCCAAACCAAAAGTTAGACACGTCCTTAAGGATCAATTTTATTAGTGCAAGTCATCTTATCGTCCTGAGGCGTCATCGATCACAGTCCAGAAGCGCTTAAAGCATCGGGGAATATCTAGCTGGTTAACAAGACGGATGATTACCGTTTGTATATATATATATATATATATATATATATATATATATATATATATATATATATATATATATATATATATATATATATATATATATATATATATATATATATATATATATATATATATATATATATATATATATAGGGGAGAGGAAAGTACTACAGAGAATAAGTACCCAGCGAAAGAAATATGTTGTAACCTTTTTTCTTTTCACCTTACATGTTTTGACGTTTTTTTGTTATTTTGTTTGTCGGAATGACATTTCTGTATTCACGGGACAAGAGTTCGACAGGCAGAACTCACAGTATTGGCGCCCCTGACTTATATTCTGAACCATGTCCGTCGACGTCCTTAACCAACGACAATCCTCGTCCTTTGGGCCCCAACCGGGGAAGCGGGAAGCACTAACCGAAGCCAATGCTAACGCTAACTTCTTCATACCTCAACGCCAAGTCGTGGCTTCACCGCCGTGTCGTTTCTTCCAGTCTTGTCCAGCAAGTGCGAATAGAGCACGAAAAGGTAGACGATACGCAGACATTCGCAAAAAATTATCGAGCCGTCGAAGGCGGTGAAGGGCGATCACTTTGTTGAGAGGGTGGCTATCCGCGTGAATAGATCACGGAAAGGTGGACGATGCGCATGCACTCGTAAAACATGACCTAGACACTGGAGGCAATATAAAACAATCAATTCGTAAAGAGGGCGGCTATCCGCGCCTAACACATGACGGCGCACCTCGTTATCACTCACTCGATGTTACCACCAGATGCGAGCAATGGTTTGGAAACATCGGTTGTCGAACATGGAAAGACGCTGAGCATCTTCAACGCGAATTAGTCAGGTCTCGCTACCGTAGAACAAAAGATTACAAACCGCGATGACGTAAACCCATACACATCAAGGTATTTAAAGTTATCGAATATCTCCAGCTGATCACCACAAGGAATGAGTGCAAGCACAGGCTCTTGCCAGTCTTGCAAAAGTACTTTGCACTTGGAAGGTGCAAAGTGTATTCCACACTTTGATACCTCAACTGAAAAGCGGCTCAGATGGTGCAGCATTGCAGGCACGTTATCACAATCGGCAAGGCGATATCATCGGCTGATTCCAAATAAAAATCTCCGCCTGCTGGGAGGAGTTTTACTTCACCTTCTGGAAGACCTGAAAAAACATTCCGTAGAACATCCTCTATGGAAAAGTTGAAAAGGAATGGTGATATAGAAACACCTTATCGCACTCCATTGTAGACGACAACAGGGGACCGTAATCTTCAACCCGACTTGAGACGTGACGATACGATTCTTTGAGGATAGACACACAGTTCTCAAGAACTCCATTTCTCAACAAACAGTCTCACAGTACATTCCCATCGAGAGAGACGAAGGCCGCACGAATGTCTAGGAACACGATGGTCGTTAGTTTCTCAAAAGTATGAGTATGCTCTAACAGCTGTCAGAGGGCGAAGATCTGATCAATGCATCCACGACCAGTGCGAAACCCAACCTACTCCCTTTAAGTCTGATCTTTAGGCGTTTTGGTACAACCTATTAAGGACGATAAACACAAGAGGCGATTGTGATAAGGCTCATATTCCTATAGTTGGCGTATCATCACGTGAGCAATTCTTAAAGACGGGGACAACAATCGATCCCTTCTTCATGAGAGGACCTGCTCAGAATTCAAAACCTTCGAGAACAACACGAAGTTCTGCAAAGTATCGTACGGTATCACCTTTAAAAGGGACAGAAGAAAGGCCATCGGAGCATGGTGCTTTGTGAAACTTGGTGTTTGCTTACCTGTGACTCGGATGAGATAGAACAACTTGCGGAATTATCCCGTTGCGGCAACACGCTGCATCTCTGATGCACGCCACGACTTTCGGATTCCGCGATCCCTAGGAAAAATTACGTTGAGTGCACGTCTCGTTACGAGCCGTATTCCATTATACTCGCTTCCAGTCGGGATCGCTGGCGTGTGTCGACAAGGTGCAAAGATTCAGCGGAAATCCAGAGTCTTACAGCAACTCACTAGGCCAGAGGAACGCAATGCGTTTCTGATAAGCGACCAGTGCTGGTCGATGCTTTCGAGTGGGGTAATTTCGAGTTTCTCAGTAAATATTACGCGTGCCCATCGATAGACTACTTCGGCATACAGTACTGTCCAAGACAGGTTGTGGCCGAAAGGTAGGTCGAGGTGCTCAGTCCATGACATGGCAAAAAGGTATGAAAACCTTCACCAATGGACTTGATCAATTAGGACGTGGGGCTTTCGGATTGGAGTCCACGAGATCTGCCTACTAGATGGTTGGAAATACCAAGTGATATGGTTAGGTGCCACGGCGAATGACGTAATTGCATCCGGGTTCCTTCCTTATCTTCGTGATTTCCGTTTACCACTTTGTTTTCGGCTCTTTTGCACTTTATGCCTCTATTCATTCTGCCCTGAACTGGACGATGCTGCGAGGTAGTAACCAAAACCAGAGCACAGAAAACCGAGGTTGATGATTGAATGAACTGAATTGAACTGAAAGGTTCCTGTCAATCTGGTAGGAAGCGATTTGGGATATGGAGGGAGCGAGATGCACTCCGTACGCAGATACCTCAATCGTAATGCATTTCCTCAATGTAGTATGACAAAGCAATGCTACCGACATAGTTGCCGACGATGCAAACAGACTAGGAATGAGGTGATGATAGGTCACCGAAGAACCGCGAGGTGAAGATTCATGGGATGCGTTCAAGAGTGACATGAAATCGGGTCTGTTCCTAGTGTGTTCACTTCCTGTAAACACCGTGTTTTTTCTCTTGTGCATTTATATTTGCTTTAGAATCCCATTGTTAACGGGGAACTAAAAGGAGAACATTCTAAACCAGAATATAAAACTGTTGTCGGCAATTATATATCGGAGTAAAATTATGCGACGAAGTTTACGACACATGGCCATTTTGTATGAGGGCCTCAACGCACATTCGTGTCAAGTATTTCATGAGAGACGTGATCACATTTTGGTGGATATTATTTCATTCTCGTTCCGTTCTGGTCAGTTTTTGACGCATGACCCTTGGCACTTCTTTATGCTCGGCGAGCAACAATTCCCTCAAAGTTCTCGATTTTTGTGAGATCGGGCAGCACGCTGAACGTTCCATGACGTTGATACGAAGAAGTAGCAATCAACTTCTGTTCATAAGTCACTTGTGAATGTTAGAATTTGGCATCTGGTCGGTGGCTTTAAGTGATTGTTGAAATAATATTGTTACAATGTATGAAAGTAAAAGTGCATGTGCATCGGATGCTGCGCACCATGCCATACCGCGAATCTGTTCGCTCTATGTCCCCAAGAAAGCATCCCAAGCCACCACTGAATTTCTGTCCTAGGCTCATTGATTGAAGCACTCTTCCTCTATCCTAAAATTTAGCCAGTTTTGGTTACAGACATCTTGATCATATAAGCCGAAAACATCACATCACTTTTCACTGGTCTGTCCATGCTACGTGAGTTTCGGTTCAGGACAAACAGTTTCCGTATATGCAGCAGACTGCACGATCAGCAATATATGAGATTCGAGTGGTTCACGTCTAAAGCAATCGCGCACCGACAACTGAACTCGCAAGGGAAATGACAGAATAGAGAGAGATATCCGTCAAAACGTGAAACACATGCCACGAAAGTGTAATGAGGTCCCTAAAAAGAATGGACACAATGCGTGACTTTAAGGAGATACGAATTGACCATGTTTAGGAGTTGCGTACTATTGTCGCGGTTGATTTTCCTATCTTACCCGTAATTCCACTCAACTAGAAAAGTATAGGCTGAAACTTCGTTATTCTGGTTAAGGATGTTATCCCTTTATTACATCGTCAGAGATGAGATTTTCGGAGCGACTATAACCGCGAAACATGACAAAAATCCAAAAGGGTCGAAAACATTTGTCGTAAGATGCATGTGGCATTATCTGTGGATTGCCATCAACGTGACGTAACTGAGCTTCTTGCAAATTCGATTAATATCTTTGAGGGCGCAATCACTGCGCGTTTAGATTAGGTACACATCCTTTCAACCAAACGACGCTATTCCTAACCAATGGGACTGGATAAGATGAGATAATTATCCGGACCTTGCCGTAGCGAACGTACACTTCCTTTTTGACGCGTGCTCCCATTATCAGATTTCGCTGTGTGTAAAAGTACGTTGAGCTCATATCTCGCTTTCTCTTTTTTAACCGTAATCTTCTGTCCCTAACCACACACCCCCCCCCCTCTTTGCCCCATCTATCCACCCATAATGCTCCCATTGATAACACGGTCGATACTCGCAACGATTCATTGTGAAATAGTATCGGGAATAATCCTCTGTCTGGTAACTCACATTTTCTCAAACCTCGTCAGCCTCTGAATCTCGGCTCCTTCAACGTGCGTACACTCATGCAGGTCGGTCAGCAGGCTTGCGAAGCGCTCACAATAGATTCTCTGAAAATTGATGTCTGCTGGGTAAATGAAACGCGTATCCAGGATTCGAGCAGTGTAATTCAACTAACTGCTCCTGGTATCTCATCGAGGTATATTCTGCGCACTTCAGGAGACGAAGTAGCTCGAGTTGCGGTTCAACGTGGTGTAGGAATAGTCTTGACTGACAAGGCTGAGGATGCCCTGTTAGACTGGATCCCTGTTAACAGTCGTTTATGTGCTGTGAGACTCCAAGGGTCAGTCGGCATTCGAAAGGATAGTTGTGTTAAGCGCAATTTGTCTGTGATCTCGGCGTACGCCCCAACGGAGTGCAGCTCTGAAACGCAGAAAGATGAGTTCTATGATGAACTCGACACCCTCGTTCGCAGCAGTAAAGGTTCTGACATTGTAGTGCTAGCTGGTGACTTCAATGCACAAGTTGGCAAACTTAGTGTGTCAGAAGCCTGTTTAGATAGCCGTTGTGCTTTACCCGCTGAGCGTACAGATAACGGGGATAGGCTTCCCCAGTTTTGTGCAGACAATCGATTGTTCTTGTCTAGCACAAACTTCCGACACAGCTCGCGTCGCACAGCGACATGGTGCTCTAACTCTAAAGGTACTTTGAGTCAAACTGATCATATCGCAGTAAGCCACCGGTGACGCGGTTCTGTTCAGAACTGTAGATCTTACTGGTCCACGTACGTAGAGTCGGACCACGCATTAGTTTTAATGCGATTATCTCTTCAGCTCCATGGTCATCGTCGCAAACCGCAAACCCGATTAGCCGTGCAACGTTTGTGTGATCCAGAATTACGCACCTGTTATGAACAGAAGTTAGCACATGAGCTAGGATCTACGACGAACAGTAATGTAGATGAGCATTGGGATCATATCAAACAGGCGATGCACTTTGCAGCAAGTTTTGCCTGTGGTCCTAGATTCGTTGTCCATCAAAGACACTGGATCTCGCAAGAGTCGCTGAGTAAATTGGAGCAAAAACGTCAGCTCTCAAACCGTAAGGAGATGAATAAGATGCGGAGAAAGCTGCAAAGACAAGTTACGAAAAGCCTTAAGAATGATCGCGAAAATTGGTGGGTCAAGGTAGCCGAAGAAGTGGAAACAGCAGCTGCTTCAGGTAACAGTCAGAAACTGATCAAACTTATTCGTGACACCGGTGGACGGCGCACCCAGGTCAGTGAAACGATTTGGGATAGAAATTGAACCCATCCAAAGCAAACAGCAAAGGCTTGACCGTTGGGCCGAATACTTTAAGGAACAGTTTAGCTGGCCGCACGCTAGTGTAGTTACTCCCGTGTCAACAACTGCGACTCCTTGGGTGGTATCACTTGAGCCCCATCGGAAGTAGAAGTAGAGTCATGCACTCGATCACTAAAGCGAAGAAAAGCGGCAGGTCCCGACAAACTTCCCCCAGTTCTTTTCAAACTGGGCGGAAATTTTTCGTAAAATCACTTACTGCTTTGCTCCGTGACATTTAAAACGCGGAGGGTATTCCGTTAATATGGAGTGAGTCGTTGATTGTTCCCATCTTCAAGAACAGAATACGCAATGACTGTAGTAATCATCGTGGGATTAGCTTAATTATGATAGTCACCAAAGTATTAGCTTCAATTCTGCTGCACTGTTTTACACCCGCTCGCCAGAGGAATGTCCACGAACAGCAGACTGGATTCCGCCCAGGTCGAGGATGCATCGACCAGATTTTTACTCTTCGCCGACTACTTGAAACGCGTCACACGCAACGCCGACCGACAATAATGATTTTCTTAGACCTGAAAGGCGCCTTCGACTCAGTTGATCGAACAGCGCTTTTCAGTACTCTTCATCGAAAAGGTATGCCCCAAAAGTTCGTGAATCAACTGAGGTCATTGTATTCTCATAATTCTGACCGCGTTAGAGTTTACGGTGAACTATCCGGTCGGTTCGAAACGACCAGTGGTGTTCGACAGGGATGTCCCATGTGTCCATTCCTGTTCAACTTCGTTGTGGACGAAATAATGGAGAGTGCGCTGCAAAATCTTCAGGATGTAGGCGTCGAACTAAGAAATAGTGAAGAGCTATGTGACCTAGATTACGCAGACGATGTTGTCTGCCTGTTCGAATGCACGGAACATGCTCAACGTGCACTAGATAGACTCTCAAGAGCTGTAGCTCCATTCGGCATGCGCTTTGCACCTTCAAAGTGAAAATTGATATTGCAAGAGTGGACGTCAACGGTTCCGAGCTTGATGTTTGACGGGGAGGTGCTGTCAGTTGTCGACCACTTCACCTACCTCGGTAGCTGCGTGACGACGGATGGGAGCACTGTAGTAGAGGTGAGTACGCGGATATCCAAGCCTCGAGCGGCGTACGCTGGACTGAAGCACTTGTGGCGTCGACCTGATATTTCACTGAAGTTGAAAGGTCGTGTATACTGTGTCGCAGTGCGTTCAGTTTTGTTGTATGCTTGCGAAACCTGGAGTCTGTGCGCTGAAGATATTAGTCGTCTTGAGGTTTCCCACCACCGATGTTTACGTAGTATCGCTAACATTGGGTGGATTAGCCGAGTAAGCAATGCTGAGGTCAGAAAGCGAGCAGTGGGTACTAATTCAGAGAACGTTCTGTCACAGCGTATCCAGGTGAGTAGACTTCGTTGGTTGGGGCATGTGTTACGTATGTCAAACACGTCTACCGTACCGTGTTTTATTCTCCGTTCCTCCCAGGGAGTGGAAGAGACCACGTGGACGTCAACAGATGACGTGACAGTGAAGAATGAGAAAATGTACAGAAGACTTAGGAAAAGTAGGTGCTTCACGTCTTCGTGGTTGGGGTCCAAAAGATCCATCTACCAGTTGGCTGGAGACACTGAAGGATATGGCTGTGAACCGCGAACAGTGGCGATCGTGTTGTCACTTTCTGTTGAATCAGAATGACTGATCGATTTGCGTTTGTACAGTTAGACTGTGTATTTCGTGTGTTGGCCACTAGGGCATTCTTTCCTTTTCCCACCCGTGTAGGTCCACTCCCTGTCCATCTTGTACATTCATACTTTCTAATTCAGCGTGCAAGATGGTGAGAAAGGCAGTGGTCATTGGGGCTTGCCCTATTGTTTAACGCTGTACGATGATGATGATCTAATGGTGACAAGTATCTATGGAAGTTGCGCGATGCTCAAATTGAACATTTTGAAGAGACAAATGAGGATTTCCCGATTCGAATACAGTCTCAAATGGCGAAAAAAACGCCACGGCAACTGTCACTATCTAGTCCCCGTTTCTCTGTCATTTTCATGACACTCAAATAAACATTTGCGTGGACTACCACGATAAGGGGGGGGGGGTCGAAAATAATTATTTTTGCATCAGCAGTATTGAGGATGGTAATCGAATTAAAAAAATGACACCCGAACAAAACAAACCTTCGATTACATCATTTTTCAACTGTTGCACTTCTCGTCGAAATTCGGACATCAATTCCCGTTTGAACGCCTCCAAATCGGCTCGTGAAACCGTGCTGGTTGCAGCCGAACAACCATTACCTGGATTCGATCCACTCGCGGATGGACCGTTTCCGTTCAACGTGTCCAAAAATGCACTGGAATTTTTACGCCTGAAAAATCGAATTGAAAAGAAATTTGTCATTCGGGTCAATTGTTGCGCAGGTGCATGAATCGCTACCGCAGAAAACTCTGACGAATGCGCGAGCTACGTCATTTGTTGACACGCAGACGCGAAGCAAGCGCTGTTTCGAACCAGCGCCCCAACAGCCCAGTGGTGACGTGTTTGTGCGACTGAAAATCGCGCCCCGGATGCCAATCCTCCTCATGTTCTGCAGCGGATGATTTCAAACAAGCCAGGTGAAACAGTTATTGCATAGGGCTTTCTGAGAGTCCCAACTATGAGTTGGGTGCTGATGAAGCATTTCACAAAATTATCAACAACAAAAAAACTGATTTTAAAAAATCAGGCGGATAGGAGTGTTCTGTCTTGTCTAACCGTGTCGTTTACGAGTGGGCCAACTATTAGACATTGGGAATATTTAGATAAGAATGAGCAGGCGGAGATAGAACCAACAACTACTGACCGAAAGATGAGCTAAACCAGGTACATATATCGGTCCAGCAAGGGAGAATAGCCATTCCAGAGAAGAACACGGCTGAGGGGGGAAAAGAAAAACCGACTGTATTGTCAATTCCTGCCGAGATTTTGATCACTACAATTCAGTTCAATTCAAACAACCAATATCCATAAACTGGATGCGGTGACTACGGTACGTCGCCATAGCTTTAGTGAATACAACTCTTTTCGTTCATAAAAATATCCTAATAAAAACAGAAAAACACTTATTCGTGCTCTTGCTCTCCGTGACTGTGTGAGTAGATAGTACCAGAACTTTGTTTTCCTGCGGTATTTCTCATGTCTGTGGTTGACGATTCTCCGGGATAGTGCAGGGTTACCCTTGTGGCTACGGTATATTCGCCCCACCCTCTAACCCCATATATGAGACCGTCTAAATGGAGTCCATGTACACAGAGGTTAGGAACACTAACGGCGGGTGCAATAAGCCACGACCAATCAGATTGATGCATTTGGACGTTTTCATAATCTTACTGATGCTTTCACTTGTAACTATCTTCATCAGTTCGGAACTGTTACTCACTTTTTCTCCAACGGATTTTGTCGGGATAGGAAAAAGGAAAACAAATACACGATCAATGATTTTTTTAGTTGAACTGAATTACAGTTATATGACTTTGGATACAGTAGGAGGAAACCAAAAGTGATGTTCGCGAAGTAACCAATAATCGTCTGGTTGCTGTCGGACACCACCCGCGTATCCGATTCTTGATATACTTTTTGAAACTCCTACGCTGAATCAGACCGCGATGAACAGCCGTTGCTCCACATACACCTTTCTACATAGCCTTGGAGACCATCTCCAGTGTTGTTGTCACCGATCGCGTTCGCTTTTTACTAAGCAAACTGGATCGAATGGATCGCACTTGTATCCGACCCACCTCCACTCCCATGTGCTTGTTTGCTTATCTACTCCCACTGTCCCATTTTCTAACCGTCTTTCTACTACAATATGGATAGATGTTATCCATCTTTAACCCGTGTATGTGCTTGGTCCGTTGTTGATCTTATCTTCTAGAGTTGCATCTTAATAACCTCTGATTCTAACCCATCATTGTTTGCGCATCCTTTGGTTCCACTATGCTCTCCCGTTCATTGATCAACTGGTTTCCCGAATCCGTGTCTGTCTAATCAAACTCCCTTGTCGGGTTGCTTACCTCTCTCCCCCTCCCCCCCCCTTATTCACTGTTTTCATGCCGTCTTCATTATCGCTCGATATTCATGTATTCATTATCACGATTCACACCCGCGGTTGTTTGTTTAATGATCTTCTGTGTTGTTCGTTTTTCTTCAGGGCCATCTTCGCTCCTCTGTCCCCTCTCCGCCTTAGTGTCCTATGACTTGAACTGCCGTTCCACGTTGTCATCGAGCAGCGATCGTGACTGGTCATTCTTTCCCACTTGACCCATGTATTTGCCTGTCCCCTTGCTTATTGTTCGACTCTGTTCTTGCCCCTGCCTGCGTGCGCTTGCGATTTCTTTCGAAGGGTGATTTGATCTCCATTAACTGATCAGTACATTGTGACCGGATTTCCCACAAATTGAGTTACGTAATCACTACCGCTTGGCTGGTATTCTTTCAGGGTGCACACAGTTTACTGACTTCGCGTTCTCTGACTAAGGATTCGGGGTTCGTACTCTGAGATTCACTCAACCACTGGACGACAGTCCGATACAATCCCCTTTCTGTGCTGTTTCAGGTCACACCATTTAGATTATATACTGAGGCTCTAAGCGTGGCAACCAGGACAGTCCATCTGTCCCGCACCGCTACCATGCTGCACTATCCTTATTCGGTTTCTGGGTCGTGTTGCCACGTGGGCATCTTCAATGTAATCTCGCTTCTCCTATCGGTATTCTGATTCCTTGACGCGTACTCCTCTACGGCATATTCATTTTGGAACAACTGAGCTGAGAATCACACAAGAACTACACAAAACTTGTGAAAATGAGTGGGCCTTGGAAAACTAGAGGCTGTCGGGAGGGGAAGCTGGCCTTCGTTGTCAACGACGAGATTCGAACCCAGAATACCAAAATCTTCAGTTCGCTGTGATAGCCGTTCAACGAGCGTGTGCGTCCGTCTAATAATCCATTCCAAACTACAGCACACAGCGACTCATAGACTACTAGAGAAGTTTTGTTTGAACAACCATGCACTGAGTTCGGCGCCTTTGGTTGCTATCTCTCAACAGCAACCTTAATCGGAAATAATAGGAAATTAAGAGTAAAAAGAGAACCACCTTTGGTAGCATCAGGCTGATATAGAAAATGAGTGAACATAAGAGCGCCAGTGATCGAAACACCTAGTTATATCATCCAATACATTCAACCTTTGAGTGAGCGAACCTCTCGGAGCTTATCCAAGAAGCCTATCATACCCTAGTCAGGGTATTCTTACCCTGGTCATGGACTGGTCACCCCTGCTTATCTTCCAATTACTGCCAGTCTCAGTAAAGTATACTCACTGGGAACACGCACGTGCCCCAAACAATTTAGCCTGTTGAGCTGTTGGTGTTTCATTTAGTGACTTAATTACTAACAGTATTCACTATTCATTATCTACTCATTTTACTTCATTCATTAAACTAAGCACAGTTTGTTTTCTTCTAGAAAACTAACAAATTTATGACAAAATATTCACATCTCTACCGATCTTGTGAGCTTCGCCACACCTGTTTCTCCTGCATCCGTTCTCATGCAGTTATTCCCAAATTTCAGTAAGATTTCAGGTTCTATCCCATGTCTCCTGGTATCACCCATTGCGCTCAGATTGTATTCGGTTTTGCCAAACAAACAATATGACGCCGGTGTATTCGTGTTATGACACTTACTAACTGATCATTCAGTACATACGTAAGGAGCCGGATAATGAATGACAGGGATCAACTGGATGAGGTCATGCACCACCGCACACGATGACAGATAGCTCTGTTGTCGATCCCAGCCGGATTGATCGATAGCACGCATACTCAGACTCTCAATTTGTCTGTTGTTGTATTCACAAAGACACAAGCACCGCATGATAGCCCGCATTTCACTGTTATGCGTGCTCAGTATCTAGCTATTTATGTGTGATCCAAACGAAAAACTACCACCTCCAACCACGATCCCACAGAGCTAATCCGATCAGAAAGAAATCAAATAGGTAAGGACAGATAGACAGAATATGAGGACAACAGAAGTCACGATTGCGCCAACAGTCATCGGGAACTGAGAATCGCGAAAGCCAGATCAGGTAGAGTCAGTTGATTTTCAACGAGTCACCGAGAGTCGATCGCGCAATAGTATAGACGCAAGACCGGCACTGACTGGAACGCCCGAATATCAAGGGAGCTAGCAGAATATTAAAGTCTGTGTTTCGTATGATGTATGTTATTCAGTCCACTGGTCAAGATTTCCATGAATGTTCCTCATGTCCGGAAACTGATTACTTTTAGCCATCTTTCCAGCGTTGCCACATAATCCAAATAATAGCGCGACAATTTCCACGAGAAGTTTTGTAGAAATGCATCTGAACGCTTGACCTAGTTCGATCAAGGAAAGTGTCAAGGAAGGATAAACGGCTTTCCTACCTAGGGACATACATCTCAGTTAGTGAAAAAAGTATCATCACGAATACAAAAGGCTATGTTACTATTCCAGTCAGCACAGCATCCGTTCATCCAACTTTACAACACGGCTTTGAAACCTGCTTGCAAATGAGGGAAGACACATGAAGATTGACGGGTATTCGATCATGAACTTCTGCACAGCTGCATTGTTCTAATTTGGTGGGAACGCCATTCCAATAATCTTGACGTAGGATGTACTTTTAAGACATATAGAACAACTTACGAGCCAGCATTCGATTTCCACGAGTAACAGTGACTGAAATGTGTAGCGCGACCTTTCTCTGGCCACCAATTTGAAGTTACTGGTCCACCGTCCGACGGTTTCATCATCCACTCTTCTATCGTTGCTACTTTGGACCTTGTCTTGGCGGTGCCCCATCCCCAAACTTTTACTGACCAATCTCGTGCACAGGCGGTCAGTGATCATTATCAAGTTTCTGTCTTCAGATGCCGTACCTTTATTCCAATCTTCCTATTTCCCCAGACTGCCAGGTTGTGAAAACTCGGCCTCTTTCTGTCTTCCCACCCTTCCGCCCAACTACAATCTTTCTTTTTTCAAAAGCAGTATCAACAAGCTGGTATTGATGTGAACGTTCCCCAAAACTCCCTCTTACAGTATCTCCTTGAGCTATCGGGTTTACCACTCTACCTACCGGAAATCACTTTGCGTAATGAAAAAGAAATGATTCCTCAGTGTGCGCTGTTCGTCGAAACAGGTGGCCAGCAGAAGATTGAACAAGATGGTCACTACGTTACGCGTCGAAAAGGAATGAAAAGTCGAATGAGCCGGTTTGATCAGGTGAGATGTGTCCGAACGTCCAGTTTGGAGTTTACGGAATTCGCATATCGGGTGACTGGAAAAACTAGGTGGCACGACCAAGTGCCCCAGTTAGTTGTCTAATTGAATTAGAACTAGAACGTCAATGATATTTCCTTATGCTCCACTCAGCTGTTATTTTTTGCATTACACACAGTTCGACAAAAGTCGCTCCCGACTTGTTGAAAGGTACCAACCAAACCAGAGCATTATAGAGCAAGGTGTTTGGTTGAAAAATAGAATCAATCTGACTTCGAATACGACGCACGTTGAAAAAATGTATTGGAAGACGCGTGAAATACAGTTCAATACGACGCAATCTTCTGAAAGGAACAATATGACCTACTGATTATAATCCATGGTATATGGCATCAAACCTCAGTATCGCTGGGAAACAGTTGTGATTAAACTGGAACAACACTGAATTTATTGAGATAGTCCTACTTACGTCATCTTCCCATATCACACACACCCAATCCACACATACAAATTGTGAAGAAATGCAGTTCGGTACGTAAAAGTTCCAGCACGAAACATTAGCCGGATCTTTGGGCCGTCAGTCAATAATCGAACACACATGAACTCAGACGGAAGCCGTACCATGCGCAACAGCACGATAATTTATCTGTTGCAGTAGTCTCATTACCGAGGGTAATTTTACATCTTACTGAACGGATTTCTGGATAGAAGAGACGACTGAACTCTCTCTCTCTCCCGCTCCCCTGTTCCTTGATTCGATTCTTCAAAGAATGCGTGTTTACAACGTCCACTCATTGTTTCATTCTGACGTACAGGTTCATCGGAGAGAGTAGCTATAACTACGGGGGCTTATAACACTAACAAGTGGAATGGAGAGAAATGAGCCTGAAAATTAGCGATAAATTAAACCGCACAAGGTAATACAAGGTCTCACATCTTTTAACCATTATTCTCGTGATCCCGTGCTCTGCTTACAAGTGCAACTACTTATCCCGTCGCTCTATGTATACAACCATCCGACAGACACATCTCACGAACCCCAAGTTGGAAGCCTAACACCTATCTACTCGAAACGTTGTGTCCCCTTTATCCGGCTAACAAGAACGGAAAGAAAACATTGCGAGATGCAAGTATTTCGTTTACCCTTGCCGATCGCGTACGCAAGAAATGTCAGTTTATATATGATATGATTCATGGAATATAGAAGAAAAAGAGGAAAATATCAATCGCAAGTAAGTAAGTAATCCTTATGGGGTGGCGTGGTTCATGCCAGCAGAGGCAGACCGTTTGTAATAATTGTTTCTGCACAAAAAGAGGGGCTTTTTCTGTCCTAATCAGTATAGCTTCACTAAACGCCAGCAGTTTTGCATTCCGGTTGCATAATCGTACTTTGAACGACCCGATCAGGTCAGTGATTGAACACATACCAAAATGGCTTTTGTATCCAATGACTCAACTGGGCCAAACAAGGCTAATTCCGGCAAGAAATCCAGCATTATCTATTGCGAGGCATCTGCTTTCAACAGATCATCGAGTTGACCTGGCTCGACCATTCTATGTATAAGTACGTAGCCGGAATGCAAAACTGATAGCGTTTAGGGAAGCTGAGCTGATAAGGACACAAACCCCCTCCCCTCTTTGCGCACAGAAACAATTATTACAAACTGTCTGCCTTTCCCGATATAAGCCACGGAACCTCACGAGAATTGCTGACTTATTTGTGAACATTTTCCCCATTTTCTCACTATGTTTCGCATGTACTGTATCACATATAAACCGATGTATTCTACGTACGCAATCGACATATTACACGGTCAAGTAAACTGTTTGGGATTACCACTCCTTTTCACCATGGAATGACTACCTCGAATCACACACCCCAACCGGGACCTTATTCAGAGAACAATTTACACACCAAGGGAGTCCATCTGGGGGCAAACGTAACACATCCAACCACCATAACCTATTAAGAATAATTATTTTCGCCATATACCACTTCTCGTGGTGAACTCAAGTGGAAAATTACCACAAGCACGAACTGCGCTCCAGCTGTTCGCATTCAAGGACAAAAAAATAAGGAATTCACGAGAGAATCACGTGATCGACTGAGTTGCGAGTCGTTTTCAAACCGAAAAAGACATGTTGTGGGCCTAAGAAAGACGTTTCTGTGTTCTAAAAATCCGTCGTAGGGTAGTCCATACAACACATGCCAGGTCTGAATTTGCCTTGATTTTCACATGTACATTGTTCACGAGCGCTGAGTAATTAGCAGAGAATAGTGTCGGAGAACAGTAAGGATGAGATAATTGCCAAGCTGGTTTTAGCCCAAAGTTCAGTCATTTCTTTCTTGCGAATCGGTACAATCACCGAATCACACAACTCCCTGGGAATCTGATCACATCCAAATTACTCTGAGTTTTGTTCAACCCGATGTCCAAGTTTCAACTCCATCCTTGAAAAGGGATAAAGACAATCCAAACGATCTCACGACTTGGTACTTCACGGGATAAACTGGGTCGTCTGCAGTTGAATGAACAGCACAAGATCATCAGTAGTTCATTCATCCTTGTCTGTCATCCGCAAATGCTCTCAGTGAAGATCACTCATCGCGCGATTTGCGTTGAAATTTCAATGTACTACTGATCTAAGTGTGACGACTGAGGACGAAGATAGGCTCACAAAAATACACGAATAATCAGATTTGGAGTTGTTAGCTACATGAAGCCAAAAAAGGTCAGATATGGCACTGAGCTATGCGGAAGCGAAGCACCTGAGCAAACAGATGACTGAAGACGCTGGGGATGAAAACGATGTAAGTACATTAGCCAGCGACTTTTAGCATTCCATTACCATCGGTCATTAATAACCGACCGGTGGGATGCAAAAAATAGTAGTGACATTTGGGGAAATTTAGTACGCAAGCTAATAAATCGGGTCAACTGGAACAAACTCATTGATTCAGAGATCTTATCCGTGACCGATGACCAATGTTCAAAAAGTAGAACTTTGAATGGACAATTTGAACACCACTCAATTCTCGAGAACAGAGAGGAACGAAGAAAGCAAAAGATGACCTATGAAAAAAGGGGTCACACCAGGCGTAAAGAACAATAAATAACGCAGTTATCACAATGCCATATGAAGCACAACAAAATAACGGGGCACTGAGCGTAAGACAGATGAGGAACTCACAAAGTTGCAAATCCGGGAACGATCGATGAAGTACTGGTCCCATTGCCGCCGGAAGTTGTTGCGGCTGTGGTATTAGTGATAGGTGGTAGCGGTGGTACCGGAGGTATTGACGTGTTCGCAGACGCGGTGCTGGCTGACTGGGATGTGCTGGCAGTCCAACGTGAACCAGCAGAAGATCCCTGTTGACCCGGTTGATCTCCACCGGCTGCACTCCCATCGGTGGTGCCACTTTCCTGTTATGTTGAATTCACAGGAAGTAAGATAACCCATAATATTCAAAAGCGTATCGACGAACCAAAGAAATGCCAAAAGCAGAGAAAATTTTCCGTCGTGGGCGAAGGAAAAAATATTTTGAAACAGGACGCATGTACGTAATCTAAGTGTTTTCAAACCATCCGGTCTAAGGGGAATTCCAACGATTGTCCTAAGAATGTATGTCCCAGAGTTAGTCCCCACTTAACGTCGTCTGTTCCCTTCTCCCCTTAATCGAAAAACTTTTCCCCCTCTTCGTGGAAGGACGCCATTATTTTTCCTATCCCCGAACATGGTGACCCTTCTGACCCCAACAATTATCGTCTCATCACCCTCAATTTGTGCTTTCGAAAGTTTTTGAAACAGTTGTCTCTGACCAACTGCATTCACTCGAAAGTGAAGGTTTTCTAAGTCAATATGGATTTCGTCCGCATAGTTTTACGGGCAACCTACTGGGGGTCACTCACACTCTTGGTCGGCGGCACTGAATAACGACGGAGAAACCCATTTGGTCTCCCTGGACATCTCAAACACCTTCGGCCGAGTTTGGCATGGAGGCCTGCTGTGGAAACTGCCTTCGTTCGGGTTCCATCCGGCTTTCATAACGTGGATGTCATGTTTCCGCAGCAAGCAAACCATCCCCGTCCGAGTCAATGAAGCTCTATCTCATCCGTTCCCTTTGAATGCTGATGTTCCCCAAGGTTCCATAATTGCGCCCACCCTCTTTATTCTGCTCATTAATGTTCTTCTATCTTCAACCTCCAACTAACCTCACTATTTTGCCTATGATGCCACCCTCCCTCGCTCCCTTTCTTACCTTACCACTTCCCAGGCCATCATGAACATCGATCCCGATCGTTCTGTTCTTAATGTATCACTCGCTTCTGATCTAGAACAAGTCTCCGCTTGGGGCTCCACCAACCACGTGTTTTAATGCCCCAAAAATTTCTCTCCCTTCTGCTTCCCTATAAGATCTCCCTTGTTATCCTCATCTGAAATTTGGCTCGACTCCCCTTCATTCCACAGGGTCACTTTTCTTACTGAGCTTATCCATCAATTCCTCTGTTCGTTGGTCTCCTTTTTTGTGCCTACGCTCGCTTCCCGTGCTGCGCGCAAAGTTGGTTTTCTATTCCGCGCCAGACGTTGTTTTACACCCGGTCACTTTCTTCTTTTGTGCAAAGCTCAAATCCAACCGACCGTTGAATACTGCAGTCATGTGTGGGGTGGAGCTTCACACACCACTTATTGTCATCTTGATCAGGTTCAGTGAAAGGCTATCCGGTTAATCAATGATCTCTCCTGTGTCCGGAAAATTGGTCGCCGAACAAACGGGAGTTTGACGCCCAGACATTTAGTATTAGCAGGATTGTTAAAAAATTCCGATGACTGAATTACTCTAATCTTCAAAAATATAACATGTGCGTTGCTGCAACTGAAAATGCGGATCTTGCTCGTTGAAACACACACTCAAGTTTGTCAAATGTCGCACCCTCAGATAGTAGCTTTTCCAAACCTTGAAAAGTAGTGCCCACAAAAAAGTCGCAGCATTTAAAATGCCCCCAATTTCGCTCAAACCAACATCAGGTTCTAAAAAGCAGCACCCCATTGGCGAAGGCTGTTCTCACACGTGATTGGTCAAAACAAGCCATCTATTCGACTGATCGATTCAGAGTCGCCAACTAATGTATCAAAATTATCTCACTTCGTGCATCAAGTGCTCTTCGTCGCTTGAGGCACAAATTTATTGAAAAATAAGGCGGAATACATGAAAATAATGGGGTAGAAGGCTACGATTAAGCCCGGCTGGGCTCAACGTTCATATGGAATAAATGCTGAAGTCATATTATTCCTCTTAAATGCGGACTTAAGTATTAAGCGTTGTCATAGATGAAAACATTTTCTCAATCAGATGCTCACGGACATCAGCAAAAACTATCGCGCAGCAGAAAAGCGAACTCGTTATGTAAATAAGGGCGAATGTTATGTAGATGAGATTAGAAAGGTAAAAAAAATTAGGTCATGTTAAGCTTTTATTGCTGCTATTTTTCTCGTTTGGTTTCGTACTACACTTTTATAAAATAAGAAACATACAACTAGGGCTAATATTTTCACATTTACCGCGAACAACATGGAACTATTTGCACCAAAACAGCAAATTGTTCCTGGAAAGAACGGTTGTTTTGTAACCTAAATCGATTCAAACGGGTTGCGACTGTACATTCTTCCTGTTGAATAGCTAGTATTAGACATTTTCCGCTGCTCTCTCTCTCTCTCTCTCTCTTTGTGGGTGCTGCTACTGAAGGTTTGGCAAACTTCTACTTTCTGAGGGTGCGACATTTGACAGACTTGAATGTCTCAGCGTGCAAAATCTCAATATTCAATTGCAGCAACGCACAATTTACATTCTTGAAGACTAGAGTAATTCAATCATCCGCCAATAATGAATGCCCGGCAATCAAATCTCCATTCGACCAAATGCCTGGCAACCATATGTTAGTTCAACAAAGTGTCCTGCGACCAAAAGTTCAGGATTCAATCCCTCCCTAACCTCAATTTTGCAGCCACTTGGCCATTGCGGGGGAGTTGCTTCACTATCGCTTTTCTCCCGTTATCATTTCCGTTTTTGTTCAACAGAACTCGTTTCCGCAAATCCCGTTTCCCATAACTCCCTCTCGTTCATTTCGTGTGTAGGCGGCCAGTCAAGAGTCGCTAAGTTTGATGGAGCAAAAACGCCAGTTCCCGAACTATAATGAGATGAATAAGGTACGGAGGTATCTACAAATGCAAGTCACAAAAAGCCTCGAGAAGGATCGCGAGGGTCAAGGTAGCCGAAGAAACGGAAGTAGCAGCTATTACAGGCAACAGTCTAATACTGTTCAAACTTATTCGTGAAACTGGTGGACGACGAACCCCGGTCAGTGAAACGATACGGTTTACAAATGAAGAGCCTATTCAGGACAAACACTAAAGACTCAACCCTTGGGCCGAATTCTTCAGGGAACAGTTTAGTTGGTCGCGCGCTAGTTAAGTTACTCCTGTGTCAGCAGCTAGGATTCCTTGGAGCGTATCACTTGAGAACCCATTGGAAGTGGAAGTAGAGTCGAACATTTGTTCATTGAAGCGCGGAGAAGCGGCCGGTCCTGACGAACTCACTCCAGTTCTTTTCATAATGGGTAGTGGTGCATTGGTGAAATCATTTACCACCTTGCTCCGTGACATTTGGAAGGAGGAGCTTATTCCGTTATTATGGGGAGAGTCATTGATTGCACCCATCTTCAAGAAGGGAATACGCAATGACTGTAGTAACTATCGTGGGATTAGCCTAATTCTGATAGTCACCAAATATTAGCCTCGATTTTCCTGCACCGTCTTACACCAGCTCGCGCGAGTAACGCCCGCGAACGACAGGCCGGATTCCGTCCAAATCGAGAATCCGTCGACCAGATTTTTACTCTTCGTCAGTTACTTGGGACGCGCCCCACACACCGTTGACCGACAATCATGGTTTCTTTGACTTGAAAGGCGGCCTCGATTCAGTTGATTGAACAGCGCTATTCAGTGCACTTCGCAGAAAGGGTATGCCTCAGAAGTTCGTGAATCTATTGAGATCACTGTACTCTCATACTTCTGGCTGCGTAAGGGTTTACGGCGAACTATCAAGTCCCTTCGAAACAACTAACGGTGTTCGACAAGGATGTCCCGTTTCTCCACTCCTGTTCGACTTCGCCATATACTAGATAATGTAGAATGCATTGCAAAATCTTCAGGATGTGGGCGTCGAATGACGAAATATTGAAAAGCTGCGCCATAGATTACGTCGACAACCTTGTCCGCTTGTTCGAATGTACAGAACACGCGCGACGTGCACTAGATAGACTCTCAAGAGCTGTAGCCCCATTTGGCATGTGCTTTGCACGTTCAAAGTGTAAATTGATATTGCAAGAGTGGACGTCAACGGTTCCGAGCTTGATGCTCCATGGAGAGGAACTAACAATTGTTGACCGCCTTAGTTACCTCGGAAGCAGCAGAACGACAGAGGAGAGTACGGTAGTAGAGGTGAGTACGCGTATATCCATGGCTCGAGCGGCGTACGCTGGACTGAAGCACTTGTGGCGCCGACCTGATACTTGACTGAAGTTGAAAGGTCGTGTGTTTTGTGCCGCGTTCAGTTTTGTTGTATAGTTGCGAGACTTCGAGTCTGCGTGCTGAAGATATTCGTCGTCTTGGGGTTTTCGACCATCGATGCTAAGATTGGATGGAATGACCGAGTAAGCGATACTGAGGTCAGAAATCGAGTATTGGATACCACTTCAGGGAGTTCTCTATCACAGGGTAACCAGCTTAATAGACTTCGTTGGTTGGGACACGTGTTACGTGCAGCAAACACACACCTACCGTACCGTGTCCTGTTTTCCGTTCCTCCTAGGTACAAGGAAAAAGGCATATGGAGGTCAACAGATGACTTGGCAGCGAAGAATGAGAAAATATACAACAAACTTAGGAAAAATGGGTGCCTCGCATGTTCGTAGATGAATACTCTTCGCACAGGTTTGTTTGTCATTGAGGGTGTCACTCCAGTTGTCCAGTGGCTATTGGATATTAAGTAAGGAGAGAGGCGATTCTTTGAACTCTTTTTAGAGACATCTCTAGACTCGGCAGATCTACAGAAACAGATGGCTGGTGGATATCTATCGTGATCATATGTGAAAAACCAACTCATTGATTTAGGACTCGCTTATCTCTTCAAGAATATAACCTCTCATCGGTAGGTGTACTAAGATTGTCAGCTGGTTATCCGAAGTGTGAAGATAGGAGACGACGGGTGGATGATACGGTTGGTAGTTTTTCTGTAGGAGAATAATGGACCGGAAGAAATCCACAACGTGGATTCGTGGATTCGATTTAAACAGGGGACGAAAAGCAAAACACGGAGATCACTAATCACCAACTCACCTCAGCTTCTTTGGCACGTCGACGTGCTGCCAAAACACGTTGCAAATCAGACATCATATCCAGTCCACCGGCTCGGCCGAGTGTCGCGTTTCCTTGGTTCTCCGAACCGGTTCCGGCCAGCGAAGCGGCACGCAGTCGCTGCTGTTTGACTTGTTGACGCAGCTGAGCCGCAAATCCGCCGGATTCACCTTCGTCTACATCATCGTCACCCAGACCGGAGGGTTGTGTGACTGTGGAGCGATGTAACGGGCGGCTCATTCGGGTGCTACCTCCAATGGTGGAGGACAATGGTGGTGGTGGTGGCGGCGGTGGTGGTGGAGGTGGAGGGGGTGGTGGCGGAGGGGCAGAGCCAGTCGCAGTCGGTACTGGTGGGATAGGGGCCGTCTGACTTACAGGAGGCGCACATGAGACTGAAAACAAGATACATAAAATCTATAAGTTCACAGTCCAATTACTCCAATGGGGATAGTTTAGCACAAAGAAACAACCAACAGGACGAAATTTCCCAAAAAACGGCGTTGGCCACACACTGGAGTATACCCCTATTATCTCGAGTACCACATTGAAAAAAATAAACAAATGCTCTTTTACTTTCTTCATACGACAAGATACAACATTTCCGGAAGGGGATCGCGGCCAATGAAGAGCTGCCCAATGTGGAAGTGATAGGCAGTGTTGGGAATCGAACCAGGGTCGTAATTTTCCAAAGTTGTCGATGAGGACCGTTTGACTGCCGGTCTGCTCCAATTGTTCACTTGGAAACATAATGGGCATACTTCACGTTCGAGGAGTTTTTGTTCTCATCGTTGCTACCGTTGCTTTGATTGTGATGATTTTGCTGAACAACATTCAACCAGCGCTACGGATACACATACACATGAAGAAAACGAACAGGACACGAGAACAGACAGACAGAGACGTCCCGAACGAGTTCCCAATCAAGCAATGTGAATTGTGCAGCTTTATCCATCAAATGCTGCAAGCTGTGAGGCATTATTATGAATTCACTTCTCAGTGGTAGAAAGCATCCCACTAAATGCAGTGGAAGGGGTATATACGCCCTACGTCACAAAGGCCCACTGCGCTAATGGGGACAACCGGAAATCAGACCCTGAGAGTTGGAGCGGCGAAGAATCACACTGGTCCCAGTAGATCAGGTGTGGTAACGATCCGGATGACAGCGGATTGCTGTCTATCACCAAAGTAACCGCTAATGGCGGAGATTCAAACCTCTTACCTTCGAGGTGGTAAGCAAACGATCTAATCCACTCGACCACTACTGCTACTTAGTGGTGGATGAGTATAATAATCAGGACAACTAATCAGATCACGTTACTTGATTAGCCAAAATCTAAGCACAATCTCGTAGATTGTCACTGGTTTTGTGCAGTGAATGAATCAGTCAGTTTATTAGATGCGTGTGCATGAATGCTGTGGGGTGAACTTACCCCCAGAATCCAGTGCACTATTAGGGATAACCCGTAACCTGGCCTTGAGATTTGGAGTGGCGAAAAACATGAGATCCCGATAGACCGGGCGTGCTATCGAGCTCGGCGGCAGCGGAATAAACCAGACTAGATGAACAAGGTACTGCGAGAATGTTTGAGTGCATCAAGGCTACACAACCCACCAGACAGTTTGTCGCGGTTTCGTTATCTGCAATTCAGTCTTACTGCTGGTAGAAGCTGAACACCTACAGAAACAAATAATCCACTCTACTCATCTGACGTGCCCTGAGTGCGACGAATGTCTTCACTTCAATTACCGATCTCCCTCCCTCTGTGAAACTTTCAATAAGGTAAGAATGTTACCGGCGCTCAATTACCGAAGATCAACATGGAGTTTCACATCATATGAGTGTAAGAACTTATTGCATGACTTTCCCATGAATTATCCACTTTCAGATATTAAACTGACCTGGAGACTAGTGAGTGTGGTAATTGGAGTAAGTGCAAATCGGACGAAAGAGCGACTTAAATTCGTGACTGGACTCACTACACAGAAAGACAAAAGTTTCAGCGTGTTTGGCCTCTAGTATTGAGAAAATATCCATAGGGGATGAGTACATGCAAAGCTTTCTGTTCAATTAGGTCGGCCACTGAAATCGTACTCTAGTTCTGGATGAAATCCCTCGCTTAATCAAGTTGCATATGATATAAGAGAAATTTCACAAAGAAACCTTGCATAGTTTTTTTCATTACATGCTTGCGCACGAGCGTAGCGGGAGAGCTGTGCCTCATAACCTCGATGGTCCACTGCACTACTAAGGATAACCGGCAATCAGATCCTGAGAACTGGAGTGGCAAAGACTCGCGTAATAATAATAAGCCAGGCGTGGTAATGAGACGGGCAAGAGTGAATAACACAAATTCGGTTGTGGCGAACAAACAACGGATAACTGTCAACCACCAAGGTGGCCAGCTGTGGTACGACTTCGACAGGATTTCCGACCACTGCTCCGTTCACTGAGGAAGTCTACCTGGGGGATACAGACGAACAAACATCCCAATCAAGATAACCGATAAAGGATGAGAGCTGATGTGCCACATGAACTCAAATTTCTATCGCTCCACACTCGAAACAAACAACAAAACACATCGAACGTGTACGGCGACAACGAAAAAACTCGTTTTTCTTAAATTTGTTAACCGTTGTGTCATATCCTGTTGTACCCTATCCTTTCCCATATTGTTGTTTCTGCTAACGTTTTTGCGTTGACATCACGCCTCATTTCAGGCTGATTATATATATATATATATATATATATATATATATATATATATATATATATATATATATATGCTTCTACGGAAATCTTGTCCACACGTTTACATACTACGTACTATCAACATGAGCGCTTGCACATGCAGCCTCGTTGTTCGTTAGGTTAGCAGTGACCCAGACATGAATAACTATGAGAAATCACAGTTGTTATTTATTTGTGGACTCTTCAGTGAAGAGTATCTATTCGCACTCCAAACAATTCAAATCAGATCCTAGTGAAGATATAACATCGGAGTGTACAAGTATGAAGATGAATTAGCAGAGCACCGGGTACGCATACCTGATGAGCGGCAATGACCGCGGAGCCGGTCGTGTGCCTCTGGGGGGATTTTTTCTACACGTTTACATACTACTTCCTATATCGAACTTACCGTTCCATTCCGCCACTCAGAGTATGCGCTTTCTTAGCAATATTGAGGATACGGAGGGTCGTTGTAGCACCAGGAGTAGTGGTAACAGATTTCGCTGGAAAACATTACAGTACATCCACGGGAATTTATCATAAACAAAGCTAACGACGACAGACGGATGGATGGATGGCCCACCGACTGGAAGCATTGCTCATCTGTAACTGTTCCGCGACGGGAAAACAAAAGTTCCGGGTTAGGACAACAACGCTATGCTTCCCCTGTTATCTCCGTAACCAGTTGCGGCAAACACGTTTTGTTGCATTGCACAGACGCGGTCGTCTTATTACGGCACATAGGACAGGTCTCCCTTTTCTGTTTTTGTGTCAGTCGCACCAACAACAACGGCAAAAGCAGATAACGAGACTGAGTTGGAATACGTAAAAAGCACACATTGGACAAAAAACTCAGTTATACACGCTACAGAACACAGACACTGCAACTGGATCGGACGTGAATACAACAAGGGTATGGGAGACAGGGTAAAAACTGACATTTCTGGACAAGAAAAGCTAATCAGAAACTCATTACCACGCACAGATATGCCGAGATTTTCTGACCCTGTAGAACGGGTTTCTACTATCTTACGTGATCCACGATACGAAACAGAACCCCCACGCACGAAACAGGTGAATATCGAGGAAAAAAGGTAACCCTAGCTCTTCCAGCCTTGTTATCAATGCGGGCAAGTGCACAAGAGAGAAAACCACGTATAACCCAAATAAACAGATACAGCATGTTCAAGGCAAACAAGCACAAACTAACCCGGATTTGGGATGGGTGACGGGGCTCCATTAGTCGATCGATTATCCATATTGGAACCGGGCCTGGTGCCTGGAGCGTAGTTCGAGGCATTGGGTATAGACCCATTCGGGATCATGGAATTGGTGGGATAACCCATCACATTTTTCACACTATCATCTGAGGAAGAATAGTAGCTAACGAGTGCGATCCCATTTGGGCAAACCGGATTCCGGTCAATGAGGCAGAGTAAGGTGGTATAAGACGAGAGAGGGATAGGAAGAAAAGAGAAACAGATATGTGAATATGAGTGTTAGCAATTGGATAGAACTAAAGGGAAGAAACAAATATGCTTTATACGAAAAAATGAGGTCAAAATAGGATTGCATGAAAAAACGGAGCTAACCAGTAATCAAGTTTGAATATTCGCGCCTCTCTAATAGTCGTGAATGAATCAACTTAAACAAACAAAACCCATTGGAGATAACCTCACAGACAACGCCAAGTCAAGTTAAGTATTTGCCTCATGCACCCTGGTGGATGGATATTCGACAGTCAGTATCCTCATCCGACACAACAGTGGTCGCTAAGACCATATCAACCACAAATTTAAAGATAAAAAGAAAAAGGGGGCAACCCTGACATACACCACTTCTCGTGGTGAACTCGGATGAAAGATCACTGTAAGCCCGGACTCGGCTTCCGCCGTTCATATACAGAGACTTTATGATGAAAATGAATTTCGCTGATACACCCTTCAACAAGAGGCAGCACCAAATAACTGTGCGATCGACTGAGTCGAAGGCCACTTTAAGATCAAGAACAACGAGGATGGTGGGCCTACGGAAGATGTGCCCAGGTTCTAAAGTTTATCGATGAATGATGTGATCAACATAACCTCGATCAGGTCTAAACCCAGCTAGATTCTCGAGCGAGCGGTCTTCGTGCGCACTGGAGAACAATACCAGAGCATTCTATATGCGATATTGACTACTGCAGTGAAAGGGATATACCCCCATTGGTCATAAAGATCCACTACAAAATTATGGGCAACGGGCAACCAGACCCTAAGACTCGGAGTGACGGAGAACGACATATAAGGTCCCAATAGGTAAGGCGAGGTGACAGTGTGGATAACTATCTACCACCGAAGACTCTCCCCCGACTTCTCAAAAAATCACCGTAATGTACGGAACATTACTATTTTTGGACTGTACTAGGCAATGCAGAAGACAGGTATGCACCTTCGAACAAAAAACACCGGATGATGACACGTTAATTATTTCCCTATAATACAAAATTCATTTTTTACTTTCATGAGACTACCCTGGTGGACGATGAGTCGGCTCCATGGGTTTTATTTTTAAAATTATTCATTACCATTCTTAGGAGTAGTGTACGAAACGGTGTCCCCAGCATCGTTCGGTACTTCCGTACTACTCGGTTGCCCAGTTCCGAGGAGGTAGACTGACGGGATCTCATCCGGTCTATCAAGGTAATGAACCACGATAGTCAGCTACCTATGATGTTGGTATCATGACTGATATGTGTATGCGTCTGTGTTATGTTATATCTATGTCTTTCGATAATCTGTCTTTCCGGTCCGCGCTTCCAGCGATTCCCGTTTGTTTTATTTTGTGAAGTAGGGCGCATAATCTGAGCACTGAAGTATACAATTAGTGCTTGATGCGACTATAAAATTGCCAGTCTATGATTGCAAAAAAGAGAAAAACTAAATCAGGTGCGTCTGATTGTTGGCGATCAATCAACTGTCCTATAAAGTTACAACATCATGTGAAATTGTTGAAAACCTGTTTGTAGAGTCCTACGCTGAACTTGTGTATGGAGGGGAGACGTAAAATGTTTCGCACGTGTCGAGTTCGAATCTTAACTGGGACTTGGGACGGAGAAGCACGCAGAGATGAGGATCTCACTGGCAAGCCAGATAAAACAATTGTGCTTATGATTGTTTATCAATGTCCAACTTCTCTCTTTGGTAGATTCTGATCCACACCACTTTGTTCTTATTTTAAAAATACATAGCGTAGACCAACTAACTGAGAAAATAAACCATAGGAAAGGATATAATGGAGGGATAGTATTGACTAGTGAGTCATTTTGCACCAATTCAAATATAATCTACTCCTCAAATTTTTGTATAGCTTTTTTGACTTTCGACTGCCGGAATCGTTTATGGAGACACTGAAACGCCGTTTCTCCGAGGAACACAATGTATGTACTGTACTGTTTCGCATTGCATTGGAATCGAATCAACTTCTCTAAAGGGACGTATAAATATGTCACATGGATGTACACTAGGCCTGACTAATGTGTTTGCAGGTCTGATGATGACTATAAACGTGTTCGCACGACCAGATAAATCTCAAGTGTGCAAAAGTCAACTTGGGACACGGAACAGAATGTGATACAGCTCGCCTATCGCTGCGCACGAGATTACCGAACCCGCTTGCACATAAGTCTGTGGGACGCTAGATACCCAAACAATGCAGATTAATCGGGAAGACTTCATGCACCTCTATGAGTATCATGCCATCACCAAGGTATAGGAAGACACATTCCCGGAATGATGTACCCGTAAGAGTATAGTAGGACAAAGTCCATCAGACGCTTAATCAAGGAGGATGAACGAAAAAATGGACACACCAATATATGATGCTGAAGTAGAGCAACGTCGTGAGAAACAATGCTTCATTTAACCGCTCCTTGGCACATAAGGTTTTCTTCAGTCTGTTGATAAATCATTCACGCCTACGGATCGACATGGAAGAGACCAGTAGGATATCTGCTCACCCACCCGAACCCGGTGGACAAGCAAACAAATTGGGTGACACGCATTCATCCACATGTCCCAATAAGCCCTTACACTCGTTTCTCCTAGATACCCCTGCATATCGCGTATGTGCTGAAAATTCACCCCACATCGCATGCGTAAAGACGTACATTGACTGGACTACAGGATAGAGCTTCCCTGGTGCGGAAATGTTAACCGTTCGTTTGTCTATGTATGCAAATTGACATCCGTTAGACACCGATTGGGAGTGACGGCCAAACAAATAAACAAATAAACCAGGCCACAACTAGTCAGCTGGTATGTTTGTGTCCCAGTGAACCGACCAACCGCTTCAGCCTGATCGAACTGAAGACAAACGATCCAGTTAGCAGGGCACTGTGCCAACTAATCGGTTAGTGTCCGGAAAGGAAAAACGGAAACACGCATGTACCTTGCTAGATGACGACGACATACAAAAGCATTTAATCTACATCACGTTACGTCCACAAACACACAGAGCGAATTCCTATTATGTTTTTCGAAACAACCAGTTATTCTACTGATGATGCCGCTAAGCCGTACTTTACACACCATCAATACCCACACCGTTAGTTCATTATATATATATATATATATATATATATATATATATATATATATATATATATATATATATATATATATATATATATATATTAGCGTGCGCATGCAAATTGCGGTGGATGGTGCACAAACGAGCATGAAATTTTTCTACGGAAGGCTTAAGCAACCGATCCCCGTTGCAACTAACCGAACCAGACCACAAACATAAATCCAAAGACGACAGCGCAATACGTCAGATAACAGTGCATTCACATAGATGAACAAAAAGACGTTTAGAGCGAAAGTAGAACATTCCCGAAAATGGGGTGTCCAACCAGATTTATTTCGCCTCGTCCGGTCGCACTGTTTATGATGTTCATTCAGCTGAAAAGTAAAGCTTCAAGCAATGCGACGGCTTATTGGACATTGGTTGATCGACCCGATTTGACACGCTCAAAGCGATTAGGAACTTGGCCTCAGGGAGATTTCTCGCGACACCCGGACAATTTGAATACCATCTGTTGATGATTTCATACCTTCCCAACATGTCGTGCACTGTTCGCCCTGACCCAGCCCCCAATCGCTACCATGCTCGGATTAAAGTGTGCAAGGAAGGAATCAGTTTGCGGACATAAGTAACGTTTGTCCTAATTATTCTATTCCGTTCAGATTTTATGCCCAGTTGAGAGACAGATTTCTGCTTCCTACCTCAGCATTACCGATACGGTATTCTCACTTCTTTCGGGCGATGCTGCAACACTCCCGGCGTGTGTGTGTCTCCAGACAGCAGAATTCTGAGCTGGAAAACAATGTAAGCACCTCAGCCTACACTGAACATAGCAAAACCCGCAGCTCATCAAAAATTCATCAGTGACACGTAACTCTCATGGGAACATTACTCATTATCATCCGTCAAGATATACCGCAACAGTTCCTAGGGGGAACTGAAAGCAACACCTATTTCGGAGAATTATTAGGCTGCGGAAAAATGAATGCAGTCAGTGCATATTTGTTGATTTATTTACTATTCCACATATGTGCATGAGTGCAGTACAAGGGACAAAATTTACGACCCCGTATTCTAGGAGTAATCATGACCATGAGACTTGGAGTGTAGTGGAGAAACACATAAGGTTCTAATAGGTCAGAGGTTGTGATAAGCTGGGCGACAGCGGATTCACGTCTACTGCCAAACGTGACCGACGGCGGTGGAGGTATTCGTGACCTCTGATACACAGCAGGGATGGCACACTCCTAGATCGCTCGACCACAACCGGCAACGCGCGATCAAACACTCCCCGGTGTTCACGCACTGATGATGATGTTCTCGCCACCCGTCTGTTAATAAACGCAATCTGTTTTCGTTATCAAAGAATTGGTTGACACCACGCGAGAATGCAAACTGACTAAAACAGCAAACGAAGAAACTTGTCAAAAGTTGAATTAATTTTAAAAACAATTTCTTGCTCATCGCTAATTTTCCAACTGTCATAGACAGTTATCCAGATGCATAAATCTTTTTCAGGAACACAATTTTGAAGCATATTTAAATGACCACATTCGGGCTTAGACGTCTGGCTCAAGTCCAATGCTACATGAGCGCGCATACTATCCAACGAAGCAGTGAAATGGAGCGGAACAAATCAGCCACATTGTTCCAGCGTAGGAAACGGTATTACATACATACGCACACACACACGCCAGATGTGCAAACCAGTTTCCAGCGTGAGCTAATTGCTAGGGGGGGGGTGCACTTGTCGAATGATAAAATATGTTCAGCCGTGTATCACGATGTGTTCGTTCAAATGAGTTCCTTGTTACACGGCCCCAGATTCAGACAGCCAAATCAAACCAATATCACGGATTCCGTGGCGACGAGGAAGATGTGTCTGTCAATCAGAACGAACGTTGTTACCAGTCCCTGACGGATGGCTGCGTGCACGACCAAATATTGCCTTGTCCTGGCCACCTAGACCGGATGGATAGCACGGGATAGTCGGACAACCACAGGTCGTGGTAGAAAAGGTCAGACGAGCTAGATTTCGAGGCATAGATAGAGGTCAGCCGACCGCGTGGTACCACAAGTATCGTGAGTAAAAGTGCTGCTCTCCGGACGTTCTGCTTATAGTGTTCTTGGACGATGAAACCTTTTTCAGGGTCTAGAAAACTCCAGAACCGAAGTATATGGGGGAATAGTAAAGAAAAACTGCAGAGGTATGTAAGGTGGCTTGGAAGACGTTTGATGTAAAACAGGGTGGTCTCGATTTCCTTTGGATCGTATGGAGCGTGCGTGGATCGAGAGTCCATTTTTAGAATCACACGGTGATTCTTCCAAAGTTAATTCGTCGGTTACCACGGTCAACCTTCAGAACCAGCACACATGATCCCAAGTACGGATTTTCGATATGAGTAGTACAGCACTGTATCCGGATTGCAGGACCGAATTTCCCGGGAAGCACACAACTTCGGAAGAATCACCGTGATTTTAAAAAACGTACTACCCGTCCATGCACGCTCCACAAGATTCAAATGCGATTACAGCTGCAAACCAACCGCGGAATGCTCAAGTATGAGGATGATTGGGCGGAAAAGTACCGGTTGCGCATACCTAATGAGCGGCAACCACCGCGAAACCCGAAACCACGAGGTCAAACAACGGGAAAGACAGATCATCACTCACAAACCCGACAGGACGGTACATCGTGTTTTTCTTCTAAATGCATTGAGGCAATAGTGTTTGAGTAAGTGAGACAACTTACCCTGCCTGATATAAAATAACATGCGGTCACAATGTCTATGCGTAAAATATTCGGCATGCGCACTTTGAAAAAGTAACCATGAATATATATATATATATATATATATATATATATATATATATATATATATATATATATAAAGTCGCAGACAAAGAACCGGATTGGGACTTCTCCAGTCGAATACGGCAAGAGTGGTGTACGGTCGGAGCTCAACACGAGCACACCCGAAAAACGGACTATTTGAACAAATGTGCATTTCTTGTTGAATAGTTTACCTCGGTCTGAACAGTACAATTGTTTCCTGCCAATCTCTTTTTTATCTATAATGATGCCGCGGCCAGACAGAAAAGTTCAATTCAGTTTTTTTTTAACAATCTGTCACACGCTTCCATGTTGTTTTTTGGTTGCTATCGCATAGTTTTAGTAAATAGTAGAAAACGATACAGATGAGAAACGGTTTCGAATGCAACAACGTCGCTGACCTCGGCCTCTAGCTGTCTCCTAATGTCTTTAACCATCCCGGGAAGCATCTCATGAGTTTGGTGTCAACATCGAGTCAGAAACTCCACAGTTCGGCCAGCGCTACTTCTCAAAATGCCACATATCTGAGGACAGCACCGTGACGTGGCGAATGCGGCTCCCCAATAAAAATAACCATTACCCCTTGTAATGCTGCACATCCGGTAAGGTGATGCGTAATGGGCGCATGAACCCCTAGTGGCCACCGGCTCGTCTGGAACATCCCCCCCCCCCCCCCCTGCTGCGTTTCAGATCGCACTCGGTTGTGCAAAGGTTGGAGGTGCATCCTCTGGACAGGGCGACCAAGCAGTACAATAGCCCGCGACATCTCCAGATTTTAACATGAATTTCAGTCGTTTTTCACATAATACACATCTCCCTCCATGTTACTTCTTTCTGTATTTCTAGTGTTTGCACTACACCTGACTCCAGGTCCGGTGTATACTACACCCTAACTTCGACCTTCGAATAATTCACGTCTGGCTGAAAGATTGTTGACACGATATTTCCGTCTGATTTCAGTCCGCTTGCCAGGACCGAATTTCTGATGTTCATTCACAAGAACACGGTTCTGAGACAACGTCACTACCAAGAATGACAAAATTGCGCAAGTATGACTGCTGTTGCCTTAGTGTGTTGCGGACTATTTGGTGTCGACCCTCCAACAAACGCTAGCTGTGAATTCGATTGCAGCACTAGTGACAAAGAAGCATGTTTATGTGCCAGCGTATAACCACGCTAGAGGCATCGTATGATCAGACGGGGTGTGCAAACACACACACACACACAGACGGAGCGAACGCGTGTGAACTAAATCACTGAGTGAAACACCAGTTAAACGAACTCTAATTCGGACAAGGCATTGCCAATTGTTTAGCAAGAGCGAGAAAGACGGTACCCAGTGTGAGACGGACACACTGGTGGGTGAAAGCAAACGGTGGGAGTCACAACTTTCTTTTCCGGAGATCGCGTCGAGGAAGGATTGTCGAATTGTAGATCGGGATAAAATGCGGGCCCAGTAATTACTGGGACTGGTGCGTCAAACAGGTGAATGAATCCAGCATGGTCAAGCAGCGTGAGAACAGTAAATATCAAATTCTTATCATGGTGCAACACGTTTCCGGAGCAGGGGGGGGGCAGGGAATGAAAGTTTTCATCAGAAGGGAAACTTGTTAACGATCGTCAACCAAATGGTGTATATGCACCACGAATTTCGAATGCACACCACATATGTGAGAAACGGTAACCAGAATCAGAAAGTTTATAGTTCTGCTCATCAATTTCCGCTCATAAAATCCCAGTATGCGCAAAAAGTACCGGAACAAATAATCGCAATCGACCGCACAAAAAGATCGTGACGAACGATTCACTCAAAGAAATGAATGCCCCGCTCCTGCCAATTCTGCTACTACTGCTTGTTTTTTTTTTATAAATAAACAAACCACCAAGAGTATCACGTACAAACACACACACACACACACACACACACACACACACACACACACACACACACACACACACACACACACACACACGGATATTTGTGCGAAGGGCGTGGGGGTGGGGGGGGGGAATACGCGTGCCAAGTGCAACGAAGCCGATTGCGCGGTAAACGTTTGGCAAGAGGACGTTTGCCTAAAACAGCATCCCACCGATTAGTTCACATCGGGACAACCCCGGAGCAGGATACTGGTAAACGCATCAACAAGTTTCAAAACGGGAGCACGGAATCACACCGAGTGCAATCGTTGGTGCAAGGCATTTTCACATCACACTAGATATATGTATACATAAATATATTTGCAAGTGAGATATACAGGCATGTTAATGTATATGAGTAGTATCCAGACACACTGTGGGCGGAAAACTATGGATATGCGTACAACTGCACATGAGTTTACCAACCTGGAACCAGGCGCGATACCAAACGTTTTAAAAGAGACGCTAGCAACGGTAGAATGAGAAGCGGGAAAAATAGAGTATTGGCGTGTACAGACAATGGGAACGAGTAAGTGAAAAAGTGACACAGAAAACCGAGCAGAAATTCGGCAAATGTTCTGTGATTGACTTGAATCCACGAGGTGTGACTGGCTGGATGGGTGGAAAATTTGGAGGGACAAGCCTATCTGCACTGACAAGAACAACGTAATTCAAACGTATACGTGTACATCCAAAGCAAGTCAGTAGTTACTTTATACGCTCAAAAGGGCGGATTTCCAGTTTTTTACACCTTTTCTGTGTAAAAAAACAATGCAATGTATTCGTAATTTCAACAAAGAGAAAAAGAGTAAAAACGGATTATTGTTCGACATTTAAGCTGTTTCGTAGTCCTAGGAAAACCTTCTTGTAATCAACAAGTAGACGAGCGAGATATGGGAAAACAGAATTACAATATGCAGAAGTGCCGGTAAACAGCAGTTTGAACTTTGAACGCGTTGAGAACGTAGATACAGCCTTTTTAAGTTCACTCAGCTCAGATGGACTCCTGATTCGGATAATAGATTGAGCAACACTAACCTATCAAGACTGCCAAAAGAATTTTTTTAGTCCAGAAATAGCATCCTAACAATTCTACATTTCTTGTATGAAGCGGTCACAATAGTCTAATAAGTATGTTACAGCATCAAGGGTGGATCGGGACGACCTATATGCAAACTGATAGATGTCTTCTGCAGCGCTCTCAGTGGCAATATGTGTTAGTATATCTTTCTTCAGCGTCTTGAGTATCACAGATGGCTGGAATGTGAGTTGTTAACTTACAGAAACCCTCAATACAATACAATGGGAGGGTATGCATCAGGTTCTTTCTCTAAGACAGGTGTTATCTTTGCAGGTCTCCATGTGTTGGAAATCTTGCCGCTTTCAGACTACAATTGAAAATATCCGCCAAGGGACCCGACGGGGTATCAGCGCACACTTTCAGAACAACAGAATACCAATCATCGGGGCCTGAGGCTTTAGTAGTCTTCAGTGCACTCAGCTGCTTCCAAACAGTCGTGGGCTAGATCTGAGGAGGCTCATTAGTGCTGCTATAGACAGGCAAATAGATATCTTGAGGCAACGAACCGAAACCCTTGCTGGATTTTTTGACGTCAACGGAACGATTCCATATCTTTAGATTATTGCCACAAAGCCTTTCATAGCGCGCCGTGTCCCGACAACTGGAGTTTCCCAGGATGGTATCTACATATGGCCTACATGGGCGCTGAACTTTCAATTTTATCAGCATAATAGTATGCTTTACATCAAAATTTCGCCCGCTTTTGTAGGTCTGTTCCTTTTACCTACGTAGTTGTTTGAGTAAATGAGGGGATAATCTATCGGTCCGTACACAGATGGTTTCAAACGGACGGCGATTTTGAAAACACAAGTTAAAACTAACGCAAAAAACTGAGGGGATTCGACTGTAAAACACGATAAAACCAGTAGAATTCACAAGTTCGTGAATCTATATATTTGATCATGTGCTTGCGTAGACAGATATCCGCATTTCAGTCAAGGAGGATTTTCACCTAGCGACTCGACGAATCAAGGGGATAAACAATGAATGATTACATATCAAAAAATGCCAAGATAATCAGCTGATACTCGTGCCCGGTTTGTAGATGATATTGCAAGAGGAAACGAATCGAAAAGAGAAACGTGTGAACGCGAGAGAGTTGTGCTGGCTTTTCGGAAGAGCAGTCTCTTTGTTTGACAGTTCTGCATGTTCGTTTTAATAATGCGTATCGACTTTTCTTGGTATATGTAGTTAGACAAACTTTCAGAATGCATTGGTCATAAATGATCAGTGGTGCACGCCATCAAACCACAAATAATCCCACTGTTTGTGAAAACGAAATAAAGGTAAGCGTCATTTCTTGTGAGAAAATATATTCAATTCGTCAAACAGTGTCATAAGGAAAGTTGTGTCAAATCTGTTGAAATCGCCACCAAGTATACACCGAGTCATCTAAATCCGAGAAAACTGAAGTCAACAGTTTGAGGGTATGGGCTAACTTATGGTAGTTGGGCGGTCAAGGGACGTTAGCGGTCAGCACCTGCACGGTACCAAGTCCAAGGCGTGAGACAACAGAACCTTGAGTGACAGGATAGCCGATCAATAAAAGTGAGAGAAGAATTATATCAGCAGTGTTTAAGCTTCGAGGCCTGGCCGCCCACACCAGTCGGACCAATACGTTTACGTGCACCGACTGGGTACACGGACCAACATTCTATATATTCGCTGTTTTACACTCATAAAACGAGATGATTCATAGGCAGATGAGACTTCTCACTAGAGTTAGTGGGACAGTTGAAAACAGACAGATTAGAGAATGCTCTGGGGTCATTTGCTTTTGTATCTGGAGTTAGGTAAATGTTACCAATGAATATTGATCGAAACCCGTTCAGAAAGTATGGCTTGCACTTGATAACGCGAAAACGTACCTTTTCGGCCCAGTATTGGTAAACCAGCTTGATCGTCTTACGCTATCTTGGTTTCACGTAAGTGATAACTCCATCACCGCAATTTTGAAGATTCGTGGAAAGATCAGCTTGTAACGCGTCGAAGCCATCTGTGTGTATAATTTTATCCCTTATACCTTTGTGCAAACAAGACTCTTTCAGCATGATAACTTCAACGTGTTTGTACTCTTTCTTTGTTGTAATATCTACGACATCATCTACTTTCGGTAACGACGAACGTACATTGGTTGATAATATAACAGGAATCTGAGATTTTCTATCAGGACATCGTCTAAGACCCGTGGTGCTTTTTCATTGTCCTATTCTGCATTTTCATCATTCGATTGAACTTATTTAGTACTTCCTCCCCGCCCCCCAAATTTTGATAACAGCAACTTGCGCGAAAACACAAAGACTTTAAAAAGGAGCCCCTGTAGGAAAACATGCACTCTCATCATAAGGGTTTCAACAACAATGCGACGAACAAATCCACGAAAAACGGTGCGAAATCATATTCCAGTAGACAACACGGGCAATTTGGACGCCTCATCAGAGGTGACCATTGTCCGGTAAAACGTCCGACAAATTGTCGAATACAAACCGAGGGTAACTGAAGCCTTCGGATCTCGGTGAGATAGTGTTCTAGTGTTCGTCTGGCATAGGATTACAAATTCGGTGGAGGAGATCCGCATCCAAAGACCATGAAGATAACCGATAATTCGTTTTCTGCGGAATTAGATGAACTGCTTTTGCACGTTGAACCTGACGATTAGACGACCCGCCAAGTCTCGGATCCAATACAGTGAAAACGAAGACTGCCTGGGGATATGGTAATATCGACATGAATCAACCAATGATAAGGTAGAAACTGTACGCACCTTGATTCGTGAGGTATGGGTCAGGACAGTCGTTAATGCACTTTCAAATGTAAGTGCGTCCCGGAATTTTTAAAAAAAGCTCATTGCTGTGTCAAAATGCAACTTCGATCGCGGTGCTTCAAAACGACAGCCCACTGCTGTGTCAGACGTTTGGATGGACAGAGTGAACAGAATCGGACGAACATGCGTCCAGTGGAATGATGCTCCAAAGGAGGAAACCAATCAAATGGAAGAGTTGGGTGCAGACAAATTTGGAAGATGGAGAAGTGTGTGTGTGTGTCCATTGGCTCATACGGAGTACAAACCAAAAGAAAACGTTTATGAAACACAAATGTATGAGTATGCGCATGAGGACAATTCCACGGGAAAACGGATCAAACGAGAGCAGTCCATATGTGCACAAACGAACTGGGTCAGAGGTCTATACCCAGATACCAAGCGACGTGTCTATGCGTCTATCGAACAGCTTGCATGATTGGTAAGATCAGCGTGAGCCGAACCATGCGTGAAACAAACAACCGAAGGGAAAAAGGGCGAATGTCAAAGGGACCCTTGGCCCCTGTGGAGTGGAAACGGAGAGTCGAAGTAAAAACATGAAACGGCGGAACAGAATCAACAACAATACTGTCATCGAATCTCCCTCGATTAGTCAAGATGTCACCGTACTCCATGGATCACTACTGCCAGGAAGGTTGCACTTCGTAGTGCAAAAAAATAGAGGTGGACATTCAAACGAAGAAGCAAGCAGGGGTCACGCCAGTCATCCTGTTGTTCTGGACTGAGAGGCGGAACGGCGCACAGTAATCGAGATGATGATGCATGTGTACTTCATCCCGGAAGTCATCGTTTTGCAATTTCAGTGTCGGTATCATACCTCTTTTCAGGCATTGTATATGTATCACGTGATTCCGGTGATACGTAGCATGGTAGTCCTATTCATCTTACAATCAAGTTAGTCATAGGCACTGGGAATGATGGTGAACTTAAAAGCTCAACCACAAACCAACACTGACTGCGCCGTTTGCTTGAGTGATTTAGTGTGCATCAACGGAAATAGATCGGGTCGTCGACATTTGTCCCACGCATTCATTTAGGGAACGAGAGATTAAAGGATTCTTGAAACTATCAGCTTCTCTCTATCATACACACACACGACCACAAGAGAATCACATAAACTTAACTTAAACTAAGGTGTCAAGACAGTAAACCGAAAATAGTAAACTGGAAACAATAATAGCATAATGAGTGACGGGTTGTGGTATTTCCTCGGACGACAGGAAAACAGATTGCATTCCAAGGCGAACAGCTTGGCGTCGTTAGATGAATGTTACAGAACCCGCGAAGTAAAACTAATCAGCCGAGCAATTCAAACCGAAATTTAATACAGGAGATCAACTATTTTCGGTTTTGACTGGAACGGCTGAGAAAGAGACCCGATCGAATGGAACTTGTCTCCGCAGTTAGATTTGAGGCGATGTCTAACGGTAATCGCGAATCGATCCAATTCATTGATAAGATCTAGTCTAACCAGACAAACCATTTCCCGAGGAACAGAGTTATTGACAATGTTTTTGAGTTGTTTCGATTGAAAACCGGACCCATACCGCTCGTGACCGACCGGTATTACTAAGCCGCACGGAGCTTGAATGCTTGGTCAATGATTTTTGTGTACGTGCTTCCTTTAATCATTGGAGTTAGAGTGGGCAAAGAACGACAAAACGAGACAAAGACGTCCGCGCAGTATAGGTGAAAGAGAACATAGCCCAGTATAGGAGAGTGAGACAAGAAAGAGAAAGAGAGAACTGACACTGGATATTTCATGGGACCGAGCTGAGTTAGACGGAAGGCAAATCGAGTGAGAACTCACCGATTATCCACACCGGTGTGATTCTCCCCGTACCCGTTGGAAACTGGACCATTGTGGTCGGTAACAGCGCCGTCGTTGCGCGTGAATTGTGCTGTGAGACAGGAGGTCGCATAAAATGAACCATAATGAAATCGAGGAACAGTGAGAGGGAGAAAAAAGTCGGACTTGTATTATTTTCTCACAACCAACTGATGGTTAATGGAGTTATTACAATAGAAACAATTAAATAAAAGGCCGTCATTGAGATGAAAAAAATTGGCCTCGACAACAACCACCAGTTAAGTACATAAAACATACACGAGCGAGTGAACAATGCATATTAGATCTATAGCGTAGAAACCAAATGAAACCTACTGATCACATAGGCATGAGGACAGATTGGTGTGCTTTCAATTTGCCCATGCTAAATAGTCCCATAGCACAGTATTACTCGACCACAACTGAAATAAATTGAAAAATAAGCAATAAAAAGGATGGGCAGGCAAGCTGTGCGCGAAAATTATCGAGAAGAACAACACGTCTGGATGCAAGTATGCCACTGACCGCCACAATGGAACATGTGGTCTGGATTTTCACGTCTTCTCACCGGATCTTAGACTAAGCGCCTCGATCTATACCCTAATTGCTTAATGCCCCGGAAAGCAACATAAAAGGAGGAAATCTATCCGTATGGATATGAATACCACGTTTCAAATAGCGTAACCGGTTTCGAGTCACGCTGGGTTCAGAGACTGACCCCCCCCCCCCCCCCCCCTCCCCCCTACAAGCACAACATTGTCAAAATGGTGTTCCCATCACACTCCAACAATTCAACCAAGAAATCCGTGTTCAAGTACTGATAACCTCCGGGTATCCTCAAACCACAGAGGTCACGTTTCTCAACCGTGCAGAAGAACTGGTGTAACTGATGTAGTGCATACTTCCGCGTCGATAGATGAAAACACATGTCACATCGACGAAACAGATCACCGAGGTTCGAAAAAGTGAAACGCACCTTCTGTATTCGCGATGACTATTAATCCGGTATTCAAAATTCCAATAAAATCTGGATGTCTGGAATAGCAGAACCTATCTACTTGGCTTATTGTGTTCCCTAACACCGCAAGGTTTGGTGTTGGACTATATCAGTCCTGCAAAAATATCTTGCACTGTGAAGAAGTAAAACGCATCCCGAAAATTGCTACACGATTGTTCAAAAAATTGTACAATTTACTTATGTTCATTTAGAATAACAATTTCGTTCCCATACTCGAGGTCTGACACTTTGCCATCAGGGAGTAGTTCAATAAAACTATTACAAGGTTAAACGGAAAACGAGGGAGGAGACAACTCTGACGAATGTTGGTTCTAGAGGTGAACTAAGGCGAAAGGTCAGTGAAAGCCCGAGCACAGATTCGGGTATTCCTGAACAGAGACTGTACGATGGAAATGAACTACCGAGAGGACAAGCGATGTGACGACAGAAGCGAGCGTCCCACGGAAGAATTTGGTGGTGCATCATATATCAAGATGATGAACGCCACCGAAACAACACCACCACCACAAACAACAACCACATATCATCCAGTAAATTTTACAAAATTCGATTCGCGTCAGGAACAATTCTCGTGAATTATTTTTAACAGTGCATTTTATAAGACTGTGATGTATGCATGTGTACATCAATACTATCGCAAACGCAGTTAAGTATTATTATTATTATATTTCGCACTCGTCTGATTTCAGGCTGTGCCAAACAAGACATGGTATAACGGGGAGAGAAGGGGTACATTGTATGAAATTCCACAATTTGTATAGTTTGTGGTACAGTTTGCGAAATATTCACTATGTCCTGTTTATAAGTTTCAATGCAGTTAAGTTGAAACTCATACACACATTTCGCAAACTGTTGCACTTTTGTCACGTAAAAGGTTGTGATAGAAAATTATGATGCGAGGAATTGTTCGCAATCAGATAAAAAACGAATCAGAGATAAACACCAAGGTCCGCAAACGTAATGTAAGGGAGTGCAGCGGGAATACCCTAGTAAATACCAATTCAGTGATACTGACCCTGAAGAGAAATATCGCTGAATCCCGGTCTCTATCGAATTATAGCCTGGGGTTCAGACAACCGAGTGCCCATCTCCCTAGAGCGAAACTTTTGCCGTCCAACCATCAAATTCGACTCCGCTATTCTTAATTCTACATCGTCATCGGTTCTTTTTAAGCACCTCTCCCCCCCCCCCCCCCTCTCCACGCTTACAATTCTTTCTAGACCCCCAAATGTGAGTGCTCACGAGTATCGAAAAAGATTGGTTCTCTTTTTTGTGCTAGATGTTTCTTTACATTTACCAAGCTTTTTTCTTGTATGAAGCCCAAATTCGTCCCACTATTGAATAGTTCATATTCGGGGCGGGACCCCGTCTTCCTGGTTATCCCTCCTTGACCGTGATCAATGAAAGGTCATGTGACTCATCTGTTACCACACAATGAGCTCAACTTTGAAGTCACTAGTCTATCGATGGACAATTGCTTCACTTTCTCTTTTATCGGTATTACCTGGAATTCTGTTGTCAGGATCTTGCTTCCATGGTCTTTATTTCCCTTGTTTTCAATCGCCTTTGTGTGCACAGGTAAAATGCCATCCGTATAAAAGTGGCTGTCCTTCGTTTTTCCCTAAAACTGCGGAAGAGGCAGAATCAACAAGCTGGTTTCTACACGACTGTACTCCAAGCTACTCTGTGTTGTACAATAGGTCTCTAGACTATGGAATTTATCTCTTCTACTATAACTCATGGACATGAAGTAAAAAAGTGGGATCACGGGAAGATGGAGGGTATTCCACAATTTAGCAGTTTGAGAATAGATCGATGGTAGGACGAATGAGGTCCGACACTCGGGAACAGAAACCAGATAAAAATAACTGACTGTGTGTTCGAAAACGGCGATGAAAGATCATGGGAAGTGGGACTGTCAAAAAGAAAACTCGGAAGAATAAACTTCATAACCAAGAATAACAAAGTGTTGGACAGGGGACGGAAGAGACAGTTTGACGTATTGTGAACTCCAATAATCCTAAGAGGCCAAAAGAGCGAATCGTACCCGTTAGTATATTGAAATCTCTTCCACTTTCTTCGTTTGTCATTCCCCACCACTTAGTCTACACCTATTCATGAATCGGACTGCGAAAAATCCATTACCAATAACTGAATGAAAAAGAAACTATGCAAATGCAGCTAGCGCCCACTCCGGGCCAACTTCCGTCGTACAGGATGCAAATAAGCTCATGCTCGTTACAATCACGAGTGCGCGCATTAGGAATGGGTAATGAACAAGCAGCTTATCCAGAAATCGGTTGATTTTTACGCACTCACAAAGCACGCGTGAGGATGACGAGGTAGGGTGATGCTGTGTGCAAGCAGGCGCCTGATAAGACACAACTGCACGCATTGGTTTCGAGTTAGGTTACCCGAACGCGGCGATGACGTCTGGACTTTAGTACCGTGTGTGTGTAGCCATGTGCTTCGGTAAGTAAGAGATAATCAGTCCGTCCTAAGCATAACATTAACTAACAGTAAAAATGTGAAGTGATAAAAAAAAGCTTGGAATAGTAGGTTAATTGAGTTAGACAGACAAACGATTTCCGATTGGAAACCAATCTTTTTCCGTGTGTGTGTGTGTGTGCGTGAAGATCACTTAATTACGATCGGTCGCATCGTCGTTGACGATATGTAAATGCAGAAAATGGAAGTACAGAATATGGCGATGCACAACTGCTTCAATGTACGGGGGACAACTGTTCAGATCACGCTGGGAAATAGTAGTAGTAAAATCAGCTAGACAAAAAGCATGCGAAGAGCCTTAATGTTCTTTTAATTCCAAAAGTAGATATTAGTCTAGGAAAAAGCCCCGCGCACTAGAGGGGAAACTCAGCAAAGACGATCTGGAGACTTTGAGTGGAAAACAACAAAAATCTTCACTGGGTCGGGGTGAAAGTAGACTGATCTCCGTCATCAAAGATGATTCAATGAGGTCAGAGACAGAGACACACGGTACAACGTTCGAGTAAAAAATCTCCTGATACTGAAACTGAGCAACTAGCCAAGCTCTGCAGGTTACATATAGCAATGCCTTTATCGTAACCTAGGGTTCCTACGAAGAAGTCATCCATCCTGGGAGTCGATCACAATGTGGTCCATAGGTTGTTAACTTTGGAAAAACCAGTGATGAGAGGGCGCGTTATCATGAATTGTTGATATGAAACACAGCACCGAGAGCAAGCCCGGATAGTCTGGTCGGAGTAGTTAGGTGGTGATATGAATGCTAAAAATTCAGTGCACGAGATCCGAGAGTTATTTGATCCATGCAGGCCCGGTCGTAGTCGGATGGTATACCTATCTGATTATTTGCATTGAGGTAAAGGTTTGGAAAGCAACAAACGCTGGCGAAATCAGATGGTAAACAAGACTGCACTGTTTCCCGGATCGTTATCAAACCAGACCCACTATGACCGAATATGGCTCACCACTACTCTCAGCACAACACAGTTCTTTCAGCCATTAAATTCGTACAGTATTGATCTGGTTTCGGTTGTTAACTTAAATCATCCCGTCCAGAGCAAAACGAATAGAAGCATGAGTAGCAACTGAGCAGAAGAGAAAATTACGAGTGGAAAGTGAAGATGAAGAAAGAACTCGCATCCAAGTGTGCCACCAGCTGAGGGACCTACTCATATCACCCGATATTTCCAACCATCAAGTAGGTGGGTTCTGTGGACTCCAAAATGTCCTACTCGGCAGTCCATTGGTTAAAGCTGCCATACTGTTTCACCATGACGTTGACTGATAGCCTTGATCCACACTCCAACCACTACCTAGTTAAAGGAAAATGTTAGCCGAAAAAGTTTGTGGGCACATGCAACACGTTATAAACATCGTCACCTATAGAAACTAAAACCTGATTCACAGCATCCCACGCTTAACCTCAGCATTGCTGATACCCCGTTCCCATCATACTCGATTATTACTGCAAAGACATCGATCCTTACACATCGACAGTCTTTGCGTATCACCTACCGCTACTCTAAGTAGTATCACAGCGATGGTGGTTGGCCATCCTCAGCACTGCAGTTCAGCTCATTATCTTCAACGACGAATAACCACCCACTTTTGTGCCCTGATTTGAGTTGCTACCTTGCAGGGTCGATCAGACTAGAGAACGAACAGAAGTGCAAGCATTAGGGAAACGGAAAATAAGATCATGCAGACGAAGACAGAACGTGGCAGTGTAGTGAACCTTCGCAGTTTTGCATGCGCCTTATCAAGTACGCTCACGTAAAATGCACGGGATAAGAAACAACCACAACTGTCCAACTGATCACAGACAGACAGTACACGTAAACCCTAAACCATAGGTCTACTTTTTCCCGCCATACGGTGTAACCGATCAACCATTTTCTGGAAAATATTATGCCACCACAAGCTTTCATGTCGTTTAGTAGCGATTGGCCATCGTCCAGTAGCCCTTGGAGGTCATATAAAGACCACGGTTGAGGGTACAGTAACCAAACCTTTCCGACACACCCATACCGCATAAGGTCACATCATGTGTGTTTCTGATCCCAGCTGCGGGGCCTGATAGCCTTGTGTGAGCCAAGTGAACGGATGTGACCTTCAGTGGAGTGGGTGCGCCGGAAAGGTTTGGTTAATGTACCCTGGGCCGTGGTCTCTAAATAATTGCCAGTACCCGCCAAGTGGCAGGAAAACTTAGTGTATGGTAAAAATGAAATTACGGGAGTGGGGACGGGATAGCCATGGCTCAACTGGGAAGTTTTTACCTAACCAAGCAACGGCATTCATACTCGTTTCGTCCCACTCTTCAAGGAGGGGTTCCGCTCCTTCGCCCAATCACACTATATAAACCAACAACAACCAAGACGGATGATTAAGTTCAAGCATCGAACGCGATGTTAGATTTCAATATTGTCGCCCAAGAAATATGTCGAAACCTTCCCAGCGTGTACCATTCAGTAGAGTCGTAAAAAGAGTCAACTGAATGTGAGAAGACAAAGCAAAATTAAATCACACGAGGAGAGAAGGAATGAGCTTTTTTAGTATCAGCTAGGACAGTTTTGATACCGATCTCCAAGTAAAACGTCAAATCGGGAGCTAAACGATCAAAAGCAAGACAGGAGCGAAGCTAGACATAGGCGCAGCGCGAATGGAACAAACAATGGAATAAAAAAATAAGCGGAATAAAATAATGGGCTTCTCAAATGTACGGGTCATATCAGGTACTTCACTTATGTGTGTTACAGATTCGAAATTTTAAGCCAGATGGGTACCTTGTTATTCCAAACTTGCACACAGGTACCGCGCAAGGGGACACCCTATAGCATCAAAGGTACACTACGCTAACTGAGATAACCGGCATCCGTGATCTCCAGAGGTACAATCGGGAATATAAGGTCCCAATGAGTCCGGTGTGGGATCAAGCTGAAAAGAAGCAGATTACTATTCACCACCATTTAATCGTGTGCGACTATTCCATTCAGACTGCCAGAAATTGTCGGAAGTTCAGAGAAAATTTCGACGGGGATTCCAAATCCATCATTTAGAATAGCATAAGGCCTCACTAAACTATCTTGGCTGGTTCTCAACGGTTTTCTTCAGTCCCATCATTTTACCCATAAGAAACTGGCCATTCGGTGCTTTGGTTTTGGTTGCCAAATCACGGACCTCCGGTCTCCTCCACAGCGTCGCGATCACTGTCAGCAGCAGAGCTAACACAACACTGTTTGAATGGAACTCGATATCCCTTTGAAGTACCCTAGCTTGCTTCCCCGCTTCATCCTTAAGCATACTCGCTATCACAGTCTACGCCCCGACGGTGACAATCGAAGGCGCAGGGAACGACGAGTTTTAGTACAAACAGACAGAGGTGATAAACGGCGTCTCGAAAGGTAACAACCTCCCCAATGCAGGGAGCAGGAACGCCCGTAAGCAGCTGGACACACTTTAGGAAAATATGGCCTTGGACAGTAGTGCACCAACAGCGAATGCCTCGTCAGCTTTGCGGAGTGCAACAGTCTAACCGTCACCAGGGTGCACCTTATAACGTGGCACCCTAACGACGGTCACATACACGTACCAAAATGACTACATCTTAATACGATGACGACGTCCATCTTCCACTGAAGATTGCTGGTCCTACCGAGGCACGGAGACTGCAGACAAGAATGGCATCAGCCACACTTTCGTCTGTGCACGCTTTAAGATCCGTCTGGCTAACCGCCTCAAAATTTATGCCCCGAGGCGGATTAGCGCAGAAACGTTGGGGTCACCGAGAAACCGCCAAGCGGTCTCGGACGCTACCGTCTCCCATCTAACCATCGCGTACTTAGGTGGAGAAGTATTATTCGTCAATTAATTTTACTGAATGTATAAACCTAACCATTCGCTTTAGACGACTTGGGGCTCATGCGACGATAACAGGACTGGATCTAAGGGCGACTTTCCAGTTATCCACAAAGGATAGACAATCACCTAAATGGATGCTTGGACTTTCGGAATATTCGACGACAAGCCACTGTAGTGAGCAGGTGTTGGCAGCCATATTGGTGTTCGAATAATGCAGCTGTAGGATCCGGGTAATGCACTTAGTGAGCCTTCGGCTCATTGAGGTTTTTTTCCTACTTGTGCTTTTGCAGATTGGACACGCGCAATCCCCTTCAGAAGAGCGCTGGTCCTTGCATATTATGCCACCCGTTCGGCCAGAAGCGATCGCAGCAGTAATCCAATGTCGTCCGGATCGTTACCACACCCAACTTCTTGGGACCTTATGTGGTTCTTCATTTCAAGTCTCAGGCTCTAGTTGACGGTTATCTCTGAGAATGCAGTGGGTGTTTGTGGCTATGGGATATAAGTACAATTGCACTCATGCGAAAGTAGGTAGTAATTAAAAATAACTGGACTGGAATCACGGAAAATATGGCGACCGTAGCTAACTGCGGTGACTTCTGTTACGCCTGATCCGGTAAGGGAGTCAGCAGAACCCCGGTTTAGGTGGTCACGTGTGCAATCAGAAAGCCCCGCACGCATACACACCGCAGACCATTGATCCATGCCCCACACACGTGGACATATGCACGCAGTCATGCTCCATCCCGGACTGGGACGGTCAACCGTGTTTTCACGTGTCTTGCGACCTTACGTGGTCTGATCCAATTGTACGCTTGGCTTGCGTTTTCATTGGCATGTGATACAGATTCACGCACATACGTGCTTGCGTCTCTGCCCTCGTAGTAGAAACCCACCTACCCGAGAAGACACAGTCGATACACAAGCGGAAGAACCGAAAGCCTCCTGGAGAAGACGGGATCCATCGGAGATGCACAAATCGTCTTTTGGCACTACCTGAGCCACAGACCATTCGTTTTTGCTCAATCTGAGGAAAAGAACAACTCCCAACGGACTGGGAAAATTCAATATTGCTACCTCTTTCAAAGAAGAGCAACAGAATAGTGCGCAGAAAGTACCGTGGTACCAGCCCAATTGACGTGGTCGCCAAAATATTCTGTTTTGTTGAACCACTTCTCAGCGGTGCGGGACGCGCCCAAGGGCCCTAATCAAGGAGGCTTCCACCGCGGCACGGGATGCGTGGATTAAATATTCACCCTTCGCAGGCTATTAGAACATCAGTATAAGTTTCAGCAGCTTATTCCATTGATTTTCAGATCGTCTTCGATTCAGAAGACAGAGAATCGCTATGGACTATAATACAAACAGATGGAATGCTCCAGAAACTTGTCAGTTTCATGAAGTCATACTACTGATATACGCTTGTGGGAATGCGCATCTACGGAGAACCCAACGATTTCACCCTCAATCCGGTGCTGAGCAAAGCAGTCCGATGTTACCAGTGCAGTTCAACTACACCATCGATTGGATAATGCGTCAGGCGCTCACCGATCACCCAGATATCTATCTGGGTAAGAGTGATTTCCTCGCCGATTTGGAATTCACTGGAGACATCGTCAGCCTTACAGACAGCTCGACCGCTTTACAACCGGTTCTCAATCGCGTAGAATACTTCGCAAAAGTCATGGTACTAGAGGTTAAAGCATCAAAGACTAGAATCCTTTCGATCTGCGCTTCACATTCCATACAGCCGATATTTGTCAACAGCGAGCAAATCGAGCATGGCCCAGCGTTAAAATATCTGGGCTCCACGGTCCTCCCAAAGCTGTGCATTCACGACTCCAGGAATGCATTTCTTAAGCTTCCGAATGAACTCGGGGAACGTAACGAGATCAGTCCCCAGACCGTCTTCCGGGCTGCTTACCACCCAATATTGATCTACGGCTGTGAAACGTGGCTACTACATGTGAACGTCAGAAAGCTGGGAGCGTTTGACCACTGGTCTCTGCGGAGATTTTCAAAGTAGATTAGCACGACATGCGTTCAAACGACGCTATGAGACAAAGCTGCTTCGACATCGAAAGGCTCTCAGCGACCAAATCAACGCCGTCGATCGGAGTGGTTTAGACATGCCTTACGACGTTCAGATACAGGGCTATCAAAACAGTGCTTCTCTCCCGTTCTCAGTTTAAGATGGCGCTACTGCCTTGAAGGACAGCTGAAAACATGAATCAGTCCTGTCAAATAGGACGTTGTCTACGAACCTTGCAATTGGGAGAAGAACTCGATTTCCCTTTTCTCAGATCTCATCTCCAACCGTTGCTCATGGACAGGTATCACGAGTAATATGCATGAAGCCGGTCTATCCCATATATATATATATATATATATATATATATATATATATATATATATAATCACCAGGCACCAGTTATGCTGAGAAGACACCGATGCTCATACACCCGTAAACATGTTTCTGAGAAGCAACTTTTATTCCTCACTTTTCCAAACCCGGTAAACCTGAATCCCGTGAGTGATTCAACCACGCATGTCATCGTGCTGTACGCGTGAAACGTTCAACATTTCACGGCTGGCACCGCTCGTCCACTCACGACTCCCACCGCCGCATCGTGCAAGCTAGGAACAGATGCTCGTCCACCATACAGAGAGCCAAAGAACGCTTCGTCCGCCGGAAAGCCGAACGCTCACTCTTATTCGCCACCGGTTGCCGAACATTTTGGTTCTTTGCCAAAGCAGTCTCCCGCAATTTCTACCCTTCCGATTTTCCTCCCATCTGTAACACCTCCAGTGATCTTGTTTGTGAACCACACGAGAAAGCCGAAATTTTTGCTTCCCGATTTGCCTCCAACTCCACTTTATCCACTTATCCTGCTTCTCCGGGTTCTTCTCTCCCCTGTTTCCTATTTTCAACCTCATCTTAGCACTAGAAAGGTCCGCCAAGCGCTGCGTTCTCTGGACGTATGCAAGCCACCCGGTCCGGACGGTATGCCACCCATCGTCCTCAAAATGTGCCCCTGAATTGGCTCCGCTCTTACGTCATCTTTTCTGTCTCTCCCTTTCTCCAACTTTCTACTTTTTCGATCCACTGGAAACACGCCGTGATTTTTTCCGGTTCCAAACGCGGTGATCTTTTTGGCCCGAATAATTATCGTCCTATTTCCTCTCACACTTGTCATTTCGAAAGTATTCGAAATTGTCATTTCCGACCAACTGCGTGCTTTTCTCGAACGCGAAAGACTACTGAATGATAACCAATACGGATTTCGACCTCGCCGTTCCACCGATGATATCCGAACTCTCGTCTCACTCCTGGTCGGATGCACTCGACAACCAGGGAGAAACACACATGGTCTCGCTCAACATCTCTGAGGCCTTTGACCGAGTTTGGCACGAAGGTCTTCTGACGAAACTGCCCTCGTTCGGGTTCTCCTCCGCACTCGTACCGTGGATATCAAGCTTCCTCAGTAAGCGAACCATCACTGTCCGAGTTGAGAAAGTTCTGTCTCAGTCATTTTCTGTGAATGTCGGTGTTCCCAAAGGTTCAGTACTTGCGCCCATCCTCTTTCTTGTATTTATTAATGATCTCTTATCCAATACTTCCAACCCAATCCATTCCTTTTCCGTTGACGACACTCTTCATTCTTCCCTTTCTTACCGCATAACCTCGCCATGCCAACACCAAAATCGATCGTGACCACCGTGCAATCAGTGCATCTTTAGGGTCCGATCTCGAACACATCTCCTTCTAGGGATCTCACAATCAAGTTGCATTTAACGCTTAAAAACTTCTCTTCTCTCAATTTTCTTGAAACACCATTCATTCTCCCTTCATTTATCTTCTGAGTCAATTGTACTCCGTTCCACAGATTATCTCTCTTCTTGGCTTATCCATAACTTCTTCTCTATGTTGGTCCGCTTTCATATCTCAGCTGGCCTCTCGTGCTGCGCGCAAAGTTGGTTCTCAGTTTAGCACCAGACGCTTCTTCAAGCCAGCTCATCTTCTTCTGCTGTACAAAGCTCAAATCCGACCCACACTTGAATACTGCAGTCACGTGTGAGGTGGAGCTTAGTCTAACTCTTTCTCTTCTTGATCGGGTTCAACGTAAGGTAATCCGGCTGATCGACGACCCTTCTTTAAACTCCAAGCTGCAGTCACTAGCCCATCGTCGGGTTGTTGCTTCGTTGTCTCTCTTCTACCGATATTATTTTGGATTTTGTTCTTCTGAGCTTGCTTCGCCAGTTCCTGTTCTCGAAACCTTTTCTCGGCCATCACGTACCCAGGCAATTAGTCACCCTTATCAAGTTTCTGTCACTAGATGTCGCACTTCTATCTTTCAATTTTCTTCCTTTCTCCGGACCGTTAAGTTACGGAACACTCTTTCTCTTTCTGTCTTCCCACCTACTTACAACCTTTCTGCTCTTCAGAAGCAGGATCGATAAACTGGTTCTAATGTGAGTGCTCCCCCAAAACCTACTTTTACAGCATGTCTTCTGATTATGAGATTTTTCCCTTACGCTGTAATTCACTTTGTGCAATAAAAAAATTTCAAAAAATAGGAGGACCGACCCAATTTTTACAGCTTACAACTGAACCTCAACGCACACACGAATGTCACTTTGACACCGCAGGTTGGTCAAAGTTGTGAAAGCTAAATGCGCCCTCTGTTTACACAATATTTCATCCGGTATACAACCAGCAGGTGAGATGTGACTGCCCAAATAAAATAAACATACTCATTTCCAATGAGATTCCCCTGCCAGGAAGAGGTTTCCTGTAGAGCCAACCCAATCCCGCAGAAGCATTTTACACTTCGAAGATGAAAAGCAGATCCCAAAAATTGCTATACCAATGTTTGGAAAACCTAGAAAAAACTTGCAATGGTCTGCTTCCCATCAACACAGCCTGATAAAATGTCACAACCACCACTACCGATTCATATGCAACCGTTCATCTACAGCAGTATTTGACCCTTTCACGGATATTTTCTCGGCAGAGATCTGGAATGATAAAAACGGACCACCACCATCACCAAATAACTACAGTAGATCATCAATTTTTTGATTACATGCCTGCGCATGAGTGTGACGGAAACGGTATGCCCCATAGTCACAAAGGCCCACTACACTATTCGGAATAACCGGCAAGCAGACCCTGAGAGTTGGAGTGACGGCGAACCACACAAGGTCCCCATAGGTCAGGTGTGATCGCGAGTCGGGCAACAGTGGTGATAACTGTTCACCACCAAAGTGCCTGGCGGTGGAGGGGATTCCAACCTCTGACCTCCGAGGTGGTAAGCAAGCGCTCTAAACCACTCGGCAACCACCAGTTCAACCTACTGAATGTTTAAACCTGTGTAATGTTGTCAAATTTTCAACTAGTTAGAACGAAGGTATTAATCGTTCAGTCCAATAAACCGGGATGGCAATGTGAAAGCGAGAGGGTGGGGATAACTATACGCGTTGAGCTGCACGAAAGTTTGGCCCAAAAAAGCAGTCTTGTATTCGGAATCAGAATCGTTGCCTCTGTCTCGAAGACTGATGAACGAAAATCTATCAGTGCACAGGTATCATACGATGTGATCAAGCATGTTCCATTTAAGTCAATTTCGGCTGGTTTGTTTTGAGACATAGAGATGCAAACTGGCGCGATTAGGTTTAAGGCTACCGACTATTCAACCTGAACCTTAAATGATGAGGCAAATGTGTACCACAAGGCGCAACTTTTTTTCAGATATACAGCCTGACCGATGCGATTCATTCGAGAGCGAACAAGCGAAAACGATCTAACATCCGGGTTCCCCATAGTGGGATTTCATTTCACACACAACTCAGGCAACCGAGAGACTAATTAATTTTACGGAAACTACGGGGCGCGCCACAGATGTTCAAGTGGCGAGCAACCCCTGACTAAGCACAAAAACCCCAGTCGCGTGGGGAAGAGCACGGTTCGATTTGGTTTGTCTGAAGCAAAGATCTTTGCGTTTTACAACCGAACCGGAACGAAAACTTGACAGACAGGCAAACAAACAGCCTGCCGGTTGAGGCAGACAAGCATACCCACATCAAATCGAAGGAGAGAAAACACATCGTGATCGACCCACATTCATGCCACTAGCGTTAGTTCATCGATCAAAAGTCTAACTGCCCGTGTCACACAGCAGACGTCGTGTAACGTGTAGAACAACCCTATAGCGAAAATGGTCGTCCGCCTGGGTTATTCAATCAACTTGTATTCGTCAGTGCCCACTCCAGGTTATGTTCACACGTACCATATGGGAAATTTGATTTTAGAAAACCAAGAACAAAGATACATAAATTTCTCTTCTGACCGATGAGCTTCACGTGTACATCACTAGTTGGAGTGACATTATCGGTGCGTACGGGATGATAACCACTCGACAACAACGAAGACAATTTGAAACCTGAACATCAGGTGTAGCGTGATCAGAAGCTTGAGCAAACCTCCAACGGGCGGTATTCGAGTGTTGTAGAGCCTTTGATTACCACATCGGAGATCAGAGAGGTTCGAATCCCCTCCACCGTCGGGCACTTTGGTGGTAGACAGTTATTACAGCTGTTGCGTGGCTCGTTACCACACCTGAACTATTGGGACCTTATGTGGTTCCCCGTCACTCCAACTCCTAGGGTCTAGTTGCCCATTATCCCTACTAGTGCAATAGGTCCATGAGACTATGGGGTGTATCCTTTCCACTGCACCCACGCGCAAGTATGCCATAAAAAAACGGGGCATCAAAGAGCAAAGTGACCGCGATTTTCTGTAATTCTTGTCTGACCGTACTTGGTGATCACGGTCCACACGCAAGTACTTGTTTGTTCATACAAACGTTTTAGATATCATCATATGACCTTTAACCACCTTCGTGTGGTCTACTGCACAGGTTTCTAGTTTTGTAGTTAACCGATCTGTTACGTGATCAGAGAGGAAGGGAGAGGTAAACTGAAGTAGTTTAACACAGTCCATGATCCAAAAAGGGTAACGCATACAGCATTACTGAGAACGCTAGCACAGAATACACAAAGCCCGACTCCGGGTCCTGTAATCGCAAAACGCGTGGTCCGAAGTAATGGCACAATACCAGCACATACCGCAGGATTTTTAGAGAGCTGGTTTTACCGCTGGCTGCATAGTGAAAGGAAGAGATAGCACAACGTTCGGCCTATAATGCCGAACAACAAATCATGTCATCATCATCATCGTACAGCGTTAAACAGTAGGGCAAGCCTCACCGACCACTGCCTTTCTCACCATGTTACACGTTGAATAAGAAATCATGTCAAAATGAACCAAGTGCTGCCCCGCCTCGATTGTATTTGTTCTGACCGGGTAAATATGAATTTGAGGATAATAACGACGCAGGAAAAAACCGGCCAATGAGGAGCGAGCGCTGATGTGAAGGCAATGTGTGACGGTGCGCAAAAAGTACATTTGAAGTGTTCAAAACGCATAATGATGTCTCGGGAAGGATCACCTTTTAGCCGAATACTATGGCTCGCATTTGGAGAAAGTGATCGGCTTCCTTAAGACAAATACAAAATATCACAGAAGTTTGCAAAGGGTGTAAAATGTTTGCGCAATCCGGAAACCTAATAATCTCATTGTAAACTTCTTAAACGTTCCTGAACTGTTTCTTAAATAATAAAATTCCAAAACTTATCCAGTTATCAGATTGATGAGCGTGAGGCGGAATGTACAGGTGTTGTCCAATTTCGAATGAAATCATGGTTTTTGCAATTCACCGATCGTATACATAAAAAATATCAGCCTGCCATGCATTTTTAAATGGCATTTGCACTTATCATTTCGTGACTGGTAAATATAAAGGCGTCCCGGGTTATCTTTCCTATGTGTGAGGAAAATAGCACAATAAATTCAACGAATTTGTCCCATGACGTCGATCAACAAACATGTGAGAATCGGGACCATAAATGAAAAAATGAGGGGTATTTATTTACATGCAAATTTTATCACATTGTTTGATATGCATATTATTATCCGGTTGATGACATGTCCACTTGACTCTATCCTCAGTGAGTTAAGCTTTTTAGGCATCTAGTTTATCAACTCAACTGTGATATCACCGGTCATCCTGTGCTCCTTTATGTGCAATATTTTCACCTTTGTAGTTCAATGAGGATAAAGTGTATTGCCTAATCTATCCAACATTGAAAATAAATACTCCATAAGAATCAACTCAGGGCTGCTATGAGGCGACTGGGTCTATGTTTCACCACAGTAAAAATGTGAGCATTCTTAGGTAAAATTTGACCTGAAGCATTACCCCACAACAAAGTAGTCTTTCAAGCGCATCATTTATTTCTACACCGGCTTGAAATCAAACATGTTATCAATGAAATAGTAACAATTAGAAAAATGGAGTGAGATGTACAATAAAGTACAATAGTCAATCTTTGTATCATCGGTGTCTTCCATGGTTTTTCGAACTGTGGGCCGTTATACTACTCGGTCGCCTGGTCCAGAGAGGCAGTCTGTTTGAAGATGCACTTCCAGCCCTTGTGCAATCAAGCGCATCCTGCAATGCAGCAGCGTTGGTTCAGATGAGCCGGCGGCCAATTGTATGATTCATTCGCCTCTCCTGGAAAGCCTTGTCGGGTAAATGGAACACAAGGTGCTATGACCTTACTTAGCAGTGGGCGACATTCACCACGTCACAATGCCATTCAAAGGCTTATGTGGCGTTTTAGAGCGGAGAAAATCAGTAAAGCACGAAACCGACCACATCGTCGAGCACTACCGCTGCTTGTCCACGGCCGTTAATTTGGTGAGTCCACCTTACTCGAGGTTAACCGCGAGAGCGGCCGTTCCCCTATCTGCGACCTGGGGACGCGCCCGGTAGCATGAAGCTCGGCTCTGTCCGGATTGCACAACCAGCTAAACTTCCTATATGACAAATCGGAGAAATCTATATTTTTAAGCCCGATGAATTCCGTCATTCTAAATGACGTTGACAACACTTTCTGACAAAACTGATCATGGTTGAATACAGTCCATATCAAGCGGTGTAATGAGTTTGACAACCTCGGAGTCACTGCAACGAGAGTCCTGAGGAATTTACCATCACGAGTCACATTTTTAGAGCCCTCGAGGTGTCTCCACATAGCATAAAAAGTTAACCCATTGGTGATTCAATTCGAATTAATTTGCGGTAGCAACACGTGACCATCTTTGTTATGTGTATAATACTGGTCTTAGATCAGCCAAATGATGACAACTATGTTTGCAAAGTTATTAGCGTGTCCTCCCAAACAAATGCAAGGATGTTCAATTGCGCTCTATGGCGACCGTTGAGGCATTTCGAATAAGGAAGTTGACCCGTGACTTTTGCGCCCACGAGTGCTTGAACCGGGCGCTCCAATTTCCATGACTTAAGAATGACCGTCTTATCACCTAGAGGGCGTAAGTTAGATAAACCAATCACACGACAAAGATAAGTTGACGGTGACAACCCTCTGTCGATCACTGGTGTCTGGCCCATGTCTATCCGCTGATTTTTTGCCTAATGCCTCCCATGTAATCTGTAAATGGCTTCAGAATGAAGTACTGGAAAATAATTGTTTCTCCAAATTGGACTTTTATGATACGGTGGTTATTTTTCCGACACCTGCGAATTAGCCTTGGTAGCAAACAATGGAAAAAGGAACTAACACGACAGTGAGAAATCTCATTACGGACGAAATCAAAATATGGCGATAAAAATAATGATTCGTTCCAGGTACATGCGTGAGTAATGCAACGGGCAGCGTGATAGACCGCTCGAGGAAGATGGCAAGGCAAGAATGAGGTACGAAGAATAGCAGTCTGAACTGAAATACTGTAGAAGTTAAGCAAACATGTGGTTACAAAAAGATTTCACGGAATCGTAACTACGGGAATAAAAAGTATCGAGGACAACATGACAACACACACATACACACGCACAGGATGACCAAAACCGAGAGATGCGAACCACATGAGCGACCCGAATCTTGTGCATTTGACCAACTACTTAGTGAAAACGAAAACTTCAAACAAACAAAATGCACAACAAGTTGCTCCCCGGTCGAGAACACTCACCATCCCCACTGTACCGACTCGGATCCGCGTAGGATGAGGTGGTGTACACATATTCTGCCGACGTTGTGTTATTATTCGGCACGTTTTGGGCGTGTGCGTGGGCGGCCGCAGCCGCGGCAGAGATCGCATGCGGATTGGGGAAACGATGCTGACTCATATCCACGTAATTGCCTGTGATGAGTCGACCATGTCCAGCTGCATCGTGATGAGCCGGATCAAGCGAACGTGAACCGGGTACATCCTGACCCTGCCAGGTTGTCAGTGAGCGAGAATGCGTGGAGTGGTGCAGGTATGGTGGAGCGACGGGGGGAGGTGTATAAAAGGGATAGGAAGTGCATCAGGCACTAGACACCGTATTACCAACTATACATATCATCTTGTTAACCATTAGAACATCCAGTCCCTGTAATTGGCAATTAGATAGACTTTACAGAACTCAAGGAGGAAACAGAACGCGTTTAGTATACGGCAATAAATAGTGAATTCGTCACAACTCGGCAATTTTGTCTGATACGTTCAATCATGAATGCAAAAGAGAGTCTGTTGGAGAGCCACATTACAAGCTAGCCGATAAGTGTTATATGTAATCGGAACGGATGAGCCACATGACCCAATTACAAAAATGTTCAAAGCTCCCTAGTGTGGCCTCCTAGCTGGTTCAACTTGTAGAGAGGGCACCTGGTAGTGAGACGTGGCTAGCATCAATGTATTCGGTCTGAAACCCGCCGCACAAGTGCAATGGAAGGGGTATATTCCATAGTCTCAAACATCCACTACACTATCACAAATAATCAGCAACTTGATCATGAGACAAAGAGCCATCTAAGATTTCAACAGACCAAGCGTGCTAACGAGCCGAGTGACAGTGATCCGCTATTTATGACCGATATCTGTATCACTTCGATCCTGATCAATATATTTGTTGACCGATGGCGATCGAGTAGCTAAGAGCGTTTGTTTACCAAATCGAAAGGAAGAGGTTTGAGTCCCCGCCATCAACGGTTACTTTGGTGGTAGACAGTAATCCAATGTCATCCAGCTCGTTATCACACCTGACCCATTTTGACCTTATATGATTACCCACTCGAAGTCCCAGGGTCTGGTTGCAGATTTTCTCTAATAGTGCAGTGGGTCTTTGGGGCTATGGGATAACACTCTTTCCACTGCACTTGTACAAAAACAAGACAGGCGTTGGTCAAACGATTATCATCGTGGACTATAAACAATAACGACCAGGGTTCGATTCCCACCATCGCCGCCCACTCCCTCATTCGGCAGCCTCTCATTGGCCGCAGTCCCCTTCCCGAGTTGTTGTATGGTGAATGGAAAAATGAAATTATATATATATATATATATATATATATATATATATAGAGAGAGAGAGAGAGAGAGAGAGGGAGAGAGAGAGAGAGAAGCGAAGAAAACGTGACTCACATGACTGACTGTGGGTAGTCGATTGCCGGTTGTGATGCTGGTCTGTGACGGATGTGAACTCATCGAAGCTCCGGGAACGGAGTTGTGAGACTGCAACTGGTGGACTGGTTGTGAACTTGGTTGTTGTAATTGTTGTTGTTGTGTGGCTTGCTGTCGATGAAGAGCGGCCAGATCGTCGAGAGCAGATTTGACAGCGGTTGCAAATGCCTCTGCCTCTTCGGGCAAGGTGAAATTGAGACCATAAACGCGTTGTTTGCTATCACGCCACTGATGAAACGTGGGTCGGGCCTGGTGATATTTCAGACCGCGGACAATGGCACAATTGATCACTACCTGATTTCCGAACGAAGAAAGCACATAGATAAATCCCAAATAATAAATGTATGCTTGGGTATTGTATGCATATGGTAAGTGATTAAAAAATGCACAAACTTGCAGCAAACAGACACCCACTAACTTCAATCTCAAATAAAGCTTTCGGTTACTCCAGTATCAAGTTTATAATGCCATCGTATACACGCAAATAACTGAAACTTGTCACATGAACGCGCTCGGCAGGAGTATGGAGAACAGAAATGAGGAGTAACTTTAACCATTGTCAGATTAGACGAGTTTGTGTGTACAATTGGCAAAAGGTGTGAACGTGAGTAAAGCTCCAGATCGAATCTATGACTATCAAGACAGATAAGATGGTGTCTAAAGATATCAAGATACACCATGAGGAGTTACTGGAATTTCCCTACACCGATAACCTGATGGAAATAAAGGAAAATTGTCAATGGCAAGCCCCAGGTGTTTGAGATACAACGGATATTCCGGGCCAGAGAGTACTCTCCACCTCAGTAATGGTAATGGACGCAGCAATATGACTATGAGAAATCTGTGAGATCACCGAAATATCACATAAGAAAGGAGATTACCAGTACATAGGTTAAAAAACCACACCCTTGTTTAGATCTACGAAAACAACAGGGTAACAGAACAAAGGTAGGCCAATGTGCAGTGTTTAATGGAACAACGTTTTCAACCAAAAAAACCATATTACGAACCAACCCTTCTTCTCTCCAGAAAAATCGGAAGACAGCCAGTGGCTAAGTACCGGTAGATGAGTGACAGTATCCGCGTACACCTGTGACATTAGCGGAGAATATATGATGGCGGGGACCGATATCGGACATAGCGTTTGTTGAGGTAGGGCGCCGGACCAAGCACACAATCGAAACACATTACACTGATTCGTTTCAGTGATGATCAGAACAGGTTATAAAAAACTTGGGCCCGTTGTTCAGGGATCGGTTACGGACAACACAGCTGAATGCTACCGGGTAGCGGATATAAGGGCCACTCCGGTGGTTAGCTGCGAATAAGCAAGCACCGGCTCTTACAAAAAGTGGTCGCAAACGATCAACGGCGATTGCCTGAGGACGATGTCGGTTTTCGTTTGACCGCGAACTCCCATGGCGTCTGTGGGCATGTAAGAATGTGGCTGGCCGCCAAATAGGACCACTACCTCTTACTTGTTTGGGTAACTAGGGCAAGATTCACGAACCAAGAACCGGTCCTTCAAAATACTCACTCCTAAGGATATGTTGGGCAACCTAGATCGTCACATGACTGAAAGGCGTATGAACTACTAGTGGTTACTGGCTTCTAAAAAGACGTGGTGCCCTCTTCGCAAAAAGAACCCGTAGTGCTGGGGATGCCATTTGTACCCTATTTCCTTGTACTTTGATGCCTTTTGTCTCTACAATGTGCAAATGGATAATCGTGATAGGTATAACATTTGTTTCACGATGCCTCAACACACCGAACTTAGTGAGGGGATTCCGCGGTTCCAGCTTGGCGATCAAACGCTAGCCAGCTTTCCTCGATAGTACAATGAGTCTATTTAGTTATGGTGTTCACTTCATTTCACTGTACTTACCCGTAAGCATGAAATCACAAAATTAACGGTGCAATACGGAGGCCACATATTGTTCAACTTTCGTGTTGAATCATGTGTGGGGATTACGTCCCCTCCGGGGCACTCATTCAATCAAAAAGAGTGCCCAGTTTGACCGGCGAGATAAAGCCCAAAACAATCAACACCTGATAAGTCACCGACTGATTTAATCTGTATTCTGAGTATTTTTTCCTGTTTTCATGTGTTTCGCTTCAGATTGAATTTTGATCTATTGTGCCACCAAAAACAGAACAGAACGATATGCACGATGCAGTCCGATTTAAAGGAAGTGGATAATTATGTTCGTCTTACTCTTGGCAGTGTGGCTATAACGGAGATACGATTAACGCCATGTGACTGAACTGTCTGGATATGGAAACTTTTTTCTACGGAATGTCACAAACAAAGACTGTCACCCAAGTTACCAAACCTCACATACCCGTCAAACACTGGATGAAATGTCTCCACAAATAATAGACTCCACTGATTTTCGTCAATCTGAAACATTGAAGGCACCGACGTGTTACACATTTGCTCTACTATGACTGCCTGTGAACCATGAAAGATGCTCCAAATAAATAAAACGGTAAGGAAACTTGACTGTTACATCAACATAAGACACATGAAGGTCACAAATGTATTCTGCGAGTTATATGATTCAACAGCACTGGAATGAGGCAAACAGCAACATATCCGACTGATGAACTATATGGAATCAAGTGCCTAAACACCATCGATTAGCTAGTTTTTCGTCCACTGAGTAGCTTATGTGCTTTTACGTTTTTCCCGTCCCAAGCGGGCTTTTTAATACATCCTTGCGCATGAGCGCAGTGGAAAGAGTATATACCCTATAGCCTCGAAGGCCCACGGCAATCAGACCCTGAGACTCAAAGTGATGAAGAATCACATAAGGTCCCAATAGGTCAGGTGTGGTAACGATCTGGATGACAGTGGATTACTGTCTATCACCAAAATACCCGCTGATGGCGGGGATTCAAACCTCTTACCTTCGAGGTGGTAAACAAACGCTCTAAACCACTCGATCACCACCGGCTAGATTTGCGGAAAGATGAGAATTGAAACCACAACAAAAAACGCTGAATCGATGGTTGATCATGGTGAACTAAATAGAGCTTATTTTGCAAATCAGGAAGATAGCTCTACCAACACAGCAGGTCACATTGTAGGTCGATCTCGAGGTTCCAGTGCTTAGAATGGATGTTGAGATGACAATAACTGGTTGCAATTGTACTTAAGGGTCACAACAATCACGAGGTGCACACAACACAACAAAATATCAGTCTACCCACATACAGGCCTGAAGAAGGGGAAGACATATGACCTGAGGAGACTAACAAGTGCTTAAGCATTCACCGCATGCAGATGATCACTGAAGCGTGTAAGAAAAGCCTGGTTTCCATATAAAGGAGTGACAGACTAGAGATTGCCAACCCGGGTTATGTGTGCCAGTGGAGTAGTCATGATCATAGTTACTCAAAGACGCTGTGTTCTAGCGAACGCATAAAGTTAAGGTTTATCGAAACCGCAGTTAAATGACCAAGGATACAAAGCGGCTCCAGAATAGGTTAATGTGACGAACAATCTGACGATTTCTGACCTGGAATATGAAATGACATTTAATCAGATCTTGGTGATTTTCAGTCTACTCACCTTATCATCGCAATTACAATTTCAATCGTACAACGAACAACGGAACCGGTGGGCGACCTGGCTAGGCGCCGCGATCGCTAGCGCAGGTGCATTCGAATTTTCATAATCTATATGATTTGTACGTATAACTTTCTCTTGTTTGTTTCCTCTTAACGCCTTTATATATATATATATATATATATATATATATATATATATATATATATATATATATATATATATATATATAGTGAAGATGGCATCCCTCCAGAAGTGTATGAAGCATGTTCATCGTCATTGATTGACAGGTTGCGTACACTTTTTGGTTCCATTTGGAGAGATGAAGTATTTCCACCCGACTGGGGAATGTCCATACTGCTGCCCATTCCGAAGAAAGGTGATAAATCGGCATGCGAGAACTACCGAGGGATCAGCCTGATCGATGTGGCTGCAAAGATCTCTGGTTCGTTGCTACTAACCCGTTTCTCCGAGGCAAGAGACCAGCGCACTCGCCCGAACCAAGGGGGTTTCCGCCGTGGCAGAGGCTGTGTAGATCAAATCTTCACACTGCACCGAATACTGGAGCACCGCTATAAGTTTCAGCAGCCGACGGTAGCTTGTTTCATCGACTTCCGGGCAGCTTTTGATTCGGTAAACCGCGAGTCTCTTTGGGCCATAATCCAATCCGATGGAATGCCCGATAAGCTTTTAAGGCTGTTAAGGGGATACTACTCGACAACCGGTGCTAGGGTTCGTATGTACGGTGAAGAGTCCCGCGAGTTCATACTCACTACCGGAGTTAGGCAGGGCTGTCCCTCTCACCGGTGCTGTTCAACTACGCCACTGACTGGACAATGCGACAGGCATTACACAACTACCCTGGCGTTCAGCTTAGCCAGGAAATATACATCTCCGACCTGGAGTTCGCGGATGATATTGTCGTGCTTGGAGACTCCGCCGCTACGCTACAACCAATCCTCGACCGAATCAATTCCTTCGCGAGGTCCATCGGACTTGAAATAAACTCGACCAAAACAAAAGCTTTCACAACTCATCTGGGCCCGACAATTCAACAACTGTCGATGAATGACCAACCAGTCGAATACGTCCCTTCATTCAAATACCTAGGCTCAACTCTGCTTCCGAACGGCCAGGCAAAAGATGAAGTGGTATTACGGATCGAAAGCTCCAGGAGAGCCTTTCTTCAGCTAAGACGAACGCTGTGGACTCGCAGTGAAATCAGCTTAAGAACCAAAGTTCGTGTTTACTGTGCTGCCATCCGGCCCGTATTCATCTGTGGCTGCGAAACCTGGCCACTACGAGCTGAGGATACCAGAAGGCTGGAGGTTTTCGACCACTGGTTCCTGCGGAAAATCCTCAAAGTCAAGTGGCGCGACAGGGTGTCCAACGACGAGGTAAGGAGACGATGCTTTGATATCGATGCTCTCCCCGTCCTCCACCAACGTCGACGACTTCAGTGGTTCGGCCATACGCTTCGGTGACCCGAGTCAGAGATAACCAAGCAAACACTCTGCCCCACTCCCTGCCCTGGTTGGCGTTGTCGCCTTAGTGGGCAGCTCAAAACGTGGACCAGTACAATCGAGAAAGACGTAGAGCTTCTAGGCCTTCGGTCAGTCTATGGGGCCCGGCGATGGAAGAAGGACTGAATGAGGATCTGTACGGAGCTCGCCTCCGACCGCCGCGCGTGGTCAGCAATGGTCCGTGATATCCATGGAGCCGACTTATCCTCTCGCAGGAGATAGCCGCGTAAAAGTAAAAGTAATATATATAGTGCAATCTAACAGGCCTGTATGAGTAAGGCTCGACGCAGGGTCACAAAATTTGGTCTTGTTTTGATCCGGAAATCACCGATCACATTTTGATGCAATGCAGTGAAAAAATCGACCACACACGCTTCATCAAACACAGTTGTCATATTGGTCAACAAGAAGCGCCAAGCAAATTACGCAATATACTGACTAGGATACCACAGACTAACCGCAAAAACCGACTGTTCCGACGACCGAATACAACGTAACAAACGGTTTACACAGTAACACTGTGTTGGCCATTTGGTCTAATATCTCCATGTATTTGGGTTGTATTACTAACTCTTTCTGTCATCAAATGAAAACACATGCGCCCTCCGCGAATCTGCTGACACTGTTCCACTGATCTGCAAGCGGCTTCCGACTGAGTCGACTGTGAAGATTTTTTTTCCACTGGTTATTAGTTTACAAGAGAACTTCGACTTCTTTAATCATTTTTTTCATATAAGTAGTCGGATTTCGTGCTGAGGAAAGTTGATTATTCTTGTTTCCCAAGAAAAGTGGCACTCGTCAGAGCTGTTACACTTCTTTAATTTTGTATTCGAAATGGTTCTAGCTAAGATTTTTTTAACTCGTGCGACAACAGCGTCGCCGATACTAGTTCAGGCAGAAAACTGCGTACACGAATTATGGTTAGCTCCTGCGTGAAGATTCAAACAGATAACAAAGCTTTTAAGTAACACTTTAGTAGTGCCTTGAGTGCATCTTGCATCCCTACAGTGCAAAATGCTTTTGTATATTTGGATCAGGCCAAAAAAACTAATCCTAATGAAGAAAGCACTGATTGTTGGCAGCTTAGAATTGAAGGCAGTGGATGAAAATATCCACATCTGTGGCGTACTGTGATCGGAAGAGGGGGAAACGTGCAAAAGACTGTGCAACGACAGAGGAGCAGAGCAGTAGTTCAGTGTCAGAACGTTCTGCCAAAACAAGCCTTATTAATGGAGAGACTTACTTCACGATCTTGTAGTCGCCAACCCACAATCCGATAGGTGTTAGCACTCGGGTTATGATACAGTTGAACTTTGGAGACACCGTGACCTGAACCGCTGGGTATCCACGTGCTCGAGTCTCCATCGTAGAGCATCACATTGGCCTTTGCGGTGGCCACTGGGTTCTCTCTGATTGTGTGCAAATGATTGTATACGCAAATCGACCCGATATGGTAACAGAGGGGGGTTCAGCATAAAGTAATAGTCAGTATGACCGAACAGAACCACGTACATATGACATGCAATAAAAAAGCAACACAGGGACAAAACATCTTCCGCTTATTCTAAATCAGACAGTTTACTGCCTAAGCACGGACCGATGCCACTGTTCTCACACCACTATTATTTTTATATCTCATACTCACCTAATTTCAGGCTGCACCAAAACAAAACAGTACAACGGGGAAAGAAGGGGTACATGATGTGAGACTCAATGATTTGTTTTGTTTGTGGGCACGATACTCCCAGGTTGCCCAGACTAAAACATGATTTTCCTGGGGTACCACAACGGTAGCCTTTAGCTATCCAAAGCTTAACCCACAAGGTAGTGAAACGAAGCGTGTGGTCCGTAACCCACGGCGGGCTGGTGACTGACTGCTCAGTACATACAACCTTCGGATGGTGCCAGTCATCCTGGGTGCCCAGTATAACCCTCCGCCACAGATGCTGGTGAGCAAACCGTTTTACACCTTATACGCCACCCGCGGTTGGTCTGGAATCAGGATTTAGCCATCGCCCCTGGACTGACTTTCAGTCAGTCAACCCGGTAGAGAACGCCAGACATTTGCTTTCGTCCTCTCACTTAGGTGGGAACACCTCCGCTACGAGAAGGCAGTCAGCAGGACGGGTAGCCATTTTGGAGCCTGAGACACCCATCTACGACCATATTGAGGCATTTGGAGGCCACAACGGAATTGGTTCAATTCAGTTCAGTACGTACAAACATAAAACATGCACTGGAAGCAGTGGTTATCCCAAGAACTATCTCTATTACAGAGTTGAAAAGGAATGGCAATCGAGGGCAACCCTGAAAAACACCAATTCCCGTGGTGCACTTCGATGAAAGATAGCCATAAATACGAACCTGGCTCCGGTTGCTCGCATATAAGAATGGGAAAACAGAAATAAACTTATCTAGCATAGTCTTCATCGAGGGCCCACGCCGTAGAACCGTACGGTCCACCGAGTCGAATACTACTCTCAAATCATGGAAGACAGCCACTATGACGAGACTGCGCCTTGGCGTGGTCTGATGGTTTGTGTGCCTTCATGACCAAAATAGTCAAGCGGGATGACCTCCTCAAGCCGAAAACTCCAAAAGAAGTTCATTCTTTGGAACAAATTTCGGGCAACACGTGGTTCTGTCCAGTACATCCCTGTAGCGAACACACTAGCGAATAAACACGAAGAGAAAGTCAACCGGTCGAAAAAACCCCATTAGATGAACGTAGAAGTGAAGTACCTGGGGTTTTTCTGGACGGTGGGAGAAGTCATCGCACTTCACTGAGGGGCAGCTATGGCACACCTAAGCTGGGCAGCCTTCGGCTTAAAAGATGCTGCCCTAGCCACGTTCCGCCTGCTCGATTCGGTGCATGGGGTTAAAGGCTGCATCCGAAAAGCGGATGTGTACGGGGTGTATATATATATATATATATATATATATATATATATATATATATATATATATATATATATATATATATATATATATATATAAAGACAAAAACAGAAGGGAAGTAGAATACAATAATAATTAAAAAAAACAGTAAAGAAATAAGATTCGGATTTTATCTGCCTTTTAACCGTACACTTTTTGACTTTTCTTTTCAGCTTTCTGTTTGTCGGACTGACATTTTTGTGATTACCGGGGCATGAGAATGAAACAGACAGACCGCACAGCATTCGCGCCACTGACTTCTATCGAAAGCCATGTCTCTCAACGTCTTAAATCAACGATAATCCTCGTCCCTTGGGTCACAACCAGGCAGGCAGGAAGTGCCAATCGAAGTCAATGCTGGTATTAGCTTCTTCATACCTCTACGCCAAGTCATGGCCTCACCTCCGTGTCCTTTCTCCCAGCCTTGTCCAACAAGTGCTAATAGAGCGCGAAAAGGTAGATGATGAGCAAGCACTCGTAAAACATGACCGAGCCACCGAAGGCGACCACTTCGTTAGGAGGGCGGCGATTCGTGTCTAATACACGACGGTGCACCTCGTCATTACTCACTCGATGTTCCCGCCAGATGCGAGCAATACTTCGGGGACATCGGTTGTTGAACACGGAAAGACGCCGAGCATCCACAACGCAAATTATCCAGGTCTCGCAACTATAGAGTAAACCACTACGAACCGCGGCGACGCAGACCCTTCCCATAAGAGAGGGCCAGTTACGGTGACGCCACAGGTGTCGCAGGTTTGCGAAAGCTGCTGTGTGTGGGATGTCTGAGATGAGTAGCACCCCTGAGTTTGTTTCACTGTCGTGTCCCTTGGGGCATCCTCCATTAGTTACCCAGCTCTCACCTGTGGCTCCACGGAGCTGAAGAACCCATCAGCGGCCAAACCCCGGTAAACCGCCCGACAGACGGGTTGAACCAAGTTGGAGGTAACCAAGGTCTAAAAACTCCGGCGGGACGATGTTGGACGTGCGGAGAAAGATACTTCTAAATGGGGAGAGATCTACTGGTCCAAAGGCTACATGGAAAAACTGTCCGGCCTACCTGACCCAGCATTCCGGAAGCGAATGAACCGCATAATAGGATACCGACTTCTCTGAAATAACCCTACTTCCTTGTAGTCAGAACTTGATCGTGCTAAGGCTAGAAGTGCAACCTCGAACAAAAAGACCGAACGATGTTGGGGAAAGCGCTTCGTATCCTACTCCCGCGACGCTCTATGATTATTCACCGAACCTCATGCGCTCAACACGCTACGGTTTCCCCGGGAAGCGACGCGCCTCGGGTCCCAACGGTCAAGATGATGAGACAGCAAGCTGGAATCATTCGCTGCGGCAAAAGAACACATGTAGCCTGTTGGAATTTCAGGACGTTTATAGACGTCAGTGGCTAGTGCCTCACGATGCAAACTCTACTCGACTATCAAGTAGATGTTGTTTACCTCTCGGAAGTCCGCCTTCCCAACTTAGGCAGCCGTCAAATAAAGGTCCCGGAAGTGGACACATCTTGTCGACTTCACCACAGTGGCCCGACAGGCAATTCTGGTCTTTAAGGCCTCGTGTATGCAATGAACAGAGTAACTAATGTCGCAATGATCTCTTGGGAACCAGTCTCATCCAGATTTGCCTGGGCACGTTTCAAAGGCTCACCGCACGATCTGACAGTGATAACGGTCTATGCTCCAACCAAATCGGTTGGTGATTAAATGAAAGATGAGTTCTACTATAAATAACAGGAGGCAATCAACCAGGTTTCGAGGTACGACGTACTTTTCGTCGCAGAAGATTGGGACGCTCGCACAGCTACGGCCGACGAATCCATTCGCCACATTTTCGGGAAATTCACTCTCGATCGGTGCTGCGAGAACGACGGCCGACTCATCGGTTTAGCTGACGTCAACAGAATGGTTCTTTTTTTATTACAAGCTTGCGCATGAGTGCAGTGGAAGGGGTATATACCCCAAAGCCACGAAGGCCCACTGCACTAATGGGGATAACCGGCAACCAGACTCTGAGAATTGGAGTGACGGAGAACCACATAAGGTCCCAATAGGCCAGGCGTGGTAACGATCGGGATGACAGTGGATTACTGTCTACCACCATAGTAACCAGTAGCGGCGGGATTCGAACCTCAGACCTCTGAGGCGATATTTAAACGCTCTAAACCACTCGACTACAACCGGCCGCTTTCAACACCTCAAGAAGCACCTACTAATATGGTACACCAACGACGGCCACACTGCGTACCAACTCGATCACATCCTGGTAGGATTTCATCGGGTCTCGTTTCTGGAGGACTGCCGAGAGTACCGAGATACAAAAACGAACGCACTGGCCATGTCCTTTTACGTGAGTGTTTCAAAATTCATCTATCTGCACGTACTACGGTGTATGCACCCTCCCAGATAAACGCTGCTGCCCGGAAAAGCGAGAAGACCTGCCACGAGCAACCAGAGCCCGACTGATGGCCACAATCAACACAAAGAAGAATGTTCCGGTGAAAGCACAGCTGACTGAAAACAATCGACAGTCAAGGAAGCTGAATGGAAGGAAATCGAGAGAACAAAAAGGCAGGTAAGGAATATGATTTCTAAGAGCATGCTCCAGTTCTCAATCTAAGCATTTGAAGCCCGGCTCTCAGGTTGTAGTGTACGCGGCAGATTGCAACGAGAGGCCACACGCTTTGCTAAGGCAGATCGCAAGGGATACTGGATAAAAGTAGTCGAAAAAATGGAGACCGTACCAAGAACTGGTAACTATGGCAAACTGTCCCGCCTCGAATAGGTAATACAAACAAGATTCGCTTCTTCGCGAAGCAGCAAGAAACCAAATACCCGAACAAACCGATAGAATGGAATGATGGGTCGAACACTTCGGTCAACAGCTCAACGGACCTACAAACCATGCGATCGAACTACCAACGCCAACCCCTGAAGTCCGGTTTGAAAGCAATTGCAACGCGCCCAGTAAAATGAAAATCCACAAAATTACTGACGAACTGGAAGACAACAAAGCCTCCGAGGAAGATGGCATCGCTATAAAAGTCTACAAAATCAACTTATCGCCATTGACTGCCTGATTAATTACACATTTGGCTTCAACTGGCGAGAATAAGCACCCGTACCTGACTCCGCCATGTCCATTGGGTGTATGGCCCCTCGAGACGACATACCAGCATTAACACCCGATTCTCACTCACCCATAACAGTCAGCGGAGACGCACCACATGTAGATCGTTCGTTAGTATCAGAGCCCGACAACACCGTCATACACAATACAGACAGTGCTCAATCACCCATCACCCCGTTGGCTAGTAACCCCACAGAACTGTTAGAACGACAACGGAGAACACGTCCATACTGTTTACAAGATTGAGAGGTCTAGGCAAACAATTTAACAAAACATTTCAAATCTTGCTACAAAAGAAAAACGTTTTGTAAACCCCGATTTCCCGGCCGGGGTGAATGTCGTTTAATTTTTCTTGTTTGTTTACCTTGTTTTGTTCACGTATCTTACACTGTACCGATTTCTATCTCAGATCATGTACCTTCATTATCAGTCAAGTAGAGCGTAACATTCCTGTCACTGAATCTCGTTCTCTCTGATAAAGCTGTCTCCGTCTGTTGCGAACCATACGTATCAACTACAGGTATGAAAAACCTAACCAGTGGGCCGTGCACGGCGTGTTAGGCTTCCTGGGCGGGACCCAGAGACCCTCCCACTCTAAGGTTAGATACAATGAAGGATATGCCTCGGTGTCGCGATCAGCGATGCTTTTGTATTTACAGACTTTCTCTTCCAACTCCATACTATTTGTTGTTCTGTTACTCTTTTCGTGCTCTTGTTTTTTTCTAAATGATTTCCGATTGAGGTTGCTGCTAATCGAGGGCAACTAAAACTGTCACACTTAGTGGATGGTAAACAGTTGTATGGACTGAACTGACTTCGCTCTGTTCCGCATAGGTAAGTCCCAAAGGACAATCCTATTACTTCAAAGTGCTTGTCCTGCATTTATATATATATATATATATATATATATATATATATATATATATCCGGCTTGAAATCAAACATGGCGTCAACGCAACAACGACAAACGGAAAAATTGCAGGGAAGTACTACAGAGTGTAAGAAGCAGCTAGTAAAAAGATATGGTAAGTTGCGGCCTTTTCGTCTCTTAATCGTATACCTTTGATGTTTTTTGTCATTATCTGAATGACACTTTGTAATTATGAAAACGACAACTACACAGACAGACTGTACGGCATTCGCGCCGAACTTTGATTCTCAGCCACGTCCCTAAGAGTCTCTAACCAACGAAAATCCTCATCCCGTGGGACTCAACCAGAAGGGTAGGGAGCATCAACTGAAGTCAACGTTGAAGCTAGCCTTTTCAACACCACCAAGTCAAGGCTTCCTCGCCGTGCCGCTAGTTCCAGCCTTGTCCATCAAGTGCGGACGGAGCACGCAAAAACATACGTAAAACATACCCGAACCACCGAAGGCGTTGTGAAGGGACCACTTCAGTCGAAACGCAGCTATCTGTGTCCAACGACGGCGCACATCGCTATTACTCACTCGATGTTCCTACCAGATGCGAGCAATGCTTTAGAGACATCGGTTGTCGAACACAGAAAGATGCCAAGCATCATCAACGCGGAGTGGACCTTGGATAAACCTCGTGAAGTGTACTGGTGTGTGATCGCTAGTCAGTCCTTTATCAAAAGACCGAATAGTCGTATCAAGTGTCAACGTTTAGAAAAGAAAACAAACTTGGTTTAAATGGACTGTAGTTACTGACCGACAGTCGGCAGGTGGGCTCCAAAACAGCACGCCCATATGATGCTTAGGCAGTGGTACCGTGACCCATATGGGCATTTCTACAGTTTAGCCTTCCAGAAAAGGGCAGCGGGGAATCGCCCACCCCGCAACCACTAACCACTGTGCCCCTGGAGAGGACATTCCAGCGAATAAACATGAAGAGAAGCAGCTTGCTTGTATAAAAACATCCACTAGATGGACGTAGGAGTGGAGTACCTGGGGCTTTTCTCGACGGTGGGAGAAGTTATTACACCTCATTGGACAGCTATCGCCCGCCTAAGCTGGGCAGCCCTGCGCCCAAAGGATGCTGCTCCGTCCACGTTCAATTTGCTTCATTGGGTGTATGGGGCTAAAGACTGAATCCGAAAAGCAAATCGATAACAAAGCACCAGCGAAGAAAAGACAAAACGCATGCAGTAATCAGGTCCCACGTGACAGACCAAAAGAAGTTCCTTCACGGGTGCTTTGGTCACGTCCCCGTGCTGGGTTAACGCCCCACTGCTTTGTGGGTCAGACTTTTGAGTCAAAGGCTCCGGTTAGGGTTCCCAAAGAAAAACCCCTTGTGCGGAGTGGGAAACCACAAAGTATGATGTGCCCAGAAATCTCCAGCGGTCAATCGGGAAACATTCCTTATCTCTCTGCTCTCCATCATTTACGTTCCAATTCTAAGTGCGTACGAGCAGCCACAATGAGCCGTGACTGTGAACTTGTAGCTCTCGGAAAGGGTAGCGAATTAGAGACAGGGGAAAAAAGATAATCCATACTCTGACCTAAGCATTCTCTTCACTTAGCTGCTTTCAACGTCCGCACACTTTGCCAAACGGGGCAACAGGCTGCCTTAGCTAGGACTCTTGAAACCCTTAACGTAGACGTGTGTTGTGTCTCCGAAACACACACACACAAGACCTAACTTCAGTGTTAACACTTCGACCCCCAGATACAAGCCGGGCTTCTCGTTCCACTCTTCGCGTGTCGGGTGATTCGGTGTCTAGTGCTCGTGGTCAGGCTGGTGTTGGCATCGCTCTGAGCGTGAAGGCTGAGCGTGCACTGCTCGACTGAATCCCAGTCAGCAGCCGTCTGTGTGCAGTTCGGTTGAATGGTTCCGTGCATGTCAACAGCACTAGACTGAAGCGCCGATACCTGTTTGTCGTTTCTGTGTATGCCCCAACTGAATTTAGCTCACCTGAGGCTAGAGATGAATTCTACCCGGATTTGTCTCAACCGCTCAGCAGCGTGCGCTCTACGGACACCATGGTTGTTGCTGGTGATTTCAATGCTTTAGAACATAGACACATCTTCCGTGGGCCTACTATTTCCGTTTTGCTTGATCTTAAATCGGCTTTCGACTCAGTTCACCGCAGAGTTCTCTGGCACTACCTCTTGTTGAGGGGTGCACCAGAGAAACTCACTTCCATCGTAAAATCCCTTTACATCAATAGCCGAAGGCGAGTTCGGGCTTACGGTGATCTTTCATCCGAATTCACCACGAGAAGTGGTGTACATCAGGGTTGCCCCTCTCTCCTTTTCTCTCTAACTTTGTGATTGATATGATCCTAGAGACTGCACCTTTGTCAGGTGAGGATAGCGGCATTGAAATTTCCCCCGGCTGGGAAGGTATCAGACATAGTTCTTCCAGATGAAGATCTAGATAAGTTGCAAGCTTTTCTAGACAGCTTGACGGATTGCGTAACAATGTTTGGTATGCGTTTTGCACTTTAAAGTGCAAGATGCTGTTACGGTACTGGGTTGGTCCAACGCCAAACCGTTCAGTGTCTGGAGAGACTATAAACGTGGTAGACAAGTTCTGTTATCTGGGGAGCTGCATTTTACCCGGAGGTCGGATGTCGGATGTGTCTCTGCGTACACAGAAGGCTCGTTTGACATTTGCCAACCTGTCATCCGTGGCACCGACATGAAATCCGTTTACCTATCAAAGGCCAAGTGTACGCTGCAACAGTCAGGCCCATGCTTCTGTATGGTTCGGAGACATAGCCACCGCAGGTGGGGGACATATGAAAATCTTCCATATTTGAACACCGATTTCTTCGTAGTATTGCTCGAATCTGGTGGGAACACCGTGTGAAATAATGCTGAGGTTCCGCAGAAAGTCTTAGGTCCAAGGATCAAATCGTCAGATGAAACACCTAAGGTCAGCAGACTAAGATGGTTGGGACGTGTGTTACGCATGTCCTCTTGTCATGCTAATTCACCTCTCGTTCTGTGGTTCCATTTTATACGTTGTATTTACGTTGCTGTTTTTTTACGTTTCAGTTCATGTACGCTACTTACTAGTTGAGTACAGCGTTACATTCTAAATCGGTGTCCCGAAGTCTTTTGCATTCAGTACGTACGTAATCGGTGACTGACGTTACATCCCTGACAGGGTCCCTCGGCGTACAATGTTCACTGAGGAGCGTAACAGTTGGAAGATCAGTAAGGGTAGTCAGTCCATGACATGGAAGAAAGGTATGAAAAGCCTAACTATTGAACTGGGCTATGCAGGGCGTGCTAAACTTTCTGGATGGGGTCCAAGAAACTCTCTCACCTAATGGTTAGATATGCTGGGGGATATGGCTAGATGCCGCAACCAGTGGCGCTTTTGTATTCACAAACATTCCTCATCGACTTAATTCCATTAATGTAGTTCACCTCTTACTCGTTTTATACTCTTTTCTCCTTCACTATTTTCTTTTGAGATTACCGCTAGGAGATAGCAACCAAAGCCATTGCACCCAGTGCATGGTTAATTGTTGTCTGAAGAAAACAGAAAACAGGAGCATGTCTATTCTGATGCCCATTCCGAAGAAGGGTGATGAATCGGCATTCGATAACTACCAACGGATCAGCTTGATCGACGTCACCGTGAAGATTGTCGGTATGTTGTCAATAAACTGTTTCTCTGGGGCCAGAGATCCACGCACTCGTCCGTGGTAAAGCGTGTGTTGATGAAATCTTCACACTGTGCCGAATACTGGAGCACCGCTATAAGTTACAGCAGGCAACGGTAGTTTCCTTGATCGACTTCCAGGCAGCCTTCAATTCGGTTAACTGCGAGTACCTGTGGACCATAATTAAATCCGGTGAGATGTCCAACAGGCTTTCATGGCTCTTGAGTTAGACAGGGTTTCCTCCTCTCTCTCTCTCTCTCGCTGTTTAACAACGCCACTGGTTGGACAATGGGTCACGCAGTACATGACTACCCTGGCGTTCAGCTGACAGGGAATATACATCTCGGACCGTCGTGGCAGGAGACTCCCCTGCTACGCCCCAAACTAATACTGGACGAAGTCAATCCTTTCACGAAATCCATCCGGATAGAAGTGAACTCAACCAAAACAGAAGCTCTCACAACCCATTTAGGCCCGACAGTTCAAGAATCGTCCATCAGTGACCGACCAGTCGAATACATCTCTTAATTCAAGTACCTAGGCTCAACTTCGAACGGCCAGACAAAATATTGTGGCATTACGAATCGACAGCGCCAGGAGAGCCCTCCTCCAGCTCAGACGGAAGCTGAGGATTCGCAGCGAAACCAACTTGAGGACTAAAATTCGTTTTTGTCGTGCCGTTATCCGCCTCGTACTCATCTGTGGCTGTGAAACCTGCGATCCGAGGATGCACGAAAGCTGGAAGTTTCTGATCACTGGTGCATACGGTAAATCCTTAAAGTCAACTAGCGCGACAGGGTATCCAATGAAGAGGTAAGGAGACGATGCCCTGACGATGATGTACTCTCCATCCTCTTCCAACGTCGACGGCTGTAGTGGTTCGGCCATACCCTTCAGCGAACCGAGTCAAAATTAACCAAACAAACACTGTTCTGTTCTTTGCTTTGGTTGGCGTTGTCATCTCATAGAGCAGCTCAAAACATGGACCAGTACCATAGAAGATACAGATCTTCTGGGCCTTCGGTTGGCCTATGGGGTCCGGGAAAGGAACTGGATTACGGTCTGTACCGAGCTCGCCTTCAACCACCGCTGGTGATCAGCAATGGTTTGTGATATTCATGGAGCCAACTTACCCGCCTGCAGGGGATAGTCACGTAAAAGCGGGTCGGTAACAAAGCACTAGCGAAGACAGGACAGAATGTGTACAGTATTCAGGTCTCACGTGACAGACCAGAAGTTCGTTCACGGGTTCTTTGGTCACGTTTCCCGTGCTGGGCTAACTCCCCACTGCTTGCGGGTCAGACTTTAGAGTCAGACTCAGAAAAGCCCATTCCGCGGCGTGAGCAGCCGTGAAGTACGATTCACCCAGAAACCTCCAGCCTCACCAATTTTTCCTCCCTCAATTTAAGATCCATGTAAAACACCACCGGTAACTGAGGCTCTGAAGAAAGCAGCAGTTCAGAAGTTGGACATAGGTCGAATGCACTTGTCCGCGTGTGTTCTATCCTACGTTTCGTCGGTGGCCGAAGCAACGCCAAATCCAACCGTCATCCGCAGCCGCTACTGGACGACAGTCATCGACCTACTTTCCAAACAGAATTAGGCACGAAGTTGTCGATGCAGTTACATGCCTAAGATCCGGAAAAGTGATGAGCAGAGACCAAAGAGGCCCTATTTGAGACTAATAATGCTGCGCATCGCCTAAGAACCAGACGCGCACATAAACTATGGATATCTGCATCCTCAGTTGCACTGTTGGATGTGCACAGATCGATTCCTCCAGATTTCAGATATGATGTGGCACGGAGATGCATTAGACGCCAACTGATTCGGAGCCCGAGAAACCGCCGAGAGCAGCAGTGGACTGCAAAGTGTAAGAAGATGGAAAAGGTTGCGGTAATCAGCAGTCCTTTTCATTTAATTAGAAATACTAATCTACGAAAGCCAGGCGTTAGTGAACTGGCCAAAAAGGCGAACAGCTCATTGATCCTAACTCAGGACCGTCGTCTAGAACGTTGGGAGGAGCATTCCGAGGTAGAGTTCAACTGGCCTTCATCCACATCAGGTGTACTGAACAGCACGACGGTTAAAGTTTTGGATGTAGATACTAATCCCCTACCAAAACAGAGGTTTCCGTGAGATAAGCTACCCTAAACGACATGAGTCTGCTGGACTACACGGGTTGCCTCCGTCTAGTTCCACAGAAGGTAGCTCAGCATTTCCATTGGAGTCGATAAACCTCCTTGGTTTGATCCGGGTGAAGGAACAATTTTCAAAAGGTTTTGTGGATCGGTGCTCGTACCAGTTTGTAGGGAAGGCAACAGGTCCTCCTGTGAAAAGCACAGGGGAATAAGTTTCGTTAGCATCGCACCTAGACTGCTCGCAGGCTTCTTTCACTATTCGCTTGCGCATGAGTGCAATGGAAGGGATGTACCCGATAACCACAAAGGCCCACTGCCTATTAAAGGTAGGGTGGAAGATGGCTGTTGTCGCACGGCTCACTATCACGTCTGATCTACTGAACCCTTAAGAGGTTCGCCGCTTTAAGTCTAAGGATCATGGTTGCCTGTTTTTTTTCTCATATTATAAGTCACAACACTATACAATCACACACACTTGCTCTCTTACCCGTTCTGCTCACACGCAAAACGACTACGAACTCATCACCATCACTGACATTCGCGGGCTGAACCATAATATCGATTCTGTGCACCAATTTCTCCACTGTTCGCCTCTCGCACAATTTCTGACCGGAACTCAAATCTCTCCCTTGTCAGATACCACCCACCTTCGATCACCTAACTATACATTTCACTCCTCTTTTTCACCCAAAGCTGGTGTCTTTGCTTTTGTCCACCAGTCAGTCGGCAGATGCAGACTACAAAATCCTAACTTCTTAATCACGAATTTCAGTTGATGTGGCTGAAGCACCGACTTTCGGGTTGTTTACCGTTCACCCAACAGCAGCGACTCATCCGTCTTCGATTGCTGATCTTCGAACACAACACTTTTTGTGTCAGATCCCAACCATATAACTGTCTTAGGAGATTTTGATGTTCACAGTCGTGATTGGCCGGTTCACTCATCTGACACCTCGGCTCTGGGGCACGAAGCCGAACATTTCGTCGTGGTCAACAACCTATGCCAACTAACTGATCTTCCTACACGTATACCCAATCAAGCCGGCGACCGTGTTTATATCCTGATATTATTCATTCGGTTCTTCTCTCTTCTTAGGCATTTCCGCTTTTCCTCCACTTGCCTCTTATGACCATTGTATTGTTTCCTGTTTCATCAATTTTACTCGCTCCGATCCTCCACCCACCTCGAAACACATTTTGGCGCTACAGAGCAGCGAATTGGGAAGGCTTTCGCGAATTCCTAGCTTCCTATCCTTGGAACAATTGCTGCTTTACTTCGGACATTTCCGGGTTTGTTCGCCGACATTGCCCTTTAAGGCAGGATTTTTTACTCCCCGCTTCCAAATCCGGCAAACCCGAATCCCCTGAGTGGTTCAACTACGCACGCCATCGTGCTGTACTCTTGAAGCGTCCAGAATTCTGCCGCTCGCTCGCCCCAACTCCTACCACTGCCTCGTGCAAGTCAGGCATAGATGTTCGTCCACCATACAGAGAGCCAAAGAACGCCTCGTCCGCTGGAAAGCCGAACGCTCAATCTCATCAGCCACCGGTAGCCAAAAATTAGTCCCTTGTCAAAGCAGTCTCCCATAAATTTTGCCCTTCCGATTTTCCTCCCGTCTGTAAGTCCTGCGGTGATCTTGTTTGTGAACCACACGAGAAAACCGGTTCGCGTTCAACTTCATTTTACCTTCTTATCCTACTCCTCCGGTTCCTCCTCAACACTGTCTCCCATTTTCTATCTCACATAACCGCCAAGAAGATCCACAAGCACTGCGTTTTCTGGACGTATACAAACCACCCAGTCCGGACGGTATACTTACTTTTACTTTTATGCGGCTAGCTCCTGCGAGACGATGGTCCGACTTCATGGATGTCCCAAATGACACCTGTCCATGAGCGGTGTGTGTGTGTGTGTAGATGAACGGTTCACGAAAAATCTTGGGAATTATGTACGAAATGGCTTCCCAAGCGTCACTCGGTTTTTTGTTCAAGGTAGCAACTCTAGCCTGTGCACAACCAAGTGTTACCTGTCGGGCAACAGGAATTTTGTGTGTTGGGAGGTGTCTGATCGAGCGGTTTATACGCCTTTTGGATAGCGGTGTGCCGGCAGAGGATGCCCAACGCGTCCTGGTGAATCTTACTCCACTTAGGATAACTGAGTAAGAGGCAAAAGACAATGACCTCAGTTCAGTTCAGTTCAGAAAACCATCAGCCATGCACTAAGTGTGGTGGCTTTGGTTGCTACCTCCTAACGGCAACCTCAAGAGGAGATAATGAAAAAGAAAGAGAATATAAAAGGTGCACGTCACATTGTTGTCTATGGAAGTTTATGGATTTTACATGGAGATTTCGCTGCCAGGCGAGAAACCCGCCACGCCCTCTAACAACGCCAAGTTGCTTCTGTCTGACCACTCATCCTTGGTCTGTCCGATATGGGTTACCTGAAGCAGCGCAAAGCGCTTCAGTCGGCATAGCCCCCGAGGTCACTGTAGCACCCAAAACCGATCACCATGGAGAAGCAGTACATCATTTCACTGGCCGGGTCTGGCCGTCCACCAGTGCCACAAATAACTGAACAATCTTTGACTGTTACATGAAGTAGCTTCCAGCTCCATTTCTTCGGCTGCCTTGACCCGCCAATTTCTGCGACCATCCTTAAGGCTTTCTGTGACTTGCATTGGCAGACGTCTTCGTATATTATTCATCTCCCTACAGTTCAGAAGCGTGCTAAATTAGACTAACCGACTCCTAAGAAATTCAGTGTGTCTCATGGACTTCGGATCTAGGACCACAGACGAAACCTACTGCAAAGTGCATCGCCTGCTGGACATGGGCCGGATGCTCAACTACATTACTGTTCGTCATAAATCCTAGCCCGTGATAATTTTTGCTCATAACTGGTGCGAACTTCTGGATCACATATACGTTGCACAGCTAATCGGGTTTGCGGTTTGCGTCAATGATCATCGAGCTGGAGAGATAATCACATTAAAACTAATACATGGCCCAACTCTACGTGTGGACCAGTAAGATCTACAGTTCTGAACAGAACCGTGCTACCGGTAGCCTACTGCGATCTGATCAATCTGGCTCAGAATACCCGTAACGTTAAAACGCCACGTCGCTGTGCAACGCGAGCTGCGTCGGAAATTCGTACTAGACAGGGATAATCGATTGTATGCACAAAACTTGAGAAGCCTATCTTCCTTATCTGTACGCTCAGTGGGTAAAGCACAACACAAATCTAGAAAAGCTTCTGGCGCACTAAGTTTTCCAACTTGTGTATTAAAATCATCAGCTAGCACTACAATGTCAGAGCCTTTGCTCCTGCGAACGAGAGTTGTGAGTTCATTATAGAATTCATCCTTTTGCGTGTCAGAGCTGCAATCTGTTGGGGCGTATGCCAAGATCACAAACAGACTGCGCTTAATACAGCTATCACTTCGGATGCCAGTTGACCTTTGGAGTCTTAAAGCACGTAAACAACTATTAGCCTGTATCTAGCGTAAAATGGCAGCTTCAGCCTTGTCAGTCAAGATTAGTCCTACACCACGTTGACCCACAGCTTTAGCAGCTTCGTCTCCTGAAGTACGCATGAAATACCTCGATGAGATACCAGGAGCAGTTAGTTGAATCACACTGCTCGAATCCTGGATACGCGTTTCACTCGCGCAGCAGACATTAATCTTCAGAGTTCATTGTGAGGGCTAGGCACGCCTGCTGACCGGCCTGCATGAGAGTGCGCACGTTAAAGGAGCCGAGATTCTAAGGCTGACGAGGCTTGAGGAAATGTTACAAGATAGAGAGTTATTCATGACACTATTTGACAATGAACCGTTGCGAGTATCGGAGTTTTTATCATTGGGAGCATTATGGGTGGATAGAGGGGGCAAATAGGGGTGGTTGGGGACAGAAGACAAAGGTTGAAAAGCGAACATACATATGAGGATCAAGACAGAGAGGAGATGGTCGAAAGAAACAGGAAAGGCATCGAGTTGGAGAAACGAAGAGGAACCGAACCAAAATTTAGGTGGGGAAAAAACGAGTGGTGTTTGAGAGAAATGAAGAGATGTTTTAAAAGCATTGAAGAGATTACGATTTAGGGAACCCCAACAGGTCCGAACTGAGCGATATTACAAGGGCACAACGGTCGCGGTCAATGTTGGCGATGGCACGATGAGAGGTAGGATACGGAAGAGAACAGTGAAGGGTGACGTCGTCGGCGAAGGCGTGGATGAGTTTGGAAGTGGTGCATAAGAGATCATTAATGAAAAGCAGAAAGAGGGTGGGTAGAATTACAGATCCTTGGGGAACACCAGCATTCACAGGAAGAGGCTGTGATTGTTCCCCAACAACTTGAACGGAAATGGCCTGGTTACTGAGAAAACTCCACATCCACAAGACAAGGACTGGAACGAACCCAAAAGTGGGCAATTCAGGTGGTAAACCTTTGTGCCAGACACGGTCAAAATCCTTCGATGTCTAGTGACAGCAGGTATGTTCCTTCGTTTTTATCGAGTGCCGCTGAGAAAGAGTGCGAGAACATAGCTAGTAGATCACCAGCAGAACGACAAGGTCGGAACCCGTATTGCTATCGCTTAGCAGTCCTTCACGTTCGAGGAACGAACGCAACTAGTCAGAAACTATGGTTTCCATGGCTTTTGAAATGACAGCAGTTGAGAAAATAGGACGGTAGTTGTTCGGGTCGGACGAGTCACCGTGTTTGGGAATAGGAAAAATTATGGCTTCTTTCCATGGGGCGAAAAACATACCAGATTGAAGATGATGACGTGAAATTGGTGCTAACTCTAAGGCACACATTTTCAGGACGACGGGTGGAATATCGTTCGAATTGGATGGTTTATTTTGGTCGAGTGACTGTAAGGTTTGGCGGACCTTTCTGATTATGATGACGGGAATAAAAAAGAACGGCTAGTGAGTGTGGTTGGAAGTAGGAGAATAGAAGAGTTGAGTAAAGTGGAATTAGAAGCAAACTGGGACATAAAAACCTCGGCTTTCTCGTGGTGTTCACAGACCAACGAGCCAGAGACGTTAGAGACGGGAGAAAACTTGGAGGGGAAAAAATTACGGGAAACGGCTTTGACGAGAGATCAAAATGACTGGCTAGCAGTAGCGGAAGAAGCTAGACGATTGGTTTTGTAGCGAATGAAACGACCGTTGGTTTTCCTAATGGAAAGCAAGCATTTACTTCTGACCTGCACGAAGAGACTACGAGATTGGAGAGTACCGGAGCAACACCACTGTCTGATTGCTGTTTTTGAACGCACAGCGCGACTGCAGGTGTGGGTAAACCACTCAGGAGAACGTGATTTGCCGGGTTTGGAAAAGTGTGGAATAAAAAGAAGCATGTCTTGGGGAATAGTCTCAGTAAAGTTCGAAACGGAGGAAGAAACATCAGAAGCGAAGCAACAGCCATCCCAGGGATAGAAGGCCAGAAGATCGTGAAAACCATCCCAGTCGGCCGAATCGTAACGCCAAAAGGCGTGTCTGGAGTTACACATAGGAACAGGGAGAGAAAAAGTGGAGGAGAAGGAGACAATACAGTGGTCCGATGAGTCAAGTCGAGGAAGGGAGGTAATATCAGAGAATAAGGAGGGGGAGGAAGTGGGAAGATCGGAAGTATGTGCACAATCACCAGCCCATCGAGAATGCGTGTGGGGAAATCAACAAATTGACTTAGATTGTTGGCCAAAGCGAATGCTTCGGCTTCGCGTCCTACTGCCGTGTCAGAAGAGTGCAAAAGCCAGTTCTTATTGTGGACATTAGGATCATCAAGAATGGTAACTTGACAATCGGGGTCTGATACGAACAAGTTCTCAATGTCAGAAGTGAATAAATCAAAAATTGAGTGATCGCTACTGCTGGGAGGGCGATAAACGGCACCGAAGTGATGGTTAAAAGGGAACCGGAGTTTTAGCCAAACCAGCTGGAACTCGCGGTTGGCAAAGCCCAGGTGTGAGATACGGGAGGTAGCGACTGACTGGTGGATGTAGGCACAAACGCCAGCTTTAGATAAAAATGAGGGATGGAAAAAGTAGTTCGAGAACTAGCGATGGGTAGTATCCGACGTGGAAAAGATTTGCATCTCAGTTAACAATAAGGCAAGGGGACAAGAAGATTGAAGAAAATGATGCACAAAATCGCTTGGAAAGAGAAAATTTAGCTGCTAACGCCTTTCCACGCAACATCGGTGCTGCATCTTATGCATACAATGGCCTAAAAACCTCCACGAGACACTCAGCCGCCAAGAAGTTACTTGATTGCTGCATTTCGTGCGTTTGAACAGCTTTCCACTTTTCATCGAAGTGCGACCTGTCATTTCTAACTGCCGTAAGTGTGCTACTGTCAAACCACAATTTTAGCGACTCTTTCATGACGCCCCATTGAAGCTACATAACCATCCACCACTGAGAACCGATACTTATTAATTATCATCGATGAATATTCTCGTTTTCCGTTTGCCTTTCTGTAGTCAGACATGTCTGCGACTACAAGCATTTATTGTTTCTGTCAATTGTCTTCCCTCTTTGAGTTACCATCATAGAATCACTCTGATCGCGGCCCCTTCTTCTGTAAAACGTTCTCTACATAGTGAAGAAATCGTCACCAGTCGAAGTACTTTATACCATCCCCAACCCAACGGTTAAGTCGAGCGCTTAAACGAGACGCTATGAAGAACAACCTCCCTGAAACGCAACCCTTAGGAATTGCCAATTAGTTGTTGGGACGTTTTGCTTGACAACCTGCATTTCATTCGATCACTTCTCTGAACTGTCATCATCTCAACTTCTCACGAAATTCTCTCGTCCCAATCGCAAATCTACATTCGGCACGTCGTTAGTTAGTTGGCCACTGATTCCTGGCCAGATACTGATGCGAAAAAATGTGCGACTGCCCAAATATGACCTACTTGGTAACGAAGTTGACCTAGTTGAGTGCAACGCTGATTACGCTCATGTTCGCCCTCCCGACGGGCGGGAAAACACTGCATCCATACGACAGTTGGTTCCACTGGGGAAGAGTTAAGTAGTTGGACTCCACTTCCAACAAACGACGAAATACAGCACGATGCATTTTCCAAACCCCATGAAACGAACGACAACTTTGGAAACTCAAGTTCACGCAGTATAAATTCTAAGGCAAATGCTGATAACAGACATTATCCCAAACACCCCTGAAGCCAACACCCCAAGCACTACAGTCTTACAGAAACATACTGAATCAACAACAGAAAACTCGTCCCTATAATTTGAGAGGCAGAGAAGCTTTACACTGTTATTTTAGTCATTTAACTTGTTTTTCCTTCTAACGCCTCGTGCAACTCGCGTTCTTGCTCCTAAACCAGCAGGGAAAACTGTGATGAAATACTGACCGTTTACATTGTTCCGTTGTTTATGGATGATATCTCCACTAATTGTCTCCTCCTTTTTGCTTTTATACAGTACCTGTTTTATAAAACGAATAAAGCCCTGTAAACAAGACTCAGTTCTGCTTTATTCCATCTGATCGACTGATTCCAGTTACACTACTGTCGTTTAATTTTTCTTGTTTGTTTACCTTGTTTTGTTTACGTATCTTACACTGTACCGATTTCTATCTCAGATCATGTACCTTCATTATCAGTCAAGTAGAGCGTAACATTCCTGTTACTGAATCTCGTTCTCTCTGATAGAGCTGTCTCCGTCTGTTGTGAACCGTATCAATCGTATCAATCTACTTGACTGATACAATCATGGACCGTTATCTACGACCGGACAAGTTCGACACCGATATCAATGCTCCGGATGCTTCTAAACAGTGGACTTACTGGGTCCGCACTTTCAATGCCTTTTTGAAACGAGTACAGTTCGATGAATTTGATAACCTTGATATGCTCATCAACTTCCTTTCACCGTCAGTTTGGGAGCATATCTCGGAGTGCGAAACCTTCGAAAGCGCCTTTTCAATCCTTCATTCCCTGTACGTGCGCCCAAAAAGTGTCGTCTTCGTCCGGTATCTACTTGCTACATGTAAACAAGATTGCGGGCAAAACATTGATCATTATGTCCAGGTTATCAAGTCATTGGCTAAGGATTGCGACTTCCGTTCGGTGTCCGCCGAAGAGTACCGCGATGACGCTATGCGCGACACATTTATCACTGGATTGCAGCCTGACAGCATTCGAACAAGATTGTTGGAACAACCAGCACTGACGTTTTAGGCTGCTTAAGACATGGCTAAATCACTGGAGGCAGCTCAAAAACAGTCATAGTCTTACAAGATTGAAAACGTTCCTTGTGCGTCCACAACCCCTCTAACCCCCACTCCCGATGTACAACTTGCACCTGTCCCAACAGCTGAACCCAAACCGACCACATCGGCTTTACCTAAAGCCACGTTATTTCTGTGGCTACTCCCGGCACCCCCGCAGTAAATGCCCCGCTCAAGAAGGAGTTTGTAAGGCTTGTGGAAAGACGGGTCATTATAGACGTGTGTGCAAATCAAAACCACCCCTTCCCCTATTACCTTTGCCCTCACTCCCCTGTCGTCCTGTCATAACGGCGGCTGCCCCAACTTGTTTATCCCGCGCAACAACCAAAATTCATGCGAATAACGTCGAATTCCAAGCGCTAATTGATACGGGTAGCTCCGATAGCTATATATCTCAGAAAATCATCGACTCGTTTGACTGGTTGGTCCACCCTTGTGACCGTAAAATTACTGTGGCGACGACGTCATTGTCCTGCGTTATTTCCGGCTACTGCTGTGTAACAATTCGTTACCAAGATGTAGTCTATGAAAATGTAAAACTGTCGGTCATGCAGAAGCTATGCGTCCACGTTCTTCCTGGTCACGATTTTCTTGGGGTTCCATAAAAAGGTCGAAATACCGTTTGGGGGAACATGCGGCACTTTCTTACTACGCGGACTGACCGCCGCTAAAATGCAGTCTCCGCCCCTGTTCGCTCATCTGTTTCTTGACTGTAAGCCTGTTGCCACCAAATCCTGCAGACACTCCTTCGAGGACGAGCGCTTCATTAAAGAGGAGATACAACTCCTCTTGGCCGATGGCATAATTGAGCCGTCGAACTCTCCATGGAGAGCCCAAGTTTTGGTTACTAAAAACGCAAACCATAAGAAAAGAATGGTCATTGATCATAGTCAGACGATCAACCGTTTTACGCAGCTCGATGCATATCCACTACCGCGTATAGACAATATGGTGGAGAACGTCGCCCGGTACGCTGTTTACAGCACCCTAGACCTCAAAGGTGCGAACCATCAAATCCTTATCGCGGAAAATGAAAAACTCTATACGGCTTTCGAAGCAGCAAGCAATCTTCTTCAGTTCTGCCGAATACCCTTCAGGGTCACCAATGTGCGTGGCTTGTTTCCAGCGCACAATCAATCATATCCTGAAAACAGAAAATTTGATGGATACTTTCGCCTACGTTGACAATGTAACTGTGTGTGGCTTGACAAAGACGGATCACGACCGAAACCTTGAATGCTTCCTGAAAGCTGTCACCAAATACGGCATAACTCTGAACGATGCAAAGTCAACCATAGCTGCCACAGAAATCCGACTCCTCGGCTACCACATAACACAAGGCGTAATCAAACCGGATCCCGATTGATTGAAGCTTTTGCGTAATACCCCACCTCCGACAGACATGAAATCATTACGATGCGTGGTAGGTACGTTTGCCTATTATTCCCAATGGATACCGAACTTCTTTGACAAAATTAGCCCCCTCGTCCGAAACACAATTTTTCTCCTGCCGTCACATGTGAGAAAAGCACTTGAGGATCTGAAATTAACATTGGAAACCGCAATGAGTGTGACGGTGGACCATAATGTTCCACTTGTTGTCAAAACGGACGCATCCGACATAGCTATAGCCGCTTCATTGAGTCAGAACAATCGACCAGTAGCCTTTTTCTCCCGTACATTGACTCCTAGCGAACGACACCATTCCACCATCGAGAAAGAGGTTTGTGCAATCGTCGAAGCTATTCGGAACTGGCGGCACTTTCTCCTTGGTACTCATTTCAAACTAATTACTGATCACCGATCTGTCGTCTTTATGTATGGTGGTAAACAAAACAGCAAGATCAAAAATGATAAGATTCAGAGATGGCGGCTGGAGTTGTCTACATACCACTATGATATAATCAACACGGCCGAAAAGGGCAATCGGGTTTCTGACGCTGTCTCGTTGCTCGTGTGCCTCCACTCTTGGTAGGAACACCTTGAAAACTCACCATGATCCATTATGTCATCACGGAATAACCCGTATGGTTCACTTTGTTCGTTTCAAGAACTTGCCATACTCAGAAGAAGTCAAAACCGTGATCTCTAGGTGCACTGTCTGTGCTGAAATGAAACCACGGTTTTACAAACCGCCTGCATGTAATCTTATCAAGGCCACGCAGCCATTTGAAAGACTTAATATTGACTTCAAAGGGCCACTGCTTTCATCGAGCCGCAATCGATATCTACTCACCATTATCGATGAGTAGTCCCGATTTCCATTTGCATTTGCTTGTCTGGATGTGTCATCTTCTACGGTCATTGGTTGCTTGTGTCAATCGTTTGCGATATTCGGAATGCCCGCCTATATTCATTCAGATCAAAGATCCTCGTTTATGTCATCTGAACTGCCTCAGTTTTTGCAAGACAAAGGAGTAGCGAACAGTCATACAACAGCCTGCAGCCCACAAGCCAACGGTCAAGTGGAACGTTTGAATGGCACTCTGTGGAAAGCTATCTCCCTGACCCTACGTAGGAGAGGTCTTCCAATCTCACAATAGGAATCAGTTCTTCTGGACGCACTCCATTCCATCCGTTCATTACTTTGTACAGCAACGAACACAACCCCTCATGAACGTCTTTTCTGCTTTTCTCGCCGCTCATCTAGTGGTTATTCTATGTCAAGTTGGCTGACAACTCCTGGCCATGTACTCATCAAACGCACGGACCGATCTCCTAATTATGAACCTTTGGCGGATGAAGTAGATCTTATCAGCTCCGATCCCTACTACGCTCTTGTAAAACTACCTGATGGTTTCTATTCGTCGTCTGGCCCCTCGAAGCGACATACCAGCATTAACACCCGATTCTCACTCACCCATAACAGTCAGCGGAGACGCACCACATGTAGATCGTTCGTTAGTATCAGAGCCCGACAACACCGTCATACACAATACAGACAGTGCTCAATCACCCATCACCCCGTTGGCTAGTAACCCCACAGAACTGTTAGAACGACAACGGAGAACACGTCCATACTGTTTACAAGATTGAGAGGCCTAGACAAACAATTTAACAAAACATTTCAAATCTTGCTACAAAAGAAAAACGTTTTGTAAACCCCGATTTCCCGGCCGGGGTGAATGTCGTTTAATTTTTCTTGTTTGTTTACCTTGTTTTGTTTACGTGTCTTACACTGTACCGATTTCTATCTCAGATCATGTACCTTCATTATCAGTCAAGTAGAGCGTAACATTCCTGTCACTGAATCTCGTTCTCTCTGATAAAGCTGTCTCCGTCTGTTGCGAACCGTACGTATCAACTACAGGTATGAAAAACCTAACCAGTGGGCCGTGCACGGCGTGTTAGGCTTCCTGGGCGGGACCCAGAGACCCTCCCACTCTAAGGTTAGATACAATGAAGGATATGCCTCGGTGTCGCGATCAGCGATGCTTTTGTATTTACAGACTTTCTCTTCCAACTCCATACTATTTGTTGTTCTGTTACTCTTTTCGTGCTCTTGTTTTTTTCTAAATGATTTCCGATTGAGGTTGCTGCTAATCGAGGGCAACTAAAACTGTCACACTTAGTGGATGGTAAACAGTTGTATGGACTGAACTGACTTCGCTCTGTTCCGCATAGGTAAGTCCCAAAGGACAATCCTATTACTTCAAAGTGCTTGTCCTGCATTTATATATATATATATATATATATATATATATATATATATATATCCGGCTTGAAATCAAACATGGCGTCAACGCAACAACGACAAACGGAAAAATTGCAGGGAAGTACTACAGAGTGTAAGAAGCAGCTAGTAAAAAGATATGGTAAGTTGCGGCCTTTTCGTCTCTTAATCGTATACCTTTGATGTTTTTTGTCATTATCTGAATGACACTTTGTAATTATGAAAACGACAACTACACAGACAGACTGTACGGCATTCGCGCCGAACTTTGATTCTCAGCCACGTCCCTAAGAGTCTCTAACCAACGAAAATCCTCATCCCGTGGGACTCAACCAGAAGGGTAGGGAGCATCAACTGAAGTCAACGTTGAAGCTAGCCTTTTCAACACCACCAAGTCAAGGCTTCCTCGCCGTGCCGCTAGTTCCAGCCCTGTCCATCAAGTGCGGACGGAGCACGCAAAAACATACGTAAAACATACCCGAACCACCGAAGGCGTTGTGAAGGGACCACTTCAGTCGAAACGCAGCTATCTGTGTCCAACGACGGCGCACATCGCTATTACTCACTCGATGTTCCTACCAGATGCGAGCAATGCTTTAGAGACATCGGTTGTCGAACACAGAAAGATGCCAAGCATCATCAACGCGGAGTGGACCTTGGATAAACCTCGTGAAGTGTACTGGTGTGTGATCGCTAGTCAGTCCTTTATCAAAAGACCGAATAGTCGTATCAAGTGTCAACGTTTAGAAAAGAAAACAAACTTGGTTTAAATGGACTGTAGTTACTGACCGACAGTCGGCAGGTGGGCTCCAAAACAGCACGCCCATATGATGCTTAGGCAGTGGTACCGTGGCCCATATGGGCATTTCTACAGTTTAGCCTTCCAGAAAAGGGCAGCGGGGAATCACCCACCCCGCAACCACTAACCACTGTGCCCCTGGAGAGGACATTCCAGCGAATAAACATGAAGAGAAGCAGCTTGCTTGTATAAAAACATCCACTAGATGGACGTAGGAGTGGAGTACCTGGGGCTTTTCTCGACGGTGGGAGAAGTTATTACACCTCATTGGACAGCTATCGCCCGCCTAAGCTGGGCAGCCCTGCGCCCAAAGGATGCTGCTCCGTCCACGTTCAATTTGCTTCATTGGGTGTATGGGGCTAAAGACTGAATCCGAAAAGCAAATCGATAACAAAGCACCAGCGAAGAAAAGACAAAACGCATGCAGTAATCAGGTCCCACGTGACAGACCAAAAGAAGTTCCTTCACGGGTGCTTTGGTCACGTCCCCGTGCTGGGTTAACGCCCCACTGCTTTGTGGGTCAGACTTTTGAGTCAAAGGCTCCGGTTAGGGTTCCCAAAGAAAAACCCCTTGTGCGGAGTGGGAAACCACAAAGTATGATGTGCCCAGAAATCTCCAGCGGTCAATCGGGAAACATTCCTTATCTCTCTGCTCTCCATCATTTACGTTCCAATTCTAAGTGCGTACGAGCAGCCACAATGAGCCGTGACTGTGAACTTGTAGCTCTCGGAAAGGGTAGCGAATTAGAGACAGGGGAAAAAAGATAATCCATACTCTGACCTAAGCATTCTCTTCACTTAGCTGCTTTCAACGTCCGCACACTTTGCCAAACGGGGCAACAGGCTGCCTTAGCTAGGACTCTTGAAACCCTTAACGTAGACGTGTGTTGTGTCTCCGAAACACACACACACAAGACCTAACTTCAGTGTTAACACTTCGACCCCCAGATACAAGCCGGGCTTCTCGTTCCACTCTTCGCGTGTCGGGTGATTCGGTGTCTAGTGCTCGTGGTCAGGCTGGTGTTGGCATCGCTCTGAGCGTGAAGGCTGAGCGTGCACTGCTCGACTGAATCCCAGTCAGCAGCCGTCTGTGTGCAGTTCGGTTGAATGGTTCCGTGCATGTCAACAGCACTAGACTGAAGCGCCGATACCTGTTTGTCGTTTCTGTGTATGCCCCAACTGAATTTAGCTCACCTGAGGCTAGAGATGAATTCTACCCGGATTTGTCTCAACCGCTCAGCAGCGTGCGCTCTACGGACACCATGGTTGTTGCTGGTGATTTCAATGCTTTAGAACATAGACACATCTTCCGTGGGCCTACTATTTCCGTTTTGCTTGATCTTAAATCGGCTTTCGACTCAGTTCACCGCAGAGTTCTCTGGCACTACCTCTTGTTGAGGGGTGCACCAGAGAAACTCACTTCCATCGTAAAATCCCTTTACATCAATAGCCGAAGGCGAGTTCGGGCTTACGGTGATCTTTCATCCGAATTCACCACGAGAAGTGGTGTACATCAGGGTTGCCCCTCTCTCCTTTTCTCTCTAACTTTGTGATTGATATGATCCTAGAGACTGCACCTTTGTCAGGTGAGGATAGCGGCATTGAAATTTCCCCCGGCTGGGAAGGTATCAGACATAGTTCTTCCAGATGAAGATCTAGATAAGTTGCAAGCTTTTCTAGACAGCTTGACGGATTGCGTAACAATGTTTGGTATGCGTTTTGCACTTTAAAGTGCAAGATGCTGTTACGGTACTGGGTTGGTCCAACGCCAAACCGTTCAGTGTCTGGAGAGACTATAAACGTGGTAGACAAGTTCTGTTATCTGGGGAGCTGCATTTTACCCGGAGGTCGGATGTCGGATGTGTCTCTGCGTACACAGAAGGCTCGTTTGACATTTGCCAACCTGTCATCCGTGGCACCGACATGAAATCCGTTTACCTATCAAAGGCCAAGTGTACGCTGCAACAGTCAGGCCCATGCTTCTGTATGGTTCGGAGACATAGCCACCGCAGGTGGGGGACATATGAAAATCTTCCATATTTGAACACCGATTTCTTCGTAGTATTGCTCGAATCTGGTGGGAACACCGTGTGAAATAATGCTGAGGTTCCGCAGAAAGTCTTAGGTCCAAGGATCAAATCGTCAGATGAAACACCTAAGGTCAGCAGACTAAGATGGTTGGGACGTGTGTTACGCATGTCCTCTTGTCATGCTAATTCACCTCTCGTTCTATGGTTCCATTTTATACGTTGTATTTACGTTGCTGTTTTTTTACGTTTCAGTTCATATACGCTTCTTACTAGTTGAGTACAGCGTTACATTCTAAATCGGTGTCCCGAAGTCTTTTGCATTCAGTACGTACGTAATCGGTGACTGACGTTACATTCCTGACAGGGTCCCTCGGCGTACAATGTTCACTGAGGAGCGTAACAGTTAGAAGATCATCATCTTCATCGTACACCGTTAAACAGTAGGGCAAGCCCCACTGACCACTGCCTTTCTCACCATTTTGCACGTTGAATTAGAAAGTATGAATATACAAGATGGACAGGGACTGGACCTACACAGGTGGGAAAAAGAAAGAATGTCCTAGTAGCCAACACACGGAATACACAGTCTAACTGTACAAACGCACATCGATCAGTCATTCTGATTCAACAGAAAGTAACAACACGGTCGACACTGTTCACGGTTCGCAGCCATATCCTTCAGTGTCTCCAGCCAACTGGTAGATGGATCGTTTGGACCTCAACCACGAAGACGTGAAGCACCTACTTTTCCTAAGTCTTTTGTGCATTTTCTCATTCCTCGCTGCCACGTCATCTGTTGACCTCCACGTGGTCTCTTCCACTCCCTGGGAGGAAAGGAGAATAAAACACGGTACGGTAGACGTGTTTGACATACGTAACACATGCCCCAACCAACGAAGTCTACTCACCTGGATACGCTGTGACGAAACGTTCTCCGAATTAATACCCAATACTCGTTTTCTGACCTCATTACTTACTCGGCTATTCCACTCAATCTTAGCGATACTACGTAAACATCGGTGGTCGAAAACCTCAAAACGACTAATATCTTCAGCACACAGACTTTATGTTTCGCAACCATACAACAAAACTGAACGCACTGCAGCACAGTATACACGACCTTTCAACTTCAGTGAAATATCAGGTCGATGCCACAAGTGCTTCAGTCCAGCGTACGCCGCTCGAGGCTTGGATATACGCGTACTCACCTATACTACTGTGCTCCCATCCGTCATCACGCTGCTGCCGAGGTAGGTGAAGTGGTCGACAACTGACAGCACCTCCCCGTCAAACATCATGCTCGGAATCGTTGACGTCCAGTTTTGTACCATCACCGTACACTTTGAAGGTGCAAAGTGCATGCCGAATGGAGCTACGGCTCTTGAGAGTCTATCTAGTGCACGTTGAGCATGTTCCGTGCATTCGAACAGGCAGACAACATCGTCTGCGTAATCTAGGTCACATAGCTTTTCACTATTTTCTAGTTCGACGCCTACATCCTGAAGATTTTGCAGCGCACTCTCCATTATTTCGTCCACACCGAAGTTGAACAGGAATGGAGACATAGGACATCTCTGTCGAACACCGCTGTTCGTTTCGAACCGACCGGATAGTTCACCGTAAACTCTAACGCGGTCAGAAGTATGAGAATACAATGATCTCATTAGGTTCATGAACTTTTGGGGCATACCTTTTCGATGAAGAGTACTAAAAAGCGCTGTTCGATCAACTGAGTCGAAGGCGCCTTTCAGGTCTAAGAAAACCATTATTGTGGGTCAGCGGTGCGTTGTACGGGTTTTTTTTTTGGTTTTACGCGACTATCTCCTGCGAGAGGATAAGTCGGCTCCATGGATATCACGGACCATTGCTGACCACGCGCGGTGGTCGGAGGCGAGCTCCGTACAGATCCTCATTCAGTCCTTCTTCCATCGCCGAGCCCCATAGACTGACCGAAGGCCTAGAAGCTCTGCGTCTTTCTCGATTGTACTGGTCCACGTTTTGAGCTGCCCACTAAGGCGACAACGCCAACCAGGGCAGGGAGTGGGGCAGAGTGTTTGCTTGGTTATCTCTGACTCGGGTCACCGAAGCGTATGGCCGAACCACTGAAGTCGTCGACGTTGGTGGAGGACGGGGAGAGCATCGATATCAAAGCATCGTCTCCTTACCTCGTCGTTGGACACCCTGTCGCGCCACTTGACTTTGAGGATTTTCCGCAGGAACCAGTGGTCGAAAACCTCCAGCCTTCTGGTATCCTCAGCTCGTAGTGGCCAGGTTTCGCAGCCACAGATGAGTACGGGCCGGATGGCAGCACAGTAAACACGAACTTTGGTTCTTAAGCTGATTTCACTGCGAGTCCACAGCGTTCGTCTTAGCTGAAGAAAGGCTCTCCTGGAGCTGTCGATCCGTAATACCACTTCATCTTTTGCCTGGCCGTTCGGAAGCAGAGTTGAGCCTAGGTATTTGAATGAAGGGACGTATTCGACTGGTTGGTGCGTGTGACGCGTCTCAAGTAGTCGGCGAAGAGTAAAAATCTGGTCGATGCATCCTCGACCTGGGCGGAATCCAGCTTGCTGTTCGCAGGCATTGGAAGATCAGTAAGGGTAGTCAGTCCATGACATGGAATAAAGGTATGAAAAGCCTAACTATTGAACTGGGCTATGCAGGGCGTGCTAGACTTTCTGGATGGGGTCCAAGAAACTCTCTCACTTAATGGTTAGATATGCTGGGGGATATGGCTAGATGCCGCGACCAGTGGCGCTCTTGCATTCACAAACATTCCTTATCGACTTAATTCCATTAATGTAGTTCACCTCTTGCTCGTTTTATACTCTTTTCTCCTGCATTATTTTCTTTTGAGATTGCCGCTAGGAGATAGCAACCAAAGCCATTGCACCCAGTACATGGTTAATGGTTGTCTGAAGAGAACAGAACAGGTTCGGCTAAACGTCGGTGCTCTTTCAGTACCCCTTCAGCTGTGCCCAGTTTTCTATTGTTCCACTGAAGGTTGTCTCATTTTTTTCATCCACGACGTTGGTCGGTGGAGCATCCAGAGATCAGTCACTTCTCAATAGGCGATAGATGACTGGCAAATCGGTAGACTACATCTTTTGGAGCGTCAGTACGCCCTTGGTTACGGTCTTCATTTCCGAGCAGAAGCTCCGACTGCAGGTCCAGACCGAAACCACTACGGATGATTCGCCTAGCATAGATGATGATTCATAGGTAGGTGATGCGACTATCATGGAAGATGTCACCACGGATACGCCGGTAGTCAGTGTGGAACAAATAAGTGGCTTCCAAACGTTCTTCATAAGTGATCCCACGCAGCCAGTCACCAGGTGTGTGGTAGCCATTGGGCTACTTCCGCAAACATGCAGGGTCAGACAGCCGGACCGCCGTATTCCAAGCGAGGATGTACGTGAGGAGCATACAGTTATCAGAAAATAACCAAGGACAGACGCACAAATGAACGATGGATTGTACGCCGAGGCATAGGCTTTCCCGGTGTGAGCTTGGGTCCTCAGAAAACGGGTGAAGACAACTTCGAGGTAGTTTCCCTCAAGAGTGAGAGGAAGTACTCCCGAGAAATCAATCTGCAACATCGTTAGCTCTAGCAGTCTGCATATGCAAGCATTTTCCATATTTAGCTGAACCCCCCAGGTGGTCGACCAACGGACAAGTGCGTGTAGATCCAATCGGGAAAAGTGGGCACGGAGAAACAACGTGGTTATTGATCCGCATAGCTTACTATTTTCTGTCGTTTCAAGCCATTATTTTACAATTTCTCTGAAAATCAGGCCATAGACACTATGCAAATGGACAAAGTACGCTCACTACTGAATGTCGTTTTTGTCAATAATCACCACCGAAGTCACATAAACACATTTCTCCTGAATTCATTGATAACCTGAGTTGTTAAACATGGATCACACATTACACATATTTCTATCCTGAGTTGCTCACAGCATTGCTAATTTGCTGTTCAGGATAGAAATGAACATGAAAACCAGTATCGGGCAACAGTAACCCGTATGGATGTAACAGCGACTAAAATGGCAGTACTTTCAATTACTGAATTAATTCCCGTGCTTGAGGCCTAAGCCCAAATGTTCCCGGATAAGGATTTTTGTCTTTTCCAGAGTACGTTCACTGGAGGGCAGGGTTTCACAAAATTGCTACGTTATCAGAGAAAACCCACGAACCACACCATTTTTGGAACACCTTTTTTGCGGGAAAATCACAAGAATAATCCAAACAACCACGTAAGCACCAGAAACTCACGTCATTATCTAACCCGGCGGAAAACGTTGACTGCACAACAACCTTCAACCGTAATTAAAACCAATCCCCGACTTCAGTTTTGAGTCTTGAAGTAATACTCGGTTTCAAGGCTGGAGCCCAAATGTTTCCGTTTCTTGAGGTCTCTCCTTGTCTGTGGTAGTAGCTTCGCCGAAGTCAAGAGAACTGGACAACAGGGGACAACTTCCAGGGGCATATGCAGCCGGTGATAGCACTGACCAGTAAGATGACATGGATATTGTTCTCAGAAGCCAGCATGAAGGCTTACAATAAACAGCTTAGTGAGGACGCAACACCTATACATCGAAGCAGACGGAAATTTAACAGCAAGTCTTTGTTTTTCGTCATTATTTAGTCTTTATATGTACACATATTTTTCAGGGGGATAGTGCTCAGAAGGTCAGGCCGGTTGAGGGAAACTCGGAGGCAAGCAGACACAGGTTGAAGTGTTGAAAAGGCTCAAGTGGGAAATACTATCCCTAGGAACATGGCCTGCCGCTTTTTAACCTCTCCTTCGCTCGGAGTTTCGACAAAATCCAGCGGCAATTTGTTCCAAAGAGAGACTATTCTGTGAGCAAGAAAGTTCATACGGACGTTTGTACTAGGACGAGGCTTTGATACCTTCTTACCGAGCTCTCTGAGGGTGTCCAGACCCGAGCGCGTGAAAAGTGATCTGCAAGCCCTGTACTGCTAAGGTTGTACATTAGGAAAATGTCTCCTCTAACTCAGCGAGTTTCCAAAGGGTACAGTTTTACATCCGTCAGCCTTTGAGGATACGAGGCGCGTGAAAACCCACGAACTAGTTTCTTGGCTTTTCTATGTGCAAGTCCTAAGGTGTCTCAGTCTGTGACCAGGCCAGAGTGTACAATCTGACTGAAGTATTCGAGAGGAGGTCGGATGTAAGTCCCGCAAATGTTATGAAAATCTTCTTCATAATCGAAGAAAACCTCCGCCCTACCATGCTGAGAACACCAAGGGTGGACCTGTTAACTAGTCGATGGTGGTAGGCGAAAGAAGGCGACTCATTTGGCCAGAAGCCCACGACCTTATGCTGTTTCACGTCCCGAATCGGTGCGGCATTGTTCGTCCAGAAGAGTTTAGCCGGAGAATTACCAAATGACATGCTCACACATTTGTCGTCATCAATTGGCAGGCTCCAGTCGGCGGACCATTGCTTGGCGTGGTCCATTACCGACTGCCATTCTGTGGCATTGTTGCCGTAGATTGTAACATCGTCAGCGTACAAAGCAATGTTCACTGCTGCTATTTGGAAGGTCATTTATGTAAATGAGAAAAAATAAGGGACCTAGCACTGACCCTTGGGAGATTCCAGAGTGTACTGGGGTGGTTCCGAGAAGCAAGAACCTACTCTGACCCTAAATGACCTATTAGTAAGAAAGGGATATTTCACTCTCCACCATTGCCATACTTGAGAAATCCTTCCCAGATCCAGACTACTAGTCCCCAGTAATTCGTGTGAGCGACCCAGAGTTAGCTACAGAAAAAAACAGCAGCTGCGATAATTATCGGCTTATGGGTTGTCTGTCCGTTAGTCAGTATCATGGATCATATGGCCTGCCACCAATAGTCTGGAAAAAGAAATGACAAGGTAAAAGAGCAAACGGTTTTATCTAACGGCTTCTGGCTGTACAACAACTCAGAAACCCAGACAACCTGAACACAAAGATACCCCAATATGATAAGAATTTTGGGGAAGCTGATAGAAGAGCTAGTGCCATTGAAAGTAACTTGGCAAGCACGTCTGCTCATATTGCGTTGGTTGATAGAATATTACCAAAACTAACACCACTAATCTATATTCTTGAGCCCACGGCTCTCCCTGGTCCCCAGAACTTAAAGGCAGCTAGTCAATTTCTTGATTCAGATGCATCGAAAATCTTGTGAAGGTTGCATGATTCAAAAAATGCAGTTGTCTCCAACACCTCTGATCGGCCAGACACCGCGTTGGTTAAATCTACTATCCTTCAAGCAGCGGGCATGGCCCACTTTCCCATGTCCCCGCAGAAGACTGAGAAAAAGGTCACAAAAGCAGTCTTGTCTTCTTCTATTCGAATTTTCTGATGAAAAAAATTGCTGGAGCATTCATCACTAAACAGCGCGTAGTCACAAGTGCTTCATTGTTTAAATTGGTCAAGATACAAGCCGACAGAATGCCTCTGTAAAGAGAAGTGATAAGATCTGCCGCTAAAAATTCCGATCGAACTGGCTTTAGGTTCCAGAAGTCACCATCTTCCCAAGCACCTTACCAGGGATCGACAAAACCCCTCACACGTCTACTCCTAGAAGATCTACAGGGTTGGTTGACCGAGACGAACGTCTGCCTACCTCCCCACATCTACCCTCGCCAGAATGACAACATGTATCAACAACACTAACAGGCTCATCCCAAGAGGGTCCTTGCATTATGCCCCCAGCCTCGGACGACCATTCTCCGGGACATCAGGTTCTCAAAGAAATTAAACCTGCAGCACTAATATCTGTCCATATAGGCACCCGTTTAGGGCCTGCGGAAAAACTCAGGTGTGCCACTCGTATGCCACGTATGTCGCGGGCAATAAATAACCGCCCCGAAGGGGCGATCAACGAAAACTCAGTATCCAAGGCTAGATACGCCTCATATGAACCTTTCTAATCAGTCGTGTGGTAGCGAAAAACCTAATACCCTGTCATTTAATATTCCACTTGCAGATCCAAGTAGCTCAGCAGAATTTGCGAACCAAACTTAAGAGGGCCTGCACCCTGCACTGATTATTCTTTTCAGGTTAAGTGCTGCGGTCAACGAACCGTAAGTGCCTGTATCAATGATGACGTCAGGGGCACTCGCATTTTCACATCACTATTGTTCAGTGCACGCTCCATCAGGAACAAAATCCAATACATGCGATCAGCTGCATTACCAAACGATTTCAACTTTATTTTAGAGACGGAATCTGGGTTACCCAGCAAGGGCAGAAAACGTCATCTTGGTGGAGGCCTTCTAGCGTGCGTAAGGGAAACTCTGAAAGCGACAAGCTTCCAGCATCCTACTCTGGAAGGCACTGTCGACTCGGTACAGTTCCTTGTTGAAGTCTGACGCTAAGAACTACTACTAGGCTACGTAAACCGTCCGCCCAGGTCTATTTCTGACGGCTTCCTGCAAACTATCAAGACACTCAACTTGGTTAGTGATCTAAAATAGGCCCACAGCACCAAGCCACTTACTACCTCTTTCGAATGCAATTCACCTCGGACGAAGGAAGAAGCACATCACGTCCCCAAACAGACGCGACCAGTCTCTTGACTTATTATCGTCGCTAGGACTAACCGTGGTCTCACCAACGGTTAAGAATAACCTACCCGGGAGTGATCACGCAACTGTCCACTGCTGCTTCACGGTGCTCATAAAATATAGAAAGCAGACGCCCCCTTATGAATCATGCCGTGAGGCTAACTGGAACGTACCGCTTTCTCTGATTTGCAGCCAAAATTGGGACACCTTTTTAGTGCAGACCCCGTCTGGTGGCAGATCAACCTTACTTCATCTTTTAGCAACGTCTCAATCTAATAACTCCGTCACAAGGATCGTCAGTGTGCCCCAAATGCAACAAATTGTCTTGTCTTAACTTGAAACTAAGTAGACTCCAGAAAGTTTATCTTAAAACAAGGGACTTTTCACTGTTTAAACAGTTAGATCGTTTGTCTGAAACGATAAAACTGTACTCCGAGAGCGAAATGATAAAACAGGAACACAGGACCTTACGTCGTTCCAAGAAAGTCGAGATTCTTGCAAAACTGATGAAATTGGGGAAATCCAAAACAACCTCATCAATCTCTTCTCTCTTTTTCATTGACGTGTACCTCGACAAACCTCTGGACCTAGCAGAAGCTCTCACCACGTTTTTGCTTCTTCTCTAACCGGTGACACAGTACCATTTTTCTACAATTCATCAGTATCCTCATAAGAGCCGCTTCTTTTTGGAGCATTCTCACCCTCTGAAATCTAACCTTTTATTTCAAATAGTAAAATTTCTTTCCGCTCCAGATGGGACTCGTTACCATCGGCCATCTTTAAACTGGAAGGCCCATATATCCCAATTATTTTATCAGATTTACTAAATCCTTCTATGAGGTTCAGCCGGTACCCTATACAGTGGAAAGCTTAGGTTGTTATTCCATTCGTAAGAAGCGGACACGGGAAAACCCAGCCAACTACCGGCCTGTGAACCATACCCCAGTAGTATCGAGGATTATGGAGAGATTAATAAAAGTTAAACTAAAAGATCATCTAGAAAATCACCTTATAAATGAAGGTTAGCACGGTTTTCTAAAGCGTCGATCCTGCGCAGCTCGCATGACTGACTTCCTGAACCCTATTACGAGAGCTGCCAATGATGGTGAGGCAGTGATCTCAGCCCTTCTGGACACGTCTGAAGCTCTCGACCGGGTGTCTCGTATTCGTTTGTTGTCAAAGGCCAAGACATATAGCATTGTTGACCCACTATATTCCTGGCTGGAATGGTACTTGTCCTCGCGCAGTCAAGTGGTAAACTTTGATGGCACAATTTTCACACCCAGCCCTATAACCAGCTGTGTGATCCAAGGTGGTGTGCTGAGTCTGTTGTTGTTACTCATGTACATAAATGATATATTTACCGTGGCTCGCCATGGAACTCCGTTTTTATTTGCTGATGATGTGAAGTTGTTGTACACATTCGACCATACTTCATTGGGTAATACTATAGCGAAAATACCGGAGAACATACGGATGCTCAATTCGTGGTTTGCCGATTGGGTAATGAAGTCCTCGGCGGGCAAAAGCTGCATTCTTACATGCAATTGTCATGTCCCTCCCGAAACGTTTAGTACAGGCGGTCATCTGATCCCCAACAAATCATCAGTGCGTAACCTAGGCATGTACTACTCCTGTTCGTCCAACTCCCTGGAGAAAACAGACACCCAAACTGCCAGGTCTCGCAGGTTAATAGGACTGGTTCACAAAACATTCCGCTTGCGTGAAAGTAAACTCACTGTCTGTACAGCACACGTTAGACCATTGCTAGAGTATAGTTCAATAGTTGGCTCTGACATGCGCCAGGTTGACATGATTGTCACTGAGAATGTTCAGCACACCTTTTCCAAACAAATGGTTGGCTACTCTCCCACTCTCAACTATAAACATTGCTGTGATCTGCTACACCTCGATCCTCTTTGGCTCCGCCGGATGAAGGACTACTTGTCCTTTTCCACTCATATTAAAATATAGATTATACAAAGCCTCCCCATTGATACGAGACCCATAAGCCCAAGGTATTCGGTACGACATAGTAGTCATTCGGCCATTGTGCCGTCCTCGAGAACCAGCTTACGGTCCAGGTTATTTGTTGGTAAATACTCGCAGGTGTGGAATAAAGTTCCACCAAATGTTCGTGTTATAAGCCACTTACCGAGACGTAAAGAGGACTTAAACAAATTGCTTAATGTGCTGACACGTATCCAACTGTGATCCGTACACTTCGGAGGAGCGAGCTTACGAAGTTGGTTTGGGTTACTGACAGGCAGGTCTGAGTCAGGAGCCAGGAGACCAGAGTACCACACAAGCTGCCGTATATATCACCAAAGTTTCATTACTCTTTCGTGTACAACCTTGTGTTTTGCAAGATCAAACCATCCACCAAGATAACGCCCACTGAAAATTTCAGCTGTAGCCCTAGGTCTGCAGCCTCTTCCTTGCCCGTCCCATTTGCTAGGTTCTCCATTGGAGGAAGCTAAGTCACAATTCTTATACTTGAAGTGACTCACCGGGGTAATTCAACCTCCAGGTACGACGTCACGGATGCTGATTCCACTAACTACCCACATACTATCCTCCAGCTAATTTGATTCATCGTCTTCACACTGACTTCCGCTTTTTATTCTACAGAGTGGTTACTCCAAATCCAGTCTCAACCTCATCTCTGAATCCCGTAGCTCTTACCTCTCCAGAGTTCCACCGTTCAATTTGTCCGTCTTACGTGCCATAGCAGCAGCATAATCGTAATTAGCTTACCTATCGAATATCATTTAGGTTCATGTATTCCATCATTCTCTGCAGCAATCTTCCACCTAGATAACATTCACCTAATATGGCAACGATAACCCTGGGCCTAGAGCTTCCCCCTCGCCCGCCCCATGTACTACGTTCTCCGTTGGAGGAAACTCAGCCCCAATTCTTATCCCCTACCTACACCATACCAAATTCTATTTACTTGGTTCAAACTGGGTTCATCCGCCTTCACTTAGTTCTCCCTGGCACTTCAACCCAGAATCCAATTCCGGTGAGTACCATCAATTACCAAATTATCTACGTCCTTCTTCATTGTTTTCGCCATTTTTTGCATTCCCGTCCTCTCCTTCGCCCTTAGCCAGCATTCTTTAAAAGTATTTTCAGTTTTTAGATACTAGAGGCTTCTGTTTACCATTGACTGTTGATCCTCAGCTGGGAGCATCCAAGACTGCGTTTTTCTATTTTCATTTTTCCAGACAACCACTGATGTGTATCCTCTCTCCGACGGCTCGGAAAAATACCTGCCCCTCATTTCCGGCCGAAAATTTAATACCTGTCCATCATTCCGTCACTACCACATCGGCCGTTCTCTCCAGGATCCCTCGCAGCCCGGTAGTAAGCTCCTTGACTATTCGATCTCTACAGCTATGTAACAAAGCTAATATCGCTCGTGAGAGACCAGCCGGTGCTGGGGGCGGTCAGGTTGACCGCTATGGCAGGCGCACATCGAGCGTGCAGGAGGTCTGCAACGATGAGCAGATACAGATAGGATGGCAGATTGCACCTCCTGTCACCAAAAATGGTTTTCAGGTTGGGTGTTCAGCGCACGGTCAGCCCCACCCACCAGCACCGGTTGCGGAAACAAACACTATTTATACAAGTGAAAGGGTTCAAATATGCCGCTGCCTCCCCCTGTTATCGCAGATTTTCCATCATACTCCTCCCCATCTTCGCAATCTTAACTTACCCCCTGTTACGCCCGGCACAATTTGCTTTCCTTAGAGCATAGTTATCGAGTGTTTGAAAGACCGTTGCCATACTCGGCTTACCGTTCATGATCATTTTTCCCGAGGATTCGTGCCAAACCACTCATCTGTCCCGTTCACTAATTTAGCCAATCCCCAAGATGAACCTCGCCCCTTTTTATCACATTCGCCAATATATTTGAAAAAGATCACACTTAATGTTGCCATGCACTTCCGTTCCACAGTATTCAAACAGCATATTTCACTGGGGAACATTTGTCTCCAGAGTGACCCAAACAGTCGGTGATATTGAGACAGTTCGCCCTCCATCTATCAGTCCTAAGGATCGCTCACACACGGCCGTAGCATTGCAATATACTCACCTTGCAAAGATTCATGCCCTCCCCATATATTCACATCTAAGAGACACCTGTATCGCAGCATTCTGATTTGTCGCCATCACATGATCCACCTTTCACGACGAATATCAACAGATAGTATTTTGCTTCTCAATTACTTCACCGCCAAACTTCGCAACTGTATTCATCAGTTGTTTGGTGCTTTTTCATATCTGGTATTTTATCTTGTAAAATCCTCTCATACTATTTTGATCCTTGCAACTCTGGTCACCATGTTCTGCCGTTAGATAGCGATAATCATTACGTGAATACTTACTCATCATTTAAATACTCATCTCCTTTACAGACCGTGCAACTGCTACTATCATGGCTACGCGTCAAAACTTGATCTGTCTCCCAGTTCTCAGTTCCATGTTGGTGCATCGCGTTCCGCTTTTCTGGAAGTAAACGATCCGCCCAACAAATATATGTTTACCTCCGGCAATTTCTTTCACCATCACCCAGGCAACCTCTCTCTCACCGAATATGCAGCTGACTCAGCCGATATTCGGTAGCTAAAAGTCAAAAGGGTTATCTTCGAGGGATTTATCTTGTTCTGTACCCGCAATCTCGCTCCTTTCATCGTCTGACTTCCAATCCTAAGCCGTTCCATACTCCACGGAGCGCTATGGGTGGTTTACGTCCCCCTGGAAACTTATTTTTCCTCAAAGTGAACAAAACTCCCGTCAATTATATTTGAGTCTCTCGTTGCGCAGTCCCTCTTTTTGTAATATTTGAGTAAAAGCCTACCACTTCCGACCAGCCCCACCTTGACTCGGCCGGCTTGGCCACCTGACCCTGAGTGCAAATTTGCTGGGCGCCACTATAAAGGGCAACTTAAATACTTTTTCCTATACTATATCGGGTGCACATACCTGGATCATCCTCTTGAAATTCAGATTCTACTTCCACTTGTACCCTTTGATCTTGCTTTGCAACATGCCTAGGGGTTATCCGAAAAAAGCCATTATAATAACCAATATCAAACGCCATTGCGAAGTCGATAATGGCTTTGAGCTGAATCATGCCTTCGTCGTAGGCAACAGTGAGACTGTCCCTGACGCAGATTACATTGATAATGCATGGCCTTACTGGCAGGAATCCATGCTGAGCAAGGGAGGTCAGGCCATCCCCGCGCGGATGTTTCAGTATGACACGCTTTAGCTCGCGTTCAAAGATCCTGAAAGGAATGCTCGTTAGGCTAATTGGTCGGCAGCTCCTTGGTCGACGGCGATCGCCTCTTCGAAGATGGGGCTGATAGTTTCTCTCTTCCAAGGGGTTCGGAACATACTAGAGTCTAAGCGTCGCGTAGATTTCAGCCAATATTACGGACGTTTCTTTAAGTATTCGATGGTGGAGCGCGTCCGGGCCCAGATAAATAAATGGACTAAGTTGACAGAGGAGGCTCTCGACTTCCTTTCCGGTCAGGAGTGTAGTGCATGAAAGTAGCTTCACTGGCAGGCACGGGAGTTGGGGGTGGACCGAGATAGGTAGTGAGATATAGACGGCCCGGAAACGTGTCTCAAAAGTTTATGCCACTTGGGAAAGTTTGGCTGGAGTACTATCTCCAAGGCAAAGTGCAAGTGAAGTGGCACCTGGCTGCCGGGTCACGTGCACAAACATGAAAAGAGCAGATCCGTCTGAGCTCGCTCGAAAGAGGGTAGCACTTCGCCTTTTGATAAAGAACTCTCTTATTTTAACCTTGCAAACCTTATGACTGCTCATAAGTTCCACCTCGTCCGTTTCCAATCACGTGGATTTAAACCTGGCGTACAATCTAGAGCGTTCACCTTACAGACTTCCGGTGGATCACGGCGATGGGGCTTACTGTTGGCCGTGACTTGCTCTCTAGGGACATACAGGAGGTCAGCCTGACGGATACTGTCTTTGATGCAACGTTTGAGGGGTTCTGCATAGGCAAGTCTATCTAAAGTGCTAATTTTTTAGCCAGAAAAAATCCAAGATCAATAAAGTTGGTTCTCTTGAAAGCACTGGTGACTTTGCACTGGGAGGCTCTGGCTGGTCAGTGACTTATGTAGTCCAACTGGATGACGGCGTGGTCACTCTTGCCCAAGAGAGGAGGCGAGCTGACCATATGAAATTGCGGGTTCTTTTTGGAGATCATCGGATCGAGCAGAGAAAGCGTACCGCATACGGTATCTAGTGGGTTCACCGACGTGCCGCGATCAGGAGAGTTCGGCTGACAGGTCAGTTAGTGCCCTTCCAAAAGGACCACCAGCAGTGTTTCTCTTCCAACTGACACTCAGAGCGTTAAAATCCCCTAATAGTAAGAGGTGAGTAAGGAGACAGCTAGCTTTCACACCTCGCAGCTATTCTGTGAGATGAAGATATTCGTCTGGACTAGTGTGTTGCGATAAATTACACCTACTGGGAGAAATTCTGAGGGGGAAGTTCTAATCTCACCCATAAAGAGTCAGTACGGGGAGTTTGGGGAAGTGGGTGAACGAAGTAAGAGGGAAGACTATTGCTGAGATACAGAACCACCCCACCGGCTTTGTCTCCTAATGAATCCTTACGGACTGTGGTATATCCGGTGATTGAAATTCCATCATCTAGGTTATCTTGGGTCAGCCAAGTTCCAGTGACTGCCAGAATGTAAAGTTTTCTGCCAGCTACCAGCAGCCTCAGTTCTAGAACCTTATTGGAGATACTGAGGCTGTTTGTAGAGAGGCATCTGAGGGCATACCCAGTTCGAGTCAGGTCAGGTGGCATTGTACTAACGATGGCCGGCGCTAATCCAAAGTGCAGAACTATTTCAGCGGTATGAACACAGATCGGCACCCACTACTGTAACTTTGGTAATTTCTTCCAGTTATGTTACACGGATGGGTATGCTCAGTTCAGTTCAGTTTAGTCTGCACAGGATAGGTAATACCCACGGCCAAGCGAGAGGCCAGAACTCATTCGACGGTACGCATACCAATTATCCACTCACCACTGCAAAGTGTTTTTCGGCAAGTCCCCGCATAAAATTAGAGGGAGAAGTAAAACCCCGTTGCACATCAACTTCCAGAGTCAGGCCAGGTCAGGTCAGGTTGCACAGGACTGACAGTGACCGGAGCCTATCCGGCCTCCAGAGTTCTTTCAGTGGTGCGCAGAGTGAGCGGCGCCTACTACTGCGACGTTGATAGTTCCTTCAGTTTTGGGTGCAGGAGTGGATTTGTGCCCCCGAGCTGGCTGAAAAAGAAGTAGACGAAGCGCAATTCTCACGATCCAGGGGAGAAACGACGGTGACGTTGGCCTTCAATCACACTTAGTGCCTCAGATATTAGGCACGGGCACAGAATACTGAAAAGTCTGGAGTAAATACAATTCCTCCTTACTCCCCAGTATTCTACTCCTGCGAACAACTCCTCCCACTTGGCATCCAGCATCCTTTTAAAATGCCTTACACCTTGTACGCTAACTATTTCTTCAGTTAGTCTTCTTTACAACCCCACTACTCTAATGCTGAAGAAGTTTGCTAGCACATTTAGCCTAGAGCCTGGCTTCCAGAATTTTATGCCTCTTCCTCTCGTTCTGTGATCAGTGGGCCAATCAAGTTTATCCTCGGCGTTTGTGCCAGATGAGTTCTCCAGGATTTTAAATGCTCCAGAAAGTTCTCCGTTGAGTCTTCTTTTCACAGCTGAAGGGAGTCCCATATTCTTTGTTGTCCTTCAACCGTGCCACTGGTTAGTCGCTGGACGTTTACTATTCAGGGTGCACTCTCTCAAAAAAATGCCAAAGCCTGTAAACAATGTTATAAAAGTGGACTCACTACTGCTTCGTGCATAGGTAAAACCACTTCCACCCATCTGCGAGAAAGTGCTGAGCGCAGCCAAAAGACCTCGTCTCTCTCCTTGTGGGCAGCCCGTTTGCACCGTTCGGCACACCGAAAGTCCGCAGTCATTTGGACATTGAGCCCCCCGCTGGCTGTGTCACCTTGGCTTTGAATGGTCCCTTTTCGCCCACGAACGTGACCCCCACTGAGGCTGCGGTTAGCAGATGACTCTTGTTTTCGTTTAGGGGCGTCCCAAAAAGTTTTGCCCCGCTAAGTACCTGCATCAGGTCTCTTGCTGTTTCATCGACATCCCATGATCCGACAAATTTTACGCCGCCTGCAAAAATGATCTCGTCGGTGGTAATTTTTCCTCCAAGTCACCTATGTAGGGAAGAAAGAGCAGTGGGCCTAAAACTGACCCCTAAAGTACTGCGCTGGTTACCTCTGCCGCTTTTGACCTGCTGGTTCCCTGTGTAGCAGAAAAACCTCCTGTTCGTCAGGAAGGCTGATTCCCGCCTAAGCACTTGCCTTTTTATCATAAGACTCCCCAGTTTTCCCACCACTAGGCGATAGACGACCGATTCAACCAGGTCAGGTGACAGAGCTCGAGGCTTGAGCCAAGGAAGCAATCCAGACATTCCCACCAATGAGACTGGAGATGAATCCCACCGGGCTATGATTTCTATGCTTCCTTCGTTTACTTCGTAGATTAAACACGGTTGAAGTGTTGAAAGCTAGAGGTAATTCGTGGGTACGGAGTTTGAACCCAAATAATCCCTGATTTTGCATTCATCTTCGTTTCATTTTCGTACAGGACTGAAGGAAACTAAACAACACAGGACGGCCCACGAGAGCCAGAATAGGAAACCAATGGTGGGAAAACTGGAAAACAAACGAATACACATTTATCATGCCTGATTTATATAAAAGTTTATTTGTATTTATGCATATTTTTCCTCTTTCTTAACTACCGTGGGCGAAGACCTTGAAAATGAGCGGGAACACGACGACTAAAAAAACGGGATGTAATGTGGTCTTTTATCAGTCTTTCATCTATTACTGATTTATTTCTTTGTTTAGCTAATTTTTTGTTTTATTTAACACTTTTATTTTTTGTTTGTTTTTATTGCCAATGGAAGAGAAAGGGGAATATATAACCCAAACTCATGTTTGATGTGAGGGGTAGATTAGTTTAGGAGTAGGCCAGTACCTAGCCCCAGGTGATGATCCGTAAGAACCTTCGACCTCGATTTGGATGATGCCTCTGTTACTTCCTGTGGGAAATTGTTCCACAAAGACATAATCCAGCAGGTGAAAACTTTTTGGCCCACAAATAAGCGGGGAAGGTTGATGGACAGTTTCCTACTGTGTCCACCTAGGGTTTCTAGGCTAGGACATGTAAAACTGGGTCCACTAAATCTGCAGACAGTAAACTGTACGTAAGGGAAAGGTCTCCCCGTATACTTCTTCGGTCTAAAGGGCAGAAAGCGGGTTGAGCCAAACCAGCTGGATAGGAGCTGTGACACAAACATCACGATATCTTTGTTGCCCTTCTCTGGACTCGCTTCAGTAGGTAATAGTCCTTGATAAGACCGGTACGTACCACTTGACTGCCACATTCTAGCGCGGGACAGGGGCAGATTCCGTGGAGAAGATGGAACTTTTCTTCTGATATAAGAGGAAGAAAAGCTCAGTCATGTAGAAACTTAAGAAACCTGATTTACTGGGTTTCCCTCGGTGAGAGACAAGAAGGAATAATAAAGGGCCAAAATACTGGTTTCTCGTGCTCATCGGCATTCTGGATTTGAGTGCTACTATTGATCCAGAGAGGATAGCTGGGAGTTTTGCCAAACGTCATTGAGACACGATTGTCGTCATTGACTGGTGAGCCGCATTCAGAATATCAGCACTTTGCCGCAACCATGGATGCCTGCACTTCCATGGGAAGTGATCCACATATTGTCCCATCGTCAGCTTTCATTGCTATGTTGACGGGGGTGACATCTGTTAGATCAGTCATTTAGATAAGAAAACGAAGGTGGCTAAGCACGGATCCTTGGGGCACTCCAAAAGAGGCCAAGGACAAAGAACAGTAGGATGATGCGGTTTAAATTACGAAGGTCGACATGTAAGAAAGCTTCGTGTGATTTAACGCAGCTGACCCAAAAAGCCACACCGTTTTATCTTTGCCAAGAGGAGATTGTGGGCAATCTATCAAAGGCTGTGGAAAAGTCGCTGAAGATAGCACGAGATATCCGTCCATCACCAAGTGCTTGTGTTGGACTGTTCATCAAAGTCAGCGTATTCGGGTAGGAAACAGTGCAGGGAAGGGGTAAGTCGTCCGCGCCCTCTGAGATGCTTCACAGTGGCACCTTTAGGACCGCTTTTGAAGACCTTGCAAGGCGTGTTATTGAGACTCACAGGTCTGTAACTTTTCTTAAGGTGACTGATTACTTTTTTGAAAAAAGGGACTGTGATTGCTTTCTTTCTACCGTTGGGGGGAACACTGATGTCTAGACGTTTACGGGAAAGCAGAACATAACGAACGAACACAAACTCGGCTGGTCCTCTAAGAATTTGAAGACGAATCACTTTCCACGTTGTTTTCTTACTGTTATCGGCGTAGATTTATTAGGCTATCTAAAACAACCCCTAAAACTTCAGCTCTTAGGAGAGATTTATAGCCCGGAAAAATCCAGCGACTTTTTCTGAGCACTGCTATTTCAGGTGACCCGGTGAGAAATGATGCTTGCAAAAGTGATCTTTGAACCGCTTCCAGTCAAGGGGCAAAACGAAACATCAGTCTTCATCGGAAAACGTTAGAGGATCCCAAGATACTCTGCTGGAAATGGTCTCCGTAAAGTGACTTAGGCGGTCTGCGCTAGAGTGCATCCCGACCATTCAGCCTTCGGCTTGACCAGCAAAATACATCCATCATAGTCTTACTAGGCTATCAAGGGAATCCCAAGAATGAAACCTCCCGGGGGAGTTTCGTAACTCAGAAAGAATTGAACGACACTGAACACTAATATCTGAGGCGCCCCCTTGATAAAAGAGATCCACCAAAGGGACTTTTGAACTGCCTGTCGGGGTAGGAGCAAAACAAAACAACAGTTTCAGTTAGGCAGCACTAGTAGGAACACAGGTACTACGTTAGAAATCTTTCCCGTAAAGTATGTCACATTACAGCCGTCTGCGCTGAAGTCCATCCAGACCGTTCAGCCTTATTCTTGGCTTTCGCAGTACATCAGTAAGCACCCCAGCAGAAACTGCTTGCAGTTATTAGCTTGAAGACTATTACAAGAATAACTACGCGGATACCGACCTCCCGTGACGAGAACTCTCCCCTTGGCTTACAAATATTGACCTTACTCTGCACCTGTCTCCTTGCTTCCGTATCACCAACCCATCCCTGAATATTGCCACCTATTGTTTCGATTGACCCCCCAAAGGTTAACCTCCATAGGCATGTGTAAGGGAGTTCAGTATACCCCGTTCCATGCTTGAGCTTCCAAGGTAAAAACGACATTTTTCGTTCGTATGGGCTACCTTTGCTGGGGTTCCGACTGTTTGTTTTATTGCTGTAAATCTTTGTCTCAAACCGGACTCCCACCGTTGCCTCGAGCGTGAGTCACTCAACTTGAACTTCGTCGTGACCGTATTCTGTAATCTCATCTTTTGTACCTAACGTTTCGCAGTAATTCCGCTGCAGTTGTTGTTTAGTTGCTCTTTTGAAGCGCAAGGGCCCAGAAATAACACTATTGAGTTTTGATTATTGTAAAATCCATTAATTTGTTGTATATAGTATCCTAGCTATTTGGGATCGACTTTGTTTTGAATTGTGTCGAAATTGGTTGCTAAGCGTCGCTCGAACTTTCCAGTGACTGGGCTTTACAATATGCCTACGTCTTCTACCAGCGGACCCAAAATCACTATTTGCAACCGCGGTCGCAAAGCCGCTAAATTCCGAAACGCACCGAATAACTGTTTAGTTTCCCTAGTAGATATACCTCGAGACGTCAACAGATAAACTACGGAAATCATCAAGAATCTGTGCAGTTTTTCCTCTTGAATGGACTCTGCTGATCCGATCATCGGTCGGCTGATATTTTTAGCGTTGTTGCTTGACCCAGCAGCAAACCATGCTCCAATCAGCTCACTGATAGCTGTGAGTTTTGTGGACACAGTTGCCTCGAAAATCCTCAGAAGCATAATGAAAGAAAACAATGCGATTGCATTTAACTTTTCAGACTGAATATCTCTTTCAACCGCCAAAAACATGATCTTAAGTGCTTGTAACCTTGACCTACTACCTGGCCACTGCGTTAGACGCCGAAGAACTTCTCAGCGCACCACCTTTTCACTGCAGTTGCAGTGTGCAAGGGCCATTGTCAGCCGGCAGTCTTTGGTCGTGGCCAAAACTAGCTTCGAGTGCGCCAGGGTATTTCCCAACAAAACCTCACTGCAAATGGAGGTTCACAAGAGACAAACCCAGAATAACAACCCTAGTGTGAATGTAAACCTGCAATCCGCCTCAAAACTCCGGTCTACCTATCACTAGCCGTCATCCGATGCAACCATCCATTACAGATCGCAATGCACTGGTGGATTTACAGAGTAATCCGACTTCCTTGCCAACTGAACCACCTGGCAAACGCCCCAACTTTCAGACTAGCCAAGCAAGTCCCTGGACTGGAAGAAGCGTCGCAGCTCCAACCAAATTGATAAGGGTTCCTTCGATTCATACACCCGCGAGCACATGTTCCCCAAAAGTCTAGATGACCCCACTCCATCTACTAGCTCCATGTCCGGTTGTTCGATCATACCTACGACTCACTGCACTATCATCCCGCCTCTATCTAAAGCTACGCATCCTGACAACCTCGGCTATCTAGGTACCTCAACCGGGCCCCTGAGCCCAACCACCGGACACTCCACCGGAATGTATCTGATAATCACCCGGCCCACCACCTGTGACTATCCCGCCAGCACAGACTCACCTTCAGAAATTCACACTTCGTTGCCCAGAGAACAGGGCCAATCAACTTGGGGCATATACATGCAAAGAGGAAATGGGAAGGTCGAGCGAAATTTCACTAGTCTCCAGTGTACCTCAGAGTCCTGCTTTTCAATCCCGGCCGACTGCCTTTTCTTTTCCACCCTACTTTGATCCATCCTATCCCTCTCCGTTCACCGCTTCCTCACATTTCTATCCGTCGCACCAACCGCTTTAAACTCCAACCACTACCCAGTCACTCCTTGGGAATCATCTCAGTGTCTCACCTAACTTCCCACTCCCACAAGACTCACCCACTCTCATAGTCCAGCATTGATACCCAAAGGTGTTCCCTCTTTTCCTGCCGGCCCCCTCCAAGAATATTCACAACATTCTAACGACCCTTCTAAGCAGCGCCCCTTTATCTTCCCCCTCTGCACTACCCTCTCCAGGCTTCAACTTTTCAAGTCCTTGGAACAACTGAGGTCCTTCTCCCGTCCTCGCGGTAATCGCTGGAATTACCACCCTCATCATCTCTGCCGAACCCTTTATCATCCCCATCATTAACATCACCACCAAAACCAGAATCATCCCTTTCAATCATACTCATTAAAACCTTTCAAAAGTGAACAAAACAAACCATCCGCAGCGTTGCTCAGACCTCCGACTTTGATATTATCATAGTAACTTAAACGTGGCCAACGGATTCCTTCCCGTCAGACCGAGTCTTTCTAGTTGGTTACAAGATTTCCCGCAGGAATAGGACTCGTCATGGAGGAGGCTGTTTAAACTATATAAAAAACACCCCACCGACTTTTTCAGTTTCACACACGAGTTTGGATACCACTCAGGATTCTCCGTGGTTAACGATTCCCTTACCTAGCTCCCACCTTCATACTGGTTGTATCTATCGGCCAACTGATAACAACATCATGGATCTTACCAAAATCACTAGAGCATTCCGCTATCTTTCATAGCTGCCTTGTTTCTCAAAGCTCATTGCTGGGGACTTCAAAGCCCCGAGCATTTCTTGGAATAATCTATTTGCCCCAAAACAACTGACTGGACTTTCTTTAATGCATCCGCGTAGGGCACCAGATCCAACACAAAGCTGCCCATACAGAGGTGACACCATCCTCCATCAGTTATCCTTTATTGGTTTACCCAATTTTTCGGGTGAAGAGGCCCGATCTCTTGCCAGTAAGTGATCACAGAATGGTGTCCTATACCTTTGCAGTCCCCCAAGCTTTTGATGAGCTCCACCCACCCAGTTATGTTACTTTGGCAGTCAGCTGGGATAATCTTATCTGTACCGTTCAATCGTTAAACTCGGACAAAGTCTTCCTGCAAAGTTACCCTCAACTGGCCACTGATTAACTACATTCTGATTTATCCAACTCGCTGTCCGCAATCACTGCTACTCGTATCACACCAAACCGAGTCAGTAGTTCAGTCCTGACTAGAATGCAAAACAAATATCTAAAGCTTCAGCGAGTACGTCACATTAATAGTGACTTATCGTCATTCTTGCAAAATCAGTGTCTCTTGGTAGCGATCAGAATCAAAACTGACGATATGCTCAAAAACAGGACGTATCTGCCCTTAAATGCCATGATACCTCCTCAAAACTGGCAGGCCTACTGAAGAACAAGTATAAGTCCACGTCCACAGGTATCCCCTCTCTAATCTTGGAAAGCAAAGAGCGCATCGCCTTACCGGTGACGGCAGCCGAAGAGCTTAATTCTTACTTTAAGGCCCTTATGACTACAGACCCATTCACTTCTCCCTCGGTACAGATCTTATCACCGAGAGCATATTATCCAATTTAGAATTTACTCTAAACGAGGTGGTCAACCAGATTACCCGTGTCCTGAAGTCCTCACACGGTAACTATGATGGTGTTCCACCAACATTTACACTTCTTAAGGGAACTGATGCCGCAGCCCTCCTACTGAAGGTCTGCAATCTGTTCATCTAGTTTCACATATTTTCGTCACAGTGACGGACTACGGTAGTCATCTCAATCCTTAAGAGAGGGCCAATACATGACCCGTGAAACTACGCCCCATCAACCTCACTCCAGTTGCTTCTAGCATGACGCAAGGCCTCATTGTCCAGCGGAAGTCGGGCTTCCTATTGTTCCACAATATCATCTACAGAGGGGATTACAGCTTTTCTGAGTTACTTTCATGTCCCGCTTGCCAGTATGACTTTTCTAACTTCATAACGACGGCCGTCGGCAACAATAGATCTGTCTTTATTATATACCTCGATATGGTCAGGGGGTTGACCGGGTTCCGCAATCTTTGTTACCAACCCAACTCAAAGTTAATGACTTTTTCGGTCCTCTTTTATGGTGGCTAATATCATACCTGTTAAACCGCTCACAAGTGTTTCCTATTGACGGATGTTTCTCAAAACCTGTTTCAGTTACCAGTTGAGTTATACGGGGGAGCGTACTCGGCCCCCTGCCTTTCCTCATTTACGTAAATGACATAATTCCTATTTTTCACCGTGGTACCCCATTTTTTTCGCTGGTGACATTAAGATTGTCTGTGGTTTTTCTCGTCAGAACCTCAGCACTATGCCGAAAGAAATTTCTTGTGACCTAAGGAGACTCGGTGACTGGTGCATTTCTTGGAATATGAACTCTTTAACCTCTGAGAGCTGCTACACAGCCTTCAGATATCAAGTGGCCCCCGGAACCCTTCTTATCCACAACCTACCTATTTCGTGCGGCCCGTTGGTTCTGGACCTTGGTCCTCATTGCTCTTGTAGCTTGAGGTTTTCTGGGTGTTTTCAACTCCAGATTGTCATGAAAAAAAGAACCATCAGTCACCTCTCCGGAACATTTCTGTCCAAATATTGCAAACAGCTCATTTACAAGCCTCACGCCAGGCCTCTCCTTGAATACTACTCCATCACTTTCACCGACACGACGAAGTCTAATCGCCTCGCTTTAGAGTCCGTGCAGCACAATGTCACCAGACATTGGGCGAGATTTTCCTCCAGTCTGTGCTATAAGGATCGATGCATCCTACTTAGTCTTGACCCTCTATGGCTGCTTCTCATGAAGCTAAGTTCATTATTCCCGTTTAAGCTGTACGAATTTTTGGCATTCTCATGCACTGAACACATTCTCTTCACTCCCTCCACGGATTATGCCTTGCGCCATCGCTCACTGCAGCTGTAATTTATATCTAGCGAATCGAGCAAAGCACAGAGAATTCAAACGAATCTCAAAACCAGAACAAGGTTGATTCGTAGCTTCTACGGCTTTTAAATTGTAATTCACAAAAAGTACAAATGTACACAAACCTAAAGCACGCGGCCAAATAGACTCAACAATAAAACCCCAAGGTCCAAATCCCCGTGGCTCAAGCACAACAGATTGAAGCGGTTTTTTGTCATATTCAAATGTCTCACATGAATAATCAAACGCGAAAAAGTGTGGGGTATGGACGAGCTTTTCACAATAACGACAAATGTGGTCAAGTTCACAAGGCGGGTAGAACATTCAGAAGGATTTTCAGTATTTGTTCTTCACAGGAGCTCCGTATTTGTAGACCTACGTAAGAGTTGAGATCTAACTTTTTCCTCGAAAAGTACTCAAAGTTTTGAAATAAACTCTTGTTAGACATCCATAAGGGTCTCTCTATCTCTCAGATCAGAGGCTCCCTGGACCACTTCTTGACTGTTTCCAATATGATCCTTTTTACCGACCACAGTGTCTCCGAACAGATGGCCTACGAAAACGGATTTGATTACTAGGACTATGGCACCTTACCGTAGAAGTTTCAAAAAAATAAAAAACTGTGGGTTACCTACATGTGTTGCTACAGGTTGTGTTGACATCAGCTGGCTCACATATAAAATGAAAGTCGTCTGAATGCGGACTTGTCTGGAGCGAGCGGTCGACAATGCATTCCCCGAGTTTTGGAATCGTTCTGCGTCTTTTACCCTTATTTTCTTCTTTCTACAGGTCAGGGCAGCAATATCACCGGTGGGAAAATGGCATAGAGTCTGCGGCTGCCCCACTATACCGAAAAACCAGCCAACCCCAGCGGTGGCGGACCCCATGGGTCAATCTTAAAGAATGGCGGGTGGAGGGGGAAAGAAAAACGCCCTATGGGGTAAACAAAGTCCCTCGCTTCTCTGAAAAAAGGAAAAACACCAAAGTGCCAAAAATACTTCTGGGTGCGCAGGTTTAGGATTCGTGCTCTGCGCTTCTTCAGCAAGACATGAATTCCCTTTTACAGCCGGGACCTTATGGACCGGGATGTTCATGCGATGCCCCGCAAAAAAATGAGCGAACGAGCTGAGCCATCAGTACTTCTGCCTGACTTTGGGCGGGCTAGTAGCCTGCCAAATGAGCTCTCCACATAAAGATCGACCACGTTTCTCTCGGTTTAAACCCCACCGGGTTCCTTACTCCAGTTCTGGCCAGCTGGCTTATGCCAAATTTGGTTGTCCATGCATGCTTTCCAAAGTACAGCCATGTAAAGTCGGCAAGGTTCATAATCCCCGCTGTCGATACGTGAACCGATTACCATCAGCAACTGTTTGCGCTCCGGAATACTACATTAGCTAACCTTTCTAAAGTCACCCCTAGATACTCACTCGTAAGTTGCTTGCAACACCAAAATAAATGCGGCCCACCTGGGTTTCCTCGCGCCGAAGTCGCTTTCACAGGGAACAAGAGACTGGAAGGGGGTGATGGCGAACACAGCTCTCAGCAGGTGACCACCAGCCCTCTGATATAAGTAGCAACCACCCCATACCCTACCGCGCGCGCTTGGTATGTATGCTGGTGTCATTCAAAATCGACCAGGGCGCTGACTCTTAACTCACTGCTTTGTACAACGAATTGATACATCAGACGGCCGGCACGTCTCATCATAGCACTAAATACGCGTACGTGAAGACCAATGTATATATTAACATATACATAGGACCTTAGGGCAAAGTGCCGGTACTTTTTGCTCAAACTGTTCTGTTTGCCTTCCTTTTCGTAAGAAAGCTACGCCTCATGCCCTAGTGCACAACCCTTTCTCCAGCTTACTGCCCAAGCTAACGACAACCTTCCGTATACCCAGACACAAAATCCATCTGCGGAGTGGCCTTTTAGTTTCTTGGTGTTTCGCGGCCGATTCCTTGCGATTTGCAGATACCCCACTGTTCATTCAGCTTCCCAGCTGCTTCCCTGCGTAGCCCCTGGTCCCAACAGCTCCAATGCGCTTCCACGGCCTTCTTAACCCCAAAAGATAAGATTTCCAGGTTATTGAAGAAAAGGTGATCGACAAGTAGGCCGGATGACGCTAGCTGCGGTAGCCTTTACAAACCCCGCCTTACACCACAAGTGATAACTCGTTTTACTAAGACCATTGTGCCCGACTTCCAACCCACGCGACCCTATGTGTTATTTTGCACACTTTGGTCGTCAGCTGGAACATATTCCAGAATGCAACCCTCCCGTGTTAAATTTCATAACCACCCAGACATCGTGTCTCTTCGCTGTAATATATAACGCGGAGGGCTCACCACCTTTTGCCCGTGTATGCCCGTGCCTACGACTGGCTGCCGCGGAAACGATCTCGCTGTAAGACACCTTTGAGAAATTTGCAGCCAACTTCAAAACGGATCCCGAGATCAGAACAGGATTATTCGTGAAGTTCTACCATACTAAACTAACAAATCAACAATGACACAAACCAGATACGAACCTCAATTATGCGGTCACAGAGACTCAGAAAACGAGAACCAAGTTGCGGCCTGCGAGAAAGAGGCACGTGCGTCACGCAGGTCCGAAATAAAACATGACAGAGTAGCGCGTTGGACACGAACAAACAAAGTTTGGTTCATGAAAACATACAGTGCATAGAAACACGCAAATAGAATGTATGAGCGAGTGATGTTAATGAAAAATGAAACTGTAGTGTTTCTGGGAGGATTTTACACAACCAGTCGTTACACCGCCCACCAAAATCCTCCCGAACCGTAGCAGAATCAAGAATTTGGAACAAGGGTACTGATTCTCCCTACCTACCTAGATCCCGTTGTCAGTGCACGTACCTAATACTTCTGACGTCAGCATTCTACTCGCAATCGCGCTTGGCCCGGTGGATACACTGACGCGATGTTACTCTTCATCGTCCATAAAAACGGCTGATCAACGGCGGGCATGAAGGGGGAACATGTACTGTCCTCAAGAGAGCCGTCGTGAATTGGCTGCGTTTGCCTGTGTGAGTGTATGCGCATGTGGGAGTCATGGGCGAGGTCGCACTCTGGGAATTGGGCAAGTAGTGGCAACTACCATACACGGGAGATATCTTCCATAGTGTCGGTGATGAACGAGGAACGATGAGCACTGCGGCGTTTTCGATGGGGGTTATGAAGCGCAAATATGTGTCATGTACGTGTGTGTGTTCAGGGTGTGTCTGGATGCATGATCGAATCACAATTATTACCATATATGGGGAAAGCCTTCTGTGACATCAACGAAGAATGGCGAGAGCCGCAACGTGTGTAACGATCACGAAGCATAAACGAGTAGCGTGAACTTGAGTGTGTCTGAGTAAGCGTGCAGTCCAGTAAGTCAGCTAGTCACTGGTGCCCCCGCACACTGGAGGTTCTTTTAACCATTTGATTCACAAGGGCCCGAAGTAGTCCAAAGCGGTGTCGCTGAACGGCCACCAGCCCGCAGTCACCCTGCATTCTGGTAGCGGGGCCATGTGTTTTTTGCCCGCCGTGGCATTGCGTCTCCTACATTGTACACAATGTCGGATTATGCGTTTCACAGTCGCTCGTCCTCTCAGCAACCAAAGGCGCTTTTGGATGACGCTCATTGCGTGACTTTCCCCGGCATGTCCCTCCACGGCGTGGACGTGTTGGATCATTAGCTCCATCACGGGTTGTAAGGTCGGGGGCAGTATGGGATATTTCGCGTCAAAACTCCGGTGGGAGTTGGTCAGCCTACCATCTCCCCGTATCAGTCCATTAATGAGTTTGGGGTTCAAATGTTTCAATTCGCCTCTCGGAGATGGTATTCCTCTGACGATTGGTCCCACTTTTTCCGCCCTCTCGAGTTCGCGGGTGAAAGCCTTCCGTTGTTTCACCTTAAATATATCTTGTTCTGCGGCTGGTAGTTCATCCATATTTATCGGGCCCACTTTTACACGGCCGGAGAAACGGAGCCCTTTCATGACTGGCAAATGTCTCTTGAACTTGGCCAACCAAACTAATGCACGAAGTGTCTTCATCCAGGAAGAAAATCTGACCAACCGTGACAAAGTGAATATCGCTTCGACGGCTGTGGTCGTCAGAACTACGCCTTCGATCTCCAGCTCCCATTCCAGAGGGGGTTTTAGTTCGTACACGGGCCAGTCCTGTTTGGGCATTTGCAGGAATTTCGGTCCTCCAGTCCACGTGCCGATTTGCCGGAAGTTGTTCGCACCTCGCGAACACAGATCGGCTGGGCTATCGACAGACCTGAAATGCTTCCACAGGTTCATGGCCGATTTGTCGTGGATGGTAGTGAGTCGGTTAGCGACGAAAGTAGTAAACAGGCTCCGGACGTTGTTAATGTAGTACAGTACTATCGTCGAGTCCGTCCAAAAACAGCCGATGAAATATAGAAGCCGAAACATCTCTTTGTCGCTTGTACCGCCCCCACTGCCAACACGTCTGCAATGAGCTAGAGGTGCGGGATGGAAACCGATTTCAGTGGGGCGACGCGGGCCTTGGCGAACAGGATCCTCGTAGTATATTGTCCATCTGCCGTGCACCACTGTCCGTACACCACAGTTCCGTAACCAACTTCCGATGCGTCAGAAAGGGCATGTAGTTCTCCCGTCTGTGTTGGGTGACCAGGGGGCAAGCATCGTGGAATCCGCATGTCCCCTAGTTTCTTCAGGTGTCCGGACATTCCTCCCAGTCGATTATGTCTCCTCGGTCCAGTGGCTGGTCCCAATTGACTTTCTTACGTTAGAGCCACTGCAGCAGGGCCTTTCCGGGTAACAAATAGGAGGAGACGAAACCGAGCGTATCAAACAAACTAGAGACAGCAGATAGTGTAGTACGACGAGTTACTGGTTGCTCGGGAACGTTTAGCTCGAAACAAAGTCGTCCGTTTCCGCATTCCCTTGTACGCCTAGCGTGCTTTTGGAAGGGAGTAGGGAGTTGTCGTGATCTCGAACCCTTTCGACCCTCTCGTGGTCCCTGAACTGCGCTAGGGCCGAGTCTACATCATCAAATGACCCATTATAGTCGTCGACGTAGGAATGCCTGGTGAATCTGTCTACTACTGACCGATGGACTAAAGCTCCACGTTTGTTTGCTGATTCTCGAAGGGCGTAGTTCGCACAAAACGGTGATGACATCGCTCCGAAGGGGTGGACGGTCATCCTATAATTTGCCACTGCTTTGTTCCGGTTGTTCTCTTCTCACCACAGGAAACGCAACGCATCTCGCTCTTCTACCGGTATTTTTACCTGGAGAAACATTCCCCTGATATCTGTGGGCAAGACCGCTCTACCCACCCTGAAACGGCACAAAACTTCGACCAGTGGCGTGGTCCAGTCAGGCGCTTGTAGTGGGCGATCGTGTACAGACTTGCTCTAGAACTTGGCCGCACGGTCAAAAACAACTTCCAGTTTTTCGGGTTCCCGGGGTTGATAACCGGGTGGTGAGAAAGAAATTGGATCCTCTTCCGGCCTTCGGTGTTGCAGGCAACCTTTCAACGTAGCCGAGAACTTTGTTTCGCTTGATTAATTCTGCATATTGTTTCCACAGATCCTGATCTTGAACACACATTGGTCCCTGCAAAACGTAGTTTCTGTTGTCAACATAAAGGTCAGCTGGTGTGCACCAGGAAAGGAGAAACTCGAACTGTTTTTAAAGCCTCTGGTACATTGCCGTACTGCCTGCAGAGTGAACTGGTTCTCTTGCGCCAATGATATTCTTTCGCCTCCATTGTCGTTAAAACCTTTTTCACGCAGTTGCTGCAGTAGATACCTCATGCGGTCCGTTTATGTTGATACTTGGTTTACGAGACCAAATCCCCCGGCTGGACCGTATAACATCAATCCTGGTGCTGTGCGCAAGGAGTAAAGTGCCTGGAGGTCGCGCACACCCTGGTTCAGCACCCATCGTGCCTCTGACACTTCGCAGACGATGAAAAAATCCACTTCGTCGTCCGCCCAGCCTACGACTGCCACATCCTGCCAGCCGGGCCAGCCGGTCAAAATTGCGTTCATTGACCCTGATGCTCGCATGGGGGAAATCAGCTAATGTATACGCTTCCGTGGATTCGATTTGCTCGTTAGTGTCTGGGGAGATTGGCTGTAACCTCAGCCGGCCAGCAGTCATTGTTTACTTTCCGCCCGCCCTGTCACCGCTAACTACTTCGTGATTTTAGCCATCGGGTGTTTGTCGACAAACCGCTTCTTCAACAGGGTTGCATCTGATCCACTGTCGACGAAAGCCAACGCCTTGACTACCCCAGTTGGGGTCATCACTCCCACTGCAACTACTCATAAACCTATAGGTTTGTTGGCAGAACGTAACATTGAACAAGTCACACTGGGCCTGATGTTCGCCTCTGGTGTAGTTTCTCTCACCTGGTGTAACAATCGATGGTGTCTGCCCGCACAACCTTGGTGACCACTTCTGGTTTGTGTTCGGCAAGCCTCCGCCCGGTGTGTGGTTTTGAGCCAGATAAAGCACGCTCTTGCCGTCCCCGCCATTCCCTAATCTCACTGGCTGTGGCTGTGATGAACTTCGGGCATAATAGTAGAACATGGATAGTGTCACAGGGCCTGCAACTCGGGTGAGCTATAGCCTCGCTCGAAATGGCATGCGAATCGGTCCAAGGCTGGTATTTCAAATGTTCCCGTGCAGTGGTTTGGGCCTAGCTGGTGCTAGGTTTGTTTACTCGGTTACTGCCTCAGATGAGTCGGCCAAATCTACTGTCGGCTATCTTGGTTTGCCTGTCCAAGCATTCGGTCAAGTCTTCGAGGTTAGCCTCACGGTCGCCTCGGCTCATACGTTCCGTCTCTTCCGACTACCGATCCTGTAGTTCGGGAGGGAGGTGACGGACTATGCCCTCTGAGTTACGCATTGCATCGAGGTCAGCCCTGTAGCCTGAATGGCTGAGGGCTATTGAACAATTCTGCATTTTGATCACTAGGTCGGCCATTGCGTAGATGTCGCCCTTTGTTTTTTGGCCTCTAACCTCACGCCCTCTATTAGATTACGATCTACCTTGAACGGCTGTCCGAACAGATCCCTCAAAATCTTCCTCGCCCGTGTGTAGCCTTGTTCTGGGTTGAGCATGGTTCACCCACCGATAGCTTTTCTTGCTCGGCCTCGACAGTAATGAGTCAGATAGAAGGGCCTTTGTCCGGGGTCGGTTATTTTATTTTCCGCGGAAGTTTCGAACTGCCCGATGAACTTGCGGTAGTGTTCAGATTGCCCGTCAAAAGCTGTCAGTTCTAGTCTTGGCAGATCGATCGCCGGTTCAGTCGATGTTTTCTATCCGACGACCAGCGCAGAGTTTCTTATTTTCGTTTGTCTTGATCTGTCGGATAGGTTGTAGTCGTTGGTCGTTTGCTCACGATCGTTCTGTCTACACTTCCCTTCTGCTTCCTGGGCCTGCTGCCCAGCCGATAACAGTTGCTGTGCTAGGTTTATTATCCCCAGTTAAAATAGTGCCGCTCCAACCCTCTCATGAGCCTACCTGGTACTCCTACCGGGTCCGCACTTGTTCAACTAATCACCCCACCCATTAGCCCTCACTCTCAATCGACATCTGCCCATAGCGCACTCTCGGACCCTCCAGGTAGAAACCAGTTGGGCCACCATCCAGATTCGTCTAACGCCATCGTCCCTTTAAGTAGGAGTGACCTTCAGAGCCTTGCCAGTGCCACTCACCCTTCCATTGCCTCGTACTCCCTTCCACTGTCTTTCCCTCCCTCCGATCGAATGGGTCACACCAATCCTCCATCTCCGTTGCTACCCTATACCCCTCCCTGCCCCCAGACACCAACCCTCCATACTATAGCCCCAGCATGCCTCCGCTGTTTCCCTCTGCTCCCCTCCACTAACTCTCATCTAACCCTGAGATACCACGTATGTACCCTAGCGGATGCTCCAGGTTCGTACCTGTATCCCGCTTCCTCGCCCCACCTCCCCACATACCGGCTTCCGTGCCCCTCATGAGCCCCCAAACCCTTCCAAATTTCGCCACTCCCTTCCCGCCCCCACCCCACACTACTTCCCAGTTACTCTTCCACATACCTTCACCCCCACGCAGACCTACCGGCCTTATACTGACTCTGCCCAACAGGTAGGTTACCCGCAGTCAAGATCTCGTTTTTTCCTGACCGGTGCCCTCCACACCCGCGGCCATATTGCTAGTCGCCCTATAAACCATATCGATAAACTTTCACAGACCTATGTCACTGATCGCCCCCCATTCGATGTCATGTTCTTTAGTACCTTACGCCCTGCATTCCCTCCTGTCCACCCTGCTTCGACTGATATTCTCAACCTCTCACTTTGCCATATCGTGCCCCCTCCTCCTGTACCACGTGACACCCCTCCGGCCCACATCAGTGGTGTGTTGCACGCCCACCGTATCGATCACCCACAGCAATCGGCGGCGCCTAATGCTGCCGCTTTGCCTACTTTTCGTCCCCCACCCAACGTTTCCCGCCCTCCCCCTTCTACTGACGATTTATCCTCATTGGGACCCAACTCCTGTCACCACAGCGATCCTAACGGTCCTGCGCCTGGCATCAATGCCTTGCGCACACCGACACCGAACTCACTCCTACCAGTTCTTATTAACGTTCGATCAACAACTAGAAAAATATCGCACCTGCGATCTCTGGCATTTACCTCAAACGCCGACATTATACTAGTAACTGAATCCTGGCTGTCAGATGATGCCTCGTTTGACCTTGTTCGCATAGCTGGGTATCAATGCTTCTTGAACACCCGCCAGTCCAGGCGTGGAGGGGGCTGTTTAGCCTTTGTCAAATGCACCATCCACACTAGTGTTATTGACCACCCCCTCCTCCTCTTTACTGAGGATTCGTTATGGCTATCTATTCACGCCTCCAGCCAAAACCTCCTCGGTTCCGTCTACGTCCCCCGGGTCTGGAGTCTGCAAACATTGACTCTGCCGTGGGTGTCTTTAATGCTGCTCTTGACTATCCTGCCAGTACAAAGATTACAGCGGGTGGCTTAAACCTTCCTTCAGTTTGTTGAAGGCGAGAGGTAAGTTCGCTTTGGCTCAGTGAAGGCAATTGCCTTAGTTCGAGGCACTAGAGAGGAGGGGAATTGTCGGACATGGAGTGTACCTAGTGGCCTGTGGAGCACAGGTAGTACGGTTACAGAGTGGGGCCTCTTTTTAAGGCCAGGTCGGTAGAGACGAGCTCATTGTGTGAGCAATATAGCATTGGGAACTGTTAAGTATAACACAAGTACGCCCTTAAAAGCGAACAGTGAGGAGGCACTGCGTGAGCTAAGGGGGAGCCTATTCCAGATCTTGGAATAGGCTGACAGAAAAAAATGGGACTTCGGACTGAGATTAGAATGGCGGACAGGAAGGGAGAAGGCACGATGTCGGACGGGACGGGAGCAGGGGGCAGCCAATGAGATAGGATAAGAGGTGCAGGCCTGGTTATGGATCATCCTATAGAGGAAAACCAGGTTGAGCCTCACGCGATGAATCCGCAGAGGCTCAATTTGTAGGACCTCACAGCGCTGGCGGTATGTTAGGGCTATGGATACGCCCAAAAGCCTTTTGTTGAAAGGACGCTAAGCGTTCTCAAGAGACACAATAGAGGAACGTGGTTAGAGGCTGGAGGTAATCGGACAATATTCTAGGAGCGGTCTCACTTATGAGAGATACGTGGAGAGGCGACTGGCCGGTATTCAGAAAAACTGATGGTTCAGGCCTAGGGTTCGCTAAGCTCTGACGATTTGGTGCAATGCTTGTTCTGAGGAGTTAAAGAAACAAGAGTAGCATACGCCAAGATCGGTAACCATGGGGTGTATGGGGATGAACAGGCCGTCCAGACAAATTTAACCGGGTGGTACAGTGCACTTTTAAGGTAGGAGGAAGCTTTCCTCTGCAGAGAACTTCATAAACCACGAGACGAACCAAGTTTGGAGAACGAGTAAGTCACGCGATATGTTGCACAAGGTCACGGATATGTCACTAGGGAGGAAGGAGTACATTATTTTTATATCATCTGCAACGAGGAAAGGGATACCTTGGCGAAAAGAAGAGAAAATGTCATTGATATAAATATGGAATAGTAACGGGCCTAGGACACTGCCCTGGATGACGCCGCTGGTAATTGGTTTGGCGGAAGATAAGCAGCCGTCAACAAGCACAGCTTGTAGTCTGTGAGAGAGATAAGAGGACAGCGAGAACAGGAGAGGGTCAGAAACACCGAGAGACCGGATTTTGGCTAACAGATGCATATGGGGAACACGGTCAGAAGCCTTGGACATGTCGAGGTACAGGACGATTACAGAGTTGCCGGCATCTGCAGCAGACGATAGGACATTGAGAAAGACAAGCTGGCAGGAAGAGCAGGAACGGCAGTTCAAGAAACCATGCTGACCAGGGTTCAGCTGGTTGTTGGATGAAAGGTACTGGACAATGTATTTTTTGATAATTCTCACTATGATTTTGCAGACTACTGGTGTGTGGTTAATGGGCCGATAGTTATCTGGGCCATGTAGTGCACCCTCCTTGAAGATCGGAATTATAACAGAAGATTTCCATTGAGATGGGACGAAACTGTGAAGCACGGATGTGGTGTATACATTATATAGCAATGAAGGGAGGTCAGGACAATCAAAACGGAGGAACGCCGGTGGGAGATGATCTGGGCCCGATTTTGGGGATGGTTTAATAGAGGAAGCTGATTTTTTAATCTCCAGGTGGGTTAAGAGAATCAGTGAAAGAGAGGCAGAGGTGCAGGGATGGATTGTAGGAGGAAGTACACCAGGACAGTTTATAAGGGAGGAAGAGAAATGTTCATTGAAGGCCCCAGAATTAGTTGCTGGGTTATTAGCGGTGGATAAGCCACAGACGAGGAATTTGGGTGAGGTATGATTGGAGTGACTAAACCTTTTACTAAGCAGGTTGAACTGGTAGACGGTTTTGTTGTGGTTTCCTGGAGAGGGCCTCTTGCTTTCTCAGAATCGGCCATGTGATTCAGCTTCAGTAGTAGCTGGTTTATGCGCAGGAGAATTGTAAAGTCGCGTGATCTAGCGAAGGTAATTTGCAGCTTAGACAGCTTACGCTCTAAAAGTGACAGGCTTGAGCTGCTGGACTTGGGGCATGGATCGACACGTGGGTTGGCGGTACTTAGGCAGTGTAGGAGGTTGGAGAAGAGAGGGTTCACGACAGTTAGGGGATCAGAGGAAAGGAAAAATGTGTCCCAAATAAAAGAACTGATTATCACTGGCACTAAGAGCCAGCTACATGAACGGTAGGAAATCGGAACATGGGAAGGGGATTGCATCGAATGAGAACAGCTGAAGCAGCTGAAGTTGCACCTGACAATAATATGGTCACTGCCCGGGAAGTAACCAGTAATCTGGGTGGTCATATCAGAAACATCAGTGGAGAATACTAGGTCCTAGATGTCGGTCCCTCTAATAGGGAAGGAGACATGTTGGGTCCATCCACCAAGGAGGACACAGGAAAGGAAGGTGGAGAGGACGGGAGAGCTAGTACAAGAGAACCAGCAAATTGAAGGAAGGTTTAAGTCACCCGCTGTAATCTTTGTACTGGCAGGATAGTCAAGAGCAGCATTAAAGACACCCACGGCAGAGTCAATGTTTGCAGACTCCAGACCCGGGGGACGTAGACGGAACCGAGGAGGTTTTGGCTGGAGGCGTGAATAGATAGCCATAACGAATCCTCAGTAAAGAGGAGGAGGGGGTGGTCAATAACACTAGTGTGGATGGTGCATTTGACAAAGGCTAAACAGCCCCCTCCACGCCTGGACTGGCGGGTGTTCAAGAAGCATTGATACCCAGCTATGCGAACAAGGTCAAACGAGGCATCATCTGACAGCCAGGATTCAGTTACTAGTATAATGTCGGCGTTTGAGGTAAATGCCAGAGATCGCAGGTGCGATATTTTTCTAGTTGTTGATCGAACGTTAATAAGAACTGGTAGGAGTGAGTTCGGTGTCGGTGTGCGCAAGGCATTGATGCCAGGCGCAGGACCGTTAGGATCGCTGTGGTGACAGGAGTTGGGTCCCAATGAGGATAAATCGTCAGTAGAAGGGGGAGGGCGGGAAACGTTGGGTGGGGGACGAAAAGTAGGCAAAGCGGCAGCATTAGGCGCCGCCGATTGCTGTGGGTGATCGATACGGTGGGCGTGCAACACACCACTGATGTGGGCCGGAGGGGTGTCACGTGGTACAGGAGGAGGGGGCACGATATGGCAAAGTGAGAGGTTGAGAATATCAGTCGAAGCAGGGTGGACAGGAGGGAATGCAGGGCGTAAGGTACTAAAGAACATGACATCGAATGGGGGGCGATCAGTGACATAGGTCTGTGAAAGTTTATCGATATGGTTTATAGGGCGACTAGCAATATGGCCGCGGGTGTGGAGGGCACCGGTCAGGAAAAAACGAGATCTTGACTGCGGGTAACCTACCTGTTGGGCAGAGTCAGTATAAGGCCGGTAGGTCTGCGTGGGGGTGAAGGTATGTGGAAGAGTAACTGGGAAGTAGTGTGGGGTGGGGGCGGGAAGGGAGTGGCGAAATTTGGAAGGGTTTGGGGGCTCATGAGGGGCACGGAAGCCGGTATGTGGGGAGGTGGGGCGAGGAAGCGGGATACAGGTACGAACCTGGAGCATCCGCTAGGGTACATACGTGGTATCTCAGGGTTAGATGAGAGTTAGTGGAGGGGAGCAGAGGGAAACAGCGGAGGCATGCTGGGGCTATAGTATGGAGGGTTGGTGTCTGGGGGCAGGGAGGGGTATAGGGTAGCAACGGAGATGGAGGATTGGTGTGACCCATTCGATCGGAGGGAGGGAAAGACAGTGGAAGGGAGTACGAGGCAATGGAAGGGTGAGTGGCACTGGCAAGGCTCTGAAGGTCACTCCTACTTAAAGGGACGATGGCGTTAGACGAATCTGGATGGTGGCCCAACTGGTTTCTACCTGGAGGGTCCGAGAGTGCGCTATGGGCAGATGTCGATTGAGAGTGAGGGCTAATGGGTGGGGTGATTAGTTGAACAAGTGCGGACCTGGTAGGAGTACCAGGTAGGCTCATGAGAGGATTGAAGCGGCACTTGAGTATAACAACGAAGTGTCGCGGCTGAGCTGGCGGCTGGCGGATAGTTGGTGGAGTCGTTAGAGCGAGAGCAGTGGTTGACAACTCTTGCCAACGGTTTGGAGGACAGATTGGAAGCAGTACAGCGAGGGCTAATGGTTCTACCAGTGTCTTGTCTTGGCTCTGAAGCTATGATGTAGGAGCGCGGGTTAAATACTGATGTAGGGTGCCGCTTGGGGTCTGTGGTCTGGGAGCGAGAGCTACTGGGATTAGATGCTACTGAGGGAGGTGGTGGAAAAGGGCCTTTTTGTGGAAGATTAACTGGGGGTGGGGAGTTAGACATATCTAGGTAGACAGTTTGCAGGTAGACAGCGTGAGGTGCTGGGCTCACCTTTGGCTTCTTGCCAGGGGGGCATTGGGTAACCTTCATGTCGGTTCCAGCGTGGTCAGCCTGCATGGGCAAGGCAGAGTTGTTTCTCAGCGAGCAAAGTATTCTTCATCTGAGGGGGTTTTATCAGGGAATATCCTAATGTCCTTATACGGCGAAATGGCAGCAATTGTCGACTTGTTGCTAATGAACTCTCTAGCTGTTAGGTCGTCCATGAATTGGAATAACAGGGGGCGACTAGGTCGCCGGGACTTTTTACGTTACCTCCTGCAATGGCTTCTATGGCGAGCCATATTGCACGAACTTAGTATGTTGTGTTTCGCTGAAGAAAGCGGTAAGCGGTCTGGAACATTAATAACCACTGCTTTCTTGGAGTTGGTGATGCCGTGGTATATTTTAGTAGACACGGAGTTCAGTTCAGTTCAGTTTGCACAGGACAGGTAATGGCCACGGCAAATCGAGCGTCCAGAATTCCTTCGATGGTATGCACACTAGTTATGCACCCCCAATGCCGAGTGTATTTCGTCGAATCCTCGCTAAAAATGGGGAGGTTTCTCACCGAAACCAAGTTCTAGGGCGAAGTACCGGCTAAGGGATCAAGTAGAGTAGCCGGGGGTGAAACCTTTGAAAGGGTTTCATCAATCGGCTCGACCTTGTTTCTAAGTTGGGCGAAACTTTGCTTGAGGCCATTTGAACTATTAGATGCTTCACCGTCGACGTTAACGAGGGCGACAGAGTACGGCCTGGTTTTTGGGAGGGGTTGGGTGTGTTTGGATTTGCCAGCTTTAGCGATACGGATTTTCCGAGCACTGGCTGAGGACCGGGATGGCGTGATAAGCAAAATATATGACGGAGGAAGAGAGGTAGCAGGAATTTGGTCAACTGAACGGAGACAGGCCAAAGGCCTGAGAAGACCAGGAGTGTGCCTAGGTGCTATACGCACAAAGGTCTAGATGAGACCTATGCAACAATGCGGTACGGGAAGTGAGCTATATGACCCACCATATATATAGTTGGGATTAGGAGACTTGGGACGATGAGGAATAGTGAGATGGTAGAAATTTTGCTGTGTGGCATGCACAGGTGCAACCCACACAGGGTGCGGCAGGTACTTAACTGTTTGAAGATCGTGGAACGGAAGTGTATAGTTCATCTTTTTGGGCAACGCAACATACCATGACTATGCGCTTGCGCGTGCGCTTCGACCAAGGTCGAGAAATACATTATCATCGATTAGGTGTATGGCAAAATTGAATGTGACCGTTTTCGAAAATATCAGTAAAATTGATAAACTGAGGCGAGTTTCATCTTGGGGAATGGTTAAGTCCGCGAAAGGGACTAGCGAGTAATTTGGCACTAATCCTCGGAAAAATGGACCACGATCTACGAGCCGAGAATGATAACGGTTCTCCAAGCATACAATAATTATGCGCTGAGTACAGCCAGTTTTACCGGGTGTAAGAGGGGGTACTTTATGATTGTGAAGATAGAAGCTGTGATCTGGGGTAGATAGCGGCATATATACAGCATTTTGGGCATATAAATAGGGGTTTTCAATCCGAAACCGGAGCTGGTGGTTGGGGCTGACCGTGTGCAGGACACCCAACTGGAAAACTATTTTTGGGTACAGAAGGAGGTACCCACCAACCTAGTTGTGCCCGAACGTAGTTGCAGTTTTGATTCCTACAACTCTCCAGGCATTATGTTCAACCTTTATATAAAGCCACTCGTTACGTAAGTACTTATTTGTCATTTAAATACCCATCTCCTTTGCAGACCGTGCAACTGCTACCATCATGGCTACGCATCAAAACTTGATCTGTCTCCCAGTTCTCACTTCCATGTTGGTGCATCGCGTTCCGCTTTTCTGGAAGTAAACGATCCGCCCAACAAATATATGTTTACCTCCGGCAATTTCTTTCACCATCACCCAGGCAACCTCTCTCTCACCGAATATGCAGCTGACTCAGCCGATATTCGGTAGCTAAAAGTCAAAAGGGTTATCTTCGAGGGATTTATCTTGTTCTGTACCCGCAATCTCGCTCCTTTCATCGTCTGACTTCCAATCCTAAGCCGTTCCATACTCCACGGAGCGCTATGGGTGGTTTACGTCCCCCTGGAAACTTATTTTTCCTCAAAGTGAACAAAACTCCCGTCAATTATATTTGAGTCTCTCGTTGCGCAGTCCCTCTTTTTGTAATAGTTGAGTAAAAGCCTACCACTTCCGACCAGCCCCACCTTGACTCGGCCGGCTTGGCCACCCGACCCTGAGTGCAAATTTGCTGGGCGCCACTATAAAGGGCAACTTAATTACTTTTTCCTATACTATATCGGGTGCACATACCTGGATCATCCTCTTGGAATTCAGATTCTACTTCCACTTGTACCCTTTGATCTTGCTTTGCAACATGCCTCGGGGTTATGCTAAATAAACCATTGTCATTATCGTTATCATCAGATGTCCTCCACTCTCGATATGCGTCGGAAAAACCAGTGGATCTGACCACGCTCCGTATCGGCTGGATTTGCATGTGTAACATTGTCTATACCAGCAGCTTTTCTAGTGTTCTCAGACCATTGAGCGGAAGCCGGCCGGCTTACCGGTGGGTTGAGCATAGAGCCACTGATCGGTCTTGGTCTGCTCATGGGTCGTAGTGAGCCTTTTAGTCACGGAGCTGAAAGGAGCACCAGTGTCAGCACGGTGGTTGAACCGTCCAAAAGTTTGATTCCCAGTCCATTTGATCAAAAGCTTTTTTAATCAACATGGCCACCCTTAAGACCAGCATGGCCGCTGTCAGCTTTGATCTCGGAGTTGAATTTGTCTTCAGTGGGGCTACTCTTGCCTTTGCAAATTCTATGTGATTTTGCGGCCCACCACCTTCACCTAGAAAGCAGCCGTAAGCCGCTACTGAGTAGCCTGCATCTGGGGCGTCTGAAAACAAGTGGAGTTGGGCAACATGTGCGAGCTTCAATTTAATGTGCGAGATTTGTAAATGTGAAAAACAATATTATCCGCCGGGAATATGAGATAATTTTCATGGAAAGTAGCAGGCGTCATCTGATGTTGGGAATTTGCAGCTGGTGGAAGGAGTATGCAGTTCCAAGTAGAAATAACCAGAAAGCACAATATCACGTCCCCGAAGAGAAAATAATGTAAAAAAGAACAGTAAAAACACTTGCAATAGGTCAAGCCACGCTGGCACAATGACAAATAGATTATTTTGTTGTGTTTTGTGTGGATTTTATGTGTCTGTGTCGGGCGCTTCCGACGAGGATGGGCTGTGGCCAGTGTGCACCTTTTCATCGTTGGAAGGAAGAGTGCATCACCAAGTACGTACCGTTCGTTATTTGATGGGGGTCCTTGAATGATGGTTAAAAGGGTTTCAGGATCGAGAGAATCTTGCAGTAAGAATTCACCAGTAAACCTCAGTGGGGCACTTGGAGCAATATCAGGACTTCGTGCTGCTGAAACCTGGTGGTCAGATCGTATCAACGGCAGCCAGCCATAGGCGTGGTTATATCCGGTCAGAGAAGGTGGTGACACCTCTGCTCGGTTTCCCAGCCACACAACGCGATATCTGGTTGGTTATGGAAGTTTACAAGGGGTGGGGGTGGGGGGTTGCAGTCTGAAGTGTGTTCCAGCTGACTGCTGACAAGTGCGAAATAACAGGTAGGAGTGAGAAGTTTGGATGTGAGGCTCAATGGTCTTAGAGCTAACTTCTCTCCGAATACCAGTTACTTAAGTTTTGGTTAATTGGACTTTATTTTTCGTCTACGCACATCCTCCTCCCGGAGAACAACTTGCCACTCCCTCGGAATAACATATCTGCCTTTTCAAGAGTCACTAGAACTACTGGTTCGCGTGTGTATTCGTATTAACCTCTGATTTTCCAATTTTTCATGGGTGCTTTTTTCAAAGATTTCTGCCCCCTTGTCGATCATATCTGAATTCTCGGGCATTTTGCCTCCATTTCTGCTGTGCTTGATTACACATCTCGAACACAAAACCGACTTTGTTAGTCACTGAGCGATGAGACCTTCTGACCTCCAAATTGAATCCCTTCGGACATTCCTTCACGCGACCACTAAAATCTCCACACTCCTCTGAACTACGTATATCCAGTTGACTGTCCAAGAATCCATACTGTGAACTCACTCGTACCACGTGATCATGCAGCACAGCGTGCTCCGAGTGTCTCCGAAATAATCCATCTTCACCATCAAATCACAGATATTGTATATCGATGTTCGTAAAGACTAACTGCGCTGGCTGTTTCAGGTCTAGTTATTGATTATCAGTTCCACAAAAGCAGGGAAATCTTATCGTTTGGGGTTAATTAGGCCATGGAGGTGCACTGGCGCTATTTGGTCTGAGGGCTACTTGGGGAAGCACCTCGGACTCTAAGCTCCTGAATGGCAGGTTCGTAAAAAAGGCCTTGTGGATATATGACACATCCCACCGTGGGGCATTTACAGGTCTAATACTGCAAGTCGGTGAAAGGTCTTGGTGTCCGACAGGCTGCCTTTGGGTTGGGCAGCAAAATAAGGGCGGGTTGAATGCTAGGACATAGGGGAAGCCGCTTTCTCAAGGAAAGGAGGAAAAATAGAAATGTGTGAGCAAAGAATACAGGCGGGTAGCCCTGGGTTCTTACATATGCATTCATATTTACGTGTACTTATATTTGGTGCTGTGATGAGACGTGTTATTCATCCGATATACTGACGTGTTGTCCAGAGCAGTGGAACAAGAGTCAGGGCCCTGGTGGTCTCGCAGCTCACTTTGATATATATGCCAGGAATGGATGGAGAGGCATAAGGTGGTTGAAACCTAGAACTTGAAGTGGATGAGCACTTGTGGAGAGTCCGTTCCACCATCATCTCTGTCAGTCTCATGCGTAAGAACCAAAAGCATGCCCAGTGTACAAGGGAGGTGTGGGGTTCCGCCTTTCGCAGTATCAGACCCAAGCTGAAGGGAGACATGCGCAGGACTGAAGGTTGCCCTTTTCCCTTTACAGCACGATATCCGTGGTATTCGGTGATCGAGCTGATCTCAATAGGTCTTCTTCGCTTTTGTCCCATTTATTTTTCTAAATAAGGGTTGGCTGGCCCCGTACAGGGACTTTCTATAGCCCCTCCGCTCGACATTAACTTTCCGCGTATGTGTCATTTTTCACCACTGCTTGCTGGGCCCGATTAAGCGAGAAGACTCTAGTCTGTTTGTTTGGAAAGGTAATTTCTATTTACTCTTTTTGGTTAGCTAGCCTCTTTGTGCAGTTTATTGTCCTGATTTTGCCTACCTTTGGGCTGGATTACTGTCGGAGGTGCCATAGTACTTCTTTTGTACTTTAACTCAGAAACAGTACTGTAGAATATGCGAAGCAGTCTTGTTTTGATATGGGTTCCGTATCAACTTGGACTACGCGTTTCCTCGAGGTTCCGAATGGCTTTTCAGAAGGCATGGAGTTGGCTATTCCGTGGATTGAGCCGTCAATCTTTGGACATACATCATACTAACCAGGATTCGTACGTCATGGCCGACACACAGGCTAAATGTGGGCCCATCCTTTTTGGGATTCCATCAGACCCCAAGCATGCCCTCTACTAGCAACGAATTTTCCAAAGCCTCCGCGCCCTCGATTTTCTCCGACCCCTGAATAACGTTGAAAACCTCACGGCTGTTCGAAGTCCACTTATGAGGGCCGGATAATCCTGCCTTTAGAACGGTTGTCATTCCGGTCATATATGGAATGGCTGTATAGGGGTCATCAGAGTTACTTAGGAAATCATCCATACAGAAGCAGTTTGCTGCTCTTTTAAACGGATTGCTTGCTCCACCAAAAAGCCTGAGGGTGTAACGGAGTGCAACGTTAGTGCAAAAAGCTAATGATACCTTTCAAACTGGATGAACGGTTAGTCTGTACTCGCCAAGAGTCTCTCCCGTGTTGTCTTCGGGGCCAATGGAGAGGGCGGAGGGCTCTCCTATCTTTAACGGGCACCTTCATTTGCAGAAACATTTCGAATATGTCCACAGAAACGGCCACTTCTCTCTGCCGAAAGCGGCACAAAACTTAGCCAGTGATGTTGTCTAATCTGGGTCCTATAGTATGTGGTTGTTAAACGACACGCCCTGAACTTTCGCTGTGAAACAGAAGACCACCCTGGCCTCCTCCTGGTTCCTTAGGATCCGTGGCCGGGTGATGGAGTATGTACCGCCTAAAATTTGCTTCGCCTACTGCTGCACCCGCTCTTTCTTTATGACCACGGTCCATGTTATATCGCTAGGCTGGCAAACATTCTATCCTTATTTGCGGTTGTCGAATTAGCCTATTTTTTAGGGAGCGTAATCTTTTCGTGACCGCTTCCAGGCTGTTCGGCCTTGGTTAAAATTTGGTTCCCGCTGCACAGAAACCCCAAAACAATCCATCACATACTTGGCCTTCTCGGCTACCATTTTTAGAGGTAGCCTAACCTCTCGCGATGGGCCTTCTTTATCATTGGCCAAGTCAGTAAATTCATTATTGCGCGGGAGTTGAAAAGCCTGTTTACCGTTCATCCTTTTCACATAGGCGCAGTTGACTTGGGCTCGTTCTCCGTATCTTCTGCTCTTGCTACCATATAATGCCCAACCAAACATTGTGCGTACTGCATACGGTGCTTTGCGGCTTCCTGTTCTTTGGTCCAGGACCCGATGTGCTTCTGGTACATCACAACTGACCAGAAGATCCATTTCATTGTTTTATTATTCTGGCCCTTTTCGACTGTGATCCCTTCGAGGTGGTCCCACTGACTCAAAATTGAATGCACCGACTTGGATGCTCTCGTTGGCAAAACTTTATTGATAAATGCTTCTACGTCTTTAGTCTTATCGTTGTTGATCAGGGAGTCTAGTATTAGTCGCAGTTTGGTCGGTTTGATGACCTGGGCACCACTAGCTGTGCTCACTTCTAATTAGGATTTATCTCCTCCTCAGAAACTACCCAGTATAGAATAACTACTATGCTGGAAGAGACAGTAACAGCAAAGGGTTACGCTAACAGTGTGCCGGTCTCATTTGCTCACAGCCTGTTATTTCAAACCTATCTTATCGCATTGTTGCCAGACTGCTTTCTGCGTAAGCAAACGGTACTGAGGGTTATCGTTTCTAACTGCTCTAAACCGTGAGACCCTAGGTCTTTCATTAGTATCCGAGCGACGCCATGCCGACGTGCAAAATCATAAATCCTTTGGGATGCATACACCGTTACCAAACTAGTGCACGCAACTTCGTTAGCCTGCAGCAATATAGCACAAATCCACTGCGAGCCTATTTTTACTTAGAATTTGGAGTAGGTGCCACTGACTGCTCAAACGAAACTTCATCCATGCTTCACTCACACAGACCTAGCCAGTCCATTATCTATTGTCTTCATATATCATCATAAACCACAGCTGGAACCACGTCCAGACTGCAACCCCCCTTTTATTTCAGGTCTGTTGTCTCCCACTATCGCAGTCACCAAACCGGATAACCAAGGATGCCACTTTGACTCGTACGGACAGAGACTCAAGTGGAACCTACCATAGCAACTGGGACCGAAATCAAGCCACCCGACAGGAAATACTCCCAATTGTTTATCAGACCATTCAACTTTTTCTAAAGCAACCAATACACATTCCAGTTCATGCGCATCTTGCTAATATACCACCACACTCAGCTGATTGACCGACACATACTTTGCCCTGCTAGACGAAACATACCCATATGATGTCGTACGTTACCAGAAATGACTCTGAAAAACACTGAAGGCAAATGCGTCAACATATACATATATATTTATCAGCGAAAGAGCATATTAACGCTTAAGTCCATTCGGAGATTTCTCACTTTATTATCCGTTACCACAGTCCACCTTTCCCCCGAACCGCAGCCGGTTGAAAATTGACTCTCCACTTCTCGAGGACCCTCCAGTTGCGCTTTCTCATTTCTCATTTCTGAATGGTACATGTTACTGATCCTGAATCTAAACTCACCTTTTTATGGACTGCTGTTTCTCCCACATCCACCAATGTTCACTTTCACGAAATTGGTCTCGGCACCGTTTTGACACTCATTCCGTTTATTGAACTCCGGTAAATCCGACATTCAGGGTCTACATCGTCTTCATGGATCGCTATCCTCTCCGCATCCACCGACTTTCCCGAGGACACTTCTTTACAAATGTTTTTTTTCTTTTTTTCTTTTTTTATTCCTTTTTTCTTGTCAAAAATGTACTCCATCTGCAGAACCTCAGTAGGCCTCCGTTTCCCCAGCTTGCATCATTCTCGTTCATAATGCGTCTTTGACACTGCGCTCACGGTTTTTCGATATCTCCACCCAGCCCGGATTCGAAACCGGTTTGAAACTGCCGCGCAAACCTTTATTAAAATGATCCATTCAAACTGTTGCTGGCTATGTCTATCTATCACTGATACTCTCGACTTTCATACTTTGAATTTGTGAGTATTCCACCTTGTTGAGTAACATGTCACACCATGATCATGCGCTAGCGCGTGCGTCTCGACCATGGCCGAGAAATATACCATTTTTATTATTATTATTATTATTATTATTATTATTATTATTGTTATTATTATTATTATGTCTCTGCATGTTCCTTCATCAGCAAAGCGGTCTCCCGGCCAAAGTCTACAGAGGCCAAAGCACTTATCACCTCAAAATCGGGCTTTTACGTCGACAGCTTTTACTTTTAGGCGAATGGGCTTACTACTAGCCAGAGACTCTGAGCAAACCACACTAAGTTTTGGGGTTCGCTCAGCATTCCATTTCCTGGTTTTGTGCAGTAAGTGATGGTGTTGTCCCCGTGGCATCTTCTTGACTACAACGCGACTGCCCTCCACACACGGCTGCTTGACATGAATAATTGAGGCAAAAAAGCACTAGCCCAGGCTTTCAGCCGTTTCCTATCATTTGCCAACGTCTACTTTGCGGAAGCGAGGACAGTGCCAGGCGATGTATCGTTCCACGAACCCTGCATATCGGCAAGATTTAACCTTCGCGGGATAGTGCTTGTCTTTATTCATGTTTAACTTCTACCGGAATCCCTAGTCCAGCTTTATGACAACGCTGAGCTTGGGGTAGCTTTTCGGTTTCAAGTACAAGTTGACCAAAAAGACTACTTGCTACTCCGGCATGACGGTCTGTAAATGGCTTCAGGTCCCCGGAAGCGGTTTCCCGCTCAAAATTACTGATCTCCGCGGCTTCCTTGACCTATCCAACCTGTAGTTCAGTGGATTAGCTGTGCTTTATGGTCCGATTGATAGTCCAGGTGATTCAGGGTGATTCTGCATCTCTTCAACTTTATCTCCAGATTGTTTAGGGAAACATACTCGCCCTTGGAATCTTATACCCCTGATAATACTCCATCAATCAGGATCCGGGCGACCTTAAATGGTTGCCCAAACAAACCTTTCAGGATTTCATATGATCGGGTTTAACCCTATTCAGGATCCAGCACCGAGCACCCGTGGATTGCTGCACTGGCTCTTCGATGAAAGTAATTCCACAGATACAAAAACCTCTGCCTTGGATCAGATACCCTCTCTGTAAAACATCTTTGAGTAATGCGTAGCCAAATTAGCAACGGATCTCGAAATCAAAAGGCAATTATCCATGAAATTCTGCGATACTGGATTATTGAATAAACAGTGACACGAAACAGGTGCAAACCTCAATTAGGCGATCACAAGTTCTCGAAAATGAGAACCGAATTGCGGCATGGGAGAGAAAAACACTTGCGTCACACAGGTCCAGAACAAGAATATGACAGATCAGCGCGCCGGACGAGAACAAACAAGGGTTGGTTCGCAAAAACATAAAATGCGTAACGAGGCCAATAGTATTTCCCATTATCAACACACCTCACTCCATTCCTATACAATTCTTTGCCAAAACATGCCCACAGCCACTTCTGTCCAATCTCACCACCGGGTGACAAGCCATCTTCAATCCTCTAGCGCTAAACGCCCCCTACTCCTCGCAGTTTTGTTACCTTGCTCGGTACCACTTGTTGATATACACAGTGATTCTGGTATCAAATTTAGGGCACTGGAACGAAACCTGGGATCCTTGGAATGACAGTTACTTACCATGGATAATCCTCTGACCGCTTTATTACTGCTTGCGTCAATCGTCGATCCCTCAAAACACCCGAGCACCGAAAGTTTGCTAACGGCCGGTTGCTTTCTGGGCCCAACTGCTTCTGAAGTCCACCAAGGAATTACGAGATCCAGAAATGCTGTAGTCTTCATTGTCTCGGATCGCCTTCCACCCTCCTCGATTAAAAAATCGTTGCTTCTAGCCTGCAGTATTTCATACCACGGGTGCGGTCGCATACGACTAAGAAAAAAGCAACAGCTGTATACGTGTTCACTTCTGTTCCATTTCCGTGGGGAAAACATTTCCATGGAGTTCATCAGAAAGAGAGAGGCTGGCGCGAAAGCTACTCCATTCAAAAGCATGAAAGTTGTCGCCCACAAGGCCCCATTGCAGAGGAATGTCCTTAAGTCAGTGATCGGCAGTCCAGCGCCGTCACAATCTTCCGATCCAGGGCCGCTCACCTCTCCCCTCAACAACCCGCCACAATTGACAAATTCGAACACACTTGCACACACACCATCGACCAATGCACCACCCGTGGAAGTAGACCTCTTCACGTCCCGCTCGTCGCCAATGCCTTGGCACCCATCTAAACGGCTGCTCATTGCAACCCAATCTCCACCATTACCTATAGGACATACAGATTGCCGGGTTATAAAATCATTTCTCACAGACAGCTATGGCTTAGCTATTGGCATGTCTTCCAAGCAAGCCGAGAAAGCAAATGCTTCCAACTCACCACTCCGTACCAACCAATCGGCAACAATGTCGTCCCCAACGAAACTGAGCACAGTTTCTTCCCCCATCCCTGTTGCTTCCCGTGGCCTAGATCATCTATGCATCGACAACACCACACCCCCAGTTTGCCTCAAAAACCAACCTGAGTCCTCTCATATAAGCTCTATACACATTTTTTACTCGACCAACATTCCCAGCACCGGCACACCCTTCAAAACTCCTCGTTCCCCCCACCAGTTTTCCACCTGTGCACCTAAGTAAACATCTAAAGACCCAAGTAGCTAACCACAACTTGGTGCGACCAACTAGTGGTATGCCACCTTCATCCTGTCTACCGATGATCCACCATATTGCACACTTGACCCTATGCAAACCCCACCGTCTTTGGCACCACCATTCAAATCTTCTCATTTTCCAGTACACCACGCACAGAGTTCGTTGTACTCGCTCAATGTTTCACCCGGTCTAATTCGGTCACCAGACCTTCCTTTACGCCTCCCATCCCACTGCGGCCCTTCCATGTGCGCTAGCAACTTACCTATATCAATCCAAAAGCGGCAGCATACCATCAACCACCCGTTCGAATCGGACCCCCACTTTAGCCAAACAACCGGGGTACGTCCCACGGCTACTCAGTACCGGTGCAAAACACCAAATATTTCCTTATGTGCCCTGGGCGAAAAGTTGCCCTGTACCATAGCTCTATCCCAGTATATTCGTCCCCACCCGTTCCCCAATGGTGGCATAACCACCAGTCCACCAACTAGCATTTCATCCACAAGCCGAGGCCCGCCTCTATATTTCTATATTCCATCCACTCGACGCTGGTTCTTCGATTCAGGCTACCCCGCTCATCCTTAACGAAGCTCCCCTTGCCTTCTTGGTTGATCCTGCGGCGGCCGGCCACTCCACGCGCTCCCAATCGAACTCAGAAATCACCGAATTTGATCGTACCACCTGTCCTACCAGCACTCCCCCAATCTTTACTGGTCATTTTGATACTGACCAAAACGTCCCTCTATTGGTCCTCGACTTACACACAGTTATCTACCCAGGACTGTCTCATCCACCTCATCTGTACCAGGACTATCAACGCCACTTCCTCTATCTCCTCCAGCCCCAACGCTCGCACAACTGCCTGCTGCGACAGAACAGGGAAGCACAATAAGCGCGTCCGTTTTATTCATCAACATTCGCTCTCTACCAGCAAAAATTTACCTTCTGTTTCCCGGGTCCTTGTGTCTAACTACGACTTCATCCGCATCACGGGAACGTGGTTCAACGCAAACACTCCCAACTTAGACTTCACCATATCTGGGTACAGGGCTTTCAGCAACTCTAGAATATATCGTCGAGGAGAGGGTTGCCTAATATACTGCAGAGAATCTGTTTGTTTCTTTAATGCAACACCCAGTCCTCGACGCCGTTGGCAGCTTGATCTGGGTAACAGTTAAACTGCAATCACAAGAACTCTTGCTTGGATGCATTCGTTGATCACCCGAATCAACCGCGGACCATATTGTACCTATTATTGACAACTTCCACTTTTTCTCCGCCTACCCCATCGATCACAAGTTGATCGCAGGAGATTTCAAAGCTCCAGGAGTGTGTTGGCTATCGCACTCTGGCTCACGACGTTATCAGGATTTCGTTACCTGTACACACCTCGGTGGTTGGACTCAACACGTTCAATCACCTACTAGAGGAAACAACACTCTAGATCCGTTTTCTCAAGGGTTTAATAAGGTAACAACCTCTGCAGGAGATAGCTTCCCCAGATGTGACCACAGGGCCGTCTAGTGCGCTTTCTCTGTACCAAAAATCGTTATTTCCTCCGTACCGTCTGCCAGACCATATCACTTAGCTCACTGGAGCAGCCCTCTAAACGTAATCAGATCTCAAAATTGGGAAACATCGTTTCTGTCGCCCGACCCTCAGGTGGTGGCAGATCAGCTATATTCTATTCTAAATCAGTCTTTAAATACTGTCACCCCAGTTATGCCAGCACTGACGAATTCTTAAACAAACAGACTCTTGCAGATGAAATTCAAACCCTCCGAACTTCGACGACTCGCGCTCAAAACCCGGGAACTATCGGTATATATCCAAATGGACTGACTGTCAGTGACATTCAAATCACAAACCGAACTCAGCCTACCCAGCAAGAATCAAAACCTTTACGCCACCCCAAGAAGATAGAAATCCTGAGTAGGCTGATGAGAACAGGAAACCTCCGATCCCACAGGATTTTGCCTTTCATCACTTTCAATAACTCCCATATGGATAAACCAGAAGAAATAGCTGAAGCCTTCAACACATTTTTTACTTCAGCCCTAACGGCCAGTGCATTCACTCCTGGAGTACACTCTGCACGCCTACCTAGTGAGACTCTATCTACAGTTTCATTTCACCCCGATGATATTTCTCCACTTCTAGTCTCTATGAAACCATCTTACCGCCCAGTTCCGGACGGCCTTCCGCTGGCTGCTTTTGCTCTAGGGGGTCCAGACATCCCTATCCTTCTATCTAATTTATTTAGCCTGTCCATGAAATTTAGCTAGTTCCCTACTCAATAGAAAACCTCTACAATTATTACCTTGCACAGAAAAGGCTCCGTTCATGTTCTCAAGGATTATCGTCCCATCAATCACACGCCGATTATCTCCAGAATCTTGGAGAGGCTCATTGAAAATAAGATAATGGCTCACCTTTTACCAAATAACTTGCTCTGTGTGGGTCATCACGATTGCCTGAAAAAACCGTTCGCAATTTACTTTTCAAGTTAACTTCTTGAACTCAGTCACGGAAGCTGCTAATAAAGGTATGTCCAATAATATTATTATGCTGGTTATGAAGAAAAGCTTTCGACCGAGTTTCACACACTCGGCTCATATCACAGGCCTAATCTTGTGGCATCACGGACCCGTTACTCGGTTGGTTGGATTCTTATTTCTCCGACGGTTAGCAGTTGGTTCGGATTAACGGGTCCGTCTCCAAAACCCAAACCTGTCACCAGTGTTATCCTACAAGGTAGCGTTGTGGCCCACTTCTCTTCCTCATATACATGAATGATGTTTTCAGGGTCGTTCACGATGGCCGTCTTCACCTCTTTGAAGACGATATCAAATCCTTGTATAGTTTTGATTTTAGACTGTTTAGTCCAGTTATCAGAGATATACTGCAAGGTCTAACAGCTCTTAGTTCTTGGTGCTCCAGTTCACTATTGAAATTTCCTGAAGAAAAAAGCAACATTCTTACGTTCAAATGCAATGTCCACCAGGTAAGTTCAGTATTGACAGTCACCCAATTTCCATCAGCCCGTTAGTGCGAGGTCTAGGTTTTCAGTTTTTAGCCATCTCCACTTTCTATGAACATACTACCACTCAAATTGTGAAGGCTAGAGGACTGATAGGCCTGCTTCATAGTACTTTCCGCCTTCTGGAAAGCAAACTCAGCACCCATAAGACCCAGGTTAGACCACTCCTGGAATACCGTTCCGTAATCTACTCTAACGTGCGCCAGTGGGAGAGGGCAGCTATTGAAAAGGTTCGTCGGTTAATGAAAAAAGAGTTTATTGGCTTTTCCTCTCAACTCAATTGAAGCCAAAGCTGTGAACATTTGAAATTAGATCCGCTATGGCTTAGAAGCATGAAGCTGAACCTCATATTCTTTCATGGTTTCGTTGTAAATCGAATCATCAAATCAGCACCGTAGTTCAGAAACCTAACGGATTCACAATATTCTTTACTGTTTCCATTTCTGGAGTTGCTCTTAGATCCAACTTTTTCCTGGTCAAGTATGCGGCTTTATGGAACAAATTACCCCATGATATACGTTCCATGAGGCCACCTAAGACGTTTGAGGCCCACACAAGAAAATATCTCACAGCACAAATTGTAATCCAATTTATAGGTCCGTACATGAATGAGGAAAGGGCTTTGAAGTTGGAACAGGTTTCTAATATTTTTCGAACTCCCTTTTTTGAACACCTCAGTGTCCTTTGGGCCACAGCAACTCTTGTTTCCTCTATTCACGGTACTGATCGTTTTGCTTCTCTTCTACATATGATCCTGCCATTTGCGCTTTTAATTTTCTCTTGGCAAAGTCCGACAGGCACAGCCTTTGAATTCTCTCTGGATTGTCACATTAACTGAACTCAGGCCCCAGTTATGACGGCATTTTCTTTATTCTCTCCATGCTTTATTTTCCAGCTTCCTTTGTTCCACGATTTCCCACCGAATGGTTTCATCTTCAGCCCGGTAATTCTGTTCCACCATCACCTATTTTGCTGAACCTGGCAACAAATAATTTCCCAGTTCCGCCCATCCTCTCATCGCTCTTTCCATAGCCACGGCATACCTTGCTTCTTGGCACTCATCTACCCACCTTTCTTCTCCCCCTCATCAGACTTTGCCTTATTGCACCCTAGTTTGTATACGGGTACGTAGCCTGCAATTATAAATCCAGTTCAAAGCTCTGTCTAGACAATACTTACTCGTTAGACGTCACCTGACTTCGGCCCACTATTATGCCTGAGGCCCAGGGTTTTGAGATAGTTCTTCATCATCAATCTGCTCCTCATAAAACGCCAAATTTTTCTGAGCAACACTCGCCTGCGACTAACCAAGAAGTTGTTTCATCCACCTACAACCAAATTTCTACCGAAAACATCTCCATTATTTTCTTTTGATTTGACTGTCCTTTTTGGACTCCACGTTTCAAGCGCAAAACTCAGGTCATCCGACCAACCTGCACTCGGAAGCACCAGACTCAGGTTTCGCTCTTGTTAGAGCTCATCAGTGGTGCATGTCTTCCGCCATACCTAGGGTACTGACCGATGGACTAAAGCTCCACGTTTGTTTGCTGATTCTCGAAGGGCGTAGTTCGCACAAAACGGTGATGACATCGCTCCGAAGGGGTGGACGGTCATCCTATAGTTTGCCACTGCTTTGTTCCGGTTGTTCTCTTCTCACCACAGGAAACGCAACGCATCTCGCTCTTCTACCGGTATTTTTACCTGGAGAAACATTCCCCTGATATCTGTGGGCAAGACCGCTCTACCCACCCTGAAACGGCACAAAACTTCGACCAGTGGCGTGGTCCAGTCAGGCGCTTGTAGTGGGCGATCGTGTACAGACTTGCTCTAGAACTTGGCCGCACGGTCAAAAACAACTTCCAGTTTTTCGGGTTCCCGGGGTTGATAACCGGGTGGTGAGAAAGAAATTGGATCCTCTTCCGGCCTTCGGTGTTGCAGGCAACCTTTCAACGTAGCCGAGAACTTTGTTTCGCTTGATTAATTCTGCATATTGTTTCCACAGATCCTGATCTTGAACACACACTGGTCCCTGCAAAACGTAGTTTCTGTTGTCAACATAAGGGTCAGCTGGTGTGCACCAGGAAAGGAGAAACTCGAACTGTTTTTAAAGCCTCTGGTACATTGCCGTACTGCCTGCAGAGTGAACTGGTTCTCTTGCGCCAATGATATTCTTTCGCCTCCATTGTCGTTAAAACCTTTTTCACGCAGTTGCTGCAGTAGATACCTCATGCGGTCCGTTTATGTTGATACTTGGTTTACGAGACCAAATCCCCCGGCTGGACCGTATAACATCAATCCTGGTGCTGTGCGCAAGGAGTAAAGTGCCTGGAGGTCGCGCACACCCTGGTTCAGCACCCATCGTGCCTCTGACACTTCGCAGACGATGAAAAAATCCACTTCGTCGTCCGCCCAGCCTACGACTGCCACATCCTGCCAGCCGGGCCAGCCGGTCAAAATTGCGTTCATTGACCCTGATGCTCGCATGGGGGAAATCAGCTAATGTATACGCTTCCGTGGATTCGATTTGCTCGTTAGTGTCTGGGAAGATTGGCTGTAACCTCAGCCGGCCAGCAGTCATTGTTTACTTTCCGCCCGCCCTGTCACCGCTAACTACTTCGTGATTTTAGCCATCGGGTGTTTGTCGACAAACCGCTTCTTCAACAGGGTTGCATCTGATCCACTGTCGACGAAAGCCAACGCCTTGACTACCCCAGTTGGGGTCATCACTCCCACTGCAACTACTCATAAACCTATAGGTTTGTTGGCAGAACGTAACATTGAACAAGTCACACTGGGCCTGATGTTCGCCTCTGGTGTAGTTTCTCTCACCTGGTGTAACAATCGATGGTGTCTGCCCGCACAACCTTGGTGACCACTTCTGGTTTGTGTTCGGCAAGCCTCCGCCCGGTGTGTGGTTTTGAGCCAGATAAAGCACGCTCTTGCCGTCCCCGCCATTCCCTAATCTCACTGGCTGTGGCTGTGATGAACTTCGGGCATAATAGTAGAACATGGATAGTGTCACAGGGCCTGCAACTCGGGTGAGCTATAGCCTCGCTCGAAATGGCATGCGAATCGGTCCAAGGCTGGTATTTCAAATGTTCCCGTGCAGTGGTTTGGGCCTAGCTGGTGCTAGGTTTGTTTACTCGGTTACTGCCTCAGATGAGTCGGCCAAATCTACTGTCGGCTATCTTGGTTTGCCTGTCCAAGCATTCGGTCAAGTCTTCGAGGTTAGCCTCACGGTCGCCTCGGCTCATACGTTCCGTCTCTTCCGACTACCGATCCTGTAGTTCGGGAGGGAGGTGACGGACTATGCCCTCTGAGTTATGCATTGCATCGAGGTCAGCCCTGTAGCCTGAATGGCTGAGGGCTATTGAACAATTCTGCATTTTGATCACTAGGTCGGCCATTGCGTAGATGTCGCCCTTTGTTTTTTGGCCTCTAACCTCACGCCCTCTATTAGATTACGATCTACCTTGAACGGCTGTCCGAACAGATCCCTCAAAATCTTCCTCGCCCGTGTGTAGCCTTGTTCTGGGTTGAGCATGGTTCACCCACCGATAGCTTTTCTTGCTCGGCCTCGACAGTAATGAGTCAGATAGAAGGGCCTTTGTCCGGGGTCGGTTATTTTATTTTCCGCGGAAGTTTCGAACTGCCCGATGAACTTGCGGTAGTGTTCAGATTGCCCGTCAAAAGCTGTCAGTTCTAGTCTTGGCAGATCGATCGCCGGTTCAGTCGATGTTTTCTATCCGACGACCAGCGCAGAGTTTCTTATTTTCGTTTGTCTTGATCTGTCGGATAGGTTGTAGTCGTTGGTCGTTTGCTCACGATCGTTCTGTCTACACTTCCCTTCTGCTTCCCGGGCCCGCTGCCTAGCCGATAACAGTTGCTGTTCTAGGTTTGATATCTTTAATCTAAATAGATCGACATTCTTGCAATTCATATTAACTTCAGTAATACATGAGATAGCACTGACAGAACTGGGCGAAATGACAATAAACAAGGAATCAGAAGTACCCAAATGCTCCCCAATGACTTGCCATAATACTCACTGTTCGGATCCCAATTGCTTCAATCATCTTCTGGGCATGATGCGTATTTTCTCGTTCCAAATTGATCAATTGAATGTTGTAAAACACCTTCGAGCAGTGCGTAGCCAAATTAGCAACGGATTTCGAAATTAAATCGCGATTGTCCGTGAAATCCTACGATGCTGGATTATTGAATAAAAAATGAAACGAAACAGATACAGACCCCAATTATGCGATCATAAGTACTCAGAAAACGGGAACCGCATCGCGGCGTGCCAGAGAGGAGAACGTGCGTCACGCAAGTCCAAGATAGGATATGACAGAGCTGCGCGCCGGACGCGAACAACCAAGGGTTGGTTCATGAAAGCATGCATTGCATAGAAACACACAAACAGTGTGTATGAGCGAGTGATGTTAAGGGAACACGAAACTGTAGTGTTTCCGGGGGAAGATTCCACAACCGGTCGTTATACTTGCCACCAGATTTCACCCACACGGGTTCCTGGTATTTCTCCGTGTGCCCCACTGGGGTTTACTGATGTATTCTTACTGCAAGATTCTCTCGATCCTGAAACCCTTTTAACCATCATTCAAGGACCCCCATTAAATAACAAACGGTACAGATTTGGTGATGCACTCTTCCTTCCAACGATGAAAAGGTGCACACTGGCCACAGCCCATCCTCGTCGGAAGCGCCCGACACAGACACATAAAATCCACACAAAACACAACAAAATAATCTATTTGTCATTGTGCCAGCGTGGCTTGACCTATTGCAAGTGTTTTTACTGTTCTTTTTTACATTATTTTCTCTTCGGGGACGTGATATTGTGCTTTCTGGTTATTTCTACTTGGAACTGCATACTCCTTCCACCAGCTGCGAATTCCCAACATTAGATGACGCCTACTACTTTCCAAGAAAAGTATCTCACTTTTTCGGAGAACAATATTTTTTCATATCCACAAGTCTGTGAGAGTTGACATTCCTCTGCTTACCCTCGTGAAATTCCCCCCTTTTTGCTTGTCTCATCACCAAAATGCCTTCTTAAGTGAACCTGAATACTTATGACGGACCATTTCCTCACATCACCTTTGCAAATATCAAAATCTACGCCTTCTAGCATAATGCCCATCTTGACGTTCTTACGTCAGGCTGATCCGCCACTACCGCACACACCGAGTGGAAATTGAAACATATATACCTTTTAGTCATTTGTCACTTTGCTTTATTTAAACTCTCCCTGCCATCATTCTTCTGTTGCTGTAGTGTGGAACTCTCTCTTTGGAATTTGTGAGGCTTTCTTCCTATTGAGACATATCGTAAACTGTGATCGCGGTATCGTACGTGCCTCTCGAACACAGTCGAGAAATATACCGTGATGAATATTATCAATATAAGAAGAACCACAAGGAATAACAAGACGCAACGTTTTGTACACATCAGCCAAAGAGATATTATTGTCCCCCAGTGGTTAAAGGACTACGGCATTATAGGTCAGTGGGTGTACAATCTTGGAGGGAGGCCATGAGAATGGAGGTGAAGTGAGACACAAAGGCTCCTGTCATTTAACTGGAGAAGTGGTAGGAGAGCCTTTCGGAAGACGTAAGGCAAGGAGAGAGGATGACGTCTGCCGGGAAAGCCTAGGGTGTTGGTAAAAAACAGACTTATTGCTTTGCTCCCGAGCAAAATATCCCTTCACTGGTTGCAAAATTATTGCCCGACCTTGGACCTGCACAGATTTCTGGTGGCTGTGGAATTGTTTGCATCGGTCGTTATATCTTTGGACCTATAAGCTGCAAAATGTCTGACAAGCTTTTCTATTAGCTGACACATACTTCTTGGAAGTTGGTGTTTCTTTCCGTAGGTTATGTGGGTTCCTGGTACAAACAGACGGTCAGCAGCATCAACATACTGCTCGATTAGCCCGTTGATATCACACATTTCTAGTTTCCAGATGATGCTCGGAAACCAGGGCTGTAAGTTTTTGCGGAAGTGTTGAAACTTTGTAAGTTTGAAGTGTCTACCGCTCGGATTTTGGAGACCACAATTGAGCCATCTGTCGAAAGCCAAACAGCGAGGCTTTTGAGCAGCACGTGGCGACGCGGAACGCAGGAGATGGGCCTAATACGGATGGGCAGTGGTGACAAATTGGGAGGGAGGGGGTGCTGCATCCCGTACCACCACGGAGTGAAGTAGGTTTAGATAAACTCGGGAAACACGTTGGGCCACCAAAAATCCAACCTTGCCTTAAGACCCATGGCCGAACTGGCAGGCTCCTCATCAGCCGACAGCGCATTCCGTGGGTTGGCAACGCGGCAAAGAAACTTCCCCTCACGTTATTTATTGCCCTCGTTTTGGTGAGGTTGGACTTGTTTCCCTTCAGCATGGGACTCATTGAATTGAAATCGTGAAGCGTTAAGTGGTTCGGAACTATAAGTCCAATTTTCTTGGCTCCTTATGGAATCTTCAGTCTTCTGTTGGATTCACGGAGCTAAAAAAGAGACCAAAAGGACGCGGGGACCAGGGCGGCAACTAAAACACGATAAAAATGTTATCAATTGGCTCCTTACCGTGGATAGGGCCCTAACAGGAATAACAGTGCCACATTTATAGGGATATAGTGAGGTGGCAGTTCGACGAAATATATCTTTTTTACTTTTGTTCTTTTGTTTTCGGAAAAGAAACCCCTGGAGGAGAGCAAGGTAGTGGTATAACTTTTCTCGAGGAAGGTTTTGTTCCGATGGAAAGCAATATCCTTCGGTGGGCGTTTCACAAATCGATAAACCTGTAGCTGAAATACATAATTCGTAGAGGCACTTTGGCTCGATTTAAAACACTTCAGCTATGGCCACCGAGAGGAAGGGCTGGACAGACGGGGAGGATGCAAACTTTCGACCGGATTCAAGAAAGGTGAAACGTCAAAAAGAGATCATTATTATGCTTCTCCAGTCAAGCGGATAGAGACTACTGGGTGAGAGGCTGATGAGATAAAAAGGGTGGGACAGAACCCCCGCCGCTTTGGTGGAGTTCCCCGAAACTTTTCCGGGATCTCACTATCTCGAACAAGAATGGAGTGCGCTACCTGACTACCGTACTCCAGCAGATGATGGATGTATATACCGAAAATTATTGGAAAATCATCCTTAGAGTTGCTCAGAAATGACCGTCGGATCATATTTAGGACATGAAAAGCAGACTTGCCAGCAAGTTGGTGATGGTGGGGGGGAGAGGGTGCAGTCTAACCAAAAAAAGGCGAACCTAACGTAGACCAATCTTTGGCAGTATGGCCTTTCCGTTAATGGAAAACTTGCGGCCATTATCTCTGCTGAATGACAAGCTCATGCATCAGTCATCATCAGCTGGGAGGTTCCGATCCGCGGGTTAGAGTATTGTTTAGTCAGCAGCAGTTTGCAGAACTACAAGGCTTGAAATCCAGAAGATCAGATAGTCCGCGTATAAGAGAACATTCACCAGAAGCGCAGCGGAAGGTCATTTATTTAAATCAAGAATACAACAGGACCCAAGACCGATCTTCGTGGAAAGACAGTTGTTATTGGGGAAGGTTGGGACGAAAAGTTCCCCACCTTATGTAAAAAAGTGTTGTCAACTTAGCATTCATTTGTAGAAAGCCTCCCCATTCATTGCCATATGCTTGTACCGTTTACACTATGCGTTATTTTCTTGCTTAGCCTCGAAGAAATACAGCACACATCAACCACTACATTCGCACACTTGCTTATATTTCGATCATGTGCCATGGCATCCTTTTGATTTAACCTGTGACTTCCGTGACGGTCGTATCTGACAGCGACTTGTGCCGAACTCTGGCTTTCGCTGGTAAAGGTGATGACTGTACAGTTGAGGTTTGTACACAATTTGCATGCGTAAACTTTGTTAATTCAGTGCCGCAGAATCAACAATTCAATCTTGTCCTGCCTTTGGGATTAGCTTATTTGCTGCGCGCTACACACAGTTGGAATAATCAATATAGTACTCAATTTGGAACGTCCACGAGAGAACCAAGACGAAAGGCAAGGAGAGGACAAAAGCAAACCGGGGCAGGACAGGAAGAGGTGTGCAAGTTGCTGTGTTAAGTTTGGGTGATATTGTTTCGTTATATATATTGCTGGGTGTACTAGTCTTGTCAATGCGTCTTCAAGTAATTTGGCCAACGGTATAGGGTTTGAAGGTGATGGCAATCGTAGGCTAAGGGTGACAGAACAAGGAATTCGGCTTAGGCTAACCAAGAAAGGAGCCAGGTCATCCAGGAAAGGGCAACCTCGAAGCCATGAACGACAGGTAATCCCGGAAACCAAGGAGCATGGAGCTTTTCGGCCCAGCAATTCTATGCGACGGTGGAAACGAGTTTGTGCCAACAGAAAGCACAACTGACTTACCGAAATCGGAACTGACCTCGTCCGACTGCAGCGTGGGAAAGTATTTCGAATTCATCAAACAATACGCAAACATTGTGGAAAAGAGTATAACGACCGGTTGTGGAATCTTCCCCCGGAAACACTACAGTTTCGTGTTCCCTTAACATCACTCGCTCATACACACTGTTTGTGTGTTTCTATGCAATGCATGCTTTCATGAACCAACCCTTGGTTGTTCGCGTCCGGCGCGCAGCTCTGTCATATCCTATCTTGGACCTGCGTGACGCACGTTCTCCTCTCTGGCACGCCGCGATGCGGTTCCCGTTTTCTGAGTACTTATGATCGCATAATTGGGGTCTGTATCTGTTTCGTTTCATTTTTTATTCAATAATCCAGCATCGTAGGATTTCACGGACAATCGCGATTTAATTTCGAAATCCGTTGCTAATTTGGCTACGCACTGCTCGAAGGTGTTTTACAACATTCAATTGATCAATTTGGAACGAGAAAATACGCATCATGCCCAGAAGATGATTGAAGCAATTGGGATCCGAACAGTGAGTATTATGGCAAGTCATTGGGGAGCATTTGGGTACTTCTGATTCCTTGTTTATTGTCATTTCGCCCAGTTCTGTCAGTGCTATCTCATGTATTACTGAAGTTAATATGAATTGCAAGAATGTCGATCTATTTAGATTAAAGATATCAAACCTAGAACAGCAACTGTTATCGGCTAGGCAGCGGGCCCGGGAAGCAGAAGGGAAGTGTAGACAGAACGATCGTGAGCAAACGACCAACGACTACAACCTATCCGACAGATCAAGACAAACGAAAATAAGAAACTCTGCGCTGGTCGTCGGATAGAAAACATCGACTGAACCGGCGATCGATCTGCCAAGACTAGAACTGACAGCTTTTGACGGGCAATCTGAACACTACCGCAAGTTCATCGGGCAGTTCGAAACTTCCGCGGAAAATAAAATAACCGACCCCGGACAAAGGCCCTTCTATCTGACTCATTACTGTCGAGGCCGAGCAAGAAAAGCTATCGGTGGGTGAACCATGCTCAACCCAGAACAAGGCTACACACGGGCGAGGAAGATTTTGAGGGATCTGTTCGGACAGCCGTTCAAGGTAGATCGTAATCTAATAGAGGGCGTGAGGTTAGAGGCCAAAAAACAAAGGGCGACATCTACGCAATGGCCGACCTAGTGATCAAAATGCAGAATTGTTCAATAGCCCTCAGCCATTCAGGCTACAGGGCTGACCTCGATGCAATGCATAACTCAGAGGGCATAGTCCGTCACCTCCCTCCCGAACTACAGGATCGGTAGTCGGAAGAGACGGAACGTATGAGCCGAGGCGACCGTGAGGCTAACCTCGAAGACTTGACCGAATGCTTGGACAGGCAAACCAAGATAGCCGACAGTAGATTTGGCCGACTCATCTGAGGCAGTAACCGAGTAAACAAACCTAGCACCAGCTAGGCCCAAACCACTGCACGGGAACATTTGAAATACCAGCCTTGGACCGATTCGCATGCCATTTCGAGCGAGGCTATAGCTCACCCGAGTTGCAGGCCCTGTGACACTATCCATGTTCTACTATTATGCCCGAAGTTCATCACAGCCACAGCCAGTGAGATTAGGGAATGGCGGGGACGGCAGGAGCGTGCTTTATCTGACTCAAAACCACACACCGGGCGGAGGCTTGCCGAACACAAACCAGAAGTGGTCACCAAGGTTGTGCGGGCAGACACCATCGATTGTTACACCAGGTGAGAGAAACTACACCAGAGGCGAACATCAGGCCCAGTGTGACTTGTTCAATGTTACGTTCTGCCAACAAACCTATAGGTTTATGAGTAGTTGCAGTGGGAGTGATGACCCCAACTGGGGTAGTCAAGGCGTTGGCTTTCGTCGACAGTGGATCAGATGCAACCCTGTTGAAGAAGCGGTTTGTCGACAAACACCCGATGGCTAAAATCACGAAGTAGTTAGCGGTGACAGGGCGGGCGGAAAGTAAACAATGACTGCTGGCCGGCTGAGGTTACAGCCAATCTCCCCAGACACTAACGAGCAAATCGAATCCACGGAAGCGTATACATTAGCTGATTTCCCCCATGCGAGCATCAGGGTCAATGAACGCAATTTTGACCGGCTGGCCCGGCTGGCAGGATGTGGCAGTCGTAGGCTGGGCGGACGACGAAGTGGATTTTTTCATCGTCTGCGAAGTGTCAGAGGCACGATGGGTGCTGAACCAGGGTGTGCGCGACCTCCAGGCACTTTACTCCTTGCGCACAGCACCAGGATTGATGTTATACGGTCCAGCCGGGGGATTTGGTCTCGTAAACCAAGTATCAACATAAACGGACCGCATGAGGTATCTACTGCAGCAACTGCGTGAAAAAGGTTTTAACGACAATGGAGGCGAAAGAATATCATTGGCGCAAGAGAACCAGTTCACTCTGCAGGCAGTACGGCAATGTACCAGAGGCTTTAAAAACAGTTCGAGTTTCTCCTTTCCTGGTGCACACCAGCTGACCCTTATGTTGACAACAGAAACTACGTTTTGCAGGGACCAGTGTGTGTTCAAGATCAGGATCTGTGGAAACAATATGCAGAATTAATCAAGCGAAACAAAGTTCTCGGCTACGTTGAAAGGTTGCCTGCAACACCGAAGGCCGGAAGAGGATCCAATTTCTTTCTCACCACCCGGTTATCAACCCCGGGAACCCGAAAAACTGGAAGTTGTTTTTGACCGTGCGGCCAAGTTCTAGAGCAAGTCTGTACACGATCGCCCACTACAAGCGCCTGACTGGACCACGCCACTGGTCGAAGTTTTGTGCCGTTTCAGGGTGGGTAGAGCGGTCTTGCCCACAGATATCAGGGGAATGTTTCTCCAGGTAAAAATACCGGTAGAAGAGCGAGATGCGTTGCGTTTCCTGTGGTGAGAAGAGAACAACCGGAACAAAGCAGTGGCAAATTATAGGATGACCGTCCACCCCTTCGGAGCGATGTCATCACCGTTTTGTGCGAACTACGCCCTTCGAGAATCAGCAAACAAACGTGGAGCTTTAGTCCATCGGTCAGTAGTAGACAGATTCACCAGGCATTCCTACGTCGACGACTATAATGGGTCATTTGATGATGTAGACTCGGCCCTAGCGCAGTTCAGGGACCACGAGAGGGTCGAAAGGGTTCGAGATCACGACAGCTCCCTACTCCCTTCCAAAAGCACGCTAGGCGTACAAGGGAATGCGGAAACGGACGACTTTGTTTCGAGCTAAACGTTCCCGAGCAACCAGTAACTCGTCGTACTACACTATCTGCTGTCTCTAGTTTGTTCGATACGCTCGGTTTCGTCTCCTCCTATTTGTTACCCGGAAAGGCCCTGCTGCAGTGGCTCTAACGTAAGAAAGTCAATTGGGACCAGCCACTGGACCGAGGAGACATAATCGACTGGGAGGAATGTCCGGACACCTGGAGAAACTAGGGGACATGCGGATTCCACGATGCTTGCCCCCTGGTCACCCAACACAGACGGGAGAACTACATGCCCTTTCTGACGCATCGGAAGTTGGTTACGGAACTGTGGTGTACGGACAGTGGTGCACGGCAGATGGACAATATACTACGAGGATCCTGTTCGCCAAGGCCCGCGTCGCCCCACTGAAATCGGTTTCCATCCCGCACCTCGAGCTCATTGCAGACGTGTTGGCAGTGGGGGCGGTACAAGCGACAAAGAGATGTTTCGGCTTCTATATTTCATCGGCTGTTTTTGGACGGACTCGACGATAGTACTGTACTACATTAACAACGTCCGGAGCCTGTTTACTACTTTCGTCGCCAACCGACACAAGATCATCTACGACGAGACTGTTATAAACAACAAATACTGAAAATCCTTCAAAATGTTATACTTGCTTTTTGAATTTGACTACACTTGACATTTCTTTCAAAAACACGTCCATTTACCACAAGCTCGCACATTTTTATTTATGTGAAACATTTGAATTTGGCCTTGAACCGTTTCTGACTGTCGTGCTTGAGCCAGGGGGCCTCGAACCGTTGGGTTTTACTGTGAAGTCTACTTGGTCGCATACTTGAGGTTTGTATATGTTCGTGCCTTTCGTGAATATCAATCAAGCACCGTAGAAACCACGAATCAATCTTGTTCCAGTTTTGTGATTCGTTTGAATTGGCTACGCGTTGCTCGATCTGCGGGAATTGAATTACAGCACCCAAGTTGAACTTTGACAGGAGAACTCACTTGAAATATCCAGACGAAGACGCAAGGACCTCATGAGACAGCAGGAATTAGCTCGGCATGTCTCCGAGGACGGTTTGGCTGTTGCTGATTCTCTTTGATAAGCCTAAGTCTCCTAGTTCTGTCAGTGCCAGGTCATGTATTTCTAATCGCGATGAGTTTATTGATGTTAGTACTTATAGAATAAGAGTGATGAAATTAGAGCACGAGCTGCGGTTGTCCAGGATGCAAGCTGAGCCTCGTTAACAAGGAACTGGTCTCGGCGAACCAGCAAAAAGTCCACGTAGTTCACGATGTCAACATTGAAATGGCACTGTCATGGACGCACAAAAACCCTTGAGGCCGCCTGAAACTACCGAGACTTTGCATTCGACCTGCCGAAAGTGGGGCTACCCCATTTTGACGGGCACCCCGAGCAATTCTGCATATTCATGACTCAATTCGAAAATTTTTTTGAGTGCAAAGTTGCGGATCCTGGTCAAAGGCTTTTGTATTCATTACAATACCGTCGTGGGAGGGCCAAAAGTGCCATCGAAGGCTGCGCGATGCTTGATTCACCAGTGGGGTACATCAAGGCACGCAAAATCCTGAAGGACTTGTTTGGACAACCATTCTAGGTGGCTAGAGGCCTGATTGATGGTGTTTTATTGGAGGCAAAAAGTACTGAGAGCAAGGCTGAATTGCCGTCAAATTTGGTTATAAAAAGGCAGAATTGCAGTATAGCACTGGAGCACGTAGAATACCGGTCTGTTCTGAATGCGTTGCACGCACAGGAAAGCATTTTCCGCTGTCCACCCATTGATTTACGGGGCCGATGAGCGAAGGAAGCTGAGAAACTAAATATGCTTGGGCGAGAATCTGCCTTTGACAATTCGACGGAGTTCATAGGTCGTCTATCCCGTATAGCCAACGGCCGATTTGGACAAATCGTACGCGAGAGTTGCGGGCTGGCGCGAAAGAAACTAACATCTGCTCAAATTGTAGGGAGGGGCTGTAACCGACTCCGGTTTTTGGCTAACACATAGGCCAAAAGTCGGGAACCTGAGAGGTCAACTGAATGCAAGCTATGCAACTCCCTGCTTCGGTTACCAGATCATCCGACCTTCCATGGGACGAGTGTACCTGATCGGTGGACCGGAGTAAAGAGGATTGGCTGATTTTTTGTGTTTGAACGACTCTCATCGAGCCTCTGAATGCAGCTTAAGAGTGAAATGTAACCAGGACGGAAGCTTGGTTAATCATCACTCGTTGCTACATGGCCCTCTCAACAATAGGCCTATTCAGCCAGATGAACCCAGAATTGACTGTCTAACGGGACATGATGATTTGAAACCTGCGAGATTAGGTATCGTAACCGTCGGCATCGTGACACCTAAAGGATTGAGAAGGGTTAATGCGTTTTTGGACACTAGGTCGGATATTTCGCCGATTACTTGCGAGCTTGTAAAAAGCCGTGAACTGGTCGGCAAGCCCACCTCCCTCACTATCAGCAGGATATGGTCTCACCTAAAGGACACGATGTTTGAAGAAGTGTCTGGGTCCAACGTTGATATATTAATTGGATGCAATGTACCAGAGGCTCACTGAGTGCTTCAACAGATCGTAAGAAATCAAAAAGAACCATTCACTACGCCAATGATACCTGGCTGGAAAAGTCTCAGACCCCTGACGAAAGAATTTCAGCAGTCGGCACCACTGAGTTGCTTAGCTGTTGCTGAGAGGAGAGCGTATGTAGAACACAACCATTTTTTTTTACATTGAATTGAACGGTCAGTCTCAGGAAAGTGAAATTCACTCAAAAGAACATCAGTCAGCGCTTTCAAAGGTGAATTCAAAGACAGAACTTCCCTACGGGCAACGTGAAGCTGCTCTACCAAAGCGACCACCGTCAAACCACTCACCAAGAGCTAGAGAAGTTGCCGGAGGCGTTTCAAATATCTCAAAAAAGGGCGTTTTACGGCAACCCAGTCGGAAGTCGAACACCAGCGGTTCGCGCAAAGCAGCTTGGAATTGGCCTACCTAGTGGCAGTGTACGGTACCTGTGTATAACTGCATGGCCGGCGGCGAAACAAAGTACCCCAAGCCAAAACAAAATTTACGGGGCTGAAGTCAATATCCATAAATGAACTCAAAATGGCTGCATTGCTACTGGGTCCCCGGGTAGCCACAATGCTAAAGGAGAACTGTACCACCATCGAGCTGAGCTTTGCATATTGGACAGATCCTACAGTTGTGTTACATTACAGGAAACGGGGAAAACGAAGAGAGTATTCGAAACATCAGAGAGTTAATCAACTAGCAGCGGGAAACAGCAATGAAAATGTTGATGATTCGAGCTTGAAGTCACACACGAAGGGCGAAGTAGTTTTCAGACCGCCTCGCGCCGAGTTATTCAGTATTGTATTCCATTTCATGCTCTACAACTATTTAACTCGACCCATTTTATCTGAAAAATAGCAAAATGTATTGAGTTCCGGTTTTTATTCAGCAGGCACCGAAATGCGAGGAAAAAATTCACCAAGTTTTCACTTAGACAGTTCAAGTGAAGCTTATTAGCTAAAATCCCCCTGTGAAACCATTCCTGCCCTTGAAGAAGAACATTATTCACGCTTTATACATTAGTAAGTCACATATTTTGTACACAGAGAAACTCTGAAATACTCTGGTAGGTGTCAGTATTTGATTAATTTCCGTGTTCATGTGTTTTTCAACACTGTCCATCGTACACTTGTTTATGAAGCTAATTTATAGTCAGAAATCAGTTAACAGCCCCTTCGGAAAATTTGGTATGGTAATTTCTTGTATTTCCACTGTTTCTTGATCTCTCAATTTTATGCGATATCTCAATTCCACCTCAGCATTGCATTACCGTTTAATTTCTGGGCTCACGTTTGTAAACAAACCTGGGTTAAACAGTTGCTGTAATAGTTCACTGCTTGAAAAACGTAAAAAAGCTCGTGTAGCAAAATTTCTATTCTAGAATGCCTTCATTTTGATCGTGCGTCTTACTGTGTACGTAGGTCTTCTGATGAATATGCCAGCCTCAAGTTGTGCAGCGGGATTTGGAATTGATTCCTTATGGATTGCGCAAATGATGACTAGGACGGAAACCTGTTTTACGCGCAGCTAACACAGGAGGTCAGTAACCACAGGTACTGATAATACGTCATAGGTAGATAGGATGAGAATCATGACACCATCATTAACCTCAGACAAGTATCTTCGCGGAAGGATTTTGGCCAAAGGTGAAAAGAACAAGTACTGAAAATCCTTCAAAATGTTATACTTGCTTTTTGAATTTGACTACACTTGACATTTCTTTCAAAAACACGTCCATTTACCACAAGCTCGCACATTTTTATTTATGTGAAACATTTGAATTTGGCCTTGAACCGTTTCTGACTGTCGTGCTTGAGCCAGGGGGCCTCGAACCGTTGGGTTTTACTGTGAAGTCTACTTGGTCGCATACTTGAGGTTTGTATATGTTCGTGCCTTTCGTGAATATCAATCAAGTACCGTAGAAACCACGAATCAATCTTGTTCCAGTTTTGTGATTCGTTTGAATTGGCTACCCGTTGCTCGCTTTGCGAGAATTGAACTGCACACATCTGCTATGACCCAGTGGAAACATGTCAACTCTGGCCATAACCCAACCGATCTGTGTTCCCGAGGTGCGAGAAACTTCCGGCAACTGGACACGTAGATGGGAGTGCCGGATTTCTTCCAAATACTTCGGCAGGACTGGCCCGTGTACAAGCTAAAAACCCACTCTGGGATGGAAGCTGGAGACCAAGGGCGTAGTGATGGCGGCAGCAGTTGCCGAAGCGAGATTCACTTTGTCACGATCGGTTAGGTTTTCCTCCAGAATGAAGACTCCTCGGTCGGTAGTTTGTTTGGCCAAGTTCAAGAGACATTTGCTAGTCATGAAAAAGTCCTCCCCTTAGGGGTGTACGAGTGGGCCCGATAAACCTTGATGAACTATGAGCCTCAAAACACGATTTATTCAAGATGGTACTACGCGAGGCTTTCACTTGGGAACTCGGGAAGGCCGAAGAGGCAGGACCAATCGACATTAGAATATCGTTTTCCAAAGGCAACTTAAAGCACTTAAACGTCAAACACATTAACGGATTATTACGAGGAGAAGGTAGGCTGACCAACTCCCACCGGAGTTTTGACGCGAAATATCCCATACTGCCACCGACCTTACAACCCGTGATGGAGCTAATGATCCAACACGTCCACGCCGTGGAGGGACATGCCGGGGAAAGTCACGTGACGAGCGTCATCCGAAAGCGTCTTTGGTTGTTGAGAGGACGAGAGACTGTAAAACGCGTAATCCGACGGTGTGTGCAATGCAGGAGACGCAATGCGACGGCGGGCAAACAACACATGGCCCCACTACCAGAATGCAGGGTGACTGCGGGCTGGTGGCCGTTCAGCGACACCGGGTTGGACTATTTCGAGCCCTTGTGGACCAAGTGCAGAAAGAGATTAGATAAGCGATATGGATGTATCATGACGTGCATGAAGTCACGCGCGGTACACTTAGAGGTCGCACATTCGATGACGACCGATTCTTTCCTATGGGCCTTGCAGAGATTTATCAACCGAAGATGCGCACGGGCAGATGTATACTCGGATAATGGATCAAACTTTGTGGGCGCTCACTGGTAACTGTAGAGTTGGCACAAAGACATGAACAGGGACGAACTGCAGAATCGAACGATGGCCTACGTTATACGGTGGCGCTTCAACCCCCCGTAGGCCAGTTATCGCGATGGCGTTTGGGAACGCCTGATCAGGTCCGTCAGGCAGATATTGCCGTCAATCATGGAGCAACAGCCGCCCGACGACGAGACGCTGAACACCGTCATGACTGAGGTAGAGAGAACTCTGAACGACCGCCCGCTGGTTCCAGTGACCATGGGCGGCCCCACCCATCTGGCGCTCAGCCCGAACGACTTATTGACGTCAGGGTCGAAAGTGGGTTTCCAAGGGCTGACAAACAGCCGTGGTAGCCACCTTCACTGATGGAAACAGGTGAGCTATTTTGCCAAAGGCTTTCAAGATGGTGGCTGCGGGCGTACCTACCGGCTCTGCAAGCTCGACAGAAGTAGCTAATCAAGGCAAGAACATTCGAGGCTGGGGATGTGGCGAAGGTCGTCGACGACCACGTTCATTTCGTCACCAGGCTTTTGGGAGTCGTCATTGAAACTATCAGAGGCTCTGACGAATTGATAAGAACTGTGAAGGTGAAGACCGCCAAAGGAATGCTTACCCGCAAAGTGCGGAGTATTAGCCTCCTCGAGAATGAAGAAGGAGCAGCTGACTACACAGAACCCCGGTAGACATGTCCTCATTCGTCGTCGAATTAGTAAAGGCACCTCTCGTGTGTGGAGGCAATAATGATACACTGACGTTCTGAACTACACGTGCTCTCAGTGTAACACACGTTTGAGCAACGCTTAGCCAAATTCGCAACGGATCCCGAAATCAAAAGGCGATTATTCGTGATATTCTACGATACCAGATTATTGAATGAACAACGACACCAAAAAGATACAAACCTCAATGATGAGATCACAAGGACTGAACAAACAAGAAACGGAATTGCAGCTTGCGAGCAAGGAGCACGTGCTTCAAGCAGGTCCAGAACAAGGATATGACAAAGTAGCGCTCTGGGCGCGGACAAACAACAGTTGGTCCATAAAAACAGACGGTTCGTAAAGACTCGTCAATAGTGTAGGCAAGTGAGTGATGTTAAGAAAAACACTGGATAGCAAAGGTTTTAAGGGGATTTTCCACGACCGGTCGTTACACCCAGACACACTCACCTACGCGCTACTCGTTTATGCTTCGTGATCGTTACACACGTTGCGGCTCTCGCTATTCTTCGTTGATGTCGCAGAAGACTTTCCCCATATATGGTAATAATTGTGATTCGATCATGCATCCAGACACACCCTGAACACACACACGTACATGACACATATTTGCGCTTCATAACCCCCATCGAAAACGCCGCAGTGCTCATCGTTCCTCGTTCATCACCGACACTATGGAAGATATCTCCCGTGTATGGTAGTTGCCACTACTTGCCCAATTCCCAGAGTGCGACCTCGCCCATGACTCCCACATGCGCATACACTCACACAGGCAAACGCAGCCAATTCACGACGGCTCTCTTGAGGACAGTACATGTTCCCCCTTCATGCCCGCCGTTGATCAGCCGTTTTTATGGACGATGAAGAGTAACATCGCGTCAGTGTATCCACCGGGCCAAGCGCGATTGCGAGTAGAATGCTGACGTCAGAAGTATTAGGTACGTGCACTGACAACAGGATCTAGGTAGGTAGGGAGAATCAGTACCCTTGTTCCAAATTCTTGATTCTGCTATGGTTCGGGAGGATTTTGGTGGGCGGTGTAACGACTGGTTGTGTAAAATCCTCACAGAAACACTACAGTTTCATTTTTCAATAACATCACTCGCTCATACATACTATTTGCGTGTTTCTATGCACTGTATGTTTTCATGAACCAAACTTTGTTTGTTCGTGTCCAACGCGCTACTCTGTCATGTTTTATTTCGGACCTGCGTGACGCACGTGCCTCTTTCTCGCAGGCCGCAACTTGGTTCTCGTTTTCTGAGTCTCTGTGACCGCATAATTGAGGTTCGTATCTGGTTTGTGTCATTGTTGATTTGTTAGTCTAGTATGGCAGAATTTCGCGGATAATCGCGTTCTGATCTCGGGAACCGTTTCGAATTAGGCTACTCATTGCTCAAAGGCTCCCTGGCCGTGTTTGTACTTATATTTTTACTCGCTAGTAGCACCGCAAAATTTGCAGATCAATCGTGTTCATGATTTGGGTTCTGCACTGATTTGGGCTATGCGTTGCTTTGAAGCTCCAGGGTGCTATGCAGAGCGAGTGAAGCTCATTGATCGTTTAATCGAGCATTGAGTCTTTGGCCAGGCTTCCCCTGGACCAGGACCTGAGCGTTTTGGTCGTAACAGTGCGCTCCCACCATATTTCAGCGGATCGTTTACCATCTGCTGACTGACCTTTTATTCGGACTGGCCTTCATGAAGGATGTTGTTAATGTTAGTCAGTTTAGAGCTGAACGTGTGCAACATGTGAACAAAGTATCGCATGAGGTCCGATTTTTGTATTCAAGTTACGTATCGTGAAAATGCTCATTTTTTTCTTAAGCGCACAATTTCTCGATTTTATCAGTTTTAAAAAAGGGCTGGAGCCTGGATCTCTCCAAGATATCACCTAGTAGCTAAATGCCTTTACCCAAATACAGGAAGGTATTGCCATTCTTCCCCGCCTTGAAAACTACAATAATTTCGCCCAAGGCATGCACAATATTAGAGCTCTCTGAGAGCCATAATAAAATGGGATTGCGAATAGCAGTGGTCAAAAACTGTCAGTAATCCTCTGACGACCTGAAGCGGCTGTTGGCATCCACTCTGCTACTGACTCACTATGACCTCCATTCACTCGTAATCGCCGCTGCAGATGTCTCTGAATGCGGCGATGGGGCAGTGCTTAACCATAAATTTCCAGATGGCTCACAGGAGGCGGTATCCCACCCTTCTCAGGCCCCCACAAAAGCCGAAAGAAGTTACAGTCAGACAGAGAACGAAGGCCTGTTTCTGGTATTCGTGGTTCACAGATTTCACAAATTTCTTCATGGTAGACGTTTTACCCTGTTTACTGATCACGAACCACTGTTGGCAATTCCTAATGTAAAAAAGTATTCATCTTGGTACCGCAAACCGACTACAACTGCGGGCAACGGCACTACTTGGTTGTGACGTTGTGGTTCAGTACATCCGCAAAGACAGTTTTCGACATGCCGATGCATTATCTCACCTAATGCAAAGAAATTCTGTTGGTCAACCTGGCGAAGAAGTAGTAACAGTCTCAGTCGAAGTTGATTCTGAAGTCAAGCAGGTGTTTCGTGAGTCAATCCGTGACCCTTCCGTCAAGTCCACTACGATACAAAGCGAAACTAAATCAAACCCAGATCTTCAGCGAGTAACTCATTTTCTGCAAGCTGGCTGGCCTCAAAATACTCCGATCAATAAATCACGCTATTTTAACGGCAGAGTGGTGCACTCACGATAGCAGACGGGCTTCTGATGTAGTCTGAACGCTAGTGATTTCTAAGACACCATAAGTCAGAGTGCTGAGGCCACGGCAGAGTGGTCATCCGAATATCACACATATGAAAGCGCTATCTCAAGGTAAAACTTACTGGCCCAACATTGACAGGCGGATCAAAAAGTACATTAGGTGTCGTGGAGGTAGTTCAGTTGCTGCTAAGGCGCCCACCAAGGCTCCACTACCCCTATGGCCGTTGCCCATAAGCCCCTGGAAGCGGATTCACGTCAATTTTGCAGATACAATGGACCAACAGCATTTCATCGTAATAGTAGAGGCTTAGTCAAAGCGGCCATAAGCACCTCCTACGAAAACTGTAACTCCATGCCTCACTGTCTTCTTGAAAGGCTTTTTTGTCCAGTTTGTGATAACTGTAACCGCGGTTACGGATAAAGAGTCCCAGTTTACCTCCACTGAGTTCATTACTGTCTGCCAGCCCATGGAGACTGAGGGCGTAGGGCTGTCCAGTTTTTCGTCACTCTGCTCCATCGCATTTCCGGGCTCGGACATCTACATACGCCTCTGTATGAGTGCGTCCTCCGCAACCTCTTGATTAATAGTAAGCACCAATTTAGTGGTAAATCGCACTGTGTTTCGCTTACGCCATTCCCTCCGCAGAGGACGCCTCATAACTCCTCCGGTATTATGTTTCTGCTATTTTCCGCGTCTTCTGAGCTATTGGTTCCAGTGCGTGTCCGTCCTCATCAAGAATTTTTCAACTGTTCTTCGGAGATTTTTCGAAGGATTTTTGTCAGCTTATTCAACCCTTGCGCCTTTACATTGATGCCATCCGAAATACCACGCGGGTTTAATCCGTCCCGGCTTTACTTCATTACGTATCTCGAACGCAAATCCCATTCCACCCGCTACCGGGCGGTGGGTCCACCCAACCTCCAAATTCAAATTCGCGGGGCATTCATTCATGCGACCACTAAAACCTTTACACTGTTTTGTGCTGCACACACTAGGTTGAATATCCAAGGACCGTTTTTGTGACCCTACTTGTGCCATATGATCATGCAATCAGGCATGCCCCTGGCATCCCCGAAATAAACCATTAGTATTATAAAAGTCCTTGCGTGTCGACCTCTACTTGCGGGGGAGGTGAACGGACCGTCAGCGGACACTATGCGCATACACACATACCTACACACCCACACAAGCCCGCGCGGGAGTACACTCACATGAAACAGTGCTTGTATTGTCCGGTCAGTTGACACGCCACAACCGCTCATTTTCGTATCGATTTCCTTCTGTCAGCCTATTTTGATGGGCCTGCCTCTACGTCAAGTTTATGTTCATTCATGAAAAAGATATACTCAGTGATCGGCTGTTCTGTGTCTCCTAACAGTTGATTTATAAAGCATACCGTGGCTCAAATTTTGTTCCAGCAAATAAGAAGTTAGAGAGATTGTAAAACCCCTGGGCCATACGAAAATACGAGACAAAAAGGGTGGCTAAGCAACACAGCCGCATTTTAATCAACTCCATGCCGGTCATGGTGGTGGCCTTCGGGAAAGGCTGATATTATTGGCCATAAAAATACTCGTGATCTTGATCTCATAGCGATCCTACGAGGAAGAGATGCTGGTTACCCAACTAACTGAAGCAGAAGGCTTATTGAACAGCAGACCCCTAGTGTCGATTTTTCCGGTTCCCGAAAGCGAACCGGCTCCCATTCCCAATGTTCTGTTGTTGTTGCTGTCAATGTTAGGAGCCGTTACTCCGCAGACTCTACACGAAACTTATACTATAGGGTGGAAACAGGCAAATGAAGAGGCACGGGCCTTCTTGAAACGTAGGACGAGGGAGCTTAAACCTACAATACGGCTCCGAAAAAGGTGGATATCCAAAGAAAGATGGTTTAGACTTGGCGACGTAGTCATCCTTGCGGGAGGCCTCTTATACAAAGAAAAACGGCCTACTGGAGTGATCAAGGACTGTTGTGCGGAAATCAATGACCTCATACGCACTTTGATGATGAAAACAAACAAAAACGTGCATACTGCGATGTTGTCATAAGGTGTGGTTGCTTGAAGGGGATAGTGGTGAGGACCACTCCGATGCGACAGACCAAGCTCAAACCAAGGTCAATGAAATCAGTCCTCAAAACTCCGATGCCGCTTGATTCTAAGTATATTTTGCTTATCTCTCATGTATTCCCACTGAGGTCTCGACCACTGGCGCAGTTCTAAAAGTACAACAGCATCCATTTTGGCGCAGTCTTCATGATTTATAGTGGACTTAATTTGTTTAAATTTCAAATCATCACATGACTTGAAACTGTTTGAGAAATAGCAGGAGGTTTGGGCTAAATCTCTGTCGACGGTTTGTAGGAATATCCATTTCCGAAACCTTCCTTTTGTATTGTTATCGAATCTGTGTTTAACATGACGCTTGTTTTGCTCCGAACATACTCTTGAAGTGATTATGTCATGAGCTGAGTTCCCTAGGGTTTCAGGTATCTTAGAAAAATTTCGATTCTTCGTCGAAAGTTCTCAGTCTTAACTTGGCTACTAACTTTGCCCCCAGTGAGGGAGCCTTTTGTCCTTTTACATTTATCAAACAGCCTGCATGTCCCGACTGCGCCGAAGAGCTTGCCTGCATAAGTCGATAAAAAAGCATCTTCGCGGGATGAATCTTTGAGATCCGGATACTTGGAACGGATTATCAAGGAACTGCGCAGGTGTGTCTCCGACTAACCAGCGAAAGAAGTAACCCGAGGTGAGCGACACTTGCACTGAATTCGGGATCTAGGTGGGTTGGGGCGAATCAGCTTCCCTATCTACTCCTTGGGCAGTGACCATTTGTTGGAAGGATTTGCCGGGTGGTATAGAGTACATTCGTAGAAATCCTCCCCATTCATTGCCATATTCTTGCACCGTTTACATTATGCGTTATTTTCTTGCTTATCCTCGAAAAAATAGAGCTCACATCGACCACTATATTCGTACACTTGCTTATATTTCGATCATATGCCATGGCATCCTTTTGATTTAAACTGTGACTGCCGTGACGGTGGTATCCGAAAGTGACTTGTGCCGAACTCTGGCTTTCGCTGATAAGGGCGATGACTGTACAGCTGAGGTTTGTACATAATTTGCATGCGAATACTTTGTTAATTCAGTACCGTAGACTCAGCAAATTAATCTTTTCCTGCCTTTGGGATTTGTTGATTTGCTAAGCGTGGCTCACGGTCGGATTAACCGTCACAGTTGGTAAGAACGCTGCTTTCGATGCCTAACGTAGAGCTTGTAGGCCCACAAGTTCGAAGCTTATGAAGAAGGAAGGCATGTGGGACTCTGTCCGAGGACTTGGCAAAATAGAAGATAACAAAGTGTGACAGCGGGCCACTGTAGTAGGCTTCTACCAGAATATCCGTGCACAAAGCCTTTTATAACAATAATACTGATGATACATTTTTTGACCCTGGTTGGGACACAAGCGTGATAAGAGAATACAGCTGTATATAACAATGTGGGTTGTTCACAATTTTGAAATTTAAGGATCACACCACAGCAGGAATAAAACAATAAATCTGAGCAGTGTTTGATTGAACTAAAGTGGAGATGGTTAACTTGGGAATTGTAAACCGGTTTTGAATTTGAGGAGGATGTCATGGACGGCTGGAAGAACGTGGCGCTGTTGGCATAAACGATACTGGAGAGTGTTACAAGCAAGGTGATAGCAAGGGCCAGTAAAGCAACAGGGCCCGGACTTCACAACACGGACAGGGAGTTGGGGCGGGAATAATGGACAATGTGTCTTGTGGGGGCCGAAAACTGGCTGCAACAACTCAGGGCGTTCAGAGAAAAAAACACAACGGTGTACCAAATGGATACTTGGACCATCACTAACGAGGAATTGGGTGAAGGAGTTACAAAAAGACAGTTAAAAATAGTGTCCGCGTGGGGATATCAAAGTGCAGTCTGAGATGCCAGCGGGATATAGAAGATTGATCCAACATTGGGTATCTAATTGTGGGGGAACCTGTGATACAAATGCAAGTGAGTCGGACGTGACAATAAGATGGGCCACTCGTATAGGCAATTTCAGTGTCAAATGGAAATTCCTGTGAAGGCAAAATCTTCACGAGGAATGCAGTGTACCTTTGAAGAGCATGAATGGTGTATGGATGCAGAACGGACTTTCAAAAAGAGGCCGTCGTAGAAACAGACTATTGGAGATAAATGCTACCGAAGCAATCAAGCAGAAGTAAGAAGAGTGCCAAGATAGTATTTTCCGTATACGTGATAAAATAATTAATAATAAGGTTCTGGTTGGCTACGGAAGGTTGCTATTTTGTTTCATAAGGACGTTGGTTGCAGATGATGGCAGGTAGAATGGTGAGGTTAGCAAGCAAAAAGGGGCTAGGATGACGGACTAGGCAGAGTAGGTCGGGAAAGCCGCCACAAGGACTGGGTTCCGGCCATGGATTCCGTCCCGCAACGCAGAATGAATTGAACTGTTTACATGGAGTAAGGGAAACAGATGTTATACGGATGCGGGGGGATGAATGGTTTTAGGAATATACTCTGCGACCAGATGAAACTGTCATGGTGGAATGCAACTCCGGTTATAGAGTTATGATCACTGATCAGCTATGAAGGGTGCCCCATATGGTGTCAGCAGGCGAGGGTAAAGGTTTAAACAGTTGTCATTCCGACTGATCAAATGGTTTAGTACGTACTGTAATGCAGGAGTAACGTCGAGTTGGCTGGTGGTTACCCAGGTAACCAGTACGATCTGAAGGAGATCAGGAGTGCGGCAGTCTGGAGGGAGTTTCGGCTTTGGATTACGGTTACCATTTTAGTAGAAACCAGTCAACGGTGAGGCTTGATTTTCCAGGAAGAAACCCACTTTGATTCAGGGAGAATGTACTATTTGTGTGCAAAAGAAAAAGAAGCGCACTTGCTTGAAACGTTTGCTGGCAATGCTAGTCGGATGTATGGGCAAGTAACTAAAAGCAAGAGGTCTGCTTCCGTTCTTATAGATGTGCGCGACAACTGTCCTTCCAGTAGTTAGGGAAAACTCTAAATTCAACATCTCGCCAAAAAAAGGATGCACAGGGACCTGGTAAAGTGCCCGCCATCTCCTTGAGAATGTGTAGGTGGATCAAGTCAAGGCCCGTATAGTAATGTTGGCTCAGTCGACGGAAATTCTTGTAACTGCACCAATGGGAAAAGTGCTATGACCAGCGGTAGTGAGGTTAGCTGAGTTTAGATTGAAGAGAAGAAATGCGCTGAATTGTTAAAAACTGGTCCTACCAAAGGATCTCAAAATCTTGATCTCTTGGTGAAGGGGAAGCTAATTTGCAATAAAAACGAACCGAATAAGAATGTGATACTTTTACCCAGGGTGGCAAATAATGCGCCACATCTATTTGAAGTCATTCGGTGGATTTGGCCAAATCACATAAGGACGGAATGTGTCTCGAGCCATACCTAAGTTAGGCAGCTCAAGCGTCGAAGCGGATTGCTTATAAGGTAGAGGCTCATTACGTTCACTTAGTTCATTGGAAATGTCTTTTACCTCCTTTTCTTCACTCTTTGTCCAGCGGCCTCAATCTCTTGCCTCCTCACAAACTTTTCGGACATTTGGTTCCCAATCGTTCAGCAGCTTTGATTCTGTTTCATCCTTGCCATTAGCCTGGGAACGCGCACAGGCAAGTACAGTGAGTGGGTCCTCATTTGTTTTTGTTTTATGTTTAGGTAGAGCTGTAATCACAATGAAAGCTCTTTTCTCGTTTGATCGGACTAGTTAAATTTCGTTAAGTCCGGGTAGGAAGTAGCAAACCCCCGTTTGTTCATTCAGCGTAAACGCCGTTTTTCCGGGAGATCGTACAGAGGGGTCTCCACCCGCACAGCAGCGAAAGCATGGGTCCGGTAACTCCTGACGAGTTGCGCTCCGCAGAGTGTGATCTTCCCGGTGGATACAATCCCAGGTGTCCATTATAGGCATTCCGTCATGGAGATTCAGGAAAGAGCAGCGAGGAGCCGTTACTCCCAAGGAACAATCTCGAAACCTATGTGGCGAACTGTGTGACGGATTCCTAAGAGCAAGTGGTGGACTGACAAACTCCATCCTCAGCCTGGACGTGAAGCTCTCCATAGTGCTACCTGCTCGACAAACTCTGATACACCTTTTCTTCAACACACTCGCTGTAGAGTTAATCGCCAGAAAGAACCACGGGATAAGAGTTATCCGTAAACTAATTTAGACAGTGACAAGAGGGGCAAGCGTAGAAAGTGCAATTCGACTTTGTACGCAATGTAGGGACTCACGGTTGTAGCTGAAAAGCTGTGTATGGCTTCTCTACCGGAGAGTAGGGTGACTCCAGGAAGGTGGCCGTCTAGTGATACTGGACTTAACTATTTTGGACCTCTGTGCGTTGGAGGCTGAAAAAAGTGCAGAAAACGTAGTAGCGTATAATGACGTGCAAGGAATCTGAAGCCGTGTACAAGGAAGTCACATGCTAGATGAATACTGACTCTTTCCTCTCAGGTTTACAAAGTTTTAAGAACAACGGAGGTATACCGCTGAGTCTTTATTTCGAAGGCTGGTCGAGTTTTGTCGGGAACCAGCGAGAATTGCTGCAGCGGAATCACATTATCATCACTGCAGAGAGTCAGAGGGCAGGGCAAGTCCAGCTGGCCATTGCCCACTTCACATGTGGTAATAGAAAGAATTGAAACGCAGAATGGATAGAGAGTAGACTTACAGGGGTGGAAAAGGGAAAAGGAGCCCAAGCAGGCAGCACAAGGGGTACACAGTCTGACTTTACAAAAGCACATGGATCAATCATTCTGATCTGGCAGAAAGCAACAACACGGTCGCCACTGTTCACGATTCGCTGCAGTATCTTTCATTATTCTGAGCCGACTGGCTGAGGGACTTTTCGGACCCCAACCACGAAGACATGAGACACCTACTTTTAGTAAATTTGCTGTGGATAGCCTAATTCCTCCATATGGCTTCTTCTACTCTCGAGGGGGTAACGAAAACTGGGAAACAGTACGATGGATGTATATTTGCCACGCGTAACGCGTGCCCCAACCAACGCAGTCCACTACGCTGGACACGCTTGGATAGAAATTCTTTGATTAGCACACAACACTCGACTTCTGACCTCAGCTTTGTTGACCCGTCTGTTTCGTCCAATCTTGGCAATACTACGCAAAAGTGGATGGTTGAAAACCTCAAGTTGATGAATATCTTCCGCAAGCCGACCCCAAATCTCGCAACTAATAATGATGATAATATTGATAAAAATAGTAATGGTATATTTCGGATGATCTCGAAGAGTGCACCAAAGTATAGTCAGATGATACAGGTGATGTCAGGACAGGAGTTTCCAGGATAGTAGAACACAGGCAAGCAGAGGGTCGGGGGGAATTGTTTACGAGGATCAAAGCGGGGATAATGCCTGGCACGTTTAAAGGTCAAAGTCAAGTGGCCGATTTGGCCTATGGCCATTGAAAAATGGTTGACAAGAAGAGGTGTCTACATAATTAATTCCAGAGGAGGAAGCAACAACGGGAAATTCGAGCAAAATCGAAGGATTTTCGCTAAGTTCCTCCAAAAAGCAAAGTTTACCAGAGCAAGTTCGAGGAGTCATTTGAGCTCAGCTGTGTATAAAAAGTATATGGATAGAAAGCTGGAAGATGTACAGAAAGGGGTCTTCAGGGACAACCTACAATGATTCAGTCAGCCATATTGTGGTGAAACTTGGAGGCGGGGTGCCAACGGAAGCAATTATAAGAACAGTGCACAACGGATCCGAATGACAGAAGGTGCGATTTCAAGAACAATTATGGAAGAACTGGCCTGAAGAAAGCACGTAAGCACTAGGCGGATCATTTGCCCTAATGTAGGTGTGTCACGAAGTAACAACAAGACGACTGAATGAGGGTTCTGAATCGAAGTGCAGTGCAATTGTGGAGGCGGATAGCTTGCAGATGTGGTAGTGCGGTGGGAGGGGCAGACGAGTGTCTGGGCGATCGTTCTGAACAACGGAGTATACGACGACAGTAAAGGGAGGTGAGGAACCAGTGGGATCGACACAAAAACAAGGTTAGAATATAGAATTCGGAATAAAAATAAAAAGTCGGCCGGTATGACTGCAGAAACTGTATGTTTGATACTGCTAGAATCAGTTGTATTGCGAAGGAGAGACAACTCCAAAAGGATATGAGGACAACGAGAGTGATGTTGAGGGGAAAACCGGAAGATTATAGGTGATAGGACGCAAATCGTTCGCGCATGTTGTGAGGAGCGGTACGGCGATTACAAGGACGCATATTTTACTGTGGAGATGATAGAACGAATGAATGGTAATTACACATTTTTTAGTGAACAATGCAGTGGATGCACCATGACATAATGGCACTTGACTGAAGCTGCATTATACATATAGGAAGACTGGGGTGTAACGACTGATACAGCATGGAACAAACCAAGGGTGGGAAATACCGGTACAGCATAGAGGCTGGTTAATTACGGAAATGCATATATATCAAATCAGACGAAATGAGCCAAACGACTCAAACGAAAGGCACTACTTGTGAGATAGTGTGACTGTCAAAATGTTGGAAGAAAGGACAAAGGGTAACAGGTAAGCATTCGGCAGTTTACATTTCATGAAGGGTAGATAATGATATATCAAAGTGAAGGTGATAATTGGGTAGTGAACCAATCTTGGCTACCTCGAAAAGTGGTTGCATGGGCGAATAGGACGCGATGGCGACGTTATTGCGGGCGGATAGTAAGTGTACCCCTTGATGGTGCCTCGAGATAATGACACTGGCAAAGCTGCCTGATAAATACACCCAAGAGGCACAAGTGCGAAGTGGTCAAGGGACACAACGAGATCAGGAAAAAAGAGGTCGATGGACGCTGTGAAAATGAACATTTGGACTGATAGAGAGGGCAAGTAATCGCCAATCACAATTCTGACTTCCGGAGAGCTATAAAATATATTTCTGAGTTAATCATCGTTAGCTGATTTTAGTGAGGAAATCAACAGTCACAGTAAATGTTTCAGGGGATGAACAGTGGCCGTGAGTTCTGACACTGCAGATGGGCGGTGAGGTGCTCGCTGAAATCGAAGGTTAATCATATGGGCAATTATAGTGCCATGAAGAGCGTTGGTGGGTGGAAATGAACGCCACAAGCCACTTAGCACACAACTGGGGTGATAAATTTCACCGTACACGAAAAGGTAAGTTGCAATCTCAATAATGAGAGCCATTTAGATGGAAAAAATCGTTAGAAAAGACAGCGAGCAACTTGTTGGCGGCGGCAGTACGAGCGTAAGGATGAAACTCTGTGATCCAAAAACGGTGCTAGTGAGTGGGACTGACCTAGGGCAGGACACCTAACCCGGAAACCATTTTCGGTAACAGGAGATGCGATCCACCAAAAAAGGTGCTCCTGTACATCTTTTCAGATGTCCTGCACCCACGATGCGCATCGGCCAAAGGGGTGGATCTGATCGTGTCCCTCACCAGTGGGATTAGGATGAGTTGCAGCGGTGCTTCCGGTAAAGTGGTCAATGACCTGGTAGCTGGTTCGTTGGAGATCCGTAGGTCGACGACGGTTGGGCAGTCTAATGGGGTGCGAACATCAGACTGTGTCGTCAGTCCAATTTTTATATCCAGCGAGAAAAATGTGCCAAGTTGGTGCTCGTGGGATAGGGTAGGCGTAAAGACCCTTGGTCGGCAAACTTCGAAATAAAAGTGGAAAGAAGCTGCAGTCTGGCATTTGTGGGGATTTGGGAAGAGACGTAACAACAATGTCATGGAAGAACCTCGATTGAAGGTAGAATGAGCAAGAAGGGAACCAGGCCTTTACAACGGTAGATGCTGGGTGTTAGGATTGAGTGGTAAACCTAAAGGAAAGTTTGCAAGGATCTAGTTTCAGGCTATCCTGAGTCTTAGCGTGGATTAATAACGAAGCAAAAATCAGGAGTGAGCAAAACTAAGTGCAAACGGACTCGATCAAAGTGAGTAGGGATGCTATGGAGCAGAGTGCAGGGACTAGAAACAGATATGAGCCGAGCGGTAAGAACCATGATTAGAGACGGCGAACGACTGGTAGAAGCCGATGGGGTTATGGAGAGGGCTTGTATAAGGAGGGAATTGCAGGACTCAAGACTCTCCAGAGTGTGAGAGGTTTCTCGGAAAAGAGAAGCATATAGAAAAGGTTTTAAAGACTAGCTAGAAGTCAGGTCCTACTTCAAAAGCTCCAGCTCCGGACATGTTAGTGTCGGTTAACATCCCGCCATTATCGATGGTAGGGTAACGTTCTATTGATGTTTTGAAGTGGACTGGGGAAACACATCGAAGAATTTCAGTGGGGAGTTTACCGAAAGGTCTAGAATATCTTAGCAGGAGGAAATTTTATCTCATAGGCAGCCCATCATTCGGAAAAAAGACGCAAATCTCCTTGACAGAGGGAGAAGGCGGTGGTTGATTAGACCCATGGTATTGGCGGAAAAAAATTGCCAGGTGATGAATAAGCCTTTAGGGGAAACAAAGGTAAAGTCTGATAGGGAGTGGCCAAAGAGGTTCAAAGTGGAGGACGGAACAGCAGTCTTTATTGCCGATTGAGGTAGAATAACCAAGCAGCTGTTTTGTGAGTGAGCGTTGTACATCCCCTAAAGTTATTCTCTCGGTTTGGACATAATAACTGAAGATGATGGGGCAGTACTCTAGACTGGGTCGGACATGGGACAGATACGATAGGAGTTTTGTGTTGCGCAGGATATGGGGTTCAAATAGAAACCCCAGAGGCTTATTTGCCTTGACAGCTCGGAAAGATAAGTGTTCCGAGAAGCTTAGTGTGTACGAGCAATGCAACCCAAGACTTCGTACTGATGGTTTGTGGGTAATAGAGGAGCTAATGGTGACGACAATCGTAATGATGGTATGTGTTGGATGAGCTTCAAGCATGTTAGTGTGCATGATAAGATCATTCAAGTGGTGTCAGAATCAGAATTTTCAAAGCACACACGCGCTCAAGGTCAACTTGAAGTAAAAACCATGTGTCTGTTTTTTCCCTTTCCATTGCCTGGCATTAGTTTTGTGTTGCAACTAGTAGTAATAGCTATTCGCACAAAAGGGTCAAATTGTCAGTGACAATAGCTGCGACACAAAACTGTGCACCCTTAAATCAATACCGCAAAAATCAACGATTGTTGGTTAAATCGCCCCTTCCAGATATCGTCTCCTCCTTGGACAAAACCCTGTCCCCCCTTCGTCGATACAGTGGAAGCACCCAATAGACCCTTTTTGTAATCATCCAAGGTGACTTCCTATAGGATTTCGTCTTTGCTTCGTACACAGGCTCTATGCAATCGCCAAATAACCAACAAAACTAGTTGGTTATTGGAAGCCCATAATCACAACGCACAGCACCAACAGAAGCAGACTGGGGAGTAATATTTCGCCGCGCGTAGCTGTGCGTCTCCCAGTCATCACACATCAGTAGAGAAATCCATCAACCAGGAGTGACACCGGCCGTCAATTGCAGAGGGGTTCACAGACATGTTGCAAGCAGTAGGGGTAGCGTTATTGTACTTGAAATGGTAGACTATTTTTGTGTCACCTTCAATCAAGAATGGCGTGCCATGGCGTATAGGATCCAGTGCGTCGTCATTGTACATTAGAAATAGGAGGGGACCAAATACACTGCTCTGTATAACGCTACTATTGACAGGTTTCGGGTTGGAAGTATGTCCGTTGGTAAGGACCACTTGAAAACGATGAGTGAGATAAGATCGTAGCCAAGAAAGCAGTGGTTCAGTAATGCCACATGAAAGCAACTCAGAGATGAGATGGGGGTGTGGAACACGGTCGAAGTCTTTCGGCTGATCTAGGCCGATAATGACTAATGCCACCCGCTATCAGCATCCTTAGTAGCTAGGTTGAGGAGGTCAAACTGACATGCGGTGCACGCATGCGACTGGAGCAATAGTGCTGCCCACGGCTAGAAAGGTTTGAAACGGGAAGACGGGTGGTAGTGCTGTCTGTGACAATTTTTCCCATTATTCTGGAAATGATGGGTGGCGATTAATTGGACGGTAATTAACGAGTTCGTCGAAGGGTCCACTTTTGTGTCGTGGAATGATGGCTGGAAGCTTCCAGTTCCATGGTACCAAACTGGATTTGAGCGAAAAAGTAAGTAGGTTCAGTAAGAGAGGTGGAAGGCTCGATCCGCCATTACTGACTGCAGGTTTCATTCACAATGCCCGAAAAGCCTCAAACAAGGCATGGCTTGTTGTCTATGGTGTCGTCAGTGCTCGACCCACTAGGGTTGGTTTCACCTTTAATTCTGCCAGACAAGGTGTTATTGCAATCACCGTGTCACTTGAAGCTTGGTTTGGACGACCCAATTGAAGAAAAACCCCCACAATGCTAGAATGAGAGGTTCAGAAGTATGGAACAAATTAACGTATTCAAAATTCAGCGTTCTGTTATTAGAGGTGACACACTGAACGAAGGTCCACAGCTTCATGTATTTTGTGATGCTCCTGAAGTTAGCTATGGAGCAGTGGCGAATTCCAGAATGGTTTCAAGGGACATAGCCCCCTATTGTGTCCTGCTGTTTTCCAAATCAAGGGTAGCTCCTCTGAAAACCGTAACGATCCCTCGACTGGAATAAGCAGCAGCAAGACTGGCCTTTAGAGTCTCTCGGGTTCTTTTAGAGGAAACTGGAACAAAATTCGATGACTTACTACTGAACGTACCCTGGTACAGTTTTGCACTACATAAGCAACACTTGAAAGAGATTCAGGAAGTACATCGCGAACCGTTTGGCTGAAATCCATCAGTGGTCCGAACCCCGGGCAGTGGCGTCTTGTCAGATGGAGGCTCACCCTGCAGACTTGGCATCAAAAGGCACAACATCATCGAGTGACGCCAGCCGCTGGTTCGAAGGTCCCAAATTCTTGATGAATGATGAAGCTTTACGGCCGACCAGTCCTACCGTCGCTGCGGCACCACCGGACGTGGAGTTGAAGCAGCCTTCGAGTATAGTTCTCACAGCGTTGCAGGATAAATGGACTGAGACACTTCTAGCTAGGTACTCCAGTTGGTCCCACCTGCTGAATTCGGTAGCGTGGTTGACCCGTATTAAAATTTACATTGCAGTCATGAGAGGCGGTCGCACAGATCTAGGACTGAAAACTGGGCCGTTGAAGCGGCACGACATTGCTAAAGCGGAAGAAAGTGTTATTCTGATTGTACAAGCTAGGTTTTATAGTGCATGGTTGAAATGGTTACTAGTCAGGAATAATAACCTATGCACTAACAAATCTTCGACGAACAGGACTCTATTAAGACTCGATCCAGTTTTGTTAAATGGAATTACTTGTGTTGGAGGACGAATGAACTACTCCAATCAGCTTCAAGGTGTGAAACATCCGGTGGTACTACCCAAGACTCACCGCATTACAGACTCGATAATCCGATGGTATCGCGCAATGGAAGGACATGCGAGGCCATCTCAGTTACTCGCGGAACTTCGCAAACATTTTGGATTTTACAGGGGGAGCTGCCGTCAAGCGTGTACTTGGAAAGTGTTTGAAACGTCCCAAGTATTTTGCAGTTGTAGGCAAACATTTGATGGTCCCTCTGCCAGCCATTAGAGTCCAACAAGGTTGGTTTCCGTTAATGTACGTCGGAATAGGTTATTTCGGCCCATCTACAGCTGAAAACGGGCACAGCATGGAGAAACGATGTGGATGCTTCTTCACCTGCCTTCAGATGCGTGCGACACATATTGAAGCTTCTTATTCTCTAAGCACGGATTCACTAATTATGACACTACTGCGTTTCACGTCGAGGAGGGCAGCACCGTCCGAGATTTTTAGTGATAATGGGGAGCTCAAAGGGAATTGAGGAACCTAATGGGAAACTGGTCCAGTGATAAGATTGCTGATAGACTGTTGCAACGGGGCGAGCAGTGGTACTTCAATCCCCCTCATGCCAGCCACCGTGGTGGCATATGGGAGATCATGGCGCGCTCGGCTAGAAAAGTAATTCCTTCAGTTTGAGACGAGCAGCCGATGACTGACGAAATATTGTTGACGTTCCTTACGGAAAGTGGGCGGATAGTAAACGGACAACAGCTAGTGCCTTCGACCTCGGACTGTCGTAATCTGCCAGTACTCACGCCCAATGACCTACTTATCCTGAGGGCGAACCCACGAGATATTCTGACGAATTCGTTGCGCGATAGAATGCTTCGTCAATAGAGGCAGGCAAACAGCCTAACATCTGTGTTTTGGAAGAGATGGATCAGGGAATATCTTCCAGTATCACAACAGCGGAAGAAGTGAATAACTCTAGAACGCAACTTTAGATCGGGTGATGTAGTGCTACTAGTTTCGGAGGCTTTGCCACGTGGCCGGTGGTCGATGTGAGTCTTCGAAAGCATCTCGGATTCGGACGATGGTTTGGTGTGAACGGCAACAGTGCAAACTAGTGAAGCAATAGTGCTCCGTGACATCGGAAAGATTTGTCTCGCCGAAGGTGCACCATACACCGGTGGTGTAAGTTCCAAAGCCAACTCTCCTCACGTGGGAGGCAATTTTCGGACCTGCCGAATCGGGAGGGACCACTGAGAGTTGATCCACTGGTCCAACCGAAAGCTGCTATTGACGGTGATCAGTGTTAGGTATTGGGACACCGTAGGGCAAGCCGATGCATGAGGCCGACCACATCTAGAGGTGCACAAGAAAAATCCGGGTTGGGTTTTGGGGGCCGGTGTAACGGAGCTCAGGATACCCCGTTCCATGCATGAGCATCCATAGTAAAAACGACATTTTTCATTAGTATGAGCTGTCTTTGCCGGAATTCCGATTGTTTTGTTTTATTGCTCTAAATCTTTGTCTCAAACCGGACTCCCACCGTTGCCTCGAGCGTGAGTCACTCAGCTTGGACTTCGTTGTGACTGTATTCGGTTATTTAATCTTCCGTATCTAACCTTTTGCTGTAATTCAGCCGCAGTTGTTGTTTAGTTGCTCAATTTGGAGCGTAAGGGCCCAGAAATAACACTACTGAGGTTTGATTATTGTAAAATCAATTAATTTGTTGTATATAGTATCGTAGCTACTTGGAATCGACTTTGCTTTGAATTGTGTCGAAATCGGTTGTTATGTGTCGCTGGAACTTTCCAACGGCTGGACTGTACACCATTCCTGGTTGAAGGTGACACAAAAATAGTCTACTATTTCAAGTGCAATGACGCTACCCCTACTGCTTGCAACATGTCTGTGAACCCCTCTGCAATTGACGGCCGGTGTCACTCCTGGTTGATGAATTCCTCCACCGATAAGTATGTGGTCCTAACCTACACGTTCCAATTACCCCCCGGATCCCTAACTCTTGGTGTGCCCCTAATGTAGAGTCGGCCTACCATCCGCGAATCGGGCCTCAACTGTTCCAGCTCCTTCAACTTCCGTGAACAAGCTGCCATCCAAGCGGCCAAGGCTAGAAAATGTGTGGCTTCCCTCTTCCTCTTCTTTCGTCTTCGAGACAGTATCATCAGCATCTACAAATCCCACCTCAAGCCTTTGCTTGAATACTGCCCAACAATATTCTCTAACAGGAAAAAATCTGGCAGAGTTGCTCCAGAGAGCATACAAAGGCGTTTTACCAAACAACTACTCGGTTGGTACACGTCTTTAGACTATGGGGAAAGACGTCAACATCTGAACCTTGACCCATTCTGGCTCCGCAGCTTGTGACTAGACTTCGCCTCCTTGCATAACCCGCCCCATAGCAGGTCTTTTACCTCTAACCCAGTAAGCTTGTTCTGTGAAACCCCTCACTTACTCCAACGCAGGCCTTTTACCATCTCCTCTAGTATAGCTTAATCTGCCATACGGTCACATTTTTTCCTTCTAGTCTACTCCAAGTTCTGGAATAAGCGGCCCATCATCATTCCAGCCTCTCAGACCAAGTCCCAATTTCTATCAGCACTCTGTCCATATAACAACATCACTCGTGCACTTTAGAAACTTATACTTGCACAGATGAGGACACAGTATACGAGAGGGGCCTCGACCCCTAAGGCAAACTCCTTTGCAGGCCCCGCTCCATCCAGTTGAGGACACGACCAGTGATGGACAGTTTCATCCGTCTGACTGAATTTTTACCGCTTGGTCAGCTGTGGTCATTCCCGTAATGAGTAAACGGGACTGAAACACCACTATTTTCGAACAATCCGCTTCACCCTCTCAAGAAGCCTCTTAAAAGCTTATGCTCCCTAGTTTATTGGTTTTTACTTGTCCCCAATAAGCGTTATTCCAAGCAAGTGCACACTTTAGCTGCCTTTTTTCATTCGTTTTCCTTTTCTAGGTCTCTCCTATGTGCACATCACCCTCTACGTTGGTCAACTGCCTCGGCAACATCAAGATCACTCCCATTATATACGCGCCTGGATAACGCTGCTGTAGGGTCGTTTACCAACCGCTGGCTCCACGCTCTGAGACCTCTTGCAACCTGGCTCTAATTTCGGGTTATATACTCATAGTTGAACTACGCCTTACATGCATAACCATCAATGGACAACAGTGCCATTCCCGAAGGTGTGAGGCGCGGTCATATCCACCACTTTCGCCGGAGCACATCGGGCGTGCAGACCGTCTGCAACGATGTGCCAACGCAATTAGGCTGGTGGATCACACCTCCCGTGTTCACTTCACAAAGTGTTTTTCAGGTTGGGTGTTCAGCGCACAGTCAGCCCCACCCACCAGCACCGGTCTGGATCGCACGCTCCTACCATCCCCCCCTACCACATACATTCGTGTCGGTTGCGCGTCGCATGCTCCCACCATCCTTGTTCCGCCAAGGCAAGCCCAACTATCACTCTTGTCCTCGCTTTTATCACCTCCATTTTCGTCTTTCGTTCACGGAAAGCCCACTTACCCACTCTGTCCTTCCTCCTATCGACTCTCGCCTTGTCACCTCTCATTGCACGTCACTTTCGTCCTACCCACTTCACTCTGCCGACAGCCGCCAATACTTCCTTTTTCACTCATATGGCCGTTACCGTCTCATAGTTCCAACTCACCTGGTGTCACCCTATGCTCATGAAGCTCAGTGATCGCGTTCTTATGCCTCACTGCCAATCTTTCTGTCAAATTCTCCCTCGTTCTCCCTTCTCATGCTTAATACCATTACACAACAGTCCCATCCGCACCCACGACCAATTCCCACATTAGAACTCGCCATTCAAAACTTCGCATATTTTACAGCCACATGTATTACCCAATAACCACCACTATATTTTCCTAGCCTGACTCCGTGGTTCCTCTTTGGATCTTTCCATCAGACCGTGCCCTGATTAGCATCCTGCAGCTCTATCCACTTCTACAATTGCCCGCAGACACGCGGCTCCTAAATTCCACGTCCCCAACTCCGACGCGCATTCATTTCTCGTGCGTTGTGTTCATTCACAGGTTCATCTGTCCCGGTGCTTCTTTCTTCTCGGCCTTCTTGTTCCCTCAGTAGTGAAACGATCCCGATGACTATGTCCCACCCGTCTCTTCAGCTTCTGCTCTCATCTCCTGTTTCGTATACTGCTCGTCACAAGCATTTTCTGTGTCTTTCAGACTTTTCTGCTCTTTCACGTTCCACCTAATGTAAAATCATTGGTACATCGTAGTTTCCACTCACAATTTCAGTCCGTTTTGTCTGCCATGACCCGATTCCTCTGGTACCCCCACTGCTCATTTTCCCCCACACTGTTCGCCGTCACAGCTGCTGCATCTTTGCACCGCAGACAGTCTCACCTCCCACGAACCTTGCTCTTTTCTTGTATGCATATTCTTTCTTTGCTGCTTAGCCATCTTTATCGCTACCATCCTCCCGCTGAATAATTTAAGCCCAGTTATTTTTGCTTCTCCCATTCTCGACCGTCACCAAATGTCTAACCTACATCAACTAGATTATTAGATCCATTCTTACCTGTTCTCTTCGATGCTTTCCTTTATCTTCCCCCTTTTATGAACTGCTCCTTACGGCCGTCACCAATTCTGTGATCTCGAATTATTTCCCCCCCCCCATCTCTCTGTTGATCCGCTTTGTTCTTCTGTCATAAAGATAATTCACCGCGATATTCCAAAGTTAATTCTACAATCATTCGATCGAATCTTACCTGCCCCTCCCAATAACTAATAACTTATTTCCAGGGCTCCATCTTTATGGCTCCTGCTTCCTTTATATGTACATAGGCATGCATGCACATATACGTATATATGCATTCGCTCAGCATCCTGCAGTTCCTCACCGGCCATTTCTCTTGCCGTCTTCCCGCTGACCATCATGATATGCGTCCACTCTTTCTACATCTGTGCCTCAGATCTGCTGTAGCTAATCCTTCTGAATTATTTTTGTCATTTAACCCGCCCTTTAGGTCTTGCCTTGCTCGCTCCCTGTTTTACAATGAGTTCTGTGCCCTGTCCGCCGACCATCTGTGGCAGAGTACCCGTGTTTCGTTGCTATCCAACCTCTTGCAGTGCATCTCACTTTCTTCTCCATCGTCTCCCGCTACCACAGTTTTTATGCCAATTGCTAGCCCCTCATGCATATCTGTCTGCCTACAGATATCTCCACCTGGACCGGTCAGATTCTCTTTTTGACCCTGACTTTCAAATTCACCGGGCATCTTTTTGAATAAGCCCTTGGATTCACTTGAACTCCGCACATTTTTCTTTTGGTGAGCATACACTTATCATACATTTATCTCCCTTTAATCTCCCTTCTGGGCCTTCCTATCCTACTTCTGTCATGCATATGTCTACGTCTTCACGAAATTTTTCCGTCCATTTTATAGCTTGAAAGACTTTATTCATGCATCTGGCGTTCTTTGAACGCCCCAGAAATAGGCCATCACGATTATCATTATGTTTTTAAGAGTAATAATGACAGTGGTAAACCGGACTTCATCGGTAATAATGCCCGGTTAATTTGAAGGTCAAGGTCAAATGGTCGTTTCGGCTAAAGGCGGTTGGAGTCAGTTAAAGAGTAGGAGTGTATGCATGAATAGTACTGAAAACAACCACTTGAGAAAATGCAGCTAGGCCAAAGGATATATGTTTAAAAAAGAGGATAAAAGGGAAAGGAAGAGCTTACAAAGTGAGTTCAAAGAGTCGTTTGCGAGCTGCAGGTTTTGAAAAGTGCATGGATAGAAAACTCGACTATGCACAAAAATGGATCTTCAGATAATAAATTTCATGAAGTAACGGCCACTACCGCGGTAAATTTTGACAGTGAGATGACGAAGTAGTCAGTTACACTGAAAGATAACAACAAATATGATGGCTAGAAGGAAAGGTTTCAATAGAGGTGATGGAAGAAATAGCCAGAGGTTAGCTAATGAGTGTCCGGCGAATTGTTTACAGTAATATAGGTACGTCGAAGAGTATCAACAAGAATATAGGATTATGTTAGTAAATCAGCTTGAAGTGCTTCATGTGGCGATTACAGAGGCTAACAGGGTGCGGGAGCGATAATAAAGTCGAGGTTAGATAGGTGACCTGATGACCGTTTTTACAAGCAGATCACGCGGCAATGGTAAGGCGACGGTTACCGGACCAGTGAGTCTGATACAAGAAACGGAAACAAGATATCGGATAGTCGGCAAAGATGGCAGCAGAACTTTGTGGTTAGATACCGGCGGAGACAGTTGTATAGCTAACGAGTGACACCTCTGGAGGGGTAAGGAGACCACCAGAGTGCTGGTGAGGAGAAGGTCGGGGGAAAATATATAGCACGTGGCGAATTGTTTGCCTGTATTGCATTGGTCAAGGAACATCAGTGTGAAAATGGGAGACAAATCAATATGAGACAAGCACAGCTACAGCTGTCACAAAGGTTGATGTTTGAAGAAAAGATGGTAGAGCGGATGACAACTAAGTGTACAGCAGTTAATGAACATTGTATTAAGTGCACCACGCGATAAGACAGACGAATAAAGCTGCATGAAGTGTAACTAATAAGGCTGGGGTTTAACAATAGCTACAACATAAAATAATCCAGGCTTCGGAAACAGTAGTGGAATACGAATGTTGGTCACCTACGGATTTATTTGTATACTGAAAGAGCCAAGCGAAAGACGCAGTTTGAGGGGAAGAGAGACTGCTGGAGTGATGAAGCGAAGGCCAGCGGAGGTCATGTAAGAGTCCGGACGGTTTTCCACTTTGAAATAGATGGATAATGATATGTCTACATCAATATGAAGGTGACAGCATAGTGATGAATCTATCTGGAGTGCATTGAAGGGTGGCTGCATGGGCGAGGAGCGCGCAAAGGTGGATGGACGGTAAGTAACTAACTACTGATGGCCATTTTGACAGCAGTCTTTGGAAGGTAACCACCGCTGAGCCGCACGATAAATATATCTGAGATGTAAAAAATGTGGAGGAGTCTTGGTGCTCCGCAAGATCAGTATAAAGCCATGAAAAGACACCGTGTAGGGAAACAGTTGGACTGAATGAGAAAGGAAATAATCGGTAATCATAATGTCGACGGCCGTGAGACTTCGGAATACACTTTGGCGACTATCATCGTTTGGAGGCTGTGGTGAGGAAGCGAAAGTGAACAATAAATGTGCCGGTGAATGAGTTGTAACAGCTAGTTCTGATATGGGGAATGGATTAGTTTACGGAAGGGACAAGACACTGATCCGAAGTAAAAGGCAGGGATTACTGGCTAAGGTCAATGAGTATTTACATAGGCAACCAGAGAGCCAAGTAAAAGAGAGGATGGCAGATGGGGATGAAAGCTATTTTGTACACAAACGGAATAGTAAACTTAGCCGGGCATGGAAATCTAAGTTGTAATGTCAACTTTTGGGATAAGCTCAAAAGAAAAGACCGTTGGATAACACAGAGCGAATGATATGCCAGCAACAGCAATACGGGCCCAAGAGTGATGTTCTGTAGTTCGCAAAGGGCGTTAATGGGTGGGACTGGCTGTGCGCTGGACACCCAAACTGGGAGCCCTTTTCGGTGGCAGGAGATTCGATTCATTAACCTGGTTGAGCTTGCGCATTGCTGCAGACCTCCTGCACCCCCGATGTGCGCCTGCAAAAGCGGCGGATCTGACGGCGCCCCGCACCATTTGGACTGGAGAGAGTAATGGCTGACGGTTATACATTTGGATGGAGCAGTCACGATAACTTTATATGAGCCAGCATCGATTAGACAGGCAGTGATGGACCTTGAATAGCACAGCGATTGGTGGATGACCGTGTAGCATTACTGACCAGATGCATCTGCCAGGAAAGCGATCAGTCCGGTGCCCTAAGTGATTGACCATCATTTAGGACCACCGGAGAGAGATACGAGACAGAACAACACAGTCTGGGTACGCCCCAGCTTGGAGTCAACGACTTGTGGAAAGAAAAAAGTAAAGAAAAGCGAAACAGGGGTCCGTCGAAGTAGTGGGTCCCTAGGTCTAGTTGGGAGGCAGGGGGAGGTGCGATAGCTAGAACCCATCGTGTTAGCACTGGTGTAGGCAGTGGGGAACAGTGACGGGGTCAACTTCATAAAGCAAGATAGAAGGAGACATGTGGAGTCAGAACTGATACACAGACGAAAGTGAGTTAAGATTGAAGTTATTGCATCGAGAGCAGGATACAAATTCACTGTGGACCAGGGAAGGCAATGAACATAGTTCGCGGCACTGAGTAGAAAAATGGTTAAGGCATGGAACATAGGTATTGGCTGGTGAGGCACTGGTAACAAGGTTACAGTATAAGGCCTCTTTTAAAGGATAGGCCGTTGGAGATCCACTCATGGGGTAGCAACCTAGCATTTGCGACCACTAAGTAGATGCAAATGGCAAGCTTGAGAACATACAGTGAAGAGGAACTGAGTGCGCTGAGGGGAAGCTTATTCCAGATTTTGAAGTGGGCCGACTGAAGAATCGGGGTCTCAGATTGCGATTACATTAAGGGACAGGGAGAGAAAAGGCACGGTGAAGGAGGGCTTTGGAGCAGGGTCCAGCAAATGAGACATGACAAGATTCGTGGGTGGATATCTCCCTCCCGTCCTTCGGCATCGATCCTTCTGGCAACCATCCAGCGCTTTCATGTATTTCTTTCTATACTTCTCGATTTATCTTTGATCTCTCAATGAACCACTGTTTAAACCATTCCCGTATATGCTACACTCTCCCCACACCTTTAAAGGCTTTAACCAGCAGCTTTGCTTTTGGCAAACTTCCCACAAAACCCCTCTTCCGAAACCGAAACAGCCTAGCACTTCCCGCAAGAATGGTTTCCACGTTAGTTAATTTAAACACTGTCTAGTCCTATCGTACTGTTATTGAAATGGACAACCCCGACCCTTGGAACTGGTAAATATTTCATGTTGTTAAGATAAGCTGTACTCCGTGATCATGCCTTGTGCACGTATCGTGAACCCAGTCGAGAAATATGCAGCTGTTATTATCACCATAGAAAGTGAAGACTTCGTTGTGGATAGCCCTAAATAAACGTGAAGTCCAAAAGGACAGTCAATCAAACGAAAAAGACCAAGTTAACCCGCATTCGGCGAGTCCACAGAGGCTCAGTGTGTAGGAGCTCACAGCTTTGGCGGTATGAAAGGCTACGGATACACCCAAGGACTTTGTGGAGAAGGCACGCTGAACATTCTTAAGGGGCGTAGTAGAAGATGGCCAGAGGCTGGGGGTAACCGGGCGGTATTCCAGAAGAGACCATGCACGCGAGAGGTACATGGAGAGGCGACTGGCGGGCATTATGAAACATCGATGTATCAGGCCTAGGGTTCGCTTGGCTTTAGAGGTTTGGAACGATGCCTGTTCTGAGAAGTTGAAGGAACAAAAGTAGAGCACGCCGAGCTCCATAGCAGTGGGATGCCAGGGGATATAGAGCCGTTCAAACCAATTACCCGTGCGGTACAGCTCACTTGTAGGGCGAGAGGAAGGCTTTCTCAGCAGATAACTTCATGGACCACAGGGAGCACCTGGTTTGGAGAAGGGACAACTCCCTCAATATATTGCACAGGGTCGCGGATAGGTTGTAAAGACCGGTAGTTGAAAATCCCCCTAAAACCTTTGCGATTCAGTGTTTTTCTTAACATCACTCACTTGCCTACACTATTGGCGTGTCTTCACGAACCGTCTGTTTTTATGGACCAACTGTTGTTTGTCCGCGCCCAGAGCGCTACTTTGTCATATCCTTGTTCTGGACCTGCTTGAAGCACGTGCTCCTTGCTCGCAAGCTGCAACTCGGTTTCTTGTTTGTTCAGTCCTTGTGATCTCATCATTGAGGTTTGTATCTTTTTGGTGTCATTGTTCATTCAATAATCTGGTATCGTAGAATATCACGAATAATCGCCTTTTGATTTCGGGATCCGTTGCGAATTTGGCTAAGCGTTGCTCAAACGTGTGTTACATAGGCCACTATGGCGGAAAGAATAAACTATTTTTATATCATCGGCGAAAAGAAATGGAGTACCTTGGCAAACAGAAGAGAAAATGCCGTTGATATATAAACAAAGAATAGTAATAGGCCCAAGACTGTGCCTTGAAGAGAGCCAGTATTAATGGGTTTGGCAGAAGGTGAGTGGCCGTCAAGCAACACAGCTTGTGATCAGTGAACAAGATATGGGGGCAACCACGAGAGAAGATCGCCCGTTGCGCCAAGAGATAAAATTCTGTCTATCAGCTGCATATCAGGAACACCGTCAAAAGCCTAAGACATGTCGAGGTACAGGAAAATTGCAGAGTAGCCGGAGTCATTTGCTGGGGGTCGAACTTCAAGGAATTCCAGCTGACGGGAGGATCAAGAGCGAGGGTTCAGAAAACCATGTAGACCATAGTCCAATAACTTGTTAGGTAAGAGATATTGAACAGTGTGTTTCTGATAATTCTTTCCATGATTTTGCAGACAACTGGGGTGTAGTTAATGGGTCGATTGTCATCCGGGTCATGTAGTACGCCTTTTTAAAGCGCGGAGCGATAACAGAGGTTTTCCGTTAACGAAGGAAGTAGCTATAAAATATGGAGGTTACGTGTACATTAGGTAACAACAAAGAAAGATTGGGACCGCCAAAGCTGAGGAGGGCCTGTGGGAGACCATCTGGGCTCGGTTTCGCAGAAAGTTTAATAGGGGAGACTAGCTCGTCAATCTATAGATCGGAGATCGGAATCGAGGAAACAGAGGCTGAGGTGCTATAATTGATGGGAGGAGGATGGACACATGGGCAGGCGATGAAAGAGTTAAAGAGGTGACCACAGAAAGCCTCAAAAATAAACTCTGGGGTATTAGTAGTGGATGGGCCGCAGATGAGGAATTTGGGTGAGGTGAGAGTGGAGTGGTTGAACCTTTTTCTAAGCAGGTTGGACAGATAGCCAGTTATGTTGGGTGTGCAAAAGAGGATACCTCTTGTCTCCCTAGATGCGATTCGGTCGTACCACGCAGCTTTAGTTGCAACTAGCTGACGCTGAGAGGAATTGGAAAGTCGGGTGAGCTGGCGATCGCATACGGAAGATGGCAAGCTGTTCGTTGATGTTGGTGTGGGGCAGGGTCAGCGACCCAGACGATTGCCTTCTGCTCCCGAGGCCGTGCGCGAGCAGGAAGCACAGCTAGCGCACGACTATGCTCACACGGGACAACAAGGTGCTTTCAAATTATTGCAGAGTCTTCTGGCCCATGACGCGGTACGACGTTGATGACTACATAAGAACGTGACGTGACTGTGAGCGGAACCGAGAGCACGTAACAAAGACACCGCCAATGCGATGCATAAGGGCACAGCAAGAATTTCAAAGCTTGAGTTTGGATATTTTTCGCCCTTTGCCCGTGAGTTCTACGGGAAACCGGTAAATCATGACAGTGGATGAGCACGTGTCTCACTGTGTGGAAGCAAACCCTACACCGGATCAAAAAGCCATATGGACTCTCCAGAGATTCTTGATAACGTGGTGGCGAGATTTGGCATAACGAAAACGCTCATGATTGATAAGGGTCCCCGATTAGTAGCATGCACGATCTGTGGGCTCAATTCCCGTCAAGCAAATGGAAACTCAGATCGATAGCAGTTGATGGGTCTTAGTAGTTATATTGGTTACCCTGTGTAAATGACAGCAGATGGGAGACTAAACGAGCTAATAGCCAGAGCTGATGAGCTGGAGCGCGCCTTGCCGCCTGCGCAGCGTGACGTAAGTTGGCGATGCTGTCGACTCTGCCGGTACCAGGTGGACTTAAACAAATCAGATTTTAAACAACCAGTCGATTGAAGGAATCGAGGCTAGACCGAATTCCTGACCTATCGAAGAGCCTGGTCAACTTTTGCTAAGCCAGTTGCGTACCTCAATGGATGACTAGTGAGGATCACCCGAATGTCCTAAAGGGTTTCTAAGATGGACTGATGTGTCCGACCGTAGCCAATTCAAACGAACTCCAAAACCGGAACAAGATTGGTTCGTGGTTTATGCGGTACTAAATTGAAATTCATAAGGGGCACAAATATATACGAACCTCAAGTATGCGGCCAAATAAACTTCGCATTAAAACCCAAAGGTTCAAGGCCCCGTGGCTCAAGCACGACAGTCAGAAACGGTTCAAGGCCAAAATTAAACGTCTCGCATGGATAAACAAACGTGCAAACGTGTGGTGTATGGACGAGCTTCGCAAAGTAATTTTAAAGGATGGTCAAATTCACAAAGCGCATAGAACACTTGGAAGGATTTTCAGCACTTGTTCTTTACAGCCGCTACATCAGCCCCCCTCCAGAAGGACGACCGAGTAGGAGAACTTCGACCTAAGAGGGCGTCGTGAGTTGAGCCGAAAACCAGCTGAATAGTTCCAGCTGGAGGAGGCTTGTGCTCAGCGCCTCTAAGATGATCTAAGGACCGCTGGGCCATAAATGGCCGCAGAGAAGGTTACTCACGCGTGAACTGGTAGGGTATCCTCTCCCCGTGCTCTCTATCTAGAAACCTTAAGTGAGGGCAGGGACGTGCCAAATCATGTACAAGGCACGTAAACAACAACAACAACAACAACAGAAAATGGTAGTGTCCATATAATGACACATGTCCATTGTTAGTGGTGTGCCAGATCCTCCCTAGGTAAAAAGCGACTGACCCTGGAAGAGATCGAAAAAACTGGATACAGTATGCAATCAAAAGGGGAAATCTATGTAAGAACAATAAAGTCAACGAATCGTGCAGGGAAACGAACATGCCTACCAGACCTGGTGGTGTCTACGAAGCAGCTACACCAGGTCATCCTCTGGCTATACGCAATCTTCCTTCCCGAATCTTTCCTCTGGGTCACATAAAATGTCTTATAGTCAGGACAAAAGTACTTCAAAGTACTTTCATTCATCCATACCCGATTTAACCAGTGCGGTATTATAATCTTCTTTGGTCGGACACATCAGTCCATCTTAGAAACCCTTTAGGACATTCGGATGATCCTCACTAGTCATCCATTGAGGTACGCAACTGGCTTAGCAAAAGTTGACCAGGCTCTTCGATAGGTCAGGAATTCGGTCTAGCCTCGATTCCTTCAATCGACTGGTTGTTTAAAATCTGATTTGTTTAAGTCCACCTGGTACCGGCAGAGTCGACAGCATCGCCAACTTACGTCACGCTGCGCAGGCGGCAAGGCGCGCTCCAGCTCATCAGCTCTGGCTATTAGCTCGTTTAGTCTCCCATCTGCTGTCATTTACACAGGGTAACCAATATAACTACTAAGACCCATCAACTGCTATCGATCTGAGTTTCCATTTGCTTGACGGGAATTGAGTCCACAAATTTTGCGTGCAACTAAATTGGCACCGGAATTGGCCTCTCCTTGGGAGCGGTTGTCACTCCCAAGTAAACCTAAGTTAAAATATTTATTCGTAAGCAAGGCGAGCCTAAGCTGTAAGCTCAAAATTGCATTTTATTAGGTTTGGTATCTGCGAAGCCGCTACACCTGCTTCGCTCTGAGATCACTTCCATCTGGAAAACACTCAAAATATCCTACTTATGATCAACTGGATTACTACCAGAAATAGGATTAAAAGCAGTCTGGTGAAGATTGTTTTCTGGTTCCTTAAGTACAATTCCTTTTATGGGTCTCAAATCATTCCCTCTGTGCTGAAGAACTTCAGAGAAATCAAGCTGGAGCAAAATTGTAGCATAGTGTACGGCTCTTGAACAACACCATTGGACTACTTCCAGTAATTGAATAGACAGAATTACGATACTGCATTAAGAAGTTGTCCACGTTTCTGTTGAACACGCTGGATTTTGGTGACCCTCCCTAATGTTCTCACATAATTTTCAGCAATGCCATTTGACCGCGGATGAAGTGGAGGAGTTGACACATGATGCCAACCCATGGACTTTAGCCAAGCTGTCATCTTCTGAGCAGGGAAATTATTTAGTCGAACGCACGACTTGTGGACTCAATTCCCGTCCAGCGAATAAAGACGCAGAACGACAGCGATTGATGGTTTTTGTACTTGTATTGCTTGCCCTGTATGAAGTACAGGAGAAGGGAGGCTGATCGAGCTAATCACCAGAGCTGATGAGCTGGAGCGCGCCTTGCCGTTTTGACGTAGTGTGACGAAAGTTCTTCTTTTTTTATCCGTGTTCTTCTTTTTCACACAGGTGGACTTAAACAAGGCGCGCCTAAGCTCTAAGCTCGCGATTGTATTTTATTGAATTTGGTGTCTGCGAAGCCGCTACATCAGTCCCCCTCCAGAAGGACGACCGAGTAGGAGAACTTCGACCTAAGAGAGCGTCGTGAGTTGAGCCAAAAACCAGCTGAATAGTTCCAGCTGGAAAAGGTTTGTGCTCAGCACCTCTAAGGTGATCTAAGGACCGCTGGGCCATATATAGCCGCAGAGAAGGTTACTCACGCGTGAACTTGTGGGGTATCCTCTCCCCGTGCTCTCTATCTAGAAACCTTAAGTGGGGACAGGGACGTGCCAAACCATGTACAAGGCACGTAGGCAACAACAACAACAACAACAAAAAATGGTAATGTTCATATAGTGACACATATCCATTGTTAGTGGTGTGCCAGATCCTTCCTAGGTACACAACGACTGACCCTAGAAGAGATTAGAAAACTGGATACAGTATGCAATCAAAAGGGGAAATCTATGTAAGAACAATAAAGTCAACGAATTGTGCAGGGAAACGAACATGCCTACCAGACCTGGTGGAACGTGATGGGGGGTCGACCTGTGACTCACGCGTGCTTGAGCTAGATGTTGTTGGGGTCGGGCAAACGTCTGTGTTTTTACCATCGACGGGCAACGGCGTAGGCTGGGTTTCCGAGTCGACGAACGCTGGCTTAAGGCGGTCGATGCTGACGGTTTCTTGCCGACCATTGAGATCGATGATGAACGATTTTTGTAAACGCCGAATGACTTTGTGTGGGCCAGAATAAGCTGGAGTCAACGGGCGGCGGCTCGGCGTACGCAGAAAAACGTGCGTGCACGTATGTAGGTGACTGGGAATAAACGACGGCCGATCTGTCGAACGGACAGGAATACCAATCTTCTGACGCATGTAGATCATGAGACGTTGAGTGTAGTCTCCAAGGTTGGGGAAAGGTGCGCTCACCTTGGGTGCGACAAATTCACCAGGGAGACGAGCGGTGGTGCCGAATGTCATGAACGCAGGTGTGCAGGGAGTGTCGCTGCGCAACGTATTGCGAATGCCCAATAAAACCAGTGGTAAGACGTCCGTTCACTGAGGATTGTTGTGAGCACTGAGCGAAGTTTTGAGGTGCCGGTGAAAACGTTCGACCAAGCCATTTGCCTGGGGATGATAAGCTGTGGTGCGAATACGCTTAGTGCCAGTCAGTTGGAGGAGATTGTCGAAAGTGGCAGATTCAAACTGAGCTCCTCGATCGGTGGTTACTGTGGTAGGACAACCAAAGCGGGAAATCCAGTGTTCCATGAACGCACGGGTGACAGTTTCACTGGATACATCCGGAATGGGTATGGCCTCGGGCCAACGAGTGAAACGATCAATACAAGTGAGTAGATAGATCATACCTCGGGATGGTGGCAAATGTCCCACAATGTCGACGTGCACGTGAGCGAAACGGGCGTCTGGAGTCTCAAAATTTCCGACTGGACTGGTGGTATGTCGCTGTATTTTGGCTCGCTGACAAGCAATGCAGTTACGTGCCCATTGACGAACGTCGCGATCCATGTTTGGCCAAACAAATCGGGCACGGACTAGTTTGCATGTGGCCTTGATACCCGGATGGGATAGACCGTGCAACACATCGAAAATTGGACGGCGATGTGAAAGTGGTACGATTGGCCTTGGGTGATCCAAGGTGGTGTCGCAGAGGATAGTGCCAGCAGATGACGGAAGAGGCAAAGCCCGCACTCGGAGACTTGTATCGTGAATGGTTTGTTGAAACTCAGGATCCTGCTGGCTCCGTGCCAGGTCCTCGAGATTGATACCGAGAGCAGCGGGCGACCCGAGACTGTGGATCCTGGAAAGAGTATCTGCAGCCACATTAGCTGACCCGGAGATATGACGAATGTCAGTAGAAAATTGTGATATGAAATCCAGCTGGCGAATTTCTCGTGGAGAATGACGATCAGACGCGTTGCGGAAAGCATACAGTAGTGGCTTGTGATCTGTGAAAATGATGAATTCCCGTCCTTCCAGCGCGTGGCGAAAGTGACGTATGGCGGTGTAGACGGCAAGTAACTCACGACCAAACGCACTGTATTTGGATTCTGCGGAAGACAGGCGGCGTGAGTGAAAAGCCAGAGGCTCCCAGGCGCCGTCCACGGCCTGCTGGAGAACGCAGCCAAGTGCGACATCAGAAGCATCAACAGCGATACTGACGGGAGCATGGGGATCCGGATGACGGAGAAGAACCGCAGACGACAAGGCCTGTTTGAGCTGATAAAAGGCCTTCTGGGCTTGATCGGTCCAGATGAGGGTTCGTTGTTTGCCCCGCAAAAGATCAGTGAGCGGTTGCATCAGGGTGGCACAATGTGGAATGAACCGGCGGTAATAATTGACAAAGCCGTTAAAACGTTTGAGCTGTTTGAAGGACTGTGGAAGTGGAAATTCAGCAATATCACTGACCTTGGTTTCAGCCGGACGAATGCCGTTGGCGTCGATGATGTGACCGAGGAAGAGCAATGACGGCTTCCCTAATTCAGTCTTTGCGGCATTGATGGTAACGCCGTGCTCTGTTAACCGCTGGAAGAGCTGTCGAAGATGAAGCTGATGTTCGTCAACGCTGGGGCTAGCGACAAGAATATCATCGATGTAAGAGTGAACGAAGGGCAGCCCGCGGGTAACACCGTCAATAAACCGCTGGAACGTTTGGGACGCGTTGCGCAAGCCAAATGGCATACGGAGAAACTCAAATAGACCAAACGGAGTGGTAACGGCGGTTTTTGCAACGTCCTCGTCGGCGACCGGAATTTGATGATAGGCCCGGACCAGGTCGATTTTGCTGAAGATGGTGGATCCAGCCAGAGCAGACGTGGTATCATGAATGTGAGGCACAGGATATCGATCTGGCGTTGTGACCTGATTGAGGCGACGATAGTCACCACACGGACGCCAGTCGCCCGAAGTTCTCTTCGGCACCATGTGCAATGGAGAGGCCCACGGGCTGTTCGAAGGACGGATGATGCCCGGGTCCAGCATTTTCTGGAATTCAAGACGAGCGACGGCCAGTTTGTCTGGGGCTAGGCGACGCGGACGGGCAAAAACAGGAGGTCCAGCGGTACTGATGTGATGTACAACAGCCGAGCGCACCATGGGTAAGTGGTTTGCCGGTCCGGTTAGAGACGGAAACTCAGCTAAACCTTTGGCGAAGGTATCGTTGGCGATAGGAGCTACGGACGGTCGAACAACGTTGACCAAGCAGACAGATCCAACAACAGCACGATGAGTCACAGGGTCGGTTAACTTACGAGAAGCGGGATGTAACGAAAGGTTGAAATGATGCAGAAAATCAACTCCTAAGATGGGCTGGGAAACGTCAGCAATGACAAAAGTCCACTGAAAAAAACGACGCAACCCCAGATCTAACTTGAGACGCCTAGTACCAAAAGTGGATATACGAGACCCACTGGCGGCCTGAAGCTCTAAAGTTTGCCGGTGCTGACGATCAGAAGGGTTAGGGGGAACGACACTGATCTGTGCGCCAGTGTCAATCAAAACCTGACGGTGGGAGATGAGGTCCTTGATAAATAGAAGACGGCAGGGTGTAGGGAGGCCAACGAGCGCTGCCGTACCTGCACGTTGGCCGACGAGTTTCCCTGGTTGTCGTGGAACGTGCACGGGGGTGTACACTTCCTGGCGCTGGCACGATACTGGCGGTGATACCAACACCATGTCCAAGTGTGTGCATCGGGAGAGGATGGCCTAGGAGGACTGCGAGCGGCAATAGGCCGACGGGTGCGAGTTGGGGAGCAGCTACGACGTGCCGAACGTGAAGACTGAATAGCGGTCACGTCCGCCCGAAGGGCACTGAGTTGTGCAGCTAAATCTGTGAGAGTCGCCTCCGTAGTGGTTGTGGACGAACGAACACACTGACTAATTTGGGCGGAGGCGGTTTCCATAAAGCGGTCCGCCGCCAAAGCCAGTCTGTCTAGTGAGACTTCATCTACGAGAAGGGCCAGAGTGCATTGCGCTTGTTGGGGTAGCTGCTGCATCCACAATTCTCGCAACATCATGTCACCAACTTGGATGCCCTTGGCCAGCTGTCGCATACGACGCAGAAGCTGTGAAGGCTTCTGGTCACCGAGGGAAATGCCACTAAGCAGCTGACGAAGACGGTTTGAGTCGGAGACCCCGGTGCGATCTAAGATAGCCTGGCGAAGCATATCATAAGGCTTGTCCGTGGGTGGGTTGGAGATGATATCCTCGACAGCTTCAAGAATATTTAAAGGAAGTTCGGCAGTGAGATGCACATACTTCTGTTGCTGGGAGGTGATGCTGGAGGCAGCAAACTGTGCTTCCAGATGAGTCAGCCAAAGAGAGGGATTACCCGGAATGAAAGGTAACGCTTTCACTGGGCGCGCAATAGAGAGCGTTTCAGGCACCGCAGGGTCAGACATAGTTGACTTAGCGTCATCCATATCAAATAGACAGCAAAATAAATATACGACGGCTGATCGAAATTAACACCAAAAAAGTCTCAATACGTATGTGCACAACGAAAACAAAAGGAACGCTGAAGGGCACGGACGATATAATAAATAAATAAAAATTATTAATAACTTGGAACGGGCTCACCAATTTAGTCGAACGCACGACTTGTGGACTCAATTCCCGTCCAGCGAATAAAGACGCAGAACGACAGCGATTGATGGTTTTTGTACTTGTATTGCTTGCCCTGTATGAAGTACAGGAGAAGGGAGGCTGATCGAGCTAATCACCAGAGCTGATGAGCTGGAGCGCGCCTTGCCGTTTTGACGTAGTGTGACGAAAGTTCTTCTTTTTCACACAGGTGGACTTAAACAAGGCGCGCCTAAGCTCTAAGCTCGCGATTGTATTTTATTGAATTTGGTGTCTGCGAAGCCGCTACAATTACTTCAGCTATCAGTGACCGACGCATATGGTACTCCTTCTCGGCTGAATGTCTTTCAAGGAGCAGTAGTGGTGAAATCAGAACTCGGTGAAGTAGTAAAATTAACCTCTGGCCACTTGCAATGCGAATCGATATTAACGAAGACGTAGTACTTATCCAAGAATGGTCCACAGTACTGATCATGAACACGCTGCCAAGCCTCGCATGATATGGGCCACTGAGTCCACTTGGAAGGTTGGGAATGATTTTTATACACAAAAACAGTGCAACACTCAGCAAATTGGCATAAATCACTGTTCATCTTAGACCACCAACAGGTAAGTCGAGCCAAGGATTTCAGATTTTCAATACCAAGATAACCCGAATGCAAATCAGCCAGAACAGCTGACCGCAATGAAGCTGGTATAATAATGCGATCACTGAAACACAAAACATCATCCCAAGTCACAGAAATGCCTTCGCGACACTTGTAGAACTCCGGAAATCGACTTTTGATATCAGCTTCCCAACCATATCATACACAAGATAAGCGGGATGGTGATTTCTACGCGTTTCACGAATCAGATCAGACCGATTTAAAGGAGGCGGTTGGATTACCAAACAATCAGAAGAGATTTCCACAGAAGTGGCATAAAGAGATAAATAGTTTGCATGAGGGATGGCTTCTACTTTACTATGTTGAATGTCGTAAGAATATGGGCTAAGAGCAACATTCCACCGTTGAACCATGGGTGCAGATGATTTCGTTAACGAAGTGTGTGAATCGTAAATCATTTTCAATGATTCCTGATCAGTCATTATTGTGAAGCGTGATCTAAACAAGTATTTGCGTAATCGAGTGACTGCCCAAAACACAGCTAGAGCCTCACGTTGTGTTTGTGAATATCCACTTTGTACAGAACTAAGTCTACGAGAAATGCACAGCACTGGATGACCATCCTGTCGGAACACAGCTCAGATGCCAGTGGGAGAAGCATCCGTGATGACAGTAGATGGTAACTTGGGTGAAAATGCATGTAAGACGACATTGGTAGAAAGAAAATTGAGCAACTGTCGAATCGTATACTCACGTACAGGCAACCACTTAAATGAGTTTTGTGAACAAAGGTCAAACAAGGGTTCTGTTTCGGAAGAAACGTTTGGAATGAATCTGGAATAATACTGTAGTGAACCCAAAAACGAACGAATTTCTTCAAGAGATACAGGTGAACATGCATGCAATAAAGAAGAAAAACGGTCAGGATCAGGTCGAAAACTGTTTGTCTACCACATATCCCAAACACGTGGGATGAGTGATTGAAAAATACATTTGTCATAATTATTAGCAACATTCTGTACACGGAATCGTTCAAACAACAAACACGAAGGTTCGTCGTGTAAGTCCCTGATTTGTACTTGAACAATGATATCGTCTTCGTAAGTGGTGGCACCTTCCAAACCAGAAACAAGAAAACCAGTGGTATTTTGAAAAATTCCGGGTGACAAACTGAGACCAAGATGTGCAAAGTTATATTGAAATAGTCCAAAAGGTGTAATGATTGTTGTGAACTCACGGGATTTTTCGTCAAGTGGTATTTGTAGAAATGCATCCTTGAGATCTAGCTTGGGATAGAATTTCGAACCATGAGACTGATGCAGAATGTCTTCCGGTTCCACCGTAGAACGGTAGGTTTACTTCAGGAATGTATTCACGACAATACAATGATTTCCACAAATTTTTGGACTTTTCTAGTCACTCTTCAGTAAGGTCACAATTGGTGTAGTCCAGACAGACGTATTCATGGGTGTTAAAATATCTTTCGCGACCAACTGATCGATTGCTTTCTTCACTAATTCACGCAATCCCTAGGGTAATATCCGACTTTTGAGAAATTCTGGAAGCCTCGATAACTTGAGAACAACGGGCACCATTTCGATGCCACCTGAAGCCCTGAAACATTCGAAAATCGGTTTTCGGAGACGGGAATGATGACAGTCAGAAAAGAACGACTAGGAAGTATGAAGTTTCTTCATGTAATTAAGACCAATAACTGATAAATGTGAGTCAATGACAAGGAACGAGCATTGATAAGTAGTGGAATTCAATTCGGTGACAGATAGTTCACACACCCGTAATACACGCAAGCCATGATCGGTAATGCCCTTCACGGGAATAGTAACAGGTTTAATATTTACAGAGGGTTTAAAACGCTGAATAATAGAATTGGAAATGAACGATTCTACACTTCCGGTATCCATAGGTGCGAGTAACATGACAAGATGAATACGAGCTGGTAACAGCTAAGGATAGAAAACGAAAATCAAGAGACAAACGAGATTGAGTACTGGAACTGTCAGCTACACAAACCCAAGCACTTCGGCAAACGGATTGAATATGGCCAACCTTACCGCATTTATGACACGTAACTGCACAAAGGCGGCAATTCAAACGTGAGAGCTTCGCACCGGTAGAGGGGTAAGTTCCGACCTGGATATTTTTGAATTGGCGCGTAATCCAGGAATTCTGGGGCGCCAATTTTGAAACATAAGAAATTGATCTGCCAAGCTTATTTTGAAATACGAGTTACTTGCTGGGTTTTAAGTGACTTACTTGATATATTTATAAAGAGAAAAAAATGGGCGATTTTTCCTTGGTAGAAACATCTCGATCAACGAAATGGTCATCGTTGTTGTATAGTGGACTCTAAAATTGAAGTGGAATGTCGAGTCGTATCTGGCAATGGCAAAAATGGTGAAATATTTTGAAAACGTTGGACTGTTTCTTAATTATTATTCGAGAAAGTGGTCCTCACTTGTCATTGTCCCAAAATCCCTGTTTTGTGTGAAAAACGTGCCACTGGTGGGGGTGCGCTTTCCGAAGGACTACTGGCCAATGTGATCTGACCCAGTGAAGTTTGGCTAAAAGAATAACTGCCAGAATACCTAAACTGTGTTTTTCCACCTGCGTGTACACCATTGGCGTAATGAGTTACGTAAGTGATGGGTGTTTCGCGTCCACCGTAACCGAAGGATATTATATATATATATATATATATATATATATATATATATATATATATATATATATGCATGATTATACGCATACATATATATATACGACCGTAGTTGTATATATATATATATATATATATATATATATATATATATATATATATATATATATATATATATATATAGTTATACAGTCATGTCCCACTGTACGAGCTCTCTTCCTTGTATCTAGCAGCAAAGTTTCACTGAACTAACTAACTGATCCTCTTGTCTGAACATAGTAGATAACTGCGCTCCTGATACCAATGCTTTCAGTAATGTAACTTACGTGCTATGGTTAACGGATTGAATCGAATACTAATTTCTTTCCATCTTCTGAAGCTGTTAAACGTCAGTCGATCTTCACGAAATGTTTAACAAAGCACGGAGTTTTCTATATACCACGCCCAAACTCGCAAATGATCGCCCCCTACATGAAGCTAGTATTCCCAGGCTTGCGCACGTGAAACGAGACTCACATGCAAGAGAAATGAAAAGGCAACAAAAAAACGGGTTCAGAGAAGAAACACGGTAATCAAAATGTGATGGCCCCATAGGGACCATGTTAACAGTCACGTAGTCCTCCACGTTCGTCAACGAGCCAGACAGTGTACGCATTCCTCCCGAGCCGGTGAAGCCATTCCCCTTGCTCGCCAATCGTATACGTAGAAACTGGTTGGTTGGAATTCTAGAAAATCGAACGCAAATCAGAGACTGGGCCGGACCTCCCATTGCACACCGAATAGCCGGTGACCGCGTCGCAGGGAACGGCAAGTGGGTACTGGACTTCGTGCAGCAGGTTATATATGACCACTAACCCAATCAACAACCAGCAGCGGCTAAGCCAATGACTGGAGAGCTAATTACCGAGATTTGACTGAGAAAAACAAGATTCACCAAAAATAAAGAATATATGTTTATAAAAGCCACTCCCATTACGCACACTTTCAAGACATTTTTGTTCCATTTTGATTCAGAAGCTTTTCTGTCAGCTGTATGATGTCTGCATTACATTAGGCCAGGTCGGAACTTACCCCACTCTCCTTCGCACCACACGAATGACAACTATTCCAATGTTATAGAAGTCCAATTTGGCGAAACAGTTGTTTTTCAGTAATTACAGATTACATGGGAGATATTAGGCAAGAATCATGCGGATAGACATGGAATAAACACCAACCATGGGTGGAGGTTTGTCAACAGTCAATTTGTCCTTGTCACTTGATTGGTTTATCTAACTTACGCCCTGTGGGTGACAGACTGTGGACAGACTGGATCCATAAACAGCGCAATCTTAGCACACTTTGTTGACACCGGACATCAGGTGAATCCAGACACGGCTTTCAAAGTTGTGTATCGTGTCCCTCAAACAAATGCAAGGGTTAGCAGTTGTGCACTCTAGCGATAGCTGAGGCAATCGGAATCAGGAAGCTGACCCCCGACCTTTGCGCTTAAAAGCGTTTAGTCCAGGCGCTTCAACTTATATGGCCTAGGATCGATCGAGGAAGAATAAATCTGTGGTCCTGTCACCCACAGGGCGTGAGTTAGATAAACCAATCAAATGACGAGGACAAATTGACTGTTGACAAAACCCACCCATGGTTGGTGTTTATTCCATGTCTATCCGCATGATTCTTGCCTAATATCTCCCATGTAATCTGTAAACGGCTTGAGAATGAATTATTGAAAAACAACTGTTTCGCCAAATTGGACTTCAATAAGATACGACGGGTATTAGCCAGACATATTCCAATGTTGCTGATTTCTCTGTGGAGGTTGGGACGAATTTCTCTTACTATTTTGATTCATAAAGACGTTTGAATCGGTGCTGCCTTTGGGCTGTTGGCTTCTGGGCATTGACAGCAATAAACAATATGGATTGCTTCCCATGAACAATTGCGTTCACTTCTAGAAATCGTTCACACGGGAGTTTAACGGACTGGAATATGCAATCCGGAATCAAAAGTAACTGTCTTTGTAAATTAACACAATTAATTCCGGTAATCAGTCGATCACGTAACTGAATTTGTGACTGGTGGCCCAAATTGCACCGAGAAGCCTGAGTTTGCATTTGCAAATAGAAATCGTGGATGGCCTGCTGATCCTCACGGACTAAGAAATGAAATTCCACTGGTTCCAAAACTTCGAAATTAGCTGGCTGCAAACGTCGAAGAAGCAAATCCCTGAGGACTTCATACGGGGGAATTAGGGAAAGCCATTTTTTTACAAGAGAATAACCATCCTTTCCGATAACAGATAAGAAATGAGCTGTTTATTTCTCAGAATCCACTTTTTTCGCGTCAAGCACCAGATTTTGAATCGTTCCAAGTAATCTTCAACTTCACGGTACTTTCCATGAATATTTAGAGGTTCGGAGACATATGAATCCATAGCGGGTTTTATGACCGCGACGCCAGATGTGGTAATTGAGAATTGGACTAAAGCACTCGTACTATTCGCGATGAACGCAATATCGCTCCTACTCGAACTATTTGCAACTGAAGATCAATAACACCGCCTGAATAGGCATACACTCGAACTCGTACTCCGCGCAATCGCAATGTACATAGACTTGCAGATGCAATAAAACCATATGAAGTACTGTCATTAACAATCGCCACCGAGCCTTCGGAATATTTACTCCATTCCCCCTTGTCCGTTCGTTGGGAGCCATCACAAACATGTCCTTGGTTTTCATTCCTGGTGGACTTTTCAATGAGGTTGCCAACGGATCAGTGTCATCAAAACCTTTATCGCAGAACTTTTGGAGGTTATTATCAATATCCTGCAAACTGTCTACTGCATATGCTCTAAATTTACCCGACCGGCTGCTATCCAACGTACCTCATACGACCTAATCTAAAGGAGTGTGGTCAGCGTAAGGGTCTCCCTTAAAACCCCTTCGCTGTCCTAAAATCCGTGCGTTGAAAGAACGTCTAAACCAAATAACACTCTGATCACTGGGTCTGAAATGGGTTCAAGTTTTATTCTTTTCAAGTAGCCCCACTAGAACAATTCTTCCTGAATTGGTGCCGCTTGTACGTCCAGAACTGATGGAACAGTACGGGCGCCCTTCACTCTGATCACGTCTCTAACATCCAGAGACGGCGTCCATTTTGAAGGTTGCGTGTGAAGTTTATGTAGACAGTCAGGACAGTTTTTAGCAGTACGGCACAAATCGTCGTTTAACTGTGGCCACCAACAAGTGAGAAAGGCAAGAGACTTCATTTTTGCAATGCCTAGGTGTCCCGAATGCAAATCTTGCAAAACAGCAGTCAGCAATGAAGGAGCTAAAATGATTCTGTCTTTAAAACACAAGATACCACCACAAGTCACCAAAATTTCTTCGCGTCGTTTATAGGATTCAGGAAATCGACGCCGAGCATTTGCTCGCCATCCATGTCGAACACAAGATAGCACAGTAGTACTTCTTTGTTTCATCAACTAGATCTGGCCGACTAACGGGTAGAGGCTGCGTAAGCGAGACAAGTAGTCCGCATGTGGAATAGATTGTGCTTTGCAATGCTGAATGTCATAAGAGTATACCGATAAAGCGACACTCCAGCTCTGAACCATGGCTGCCGAGGATTTAGCCAATGACCGGTAGGGATTATAGATAAACTACAAAGCTTCGTGATCAGTGGTAATGGTGAAGTGAGTACCGAACAAGTACTTTTGCAGACGAGTAATGGCCCAATAAACAGTTAATGCCTCACGTTGCGCTTGTAAATATCCGCGTTCAGCGGCACTGAGTAGGCGAGAAATGCACAAAACTGGATGACCCTCTTGTTCTAGCACGGCGCCGATTCCGGTAGGAGACGCGTCCGTAATAACAGTCGGAGAAGCATGAAAAGAAACCGTATGAACTGCAGCATGAGTTGACAAAATCGTTAATAAATCACGTGAGCATTGTTCATGCACCGAAGGCCGCTGGAAAGTCTGTTGGGAGGGGAGATCGCATAAGGGTGCAATTTTAGTGGCAAAATTGGAAATAAATTTAGAGTAATACTGGAGAGAGTCTAGTAGAGAACGTAATTCAACAGATGATCTGGGAGAGGGCGCATTGGACAACGGAGCAAAACGGTTGGGGTCATGGCGAAAACCGTGCGCACCAACCAAATAACCCAGACAAGTAAACTCAGAAGTGGAGAAAACACACTTATCAGGGTTGATAGCTACATCACGCTTCAGGAGTCTGTCCAGCAGTAAAAGCAAACGGTAATCATGCACATCTTTGGTGGGTGCGTACACAATAATGTCATCTTGGTAAGCACAAACACCTTCTAGATCAGAAACCGGAGAATTGATAGTGTCTTGGAAAATATCAAGGAAAACGCTAAGACCAAAAGGGAGAAAATTACACTGATACAAACCAAACGGAGCATTAATGATGGTTAGTTCACTGGACTGCTCGTCAAGTGGAATCTATATAAATGCATCCTTCAGATCAATTTTAGAGAAATACATAGAACCGTGAAGTTGATGGAGAAAGTCCTCAGGTTCGAGAGTGGCACAACTGGACTGTTTCAGTAGCTTGTTCAAGGTAATACGCTAATCTCCAAAGATTCTTGGAGTTTTGCCATCGCGTTTTAGAGAAGTCACAATCGGGATGGCCCATGCTGAAGAACTCACCGGTGTCAATACTTCTTTACGAACCAAATCGTCTAATACCTTTTTCACAGGCTCACGAAGTCCGAGAGGAATAATGCGGCTTTTTGTAAAAATAGGAGACCCGGCAACCTTGAGATGCACAGGATCCATCTTGATACCACCAGAAACTTTAGAACAATCAAAAATTAAATGCCGAATACACGACTGTTGAGAATCGGACAGAAAATTCAATGAAACACACATACGACTCATGGAGTTCAAGCCAATGATGGAAATACCCGTGTCAATTACAAGAAAAAAGCACCTATGGGTATTGGATTGTTCATCGGTAAGAAACAACTCACATGAACCAAGTACATGTAACGGATGACCAGTAATACCTTTGACTGAAATGGATGTGGGTTGGAGCTGTACGGGAGGAATAATTCTCTGAATAACCTTCTGAGAAATAAATGAATCAACACTGCCGGTGTTCTTGAAGAACGAATTTCGAAAAGGACGATTACCAATAAACGAGCCGATAATGTGAAGGGAGTTGTCGGAACTAACAATAGATAAAGCCAGAGACTGGAAATCTGAAGGTAAATGACAGTTTTCGGACGGACGTGCAGTGAAGCATGTCTTTTTACTTCTACATACCGACTGAATATGACCCACCTTACGATTGTGACACTTCGCGTTACGGAATCTACAGGTCAATCGAGAATGTTTCTGACCACAAGAATTGCAAGTATTCCACTGCTTGCTTGACTGAACTGGTCAAGGGTGGGAATTTTGGCCGAATTGACAGCCTGGAGGAATGTGCTTCACTTGTCTCGATGACGGATTTGAAGAGGACTTCTGATTTTTCGTGCTGAAGAAAACTGGGGCCTCGTTATTAACCAAGCCACGAACGTCTTGATGTTGCTCACAAAAGAGTTTGGCGGATTGGAAAGTACATTCGTGGAGGAGAAGTATTTGCTGCAACTCAGGACAATTGATGCCGGTAATTAATCTGTCCCGTATTTGCACCACGAGTTGGTCACCGAAATTGCATTTGGTGGCCTGTGTTTGCAGTTGCAACACAAAATCCCGTATTGACTGATTGGTGCCTCGCATCAATAAGTGAAATTTTGCTCTTTCAGCAGCTTCGAAATTCACAGGTTGAAAATGCCGCAGAAGGAAAGCTTTCAAGGATTCGTAAGGCAAAGACACTAGAGAACTCGGAAAAGCCAGATTCTTCACGAGGGAATAGGCATTCTTTCCATGGACTGTCAAAAAATGCGCAGCTTTCTTCTCATAATCCAAGGATTTACGAGTCAAACACCATCTTTTGAACATCTCGATGTAATCCCTAACCTCCCGGGCACTGCTGGTAACATTCAAAGCCTCCAAATTACAGAAGTCCGTTTTTGGAACTGACGGCGACGCCAGATGCTATGATCGATACTAGCACTCGAGCACTAGTACTATCGCAACGAACGCAGTGAGTGCTCCGACCCGAACTAAATGCACGGAATGAATGAGAACACCGGTTTAAATGGAACTCAATTCGAAATTGTACTCTGCACAATCGTTATGTACAAGGATTTGAGTGTGTAGTAGAACAACACAACGGAATATCATTAACGCTCATCATAACAACTCTCAAGCTAACACCAAGACCCGTGGGAAATAGTTGACAAGACGCGCTGAGGACCGAAACTTTGTTCATCTCACGCAAAAAATGATGATTTCGGCGGTTGCAATTTTGTGCTTCACGGAGCCTCCTAAAATGACATCCATCAGCAGGATGCCCTGGAGGTAAGCAAATAAAACCAGCCTTGCATCGAGACAAACTCTCAACGGCCATTGAGAGACAATGGTTGAAAATATTTACAGTCCTCTAAGTTATGTCTGCCATGGCACTTAATGCAACTAGCATCATTTATGGGCATTGCTTAGGATTTATGATTCAAACCTTCCTCCCTATCAACATCTAAGGCATTCTTTCGCTTACGGAGAAAACAACCTTATCTATTGCCTTGCAAAAGTGCCTTAGTATAGTGATCAGCCGATCACGTCCTGTCTATCGCTTGTTTGACTGTACGTTTTGCGCACGCGACAACCGCGAGCGCTAATTCCCACACACTTCCTCGGCACACGCCAGTGTGCTGTCTCTGTACTCAGGCCCTGTAAGAATGCACGTGGTTGGCACTCCACGGTCTTTTCCCGTTGACTTCATCGACGAACGCGATCGTAGAAGCTGAGGGAGTGAGCCCTCCAATATTAGCTCTTACAAACCGACATAGATCGCGAAACCTTGTTTCTTTGTCTATCTGGTAGATCTAGCCGGCCCTTTTCACCTAATTGACGGCCATGTACCGGGACACCTTACTCAAAACTGCCTCTAAGGTGTGAACCGAATTAAGGTCACTCAAATATCCTGGTTTCTCCAATGCATCTGCGCAACTGCTCAACTTGCTAGCATACGACAACAAGGCGCTCGGATCTCGAGCAATTAATTCCGGTATGGTTATTTTTATCCAGCGTGTAATGTACGACCAAAACATTCTCTTAATATGCCTCTCACTGGCTGATAACCTTCAATAGCTGGATAAAGTAAACAACCTCGAATAGCCTCTTTCGCTTTTCCTTCACAACACTAAAACAAATGGTTCAAGTGCTGGTCATCATCCTTTACTCAGCTGTCGGTCTGAATCTCAAATTGGGGAAAGAACGGAACATACTGTAAAGTTGAACCATCAAACTTAAGAATTTTACATTTAGGCAATTCCACTCTTACTAGCAGCCGGCTTAGCCCATCCATATCACCAAACGGATCAGATTTACCAACAAAACACACGTCATCATCGTGGCTCTCACTTGCCTTAGAAATGCTGGCATCTAGTATAGACAATCGAGTGTGGACATCACCGTCAGTCCGTTTTCCAACGGATGGCTGCCCCAAAACAACCTTACCACTATGTCATCTAAGCGCCTCAGAGACCCTTCGTTTGGCTTTAGCCACCCTACGCATAGTCTCAGTGGCTTCCACTTCTATTTGAGCACTTTCCAATTCTAGTTCTACCTCCTCATGAACGTTTGACAAATCAACGCCAACACCAGAAGTAGAAGACTTACCGATGGGCGGAGTAAAGACCATTTCAGCTGCTGGCTCACAATCAAAATTATCCTTATTATCTAATCCCATCGTTAGCGGCAGAGGATTAAAGACGAGCAAGTCAACAACTCGAAACAACAAGAAAGAGTTGGAAGGGAAAAAATTCACCGTCGGGAACGCACAAGCACGGCAGAGATTTCACAAAGGGGCCAGTTTGAGGCCGCCAACAACATTCAACGAACAGTAACCGCAGGTCGACTGATCCAAAAGCAGCAAAGGATTGAAAAAAGCTCCTCGATACAGTAGCCAGATACTGTATGATCGCCTGGAAAGCTAACCTTTAGGTTCAGTGAACAAACAGATGTTTGTTACTTCCGAACCAGGAATTAACGAAATTCGACAAGTCCGACCCAACAAGAAAGGAAGGTTTATAAAAATTAAGGAGGTATCTAAATACGGAACAAAAACAAACGAGGGCTCTAAATCGTACTTGGCTGTGCACGTTCCCAAACTAATCGTAAGAATGGAACAAATCAACATTGCTGAATGACCGAGAACCAAAAGTCCGAACAGTTCGTAAAGAGACAGGAAATTGAAGCAGTTAAACAAGAAGTGGAGAAAGAGAAGGAATAGCCACTTCCAATCAACTAACTGAATTTATTGAACCTATACCCCATACGCAACCCGCTACGACGCGTCAGCGGTCGTAAAAGACCTTTGGTTTGACTCCGTTCTCGAGGGCTGTCGATCGTAGACTCCTGCTTTTTAACCACTTGCAATGAACGACTAACCCCGTTGTTCTACGGTAAATCAGAACACGGGGCTCTCGTAGAGCACGCAAACATGCATGCATTTCATCTGTGCCAGACAAAGACTACGCAAGCAATACGGATAAATTAACCAATCATTTTACGTTAACCTTGTGAGTGGACATAAACAACCAATCATAGTATATCGGGGAAAGGTGGAGTAACAGAACGACGCGAATATTTGATTGATCGGGTGAACCGACCCAGAGTCACAAACCAGAAGACAAACGGGGAACTTATCGGAAGCATCCCTCGGCAGATAAAAATCAGACACACGGACTTGCAAATGGGACGCAGCAGGATCCCATGCAATCAACACAATGGCCCATGTGAGAGGCCACCGATCAAGTCGTCAACCGGAACCATTGAACCAGCCAAACAGAAACGGTGCAAAGGAGAACCATGCTAATCTTCACTGGCAACTGACGAGAAAGCAGCTGAAAAGCTCAGAGAGCCGGCGGATCAATTTTGCTTCTGCGCGGTCCGCAAAAAAGGCTATATAAATGATTGACATGTTTCATGGACTTGACTTGCCTGGCAGCCCAAACGGATATCCTCGCCCATCTTTCCTTCTTCGTTACAATAGCGTGGTAAGCAAAAGAGACGATGGTCAGGGGGAACATCTGATGAATCGCATGTATGCAAAAAAATGAAGAGAACTCCACTCCCGCTCCATGTGTTCGTACTGCGCTCAAAGGGTTTCCGAATTCGTGAAGAACTACGTATGGCCTATTGACCAGCACCAAGTTGTTCAGAGAGGATGGTTCAAGAAACTGCTCCAGCGCGCTTCCCGGTGTGGAGCTGACGGGCGGTAACTTCCCTGCCCTCCGCTAGTTCACATGCCCCTGATCCCGGAACACTCTTGATTGATATTGGTGGTGAGAAGTTTGCTTTTCCCTTTCGTTCTATCTGATTGCCCAAGCGAATGTAAGTTCTAGGACTCAGCCTTTCCGTTGTTCTCGTGTAGGTACTTTGATAACTCTGTCTCAAAAGCCATTCAGATCCCGTTTTGTCCCCGTTCTGATGTGCCGCGTTAAGCTTCGGACGTAGAGCCCTCCCAAAAGTAGCTTCTCCCGGAGTCTTACCTGTAGCCTAGTGATAGCTGGTGCGATTTGTAAACAGCCCTTGAAGCACGGAATCTTCCCATGAGTCTCCGCGTAACTATGATGTTTGAATATTCACTTTCAGTGAAAGGCTGAGGCGTTCTACCATTCCGTTGCATCAAGGATTATGCAAAACGGTTCGTAAATGTACGGTGTGATCACTATAGGTTGCTCTAGTGACTGAGATGTCATCTGAGTAGGTGTAAACCCTATTTAAACCTTGGTAGACCCGATCTATAAAGGGCTGGAATGTTTGTGCTGACTTGCCAAGACCGAATGGTACTCGGAGAAACTCAAATATGTCCAGCGATGTGATCACAGCTGTCTTTGGTATGCCACTAGGACCGAAGCAAATTTGCTTGCATGCGCGAACCAAATCTATGCGACTGAAAATCGTTCAACCACTTAAATTTGCTGTGAGGTCTTGGATATGTGGAACTGGGTAGCGGTCGGGCGCGGTGCTATTGTTTAGGGCCCGATAATCGCCACAAGGTGGCTCGATAGTGCCAAGATCCAGCTTGTGCTGAAACTCGGCCTTGGTTTTTTTAATTAGTCGGATGCTAAGCGCCTGGCGCGGCAATGATCCAGTGAACCAAATGTGTTTATATGGTGCAGTACTTCGATCGACACCCGTGGTAGCACGTTAGAAGATTGCAATAGTCCAGAAAACTCGCGCATGAGCTACTGGCATCCATCTGTAACTAGAGGAGTGGCGAGGACTGGAGAGAGTGATGGTTCCGTTGACGGTGTACAACTAGCTGGGACGTTGGTAGTCTTACCCACAAGGCGAAAACCGGAAGGATCAACCATGAGTTTGAAAAGTTGAGGAAATGCGGTCCCAATGATCGAACGAAGAAGGTCAGCAATAATAAACACCATTGTAGATTACGGCACAAACTGATGTTCATTGTGGGTGAACGCTTACCAAAAGTCTTTATGGGGGTCTTGTTACCTAGGACCAACTTGATGTCTGACTGACTGAGGAAGTATGTGGAGTAGGGTTAAATAGTGCTTACCTGTGCGCCAGTGTCTACTAAAAAGGATGTTCCGCATATGATGTCGGTTATTAAGAAATATTCTACTGCGAGTGGAAAGGTCTGACACGGTTTTCGCCTGCACCGGTCAGCTTATGTACTTCCGTGGTACTCAGATTGGTACGTGGAAGACTTGATGCATTTTCTTGTTTTATCACCGTGGTTGCGGTGACACCAACATAAGCCGGGATTTATAGGGCTAAGCTACCATGAACGGTTCGGGTTTTCTTGCTCTGCGAGATACGAAATTTGATCGCGATACTTTTAGCGCGATTACCTGGGAGGACAGTAGCTCCATCTGCTTAGACAAAAGCTCCATTGCTTTAAAATGGTCTACTTCAGGGTCCTCAGATATGTGTTGCACAGAGTGTGAGGTTTCTCGATTTCCCGCGCCCTCTTGTCCCAACGGTGGACCGCACGCATTCAGTCGACAAGAGAGAAGACCGGCATAGTTTGAGGTGTATTGTTGGTTCAACTGAAATGACAGATCAGGGGAGGCTAGCTAGCTAGAGCCGAACCAGTGAGTAGGTGATGCGCCACGATTCCAGAACTGGGAGGACGAGTTATGTCCATGAGCCATAGCCGGAAATCATCAGATCCACTCAAATAAACACCACTCAAACAGTCAGTCCCCTAATTAGAGTGAATGTATTTATTGTTATAAATGTGTGTGGTGTCACCGATCAGTCTTAACTGATCCGTGGCGTGTGTCACAGCGTGACCAATAAAAATCATCCAGGCAATTTCGGAATTCCGTGAAGAAACTGCCTATGACTTAGTTGTGCTCGTGGATGATTTGCGCCTGATGCTGAGTCGCTTCTGAAATCAGGTAACCTAGTGACCCTAGTAGCCATGAGGTCGCAAAGGTTACTGGTAACTGATTACCTGATGCTGAATTGAGATGAACTCCTGGGGAGCATCTAAATTTCAATTGCGATCAAGACTCACTGGCTCGAAAAATGATTTGAAGATTTTGATTTTTGTCACTCCGAAGAGTCGCTACCAAGGCATGCGCCTGTACCCAATCAGCCGCTTCCACTAATTCATCTAACGTTGATTTATTCCCCAAAACAGCTAAGATAGCTACTGTGTTAATGGCAAGCGCTTGCATCCAAAGCAAGCGTAACATCGTATCGTTAACTTTCAGGACGGGAACCTGTCCCCGCATAAAACGGAGAAGCTCCGTCGGTGTTTGGGCGCCACGTTCACCGAGCTAGATGCTGGACACCAGTTGTTTTAGCCGACGTTCTGCTGAGGTGCCAGTATGGCATCCCGCCTATTGTACGGGTTCTCTTCGGGTAGATTCCGTACGATATTTGTGTCTACTGGAGCTGGAGTCGGTGGCATGCGCCCCACCAGATGTGTAAACTTGGTAGATTGGTTGGTTATGCGAGTTATTCAAAATTGTGCTTCTACTTGAGCCAGCCAGAACTCTGGGTTCGCGGGTAAGAACTCGGGAATCTTCATGTGTACTGAGGCCATGCTGGACTGTCCTACGTCCACTACATCTCTACCGTCTAGTATTGATGCCTCCTGCAAGTTATCCATTTTCAGAAATGAACTGAACTTAAGGTAATATGAAGTTTTCCAGAAAAAAATGGTCAGGTTATTCAACGGGATTCTGAAGTGCTTTTATCAGATAATACGGTTAAAATCAGGTAAAAATAGGATAATGGGACGGATTCAAGTCAGTGATGAAAAGTCTGAGGGAAATTGAACAACGTCACCTAAGTGCCGAGATCACGTCGGGCTCATCAATATGGCACACAGAGTTAACGAGACAAAAGGCATACGGATACGGTAGATAACTACAGCCACGAATCAAATCATGCTTCGCTAGCTGTCAGAAAACCAAAGTTGATCCAAAAAGATGTTTATGAGAACTTACAGGGCTAAGAGTACAGAGAGAGAGAGGATCAGGGAGGATTCACAAGAGCTTGTGTCATACTGGCAGTCGAACTAGGAACAGCTTGGTTCGCAGTGATAAAACAATGTTCATACACGGGGTGATAATTAGGAAGACGGTTGCCAGAAATGGATGCAGTATCACTACAACTTCAACGGGAGAAAACACACGCGGCCACCAAACCCATTCTCTAATCCGCCAGTGTGTCCCTGTTATTCCAGGATGTCCGCCATGAGCACATAATATAATTTCTTGTTTTAGAGAGGAATCTTGATCAACGCACGACACATTTGTCTATCACTGAGGCATCCTCCTGCAGATAGTAGTTTATCTTGAAAAATGCCATCTTTTGGAGGTCATTCACCCTGAAAGTACTGTTTGACCTCCTGCAGTTCACTGTCCTCCGATGTTTTCTGACGCAATCTCTCTCATTACAGCTTGAATTCTGAAGTCATCCATCGTACCAACTATTTCAGTTTCAATCGCATCGTTCGCAATTTCACGATCATTTAACGGCAAACGTGAGAGTGCATCCGCAACCTGATTTACAGACCCACTTCGGCATCTTATTGCGAATTCATAGCAGAGTAGTCTCGCATACCAACGATTAATACGAAGTAGCATGTGACCTTTATTCTCACCAATCAGAAGCGTAGTTAAAGCTACATGGTCACTTTGTAGAGTAAAATGTATACCGGAGAGATATAAATCCCATTTTTCACCAGCCGAATACCTACTTTTGCACTCGAAAGCGCGCTTATTGCGTACTCTCAAACCTTTTCTTGTCCACTTTGAATTCGGGACAGGACAGCTTCCAGTCCAACATCCGATGCAGCCGTTGAAACGAAAGTGTCACATGTTTCATCAAAAATGCTGACAATCGGAACAGATGCCGTCATTTGTTTCACACTCAGAGGCATCACGCTGAATACTGGTCCGGTAAAATGGAACGTCAGCCCTCATCAGTGCTCATCGTGGCTCTACTACAGTGGCTAAATAATAAGAACAAGGACCTAGAAAACATTTGATTTGAATTAGTGTAGTAGGTTCCGGTACATTCAGGATCCCTTTCGGACTTTCAGTGTTGAGACGAGTCTCCCAAGCTCCCGTTCAGGCGCGCGTTGGGCCACTTTGGACTAACTTCGGGTGACATCATTAAAGACGTTCGGTATCGCTACCTGGGCCAAATTGGGAGCAAGTTGGGCGTAGCCCAAAAGTTCGAAAAAATCGCCGGAAAAGGGGACTCTTCCTCTTCCTAATCCATTTTAACTGCCCGTTTCTTAGTTTATTTGCCCATCATCCATCCTTTTGATCGAAACCACGAACTTATCACTAATTAGAAAAACTTCGTTTGTGAAAATCACTAAGTTTATTATAAAAATGGTAAACTGAAAACTTGTACAAATTTGCAATTCAAGGGCTGCTTCATTCAGAATTGTCGGAAGATGTTCACAATTCTTGTGTTACGTGGTCAAGGCGTCTGAAACATCAAGACGTAGAAAGGTGAGGAAACGTTGGACAACAAAACATTTTCCAGTGCAGGTTTCAAAGATAGTTTGACTGAAAATTGTTTTCAGCAAAGCTGACTAACACCTGATAATGTGTGTATCCAAACAACTATAATCAATGATACAGGAAAATATCAAATAAACTATAAATTAAATCCGGGGAACATGTGGAGTTGGGATTTATGATAAGTTGTTACTAATCTTTAGAATGCCTAAAGAGGTGCTGATTATGTCAGATGGATAAAGCAGTTCCGAAAGAAAAAGCAGCGTGGCATTCATTTCGAAGGAAAAGTTACCTTAGGCACCTGCTTTCTCGTCTTGCTTCGCCCTGATTTCTAGGTTTGACAAACCAACGCCCTATGTCTTTTACCAACAGACACCAGTATCTCAGCAAACCTTGGGATGGAATGAACAGCGTCTGGAGTTTGATCAAAGACAACGGATTTCATTGGCCTATCCTTGACGTCAACAATCAACCAGTTATGAACGGCTTTTCGAGGAGCATTCCCAAACCAGTAGCCGGTTAACGGCACTCCGTTCCCAATGGGTGCCGTCTGTAGCCAAACTCAAATGCCTAATCCAGAAAAGTGATGAAGAAAAACGTAAATTTATGTGAAAGTGGGGATAATTGGAACAACGGCGTCATAGGGATTACAGGGAAGCGATAAAAATTTACATGTGGTTGTTTGAAAGGGTGCAGTGAGTGTTTCCCATAGTACGACATTCACGGACAGACGATTTGACGGCAAACTGTGTGAAAACTTGTCAAAAACATTAAAACATTGAAAAGGTCTATCATCGATCAAGTTACCACTTTGCAGGGATTTTATTGGTAATGATAATTTTGTCTGGTTGCATAGTACGGTGAAAAACACATACAGAGCATAGGCTGAATGCGTATGGCACGAACGGGAATCAAAATATCACCCGGAGCAATATTACCTTCATTTCGGAAAGCATATTGCTGACTTCATGAATTCTTCGGTGTGGTTATTCTGTCGGTTTTGCGAGTCTCTTGCTAAACGATCTGAGTTTTCCCCAAGTGCGAATCATGAGGGAATCCGATAGCAGCGTCTCACAACCGTGGTGTACGGGGTGTTGTCCTTGGGTAACGCAAAATACCTGGCAAATGATGGCTTAGCGCGTGCAGCACGTCACGACATTGCCTCGTGATTAGCATGGTAGTTATAAAATCATCGGATGAGGACTGTAAAAGAGCATTCACGTTGATTTCGGCACACACGGTTATTCCAAGCTGTACTTCTCGACCAGCTGATAAAATTAAATTAATACGAATACGCTGACCAGCATGGATGGTCGACTTCGATGCGCCGGTTGTGAGTAGACAGCTGCTTAGTAAATCTAGACCCCAAATCGGCTGCTGCCCCCAACTCTTGTGGCTCTACTTCAACAGCATGGACACCAGGAGTAAGTGTACGTATCATGAATTAGGAATAAAGAAATATTTGACAACTTTTGGTTTTCTTAGCATATCTATTGAATGTGATTCAGGCCACGAAATCCAATGCTCTTATTGTGTCGCCTCGCCACAAATGAAGCATTTTGCACTGAGGACTTTCTGGCGGCTCCGGTAACCCTCCTACCTAGTCTCTTTACGTATAACAATGTATTCTGATTCCCAGAATCCGAAGACGAACGACCAAAGTTATAAAGCGATTAGTATTCAATATCGCATGAATTTCACAAAAAACACCACAAAACAACAATCTCAATGTTCAAAGATAAATATGCATGTATACTTGTATATGCATATATATATATATATATATATATATATATATATATATATATAGAGAGAGAGAGAGAGAGAGAGGTGGAATCATGTACGGAGAGGTAACAATAAACCAGAGTAAAAAGAAACTGTAAAAATGCGTATTAGTTACCCCTAGGAATGGTGAATCACTTTTCCCCGTGAAAAAACCGAACAGTATATCCTATCATCTGGAGTCATTTTAGCCCACTGTTCACCCAACCGCACTGGGTCTTGTGCTGCTTGGGCAGTCGCTTGTGCTTTCGTGGTCCCGGTGCTGGACGGGTTTTCACGTACTGTCTGCTAGGGAGACAGCCATTTATTGAAAGATGTGTCAGAACATACCCTTAAATCAACAGCGTCACAGTTGGCTAGGCTGTGGCAGACTTTTCGCTGGAAGTGAAAGTCCAACTGTCCCATCATCACATGTAACACAAGCCAGGGAAGCATGGCTTTCATAAGTGTTTTTATGCTTTGATAACTGCTTTGTCGTGACAGATGGTAGTCGGACGAAGTTTCAGTTACCATGGCTAACCTTACCCAAGACCAAGTTTAGCCGTGGTAACCAGCACGTCGACTGACTGTTGTCATTTCCGACAACGCCGTTACCAGACAGGTAACACTCACGTAAAACATCACATGGTGCGTCGTTTTGTCCGTCACACTCCAAAACGATTTCGGCTCTGATACAACAAGCATGGCTTTCAGTTCAGAAATACGTTGATCAGGTTTGTTAAATAATCTCGCGAGACAGAGGTACAGCAGAACGTCTGCACTCTTTTGTAAAGGCAAATAAGTTTATAACTTGACTCAATGGAAGAATTAGGAAAGTATTTTAGGTCACAGTGGAATCGGTGTGAATGGTCGGTTCATACTTTTTGCAGGCAGTTTGTGACAATTGATGGAAAGGTGCGATACCAGGTATTGAGACAAATGTGGCTGCAAGGTATGCTTCTGCATCTGGAAATACGCTTGAGGGATATGGATATATTTTCAAAGCTATTTACAAGTTGACACTAAAGATAACAGCTTAGAGGCGAGGGCGATCTCTGCGTACACCGTCCCTTTCCAGGACAGAAAAGAGAAAAACGACGCTTTGGTGGATTTAGCAGTTTTGCTAATTGTCCTGTTAGACTGACAGAAGATGCGAAACCTGCCAAGCTGCTGACCGGAGCTGACGAGACAACTGCGTCATGTTTCCAGAAAGGCTCGGAAAAACTAATGGCTACGAAACAGTCAATTGAAGGAATTGAAGCTAACCTAAACTCTTGACCCATCAAAGAGACTGATCAACGTTTGATTGACCAGTTTTATGCTATAAAGGATGATTGATGAGAATCAGCCATATTTGGAAAACACAGTTTGGCGAACAAGCTCGTTTTCAGTGATTCATAATCATGCCACTACATCACAATACATTACGGCAAGCTTGTTCGCCAAACTGTGTTCTCCAAATGTGTTCACTGGAAATTTTCCGACAATTATCCATCTGTCAGATAGGTCTTCTCAGAGGGACCCATCTCCTCTGGATTTGGTAAGTACTTTGAAATACATTTGCACCTGACTGTAAGCCAGTTAACGTGGCTATAGAGAATGATGATTAAAGTGAAGATGTAAAACTAAATGTAGATAGTGGAAGGCCTGGTGCCGGAACTGGATGAGCTCCTGAGGAGCGGCTATCATTCTTTTAGCAGAACTAGCCACGGACGCCTATTTATAAATAAGGTGCACCTAAGCTCTCGGCTCGCGATTGCATTTTAAATGAGTTTGGCATTACGGTGTCTCCGAAAAGCCGCTACAATGGAAGATCCACAAAGTTAATGCAACAGAATTCAAGCGTGTGTCGGAAGCTTAATTGAATGAAGTGGGCTACAGAACGTTTTAAGACGTAGTACGTAGAGCCTCAGCTTCCTAACTTTCCCAAAATCGGCTTAAATAGGGTTAGACCATACCAGTTTCCATCTTGGGACTGCGTTCTTATAGGTGTGCACCGCAATAACGCTGGGAACATGGAAAGAGCACACAATATTCTCCAAAGCAGAACCAGATTTCAGTCGAGAAATAGAACACGAAATGATGGAATGAAACTTGAACTTCTGCCAACGGAAGGGCAAAAGCACAAGAAGTCTGCAATAAGATTCAACAAACAAGTTCGCAATTCATTTAAAGTCACTACATCCACCGCGACTCGAATTAAACTTTGGACTTCTGTAGTTTAGCGGCTCTTAGTTACGAAATCTTTCGGAGCTTCGAACTTGTTCTACTTGATCGTTAAAATCATTCTCCTCTGAAATGGACTCAGAAACTTCAGGATTAGTACAAACGGAGATTGGTCCAGAAATTGGCATATTAATAATAATTTGATCTAATTTTCTGCCAAGTGCATAACCATCATTCAAGCTAAGAATAGGAACAAGTCGCTGATCTATTTGACCGAGTGCAACACATCTCCGGTGACCCAGTTCGTTCCCTCGATCGTTAACTGCTTTAGTTGGTTCTAAACTCAAAGCCTTTGTCGCCGAGACTCGGTTCTCCAACATCATAGCCGAACTCTCGTCCGTAGTCGAATGAATAGCTTTGCGGTACTGCACTAAAAGTTGTCAACAATCCTGTTTACCTCGTCCAAATGTACTGGCACGTGCAAAGAAGACTGCACTCATTAACTTCCGAACGGACTTCTCAACTGCGCCCTTCGACTGTGGATACCTAGGTGGAGTTGACGCATGACATTAACCCGATGACTTCAAACAGTCAGTCACAATCTCGACTGCGAAATGAATCGCATTATCGATAACGACTGCACATGGAACGCCCTCCAGACTGAAAGTTTCGTGGAGAGCCGTAATGGTAAAATCACTGGTTGGAATGATGATGAAGTACACTTCTGGTCCCCGACAGTACGAATCATCGTGGACCAGTGTACAATACTTCCCCATAAAGGGCTCATAGCAAGTACCTGTACATTTCCGACTGTTTCTGTGATCTTCAGCGTCCCTTGGTGCAATACTCCCTTGTGCAGACGTTTTAACGTAAAACAAAGGCACACCTTTTTCGAACCCCACCACCGGGCAATACAAAAATGCTGCCTGTAAAGCCATTGACACGTTATTGATTGAACAGACTGAATCGGTTACTAATAAAATCTGTTTCCCCAATTCACTCCAGGAAGAAGGCAGCTCAATGCATTAGATGCGGAACAGACGGAAGATGAGTTGGCGGTGGCGCATGAACACAATGTTGAAGAAGGGGATTGAAGGCCAGATTAAAAACTTGACGAGTGTTGAATTTATGTGTGCCTAGGATTTAATATTACAAATGTCATTGTTGGGTCGCGCTATGTTCTTCCTGTGGCTAGTTGTTATATATTCGTAATCGCCGTGTGTTTGGAGTCGAAAGGTGAATTCATTGTGTGCTTAACTTTGGAACGATGGTGTCCGTGTAAATCGATAGCGCTAACCTGTCTAAGTCCGTATTTACGTTACAGCCAGTAAATCTTTCATTCTGGCACACTCTTACCTTCTGACTTGAAGTGCCTTGGAGTTATATCAAACAAATCTAAATGTGAGAAATAAGCCATGTTAGAAGCTTCAGCGGTGTGGCTTGGCACTCCCCTCAACACCATCCTGAGGGGTTCGACAAAAGGTTGTCAGACTGCACTGAACTGAAAATACTGGAGGACATTGGTTCTCTGGCGCTCACATCCCAATTACAAGACAGGTGGCCAACTGTGAGTTTGTGTCACACCTTTTGTTTCATTTTAATTCCTAATGTACATACCCTTTTGCCCTTCTTCTGAACACTCTCCTCCGCCTATCCTAGTTGGCTAGTGTCTTCTTAGATAGTAATGACACGAACTTAGTGTACCATATAGACTGATTACTACACTGCAATGTTCTGCCAGGGCTCCGAGAACATCGGTCATGGGGTCCACCCTGATGGTTGTGAAAGAGCTTCATGCATGCATTTACCACATGATCTAGTAATACGACACAAATCGCCGTTCAACTCCGGACAGCAACAAGTAAGTCGAGCAAGGGACTTGACCTCGATACTCAAGGATCGGGAAAGCATTTCTTTCAAGACTATGGCGCGTGACGGTCGGGGCCCAGCAATTCTGCCACTCAAACATGGAATACAGTCATCAGTTACAAAACTTTCCTCACGATATGTATGGAACCTCTGAAACTCGCATTTAATAGCAATTATCGAACCTCGTCGAACACAACTGATGACTGCAAGGCAGTATTTCTTTGTGTCATCGATAAGGTGCGACCGGCTAACCGGTAGTGTCTGTGTGAGAAGACAGCTGTACGTGGGAGGTTCTCCTGACTGAGTGCAATGCGACAATTAATTCAGGTACGAAAAGGATCGTGCTTTCATACGATAAGAGTCTTATGAGTAAGCGACATTCCATAGCTGAACCATAACTGCCGAAGATTTTGCAGAGAACGGTGTGGAGTGTAAATGGACGTAAGGGCTTTATGGTTGGTCACCGTAGTGAAATAAGAGCCGAAAAAACATTTGGGCTTGAGAGTAACAACCCAAATTACAGCTAGCGTTTCACTTTGATTTTGGGAATTTCCGCTATCGGCAGAGCTTAGATGTCCAAAAATACACAAAACCGGTCCACCGTCCTGGCCTAGAATGGCTCCAGTGCCGGACAAATGTGGCAAAAACGAACGAAGAACAACATCTGTTGACGGAAAATGAAGTAAGCTACGTAGGCTGTGCTCGTGCACTAATCATCAATTAGATGTCTTTCGAATGATAATCAACGGCCAGTTTTGGCTGAAAAATTTTGAATAAATTAGTAATAATACTGGAAAGAACACCAAAGTAAACGTGATTCAACTAGACTTTTAGGTGAACGGGTATAGAAGACTTTCGAGTGCGGCTATTTGGTACTCCGGATACCCGGTACTAACTAGATCCCGAGAATCGTCTAAGAAAAGGGGAACACCCCAAAAGTCCCGAAGCGTACCAAAAGACGGTAAAAGCCAGTGGAATAGGTGAAGGATGGTTTGTGTTGAAACAGTGTCATTCACGTTTACGTTTGGGAGCGAAACCGGACGAGATACTAGCTAAGGGAGCTAAAGGTCCAACCGTCCGCAAGTAGAGTTGTCAAAAAAGTGCTTTGCAATTGGCGGAAACCGCTTGTCCTTACAGCAAGCAGACAAACAACGCCCAGTCCTGTGGCATCGAACAACCTACAAACTGCTTAGAGCTAAGTGCTGACTGGTTATATTTGTCTGTGGTAAATTTTGGTCACAAATTTACACATTCAAACTCAATCATCTCCAGGTAGCTACAGCTGTTCACCAACGAAATCCCTTCTATTGAGAGAATAGCGAAAACTCGAGTCAGTTGAGGATAACCTGGAATGTCTTGACATCTGGTGTTTGACACGGTAAGATGTGAAACCCAAGAAAATCGCTCATTTCTTATCTATTGTTTGTGGGGAAGCTTATTCTCTAGTGGAAAATGTGGCGTTTCCTGGTTCACTCATTTCCCAACCATATGAATTCCCCAAAGAGTTTCTCGTTTAACATTTGCAGCCAGCCAACTTCAACGTTTCTGAACGAGAAAAATTGCATTCATTAGTCCATAAAGATCAGCAGTCCATCTGTCATTTCATTTCGCAACTACAAACTCAGACTTCTTGACGCAATTTTGGCCACCAGTTACAAATTCATTTTCGTGATCGATTGACTGTTTGAATAAATTGGACTGATTTACAACGAAGGTTACTCTTGATTCCGAATTGCACTTTTCAGTCCGCTAAACTCTCACGTGAATTATTTCAAGACCCAGCTGTTCATGAAAATCCATCCATATTGTTTCATTGTACTAATTCCCAGAAGCCAGCAGCCCAAAGGCAGCACCGATTCAAACGTCTTTATTGATGTGAGCAGATTGAAGGCAGCTATTTTTTGTTCGGTTGAGTAAGTCTAGGACCCTGTGATGCACTCACTGGGCTTCAACCCATGGAATTTATCTTTTTGTGTTTTTTCGGATTGCGCAATTGCAACCCCCACGGATGACACTAGTCTCACATATTGAATTTTGACTCAAAAAATACAAAAATTCGCCTCCACCTCACCGGAGAGATCATTGACGACGGAATAACCGTCAATCTTGTGACACGAAGCATTAACGTTTGAATTGCCGCTTTTGTGCAGTTACGTGTCATAAATGCGGTAAGGTTGGCCATATTCAATCCGTTTGCCGAAGTGCTCGGCTGACAGCGCTCAATCTCGTTTGTCTCTTGATTTTCGTTTTCTATCCTTAGCTGTTACCAGCTCGTATTCATCTTGTCATGTTACTCGCACCTATGGATACCTGAAGTATAGAATCGTTCATTTCCAATTCTATTATTCAGCCTTTCCAACCTCCCGTAAGTATTGAACCTGTTAACATTTCCGTGAAGGGTATTACTGGTCACGATTAGCACGTATAAGGGACTTGTGAACTATCTCTAACTGACTCCAACTCCACTACTTATCAATGCTCGTTCCTTGTCATTGACTCACATTTCTCAATTATTGGTCTTAATTACATGAAGAAACTTCACATTTCCTAGTCGTTCTTTTCTGACTGTCATCATTCCCGTCTCCGAAAACCGATTTTCGAATGTTCCAAGGCTTCAGGTGGCATCAAAATGGTGCCCGTTGTTCTCAAGTTATCGAGGCTTCCAGAATTTCTCAAAAGTCGGATATTACCCTAGGGATTGCATGAATTAGTGAAGAAAGCAATCGATCAGTTGGTCGCGAAAGATGTCCTAACACCCGTGAATACGTCTGTCTGGACTACACCAATTGTGACCTTACTGAAGAGTGACGGGAAAACTCCAAAAATTTGTGGAGATTATTGTATTGTCGTGAATACATTCCTGAAGCAAACCAACTGTTCTACGGTGGAACCGGAAGACATTCTGCATCAGTCTCATGGTTCGAAATTCTATCCCAAGCTAGATCTCAAGGATGCATTTCTACAAATACCACTTGACGAAAAATCCCGTGAGTTCACAACAATCACTACAACTTTTGGACTATTTCAATATAACTTTGCACCTCTCGGTCTCAGTTTGTCACCCGGAATTTTTCAAAATACCACTGATTTTCTTGTTTCTGGTTTGGAAGGTGTCACCACTTACGAAGACGATATCATTGTTCAAGTACAAATCAAGGAATTGTACGACGAACCTTCGTGTTTGTTGCTTGAACGATTCCGTGTACAGAATATTGCTATTATTCATGACAAATGTATTTTTCAATCACTCATCCCACGTGTTTGGGATATGTGGTAGACAAACAGTTTTCGACCTGATCCTGACCGTTTTTCTTCTTTATTGCATATATGTTCACCTGTATCTCTTGAATAAATTCGTTCGTTTTTGGGTTCACTACAGTATTATTCCAGATTCATTCCAAACGTTTCTTCCGAAACAGAACCCTTGTTTGACCTTTGTTCACAAAACTCATTTAAGTGGTTGCCTGTACGTGAGTATACGATTCGACAGTTGCTCAATTTCCTTTCTACCAATGTCGTCTTACATGCATTTTCACCCAAGTTACCATCTACTGTCATCACGGATGCTTCTCCCACTGGCATCTGAGCTGTGTTCCGACAGGATGGTCATCCAGTGCTGTGCATTCCTCGTAGACTTAGTTCTGTACAAAGTGGATATTCACAAACACAACGTGAGGCTCTAGCTGTGTTTTGGGCAGTCACTCGATTACGCAAATACTTGTTTAGATCACGCTTCACAATAATGACTGATCAGGAATCATTGAAAATGATTTACGATCCACACACTTCGTTAACGAAATCATCTGCACCCATGGTTCAACGGTGGAATGTTGCTCTTAGCCCATATTCTTACGACATTCAACATAGTAAAGTAGAAGCCATTCCTCATGCACATTATTTATCTCTTTATGCCACTTCTGTGGAAATTTCCTCTGATTGTTCGTTAGTCCAAACACCTCCTTTAAATCGGTCTGATCTGATTCGTGAAACGCGTAGAAATCACCATCCCGTTTATCTTGTGTATGATATGGTTGGGAAGCTGATATCAAAAGTCGATTTCCGGAGTTCTACAAGTGTCGCGAAGGCATTTCTGTGACTTGGGATGATGTTTTGTGTTTCAGTGATCGCATTATTATACCACCTTCATTGCGGTCAGCTGTTCTGGCTGATTTGTATTCGGGTTATCTTGGTATTGAAAACCTGAAATCCTTGGCTCGACTTACCTGTTGGTGGTCTAAGATGAACAGTGATTTATGCCAATTTGCTGAGTGTTGCACTGTTTGTGTGTATAAAAATCATTCCCAACCTTCCAAGTGGACTCAGTGGCCCACGCGAGGCTTGGCAGCGTGTTCATGCTCAGTACTGTGGACCATTCTTGGATAAGTACTACGTCTTCGTTAATATCGATTCGCATTGCAAGTGGCCAGAGGTTAATTTTACTACTTCACCGAGTTCTGATTTCACCACTACTGCTCCTTGAAAGACATTCAGCCGAGAAGGAGTACCATATGCGTCGGTCACTGATAGCTGAAGTAATTTCCCTGCTCAGAAGATGACAGCTTGGCTGAAGTCCATGGGTTGTCATCATGTGTCAACTCCTCTACTTCATCCGCGGTCAAATGGCATTGCTGAAAATTATGTGAGAACATTAGGGAGGGTCACCAAAATCCAGCGTGTTCAACAGAACCGTGGACAACTTCTTAATGCAGTATCGTAATTCTGTCTATTCAGTTACTGGTAGTAGTTCAATGATGTTGTTCAAGAGCCGTACACTATGCAACAATTTTGCTCCAGCTTGATTTCTCTGAAGTTCTTCAGCCCAAAGGGAATGATCTGAGACCGTCAAAAGACAATGTACTTAACCAACTGGGAAATAGACTTCATCAGATTTTGGATTTTACTGAAGATATGTAGACCAAATTTCTGGTAGTAATCCAATTGATTATGATTCGGATCTTCTTGAGTGTTTTCCTGGTGGAAGTGATCTCAGAGCAACTTTCTGTCCATCGGAAACTATCCGAAGATCGGAACGTTTACAGAACAGAAAGCTGTGGTTCCAGAACTTCATTCAAACTTTGTCGGATATGATGATAGTTATCAACGGTACTTCATGTTGTTCCGTGTATCCGCATATATTTGCATATTTTGTTCGTAATTAACGAAGAACACAGCATGCAAGCTAGCAAACGAGTGAATCATCGATAAGCAAACACAAGTAGTAAATGCGATCGAGTGCGGTCAAGCAGGGCCCCTCAGCAGCAGCGAATCAACAAACACGTATGGCTCAGGACAAAAGTCTGAGTAGTTAGAGCAAGTCGTTCGTGGCATGGGTGAAGTCACAGTGATGTGCGTACGTACTTGCGCGCATGCATGTGTGATAGTAGCCGGTATCGAATGTTTGATCGGTAAGTTTGCCGGCATTGTAATGATGCGGTCTGTAGTATGACCAATAGTGGAACCACACAACACATCTCCATTTCCGTTTTCGCAACAGCGTTGCGGATCTGGGCCGGCAATCGATGTGATGAAATAAATCCCAGATGGACTTGGTGTTAGTGTTTGATAAACAAGCACTGGGCCGACATCCAACACACTGTTCACTGACAGCTCACACTTAGGAAGAACACGAACACCGACAGAGACGGTGTATTGGGCAGAAGTAGATTATCATTCTAGTTGTAGGGAGCCCCAGGAACAGTTAGTAAATTAAGAAGAAAGAAAGGGTTCACGAAGTTCATTTTTGGCTAGTGGTTCTTGTAGTTCGGACTCCACAACGTTCAGGTCTAGAAGGCAAGTGAAAAGAGAAAGAATGTGAATAAGACAGCGATATTAAATATAGAAGAAATACTTTTCGGCATGAAAACAGTAATTGTCATTGCACTTTCTCCCTCTTAGAGAAAGTGGTGTTGTCCTCAACACCGGCATAACTTTCACTGGGGACTTCAACTTGACCAACTGCATCTGGTACGGTGGTGCTGCTATCCTGCCGTGGGTCCTCTGGGAGCGCCCCTACTCTGGTAGATGGTTTTAATTGGTTGAAATGCACCGTTATCGGCCTAGCCTCCATATGATTCGTCGGTACAATACGACCTGTGGCATCAGTGAACTCGTCAATTACGGTGTATGGTCCAGTCCATTCCCGGTGTAGCTTTGCTTGTCTTCCTGGAGTTGGGGCCAGATTGTGTAGGATCACTTGTTCAGCGGGTTTTAGCGGCTTACCTGAAACCCACTGATTATAATATCCCTTCTGGTGTGGGAAGGCGATTTTTAATCGCTCACAAGCCAGCAGACGTGCAAGTCCTAGATCATGTTTCAGCTTCCACGCACACTCTGTTGACATCGGAGGATCAGGGGTACATATGAGAGTCGTGGGGTTCGATGACAGCCGCATGTTGCGCCCTGATATCATGGTAGAATGAGTGTGTCCGGTTGACGAACGCACTGCTGCTCGGTAAGTGAACAAATAGCGGAAGATCGCCTTGTCCCAATTTATCAACAAACGCTTCCAACAGCCCTTTCAGCGACCGATTTGTCCGTTTGTTTTAGCCGTTACCCTCTGGGTGATACGGGGATGCACGTGTTTTGCTTATTCCGCAGCGCTGACACAACTCTATGACCACAGCATTCTCAAAACTTTTGCCCCGATCCGAATTTAATTGCTGCGATGCACCTCAGAGAGATATCAGTTGCTCTAAAATAGCTTTTGGAATCGTGATGGCATCAACTGAGGGCAACCCTACCGTTTCACGGCATTTGGTGAAATAGTCTACCATCACAAGAATGTAGCGACTCTTTCTGGGGGTCTTAGGTAATGATCCGAAGACATCCATCCACACCATTTGGTTAGGGTATCCTGTCGGCTTGTGATATAGTACGATGTCGCTTCTGAGAGGGGTTTAATCTGAATACATTCAAGGCAGCGGTTGCAAAAGTTTATCACGTTTCGACGCTGATGAGGCCACCTAAATCTTTGCCACACGGAATGGTGCCGCCCTGCAGGGCTCAACTCGGAATGCAGTTTTCCTAGCCCATATTGTACCTTCGACTGGGGAAAGATCACTTTGAGGCCATAATCTTCTCCGTACTGATAATAAGTCACCTCCGCCTGAATTAATAGTCATGACCAAGCGGACTAGAGATGGAGGCAGTCTCATCTACTGCCGGCCATATCTGCCTTGGTGATTTGATGCTAACCGCTCCTTAAATTGTCGTAGATCATTCCGTTGAATCTCCGCCCTCTCCGATTTCTGTGCTTTCAGTAGAACTGTGGCCACCCGACAGGTCGGGCAATCGCCATGCTGATTATGGTGTCGGGACAAGGAGTCGGCGTTCACTTGCTTTCGATAAGGTCAGTGTTGGAATTCGAAATCGAACTCTTGCAACCGTTCTTGCCAACGGGCTGCTTCTCCCTCAGGTTCTTTGAAATTTTGTAGCCACTCTTGATACTGATGGTCAACTCTAACCATAAACCTTTTCCCCAGCAAATATTGCTTGAAATGGCGTACGTACTTTACCGGTGCATGTACCTCTTTTCTGGTTGTATAATAATTCCCGCCCGGTTTTGCTGAGGCAACGACTAGAGTAGGCGATCACATGTTCCCCGTTTTCGTGACCCAGCTGTGAGAGGACAGTCCTGATCCGCATCTCACTGGCATCTGTGTCCAGGATAAAGGTAAATGCTGTTTCGGTGAGATCTAGGAACGCGAGGAATGGATCCTCGGTTAGACACTTCTGAAGCGTTTCGAACGCTGTCTGGCACTCTGAAGTCCACAGAAATTTTCTGTCTTTCTCGGTAAATCGATGAAACGGGACCGCGATTCGGGCATAATACTCCACAAAACGAAGTTAATACGAAGTTAATCCAGTGAGCTGCCTGAAGCCAGCTACGCATGTTGGGACCGGTCGGGTTTTAATGGCTCGAACCTTTTCCGGATCACTCTGAAAACCTCCTTGATTGATGACATCACCTAAGTACTTAACCTCCGGTTCTAAAAGTTCACATTTCTCAGGCTTCAGCTTCAACCCGGTGTTCCCCGCTGCCGTAATTACCTCTTTCAGGTTAGCGAGATGTTCAGCAGGTGTGTGTCCGTGGACTATAACGTCGCCACAGACCGCATGAACCGACTGTTTCCTCTAGTAAAAGATCCACGTCAGCACTATGGTGATTTTGTGAATTCTCCGATTGTTTCCGCTCGCGGGATTTTTCACAGTTTAAAGGGACGTGTTTTCTTTTACATTTATTCGTATTCAGGTCGGGGCGTGGTACACTTGTGGGGTTGCCTTCCACAGCGTTTCAGTGTTTTACAAACTGGGATTTGCGATTGTATATTCACATGGAACATGTCTAAATAAAGATAAGGTCAGATTAAATTAGTAACTAGTTCACAGGGGTATTGTCGTGGCCTGCAAAATATTGATGTTCTCTTTGGAAATGAAATGACTTGATTTGAACGGGGAATTAAGTATTCCAGTGACGAAAATTGAATTTGATTTACATTTAAATAACGAAGTTGTACATGAGCTTTATGTGAATAAATTTTGTGATTTTTCACTGTCACCGTGCTTTTACTTTATGTTGGTGATATAGCAGGCGTCCAACACCACACCCACCTTAACAAGATGATGTGCCGCGTCCGTATCTGTCGTAGTAATGGGAGCATTGACAGTATGGGTAGTAAAAATGATGTTAATAGTAGCAAGGGCAGATATAACAGTCGTAATAAGAGTAAGATTATGGACAGGAGCAGCCGCCACAATAATAGTGGTAGTAGTGACAGTATTCGTGGTGATAGTGGTAGTAGCAACACGAACAGCTGTCGGTCGGTCGGACTACAGACCGCATCATTACAATGCCGGCAAACTTACCGATCAAACATTCGATACCGGCTACTATCACACATGCATGCGCGCAAGTACGTACGCACATCACTGTGACTTCACCCATGCCACGAACGGCTTCCTCTAACTAATCAGACTTTTGTCCTGAGCCGTACGTGTTTGTTGATTCGTTGCTGCTGAGGGGCCTTGCTTGACAGCACTCGATCGCATTTACTACTTGTGTTTGCCTATCGATGATTCACTTGTTTGCTTGTTTGCCCGCCTGCATACGTGCTCACTGATGCGCTACTAAACGGATTTGTTGCGAACTTTGTTGTGCGTTCATTACAAACGCGACTGTGTACACTTCAAGTGCACAGAATACAAGTTCGATTGTGTGTGCCCTTTCAGTCGGTGCTCTTGATCCCTAAATACGCGCAGTAGCGGCAACAGCCCTATCGCATTCATAGTGAATTCTCCAAGTACTCAATCGAAATTGCCGATTGTCACATCTGAGCATTAGATAATGGTCCAAAAGTTTACGGATCGGGACAAAAACCACATGCTGGAACCAAATAAGATGAACAGAACACAGAAGTAGGAAGTACGTGCTTATCAGGATTGACAACAACATCACGTTTATGCAATAGATGAAGTAAAGAAAGTAAACGTTCATCTCGCAGTTCTTCAGCGAGAGTATGCACAGTAATGTCTTCCTGATACGCTGAACCACCTCTAAAATCTGAAATATGGACCGGATGGTTCTTTGAAAAACAGCAGATGAATCACTGAGACCAGAAGACAGAAGCTGTACTGGAACAACCTGAAAGGCGTATTAGTGGATGCCAGTTCACAGGATAGTTCATCCAGTAGAATTTATAAAAATGAATTTTTCAAATGAATTCTCAAGAAAAATTAAAAACCACGAAACTGATGGAGAATGTCCGCTGGCTCCACAGTTAAATAAGCTGAATGTTTCAGAACTCTGTTCAAAGGGGATATGGTAATCGCCGCAAACTATGGGAGACTTTCCATCCTCCTTCAATGGGGCCACCATCGGAATAGCCCAAGCTGAAGAACTCGTGGGCATCTATCGCCTGGGAGACCAGACGTCCAACGCTTTCTTTGCTGGCTCACGTAATCTGGTTGGTATGACGCTGCCTTTATTAAATATGGGAGATCCTGTAACTACGGGTTGCACAGGTGTCGTTTTGATACCACCAGAAGCTTTTGGACAATCAGTTATGAGTTTTCGAGGGAAAGACTGATAAGATTTGTACAAAATGATAATGACAAACGCATAAGTTTCATGGAATTTAAGCCAGTGATGGAAATGTTGCAGTCAGTCACAAAAAGTAGCACGTAAAATATTCGAATGACCATCACTGAGACTTAATTCACACGATCCAATTACGGGTAATTGATGTCCAGTAATACACTTGACCGAAAGACAGGAGACTGGAATTGAACAGTTCATCCAATAAGTCCGATGACAGTCCATATCGGTCGAATTCCAGTTTTCACTACTGAGACAGTTATCAGTAGCCAAGCGATACTTAATGACCGGAGATCAATGGGAAATTTACTGGGCGTACCCGTGAGTGGACGTTCATTGATACTACTGTGTGCTACTTTTTTCTTCCCCAAATGGCATCCAAAAAGTAAAAAGTGCGCCGAGATGTCTATGCCCTTGTGACTCTTGTTTTTTGTGCATTTTTCTGTCACTTTAATTCAGCTGGTTGCGAAATACATTCGACACGGGAGCCAACTGACGCGTCAAAGGAAAACCTAATACCTTGTCCACAGTTGATTTAATCCCACTTTCAGTGATTGCCGTATCAGAAACTGCTTTTTTTTATCCAAGTCCGATAACATCTAATTTTATCTGGTATATACTCTTCATCTCCATGATTCTGATCTAGGAAAGGTGACTTTCCAGTAATTTAGATAACTCTGTGAGGATAAATGATTTGGACTGAGAGCAATAGAATGCATCATTTCGGTTCGCACCTGGCCAAAACGATAACCAGAATTGTAGCATTTTACTGGAAATGTTGTTATTCCGTTCTATGTGAACCGTTTTCCCCAACCAACCTAATTATTGCCTCAGCAAATTTCGACGTTAAACCAGTTTTCCTTCGCAACAGCCGACCGAGGTGTCTCAACATGGAAGGGCCTTTGAATGAAAAAACAACACATGCACACGACAATGAAACATCAACCAAAACAAAATAACGGTAAATTTTTTATCCAGTCCAACAACGACTCTGTTAAATCTGTTAGGTGTATATTTCGTAGGTATTCTTTATTCTTTGATCTATTTTTCAGATCACTGTTGTTACAGGAGCTTCACTCTGCTGGTTGCTCAGCTAGTTCGTTGACATGACGCACCGGTTACTTCTAGGGACTTTGATCAAACGCTAGATTTGTGTGCAGTTCCTCTGGATTCCTGATTATTAATTCTCATACCCTTTGGGCTGCTTTGCTTCCACCCTTTTTCCCACATCTAAATTACCGACCTGTCTTTTGGTTCCTCCGGAGCTATAATGAAGTATGCTATTGCCATAACTATTTGTCATACAGTATCAACCAAAGAGGAGCTCAATAGCCTATTTCACAATATTCAAAAAATGTGCTTTATTCTGAGGGTAGCAATCTTTTCCTCAAACCTTCAAAGTTTTCTAGTTATATCTTCAACCCATCTTGTTCATCTTCCTTGAAAGATCAGTATACTCCGTACGCTGTTCGACTACATTTAGCCTAATTTATTGCTTACCTCTTGGTGACCTTGAGCATTGTTCTTTCCATGTTGTCAGTTGTATGCTATAGGTTAACCAATTTAATACGCTGAGTTTAGGGCTACTCTATTGACACCATGAGATAAACTCATTTTTCGAGCCTAGAACTTGGGTTGCGCCCACTCTTAAGTGGACTTTTTTGTCAGCTCTGGTAACGAGACGATATCAGCTCCTCAGGAGTTTATACAGACCCATTCTCATCTAACTATCACTAGCCTCTGCGACCTTGCCGCGAGTAAAATTACCAAGTTGTGGAGCCTCATGTAACGGCCCATATTCAGACACAACAATACAAATCTGAAACTCACCAAGGTTATCTGTTTTCTTATTTTAGTCGTGGAGTAACCGTCTGAGGCGCTTGGCGAACTCAGGTTAAGCCGTCAGTAGAGCAAATCCCGGTACTTCGACATACAGCCTGCATATCAACAACTTTATCTCATTAGTGACATGTCAGATTGCAAAACTGACGAGTAAAAATTGATAGCTTGACATCACATGGTTGGCAATCGTTCCATCGTCAGTGATCTTCCCAGTGAGGTGGAGACGGATTTCTTGTATCCTTTGGTTTAGGCACGCGTTTTGATTGGTGCGGCTGTTGCGCTGATGATTTCTGAGACCAAACAGCACTTTATTATAAGGCTTCTCATGAATAGCTGCATTCACGTCTTGAAATCTTCTGCACAAGAGCTTAGCAGACGGAAATGTGCACTTGAGAAGCAGCGTAACTGTCTCTGCAATTCAACACAAGGCAATACAACGACATGAAGAGGGGCTGAAACAGACAGTAGTCGAGAAGAAGCCCGTATATGTCCGTTTGTCATTCAAAGGAGATCCGAAAAATGAAATTATTCTACGAAGACTAACAGGAACAGTCAACAGAACATTCTACGCTGCACAACCACGAATTATGTTCGAGTCCAAACTGATCATTTTTGCCGCTGGAGGATAAACGCCAGACTCTACAGCCTCTTTCTGTGTGTATTCATTCACCTGCTCCTATGGAACTAGATATGTTGGCTGCGCTACCAGGCGCTTATCTGAACGTGTTTATAAACACCACCTGGCTTGGTTGAGCACAGGAGCTATTAGGACAGTTACGAGTGCTGGACACAGAGTCAAACCATTCAGTAGAGGTGGTAAGCGCTTTTCGTGCCATTTACAAAGTCCAGGACAAGCAGCCGGGACTTGTCAAGTGCAGCATTTTAGCCATAGCAGAAGCCGTAAATTCGTCCCTGCGATCTTCCACCATGTACCCGGCAAAAATTTGTGTAGGCACTTATACTCCTATGGCCCATTTATTCCCGAACACGTGTGCAACCACTCGAACATTCTTCACTGTAATTGGTTTCACAAGCACACATATTTACACAGAAAGATCTATATTGTCCTTTTCCGTTGAAATTTTGTGAGTCACTTTTTACGTTATCTATTGGTATGAGCACGAATAACTGAAAACTAACTTGTTCGCCACCCCATTTTGGTCTCAATTAATTCCAGCAACCAAGCGATCACGCATCTGCATTTTCAGCTGATCGCCAAAATCGGATGGAATGACCCAACTTTGCACTTGAAAAATAAAAGCATGCACGGACTGAATATCCTTATGAACTGAAGAAAGAAAATTCATTCGTTTAGAAACATCGAAATTGGCTGGCTGCAAAAGTTGAACTGGCAACTCTGTAAGTACTTTATATGGCTGTGAAACTGATGAATTAGGAAAAGCCGTACTATTTACAACAAAAAAGCCCTCCTCCCAATCAGTGATAAGAAGTGAGCGGAATTTTACCATTCGGCGAGTATATGCGTCAAATACCAGATTTTAAAACTTCCAATTTAGTCCTCAACTTCACGGGAATTCCTGTGAATATTCGGATTTCTTAACCACAGGAGCTCATGACAGAGTGTTACCATGACACCAGAAGCAGTAATTAAAAATACACTCTAGACTGGGTCTAATCGCACCGAATGCTGAAATATTCCTTCCCTAAATAAGTTCATAGAGGAGGTCACAACACTAATTGAAATAGAGTGTAGTCGAAAGTGTATTACTCTCGACAGTAAAGTTCACTCTGACCAATAAGTTCGGGATCACTCCTATCTGGTCGAATTCCAGTTTTTACTACTGATACAACTGTCAGTAGCCAGAATCAAGATAGCCATCACGGGTTAGAGGAGAATTCTGTGGAGCGTGCCTGTGATCGTAGGATCAATGGCACCTTTAATCACTGTTTTTGGCTGCTTCATACGTTTTCGAAAAGGAGAAAGAAATTTTCTGAAATTTCCTTACCGTTGTGGTGCCTTTTGGTGCTTGAGCATTTGTTAGCGACTTTAATTCAATTAGTCACGAAACACATTGGACGCGGGAGCCAGCTGACGCGTCATATCAGTTCAGTTTATTTCAAATGATAACTAACCATACATTGGGTACAGCGGTTTTGGTTGCTGTCTCAGAAAGAGCCTCAGTCTGAACTAATTAAAGAAACAAATTTACGAAAAAAGTAGAAAAGATAATTACTAACGGCATCAAGTCGATAAAGTGTGCTTTTCAAGACAAGAGAGCCACTGATTGCAGCATCAAGCAAGATCCTCCAATGTATTTCAACTCCGAGTGGGGAACCTCTTGAACTCCATCCACGAAGCCTAACAAGCCTACATGACCAAATTCAGTGATTAGGCTTACTATATCTTTCTTCCATGTAAATGACCGTTCTCCCTTACTCATCTTCCAACCATTACACGCCTCAGGGGACATTGCCGTACCAGATACTGCTATTGTCGTTCTTATCCAGTAACTTCTGCCGTCCCATGATTCTAATCTATGAGACGTATGACTTTCCAGTCATAACTTTAAGCAGCCTATCCAGTCCATTTTATCCATAATTTTCTCATCAACTCCGTTAAATCTGTTGGGTGGGACATGTTCCGTCAGTCTCAGTCGAAGATGCCGTTCAGTTCGGCCTAGGTAGGTGGCCGAGCACCCACATGTGAACATGTGTAGGAGGTGTGATTTGGCATGAATCGATAACGGTTGTTTGACTGAGGGGAACGATATCTGTCTGCATGTGTAGAGTAGGACGGGTTCGGCGGAATTGTATGACTGCTTGATTGCCGGTTTGACGCGGAGTGCGAACAGCTCGGCTGTGTCATCACCCTTGAATGGCAGCTGCAAAAAAACGTTACATTTGGGGACTGACGATGGCCGTTCACTTTGACTATGCGCTTTACAATGCCTTTTGATAAAATTGTGCCGGAAGTCATTGGACTTGAACATGTTATTTAGCATTTCTGTTTCGGAGTTGAGCATATCTGGCGTACAGAGTTTGCGGGCTCTGTCATACAGGGTTCGCACTAGCCCACATCCATAACTCAGCGACATAAACCTCGTAAAATGCAGGTACTGTCCTTATCATGTGTGCTTTCGGTATACGGACCTACTGGACATCTGGTTATCAAAATGTCGAGAAATGCGAACCTCGTATCAGACTCGTACTCCACGGAAAGCTGACTGTTCGGATAAGCTGCATTGAGTTTACGGAAGAGTTTGATAGAGTCTTGCTCTGAGTTGCTGATAACAAGGATATCATTGACGTATTTCCTGTAGAGATGAGTCTACTGCGATTCGCCCAAGCGATTGCGATCCAAAGGCGGAAGCGTAGTTTGTGCAAGCATAAGGATTTCTTCATTACTCTGGGGTTGCCTTGGTAAAAACGTGACGTCTTTGGACCTATCACCGGCAACTCTGTCTTACTATTGTAATGTTTAGTATTACTGCATTATCTGTAGTATGCGCCTGATGAGATACAGCGAAATCTATCCGGATACAAATTGTGCAACTTAACTCTGCTGTGTTCTCTTTTCAAGTTCATATCCGGAAAAGGTTGTTTCAAATAGTTTAGAACTATTGAGAAAGTAATTCGGACTACTTTCCTCTTTGTCACTCCTGCTCTGTTTCATCAGTGTGTGTTTGCGCCGCTTTCCCTCTTTGTCAGAACCACATATTGGAAGTTGACCCAGAGAGGCTTTTGATTGGTTCGTTTGCATCTCGTGACCTTTTTCGACACTGATGTGTTGCATCAGTTTCAGTTTGCAATCAGTTGTGAATCCTGTTTCATTTGGGCTGTCTCTAACCCGTACAGTACTTAAGGTTGAGGTTTATCTTGACTTTGCGTAATATTTGTGATCATCTATAAGAACTGCATTTGAAGGTAATTGGGCTTTGGGCATCTTTTGAAGGGAGGCATACTTGTCTCAACCGACAGCTAGGTTATGATTACCGTTAGATTTAAGCTAATAGAAAAACCTATGAGATCAACGACCACGATGATGACAACCGACAATTATGTTCCCAAGTAATCACAATGTCATCGATGTCACAGGAGATAATACGTGTTAATAATTGTTGTCTGAGATGTACATACTGTTTCATTTTATTTCCCCGATTTCCTGTGCACTTCCCAACTGGCCCTTTCACTGTACTGAAAATTCATCTTACTTCAGTCTCATGGAAGTGTTTACTGACTTGACGTGAACTAGATTGTCGATTACGTCATACAGTCTTGAGATTAGAGATCTTATTCGCTCTTTCTGTTCTTGTTGGGAGTGGGAATTGCTGATGCAAGCCGCGATTGATCCGGGCGATGATGTCGAAAAAGGCTAAGGTCTTGAACTTTTACATCCTTTGTCAGTCTTCTTTTAAAGAAAGACATCAACAACGCGTGATGATATGATCCGATTTCCTCAAATTGGCGGTACTTTCTGGTTGTTGACTCAACTCTAGGAAAGTTTGAATGCTTTCAATTCCAAATGTATTCCGTATATTCTTCAGTCAGTATGAATTAACTCATACTCCACTAAACTTTTGAGGTAAAACGTAGCTTACGGCTGCTATAATCTACGGATCATTTGAAATAGTTCAGCAAATGAGATCCCGTGATCTCATTCCCAATTCTAGACAATGATCCAGGTCAAACCGGTGATTAATCAAGTCAGGTAACAGAAAGTGTTCATCAGTTTGAGTTAAGCATCAGTCTGATTGTTGAGGCAGTCTAATTTTTCTGGTTTTTAAGCTGCTTACTGAGCCTTCGGTTACGTCATAAGGCTACGGCTACGGCAGCTTTAGGCTGTAGAACAGACGTTTTTGTTTACTTAGGCCGCGGTAGTGAAATCGCATTGACACTGCCTCCCTTGTGCGAAAAATAAAGCTTTTGATCTAGCTCATGAGATTGATCGGTGCGCGCTAGATGACCGAACTACCCATCGATGTTCACTGAATGCTCGGCACTGGCAATGTGTTTCACAACGGAACTCCGAATGACCCTCGTTAATCCATGCTGCAGTCAAGCAGAATGGTGTTCTAAAGGTTTTCCTGGCTTTAAGTGGTCATCGGTCATCGTTTAGTAGCCACTGGCGATTAATCAGTATGCTCTGGGTATCTTTTAGGCGCCACTGACGGTTATGTGGGAATCACGGCCTAGGGTACAGTAAACAAATCTCTCGACACATCCATACCGCACAAAGTCACACCACTTTAAGCCGCTTAGTAGCTTTGTGAGGGTAACGGATTCACTGAGTTCCGAAGGGTTAACATGAGTTCCGGATGCTGTTGCAATAATGCTAATAAATATTGAATTGAATTTTGCCCGTTGTATCAGACGAACAATTCCCGCTTTTATTGTGCCTTCCAAGAATTAAAGGGGTATTTTAAACCTGTTTTTCGTTGATGGTTGTTGTAATATTATTTGATTTAATAGCCTGGAGATTTTCCATTGTTGTTCTTTGTGTAGTCAAATCAGTGACTCGCATAAGCCTGCCAAGCTCCGTAACTGGAATGGAAATCTCACGGGTGAAGTGAACTTTCGCAGAATAGGTGCGTGGGAAAGATTTGGTCAATGTACCCTAGGCTGGGATTCCTAAATAACCTTCTGCCGCTACTGAACGATAACAAGTGGCTACTAAACAAGAAGGAAATTTGTAGTATCCTCTTGTTCGACTGTCAACTGACCAACGGAACCAGCGCCACAGAGGCAAATGGATCGGTAAGTACACAGTAGTGGTCGACTGTGGCCATCGATCTTTGAGTGAATGAATGGAGTAACCTAATAGATTACCCTCATTTCGACAGCACTGTTGTTAGCTTAAGCTGCCTTTAAAATTCTATTAAATATCATAATTCCCGTGTTGAACTCAGAATCCAAATCAAGACATGACCAAACTGTTTCTAAACAGCAGTCCCAACCGGACATTCCCCAGATAAAACTAAGCTTATCCTTGTCTGAAAGGCACCACATGTGTCTGGGTTTGATTCACGGCACACACATTCCCCCGAACTCGTCGACCGGGAGAAAAGAGAACACATCAGAATACTTCTGGGTCGACCGGTTTCTGCTTTGTCTGGTTTCTATCATACTCTTCTCGACTCATAGACGAAAAAATCACTTGTGAACGTGGAGACAAAAGATTTTTGATTATCTGTGTCTCGGAACTGTGTGGAAAGGGAGCAGTGGGGAAGGTGAACAACAAGAGTGACAGCGAGCAGAAGCAAAGCGGAAATTTGGAAAAAAAACAATGACTTACAACTTTACACGTGCAGCTGTCGTTAAACCCAAACCAAGGTCAGCTGGAATGATTCCACCACACACAAATACACACACACACACACACACACACACACACACACACACACACACACACACAAACAAACAAACAAACAAACAAACAAACAAAAAAGAAGCACTCTTAATCTTTATTACTGTTCAGTCTATTGATCTACGTTAGACCTGCCTTTCGATGACGAATAACTGTGCAAAACAAAACCAGGTTAGAACGAAAGGAAGTAGGGTGAAAGTTGGTCACACGACCTGACGACTCGTCAACTGAAAGGACAGAAGTCCTAGCAACCACGTAACTCCTTCGCAAATAGCGTAGGTTCAGATTAATGCGCGCATGTCCTCAGGCACACGCGCGCGCCCACTCACACAAGACACGACGCAGTCGACCGTGGTACTCCACGAATCTGGGATGGCACGACTGTGTGAGTCACCCTATCTCAAAAATGGATGGCATTGTCGAACGACAACCAATCAATTGGATACTGCTAGTGGCAGTCTCCGGAGTTGTGGTGCAGACAGGTGTTTTGACTTCGTTCTCGTAAGGTCAGTGGGGGATGGCTAATGCTTCTTTACCGGTTTTAGCTTTGCATCCGGAATTCCGATCACTTGTCACGTGACGTGAACCACACCCATAGCACAGTTTGTTTATTTGCTTTTTTATTTGCCTTCACACACACACACACACACACACACACACACACACACCCTTCCTGTTTCATAAATGTCCCAGAAGACTAGAAAGAAGAGTGGAACCAACGCACCCTGCGACCTAAAGATCTTCCCATACAGCTCGGATTACACGAGAGTGATATGGATGGATGACGCGCGCCCAGGAGTATGGTAGCTGGAGCCGCGGTAGTAATACACCACCACCACCATGTACGAGTCCCCCTCACACATCACTCAGAGCCTAAAGGAGGCTTTGTCTGAGTGCCCAATTGAGGGTAGTGCTGCTGGGTTTACAAGTTGAGCCGGTAAGAGCACGAGTACAATAGATGATAAATTATGTATGAGTCAACCTTTGTTTCTTTGTACTCTTTACTTACACTCCACTTCACAAAACTGAAACTGGAAAACTGCATAGTTTCCTTGATTACAAGACCATTCAAGCGACTCAATCTGTGTCGATTACCGTTCGTAATGGGGCTGCTCTTTTCACTTTCTGTGTACATTGCTCACGAGTGGTGTATATCTCCGCAAAAATTTATTTAATTTTAAGAAAACCTCGACCCTTTCTTACTCATTTCCCCGCTGAATTCGGTAGACATTATCTGCTCCATGTCGTGATTGCCTTCTCCTAAGTTAAACTGTTCTCCAGGCTACCGCATTGTGTCAGAGAAACGCCACAATGGAAGCTCAAAGCTCTCATGACAACTGGAGAATCCGTACGCAACACCGTCATACTATTGCGGAGGTATGCTTTGTTCATTATATGGTGCATATAGAAGGCTGATAAGATTTTCGAAGCTCGAATAGTCGATATCAGTATGAGATTGTTCTTTAGCATTTCACAGTGTAACTAACTTCCTTATTTTTCAGGATCGTAAAAATGCTTGTGAGAGCAACTAAAGTTCTTTGAACATTCGGCTGACTAGCATTCACGTTGTCGATAATCTAAACTCTAGTCAACAGCTCTCCAGTTTCATTCGTCCCACAATATGACACACGCATAACCCTGTTCTTAAGCGAAGAAGTCTTCAAACTCCTGCGTAAGGCTGAAGTAACTTCAGGTAGTTTTTCTTGACGTCATATCGACACTACCTTTTAGATATGATGCCGCTGTTCCCTGAATGATGCATTTACTCCTCTTCAGAACAAATCTACTTGTTCGTATTCACTTCCCGTCACCGATATTCTCGTTTCCGAGCGCGGCAATTCCGATGCTTAGTCAGACGCTTTTCCCATTGCCCTAACTTCATCCATTCTAGAACTGACAGAGTGTGCCGTTCTTAACCACTAAAGTTCTTCTATAAATGCTCCGGACTACCCAATTCATTTCATCTAACAAGCAAACAGACTAACTGAGGATGTTATCACTTTTCTAGTCCTTCATAACCACATCACCGAACACGTCAGCAAAGTCTGTACGATACGCTTTCGCAGACTACTCATCCGCTTGCGATTTCATTCCGCCATCTCTCCTCCTTTCGTTGACTGGAAGCTTTTGTCTAACCCACACCTCTGTTGGCATGACTGTCTGATTCTCTTAACAACTGAACTCAGAACACTATTACTCTTTTCGTTTATCAGTGTATTTTTCCTGTTCTTCTCTACTGCCCTCGTGTTATTTTTGCTGGTCCGCCGAAAAGTGATTTCAAAATTCCCCACCAAGGAGTGCTGATTATTAGCCAGACAAGTTAACGTTTATGGGGACGTGGTAACTGAACAACACCGACTACCGAGAATACGAGAAAGTGGCTGATCTTTGGTATTCTAAAGCCTAACTAAATTCGTATCTTTAGGACCTGAGGCATAAAAAATTGTGTAAAAGTGACCATTCGGTGGACTATGATTTCGTCAAATAGAAGTACAATATTTCGCAAATGTAGTACGCCATGAATTATGCATTGCCGTTGGAGTAAGTACGCATGTACCATTGAGATTCGAACCCGGGATTGTACTATGCTAATAAGCTACGGCTACCTGATCCATTTGAAGTTTCAAAGGCTTCAATTTTTGTTTTAATTATTCATTTCATTTACATAATACAATAATTTACAATAATTCAGGACGGGGGTCGCAGCCAATCAGAAGCTATCAGCTGGGGGGCTGTGACCGGTGGCGGTTGAGGCAGAACTAGGACCGGGGATATTAAAGTTCGAAGTCTACCATGACGACCGTTTGAATATCAACGGTCACTTGATGCCAAAGTGATACAGAATCCGTTTCCATCCGATAATTTTTGATTCTTTCTAGCTATCTTATCTACACTCCTATTACCATACTCAATGATTGCATAGTAATCACATCCGAGTTTGACCTTGTTTAAGTCTGCTTTTACTGCAATAAGTATTACGTCACTGCCTTGTGCTGGATTGTCCTCCGGGTAGACTGTTTCACAACACTATCGTATTGCCGAGCAATTCTGTAAAAAAGTTCTGCTGTCTACCTTTATGAATATTTAAGAACCATGAATTTAAAATCAGCTCAGTTATTCATTTGAAGTTACTCTGCTGACCGTTTTCATTATTCGTTTATCGAAAGTTTGACTGAGTGAACAATTTATATGATTGATGAGTGGATTGTACTATTAAAATAATACTCTTTTCACTACCATTTTTATTCAGTATGCAACAATGCACAATAGTTTGGTACGGGGGCAGCGGCCAATGAGAAGTGGGCAAACAGAAAAGTGACCTTGGGACAGGAGAAAATTTTGAATTAGTGGCGTACACGTGACTCCTGCTTCTTCCACAATAACAACAATCATAACCATGATCATAGGCATTTAGTATAGGCGTAATTGTTAGTTCTATCTGGTATCCTGACTTCCTAGATCAAGATATTCGAGGGAAATAGAAACGCAACTGGTATTTATGTCTGTATGAAAGACTTGTGCGAGCAATAAGCCCACATTTCATTCATTCCATACACACACACACACACACACACAGTCAGACAAACAAACAAGGAAGCGAACAAACGATAAAAATGGATACAAAGTAAAATATTTGGGTAGATACAAATAGGAGATTATTTTTTATCAAAGTAAGTTTCAATAAGTGAGAAGGCAAAGGAAGACTGAGCTGATCAAAATGTTTTGCGAGTAGCTCAGCTTTTATTCTCTAGCCATTTATTGGTCAGAATCCTAACCGGATAGGATATGGGAGGGGGGGACTGTACCGACTAGTTCTGGAAAAAGGTTCCGGAATGCATAACCGGTTGATGAGTGGGAACGACAAAAGAATAAGCCTTTGTGTAACGTATGAATAGGGTCCTGAAATGTCGTACGGGTTAGGATTTAATGAGACCCATTATGCTCAATGTCAAAGAGTTCAGCCAGAAGAGTGTCAATGGGGACAGAAGAAACGCACTTATAATAACCAAGCCACAGAGCAGAGCTCTGAGGTCTTGCTTTAGAAGGCCAGGAAAAATTGGAAGAGAACACTAAAGCAGGATAGGAGAAATACGTTCAAAGACGAATTTGGAAATAACTGACTGCGTTGTCTGAAACTGTCTGAGTTTCCGTACTTGAGCAGAGGGACGGTGCAGTTTCCCAATACGGTTCTGAATGTGAGCTGTCTTTTGTAAATCATTACCAGAGTTAACTCCCTGGTACTTGACGATGCTCTCCTCAGATAGAAATTTTGCTTTACCGGAAATCGAATCCATTGGGCACGGGGAGAATGAACTGTTCTATGTAGATTCAAATCACTTGGCGAGTTTCAATTTAAAACTCGATCGGGTTGGGAAAAGTTCCATTTGGGATCAGTTTTAACCTAAGTTTCCAGGGTATCTAAAGATCCGGAAATGGCTTGGTCTGGCTTGGCTTGGCTATCGGCTCGTATAACTACGGCCCCGGATTAACCGTGTATGATGGCGTAGCTCCATCTCTGTACCCTAAATACGTTCGAATGTATAGGTACTAGAGTTGTGAACAAACTCCGTTTATTGGTAGTTACATTCGTTGATCAAACGATGCAAAATGTGGATTGGTTGGTTGACAACGTGTTGTATCCAGTTGGTCTATCAGTGATGATTTAACTATTTACGCAATAATTCACCTCGCTTAAGCAGCGCTGAATAATTCATCAACGAAAACCTTGGAAACACTCCCTGTACAGTCGTTTCACTTTTTCTATGCGTCATGTAATACTCCAACTCGTCCGTATTCATGGTTCCGACGCAATATGCTATGTGGGACTTTAGTGGCGGCCCAAGGAGCCTGGATGATTTAAGTGACGGAAAATTTGCTTTGTAAATCAGTTGCTCGGTTTGCAGTAAATCACCGGTTCGATTCTGGTTCGCAACGTAAAATTTTGGATGCAAAAAATTCAAGTGGATTTCCACTCACGTAGGTCATTCCAAAGATTTATCAAGATTTCCTTGGGATCTCATTCAGCCTTGTGCTGTTCGTCCCACTGGAAAGTGACCGATGAGACTAGTTCAGTGAATGAAACCAGGACGGTTGTTGTTTCATTGGATTAGTGCTTGCGTATTATCGGATAATCACACCCGATCGGCTGTACCATGAAAGCTCAGATTGTAGAACAAATGTCTGGTTAGTGGTAACTCGTCTTGTTCGATTCGGGCTTGAAGCTAGGGCTTCCGGATGTGAAAAGCGCAAGCGAATGTTTCATTGCCTGAACCATGTTTTGTTGTGGTGCTCGAATAAATCCCGAAAAACTTCAGGCCCTACACTATGTACGTCTTGAACTAAGAAAAAGGAAGCTAGTTTTCCGAAATTCAGTCATCCTTGTACGAAGTAGCATTTAAAACAGCAGGTTGGTGACGTATTTACTGACCAGTCACTAAGTGATCCCGTTGTATGGGAATGATCTGGTTAACTGGATCCGAATATACACGTCTGATTTGTTGAACCCGGTTCTGACTGACGTGGACGAACGTATGGCATATCGTGAGCCGTATACGAAAGAGTTGAAGAAGAAAAAAACCATGAACTAAGCCTCGTAAGCAGTGGAGGCGGTATCCGCACGAACACAAAGGCTTATTCGGGGTAATCGGGAGTCATGCTGTCGAAACTCTAAGTGGTTAACCACAAAACCGTCTCGCTGATAACGGTCTCGACAATGAGGAATTTTTCCAATATCAAAATCATGAAAAAACCCGGATTGATACTGTAGAAATACCAATTTAATACACCTGCATAGTTCTTTATTGATTCCATTATGACTGGAAGCCGGAAGCGGTCAGAATTCGGAAGTTGACCGTACATTTAGTGAATCCCGATTCCTTGGACAGGTGACCAGTGTTTAAAATGAGATAAACCTATCCAAGAGCTCTTTCTGGCTTTGTTATGGATAATGTTGCTTGAAGTGATTTAGAAATTCTAAAATCCATGATGAAAGATACACAAATGGGTATGCCAGTTGGATTTTTGAGCCCTTTATATGCTACAAAACAACGGTGAATTCGACGACGCACTTCATTTCCACGCCAGTTGAAGCACATATTTGTTTGAAGAAGGTTGAAATTTTGTTTGTCGTTTCGACTGATTTGGGAGTTTCATGGAAGACGTTTTTCCCCTACAACCATTGCTGTACAACTCTGCATGCACAGAGTTATTCTATGGACTGTAACTGCCCAAAACAAGCCATTTTCTCCCAATACTTTTTGTCGGGACCACGATCAGATTTCTCGATGCGGTGGAAAATACTATAATGAGGATCACGTGGTTCAAAAGGTCCCATGTGCTGAACAATGCCGGAAACTAGACTAAATAGTTGAAAAGTGTGCGTACTCAGATAATCACGATCTTCTGCTGAAAACGGGTAACAACGAGTGCATCGGATCATTTCAGAATGGACATTTCTGACCGGTTAAGCTTGTAAGGGAAAATTTGACTCACTGGTAGAGACCCACGATACCACCAAGTTGAAAAGAATGTAGGGAATGGATCTCGAAATGAGTGGAAATTTTTTGGATGATCACAACTGAGACAGTATTTGTGAATCCTGAATAAAACAGTTATTTCATAATTCCTAACTGTGGAGGATTGGTCATTCATAGTGGTCGCTACCAAGTGGCTTCAATCATTACTATTATTACAGGTATCGCCAAAATTCGAATAAAAGAATGGTTTTATAAATTAAAACGTCCTCGACATGAAGCCTTACCGCCTGATCCAAAATTTTCTTGTCAGTTTTAAGGACGTGTATCAACTTATTTCGCCGACTTTTGAAAAACCCGTCATCACAATTATATCAAGACTTCTATGAAGACAATGCTTTAACCGAACCCTTAAAATTGTCCACGGACTAGCCGCAGTAAAAGCATACAGCAAATAAAAGGATGCTTCCACGCCGACTAGACTAACGCTGTCATGGATGGCATAACCTGAAGCATTGCATGACAGCACGGTAGATCTCCTATAAAAACTATCAATTTGATAGACTGGAGAAATACCCAGCTTCAGCCCGTTGAATTCTTTATTTTTCACAGTGTCGTAGGTAACACTATCCCGACTTGAAATGTCATGATTTATTGTACTTGATGAGTTTCACAAAATTAAAAGTCACCGGGATGAGTTTCTTTTCGAATACCGTTTTTGGATAATGTTTTTTACAAGTTCCTAAGTCTCATTATTCTGGAATGGAAGTGAATTGGGTGCCAAAACAGACACCACGATAGAATATGAATTTCTGCACAATTTTGATGGCTGACAACCCCTATTGGGCGGATAAAGCTGACTTTTGCTTCGTTGTTCTTCGTAATTGTGTGCACAAGTTCACGCCTAAGTACGCTCTCTGGATATATCCAGTATTTTTTCTACCCTTATTTTTTCAATCCATATCCACAAAACACTGCTATCCAAGTCGATCTTGTCAGTTTTTCCCTCATCATATCTCGTTGTAGCATCACTTTTTACATGAATAATGCGAAAACGGTTTATTCGTAATACGAGAAGGCTGTGAACAAAACCTTCCATAGAAATTAGTACAAATGTGCTATCATGACTTGGTCATTCTCTTACTATTGTGGTTAAAATTTCCTGTCAAGAATGGTCATTTCTCCATCATCACGGGGGCAATCTGGAGGTTTAACGGACCACGCTCACGTGATCTAGGTTTCAAGGTCATGCGATCCTAAGTAAAGTCAGCAGCTCCCTTCCGGTGAGCCCAACTACTAAACCACCAGACGATACGTTCTCTAAATTTGTCTGTATTGCTTTCGTTTCTTTCTGCTAATCAGAAATATACACGACACTTCCTCAGGTAGAACAGCTCCTAGTAGGATCAGTGTTTACACCTCTGTGACGAGAACCACATGTGATTAATTCTATTCTCGGTCAAACATCAGTCAAATTAATCATATTAAGCAAGGTAACGTAATTTCGAATTCGTACAGGATACTGGAGAACTAATAAGCACAATATTCAGTCATAAAGAATTTTATATTTTCAAAGTTTATTTAATATTAAATGAAAAAACTACGAAAGCAAAACCCATCACGAAGAAACTAGTTTTCCACTCGAAATTCGATGGTACCTGGATCACAATTATTATTACTATTATTGTTACTATTATTATTATTATTATTGTTATTATTATTATTATTATTATTATTATTATTACTAGCTGTGCCCGGCCACACGTTGCTGTGGCTCAGTCTGGTTACACGGAAAAGAAAAAAAGGAGAAAGTGCATGTTTCCCGTACGCTTAATTTCACACTGTTTGTAGAAAAACAATATTTTTTGTTGTTCCATTGTCTGTGCTGACATAAAGATTGTCTGATTTGCCGACCCTATAACACGCAACATATAACTGTCCTTGTAAGAAGCAATCCATCTCAAAATCTGAACCGCACAATCCTAAAGACTAACCCTGAGCTTTGTTGATGGTGATTGCAAAAGCCAATCGGATTGGAAATTGCAATCCCTTATGTTGAAATGGCGTATATGTTGGAATCACAAGAATGCGAAGAAAGAGGATGTGTTCACCTTTGAAAAGTCCTGTCAAGATTGCTGCTTCTACCATGCTGCTCATTGATTTTTCATCGCAAGCTGCTTGCCTTTGCAAGGCTGTGGCTGATTGGTATTTCGCAGCATGATAATTGTCACGCCGATTTTCAGTTGCAGTACGTCCGGTGGCATCCCTGGCAGATCGAGTGAATACAAAACTTCTGTTTGATAATCAGGACCGCTTCATCAGCTTCCACAACAGCGTTGTATGGAATTACCTCGCTTTGAATTGTAGACGGAATAATATTGTTAAGTTCATAGAAGTCTTCTTTCTTGACCTGCAAGAACAGCTCGTTCATGTCTTTAATCATGGTTCTTATGATTGTTTTCAATATTTTGATATACGTTTTCAACAAATTCTTCTTTTGACGTCACTACATTACAGAAGTTATGAGGCAATGGAATTCGTCCTGAGGTCAGACCAAAGGGCACCTTTGTATCCCCAATTTCCAGCAATTGATGTGAGAATATTTCAGCTGATCGGTCGTTTTGCAGCTGGACAAGTATATTTGTGGTTAATTTTAACGTCTCCACGTGTCGCTCCAAAGCGGAGTGTTTCAGGCAAGCTTTTATTTCGTTCTTTGGTGTCCATCGAGGAATTACAGGTAAAGTGTGCTGAAATCTCTTGCAAGCAATAATAATGCGTTCCCAAATAGTCTGATGGTTTCACACAGAGCTTGCAATGATCGATCAAGAGTCTCGAGCGTTTGTTTGTGAGCCATTGTGCATTCATCCCAATTATCAGTTTGCGTTTCTACAATACTTTCCCGCGCCGGATGCTTTGGAGAATTTGCATTTGGGAGTTTCCATGAATTACGTTTTCAAAGAGCAGCGGAATGGACAGTTCTTTCACCCGGAAGCAATGTCGCAGCTAATCCGAAAGAAGAAAGAGCCAAAGCGATGTCATTTCGGGAAAGATTTGCTGCCGGAAGCAACTAGGAACTTTTTGCCAGTTCCTCCTGGCTCATCTAGGAAGAAGATTTCTCCAATCCCGTTATTGACAGTTTGCATTTATTAATCGTAAATGCCATTTCGCTCAAGCGTTAGTTTGGGAAATATTTGATTGCGCCCAGGACAACAGATCAGCGGTGTTGCTATTTTTGTTCACAGCACAATTCTGCATCGAACGAAACACCAGCAGCAAATCGATTTGGTGATGGCATTCCCAATTGACTGAGAACTTTGTTAACAATTTCTAAGCACAAGTCTCCAACTATTATTAAAACTTCGTTAATGAAAATTTAATTTAACGGCACTATTGAAAACACTGAAATTGAACTATAAGTTGGAAATTCGGAAATCATAAATGGGTCGCAAATCGAAAACATTTGCTTAGCTTGTGCTACGTTTACGTCCAGCAGATGCCACTGTTTTTCGAAAATACATATTTTTACCCATCACAGGTGTGACATCTATACAGTAGTGGACGCACGGTCAATAGACTTTGTTAGTCGGAATACGGTGCTGTATTTGACAAGCGTCAATAAATAAACAGAAAAACGTACAGTCTAATGTCTCCAAGTTTCTGAGTAACGTACAGATCAGACCGTCTGCATAGAACAGCTTGTAAAGGGATAGTGCGAATCGTGAGCGGATGAGCGTGTAAAGCGATGCGTGGAATTGATTGGTTGGTGTAGTCACAGTTCAAGGTCTACGGATCTGCCTGTCTGTGCTTGGGACTGTGCATGTTTAATGGTAGGGCAGATGCCAGGTCACCCCGTAGTGGGTTCATGTCGAGAGAACAAACATGTGGACACATGAGCGTGCGTGAGTGCGTGCGTGCGTAAGCCAGCGCCCAGGTGAATCTGTCAGCAAAGGATGAACCAGTGGGTGAATGTGAGTGTGCGTGTGTCATATGCTCACGGAACAGAAATCGATGATCATCCGTGTGCGCGTGAGGACAAAACGTCATGGGAGCAACGTCATCGGTGGATGTGTGTGTGTGAAAGTTTGCCATGACCCAGTCGTGCGCACGACATCGAGCACACGCAACTGAGCTGCAACAACCATGTGAGGAAGCTGGATCAGTTAAAGTTGTTATCGGAGCATTGTTGATAACAGACAAGTACGAAATGTGCAGTAGGTACATAAAAACACGTATTCGAGTGCAACATTGTGTGAAAATTTAAAAGCAATCGGTGAAGAATTTTCGGAGATTTTAGATAAGGAACAAATGAACATTCATAAACAAAGATTTACATTTTTATCTATGCAGATCATTATAAGCCTGTGCGTGCATACGTGTTTGTATCATCAGTAGAAGGTCTCGTGCACTATGAGTCATTCCAAAGTGGAACACAAATGAGCGCTTCAGCCCTGTCGACAACCGTGGTATTCTAACGAGGCCAGATACTATCTTATTCAGCCAACACCATCACATACCTGGAGCCATCCCTTGGAAAGCTAGTCCTCACTTCAATTTATCCGTTTCAACAGATGCATATGTATCGATCCAGACGATCTAATTTCGTCCAAGATGCGACAATCGAATGATCGACCAAACTAGCTTGCACTTCGTCTCATCCACCCCTGCCATCTGTTCCCATCGTTTCACAGTCATGAATCATAAATTCTGCACAAACTTCGTCTCTGTATCACCATAACCACAATCATACACGCACAAACATACGGACAACAACAACAACAACAACAACAACAACAACGCCAAATTGTACTTCTGTTCAACCAGAGTCTGGTATGGGAATTGGGGTAAACGGAGAAAAAATGCCAGACGAGAGGAGAATGATAGCAACGAGTGCGACACGTTGCACTGTCCACGGAATCGGGTCAATGACACATTGTCTATCACACGTGCCTAGTCTGAATGACGGTGTGTTTCATCCGACTATTTTCCGGTCAGATTTCACACTCTTTTATTCCAGGCCCGTGATCACAGATCGCAGATTAATTGTCACCAAGTCTGTGTTTGTTACACTCGATGGGGCCATATTTCCTCGTTCTGACTGACTATCTCCAGGATGGGGTTGATGGTTAAAAGTGTTTTCTCTAACGGGAAAGTTCACTTATTCACTCACTCACCAAGTGAACTGACTCGGTCACTCACTTATACGGGAAACAGACGGATTTTTCTATCACAATTTCAATAATGATAATAATATTGCTGACCAGCCATGATGGTAATCGGTTTTCGAAGTTAACCCATAGCAATGAAGTGGTCAGACTGTAGGCAGTCACGTAAGCGTGGGTTCCCGATGAGATACCTAGTGAGCTTTAGGCTCGTGGAGTTTTCCGAGTAATTGCGTTTTTCAGATGGACCACGTGCAACCCACCGTCAGAAGATCACTGGTCCTGGCGTACAACAGTAAAGCCGTGAAATCCTGTCCGATAGAATCGCAGAATCTTGATATCTTAACTGTTCTACGGACTGTCGTTTTCTCGTTTATGATGCCGACTAATCAGAAAACCTTAGTAACTGATTCAGTGCTTGTGTGCAGCCGTCACAGGCGGCTGGTGGTGATTGGGAATCAATAGTCATTTACCGGTATAGATAGTGAAAACTTGTACCGAAAATAAATATTTTCACAAAATGTCTCAGTTCATACGGTATTTTGTGATAATGGAACAGTCATTTCTGGACAGTAACCAGAAATACAAACGAAGACCTAAACGACGCGGAGGACAGCGTTCGGAATGGTGGCATTCAACAGGTGACTATTTGTGCGCTGAGCTACACCAGTAACTAAAACAGCCGTAAACGAAGGTATGGTGAGTGTTCCTAGTTCAGTTTTGTTTGAATAACCATTAACCAACCACGGATTGCGATGGTTCTGATGGCTACATTCCAGCGAAAACTTCCCTCGGACAGAACCACAGATAACAGTGTCAGGTAAGCGAAGAAACTGTTTATGGATACAAGTGTTTCACAGGTCGTGACAGCAGGTCGTATCTTCCAGCGTCCTCAAACACTGAGTAGGCGGCCATGTTCACCGATCAAGATTATCATGCTTTTCTTCTGTGGCAGGCTCTGACCACCCATAGTAATTTTTAACCACTTAGTCTCAGTGGACATGAAAATTTGACAAAGACTATCCCGGGACACGAGTGTTTTGAAAATAATCTACAGAACACGGATGATTTTCTGTCAAGGTGAGGAGTATGGTGGAGAAGTATGCTACTTACGGATAGGTGAGTAGGTAATTGCCCAAAAATCATGTAAAATTACGGAGTGATTACGAACGTTAGCAATTCAAACGAAATGAAAACAACAAGATGTAGCAATGAGTATAGACTGTGTTATTGCATCTTCCTTTCGGATTAAGACTGCCTTCAAATGAGCCAAACAGCCATGATGCAAATAAGCAAAGTTGTTATGGCTGATTAATTTTAATGATGTCTTATCAACCCGCCTTGACTCTTGAACGGCAGCGAGTGCTGCATACACTCGCTTTGACTTCATGGCTAGCTTGCGGGTGCGCCATTAATCGGAGTGCCATGTGTACCGTCTTCTTTAACGTGGTGAATACGACTAAGAGCAACACATATGTCCCAACCGCCTTAGCTTCTAGCTTGTGCTTGGTCCAACGATTTGCTTCATGTGCGGAATACCTTGTGATTAAGGGCAGCATTGCTGATTCTATATTCCCATCGTATATGATCAATGCTACAAAGACTTCGAATATCGATAATTTCCATGTATTCTTCACCTGTAGTGACCACATAGAAGAACTGGTTTTATTGCTTCGGCGTACACACTCGACCATTATTAGCCCAGTTCGAAAAACCCCTAATCAAACACTGGGTGCACTGGTTCTGGATGCTACCAATGGACATACTTGACGGATTTGGACCATAGCGAGTGGTCATCTGGAATCAATCCACGCCAGCTGTAACCGATAGCAGAGTGGTCGATCTGAGTACAAGACAGTGAAGACGCAGGAGGATGCCAGGTGAGTGGGCGCTACATTCTGAGCGAGAAATTTGAACTCATTAAGAATAATCTACGCTTAGAAGTCAACTGGATGACTCGGTCACCCTAATCGGTTCCATCGGGTGTAATGGCAAACGGGCCTTCTTTATTTATTTTCGTCTCGAGCTGGCTTCCGACTTGAGCACTGAAATCGCCAGCAACGAACAATATGCCCGCAGAGGGCATGCTCTAGAGCAGTTAAAACAAACGACGGCTGAATTTGTATTTAGCCTTGGGGGAGCTACAGTCTGTTGGGACATACACAGGAACGATGAACGCGTATCAACAATTCAGTGTGTTACTCTTGAAAAGCACAAAGCCATCCAACCGAACTGCCCACAAAAAGACTTCAGTCTAGCAAAGCAGGTTTGGCCTACATGCTCATATATATATATATACATATATTCACAGCTGCCTGATTTCAGGCTGCTTATCAAACAAAACATGGTACAATCACGGAGTAATGAGTATATGGAGTCAAAGTGGAGGGAAGAAATAGGTGCAGAACCAGAGTTTTTTGTCTTTTTGGGTGCACTTTTTGTGTTATTCGTTTTTTTTGTTCATCTATGAGGACTACAACAGAAACGGATACACTCCCACCACTGACTCCGTCTTCGAGCCATGTCCATTAGTGAAACAATCCAGCGTTACTCGTCATCTCTACTGTTCCAACCTGGCAACCGAGACAGCCGTACACGCGACAGACATTCTTCCAGTTTCTTCATTTCTCTGTGCCACATCGTCACTTACCCTCCACGATCTTTCTTCCATTCAGGTCCAGGGAGCGCAACAATGCGCGAAGCGGCAGGCGCTGAACAGGCATCCCTAATGCATGCCTTAGCCGGCAGATACAATGCTGCAGTAGGGTCTTTTCTAGAAAGGAGTCGGTAGTACAAAACACTCGCCTGCACACTTGATCATTGCTGACGCGTTGCCCCATCCAAATAGGGGCCGTGCTGCGTAAGCAGTGGGTACCAAACATAGTCAGGCGACGGATATCTTCAACTCGGAGGGGCCATGCTTCACAACCATGCAGCAGTACGGGGAGCATAGCAATATTATACACTCGGGCTTTCAAGGAAGAACTGATGTCGTGTCAGGGCCGAAAATGCCTGAGGTTCGAAAAAGCTAATCTGGCCTTTGAAATACAAATAGATGTTTCCTCTCCCACACCGCCACTTCCAGTAATGCGACGGTTAAGGTAAAAAAAAACTTCGGTAATCGCTAGTCTTTGGTTGCTTAAGTGCAGCGCGGATACATGGTCTTGCCAATCCTGGAATAAAGCTTTACACTTTGACGGTGCAAAGTAAATTCTTTATTGAGCCATTTCAATCATCATACTTTTCAGTAGAAGTTGAGCACATGAAATGTTAGAAGCGAACGGTACGATATCGTCGGCGTATTTCAGATCAGTAAGCCTGTGCCCCGGAGGAAGTTCGACACTACCACCTACGAGGCCCCCAACCGATTTCTTCAAGGGAGTCGTCAGTTACGAAGTAAAAGAGAAACGGTGAAATAGGATACTCTTGTCGAACTCCACTGGAAACAACAAAGGAAGGCGAAAGCTTGCCGTAGGCTCTTACTCGTCCTGAAGTATGACACTAGAGGGATTTGATGATCGATACATACTTCGTAGGAAAGCTGTTTCTCAACAGGCATTTCCACGAAGCAGTCCTGTCAACCGACTCAAAGGCTGCTCTGATATCCGGGAATGCGGCGATGATTGATCTTCGGTAAATGGTGAAACAACTATTTCTCGTGATGAATTTGAAAAGAGAAGTCAGAATCACAGTATTGCACAATTTAGGTCCAGGACGATTTCGCTGCATCTCTACACAGAGCATACTTCGGACAGCAGTTAGTGTGACAGTTTATATATGACCGAAAGCATGACAACGAAAATGCGAATATGTGCGTCTCACCATGGCAATCATGATGTCACATAAAGTTACTTTTTTGCATGGCTTTAGTTTCCGTCTTTTAGTTTCTGTAGCTTCAGCCAATCTAAACAGTTTCGTGTTTTCTGTTCTGTAAACCACCCGAAAAGCTTTTTTTTCTTTCTCAACGTGGTGTTGTGTCATTGGAAAGTGTTGAGCAATTGACGATGACTGTTTCTTATCAGGCGACGTCCCAACAGCTGAAGAAGGGCGAATATCTGATCAATTCAGCCTCGGCCAGGGCGAAACCCCGCTTGCTCCTCACGGATTTGCTTCTGTTTGTGAGATGACAGTTTACGAAGAACGACAGACGCTAGAATCTTCGAAGCCATCTGGATCGAACCAATACCCTCATGACTCCCGCAGGTGGTTCGGGATCCTTTCCTGAAGAAAGGGACTGCGATAGGTTTCTCGCTATCAGTAGGGTCTTCCTCCACTTCCCATACCTTACGGAACATATGAGTTAGCTCTTTTACCATATCGTAACCTGCCTTTCTGAATACGAGTTTCAAGTTTCGGAATTAGAGGTAGTGAGACACCCTTATGTGCCTCATCACTGTCCACTCTTGACGGTGGCCTCACGACAGTGATTCAGGCCAAAGCTCCATCAGGTGCGTGTCAAGTTTCCTTTTGAAAAGTTTGTAGTTTTCCTCTCCCACCACTTCAGCTGACAGTGAGCTCCACAGTTTGTTTGTCCTCTTGGAAAGACGGTAGACCAACCGTAGTCCGGTCGACTGCAGCTTCATGAGCATCTTCAAGTGGCCCCTTGTGCGCGAGTGGCCACGCTGATGGTAGGCCGTCTGGGCCTAGAGCCTTGTGAAGCTTCATAAGTGCAAGTGCGCTGCGAATTTCAGCTTCGCCGGGAGGATCTAGGGACACGGACCACTGGACACTGCCATCATCAAGAGGTATTGCAGTCTTCACAGGAGGCCAGTTGAATTGCAAACTGGAGTGTTCAGTCCATCTTTCTAGGTGTCGATGAAGATTATAAGTATACTTTCCGTCGGGTTCTTCGGTTGTCCCGTTGAATCTTGTTGTTTGATACCGGTGTCCAGGATAATGTGGAACAACTGTGGAAAGTTCCCGGAGGAAGCAGCTAGTTTCATCTCGGCAGCGAGTTCCGACCACCAGTTCTCACGTTCGTTTCTTAGACTCGCAACGAGCTCAGGCTTGAGGGCCAGACGAGCTTCGCTGGCAGCTAAGTACGTTGGGATTGGACAGTGAATATCTAGAAGTCGGAGAGAGTTTGCCTTTATCCGGTCTGGAGGTCATGCCACAAGTAGCCAGACAAGCAGAATGCACGGAAGATTCCACGAAAGCCCAGCATTTTTCTAGGCGGAGTGGTGGGATGCTGCTCAATCTATCTTCCCTCTCACTCTGGAATCTGGCCAGCGCGTTAGGCTTCGACAGTCTGGAGGCATCAGCCAGCGACATCATCTTCCTAGTTGTCCCATCAAAGGGCATAGATAGTGTGGGATACACCGGTGCGTGATCTGAATCAAGACTGGTTCCCCAGTGTGAACTGCAGTTTTGGACACATCCTAGCTATCTGTAGCTGATTGCAATGTGATCTATCAGAGTCTAATCTTGTGATGACGAAAAAGGTCGCCAGGTGGCTGAACGGCGCTTCGAGCTTCTAAAGCTGGTGCTTGATAGAAACAGTCGGTGATGAGAGCATAGATTTAAAAGTCTTTCACCTTTATCCGAGACGCAAATACTGAGACCAAAACGACCTCCTGGGTGATGTTCACTAGTTGCGGTACTACCGACCCTGGCATTTAAGTCTCCAGCTTGAACGATGATGTCCGTTTTCTGCGCTGTTCTTATTAGGTCGTGAAGGCGTTGGTAGAACCTACCTTTCACAGCATCCAAACTACAATCTGTAGGGTAAATGCATAAATCACAAACAGGCATAGCCTATTAGCTCATTTTCTGCTCACTTTACATGAACCTCTGATTCGTATGGCATATAGTTAGCTATCAACTGGAATCCAGTCTAGAAGACTAGCCTCGGCTCTATCATCCGAGACTATTTCAACGCCCGCTTGATCAGAGGCTTCAGTAACGTCCTTTTTGATAGGCGATAACATTTTGTGTGGTTAGGATCTTGAGTAAGGGTCTCCTGCAAGCAGCAGATATAAACACCAACCTTCTTCAAAGTCCTAGCTATCCCCGCTTGTTGACCTACGCGCATCAGAGTGCACACATTATACGTTGCAAGTCCGAACTGTTAGCTTGGTCGTGGGAGAGATGCAGCATCCGAGAGTGGAGGGCTGGACCTATTAGAGTATCTTGAACTGTGTCTCGATTCTGCATCAGTAGTAAGGAGAGAAGATAAGAACACCGTGGAGCTTGTAGATGGAGAGAACGAGCCACGTAGAGTGCAATCCGGTAATTCCATGATTTGTACGTGGGAGCAATACTGCCAGGTTGCCCAGGCCAAATCGGGTGGTTTACTTAGGGATCCACAAGCGGAGTCTTTAGCTATCCAGAGCTTAACCCTCAAGGTAATGGGACGGAGCATGTGGCCGGCAACCCACCGGGAGCCGGTGATTGATTGCTCAATTCGTATGCCCTTCGGATGGGGTGCCCAGTACACCCTCCGCTACGGATGCCGGTGAGCAAACCTTCTTACGCCTCATACGCCACCCGTGAGTGGTTTCGAATCAGGATTGAACCATCTCCCCTAAACTGACTGTTAGTCAGCCAACCTGGTGGAGGGCGCCGGGCATTAGCTTTCGTCCTCTAACTTTAGTGGGAACACCTCCGCCACGAGAAAGCTGTGAGTAGAACTGCTTCAGCGGAGACTGTGATAGACGTACCGTCATTTGGGAAGATCTCGATAGGCGCTCAGGACGAGTAGCCACCTCGGATCCTGAGACATCCATCCTCGACCATACGGAGGCATTTTACTCAGAGCCATGTTGATGACAACCTGACCACGAGCACGATTCCGAAACGCCCGAAATGCAGTGGATCAAGCTGGGTCTGTTTCTGGGGGTGCGAAGTGTTGCCACTCAAGTATGTTCTTGCGTGTGTTCCGGAGGCACAACACCCACCTATTTCAAAGGTTTCAAGAGTTAGAGCAGTTTGCTGCACCGTTTGGCAAAAGGCGCTAACGTGAAAAGCAGCTAAATGAAAAGGACACTTACGTCTAAGAATCAGATCTCTATTTCCACTTGCTGCCGAATTACTATCCTTAACAGGAGTTATATTTTCACGATCACGACTCTGGAGTTTCTTGAGTCCATTTGGAACTAGATTTTGAGGTGATACAGAGTAAAGAGAGAAGAGCTTTTTCGAAGGACTACGGGATTATTATCATTATCATTATTATTGTTATTATTACTACTATTATTATTGTTATTATCTCTGGAACCCTATAGGAGGTTTCTACTCATCAGTCTGGCCCACTAGACGGGAAGGTGGAGGAACTTCTAGTCTCTCACCCGAGACCTGACTGCCGATGGTATCAAGACTCGTCTTCGCTGGTGCTCTATTAATGATCCATTTTCCGGATTCAGCCCTTAGCCCCAAGCACTCAATGTAGCAAGCTGAACGTGGAAGGGAAATCATCCGTTGTGCTGGGAACAGCCCACATTAGGCTGGCGATAGTTGCCCAGCGAAGAGCGATGACTTCTCCCATCGTCGAGAGAAACCCCGGGCGAAAGTTTTGATTAACCTCTCGTTATCCTTCTTTATCGTTAGGACTTGTTTGCATATTGTTTCCTAATGTTAGTTTCTCTTGGTTACCGGTCTTCCGGCTTTCCTGTGGTTACCCAGCCTTGGCTTGCTGTTACGCCAAAATGTATGGCATTTCTAATCCAACAAGCACACAGAGCCTAAAATCACCTAAACCGGTTACTGTAATTACTGTCAAACCAATGGATTTGCCGGTTTTTGCGGAAAAAAGTTCAAATTACGTAATCAGAAGGAATATATTTGGAAATCTATCATATGTTTTCATATCTTCGCTCTGTCTCGGTAAATTTGAATGCCTGTCGATTGTTGGCCGCACAGCTATGCAATGATGCTTTAGTACCTTTTTATTTTGATACCGGAGTGCTGAGATAACGGTCCTAAGCTTTCATCTTTTCGGGGAAAATTGTACAATTCTTGTCCAGTCCTTATTGTTGGTTTTCCTGCACTACCTTCTGAGTTCGTTCGAGTCAACAACGACTACAAACCCCGAGTTTATTTTTTTATGAAGTCATAAAAGGCTGATTTTTAGAACTCTTCCTGACCTTCGTTGATTATTATATGTAGGTACAAATAAAGTCTGCATTCCATAACAGCACGATATACAATCAAAAAACCCAAGTTGTCTTGAGGACTGTAAAAGTCACTCCTCTACAGGCAGCAACCAAATAGTGTCTATGGATGCTTCGAGGGTACTCGAGAACAAGGACTGAAGCTCATCAGCACTGAAAATGTCACACAGGTCTCTCATGGTGCTTGAACTTCCATATGCGTATGTGTGTTTTATATACATTAAATTTGCTCAATACAATTCAAACACATTGCACGCTAAAAGGTTCAGACGCTAAAATCTGCATGCTATGGTCGGACAGTTCGCCCAGATAACAAACATAACTCTCAGGAGGTCAATTCCGCATATTTTAAGCTCAGTATGGCCATTGATTGAGAATTCTTATGCAAGACAGAGAAAAAATGCTACGGGTAAAGCAGTAGACATCAGACAGTATGTCCACTCTGTGTCCTGTTCTCATAATATATGTTATGTTCTCAGTTAATAGTAGTACAAGCACTTCATTTATCTGTATGAAAGTAGACAGGAAACCTGGTCGTAATCGGTGAACAAGCAGAAAGCAAAACAGGACAAACGCGTGAGCAAGCCATCAGGCATGTATATGAGACAGGTGACTGGAAGCCAAGCAAGGTCAATCGGTACATTGTGGGATCGATCAGTTGACACTAACCTGGCTGAAGTACAAATAAATATCAACAGGGGAATGTCGACGAATGACAGGGATGTTGATAGATTGTCCGTGTGGTATATTTGACTGTTTAAACAAGACAAAATAGGGTGATTGCAACAATAGACAGACTTCGAATGGGGTCCGAGTGAATAATTTTGAATCCAACACGTAAAACAGTCAAGGTAATCGGAACGCCTCAAGACCACTTGGCTCATGCCAACATGTTACATGACTACAGCGATAACCCATCACTCTGGTTTCGCAAGTTACCAAACTCGTCATCCAAACAGCGATCGATTTCCCATAAGGAAGTCTTCTCCGTAAGCGCTTAAATAAAAAGCTGGAAGAGTACTGATAGCTCCTGTAGATGCTCTGAGTTATCAGAAGCAAATGCAGAATGCTACTGTCGGGAGGTCGAATAAACCTCACAAGAAGAAATGTACTGGATTCGATTACAAACACCTTTCCCAACAAGTTATCAAACTGATCTATTTCAGTGAAAAATAGGTCCAAGAGACAATCGTTCCATAAATCTGGGAAAAGTCCAACCACTGTTGCGAGCTGACGTCACTGTATTCCAATAAGCCCGATGTGGAAACAATCCTATGAAATACTTGCCCAAGTGTTTTTGGAAATATCCAAGTACACTTCTATCCCCGTCTTGGCCTGTTACAAATATGCACGTTTTCCGAGGCCAGCTGTTCTCATAGGAGTTGGGCAGCTGAGGAAATCCAGAAACAGACAGCTTTTACGAGAGGACTGACCTGACCAAGAGGGATTAGAAAAGATGTCATGGTTTTTCGGCGCGCTGTAATCGATTAAACGGACCTGACCAGTCTTAGCTTGAGTATACTGTAGCTCCTTCTTTTGAACCGGAAACAAGACGTGGCGAACAAGATTTTTCAGTAGTCTCTGTTCTAAGGCATAAGCCACAACTTAAAGTCTTTGTAATGGAAGTGTAACGGTGAAAAGACGTTTGAATTTACTGCACTCTAATGCCAGTTCCTTTGAACTCTGTTTCTGATTCTCTAAGTCTCGTTGGCTACTATAGATCCCCCAAAAAAACGGTGATAATGCGCAGCTTCAAAACTAATGAGAGGATGATTGTTTCATCGAACAAAAGGATGACTTTTTGTTCCTAACCTGCCTTAAAACCCTCCCGTAATTTATTTACTTTCGTGAACTTTTGACTCCTTTCTTTGCGTACTCACCCACGTGTGAAATGTGAATGATTGATCTAACTACTTGTGTGCCATATCTGTTTCAAAACAGTCTGCTTTAGGACAGACTAGATAGTACCATATCTTTCCAGAACTGTTGAGAAAAGGTACAACATATATGGCGAAAAGAAGAGAAGAAATTAAGGCTTTGGCCGGGTTAGTCATGGGTGTGATAACCTAGTGATTGTCGTACAATTTCCGTTAACAAAGTTATGCTCCAATTCCTAAATAATCGAATGTTTCCATACTACCATTCGGCTGGCGATCACATTATCACTTACTAACTATCTATCCAGTTTTCTTAGACCGTGTATAATTTATGTCAATCTATTGTCCCTGCTGAGCCAAGAACTCAGGAATCCACTACGGGGTTAGCAAGAACAACGGAAGACGAAACGGTAAATTAAACGCACATCAGATAGTCTATTCAAACTGCCCTTTTCGGCTTGATGGGTTGCAGGATGTGCCCCCACATGATCAGCCGGGTTTTTGTCCACTTACGTGCTACTGACGATATATTGGCTAACGGGTCACAAGAGGTGAGGCTCCGAACGAATATGGCCAATTTTCCTGACCAGCTGATGCGGAAACATGGATTTCAGTTGGGAGAGGCCATCAACAATAATGGGGAATAAAGGCTGACAATGAGACTTTTGCCCCAACTTTTATTCTGTTATCCCAGTTCATCTGCCTTTCTCTGTGTTTACCAGTTTGTGTATTTGCCCGTCCGTCTGTTTTTCTGTCTATCTGCCTGTCTGTATGTCTGTCTGTCTGTCTGTCTGTCTGTCTGTCTGTCTGTTTACTTGTTTGTTTATTTATTCTTTTGTTTGCTGGTTTGTTTGTCTTGTCTGTCTCGTGACAGACAAGTCTAGCCGGCAGTTTTCTTCAACCGTGATCAGTAGATTTATTATACAGTACTTTCAGTGTCCCTATGGAGTTGCACGAACTGGCTGAATTCTGCAATTCAAGAAGACTCAAAATCCGGGTCCCAGGTCTTAAGGACAACAACAACAACAACAACCACTGGTCAGTGGACTCAACAAAAACTTTACCTAATTCTTGATTGTTTATTATACAACAACGGTGCATTATTTCAGGGAACTGAAAGACATCAAATACTGTTTCGGCCAGGAACAAAACCCGACACAATATTTATTTTTGTCTCAAAAATTGCTCTAGGGCTGATTCTCGAAGTGTGTCTTTTTTGAGATATGAGAAAGCAACATTTATGCACACTAAATTCTACTTCCATTCAGACGTAGTCATGTCATCCTCTGGAATATCACGTTAAATCTCTAAAATCTCGAATTTTGGCCCGAATTTCTCGTGAGTCCATTTTCCGTGGAGCCGCTGACCCCAGTCTCTCGTGTTTATCAATCAAGCTTTCTTTAAATGAGCATTCACTGTTCATATAACCTGCTCGTACTGCATTGCCAACAAGGCTGCCAGTGATTTCATTCCACGAATTCCTCACCCAAATCACGACCTGCTCCAAAACGGGCTTCACACGATTTCCACGCTGATTGCGCTCCATTCCATCTTGAATGAGGTCGTTAATTTCTATGGGCAAATGGTCCTTAAAAGGTTTTGTAAATTACTTTTTGTAATTTGTATTTTTGACGACATCTTCGCTTGTCTTACTCGTGAGTAGCGTGTATATGCCTCATGAACCTCGAATACTTGCGATCCAATTCCCTGTTTTTACTGTACTGACACAGTTCAGATTTACCCCTTTCCGACGTATGGTGCGTGAACATTTTACGGTATGTTCCCGACTCGATTGTTCTATGATTGTACATTCCCCTTGTAAGAAAATTTTGCAGAACGTTTCACTTACGCTTCTTGACCCACTATCTGTACCGCAACCGTGCTGCGCTACAGTTTCGCATGACTCCTTGCTGAGTGGACCGTTTATGACCGCGCTGTCCCGATTTATCGGATAACTTTCTGTACTGTTGCTCTTGGTTGCTCACCTGGCTGTAAGTCATTGCACTTATGTATTTTTATGTATTGCATTGTTTAGAAACACGAAATTACGATAAACACGGTTATACATTTGGAATTTGTTCTGCTGCCCGTAGCCGTGTACAGCCCATATCGTGCGTAAAGCTAGTGAGACTAAGTTTTCTGCTATATTGAAAGTTCAAGTAATCGGGATAGTTTCTACAGGTTTGTTTATTGAAATATGAATAGTCGGGAGCAACGAGGTCTTTCCTGCGGGAATCATTATTTGATCTATTTTTCTATCCACAAGGAAGTTTCTCCTGTCATTGGCGCAGTGAATGCTGGTTGAATCCACACTAGTAGACCTTGCTGATCACTTTGCAAAGCAAGAGGCCGCACTGAGTCGGCTCACTTCCTAAAACTGTTTGCGTGCACCGGAATTTTTCATTTTCAGGAAAATAAGTACCCGAAACACGTTTAATTTTATCTTTCTTATCCCTAATGACTAGTTGAGATGTAGCTTTCTTCCCGTCCAGATAAACTGCCAAAATACTGGTAAGACGTGCACTGTCGTAACCAGTGGACGAAAGGGGCGCTGACGAAGCACCCGTCTGATTTACTGGTGCTTGAGATTCTAGGACCATAAGCACCGCAGTTTCATCCATGGCAATCATGTTGGAAAGTTGGCATTTGGAAAAGTGCGTACCACCAACGAAGTATTCGAATGCGAGTGCTCTTCTAACAACTTTAGTATCTTCCAGCTTGAACGGTGTCATTCATCTTCTTGGAGACATTTTATATCGTTCAGAAATGTCATCAAGCCAGTGTTTTGAAGCTTCGAGTTCTATTTGGTGATGTTTCATTGCGAGGGGAAATGCTGGGGCTTCGGCCCTACGCACAAAACAAAGTTTTCTCTCTCCTGTCGGAAATCCACTCAAATATGACACCTTACAGTACGGGAAGTATTGGTTACTGACCTAATCCACGGTCACACATCTTCTGCTTGTTGACTAAGGATGTCGTACTATGCTCTCTATTTTCGGAGCATTCGAAGATCAAGTTTCGTTTCCTGTCAGAAAGGCGTTAGATTCTTGCCCCGAGAGTCTTCAACAATTCCTTCCTTGTAATTGACGGAATGGCTTTTTCTTTTACACTCATACAGTCTCGACGGCAAGCACAAAATCAAGGAAAAACTACCATCGCCAGAATTCTACTTCTTTAGTTCACCCGAGTGACGTACTGAAATGTGCTCCATTTCCGTTCATTGTCAAGTACGCACCAGTGGCGTCTGTACTCCGACTGACCAATCGACAATCAAGGACGCCAGACCGGAATGTTCGCTGGGCGTGAACAATTTACGGGTCTCAGTTATTGCAAGCTGGATCTAATAGATGGTGTCAAAGCGCATTTGGTTTGGTTGAACGCTCCAGATCGCCGGCTGTTAGTTCCATCTTACAATAACAGCGACCCATAAATTGTTTAAGCCGAGCAAACCGTCAGGCTTGGCTACCTTGGTCAACGAAACAAATCAGTTGAGTCCAGCTGCAATTGTTGCACGGGCTAATCGGTCGTCGAAAAGGCTTGCACCATCTTATTATATTTTTGCCGTTTGATCAGGTTGTGGAGAATCAAACTGCGAATTCCCCACAGTGGGACTGCTCTTGCCGCTGTAACCTCACAGACATCGTCAGTTTGTCTTAGCCTTATGGAATCACTCTGTAACTGATAGTATTAACTAGTGCTTAGTTTCTGGGTAGGGTGTATAATAAAAGCACCCGGGACCTGACGATATCATTCCAAATTGTTGACCATTAGACCATCAACAGTTCTAAATTTATGCAATAATACTAGGGTTCTTGATATTGGTATTCGTGGTACCAGTAATGGCAAATGGAAAATGGAGCACTCATTCGTTTGTCCACGTTTATTTATTGACCGCAGGGAGTTATGTACGGCTGTCCATCAGGTAGGTGGTTACAAATTGCACTCACATTTTTGCTCCTCTGCCCCGCCCACTTTCCGCGTAATCAAAGTTTTCCTTCATCCACGTGCCTTCTTATTTGTCCTCAGTCAGGTTCAGTCAAAATATCTGACAGACCGGGGGTACGTACACGTTCATCCTGTACCCAGGTACATATTTGATATCCAATCGGGGATAAGCTTTGCTTAACAAACCGCATGCACATCCTGCACTCGCGCACATACGTCTTCCAATGAACTTTACTATGTGTTTCGTAGACTAACGCAAACACGTGTACCCCGCTTATGAGCAAACAGCCCGAACTGACAACGTATCGATTGATGACCTAGGTACGGGTTAAGGTATTTGTCCGACAATTCGCGTTTCTAGCCAAACAATGTTGCTTCTCCGCAGCAAAATCAAGCCCGTACTCCACAGACACGCACTGCAATTGTTTACAATCCGCGAATTGGATCAATCGACTACACACACACATGTACACACACACACACAGCACTCGCAATCTTGATGATCTGGGTATCTCACTCACATCCATTATTTTACATTCATTCATTCACGTACATACACATGGACACACAATCGCCTATGTGTATGCTGGTCAACACTTTCAAACAATTTCGGTAGTCAACACGCCTAAGTTGACTAAGTTGCCCACCGTGTAGCCCACACAAGCGTCTGTGTGAAACGATCTGATGCGCGTGCGCGAGTGTGTGACCGCGTGTGGACTGAGCCACACAACAGAAGAGCTTTTGTGTTCTGAAAACATTATCAAGTAAATAATAATGTAATGTATTACTCTTTCTTTATCACACAGCAAGGGTAGAGAACGGTTCAAGGTCAACGACCCTGGATGAATAGAGCTATATGATACCGGGCATGTCCTCAGGTCGCGGATAGAAGAACGGCTGCATTTTTGCGGTTGGGCGTGAATGAGGCCGGTTTCGGCTCACTGAATAAGCTGTCATGGACGGTCGGCTGCAGTCCTCGAGTGTGTAGAGAGTTTTTCCGTTTGCCTAATGTTCTCTGCTCTAAAACACAACATGAATCAGTAGACAGCATTGCGACTTGGCGAGTGCGGCCCGTCAGTAAATGAGCTCATAGCTTCCTGTCGTGTTTCCTTTAACCGTCAAGGTTTCTCAGAAGAGGCAAGTGGGCCATACAACTGAATCGTCATGAGCGTGGATGGACGAAGAGTCCATTTTTAGAATCACACGGTAATTTTTCTACAGTTATTTCGTCAATGAATAGGGCTGACCTTCAGAACGAGGACGCATGTCAACAACTGCGAAATAGGTCGTGTGCTTCCGGGAAATTTTGTCCTGTCATTCAGGCACAGTACCATACTACTTGCATCGACAAGAGAGCCATACTGACTAAACTGGACCAAATCTTCTGCCTTGTAGGATGAGCTTGATTGCTCAAGGGCTAGAAGTGCATCTTCGATTTAAAAAAAGGTCTACACCGAACTGGGAGACCGAGTAGTACAAAAATCCACGAAGCATTTAGCCATGATGGGTTTGACTAATGCAGTGACTGACTTTTCTCTCTGGAACACTCATGAGCTCTCTCTTATATCGCACACACCAACTTCTCTTCATACACCTTCGCTCAAATCCACCTCCTTTCTATATTCTCTTCATTTTTCACATCTCGGCGGCCTGCACTATCTGTATTGACTTCGGTGTAAATCCTGGACATGCTTTCTCGTGTCCTTCCCCGGCTAGCTTCGAAGTCTCGAAAGCATACTACAACGACGGCCAGGTTGCGACAAGCTTTCTCAACCATCCCGCTTATCGGTTTTTCAAAATGCACTAGCTGAGAAGTTAGATGTAGTCTCACCTGACAGCATTAATCAGGACTGGTCGCTAAACAAGATCGATTTGCATTCTGCTGACCTAGTTAGTCGTGGCCTGTCCCACTGCACCTCAAAACAATGCACTTCTGCTGAATCGCTATGCCTTCTCGACGCACACAAGTCCATCCTGGCTGGAAATGAGCAGAACGGAACACAGCTCGTAAAGTGGCGTGGACTCAAAGCAGCTCTTCTTAGGGATTGCGAAATCCAAAGATCACGTGCATCATTAATAGAGAGTACTGTCGCCATGGGAAATTCCCGCAAGCTATTCCACCTCATCCGAATCACAAGCAGAAAGCCACTAGTTGTGAATGAACCAATATGTGAGGCTGACAGCTCCCCAGTTTAAAATCAGCAATGGAGTCTCGAAAGTTAGGCGGAGCACTTTAAGAACATTTTACCTGGAATCCCCGAAGTCAGCATCTCCAAGAACTCTTCCGACAAATATCTCGTCGTCTTTTTCGACAAATCCACCAACTGAGGCGGAAATCCAAGCCAAGGAAATTCAAGCCTTAGGGAGTAGCAGGGCGCCGGACTCCAATGGCCATCCCCAAGCCCTATTTAAAGATAATGTAATGGAGGCTGTTACAGATTTTCTTACATTGTTCGTCAATATTAGAAATTCAGAACAGGTTTCCTCCCTTGAGGAGGAGTCGATTGTTGTCCCTATCTTCAAGAAGAGCTTGCGCAGTGATTGCACTAATCATAGGAGTGTAAGACTTGTCGTAGCAGAGTCGAAGCTGTTGGCGTCTGTCATGTTTGGCAGGTTGTACCAAACGCGTGAAGGGCAGTATCGCTAGCAGCATGTTGGGTTTTGCAACGATCGTGGGTGTGTCCATCAAATCATCACTCTCCGACAACTGCTAGACCACAGTCATACCCTCCAAGGATCAACGATCAAACCTTCGGGCAGCTTTCGGCTAAGTCGACAGGACCACACTATGAAATTATTTTTTGATAAAAGGAATACCTGAGATGTATGTGTCAATCCTCAAAGAACTGTATCGTCACATCTCAGGTCGGGTTGGGGCCTATAGCTAGCTTTCTCTCCTTTTTGTCGTCTCAAGTGGAGTAAGAAAAGATTGCCCTATATCCCCATTTCTTTTCAAACCTGCTTTAGGGGATGTTCTACGGAATGCCTTGGCGGACCTTCAAGGCGATGGAGTTGTACGCTTCCAAGGAAACAGAGTTTTTGACTTGGAATCTGCCGATGATATCGCCATGCTGAGTGATAGTTCGCAGGCTGTATAAAAAGTTCTGAAATACTTGGTGACTAATGTCTCCAGATAAGATATACATTGTGCACCTTCCAGGTGTGAAGTTCTTTGCAAGACTGGTAGGAACTTGTGAGTTCGCTCACCTTTTGTGGTGATCAGCTTTAGTTAGTTGATATATTTAAGTACCTGGGAAGCTCCATCGCAGCTAGATGTGGTGTTGGAGAGATTAGTTCACGCATAGCGCGAGCTACAGCAGCTTTCACGAACCTGCGACGACTGCGGCGTCGCTGTGACACCCAGCTCTCTCCTAAAGGAAGAGTGTACGTCGACACGAAGTTAATAGAGTTTCACCCTACGGTCGCGAGACATGAACACTCCAAGTTGAAGGTGCTCGGCGTCTTTCTGTTGTCGACAGCCGGTGTCTCCGAAGCATTGAGTGAGTAATGACGAGGTCCGCCTTCGCGCTTTAGGCACGCATAGCCGCCCTCTTACCGAAGTGGTCGCTCTATACAGCCTCCAGTGATTCTGTCAAGTTCTGGGAATGCCTGTTCATCGTCTACTTTTGCGTGCTCTATACTGGGCATGGCTGGAAGAAGTGACTCGGCCGTCAGCTTGTGACTCGGCTTAGAGGTATGAAGAAGCTAGTACCAGAAATGGCTTCGTTGATACTTCCCGCCTTCCCTAACGGGGCTCAAGGGATGAGGACTGTGGCTGCCTAGAGACATAGACGGACATGGCTTAGAATACAAGTCAGTGACGCGGATGCCGTGCGGTCTGTTTGCTGAAATCTCGTATCCCATAAACACAAGTGTCACTCAAACAGACAAAATAACAAAAAATATCAATAGTGTACGGTGAAGGAGCAAAAAAGGTAAATATCACGTACCATTTTTTTAACTACCTCTCACTCTCTGTAGTGCTTCCCTCCTCCTTATACTGTATTTATTTTTTTGTTACTTTCTATTTATATATATATATATATATATATATATATATACATATATAATGTACAGCCAATGAACACCTGTCATAGCTGCAAGGGATCGCTGTTTGTAAGATCCAAACCCATGTTGGTAAGGCCTTAAATTTACTGCGACAACCGTTTGACTACTGACGGTTAGTCTTGGGATCAAAGAATCTGCTCCACCCTTTCCATTGGTTATTACCAATAAACGCTAGATTTTATAGCAGACATTTGTGTTTAGTCTGGATTATTGATCGCTCGTAAAAGGCTGTCAGATAAGATGATAAAATTTCAAACTCATTACCCTGTAGCTGGGGAAATGACAAATATCTGTCTCCGATAACATAACTGATATTGTTGATACTGTAGCGTGGCAAAACAGCAAAATCCAACCACAAAGTAGATCGGTTTTTTTTTGTCTGTCTTAGGTAGGCATACAATATTCGTACCGGGATCAAGTCATCAAAATAGATCAAAGACAAACTTTGAACCGTGACCATTTCATCCTTGAAAAACTAGGGGCTTGTTTCACTTCTAAACTGTTCATGAACCTTGATTTGTCAACTTTGTGGTAGACGTGACAATTGAAATATCGGATCCCCTTTATCTAGTTAATAGGAACGGAATGAAAACAGATATTGGAAGATGCGTGCATTTCGTTTAAGATTTCCAATAGCCAAAGTAAAACATGTCAGTTTATATATGAAACAACGCATTGGGGAAACAGTGAGAAAATGTAGAAACGTTTATCGTAGATAAGTCAGGAATCTACGTGGGATTGTGTGCATAATCAATGCCGGGAAAGTTGGACAGTGAGCAGTATTTGTTCGTGTGACTTGATCAGTATAACTTCTCTAAATGCCGTCATCTTTGTATTCCGGTTGCATAATCGAGCTTTCATCGACAGGGGAACTGTTGAAAGGTGATGCTTCGCGTTAGCTAAAGCCAAAGTTCGTGCTGAAATTTGACTTGTGCAATCCAACGGAGAAATCGAGCGCAAAAGGTCACTTCGGAATGTGTTTAGTCACCCTCTGGGTCACGTATATTTCTGTTCTACGTGGTTAAGTGTCACCCCCATTGCAAATGAACTGGTACATGGCATGTGAGATATTGAGATCTATAGGGTTGTCACAGTGACAGTGAACGCTTTGTCTTCTAGTATTCTGCACTATAGACAACTGGGCTGCCATATACGTCCGGCTTAGAAGGTAGCTTAAGTTATAGTGCTCGTGATCAAAATGTATTCATCTTCAGAAAGAAAAAAATAAAGTGACTGTCTTTCGCTTCCCCGTTCACATTTCTACTCCCTATCCCATATACCATACCGTATATAATGTGGCATGTTTCACTTTCGCGATTGATAAGAGTAAGTGAAATGCTTACATCTCGTAATATTGATCTTATTTCGGATCACGTTAGCTAAATGCGGGGTTCACCTTACTGTGATAGCAGTTTTCGGATCACTATCGTTACTCGCCCAACTAACCGCGGATTCCGGTCTGTCATCACATTGATGTGATTCGGTAGAGGAAAAGATCTGCCTAATGTGTGTGTTTTCGGCTTGTTGTTCTACAGCTTATAACACTTTTCCGAACGAAGAGACAATCGGTAGACTAGCACCAGCAAAGTGACACAGAAAGTATGAGATCACGTTCACGATGTTCATTTGCCTGAGTAAACCTGGACAGATTAGTCTCAGTTGTCAACGAATACATCGTCACTCAAGAGGAACACTCCCCTCAATTGTGACTGAAGGGCTTTGTATGCTTTCGTGACAACATTAGTTGTGCATTTCTGTTCTATATTTGCATGTATGCATGAATGTGTGTGCGTGCGTGTGTCTGTGTGTGTATATGTGCGCCTGCACAAAACAGTCTCAAGATGTATGCCAAAGAGCCTGATTCTGTTAGCATACGGAGAATCACTGCTCACGAATTCGAATTATCAAGTACTCAGTGTGTTAGAGATTTGAAAAGTCGCTCTGATTTCTCGTTGTCTGTAACCAACATACACTGTGTGAGAAAGTGATTATACCGTTAGTGTGGGACAGGTTAGGGCAAGGCACATTGACAACGGAATCCCGGAAGGCGAGTATTGCTGACATAGGTAGAGGTTCTCCAAAAAGCGGAGCTGTTACCAGGCGGTCACCCTCATTGACTAACACACTTGCATCTCACTTCTGTATGGTCAAATTTGGTATTAGACAGCTCTGTGTCGCCAACTGGACCACCCAATTGCACCATCTACTTCTGATCATAATCGATCTCATTTCCAGATTCTTCTCCCCACAGTGCAACAAAGGTGAATATAGAACCAAATTTATCCAATTTACTCAACCAGACACGAAATAAATGAGCAACAACATTAGTAATCGTGCCCTTTGGGCACCCTGTAACCTTGAGCATGTAAACTGACTGCGTGTGGCACACAAATATCCCATCACTAGTGACCAATGCTACTCAGTTCTATTCAAGCGGTGTGTTTCGTTTCTCCCAGAATGACTTACTGTGTAGTATTGTGAGAATTGTATCCACCTGGCCAGTTGTGTGTAATGAAATGACTCGCACCAGCACTGAGGGAACGACAAGACCAGACAAGAACAGTAAGAACGTATTCTGTCATATATGATTAGTACTAACTGGTTTATATACAAAAAGGGCATGCACTTATTGGGCGATAAAATGCTGATCAATCATGAGCAATTTCGCTGTATCTACTTGATCTAACAGTCGCGGTCCGGCTCCACCTGATTGGTTGGATACTGGAAATGAAGCTGTATCGCGAGTGAAGGCATTCGAATCACCGCAAGTATCCAAGTTCTGGCATCAAAAAATAGCCCCAGAAGTACCGTACGACTGGCTGTTTCAGCTACATTAGGAATTTATTCGTTGGGTGAGTCACTTGGATCGCCATATTTTCAGCATCAACGGGAGTGACGTCATCAGAGCAATGGTAGTGACGAGTGCTTGCTTGTCGCATGACTGCTTAAGTAAGTTGTCGCCCGAGATCGTTCGATGTTTAGTTGCCTCTTGTTTGCCTCATTGTTCATTGCCCATCTCACCTGATTCAAACAAGTGGAAACCAATCATCGACAAATGACTCAATAGGATCCCCTAATTCAATAGGCTGAAGGAGACACACAGAAGTACTCGCCAGTCCGTCCTTACATTATCGTTGTGATCCCGGTTGGTGATGAAACTCGGACGATCCAAATGACTCATTCAGACTGACGAACGAACAAAAGACATCTGCAAGCTGAACCCGTAATATGAAAAAAGAAATTCTCTATCGTATTATCAGGAATTATATAACGACCAGTGTCCAATCAACCTCATCCATCGAATACTTTAATCCAATCTAGCACCCAAATATCTAATTTGACCACTGCTCAAATTCCCGAGAAACAACGCAAGAAAACGAATTTCAGAAAGTCTATTTGTCATAACAAAACGGTTTTCTTACGTGGAAGAAAGCCAGTAATTTTCACTTCATTGATGACCTCATCTTCCTTATGTGGAATAGTACGATCGGTCATCAGAGTGAGAAGACAAAAGTAGAGATACGAGTCAGTAAGTAAGTGGAGTAGAATGGACTGAAAGTTGTCACAGTGTGCTCCAGGCTGCCGAGAGGGAGAGGTCTGATGGATTGGTGACTCTGTGAATGTGCAGTAATTATGTGTTAAACGACATTGGTGCAGAACACCAGTGGTTTTGATATTGGACAGTGCAACATCACTGACTGAGTGGGTAGGCCAGGTAAAATTTGTGGCCAGAACCAATCAGATGATTTGCAGTTGAGGAAGCTAGAAATTTCACATTATTCTTTACGGTCATGGCGGGTTTCGTCATCGACTTCGACAACCTTTTGATATGAGCTCCGACACTGGTTGAGCTGAGTAGCAATCCGTTCTGCTAATGTGTACTTTATCACAGCTATAGGCGCATCATAGCAAATTGGGATCAGTGAGACTCTGTTGAGTGAAGTTTCAAACCCAAATCATCTAGTCTTATGTAGCTAACACAACACCTCTTGTGTTTACGTATGTCTTATGACCGTTTAAAGATAGTAATTTATATGACTCAGTGAATGGCGAAGCAACCAAAAGTTGATTACTTTCGATCGCAGTTGTTCTTTTTTGCACACGTTCTCCGGCTATCGGTTAGGCGAGAAAACATTCTCCGGATAACCGTTGCTCAGCAATCTTCTTTTTATGAACTCTGTCATTTTGTGCCAAATTTTCTGTACTCCGTGGAGTAGAGTTCACACTGACAATCACACAAAGCTGGAACATTCTAAGTAACCTCGGCCCTACATTGGATCATCATGGACAATGTGCTGCGACATTCTATCCAGATATTTTGCCCATGAAATATCTGGGAAATTTAACCCACTGTTAGTTTCTTCTTCATGAGATACATTGAGGGGAACGTGATCAGAGTTCAAAGCTTCGATAAAAGAATAATTTTTGGCAGAACGTTGTTTTACTACATATTTCCACACGAGTGTATAGCCACAAGGGCCCATAGCCCTGCTAGGGATAGTCGGGCACCGTACTCTGACACCTAGAGCGGGCAATCATATAAGGTCCCAAATAGGTCAGGTGTGGTGAAGAACGGGACGACAGTGGATTACTGTCCACCACGAAAGTGATCGGTGACGGCGGGGATTCAAACCTCTGACCTCCGAGGTGGCAGGCAAAAGCTCCTAGCTGCTAGATCTCGGGAAGCTCACTTTCACGTGTGTTTTCTATAATTTAGACTCACAAAAAAACGGAATGCTGATAGGCGCTGGAATACTAAAGAACACTCGCGAAATGACATCGACCAGTGATGGTCGAACATACATCATCGTGGAATTTGAACCGTGACGTCCCGGGTCCACACTTTGTCACCTCTGGGCACTTCCCCATTCGGCAGCTTTTGGTTGGCAGCGACCGCTTTCCAGAAATATTTTACGTTGTCATATAATAAATGAAGCAAGTGAAAGATTGTGCAAAAAGCGATAAATTGCATATTTCCACTTTTGTCGTGTTCATGCTTGGTGAAATCATAGGTGCTTTCTCTGTATAGCAGATCGGAAACTCATGAAAATTTTGGGAATAGGTGAACAGATTGGTAACTCAGTGTACTGAGCTAGAAGTCCATACTGATGAAGTTACCTCCAATCTGATTTATGTTTTGATGCTATCGAATGACAGATGGGGAGATGTATTTACATCTTCTCGAATAAAGAATTCACCAAGCGTACGTGGAACGATGAGAAAAACGTTATCAGGGGAAATTTTGCGTACTCAAATTGACGATGGGCTGCTTTTTTGTCAAGGACAAGTTTTGTTTTAGACTGACAGAGATACCTGAATAACACCGTGATGGGAAGATCGACATACTTTTCAAAATCGTATTGAACGGATCATGGAATGGCACTTGGTTACGGTACACGACCCATCAAAGGCCGGGAGCTTCCGGGAGTTGGCAAAAAATTCTGTCGATGAATAGTGTAGCAAGTGACCTTATACATCGAACGCCCATGTCAATGAGTCCATATTAGAATTTTCTCGTATACATGTTCATCGTTTACTTGATGACGATTTTCTTCCATCTCTAAGCAGTACCACCCACCCTAATCATTTACTCACTCACTCAGTCAATAAGTTACTTAATCCATGACTAACGTACGTATTCACACTGTGATTTTCCTTCTGGCGTGTACATGACTAAAGGCCAGCAGTCCAACTTCAATAAAATATTCGTTCTCGTTGTAATATCGTGTTTCTAAAATAGTACAATATTAGTGAATAGCGAAAAGATGAAGGAAAACAAGTGTTTCGCAACGGGCACTGGGTCAGTTGAATACAACGCTGCTAGAAGATGATGATCCGTTCACTCAGTGTACAGTTAATCAGAACGGCGACGTGCCACCTATTCTGGTATAATCGGAGTTAACCCCGAACAACTTTAAACTGGTTAGTCCTTCCCCTGAGGTTATCGAATGTAAGCAAAACGTAAGTATTTTTGAAGACTCAAACAATCTAGTAGTGCACAGGGCAGAATAAAAGGAAAGTTGTAAAGTCTCGTTATTCGGGAGTGGGATATGTGAACAGAAAGACTGATAGAACAAAAGAGTCGGAAGGGCAAATCTCCACAGTAAATGCGGAAAAAATTGTTTGATTCTACTGCATCATAAGTGGAATGACAGCTAGTGAATTTTAAAGTGAAATCTGCTACTCATGAGTAGGTTATACAGAGATGGGAAAGAGCATGTAAATTGTGTTCAAACGGGAAGAGAGCTCGAACATATATGTATATATATGTTCGGACTCTCTTCCCGTTTGAAATTTTCTCATCTCTGCTGTTTCATCTACACTCGTTTGCTTCCTGCGCGTATCGATCCGGAGTCAGCTAACTATGCTGAGGCACACAAGCGTCTGCGGTCCTATCGTATGGTCGAAATTCCTTAGTCAGCAGGGTTTTCAAAATAATCAATCTCCAGCATTTGCGGTTGAACCCTCTTACAATTTCATGGAAAACTTGCGATAACTTTCTATTTAAACATGACGAATGAATTCCTACTCTTATTCAGATAGCGAATTTTACCAGGAAGTTGTAAAAATTAAATCAATGAACTTTCCAGTGGTTTTACAGCTATAAACGTTTACAGCAAATGGACAGATCTGTCTACGTCCATAAGATGTACAGATTAGTGCGAGACATGACCTAGCGCATCATACCACATTATTACAGTCTTCCCAGAACAATATCTGGTCTGATAGACTGGGAAGTTTCATCTTTTGAATGTTTAATAAAGTCCCGTCTACAGGGTCCATCGTGATTTTCAGTAGGTTCTTTCAATTTGTGTGGTCAGCTGTGCGACCTCAAATTCACCAACATGAGTTTTTTAATTTCTTCTTACGACAGGGCGTATTCATGGGCCCTTTAATTCTCACCACAGTTCGTTCAAAGTATACCGATGGTCAAAACGATTCACGATACCATTCTGATATCATCTTGGTTACAACATTTAGCCAGCTTTGTTGCTCCCATAATACTGGCTTCCGATGTGCTGAAGACTAAAAAAACTAACTTTTCTCCACCCTTACTTGCAAAGGTACGTGGAAGTTTCTTATCACATCTTCTCCCAGATTAAACACTCGACCATCTCTGTCTAGTACTTATATCCCAAAGCAGATGACATCATCATCCAAGTCGGATTTGTTTGTTTTTTGCACACTGACTCTTGTTATGACACCATTTTCACATGGAAGGTGAGAAACAGCACGCTTTCATTCACAAGAAGAATATATAATAATTTTACAATAGGGAAAAGTGGTCCATTGGCTCGCACCATTTCATCCCTTTTTTCTTTAATAAATTAGCGGAATCTTCCGGTTCCCCGCAAATGGTTCTTCTGCTAAGCGAAAACAAAATGGTTATATAACGAGCCGAGCTCATACGACCTTGAAGTCCAGGTCAAGCACTCGAATTAAATCAAACGTTTTTCTCCGACGAGGCTACCGATCCCCGTGAGTTGGCTGATGAACTGTTAGACAGCACAGAATTCTCCATAAATCTCCGCTTCGTTTTTGCTTCTTTCTGATAAGCAGAATCATGGCAGACAGTTTAGAAAAAATAAACCTAGCTAGTAGGATCAGCATCTATTTCGCAATGACAACAACCACTCATGGTGAATCTTATCTTCGTTGGTTTAACAATGAGTCATATTTACCATTTAACTTATTTCGGACTTCTAAATTTCAGAATAATTTACCATGGTGAACTAGGTTACGCAATTTTAATCGTCAGCGGATCGCAGCAGAACTAACGTGACAGAGAGCAAATCCTATTGAAATTTATTTTCCAGCCTTGTCTTGTGACTTGATACGAATGGTTTCGTACAGAAGAATTAATTGAGAAAAATTCTCGTCTAGCCAATTTCGACAACACCTGTACAAATTTGAACGTTCTCTCTTCAGATAATTACTTTCTCAGTTGCTTCACTTCTATCTTTTCGCCACGGTATCACCTTCGATGTGTACTAAAGAGGCCAAATGGATGCACTGCCGATGAGAATTCACGCAATGCTTTCGGATATTTTCGAAGTTGCTTTGATGCGCTGATTCTGTATGATGAATCATTTGGCTAAACACAGAAAAAATCACCAAACAACGAATTGGTTTGGGTTTTACTGAAGTAATTGCCTTGCTTGTTGATCAACATTTTCGGTGTACACGGTCCAACATTTGGAAGATATCTGTCCCTCTTTCAAACCCATCTACAGTAACTTTTCTTCACCGGTCTGGCTAGCAACAATTTACTGTTGAGAACTGTTGCTTTTGGTGTGCGTGTACGGCCTGTTGTTTACGTGTTCCTATTTGCTTCTATGTGCGTACGTACGTGTGTGTGTGTGTGTGTGTGTGTGTGTGTGTGCACTTGCTCCAACGTTTACGTGAGTATGCCTCTCTGAATGTGTGTGTGTGTGTATGTGTGAATGTGTCCATGATATTGATTTTATTGACGATAGTAAATGAGCACTGAATTCAGTTCAATATGAACTTAATAAGGGACAGCTCACAAAACCTAGCTATTGAACAGCAGCAATGGAGAGAACAGGCGGAGAGAAATGAGCGTAGGAAAATGTATTCAATTATAATTATGAGTGAACGAGAGTGCGACTGGATACCATTGGTCAGAAATAGTTGATACACTGCGTGACAAAAGTATAGGACTCGCTCATTTCTCCGCGTATTTCCGCTTATGTATGCTCTAAAGAAACTATTTCTGGTCAGAAGGACCGAATACCCATTACGATGCAGAAAACGGAAATCTGAAACAAAATATTTTATTTTGAGTTGATTAAATCAGAATATGTGAGAAAAGGGTGACAAAAGTAGGCTGCCTTAGTTACTACCTAAAATCATGTGCAACCGCCATTAGACTGGGAGACTTTGATATATCTTCACGGCATGCTTCTCACAAGACCAGCGATTGTCCCCTGGTCAGCTTTGGCCCATTCTCGAGTAAGCTCTGCTACCAATTCACTCTTTGACCGGTAAACCATGGAATCGTTGTACACGTGGCGAGCAAGTATGCCCCATAGGTTCTTGATCGGGATGAGATCTGAGCTACAGACTGGCTGCTGCGTGACCTTGATCCCAGGGTGTGTATGTGTATGAGCAACGGACAGAAGCATTATACTGCTGAGATATGACGTATTCTCGTAATCTGTTGGTCACTAGCGGAGGTAAAAACTGTTTCAACATGCGAATATACACAATGGAACCTTGAATACCCTCAAGTATAACTAGTGCACTTTACCGGTGGGCTGAGAAGGCTCCCTAAAACACCACTGAACTCATGTCATTATTTCTTTGACTAATACTTCTTTCTTCTTTGATGCTATGATTTCTGTAATAATTCCGAGTTTCCGGTCCATTCAAATTCATTTTTTCGCCACTAAAGTAGACTTTTCCCCTCTTCCCTGTCCATGCCACGTGTGGTTAAGCCCATGGCAAGCCTTGTCCTTTATGCAGCAATGTGAGGGCAATGCATCTTTTCATGTATTCGTATTTCAGCCACGACACAGCCTGCAGCGTTCTCCATAACGTTCGTTTCGAAACACTGATTCCGAGCAAAGCTTTCAACGTCGATATGGAGCATATATTATTGGAGGCTAGCCGAATTAATCGGCGTTCGTTCGATTTCGTTAGTTTTTTTTCTAGACGACCCATTCGCTTTTAGAGCGCATATTGTTCAATGCATTTCAGATACCACCACACAACGTTTTTCAGTCTCTTGCATCGCCTGGAGATCTCGTGCAAACTGGGTCCCATTTGGTGGAACGTGAATATTTTGCCCTTCTCAAAATCTGTTAGTTTATTTCCATGTGACATTGCTCAGACAAAATTCGGTGTGAGTTCTGTAAGGTGTACACGTGTAACGAGCGTGAATGAAGGTCACCAAGGTCATTACGGTGTATCACGAGCTCCGGTGCATATGAATCACGTGATTCCCGCTCTCATGGGTTTGTCAGTTGCCAAATCCACAGGCAGGACTAATCAGCTTGTGTTGTGAAGATCAGTGGTCAGTTTGGTTGTGCGAAACTCACCGTGCTTCGGAGCACGGCCACATTTTCTGCTCTCATTCGCACTTAGTGCATAGTTTCGTTCTGAAATTTGTTATACCGTATAGTATTGTGCAATTGATCGTTCCGACCAGATATGGATTCGCTAAAGGATACAGAACCGGAAATTTGAGGGAAAATGATGGGGGGGAGGACTATACTTTTGTCTCGTAGTGGATGAGGATAATAGAGGGACTGAGGACACCAGCATATAGACTGAAGAATTTCAATCACCTGTCAGTTATTCTGTATTGTTCTTTTCCGTTACTGAACAGAACGAACGGGATTAATCCGAGCCCAGGAGATTATGAAGCTGTTGTCATGACGATTCACTTCTAGCCTTCTCTAGCTAGGATTGCTGTAGGTAAGTTTAGTCAGAAATAAATGACATGTGCATTGTGTGTGCGTGTCTCCGAATTGTTTATCTCTCTCATCCAAGCAATTTCTATTCTCTATTTTGGAATCAAACAAAGTAAATCACATAACTGTCGCTTTTATTGACGTGTTGATACTGTGGTCTGACGAATATGTCCAAATAAACGTACTCAGACAAAATATTTATCGGACTATCACACTGTTGACAGACACGTTGAAGCACAAACACAGTGGACCTGAGACAAGGGATGCTTAAACACAGACAAAACTTGAAGACCTCTTGGATGACAAATGAAATTGTGAAATTATTCACCTAAAGGGCGAACGTATGAAACCATAACAATGTGCATAGCTTTAGTGCGAAATCATTTTCTTGTGCACGGGATGATTCATCACTTGGGTGGGACACTCGACACACCATTGTGAGCCCTTGGAAGCACAGAGTGCAGCTATTTCGTACTATTTATCAGGATTTGTCATCAGTTTTGTTTCCCCTAAATCCATGCCTGTGCATGAATACAGCGGATGTGGAGCGTACTCGCGCGATCTTCAAGGCCCACTGCACACTATGAGAGGAGAACCAGCTATTGTGACCATGGGACTTGGAGTGGCAGAGGAATACATATAAGGTTCGAATAGATCAGGCGTGATAACCAGTTAGACTTGAGCGAATCTCCATTTTTGTAGCACGATCCACTTTTCTCTAATTGATTGTTCGTTGGACTCCCTTGCTTCGTCTCGTCTCGTCTCGTTATCATTCCCTGCATTCGCTTAAGCTCACTTGCCCACGTGGATGTTCACCTTTGAGCTTGACACGTCCTTGATCTTATATATTAATGAATGCTTTTGGTTGTTTTTGACGGACCGAATTGGGCTGGACCACATCCAGTGAGCGTGCTGCGTACTCGCTGGGCCATTGGTCCCACCCAATCTAAGGCTCTCTTTTCGAGGCGCAGACGCTGTCTACCAAACCGATCAGGTGCTAGAAATCGGTAGGCCCAGAAAACGGGTTCGTTCCATTTACATCGACAGTGCTTTACACGACAACAACTAACCGTCACCGGGTCTGGGCGGCATCAAATGGTCAGCCACTAAACGATCGACTCCTAAGATAGACGCCTCTCCCCAGAGTTGGAGTCTAGGTGAAATGGAATCCGATCACTAACGACCTACGCACCTTGGTTGCCCGGTCGAAGTATTTCGTGATGAGTCATAAAGTTCCCTTTGTGTACACTATAATCAAGGAGCAAAAAATGAAGTTCTACCCTCTGGTGGAAACCTATTCATTGCAGATGAGAGAGGCTACAATATACAGCATACCGTAATAAGTGAACAGTCGGCAATCTTTATGAAGGCAGCTAGGAAGAACTACCAATGCATTCGTGAGTAGAACTTCAGATTAGCCTATCGAGTGAGATTGTGGTACAGTAGTCCCCGCTTCAAGTAATGCTAGCCGGGATCGTTCACGCTGTTTCTTGCTGATAGCTCTGCATTCAGGGAGGATGGTCAAATAGAAGTAGTCACACAAGTAGCGTCATTTCCAAAGAGAATTTGGCCCAGAAACGTGCGCACTTTGCGTATTTCAATCATTCTACAAAGTAAATTTAACCAGAAGGACTTTCGTCGACTTAGTAACGATTCGCGTGCGAAACGCGTAAGGTTGTGACGCGTCACCACGAAATTCGTCAAAATTTGACTCACAAACGGCTGATTCTCATCAGGATTACTGTTCACCCTATCAGTGTCTGGGTCACTTTGACAGGCGAACAATATCAACGTTTTAACATTAGACGGAAACCATCCCACCCCCAAGCAACTAATGTCTGTAGCATTATTACGGACGATGGGGTATGAATAATGAAGGTGGATATTCACTGATGCGCAAACCGCTATTCAAATGGCAGCAATAAGAGTTGTTTTTAATCATGGGACTAGTCTGGTCGGCCACTTCCTAATGGGACGCGGAAGTGCATGACTGAACGCGATGCGGCGGACTTTGAAATGTATTCGTCGGTTCGATTCCGGCTCTTGGTGTTGACCTTTTGGACGAGAAAAATGGAAGTGAATTTTTCATTCTATAAGATTCAGGCTCCTCATGCCAAAAATCCGTTCTGTGAAGCTGTTCACTGACCAGTCGGGCATGGTTGGTTTGGTGGGACCATCCTGCAGAGCTCTTTAAGTCACGGAAACACGGAAGCTAATATCTAACTTCAACATGACGGAAAAAGTGTAATAAAAGGTTTTCCACCCAAAAGAAGCCTTATTCTCGAAAGTCCGTGGTACAAATATCATTTCATCACCCTGACCAGTCAGGTGGTGGGAAACATGAGTTGGACGGATCACGTGGATTGATGTTTTACAATTATGGCTAACAGAAAGAGCATGGATTCTCCTAAGTGCTGAATCACAATGACTACTCTGCAGTATTAAAGGTCATACATCGGTACACTTGGTCTGTCAGGGCATCTTAAAAACCCCTTCCAGATGAATAAATAAAAATACCTTGTTCCACGGCAAAGCACCAGGATAGCCGCCAGTGATCCACTCCCGTCACATAATCTCTACCATCAGTCAGTCGGGCAAAAACGCAACCTGATTCGATATACACCGCGAGCACGATTTCGGGTTGCCCAACTTCTCTTATAGTCGATTGACAACAAAATTCATTAGGAAATTAGAATAAAGCGTTTCGTGACACAATTATGTTGTGTTCGGTTTAACCAGTCGCGCGCGTGCACACTTGCCGCGCATGTGCACTTCACGGGACGACTATTGAATCTTTCTCAAGCACGCAGACACACTCCAGCTAATACATGCACGCACGCCTACACAGACACACGCACACACGCACACAAATACACGCAGAGTTGATGTTGGTCGGGCTTCAGACCGGACAGTGTCGAATAATCGATCTTGCTGCGTTTCGAATGGCCTTGCTTGGCCCGAGCCAAATGCACGTATGAGTTACTCTTGCACGCGCACGTAACTTTGTTCACTAACTAAATTACCCACTTACTGACCGGTGGTGGTCAGACAGTCATCGTGGAGGGCTTCCGGTTCTTCTGTCCTCACAGGTTCGAGTCCTCGCGCGGCCGCCAGTCACTTGCCCAGTTGACAGCCTTGGTCACGATCCCCATCCTGACGTATTGTACCACTATTATATAGTACAAAGGAAGTAAATAAAACAGACGAAAACAGTACGACTTACACACTTAGTTCTTTTCTTAAATGAGTACTTTCCTACTCACCAGCTCCGGCCGGGTTTTGTGTCTGCTTGGTCTACTACCAATTCAGAACACATAGATAAACACACTTGTCTTCCCTAGCTGACGTGGATCTTGGCAATGTTCACGAATAAATTTACTCCATCCGAAAATCTAGAGAATATGCTTTTAAAAGTTCATTTATGTGAGTCAAACGGATTTGGGCACAGGTACCGTCTTGATCATTTCGTAATCAAGTATGCTAGTGCAGTCTTGCATCACCCCGAAAAAATAGTACGCGATAGGTTGGGCTAGATGCTACTGGTTAAGAAGAAGTAGCCTGTAATAGATAGCTTACACAGTATAGCGGAATCGTAAGTGTATCAATGTGCTTCGAGAACAATAGAGTCTGTTGGAATAGAAGTGACGAGCATAGAAAACGGATAACAACAGTACCTGTGAACGACAGTGGGACATAACATCATGGATGTATGTCTAGATATGTGCTGATTACGTGAAATTTCCGTTTCTTTGAATGTATTCCCCTTCCAGAATCTGTCATGAGACACAGTTGAGGTGCCAAGACACTTTTGTTCTGAGTCAAGGTGGAATACAAATCGGTCCCCACCGTTGCTTCTAGCCTCTGGATGTGTGGTTTGTTTGTTTGTTTGTTTGTTTGTTTGTGTTTGTTTGCGAGGTTAGGATCTCCTCAGTGAATTTCAAAGCGGCTTCTAATCAAAATTCTTCACATCTTCAAATAAAGATAGTACTAACCGTACTGTATAGGATTTTCGTCCGCTAATTGAGTGACTCGGAGATAAACGAGACCCGTGTCCCAAGGCAGAGGACACAAGCTCGCTTCACTGGGTGTACCGTAGGACAAATCGTCAAACAACAACAGTAACGTACCTCAAATTGTGGACGAACCGATCACAGAATTGAAACACTCAGCAAAGGCATCAAAATGCCCAAGCAACAATGGTCAAGAAAGGCTCGAGACGGTGATACAGGACTGAGTCAACTGGTTTACAAAGATCATTAGTCATGGAGAGCGGCATTTTGACCAATCAACGGTCGTAAGAGAAGTAATTGCCTGAGGGAATACACACACACAAGCATGACGAAGAGCAAACGAAATAACATGGCTATGAGAAAGTCGCGTGATCATAAAGAGATGGCACGGATAAGGCAGACAGAGGGAGAAAGATACGTTCAGATGTTTGGGCCTTGTCAAGTAACCCAGACAATGATAGCTTAATAACAGAAAGGGACATGGACACCAGTGGATCATTTCAAAATCGGAGAGAATGTTTACTTAAGCGATAAAATCGAACAGGTAAGACCAAAAACTGGATATATGACAATTAAGATCATAGAAGCACTTGCCATAGCAACTAGGCCAACATTGAATGATGCAATGGGTTTGAACAAACAAATTATCACGCGGACCGGGAAGCGACGGGAGGTGGTCAGTGTGGTAACTACAGGCCTAACGGCATGGGAAACAAACGAACCGTTTGGTAAATACAAGGTAAGAAAAATGTGACAGATAGCGTGGGATCTGAACTAAACCAGTTTGAAGGAGTTTCTTGATATGAAGAGCTGAATTTCCATTGTCGAATTTCAATAAATCTTTACACGTATCGTTTCATTTCTCCAAGATTTACGGGAGTAGAGACTGGAGCGTTGAAGTATTCCAACTTCTGGTCCCCAGATCAGTCTCCTGCCTCACTCTCGTAACTACACTCACTCGATGAGCTGAGTACCAGGTTTAGGAATTCGTTTTCCATTCCTTTTATTCATGAATGGAATACATGTGAATCAGTATACGATGCCGTTGGAAATTGGCTGGTGGTTCCGAGTCAAAATCGATCTGATTGTAGCGGAACGATGGATGATTCGATTTGCCCGGTCTCAAACAAATCTAGTGGATTCCGATTTTATTTTTGCGTTGTAGACGTGAAACGATAGCGCACTGTATCACGTATAAGGTTGTTCGAGAGAAACGCCACTAAACCAACTACCTGAATCTCATTGAAGGTGACCATCGGCTCAAACTGCACGTGAGCTACCCGATTTCATCAAATCAAATCAATGTTTTCGATAACCCTAAACTGTATGAAGAGTTAAAAATAAAACAAGAATAATTTTTCAGTGTTATTCCTCCAGAAAATTGGTTTGCTTCGTGAATGGTTGTACTAGTGTGTGTGTGTGTGTGTGTGTGTGTGTGTGTGTGTGTGTGTCTTACGTAAATGGCTCTGCTATGAAATCGATCGAATTAGTTCAGTTCCGCTTTTTCAACAGTCATCCTTGCCTTAATGTGCTTCGATTTTCGTTACTTCACCGTAACATAGTCTAGTCGAAAGGAAAACCCGTTAAAACGCATGAGGAGTAAACAATGGAAAAATTGTGCGAACGAGGACAGAGCTCTAATAACACTGACCGTTGCCCGTAGCCATATCACTAAATACCTCCAACCGGCCGGTGGACGAGATTTGTGGATCTCAACCTGGAGGCCGAATACATCCTAATCAACAGAATTCACTGATCAATGCTCTAATTTCGTTTGTCGCTTCACGTACTGGCCATTTCCATTCACGTGACAACCATTGCCAACCTCAAGGGACAATGCACACCGACGGAGTCTATCTGTGGGCATGCGTAACACAAATCGATCGTGTCCACCAGCAACAAGAAAACGTGACGACTTCAAAGCAGCTAGTAATAGACAAAATGGGATCCCACGGATGAATAAGTGAGTTGCCGCAGAATCCCGAAAAACTGACACGGATTGGACAAGAGATTTGGAGTCAACGGTGGACAACAATGGTATGCAGAAGCATGAGTTCAACTCCCCAAAATACACAATTATCATGCGTATCTATCTTGGCTGAGAGCGGTTTGTTTTGAAAACCGGTAGCTCAAACGGTTGCACGTGCCCTGTCTTGTCGAATTGGCTGGCTCGGTGAATGCTGCTATCTCCTCGATCTGTCTTCGTATTTCTAACTTACACAAAAATTGGACGTGTCTCATGAACTCCATACTTGAGGGTAAGTGGTTAAATGCTGTTCACATACTTAAATGTTCATACAGAGTTCATACAATGGGTCTGATCACACTACCAATGTGGACGGATAGTGTAAACAAAATAAGTCAACGTGCATTTGTCACATGTGTCGATTCAACTTCTAATGTGACTCCAAATCTTCACAAGGTGACTCAGTCCGTCTGCAGTTGAATTTAACTTGACGTTAGAAATTGAACAGGACGAAATATTCCTTATGTGACATTCTAGGGAGCCGAATTCGATCGATGGACACGGTGCAGCATGTGCCACAACGCGACCGGAGTAGGGTGGCACACTCAGTCCAAGAGTTTCGTGTCCTTGAAACTGGAGTAAAACTTAGTATGCTGTATGATCAGCGCAGTGCACCAGGTAAGCTCTGACAATGAACTTCCTGAAGTGTTGGAAACTATTCGAGGCAGCATCAGAGATTGCGATCGCCAAGATATCCTCATCAAAAGATGCATGAGCACATACTGTTGGGGTGTATATTAGGATACCCAGGAGAAGGCCAACTTTATATATATATATATATATATATATATATATATATATATATATATATATATCCATAGCAAGTAGTATGTAGAGGCGAGGGCAAAATTTCCCCGGAAAGACACAACCTGTTTCGCGGTTGTTGCTGCTCATCAGGTATGCGTACCCGGTACCTCTTACTTACTACTACTTACTATCAACATGAGCGTCTGCGCATGCAGCCTCGTTGTTCGTTGGGCCAGCAGTAACCTAGACACGAATAACTATGAGAAAGCACAGTTGTGATTCAGTTGTGGACTCTTTAATGAAGGGTGTCCATTCACACTTCATACGATTTAAGTTAGATCCCAACGAAGATATAAGCTCGGAGTGTACTAGTCGGAAGATGAGTGGGCAGAGGAGTACCGGGTAGGCATATTTGATGAGCGGCAAAAACCGCGAAACCGGTTGTTTGCTTCCGGGGGAATTTTGCCCACAAGTTTAAATACTACTTACTATGAATACATACAAGTACGATTACGCCCAAAGAAATTGTACCATAGATTAGTCACTCGAATCGGTAAAAGAGCATGATGCTGGATCAGATGACTGATACACCAGTTGGGTCGCTCAGTGTCATTCAATAAGTATTTGTCAAGATTACCGTTATAGGGACAGATAGCGAATCCTCCCTACGTTCAGGCAATTCCAATCGGGTTAAACCCAGACCTCCGTTCGTCAGCGCACCACAACGATCGTGGACAAAAGCTGACGCTACGAACACGGGGGATTGGTGAACCTGTTGGTTAATTCACTCACTCACTCATACACACACACACAAATACACAAATAAAAAACTCAGTATAATCGACATTCTTTATTATGACTCCTCGTTAACATTCGTAATTATTCAGTATTTTTCTGTGAAGTGAATTGAACTGATCGGGATTACCAAAAACAGACAGACGGCTGTCAGGCAATTTACGTCCTTTTTTTAAAACTGAAACTATCTCCTTGGTTGAATAAATTTGACGGTTGGCCAGACTTTGTGTATAAACTGTTACCTCATTGATGGCTTGCTCTTCTTTGTTTGATTTCCTTGAAAACATGTGCCGAATGTTTTAAAAAGAGAAATGTCTGTGAATTTCCGTCACAATGAAAATGGGGAAGTATGATATAATATGATAATGCATTATATTCTGGCACTTTACTTTAGTTGTGCATTGTAGAGCAATATTTTGCTGCGTCATACGGCTAAGGGAGGCCGTAAAATGCTCATCATAGGTGGACCTCTATCCCAGAAGTCCCGGGGTTGAATTCTGCGGCAACACATCACTTTCAGAAGCCACTAGCAGACCGAGGCCTCATTCCTGAAAAGTCATACCACTTAAGCATATTAAAAGAGGAAGTGAAAAAATTATGATGTGCTCTTTGGCAGATTTGGTAAATGGTGGATGGATACAAATGTGGACATTTGATGACCACAGCCGGATTCGAACCCACATATGGAAGCAACCCAAATCTTAGTACCTCGTGTGTTGTACCAGCTAAGCTACGAGGTGAAGTAGCATACTTCATCTGCCGGGGTCATTTTGATCAAATCCAAGTCACTCGAATCTACGAAACTGTCTTTCACAATCAACACGTGTCAGTTTATTCAACGGGTAAACACTGGTCGATTCGTAGGGAAATCCCGCTATATATGGTCAAATTACAGGTTAGTTCACCTATGGCGAGCGCCGTATGCTAACGTAGCTTGGGAGGGTAAAGAGTATGATCTAATAAACACTATCGTCGTTACTGCCATTACCATAATGATGACAGTGTCAAAAATAGCTGGCAAATCAAAATCGAAATTTCAAGCTCATTAGCTCTACCACAAGAAGTGAGTAAAATCAGCGCACACATTAGTAAGATATTTGGTTCTAGATTCTAAGGTGCCGGGACTTGATCTAGCATTTAGTTCAGTTATGTTAAGGGGATGATTTCCGAGTTCCACATTAAGAAGCAAGCTAAGACAATGGAAGAGGTCTCCCACCTCTAGGTGCAACACCAACCTTTGAGCAATACAGAAGAACACTTTACGAACAGCTAGTGACCAGACGATACGCGATTTAAAGGGCAAACGGAAATTTCGCTACGTCGCCATGGTGACGGGGGTATTAAAACGCCAACTGTGAAGGAGGACGGCATCAATTAGAGGTTCGTATGGAGACGGTGAGGTTCCAACCCGGAACTTACAGTTTCTAATTCACTGTGCTAACAACTTGACCACAATTAGACCGATGAATGCTGCACCAATTCTCACTTCCGGTTTATCACCTCCTAATACTGAAAGGTGTACGGGTGTACGAGTCAATATTATTCAGCTACTCAAACGTACTTACTTACAAATTCTCATTCACGCCAGAGAGACGGATGGGAAGAGTTCGGTTAGCTCGATCGGCAGACGTATATGCTCTTATTAGAGTGCACCCAAAGTATTATTAAAGCAATAGGCTGTGATTCAAACAGGTCCCTCCAGCATGCGATGGTTCAGGGGTTCACAACGATGTCTCAGTACATCCCGGAAAATCGAACTACTTCACAATCATCTGGCCTACATTCAGAATCACTTATCTAGTTAGAATTTACCCGTATTCTCTCCAGATTTGCATTTATTCACGTATAACTTCATCACTGAAAAAAATCTCTTTATATATATCTTCCTAATGCCAAATTCGTCAAACCATGAGGTCAAGATTTTTATACCGTGATGCAAAGTTCGTCAATCGAATTGCCCAGGACCTCAAACTGACCTCGACTGACCTCAATCCCCTTTACAGACCACACACGTGATATTCATACGGGTACACCTGTAGTACTCCGAATACCTGGTACTAACTAGATCCTGAGGATGGTCTATGGAACGGGCAACAAGCCAAAAGTTCCGACGCGTGCCAAAAGATGGTAAAAGTCGATAGAATAGGTGAAGGAGGGTTTGTATTGAAACAATATCGTTCACTTTTACGTTTGGGAACGACATTGGACGCGATACTAGCTAAGGGAGCTAAAGATCCAGCCGTCCGCAAGTAGAGCAGTCAAAAAGGTGCTTTCCAATTGGCGGAAACCACTTTTCCTTACAGCAAGCGAACAAACAACGCACAGACCTGTGGCATCGAACAACATACAAACCGTTTAAAGCTAAGTGCTTACTGGCTATGTTTGTCTAGAGTAATTTTCGGTCATGAATTTACACATTCAAACCCAGTCATTTCCAGGTCGCTACACACCTATTGCTTTAATTTCCCCGAATGAATGTCTCGGGTGCGGACGTGCACCCCTCTATTAAGAAACAACAACTCATCGTCCTCTAACCCAAGAAATATATTTAACGATCATGACCCACGATGACAATTTGACCGTCCATCTCAAATGAGCTGAATTCCTGATGATAAATGCAGCAGTCTGCTCGAGAGCCTGCAGAGCAGACTAGCATCAACTGCGTTCGATCCGAAAGCTACGGAGATTAAGATACCATAGTTCTAGAACAATACACTTCACGACAAAATATCAATGACCTGAGTCAGAGGGAACGATGTTGGAACCCCGCAGTTTACTCACGATGAATAATATGTTAAACGGTCATTTAATCGTAAAGTATAGAAACCACACTCATTTCCGGCAATCATCATCTCCATTGACATCCTATGCGTAAACTTCGCTCCCTTCTCTACGAATCAAGCTCTTCTTCATTCGACCATTAAACAGACACGCGATATTCGAAGTCCTCCCCGAATGCTTCGTCCTCTCTTCTCTATGTTCTGCACATCTCAAAGAAATTCCGCGTGGTTCATGACTCTGACCCTCTGATTACGAAAGAAAAACCACTCAATCCTCATCGTAATCATCTGTCAAGTCCATATGCCTTTCGTGTCGTTAGTCCGTTACACGATAAATATGATGTTTGCCCACCATATTCACCTGAATAATACCCACCTGACACACACCGACTAATCTTCATGTCACTTCCACTCCACTACAATTCCACAATTGTATTGTCTATCCTTCCACACAACCATTTGTATTCATTTATTTTGATGTCACCTCAATTGTTGATGAGATATTCATTACCTAAACGACAAAGTCACTCATAAGGTACCCATGAAAACGCTTCCCACTCCATAATTGATTAAGTACATGCTCCTCAAAGAGAGGAGAGAGGAGTGAGAGGGCTCATCCCTGTCGTTAAACCAAATCTATTCTCACTCTCAATTTCTTTTCCTCACCTTTACTCTTTGCATTCCAAATAATCCACTATACTCACTTTCAGTTAGTTCCTTCATAAATAACACACACGCCTTTATCAAGTTCGTTGGCTTTAGTGTAAACAGTTCAGTGGTGCTATTTTGATTTGGCCTCAGCCAACGTCAAACGGTGGAGCTGTTCAACTCGAGACCATCAAACTCAATACCGGACAGGCCCTCGCCACTCACCTCCATCCCCATTTACTGTGAACCCAACACTGTTTGCTCAGCACTTTTTTTCTGACTGAACCACATGCTGGACTTTGACCCTGAGTGGACGTTGACGATACAAATTGATTTTATCATGACCCTTGTCGGTTAAATCTTCCACGCATAGATATCTGTATACTTTTTATCACCGAAATTGTGATCGACTTCGACCCTTGCCGTATACGGCCACGGAATAGTTCACATTGAGATTCCTCTCTATTTTAATTATGACTGTTTTCACTAAGAGCCGTAGATCGAAGCGCACAATCTTACGTACAGTACTCGGAATGCTATTAAACTCACCCGGTTTTTCTGCTATTCGTCTTGAACCAAATCATTTACGGGTGATCAAAATTGGGAGCCCCATCGGTTAACCAACCATTATGTTGATAAATTGGCCCAGATAAACTGGTTTATTCCGAATCACGTGCCACAGAGGGCACGATATGTTATTAAATCTATCCCTAGACAAGCGGATAAGATAACTAGCCGTTCACGGAACACATAGCTCTTGATGTTATCCGTTCGTTGTCACTACTTAGGCATGTGTTACTGAACAGTATTCACATCACAAGTGATTCGTGAACGAAACTCATTCAGGTTATACTATGTGGTTAGAAATACAGGGTCTCTCACTTATCAAAACGAAGAAAGTACGAGGTTCGAAGCTGCCTGACCTGGAACACGCAAAAAATACTCTCAAAGAAAGACTGGGAGATGATCATGTGCCAGATTTCCAAGAGAATTTCCAATACGACAATTAATATCCGCAAATCTCTGTAGGACTCAAGTAATTATGTGGCCAAGAGAAAATATGGAATTGTAAGAAAATCCTCCGGGCAGGCCATGAGGGGGCTCCAGTTGTGCTTCCAGTCAATTAAAAAACGTGTCGAACAAGCACAGATATGTGCAACTGGATGTAAGCATTCGGCGTGTGTAAAAACTCATGCAGTCTACACCGCATCAGTGGTGAAGAATGATGAGATCAGTGCGTCGAATGACTGATCGTCTTGTTCAAGATCGATAGGAATTGGGCCAGTAATCACATCACTCGGAATGCTGAATGAAGTAATGTAATAGTTCGCAGTGGGAAGTTTTATCCTGGTAACCCTGAATGAATCATGTACTACTGGTACAACTTCAGGAGGATGAAACTGGACTTCGGTTGTTCTGCCTTCAATGGTGATCTCCTGAAGGTGTGAAATGCAACTTTTAGGGATGACGAACCTCAGTTAGCTTGTCCAGAAGAGAAGAAGGCAGTTGATTTCTATATCAGAACATGTTTAGTTTACCATACGTGTAACTCACACGTTGGCCATATATCCACTACCCAATCCTTACTTGAACAAGGATTGATCAAGTATTTCCATGGAAAGATACAAAGCGTAAGAACTCACAAATTCATTGGAATATGCCTGATGAGCTGCAACAATCACGAAACCGGTCACGTGCTTCCGGGGAAATTCTGTCCTGTCATCCAGATACATGAACATACTAATTGCATCAAAAATTGAAAATGTCGCTTACAAATCCACGAATTTTGACCACTTTGGGTGGCATTGCACAGTAGCGTGAGTAAGTTAATGGGGTTTTGTGTGATACTATCGTACAGCAAACTTCGGTTCTCGGTTCTCTCGTTCCCGAGGGCAGAACCCTCCAATGGTTGTTACGCAACACGCTCATTTATCTTCCGGATGTCAGTGATTTATGTAACTGAATGAGCGCCGATGTGTGGTAAATCAATAGTTTATTACATACATGGGGGAGGGCAAATGCGGATGAACAGATCGGGAGGGAGATTTTGAGAACACAATACAAAAATCTCAACAGGGATGAGATAACGTAAATACAGTAAACAGACTGAGTCGCACATGCTTGGGTAAGGTGACAGTGGTTCTCCCTACTTGAATTAGTGGCATACGGGGTGTGAAATCTGCAGACTCGGCCGTTGCCCTCATTGGGCACGTTGGCAGTAGATAGTAGTTCGTTGTCGCACGGATCGTTATCACATCTGACCTATTCAGACTCTATTTGGATTTTCACTCTAGGTATCAGGGTCATGTTTTTTTGCTCATCTTATGATGGTCCTGAGTCTTTGAGACCACGAGGCAAGCTGACTACGAATGCTCACATTCGTATGATTAAGTGTAGTACAGCACGGAAAAAAATCGAATATTTGAGCAAGTAGCGGATACTAAGACTGCTATATAAAGTTGGAGTGCTATTCACGGACGACTTAATAATATTGCTTGAAAAGAAAAAGATCCTCATTGGCTCAGAAGCTTGGTAGGCTCACGAAGGAAGCTAACGAGAGAAGATTAGAATATCTTCATCAAGGGACTCAACTTCGACCTGAGGAACACAACGAGGCAGCAGTACCTTGCAGAACTTGAACACGTGTTCACATCATTCGGATTCCCGGGAGGAGACCAAATGAGAGTTGAGACAAATTGTTGTTCCAACTATGGGCAGCTCGCAGTTATTCAGTACACTGTCTAGTATGGAAAATGCACTAATAACACGCAAAAGGACAAAAAATATCACCATCATTCTGTCACGTGACAAAGGAAGTAAGGAAGTTGACATGGATGAAGCTGACTGCGATGAGAAGGTAAATCGACTACCAAATAGCAGCACGAGCTACCGCCTACTTAATACGGACACAATTGCAACGCAACAGTCCACTTCCCAGGCTGCCATCGCCCTCAATGCAACGATCTCCCTGCAAGGAACACTTTTTCAGGGCAAAAATGTTCTACTCAGAAGACCTCTGGCCACGCAGTAAACCCTTCAGAACCGAACAAGAAACACCCCCTTGGGTGGGATTTTACCCACGAAAGAAAAACACTTTCTGTCCAATATATTTGTGAATTTCGTTTTCCGAACAAAATTGATTGTTCACTTTGTCTAAGTATATGATATCAGCTTTCTGACCTATTGCCGCATCTGACCTACTGGACCGTACGTGGGTCGTCATCCCAAATCAAAGGATCTGGTTCCCGGCTATCCTTAACAGAGCTGTAAGCCTTCAAGACCATAGGGCATGCCCCTTCCACTGCATGCATGTGCAATCATGTAATATGTTTGAGTGACCAAGCCACCGGGTTTGATGAGTTATAATCATGTTGACTGAGTCATATCTGGGTCAGTCAGCAAACATTTTAAAGACTGTATATTTGATTCGGGATGGGATAGTTCCCGTCTCATGCTAAGATGTTGATATTGTTCGGCTCTCGTTGTGGCTCAGACACTGATAAGATGAATAATAATCACGATGCTAGCAAGCCCTTTGGACAAGCTGCTACTAGAAGAAAACCGCGACGAAAGAGCCGTTGAAATTGGATATGAAGAATTCATGGCCACCAACGACAGGCTGGACTGAAATTCCGACCGCTTCGGAACATAGGGTGCATAATTTTGCAAGGGTATTCCTCGGAAGTTTCTGCACCGACTGTGGATGATTGGTTACAATAAATGTCAGAAATGCGCACAGGTTACGAGTCGCGCAACCTATTCAGCTTTGATGAAACAGGTTTGTTGTTTCGATGCATGTCAAACGGAGGTCTTGTTCAACCAGGTGAAAAAAATGGTCGGACATGAGACGCAAAAGTGCCAATCCGAATTGTTTCAAAAATCGACCGGAAATTAGAGTTGACTATGAGAACAACCCTAGGGTTTGGATGGTGAACAATACATTCGATGGGTAGCTGGGACCCTGGAACAACACACCGGTTATCCCAGATCGACAGATTCATTTATCGCTGGATAATTGAAATGCGCCTTCGGATGTATGTTTGTGCCGTATCATTATCATTCTCCTTGTAACATCTAATCTGTATGCGAACATGGTGTAGCTAGATTAAGATAGACGATGTACTGTAGCAAAGGCTGTTCCATATACAACTTTGCAAGGAAAATAACTTTAAGGTTATAGGACAATATTCAACCCTAGTGCAAATCAGTAAACCCGGGGGTATTGTTAAGTGGATTCCGAGAAACCGTTTCGATAGTAAAATAAAAGATTGCCAGGTACTAAATTGTCCTCCTGGTTAAATCTACTGTAGAGAATAGGTGAAAGAGTCAAAACGCATACTTTTAGCAAACTACGTGTTAGAGATGATGACCCTTATGTGACAGATCCCTTTTGATCATCTCCCAGGCCGAACTAAACTTCGCTTAGCAAGAAAAAATTTGAGCGATCCCGGCTAGAGTTTCTTGAAGAGAGGTCTACTTTCATGGAAAAGAAAATCCATTGGACCCTCAATAGGTTACAGGATAAGCAACAGAATACCAAAAAGGAACGATGACTGATGAAAGCCAAGGCCTCAATAGTCGTACAGATCTACGGATTGCCGAAAATACCCGAGGAGGGCATCCAACTCAACCAATTGTCTCCTCACCCGGAACCCTGACGAACATTTCGAAGTAAGGAATATCGACACATCTGAAGCCACTAACTGGTGGATCAAACCAATTTCAGTTCAGTTTATACAACCACTAACCTATCACTTCTATGCTCTGGTTTCGGTTGCTACCTTCCAGCATCGCCCGATAGATGACAGAAAGAATAGAAGCATAGTGGTAAAGATCCAAAAAGTCGAAGTACCAAGGAGAAATCAAGACAACAAGGAAAGAGTCCGAATTCAACTACGCCACTGACCGCGACACTTAGCCATATCACTTAATGTTTCCAACCATTTGGTGGGCGGATCACGTGGACCCCAACCTAGAAGTCGAACACGTCCCACTTGGCCAAGTCCAATGGTCAAGGATTCCATACCTTTCTGACATGTCATGGACTGATCACGTCGACCCACATTTCAATCACTACCTGCATCGGGGAACGGTGTACGCTGAGGGCATTTATCGGTGGGCATGCATAACACATGTCCGAACCACCTTGACCTGTTTAGGTTCAGTACTTGATCCAGAGACCGATCTTTGGTTCCCAATACCTTACATCCAACCTCAGCATTGGTGATACGATGTTCCCACCATATTCGGACAATTCCATGGAGACATCGATGCTCCAACACCGACATTCTTCGTCTATCTTCTACCTTTAACGGCCATGTTTCTGAACCATATAGAAGAACGGACCCAACCGCCGCATTGTACACTCGACCCTTAACAGACAACCGGATGTCACGCCGACGTCACAAATGTCTGAGGTTGGCAAAAGCCAAACGCCTTCCTGTATACGTGGTGACGGTTTATCCGATATCTGTCCACCTGATGAAATGTAACTTATCAGATAACAAAGCTCATCTACTTCGGCTGGAGCTTCCTCTGTCAACACAAGATCTGATGTTGAGCCGACTCAATCCTGCAGCAGCATTTTACACTTCGAGGGTGCAAACCGCATCCGAAACATTTCCACACTATTGTTTGGGCTGTCTAAGAAAGGTAGCAACCTACCTAGATCTTCACTCGGAAGAACAATATTGTCCGCGTTTTTCAAGGCAGACAGTTTACTGTCTGAGCTGAGATCGATGTTGAGGATAGCGTTATTTGAAGAACCATTTCATTTACAAAATTGAAAAGGAAGGGGAAAAGAGGACAACCCTGACGAACATCACTTTTCGAGGTGTACTCCGGTGAGAGAACGCCGCAAGTACGAGGCCGATTTTGGTTGTCCACATACGAGGACAATGGATTTCTCTGGTACACTCTTCAATGACAGGCAGCACCACAGAACTGTGAGTTCGACCGGGTCGAACGCCGATTTCGGATCAAGGAAGACAGAGATTGTAGGACTACGGAAGATGTGCATGTGCGTCAAAATTTGTCGAAGTGTAAAGATTTGGTCGATAAAACCACGACCGAGTCTGGAACCGGCTTGATTCTCGTGCGTTCGCTCTTCTCAGGCGCTGGATAATCGGTGGAGAATAAGCGCGGGGAACAATTTGGACTTGATACTTACCAAGCTGATTTTTCTGTGGTTCTCACAGGAAGATCTGTCACCTTTTTTGCAAATAGGTACAATCATATAATCACACCATTCCCTGGGAATCTGCTCACTATCCCAGATTACCCGGAGGAGTTTTCTTAACTGAGAAACCAAAGCCTCACCTCCACATCCTTGAAAAAAGATGGAGACAGTCCGTCCGGTTCAGCGGCCTTGTATCTTTTCAAGCATTCGATCTCCCACATAACCTCCATTTCTGATGGAGGAATGATATCTACTTGCCTCGTTTCTCTCACAGGTAGATCCGGAAGGTTCACTTTTGAAATGGGCCAACTGGACTGTTCTGTAAAATGATCTCCCCAACGATCCTGACGATGTCCCAGGGAGTGAATCAGTGAGCCGTCGGATCCTTTGGTTAGCTCACTTACATCGGGCATCCGTGGACCGGTACTTCTAATTGAAACGGTAAAGGTTGCGAGTATTTCCAATAAAAGCAGCCTTGTCCATTTCCCTACTTTTAGCAATCCACCACGGTCCTAGTCCGTTGGTGTCTCAGGGATTTACGCATTTCATTGAATGTGGTATTCTCAGGGAAGGATTTGTGAACGTCTAACAGAGCAGCTGATGTCGAAGATATCCATCTTTTGTGCGGCCTACTTTAACCGAAGTCTTTTATGGCATTGAGCTGTTGACAGCATTTATTTGGACACCCGGCTGCATCGATACCCGTGTAGACAACTCTGCCCGGAATGCAGGTCGTCCATCATTGTCTATAAACAACTGTGCGGAGCAGGTGGCTTGGAAAACGGAGTGACCAGGGACGAGACTTGAGCAGAAGCGAGCATGTATCAAGGCGTGATTTGAGTTCACAAGCGTATACCAAAATAAACCCAGACCTCCGACTGATCCAAGACAACGGTGACCAACGACAGTATTGTAGAGCTTAGTCCAAAGTTGTGAAGATGTATGAGGAAGCCACATGAGTCTATGCCACTTTTTGTCAAAGAAGTTCGTACCCACCAGAAACAATCGGTGATCAGAGCACAGCTGGATGAGACCACTATCGATGTCATCGCGATCAACCGGGATAGTCAATGGGCCTCTTGTGTACCTTTTGGAATCCCCCAAAACAGCCAACTTCGGCTTTGAAATCCCCAGCAATCACAACCACGTCCGTAGAATGCACGATACAAGGCATCAGAGCAGGATTATGATGAAATTCATCCTTGGTCCCCGAGGAACTGCAATCAGTGGGCGCGTACAAAGACACGACGAACAAGCATCGACGCTTCAGTTTTCTGCGATTGGCACTCACCGAACCGTCCAACCAAACTGCCTACAAATGACTACTGGCTAGAATCCAGTCCATTTGTGCACCCTCAGCTCTCGTGCTCAGAGCGATACCCACGCCAGTCTGACCATGAGCAATGGACACTGGATCACCAGACACGGGAAGAGTGGAGCAAGAGACCGAGGCTGTAGCTGGGATGCGAAGAATGACCCCAGAAATGGGGTCATGTATACGTGTTTCGGAGACACAGCATACATCTACTTTGAACGTTTCAACAGTTCAAACGAGGGAAGCCCTATCCGATATAGTTTGCGGACTTTGAATGCAATCAAGTGAAGTGCACTTGTGGGCACAATAAGTGAGTTAGATTTATGTTCTACACTTGACTTATCTTTCTCCTCACAGTCGAAGTGGCTCGTTGCATTCTACTTTGATCTTAAATTTTGAGAGGGAGTACAGAAGGTAGTGAGTCTCTTTACGCTGGAGGTTTCTGGACGAGTCATGCCTTATTCACAAGGCAGGATTTTTTCTTTGGGAACCCTAACCAGATACAGTCCTTAGTCCCATGAACCCAATAAAGCAAACGGAACGTGGAAGGGACAGCATCCTTTGGGTCGTGGGCTGCCGAGCTTAGATGGGGGATATCTGACCAACGAAGTGCGATGACTTCTCTCACCGTTGATAGAAACCCCAGGCACTCCACTCCTACGTATAGAGTTGATTGTTGACCGACAAACTACTTCTCGCCATTTTATTCGCAGGATTGATCTCTCCATGGTCATAGAGGTTAGAACCAGATGTTGCCCATCAGCTGGTTCAGAGAAAGCGAACTTCACCTAGCCTCTGCCCACTGACCTATCAGGCACGATTGCATCTCCAGCTTGGGAAAGCCATCCCGCAGTTTTTCTCCGTCCCACTAACTCTAGTGAGGACCCAACTATGCCTCAGAATCATCTCAACTTATTAGTACAAAACAAAGAATATATAGGTTGCCGTCACATACGCCCACTCGGTGCACACCAAGCATTGGTCTGACCGGTGTGGGCGACCACGCCTTGAGGTTTGAATCACGCTGACAGGATTCGTCTCGCCTGTCGATTAACGCCATCGACCGGCTGTCCTGTCGATCGTGGTTTCGTGGGCTCGGTAGGGGCTGGTACCGACACAGTCTGCCAGTGAGATTAAATCGTCCATCGAACGATGTGTCTGACCATACCCTCACGCAAAGCTCTCTGGGTCGCAGTGGCACGAAAGCCATAACATCACGTCAGTGCAGTCTCATCGTGATGGTCACCTCAAGTGGTGATGAAACTCGGCGATCAGAATCTGTTGAAACTACCAATCTATACTACGACCAATACCAATTTTCAAAAGCACTGAGTGCAAAGTTGATTGCTAGTGACCTAAATCATCTTATGAGGCTTCATTTTTTCCTTTCCTTTATTCCTGAAAAACTAACGGAGAACATCCTGTTCTGTTTATGAAGCAATTCACTCTACATTCTCGCCGATCTGCTTGCCACTGAATATGGTAGTAAAATTCATTGTACAGCTATTTCATCCTTGCAAGGAACTCCCAGCTATCCATGTACACTGAGGCTCTACTGGCACTCGAACCCGGGGTGAACGATTGTAAGTCACACAACTTAACCACCATCACACTAAAAGGGATGGGGGTTTGGGGGGGGGGGGGAAGGCAACTTATTGTTTTCCGTTAGCTGTAAAGTAGCGCCGCTTCGTCACTAGCTTTGAAAAGTAGTAATGCAATTCACCGTGTGGTACAGCTCGGCGTCCAGTAAGCAGCCTCAGCCAGTCGAGACCACGGCATCCAGGCGTTAGAAGTACCAACTGGAATTTACCAATTAGTACTTGTAATGTTAACTATAAATACAACTGAGTTCTGCAATTAAATTAACACACAGTTCTGCAGCCTTGGTCGTCTCGATAGTTTGGCTTGCGTAGTTCCCGGTTGGAACGATTTTGAAGCGTCCTCTCAGTTCAAGTGTTTCGAACGGTACAATACTTCGTCAAACTTGCTGTTTGAATCAAAATACTTGAGGCGTGGAGACGGGCTAAAATCACCCTAACCAGGAACTATGCATACCGCAGTAGCAAGAAGACCAAAGCTACTGAACTATAAATGAATTTTATTTTATTGCGGAACTCATTTGCATATATGGGTCAGGCGAAAGTACTAAACGGTAGGTCGCAAGTTGACTAACCTCAGTTGACTTTTGTGGTACCTGTTTACGGTGGTTTTCGTTGACCCAGACTCCTCGCTACGTGATGCGGCGGTGTCCCTTGAACCGGAGGCTGAATCACCACGTAATCACCAGCTGAACTCAGTAATCAAGTAAACCCACTAGGCTAATGAACCACAGCTTCGCAAGCTTCCGAGTGAATAAAAGTTGTATGACGATCTTGGTAAAACACACAAGTGAATGATCCGGTAACGGTATCATTACACTATCTGATCAGCTCAAAAATGGGTTGAGGACTCAAGTCACGAAGACTCTAGTGATCAGCGAATTTCAGTGCAGAATTTGTCTTAGTGTCCTATTTTGTATGATTCTAACACTAATGGGGACTAGAATCGCCACGCTGATGATGTCAGTGAATTACAACGTTGTTGTCGTTGTGCCGATTTCAAGCCTTTGCAAGCACATGCTGATTCCTACTGCTCCAGTACACCAGTGTGTTTTCAGTTCGCGAGTACGAGACACTGGGATTGGATTGGTCAACCCTTCTTTGTGAACTGCACTCGTAAGCTCAATTTTCAATACTCTTTTACGGATCCAATACCCTCGAGCGATTACAAACAGTTCATCAGTTTGTGTGTATGTTGTGTTTGTGTGTGTTGTGTATGTGTGTGTGTATGTATATCCCCGAGAGCACTAATCACCAGTTCGTGTTGTTCTCTGTTCATCCATCTCACTGTTAGTCCAGTGCGCGGCTCCAAAATCTCCTAATTTACTCCCACGGAATGGTACATTTTGTCCGCCGTTGGGGTCACTCTAAGGCGTTGCCCCGTTCCCTTAGCGTGTGGATAACGGGACTGAGTACAGCTCAAGTGTGGTGAATTTGTCTCCCCCCCCCCCCGCTCTCACACAGACACACACTCCTTACAGCCTGATACACTGACTGGAACAATCGCACGTGGAGGCGGACAGTCGGGAGTGAGGTGAATAAGAACTGTGGGCTGCATGCAACCAATTCGTTCGACCGTGGACGTACAGCAAGGCTGCGTCATTCACATAAGGGCGGGGCTAGCCAGAAATAAGTGGGCTGTTTGGGTGAGTCACAATTTCTTTGTGCACCTACAAATTAGAAGCGTGTCTGATAATTTTGTGCTTCGCATCGGAAATAAGATTAAGATTAAAATATTCTCAAAAGCAACACTTTTCTTTACACGTGCGTTTATTGCTTCATTCTACCGATGGTTGTCAGTTATGCTAATGGCAATAATTTCTGCACACACATTCCCTTACTTACTACTCAAATAAAAATACAAAATATAATTTCAGCTTGTTGTCAGCCTATTCCATCCAGCAGAGCTTTCGTTCAAAACACCGAACCAACTCTGTGTGTGTGTGTGTGTGTGTGTGTGTGTGTGTGTGTTGTATGTGAGAAAAGTACAGTGTACTTGTGCCTTCTCGATTGCAGATGAAACGCGTGAGATCTAAATGCAACGCTAAGCCCATTGGAGACTTTTCAAACAGTAGACCTGAAGTGCAGAAACCACTACCAATACCATTCAGTAGCCACATATTATCGCAGTGAGGATACAGCCGACAATCCTAGATGCTTCTGTAGAGGAAATTTGTCGAGTGCGATGGTGTGGAGTGGGGAAATCGGGACCTGAAGCACTGGTTATTCTACCATCGAAAAATGGTATCAAGTTAAGTAGAAGTTGGACTTTCATGTGGCCAACCTAAGCGTGGCTCCCATCCGTCGTAAGGCCGCAAAGAAGACAAAGAGGGGGGGGGTGGGAAATTTTGAGTCAGCTCTGATCATTTGTGTGGGTTGATTTCTCATCCACTTCCCAGTGTTGGCTACGGTCCCATTTATGTGCTCCTAGTTGTGTCACAGTCGGTTCGCTGAGTTGATTTCTATTCTATCGCACAATATGACCGTAACCTGTCACACAGTCCCTATTGTGAAAACAGTTAGAAAGGCTTACTGTCGTACTCGCGATTAATGAGAACACACTGTACGCATGGAATCCATCAGTGCATTGGTAACCAAGTCCCGGAAATCTGGGTAAGTGCTGAACGCACAAGCAGTCGGTGTGATCAATCAAGGTCGTCCGACGCGTGGCGAGTCGTGATTGGATCAAGTGGTTCTGTCACGTGTGTGTGTAAGTGTGGCAACCAATACTTGTGAACTAATAAGACAGTTAGCTAATTAGGCAAAGATAATTCTCTTATTGATCCGGACGCCGCTGAAGTCACAAAACATCATCTACCTCCTCATATGGCTGTAGGGTTTGGAAGTGGATGGGACAAAACATGGTAATCGTGGCAATGATAGCAACAGTTTTAGTAGTAGTAGTAGTAGTAGTGTTATAATCCAGAAGGCGTGCCTTGGTCAATAGGTTGTTTATTGCCAATAGCTCGTTCGGACATCGACAAAACAAAACAAACGTTACAAACATGCTTGTTTGAAAAGTCACCGTTCCCCTTCACTTGAAGACAGTCATCATCCGACGGAGAAGCAGTTGTGTGGTTCGCCTGTTGTTGTTCACCTTCTTGCGTTCAGTGACTTGGGCATAGCGGCTTTGGTAATCCACGAATGACGATAGTTCCGCTTTCAGCAATCAACTACTTAATAAGTAGTATATACACTCACAACAGTAGTAGTAGCAGTAGGAGTAGTAGTGGTTTTATAATCCAGAAGACTTGCCTAGTAAATAGGTTTGTGATTCTAAAGTAGTTGTTCGAAAGTCATCGAAGTCAGTCAAGCGAATCAATACTGCTTGTTTGCATTCCAGCGGTTCAGTCCACTTGAAGTTAGTAATTATCCATTCAGAGAATGCAATCGCGTGGTTCACATGTTTTCCTTTACCTTATTGCGTTCGGTTCCTCTGACGTAATCACTCTCGTTATTAATCTACAACTGTCCATAATGGCTTCCTGAGCAACCATCTACTTACTTATTCAGTAAGAAGTATGTACAGTACATCACTGTGGTAATTGTGGCAGCATTCGTGCAAACGTCAGAAGCATAAATCACTTGAATCTCCGTTAGCTGGGAAATCATACGCAGTTCTGTGAATGAGAGTCAGTGTTCGTCGCCGGATAGTTTTGGGTTGCATTAGGTTGACTGAACAGTGAAAGTGGCAATCTCCTGCCCGTTTGGTTTCGGAAGCACGAACGTGAAAAAAATAGTCCCAGAATCACTTCGCATTTTGTTTGGGTGACATGTAATGATCTAAGCACGAACTGTGAATGGACCACTTCGTGAATTTTCTAGCAAACCATTTGAATATGCGAAGTCCTCATCTGCGGGGTAAATTTTTGGTAGGCAGTAGATAGTGCAAGTCCGAGATCGCGACCCCAGATGCAAGAGTTAAAAACACACTCGAGAACTGGAACTAATCACGATGAACGTGGAAACTGTATCAGCCCAAACTGAACACACTGAAATGAAGGGGACACCAGTTGAAGTGGTACGTCATAAAATTTGTATTCTGCGCACTTTTAATGTGCGTACGTTCCCAGATGTCATAGAACAATTCAAAAGTACTATCGTCAACAATTACAAAACAAAACTTCGACGAATTCCTTCAGCAATCAAATACGAGTCACTTATGGTACATATTAGACAGTCTGGAGTCCGTCCGTTTGTCTCAGTTGTTTTTGAACTGACGTATAGTTCGGACAATAGATGGATCAGTTGCTGGACCACGCCAAAGTGGAAAAGTGACTTGAACGCCTTGCTGAACAATGTTAAATTCACGTCCATCGCCGGTGATACATTCTGAGACATACCTAATATCTGGTCGTTGTTTTTTGGAGTGTCTCTCACTATTCTGGACGGTGAACAGTTCGAGGTCTCAGTCCTCATTTTCCCATTCTGCAACCAATGCTTCTTTTATCTGAACAACGAAAAACTAACTGCATCGTTGACTCGTTTCTCGACAGTGATTGGCCCACTACACTTTACCATACTAGAGACACAGGAGTTCAGCGTATAATCCGGTACAAATGAAGTTTGGGGACAGAAACGGTAGAGTTCAGTCTGAACAACTTTCCAAAGTTCACGGAGCAATGCATCGTGCCCCAATCTAAAGACCACCGACCACGAGGCCGTGCAAAAACGCTTTTGCTCGTACACATGTACACCCACACCCGGCCACCCACCATCCCTACCCCCGACCCATCCCATTCTACACACACACACACACACACATACAAAGCTACATCAATCCTCCCTCTTCACGCGGTAAACGGTCAATTTCCTTGTCATCGATCTCAATTTTCCTTTCAACATCCTGATTGCAAACGCAAGGATTATTTACAGGACACAAAACAAGTATTATGACTACACCTAAAAATGGTTCTGGATTAAAATAGATGACCGGAACGAAACAGTCGCGGCTATTAAGAATCATCTCCCCAATTGATGACGAAAAGTGAACTGGTAATAAAAAGTTAGCGAAATAGTGACTCAGCTAGTTACAGAAACAAACCCCCAAATAGCTTGAACCCCGGTTTAACCGGTGGTTGTCAAATGGTCATCACCGCAAACTTATTGTGGTATCTGGTATCCAGCATACAAAACAGGAACACGTGCATGAACGGACAAACTCATATTCAGGCACGGCGTGCGGCACGCTTATGAGACAGTACGTTAGCAAAAAAATGCACGAGATTCAGTAAGTACGCGAGACACAGTTACACGCCAGTTCAGGATCAAGCAAAACATACAATCGGATTGGACCAGTAAAGGCCGTTCGACACGTGATATGATCTGATTGGTCAACTCAGTCCGAAGTGGTGCTTCAGGGGCATCAACACTGTGCGCGCGCGTGTGTGTGCGTGTGCGTTGTGTCGTATGGTGTTGTGTTGCATTGCATGCGGATGTCCGTGCGCGTGAGCAATGTGGGTCAATAAACCACACGAGTGGAGAGGGCCTGTTCGATATCGAGTAGAACAACACCACCGTTTGGCGTTCGCTGAGGCCAAATCAAAATAGCACCACTGAACTGTTTACACTAAAGCCAACGAACTTGATAAAGGCGTGTGTGTCATTTATGAAGGAACTAACTGAAAGTGAGTATAGTGGATTATTTGGAATGCAAAGAGTAAAGGTGAGGAAAAGAAATTGGGAGTAAGAATAGATTTGGTTTAACGACAGGGATGAGCCTTCTCACTCCCCTCTCCTCTCTTTGAGGAGCATGTACTCAATCAATTATGGAATGAGAAGCGTTTTCATGGGTACCTTATGAGTGACTCTGTTGTTTAAGTAATGAATATCTCATCAACAATTGAGGTGACATCAAAATAAATGAATACAAATGGTTGTGTGGAAGGATAGACAATACAATTGTGGAATTGTAGTGGAGTGGAAGTGATATGAAGACTAGTCGGTGTGTGTCAGGTAGGTATTATTCAGGTGAATATGGTGGGCAAACATCATATTTATCGTGTAACGGACTGACGACACGAAAGGCATATGGACTTGAAAGGTGATTACGATGAGGATTGAGTGGTGTTTCTTTCGTAATCAGAGGGCCAGAGTCGTGAACCACGTGCAGAACATAGAGAAGAGAGGACGAAGCATTCGGGGAGGACTTCGAATATCGCGTGTCTGTTTAATGGTCGAATGAAGAAGAGCTTGATTTGTAGAGAAGGGAACGAAGTTTACGCATAGGATGTCAATGGAGATGATGATTGCTGGAAATGAGTGTGGTGTCTCTGCAAATGCAAGAAAACTATTCCGACTGGTTCAACGCCAGATGGTTGTATAACATTAATAATAACAATATAAAGAATAATAATTAAAGGTAATCATAATAATATAGGTAATCATGCTAATAATATTCTCTGATATCCCTTATTCTTCACTCGAAAATGCACGTTATTTCTTGAAGGGGGCCGAGGTCTCGGTAATGCACCACGGAAGGCTCGGCCATCGTTTCGAATAAGTCATATATAGAGAGAGGTCCGGCTTCAGCAAGTGTCTTTTCTGCAGTACTGGAAAATTCACTCCAGAAGTCAGTCAATCCCGCTGTCAGGTCTTCGAAAGATCCCAAGAACCTGCATCTGTAACATAAGAAGGAATTTACGAACCTTCATACTAGGACCCAGAATCAGATAATGGAGTTTGACTCTCTCTCTCTCTCTGTTACCCAGATGTGAATCACTAAGTGCGTGCTCTAGGAACATGCTCTTCGGCGAAGCAATGTCAGGGCTTGCCCTCCATGAACGCAGTGGTTTGATAATTATTAGATTAGAACCACAGATGCTTCCATCACGTGTTACTATATAAAATACTTATTTAATTTGATTTTTATGCTACTATCTCCTGTGAGAGGATTAGTCAGCTTCATAGACGTCCCTGATGGTGACTGTTCACGCGTTCCGGTCTGTGGCAAGATCTACACACCGTTAAATCCAGTTGTTGTGCCAGTCTCGTACTCCGAAGACGACCTGAGGGCCTAGGCCATCCATATGTGCCTCAATAGTGCTAAACCATGTCTGCAGTTGGTTGCCAAAATAATATTTTCGGTCTGAGTAGAGTGATGGCAGTAAGCTCATTTTCGTAGGTCCTGTTTCGGGTCGTCGAAGGACATGGCCAAACCGCTGTAGGCGACATCGTTGTAGGAACGAATTAAATCGTTCTGTATTCGCACAGTGTTGACGCAAGGCGTAGTTTGAGACGCGATCATACTACCTGATTTTGGCCATGTAGCGGAGGCGCAAATTGTCAAAGCTTTCCAGCCTTTTCGTGCCGTCTATTCTCAATGTCCAAATTTCACACGCGCACGTAAGAACTGGACGGACTGCAGCTCGGCATGTGCACAGCTTCGTTTGAAGGTTTATTTTGCTCCAAGACAACAACGATTTACGAAATTGTAAGAACGTTCTCCTTGCATAATCCACATGAAGTATAACCTCGTCCCCGACCTGGCCGTTTGGTTGGATAGTAGGGCCTTGGTACTTGGTTCCAGCTTTTCGTCATTGACACATATAGAGTGTGTTTGACTTTGTGAAGTAGTGAGGAATTTCGTTTGTGTAATATTTATCCCCAGACCAAAAACCTTCATTTCACATAAAATACGGACGAGAACCAGCTGCAAGTTCAGGGAAATTTCCTAGAATGATAATGTCGTCGGCAAATTCGAGTTCAATAACCCAGTAGTCGCGGTCGAGTTAAATTCCTCGAAGGTTATTGAGGGCGCGGAGAATTATCCAGTCTGTAGCGTAGTTAAATAAGACTGGTGAAGGAGCACTCTCGGTAGACGCCTGAGTCGAGTGAGAACACTGGAGACTGTTCACTCTCAGTGTGGACGCCCGCCTACGTTACCGAGTAGTATGATTCTACCACTCTCATGTACTTTTCGAGCATACTGTCGCTTCGCCGGAAGCTCCGGAATAACTGTCTGTCAGTGAGGTCGAGTGCTGCTCGAACCTCAATAAAGCACCGTATTGTGGGTTGTTGAAATTTATACTGATGCTCTATAATTCGTCGTAGCATGAACATCTAGTCAACAGAGCCTCTTCCTCGAAGAAACCACAGTGGTTGGACCGTGTTCTCATGTCCCGAACAGCAGCAGCAGAGCGATCTATCTGAATGGTCGCAAAAGGCTTAGCTGTTTCGACGAGGTCGATGCCATTGTATTTCGTGCAAACCGTCTTGTCACCCTTTTTGGTGTAGGACGTAGGATACAGGGTGACCAGTCTTTGGAGAAAATTTCGGTAAGCCAGATACGGCGGAATGGAGTACTTAATCGGTCCATTATAATTAGCAAACAGTATCTGAAGAACTCGGATGGGATGCCACCTTCCTCAGGGGACTTCTTGCCCTTCATTATCTGAACGGCGAAGGCGACTTCCGATTCGTCGGGAGATTTGAGGTCGATTGCATATTGTTCCATGGCGCTTAGTGTCCTTACACAGGTGGATTGGACGTGAGGGCGGCTGAGAAGCTGGCTGAAGTGTTCGGCCGGTCTTTGAAGCTTCTAGTCACAGCCGGATATGAGGTTGTCGCTATCTTTGCGTAGCATGGGAGAAGGAGGTAGTGTCTTCTCCGAAAAAGAGGGTATGACCCGGAAAAGTTTCCCAGGGTCTCCTACAGCTGCTGCTGTTTCTACCGCGTATGCAATTGCAGACCAATATAGTCTACTGTAGCTCCTCGCTGAGCGCGTATCTTCGCTCCGAAGGTTGTGGTAATCGGATGAATTACGGAGTCTCTTATCCTTAACCTCAGTGTAGCAGTTAAGTGTTTTTACAGAGATTCTATCTTTCTTATGCCACTTTGTTTTGCTTAGCTGTTCAAGGAAGTTGATGGGGGTAGATGCTTCCAGCCCTGTCCATCGCCTGTGTACGCTACTATCCTCGAGAATCGCAGTTAGTCTGGGCGAGATTGCATTTGACAGGGCTTGAACGTTGTCCGGGGTTGTTAGCCTATAAGTATTTGCTTTGCAGTGAGGAAGAGACTTTTTCTTAGTGAAAGGTGATGCTTGAGGCGAGTGCTTACCATTGTGTGGTCCGTGCCGTTAGCTTTTCCCGTTAAGTCACCCGCGTATGCCTGACAGTTCTCGATCGATGCTGCCCAAAGAGAGTGCACCAAGATATAGTGATTTGGTGCGATTTCCTACCGTGGTTGGAATACCAAGTCAGCAGGTGCCCTTTTGGATGTTGGAAGTGGGTGTTGGTGATGACCTTTCTACTGAGGTCTGCGAATTTGACCAGATTGTCACCATCTTTACATAGCTTCCCGAGGTCAAATTCCCCCAGTGCTTGTTGATTATACTAGTCTGCTGGTCCCGTGCGGGCGTTCCAATCTCCTGCCATTCACAAGATATTGACTGAATTCTGAAGTTCATTGTAAAATAAATCTTTAGTGGTTAGCTCAGCGTGTAGCGTTGGGGCCTTAAACGGATTGCTCTTCCATCATTCTTGGAGAAACTGGTTCCCATAGATCACGGCTTTGTGTGGTTGACCGTTCATTGCGATCGCAACTCCATGAAACCCAGAATTGTCTACTGGCCCACAGTGGTGCATCCAGTAGGATGCGTTCGTTTCGGGGACTTGGATACTTCTGCTGCCGGTTTTGGGTAGGCGTACTTCAGATACACAAGCTCCGGTAATTCCTTAGTCGTAGAGTGTGCGCATCGTAATGCGTCGACTACCTGTATCTAGGACAGTTCTTAAGTTCCAACAGGCTACGTGGACTCGTGATCTTGTATTCAGGTTTTGGTTCCCAGCTCGTGGCTGGGTCACCCCGGCCGCTGGGGGATTACAGGGTGCGTCGCTAACCGGGGCGGCAGCAGCATGATCAGATATAATTATAGAGACAAAGTCCATGAGGAGAATTGGTAATGGTGTACGAAGTAGCTTCCCAGCGGCACTCGGCTTTTGTTCGAGGTGGTACCTCCATCCAGTGCACAGTCAAAACTTACCTGTCGGGCAAAAAGAAGACTGCATGTTGGGAGCCGGTGGTTGATCGAGCGGCTCGTACCCCTTTCGGATGGTGGTCTACCGATCCGGGATGTCTAACGCGTCCAAGTTATCTTGGTGCAAGGTTGCCGGCAACACTCTAGGAGCTCGTTCGACATTCTTTACTTCAACCCACTGCAGTGTGCCAATTTTATGGATAAATTCTCGTTTTGACAAAACCATCTTCTTTCTGTTGAGCTTAACAACTTGGTGCCGCGACCTGGGACCGAAGATGTCGAAGAAATTGAAATCCTCTAGTTTGGAAGATGCGAGCGACGATTTGTCACTGAAATGCAATTTGCTGGATCCTTCTTTTGTCGAGCTCACTCGATACTTGGCCGAGTGTAGGATACAAAAGACAACAAATACCGACCCCCAGTGTTTCAGAAAAGTTCTATGTCAGCGGGATCTCCAATTGATGAGAGGATCAGGCGCGGCGGTACATGAACAGGTATACCGAAGAGCATCGCGAAGATATTATCGTGAGTCTTTTGTTGAACGAATCATAAGACGTCGTCAGTAAGGTGAGGTTTGTGATTCTGTTTTTAAAACCATACAGAAACTGCTAAAAGTCTTGGGGCACCCTGTGATATATCGGGATCAGCTCCAGCACAGGCAACAACTTTCGAGTGAGGACGTGAGCTATTTTCTCGATAATTAAAGCAACCTGCTTTTCGGACATATCTAGAAGAGGATAAGTCAGAAGTTGACCATCGTGTTTTGGAATCTTCCGTTAAAGGCACGACCATGAGGTCCTCAAGAGAGATGCTCCTGCGAGGAAAATTAAAAAAAAGTATCCGAGGCTGTAGCGGCGGTTGACCACCAGCAGAGTTTTACTGGTAAACATCGACAGATACATGCATCACGGTAATCGTGGTACTAGGGAAAAGGGTCCAACAGAGATCGGAGGTGTCGCCTCCAGAATTTATGGCCCATCTACAGCTACCGAGGAAGGGGAATGCGCGTCGCTTTCGGCAGAGAATAGCCGGTCAGCTGTAGGAAGCAACGCAACCTTGGCTACAGACTTTCAAGCTTCGAGCTCGACTGAGCCTCTATCACAACAAGGATGGTCGGTTTTACCAGTTGTCTCCTTGCTCACTATTTCTTCAGACACTCTTTCAACTATAATCCGAGTCAAGAACATTGATTTATGTTCTTCAGTGGATACCAGAGCCACTCGCAGTCTCGTCAATGTAGCTGCCATGTCCCACACAGGTGCGCTTGACTTGAACCCCTGTGATTTTGTACTGACGGAGATAGGTAGGTAGACAGCTAAAATCTGGGGGTCACGGTGCTCCCAGTACATCTCGATGTTTCGGTTGTGAGATGTTCAAAGGCATTTACTAGGACGTGATCGCGGAGCAAGGACGTCTTGCCGAGCTTTGAGAGCACTACAAACGGCCCTAGAAAGAGGCTATACCAGACAGAGGATTGCAGTTAGGGCGGTTATGGAAAGTGGGGTATCCACTCCGTCGTGATTTAGGAACGGGACCGCAGATGGCAGTTCCAGGAACTGCTGGAAAGTTATGAATCAGTGGGAAACAATAGAATGATTTATAAAGTCCTAGATTTAGCTGACTCATTTATATGGAAGGGCGAAAAGCTTGGGAGGACCAATGTAATTAAATATCGTATTGATACAAGGTGCATTAAACCAAATAAGTTGACCGCTAGAAGGATACCGGCGTATTGTCAGACAGAATTACGACAGATCTTGAAGGAAATGCTGGAAAATTGTTTAACGGAATGCCTCCGTCTTAGATTCCGGAATATGCACATTGTGACATCAGAACACGTTTTCAGGGACAAACAATTGTTTTCAATGATTCATTCTCAAGTCTTTACAAATCATATAGGAGATGGTTGTGCTGAAATGGTCAAGGGTCATTCGGATTGGATAAAGCTTGTGGGGGGGGGGGCAGGTTGGGGTTAGATCGACGTGTCGACCCGCACGACGAGGTCGTGACGGTCACATGGTTCGGAGCTGAGTGGCTGAAATGGGGGTGGTCCACTTGCGGCCAGGGTAATTGGAGGGCTTGGACGAACTTCTTCTGTGTACACAGGGCAGGTGCGAAAAGACAGATGCTAATCGCCTCTGCGGTGGCCAGTGTGTGTAAGCGGATGTGTTTGTGGGGATTGGGGGGCACTCGATAGACGATTTTAAATGCTGAATCTGTGCTTATTTGATGATCTGAGTCTACCAGAAGTCCAAGAATGGCACTCCCTATGGTTCCTGTTCCTCCATGTTGTAGCCATCGTGGACAGTGTTCCTTAATTCTTTGGGATAGTTGCCTTGCCGTTCGGCCAATGTAGGTTGAATTATATTTGCACCTGAACAAATAGATTACCATTGAGTGGGCCAGCATTGGCAACACATCCTTATTAGAATTTCGGATAATGAGAGAGCTTGCGAATACACAGGCAACACGAGCTGAGTTGAATGTCCCACTCCGTCTTACTTAGGCCCCTACGGAGAAGCCGCTCGACATGGGAGTTGTTCGCTATGATGGAAATGCTCTGTTACCGTTCGATGCCAGTGTTGGGAGGGTGCTATATAAAACCGGCGAGAGCCCGCCCAGATAGCCTTGTGGTCAAGATGTTTGAGTCAAAATCATTCGTTCCGGGTTCGAGCCCCAGTTGAGGCTCGATGGATGTGCTCTACTGATGATTCCCAACAAGGATAAAATGGCCGGACAGTGCTCCCAGAGTTTTCAATGATTTGAACGTTCACAATGTACGGTAAATCATATTATGTAAAAATAACGTTACCAGTCTTCCCATTCAGCATGGGTACCGTCTTTAGTGCTTCTGAAAAAGAAAGACCGTAAGTTGAGACTGGAGATAGATGACAGGTGGTTGAACGCGGTTACTAAGACAGACTCGTTCACTCTGCCTGTGATGGAAGATTTGTTCAGTTTCTTGGGTGGTACGCTGCAAATTACCACACTGAACTTAGCGTCCGAGTATTGGTAAGTGTTACTCTCCCATCAAGCTTGTACGAACTTCAAACCGTGCCGTTTACATTGACCAATGATCCCGTCATGTTCCAAAATTTAATGAACTACGTGCTAGAAGGTTTAATCTCATCTAGATGACGTGTCCATATCGAGGATGTTTTCACTCATGGCGAGACTTGTTTAGAGTTGGTGCTACAACGGATAAAAGGAGGGAGGCTACATTTGAAGCCATCAAAGTGTCGGTTTTCATGTAATTTCTCATCGTGGAATAATAACTGATGTCAATGGAGTAGACTTAGTCCTGAATTGGTCAAAGCCTCGCTTCGTCCTTGAATTACGAAGCTTCTTGGGTTTAGTTACCTATTATTGCCTGTTTATCAAAAACTACACAGCACGTGCCTCTCCGCGAAATGCTTTTCTGCAGAAAAATGGTAGTTTCGTCCTAGATGACCAGTCTGATAGGCTCTCCAAAATGTACTTTCCTACTGTGTTTGTCGGCTTCCTTGATTCCACTTGATCTGTCCATGAATGCGGGCGAATTTATCTTCGATACGGACGCTAATGACAGTGCTATCAGTGCGTTGTTGCCCCAAGCGGGTACAGACGACCATGAGCGTGTAATGGCATGTAGGAGTAAAACCTTCTCTAAAACAGAGAAGAACCACTATACTACGCGGAACGAAATCTTTGCTTTCGTGACCATCGTTAAGAAACATTGACACTACCTAGTTAGTCGCCCTTTTCGCATCTTCACTGATCACCAATCGCCGTTACGGTTACAGAGTATCAAGGACACGCAGGGGCAGATTGTCTGATAGCAGGATCAGCCACAGGAGTTCGATACGTTTCTGTCGGGCAAATGCCATGTGAACGCGCGCTCTATGCAAGAGATCATGGCGATTGTCCGGCGTGCTCTGTTGACTTTGTATCACGGGCCAATCTCTGTGAAAAGGCCAGAGGACAGGTGACAGCGATACTGTCTAGTGCTACAGACAACGCACTCATCTACCAAAGAGTCAAAACCGGAAATGAGAAGCAAACACCTCAAGAGATAGTAGGTTGCAGTCTGCGAACGGAGTATTTATGGAGCGTCTGGGAGTTCTTGAAGATGGCGAACGGTATATTGGTTTTTGCGGTATGAACAAAATTTTCCATTCAAAACGGGGTTTCCCCCGACAGTGGTACAATTAGCTTTAACAGCCATACACAGAGCAAGACCATGCTGGAGTTGACATTTTAAAACAGGTTGTTTGATTGGAGCTTTTTTGACTATATCAACGAAGGGATATTCTGTATTTTTGCACGAAGTGTGAAGACAGGGCACCGTGCCCTGAATCAGCCATTTGTTGTCGGTTTCCCAAACCAGCTCGTAGGTGTGGATGTAGTTGGACCGTAACTAAAGAGGCGCAAAGGTAAAAAATAAATATTAGTACTAGTTGATTATTTTAGCAAGTGGTGTGAGGCTGTTGTCCTCGGAACAGTTGTCGGTAACTAACGCTATCCTTGAGAGTTGGGTTTATAGCTGGGGCGTACGCTGCCGACTACATTCTGACAAGGGATTGAATTTCGAAAGCTCCCTTGTTTCTAAACTATGTGGGTCACTCGGAATTGACAAGACACGAACTACATCACGTCACTCAGAAGACAATGGACTCGTAGAAAGTACCAAAGGACACTCATCTGTGCACTGAAAGCTTTAGCCGAAGGGAAGGACGATTGTGACAAGAAGCTGCCTAATTGTTGATTAGCCTATCGTAGTATGGTTCGTTCGTCTACTAATCAAACTCCAAGTTTTCCATGGATCGGCTGAGAGATCCGACTAGCCACAGATGCACGCTTACCCATCACCACCAAGTTTTCCTTCATGGTAATTGAGTATGTGAGCAGACTGCGGGATTCTGTTAAAAGCGGGAAAGTGTTAAATTTCAGTCATCCGAAATCAGCTCAGAGGCGCCAGAAGGAGTATTGTGAGGAGAGAGAGAATTTGGCACCCCACTAAGACCGAAATTTCTGGTGTGGCTCCATAACACTGTGTATACTGGTAGCATGCTAGCCAAGCTATCAAGACACCGGAAAGGGCCTTTTGTGATATAAAAGCTATTGTCAGACCAAGCCTGCATTATTCCTGATGTATTTCAGTCCTTTTTTACTGTCTGTGGTTCATTCAGGGAAACTAAAACCTTAGGAGGGTGTGATTCGTCAGGATAGCGATTCATTGCACCAGTACGTTTAGAATTAAAAGGTTATTTCCAGAAGTAAGGGCTGTGGCTCCGGGCACGGAGCCAATTGAGAAGGAGAGCTATGTTGAGAAATTTTAAAATGGTTGCATAAAGTAGGATTGATCGCACTAGCACGTGTCTTCTCTTTGTTTCAGTGGAACGCATTAACTTGGTGGAGACAGAAGACTATAATTGAGGACAGTGCTCTGATCAATGGAGACGGAATCCTAATGGATATTTCTTTCGTTACTCTAACCCCGTTGTAGTGTACCAATTTTCTGAGTAAATTATCGTTTTGACAAAACCGTCCAGTTTCCATTGAGTGATTATATATATATATATATATATATATATATATATATATATATATATATATATATATATATATCCAACACCATACACCTGTTGTCTCCGGAACGTAGTGAGCAAATGGACACAGATAAACAGGACGAACGTGTATTCTGAATTAGCGCACGGAAAGCGTGAACAGTAGAACAAGAATAATTCAGGCGAACGAAAATTATCAAACAATACCTGGTTTGCACTAAGTAAGCTGTACGTCTAACAACCAGTCAAGCAAAACCTTACTACAATCACATTCGGGAACTATGGACAAAAACATTACATCTCGGTCTCCTATACAGGGAGATAAGTATTTTTTTCTCGAATTTCAGCGGAGTTCCTATCTACGTCGACTGGAATATTGACATTACACCAGCATTGGAGGAACCTGTTTCGAATCCCATGGCCATCGCGAAATTCACGGTGGACAAGGTGGATTTGGGTGGATAGTTGAGGTGACAGCCGATCTGAAATGGACACAAGCTAAACTCGGTTTCAGTACTTGATATACAAATACTGATCCGTTAGCCACCGGCTCACCAACTCATCATATGCCTGAGGGATGAAAAGGGCCGCACTGTAACTTGTAATTAGCAACCGCAACTAACTTTTGGGCTCAAGTTGTCACAGGGAAATGCACTCAAGAGATTCTGGAATATCATCGTGGTTCGATGTATCACTACACGTATCAGTAACTGCAGCGTCTCACATACTGTCTGCCAGTTCAGTTGCAGTTGCGGTGACGTATACATTGGCAGGACGGATCGTTGCTTGACTCAACGAGTGTCAGAACACATCCAAATGGCTGTCAAAACTTGATGACGCAACCCGCTGGGGCAATACACAATGACGTGAAACCGCCAGCTTCTTCGATTGCAAGACACTTGATTGCATCGGGTCACAAAGTTGACCTGACCCAGTGTTTCAAAGCATTGTTGCGCAATCCAGTACCGAAACTACTAGCGTTCAGTGAAGCTATTCTAATCATGATGCATCAGCCAGCACTCTGTGCACAAAATTGATTGACCCAAAATGCTTGTTTATCTTAGTGTTAGCACGACAGACTTCACTCCGCAACGTACGTACAGTAAGAATTTTCGATCGTGCCTACTTTACTGTTGCATTTACCCTCCCCCCCCCCCCCACTGTACCATGTATATATACTGACACGTTTTATGTCCGCGGTTGACAGAGTAAACAAAATGCTTGCATCTCATTTCCTGTGTCTTCTTTCTGTTCTAACGAATTGGATAAAGAGGACCCAGTGTTTTAAATACAGGATTGCCATTATGGGACAGGAATTTCAACAGGAGTAAAGCTTCTGAAAGCCAGCCCTGGATAGCACGGTGACAGGGCACACGTGACTCACGATCGTGTACCCCCGGTTCAAGTCCTAGTTGACGGGACTCGGTGTAACAAGCCAGATAAAAACGGATATACTTTGCTCCCGACAATTGAGCGTGGATACTGCGTAATAAATAGTTTCATAAAGATGTCAGTTCGCATCACAATCTCGTTCGTATGAAGATTTTATGGTTTTGAATGTTTTAGAAAGTTTTGGCAGTATCAGAGAAAAATAATAGTTGCATGACGAAAACTATTCTAGTAAGTAGTATGTAAACGTGTGGACAAAATTTCCCCGGAAGCACACGACCGGTTTCGTGGTTGTTGCCGCTCATCAGGTATGCGTACCCGGTACTCCTCTGCCCACTCGTCTTCATACTTGTACACTCCGATGTTATATGTTCACTAGAATCTAATTTGAATCGTCTGGAGTGTGAATGGATACTCTTCATTGAAGAGCCCATAAATGAATCACAACTATGATTTCTCATGGTTATTCGTGTCTGGGTCACCGCTAACCTAACGAACAACGAGTGGGCAGAGCAGTACTGGGTACGCATACCTGATGAGCGGCAACAACCGCAAAACCGGTCGTGTGCTTCCGGGGAAATTTCGTCCACACGCTAACATACTACTTACTATCAATATGAGCGCTTGCACATGCAGCCTCGTTGTTTGTTGGGTTAGCAGTGACCCAGACACAAATAAATATGAGAAATCACAGTTGTAATTCATTTGTGGGCTCTTCAATGAAGAGTATCCATTCACACTCCAGACGATTCAAATTAGATTCTAGTGAACAGAAAACTATTCTGTTTGTAGTTCCAATTATAACTGTTTCCCAGTCCTTTGCTGACACCGGTTACCTGATATTTTGAGGTATATTATCCGTCGGAATGACTTCTGGTAGGACAATACACAGTATCGAAGTCAGATGATTCATCCTATTGCATTGCAGACAGCAGGGAAATCATGGCGAGGTGGTCACTAAGTCGATCACACTGATAAACTAAGATGTTCCGTCAAAAGAAAATGTTTCTATTCACTTTGCGGCCGTTGACAGATGAAACGGAAACCATCAGGACACTAGCAGATCTCCATCGGAATCCCTTCCTGAAACATCATATAATTTCTATATAATAGATAAAAAAGGAATTGAAAAATTCTAAAAAAAAACAACGAAATTCCAACCAGGACAATCGGACTATCGCAACAAGAATGGTGCACAGATGAATCAGCTTAACGTCCACAGGACAACGACCATAGGAGAGTAGCAAACATGTGCAAGTAGTCTGAGGCTCGTTCTTGGTAGAAGTGTTGTGTACACAATATTACTGGCAGCACACGGTACGTAGGAAATCCATTTATTCGCACGTAAGTCGGCAAGCTAGCAAACACGTGAATCATCCACCGCAAGCGTAAGCAGTAAATGCATTTCTCGTGCCGTTTAGCGGGGCAATGAATCAACAAGTATAACTCAATCCCGATTTTTGATTGGAGAAGTCGAATGCAAGATGACATGCGCGCATGCGTGTGTTGTTGTAGTCAGCGTCCACTAACAGATCAATATGTATATCTGCCTGGACGGAACGCAGTAGTTCGACCAACGGTAGGATCACAAAACAAAGGGTATGAATGCAGACGAACTAGACGATCTTACATGGCTCGTTAATTTAAACTGTCTGACTTGCTTGATACCACTTTTTTGCACACTTTGTCCTTATGTTCGATAGAGGTTTTTGCTCAGATCTGCTTGCTGTTCGGCGGGGACCGTTTCTGGTTGTCGCCGGTTACTCTGAGAACAATCACTTCCGGTTCTACCTGTGGCTCCTGACTGACAGACGTGACCGACTCCATAGTCCAGCGATGTGAATAATAGGCATGCTGCTATTGTGACGGGGAACGTTGTAGCAACAAAACGAGGTGGGTATCATACCGATAGGGTCAAGCACTCGATAGCTACAGACCAGAGAAGAGACAAGGAATATGTTGGAAGCGGCCCAAAACGGAGGAAATGAGCCTTGAGGAATCGTAGGAAGAACTCAGCAGGATCACACGCAGCCAGTAAGTTACCTCCCGGAAAAAGCTACCGATCAAGCTGTCAACGGGAGCAATCGGACCAACGGAACAGGAACGGTGTGCAAATAGAACCAACCCAATGACCGCGGGCATCTGACAAGAACGGAGCCGAAGTGCTCAGGCAGCCAGGAGGATTGATATCGCTGCAGCGAGGACGCGGAAAAGAACTAATTACACTTGTTGTGTCCACAACCGGTAGCAGAACACGTAATGGTGGCTTTGCATTTATTTATGCGATTGTAAACAAAAAAACCCGGCCGTAGCCGGCGACTAAGCGGCAAGCAAGCAAGTGAGTTGGCATAAAGAAATAAACTACTTGTGCCGTCACGCGCAGCAGAGGAAGACCAATCAGTACACAGAAAAATCGATAGGTCAATACTGCTGGCGCTAAAGCATGGTTAACGATCAAGCCAAATTGGGAGTATGTCCATTCATGAGAGGAATATTGATCGGTTGTCCGCGTAGTGTGCGAGACCCTAACCAGACACAACAACACTGTTGTATGTTTTACCAATTTAAGTAGTGTGACTGGTCAGATAGGGGTGTGCCTCAGCTGTCTCACCTTCTTTGGTACACTATGATGTAATACCGCGCTGTGTACTTTGTTTTCCAGATCGCAACACTAAGTTATCGGGTAAATTTGTTCTCTCTCACCGAATCGTGCGAAAAACAATAGTCATACAAACGAACATAATTTTTGCTTGCTAGACGTACAGCTAACAAGTCGAGGCATTGCTCACTGTTAGATAGTTACACCGTATTGTCGCTTTGGTCAACAACAAATTTGCCTGATCGATTGATACACTGCAGACCTCAAGGTCGGGATTGTTGAGTCCATTTTCGGTTGCGGATACTGGCTGTGGTGGTGGAGTAGTTTCAATACTTACCGCGTCAGAGGTAAGATATTCGAACCCCTCAACCGCCGGTGACTATGGTGGTAGACGGCGATCGGTTGTAGTCCGGCTCGGTACCACACCTGGTCTGATATTGGACTCATATGTGGCTCTTCAGTTCAAGTCTCAGGATAGTGGCTGCCAGTCACTCTTACTAGTGCACTGAGTTTCTGAGATCGCCTAATGCGCAGGTACAGAGTAATAAAATCAAAGCAAAGTAATCACAAATTATTATTTCTGTCAATTAGGAATTAATTCAGTGATAGTGGTCGTCATCTAAGCGAAGGAATACACCGTAAAAAGGGATATAGATAAACATAAAGTTCGTAACTAAACGTAGAGCTTACTGTACAAAGGCCCATGGAAATTCTATGCAGTCTCCAGTAAGAAATACAACCTAGAACGTAGAATGCAGATCGCACCGCTGTTCATTTCTTATACCTTTTCTGTCAAACTTCGCATAATAGCTGCCGAATCTATGCCAAGAAATTCGTGCAACATTTTAACAATCACGTGGATTCATACAAATGCTTCCACGGCGACGTTATTTTCATTTCGGCTAGCCGTAATTGGGCATCCTCCGCTGAAAACTTGTCGCGCTGGGATCGCCAACACCGACGAATTGTTTTGATTTATCAACACACTAAGTGGAATTGAAACTGTACAGGAATTCCTACAAAATGAACAACCACTCGAACTGTTTACCTAATAATTGACTTTTTATTCTTGTCTGCACAATTTTTTTCCGTTCCTGATCTCTTCATGTTTCCGACAGAGAAAAACCGACTGTAAGGTTGCAGGAACTCGGAAACAATGCTTTGATCTGCCTCCTACGCTGCAAAGTTGTCGATTGCACACATTTGGTAAGACCCTCGTGTGAGAACATGGGCAAGCGTGCGGTGCGTACAAGTTGGTCGGGTCTGGTGAGACCGTCGGGCAGACGACAACTCAGCCATTTGAGAGGCTCGTGGTGAGATGTGATTGGCTTGCACAATTTGGTCATGACAAAGTCAACGTCTATGCGACGTGCGCGAATGTTTGTGGGAGTACGTTGTTGACGATCGATATCAGCTAATCGATCAATCAATTTTGATTCATAAAGTAGCAGCATCCCGACTGTGATTCGGCCAATGGATAGACCGCGAGACAAAGTGTAAACCCAATGATGAAGTGGTGAAAGCTGGTGGAGTCTGAGAAGGCTGAGAGCCGTATCAACAGGTGCTGGAAATTCAACCCTTGGGATGAATAAAGCCATATTTTATTACTGAATTTGGCTGCCAGTAATGATGATGGTTTGATCTCTCTCCCTCTCTCCCTCTTTAAATATTGACAAAGCATTTCCAAAATAATTGTGCTTTAGTCTTCACTACCGTTCAGTTCGTCCTGAATAGCCACCAGTCATGAAACGAGTGAGATGATTCTGTTTGTCACCCCTTTCCCATTGGAAAGCTAGAAACTGAGAGCATGGAAATAGTAAGAAGTGAAGTTCAAAAGGTAGTTACAAGTGGATAACGAACGTGTGTGTGTGTGTGTGTTTGGTTGTGCATGCGTGCGTGCGTGTGTGAACCTCCGCGCATACAAGAACGATACTGGCCGTGAGGTACCACCAAATATTTCAGTTTTTTAAGCTCTTCATTCACTTCCTTTACGGTATAGTAGTAGTACAATATTTCCAGAAGAGGGTGGCAGCCATTTAAAGGCTACCAACTGGGGAAGTAACTGGCCGCGGCGTGAGGAATCGAAGGATCAGTTAGTACTGTTGCTATGCGAAAAATTCAAACCAATAGAGACCGGGCTCGATCAAAACACCGTTGAGGTTTATGCCACGTTACAAGTTAAAGGCAGTGCACAAGCTTTTTTTGGATGCGTTCATCTTATTTCGCAGTCTGTTAAATGACCGTATCCAAACTGGAGCTGGATAAACTAAAAGATGTGAATTTTCTAGACTATCAAAGGTATGATAAAGTCAAATACTTTCAGTCATCGCCACAGAGAAGTGAAGAATGCGGTAACAACTCTTTTTCCGGTGCAATTCACCACTGCATAAGAAACTACCATTCATGGTAAATCCAAGCAATAGCTTATGTGGTTTCTGTGTCCGAAAGCCCCGGAGTCTGCATTGTTTTATTCAAGATTTGCTCTCTGTGACTGCATAACGGACAAGAACCCCTTGTTGATGCGAACCTATTCAGCGGTCGGATATTGGCACAGATGCATCTGTGGCGCCTGGTTTTGTGATGGTCATACTGATCAGGTTGTTGTCCACACACCAACACGAATAGGCATTACTCCCTACTGGCTTACTTGGGGTGGTTCGGGAATAATCAGTAGCGTTACTCCAGTTTATCTGGTCTACGTGAAACATCTGGTGAACCCCAGCTGGGCTTTTGAAGTAATTCACCAGTATCCGTTATCGGTCCAAAATCCGCTAGCTTTCAAACCGGTCGGAATCAGGCACTTGACTTCACGTTTGTACACACAGAAATGTACACCCTACCCATCAAATCGTTCCTCGTCCATCTGCATGATGATAAGCACCCTGACCAGCAATAACCGTAGCCACATAGTACCGGTGGCTCACTAAGCACTTCATGTTAGTGTACACCCGAATACACACACAGCACCAGCTTACTCATCTGTCCACTACTAGTTACGAATGTCACCATAGCCCTCCCTACGTCCAGTAGGTCACGACTTTATTTAATCTGTGCCGACACGAATATGAATCACTTGAAAACACCTTGTTCATTTGAAAAATATTTCCCACACTCTTCAAAGTCTCCAGTGGTGATGGTTACTTTGCCGGCAGACCGAAGGCCTCGATCACCCTGATCTACAAAGAAGGTGATAGGGTAAACTAACTTAACTGCCCGCCAGTTAGTTTAACCGCAATAGTACTGAAACAACGGAGATGACCTGTACTGTTCTCAATTCTTGGTCCGAGAGAATGTATTGAGACCACTCAGCAAAGAACTAAGCAAATCGAAATAGCAAGAAGGCCAGGACCGCGGAACTGTAAGTTAATTTCATGGAATAAATGGTTTGTATATGTTAGATCAAATGGAATAATTTGTGATTCACATGTTCACCAGCTATAGCGAGTTTTTGTGGTAACTTTTCACAGCGAACTTGTTTGGCTGGAGCTCCTCAGCCTACGTGGCTACGAAGGTGCACCGGGCCGAGCCCGTCTGATACCTGCTGAATCACCACAGAATCATGCCCGGCAAGATGGCAGGTCACGAGACAGACCAGCAGGTGATCGTGAAGAGCCATCACGGGTCCGTTCGTCGAAGGTACCTCCGGTCAAACCTCATTCCGTTGTTAAATAAGGCGACCAGAAGATCTAACCTAGGAGATCAAGTAGAAAACTGCCGCCTAGACTTGTCGAAGGCATTCAAATCAGTGAACCAACTTTTGCTTCAATTGAAATTAAGTGTTTTCGGTCTGTACAGTAAGACTGCCAGGTGAATACAACTGTAGGGAGGTTTTTCAGGCTAAGGTAGAAGATAAATTGCTTCCAGAAATAGTACTTACTGATCGACATACCTTAGAGCTCAGTTCTTGGGCTTACGCTGTTTTTTTCCTTTTAGCAAGGACCTTGTTAGCTGACTATAAAATTAATGACACGAGGATAGATTTGTCTAAAGTGAAACGCTCTATGATGTGGACTGTCTATAAGATCCACCACTGGTTATTGTTCTGGGACCAGCATCCTAGAGTCACCAATTACATCTTCTTGCGGGATAGCAAGTATCCGCCAACGAACAGGCAGCTGGGGATAGCTAGTCGCCGGAGGGAGATCACCAAGATGCCAAAAATTAAAAACTTCGGCTTATGCTTGACGGGAGACTTCATATCAGGGGCTGCTCAAGAAGGTTCCGGAGTTCTTTATCATCTGAAGGAAATAGGAGCGTCTATGAAACCCGAGGTCTTGCTGTGTTGCACAAAGCCTTCATTCTACCCAACATGGAGTACTGAGTCCAGACTTGGTGACTATCCCTAGAGAAAGACTTACAAATTCCGAATTGATAAAGTACTATATTTACTACTTGGTTAGCTAGCCTTACCGGGCTTAGCTATGAGCAGCCACCAAAGGAACTAGGACCGCTTTCGCACGAACTTAAGGACATAGAGGCGACCTAATTGAAATCCTTAAGATCCTCAAAGTTAATGTTGACTTACGGGATTGGTCTCGCTGTCTCTGAGCCTTAGGAAAACACAGCTACTGTGGAAACTTCAAAAGTGGCGAAGGAGTCAAGAGTCACTTGCATAGAGACTCTCTCTATAAAAGTGGCAAACGACTGAAACAAACTCCCAACCGAAGTCAGCATGGTTGTGGATTTCAGGTGACGACTGCAGACTAGCTGGGGAAGCGTATTCTTTGAAAGCAACAGTTAGTTTTTCATTTTCCTGATATATCCTTAATCTATCATCTCCTCTACTCTCTGCCTTCCTCTCTCCCTCTTGCCCTCATTCCGATCGTTTTCTGTCGTTCCTTATCTTTATCCTGCATCATCCATCGCCACCACAATCATCCTACTCGCCATGAATGAATCCACTCCCGTTGATACCATTGGCTTGTTGCGAAATCATACCAACGCCTACTGTCCTACCTACCCGGTCGAGATAGCCTGGAATGGAAAGAAAGTCAACAGGCACACCACGCACCATCCGCCAAAATGGATACGAAACACCGTGACGATTCAAGAGACAGTTCACTGGCCACGGTACAATAGAGCTTCGTGGCCATGTACAACGAGAAGTCTTGGTCAAACAGAATCGCTTTGACCAGATACTACAAAGGCTGACTGTGACTGGTGAGCTCGTGATCTACCAATGCGCCTTTGATATTTCATATTTATAAAAATGAAATCTGCAGTAAAGTTAAATTACAGGTCTGTGGCCTTGGTCTTCTATTTTGGAGTACGTGGTTCCGGCATGGAGCGGTTTTGGTACGTTCTGTCAGTCCAGGTATTCCAAACATTCCAGACACTGGGCTGATCGTGGTCCCCATTGCGTGAAAACACCAATCAGTGGGCTTGTTCACGTAGTACATAATAGGCCTCCAGGTTCGACTTCACGAGATTTGCCCACCGGGTGATTGGAAGTACTTAGACTGCAAGGCTTGGTGCTGGAATCAGTGGCTCCAATTGTGAACCATGCATTCTCACACAGTCAACGGCGTCGTGCGTGCCTGACTCATTCCATTGCAAGTCTTATGTACTGGTTGGAATACTCGAACTGAAAGTTTGCAATTAAACGGCTCCAAACCAGGACTAGATAAGCCGAAATAGCAAGAAAACCAAGACTGATTTGTACGTTATGTTTATCCCGAAGTCATTCGTTTACATAGATATTCTTGAATGTGTTACTTCGCAGATTACTGGTTGACCAATCACAACTGACTTTATTTTTTGGTGCACTTAGTCAACGTGTTTCCGATCGGCTGAGGCTTCTCATTGTTCACGGACTATCCACGTCCCGTCTGTCCAGATCTTAATAAATGCGTTTCAACATCCCCAGCTAGGTCTTGATCAAAGCATATGTTTTCCTGTACCAACACCTTCAAATCCTCTGCGGCTGTCCATCTTGCCAGATTGCTTTCAAACCGAAAAGCTTCCGTGGGCACACTTGAACGGTTCCTTCGTTCGTGCTTAGAATTTTCCTGATTTTTCTGTCTGTATTCGAGTGTTTGTATAACGGCTGAGTATTCGCCCTCGGATACATAAATCATTGGCTTTCCTTTGCTTTACCTTTCTTTACTTGACTAGACTCCTATTGGTTTGCTTTCAATGATGTGCATATTTCACTATTTGTGATATTTTTCATTCTTTCGTTCGTTCGTTCACTTGTTCATTCATTCTCTTTTCCATGAAAAGTGATTCAAATCAACCGGTTTCTGTTAGGCATTAATTTCAACCAACCAGTCTCGAGTGCAATTTATCGAATCTGGTTTTTGATCTAAGGGGACGTTCAGATCGGCACAATCTTTTTTGTCTGACACCGGCTCTCGCTTATTAACGTATAGATAAATGATCCTAGCCTGTTTCTCAACTTGTCCTAAAACAAACATTTCTCTCGTTACCAGAAAAAAAGTGTACACAGTCGGTTTATTTGGGCTTCAAGTACTGATCCACTTTCACATTTTTGTTCAATTCGAAGTCCTGCAGGTGGACGAAGCGCGCCGAGGAGAGGCGCACATATATTTCCGTTTGGATTAGGCTGTTCATGTGAAAAAACGGTCATCGTCTAGTTGTCCTACTTATATATCCCCCTTTTCTAGACGGTAGGCTAATCGATTGTATCTCTGTGGTAATTATAGCCATAAAAATGATAGCTTTTTCGTCCTTTATGTGAATTGATTTGACTTAGTGAACAAAACATGGTAGCCAACTTTTTTCCGGTTCCGGGCCAACTTACTTTCATTCTCAGCTAGGCCAACGTACGCACACGCGAGCCCCTGTCTGTCTTTTTCAGTCTATCTCTGTCTTCATTTGTTGCCAACTTGTTGGATAGAATGCGATGGATGATGATCAGTATCCGAGATACGTGGCGCGGAAAATATTCATGTACTTGATCGTCGATTGATGATCAATCGGTTGGTCGATCGATCGATCCTACCAGAGCGGTATGTTTTCCCTCGATGCTGTAAGTAGTGAAACGTTTCAAACCCGAAACTACTCCAGTCCAGCAGTCAGGCCGACGATGTAAACGCGCATCAATTTCACTATTTTCACCGTGCATTTGTTTACGTGTCCAAAAAAAATTATACCGCAAGCAGACAGGTTACTGTCCAATCACAGCGCAATGCGATTTTATTTGGATGAGAAAATGACCTGGTTCCGGATAATAGTGATTGGTTAATTCCTATTCTGACGATTGTGGAAAACAAAGCTCACGATAGGCTACCGTACAATGCAGCATTTTCGGTTGCCTGTCAGTACGGGCTGAACTTTCCACAATAATTGACTGGTGATGATTGTGTGGTCTAGGTCGCTGACACGAATCAGTTTTGTCATGGCAAGCTATAGACAGTCGCGTTGACCGTGTGGAAACCCGCTGGTGCACTCACTGGGCTTTGGGTCATGGAGTTGTGCTTGTGCGTGTGTGTGTGTGTGTGTGTGTGTGCGTGTGTGTGTGTGTGTATGTGCACATGCATGGGTGTGCTGATTAGTGAGGTGATAACACGTCACAATGTCAAGACGTGACCGAAGATTTAGCGTTGCTAGCTCATCTGTGTAACCTAATTCGGAAGCGGACTGCTAAACACCAGCGAAGTTTGTCCACTGTCAACGAAAAGGATGGTATCCAATCTACAAATAATGTTCGATCGATGTCCGGAACAAAATATGGAATGGATTGGATAGCTGGCTTATTGAGGGAGCAGCACGCGCACGGTGTGGACGACAGTCCAGTCAGTCGATGGGATGTAATGATATGTGGGGAAAAAGTTGTCAAGGTCAGAAATAAGCAGACAAGTGGAGAGTGAGCTAAAGCAAACGTGTGGACCACTGACGAGACGACATGAAATGAGCGAAATACGGGAAAATTAAAGCAAAGTGGATTACGCAAATAATCGTATAGATGAGGAAACTGATCACCACACCAGATATCTAGACAGGTCTACTTTGAGGTAACGATTGATAGCTATCTTTCACCAACTTCCTAAATTTGATTATTTGGAAGAGCCTAAAATTTCTTATTCCCACTGCCGGAAGATCGAGGCCCGACTCACTGGCGTGTGAAAGGAATAACATTTCATATTCTCCTCTGGGAATAGAAAACAGACGGATTAGTAACGAATTCGGTATAATAAGAAAAAAATAGTTCAGCTAACTTCATGCAATACGAAACAAGTTTTGATTGACCCAAGAAGCGAGTTGGTTTTTCTCTATGTATCCTCTGACGCGGAGCTGTGCCATAGCTTTCTCAGTCAAATTCACCATACCATGAAGTCGGGTTGCACGTGTATGTCATGAGATTGCACTTCGAGTGATGCGTAGCCAAAATAACGAATCTCGAAAGTCAAAACGGCGTTGATTCACAGATTCTAAGGTACTGAATAATGGAAAAATAACAATCGAGCAACATTCGCAAATCTCAAATAAGCAGTCAGTACAACTCGGAATAAAGTGCCAACGTCAACGGCACCAAAACGTCAAGAGAACGAGGATATGGTTGAAAATTTGCAGGCATTAGCATAAACAAATGTATTATGTCTGAATACCTTCTAGTGGAGAAATGTTAAGATATTCGTAGATTGAAGAAGTTTTGGAAAGTGAGGGTTTTTATGTACATGACACCGCCGATCAAAACCCTTCAGCTATATGCACCGCCTAAGGTTCAAGATGGGACTTTGATTCTCACCCTACCTGCCTATAACCTACTTTCAGTGCATACGGTTCCTCGCTTCCTATGCTGGCTGCGTCCACTGCAGATTGCACAGCTTCTCGTCTCAGCTATCTCGTCCGAAATTTCTTGAGAACCAGCTCCATACATTTCATTGCAGTACTTTTGGTTGTCAGTCATATAGGTGTTGTCTATCGGTTTACGGAAACGTATGCTTAGACACTTGCTGGGAGTGTATGGACAGTTTTAGGAAGGTAAAGAATAGAAAGCATATTCACGGAAGTAAAATACGTGGTCCAAGAGAAAAATGAAAATTCAGACAATGGGTGGGAGTAATTCGGGTCATGATTTCCCCGGCAAATTGGACTGAAAGTCAAGGTCAGTGAGATATCATGAAGCCGAAAAGGGGACGAACTCGAATTCAGGTACATAAAATAAACTCTCCAGACTTGTGAATGGAAGGGAAATTAGTTTCGAAAGTGAGTATAAAACGGAGCGTAATTAAATACAAATTAACACGGCCTTTGGTCAGGTACTATTAAAAAAGAGAAAATTTTCAGCTTTGCATTGTGTACAAAAGATATGACAAGGTTACCGTGGTGATGGAGCAAGCGTTTCACAGGACTCGACTCGGTAAAGCTTCGCGACCACACGCTGAGGAGCCCCAGCCAATCAGAATCATCGTGAACAGGTAAAACGAAAAATCCCGCTGACTGATCGACTTTTGATTTAACAATTATTTCTCTTCAAGCAACATTTTATGCAAATCAATTCTGCAATAGAATAAATGTACAGTTCCACAGCCTCGGTCTTCATGTTAATATGGTTCGCATAATGCTGGGCAGGTGTGATTGCAATACGTTGTATCAATCCCAGCATTTAGAATAGTGCAGTTACTTTAGAAATTGCAAATAAATCGTTGTCTTAAAGGCCGGCGCTACTTCACAGAACGATCTCATATCATAAGCCTCTTTTGAATCGCCCAAGTGACTTTTCGACGAATTTCTGCGTACATCAAACGGTTCATTTCTATACCAAACTAAATTCTTTCTTCCGAGGCGAGAATACATTTCGATTACGGCGGAGACCTACGGCGGTCAAGCGTTAACAGCTGAGAGCTTTGAACCCTTAAGTATGGGTTTCGAACCTCTGCAAACCCCTTCCTAAAATATTGTATTACTATTATTATTATTATTGTTATGATACGATAAAAGGGAAGTGCGTAAAGGAATATAGGTTGGTTGTGATATGATTGCACATGCTTTCACAAGTTTAGAAGTCATACCGAAAAAAGTACCCTTAAAACCTCACGTGAAAAATAGCAAACAGCCTTATCAGAAAAACGAATTACATCCCTAAGAGACACATTTTCGTTCGATTCGAGAAATTACTCAGTCACACTAAAAAAGAGGAAGCTTTGAAAAAGTTCAGCTAACTGAAACAGCACGTGTTCTGCGAACAGCCATGAAATTGAATTGTGGACGCAATCCGATACATCATCAAAACAGCCAACAAAGCTGATGGATTCTTGAGTGCCTGAGGGCGCTATCATTTACCGCTGTTTGTTTTCCACCTACATTAGTGATCCCTCACCCACTTCGTCGCCATATTTATATAAATATACCGACAATGATACTCTTTGTCAAACTGTCCCTGTAACTCACGATTTCAATAACATTTCCATTAATCTGTCCCATATTCATCATTACTCTATCCGATCAGGTCCAACTTTGAATTTGTCCAAATGCTTTGAATGCATATTCATATTCAGAGTTTCGCGATCGGATTGTCCCATGAACCATCTGTCATCTACACGGAACCACTAACTATAATGGGTTCTGTCAAATGTTTAGCAATCACCATCAATACAAATTTAAAGTAGCCATCTTATTATTTCAAACTGCACGAAAAAAACCACACCAACCATCTTATCAAATTCGAAAGCTCAGGCATTCTAATGTTAAACAGAACACTATTGTCCTCTCTCGTCTATCAATGTGTCTTCCTGTTACTTCTTCTCATCTATTCAATGAAGATTTGGAAATTCTTCATTGAGATCTATCTATTCTCACTCGGGGCTATCTTCCACTCCCCCGAAATCAACTATTTGCTAAGTTGTACGAACTACACGTGGTCGCATCTGAAAAGTTCAATCACAAAATCCTTGCAGACAACAATCACCATTCATACATTGATCTATCCAAGTGTAACTCTCTCAATTCTACATATTCCTCTTCTCGATTCATATCCTTTCGCATTACTATTCAAAAAAGCTCAGCAGTTCCTTATGTGGCCCGAATTCTCACAAAGTGGTCACTAGTATCAGCCGAATTTCTTGTCAATTTTCATATGTAATTGTTCTTATTTCATCCCCTTGATTCGATGAGTTACTAAATGTAAATGGTTTTTGACTGGAATGCGGACGCCCGTTTACGCAAATTTCTGATCAAATACGAATATACCATAGATGGTCCGTGTAAGCATTCAGTCAACTGTTTGTGTGTGCTGTTCCGTGTGTAAACATTTTCCGCAAACGAAACTCCCCTTCATAGTTCGTGCCATTCCCCTTTTTTGCACAGAAGATTTGTAATCCTTACGAGGGAAAATTGGCTAACTCTAGGTTGTTGGAAATTAAATCCGATTAGTGGCCACAAAGAGTTTCCAAACCAGGACTTTATTCGTTTCAGCCTCTGATGCGATTCTTTGTGCAGTTCTGACCAGCTGTCTCCGTGATCGAACTACCTTCGACATTGTTCTAGTAGCTCCGAGTATTGTTGAATAGTTAATATCACAAATTGCCAACTGTTAAGTCCTACACGGGACATCTTCCCGTCAATCAGCTGTCGCAGGGTATCTTTGCTAGTACTCCTCGGTTGTTTACCAATGAATCAAATATTAGTATCGATCGAAATCGATTACAAGTCAGACTTCAATCATACGATCAAATAATCAGGAAAATGTGAGTCAACGGGATGGCTGTTATTTATTTTTTACTCGTAATTATTGCGTAATAGTGACTGACCAGTTAGAATTGAGTTTCATCAGTAGCGGTGATTCAAGGTTCAGATGATCGCACTAATCGTATGGACCAACCACGTACTTTTCTGAAATCATCGTTGTCCACTCTGACATACTGTACCGAAAGCGCGCGTATTCGTGTTTGTCTGTCTGGATGCGTGGGCGAGCTGGATTGAATGTGTACCCGAGTGTTTCCGCACATAAGTGTAGCCCGACGGGATAGACGTCCAGGGAGCCAGACAGGAGGAAAAATTCATTCCAGAGTCGGATTTATCAAAGATATCAATAATTTGGCCGGCCAACTATGACCCTGGAACTGTGTGTTCTGGTTAGTCAGTCAGTCAGTCAGTCAGTCGGTCAGTCAATCGGTCAGTCATTCAGTTAGCCAGCCAGTTGATCAATCATGCTGTCTAGCCGTTTTTTGTTGTCGTCTCAATGGCTACCAGTGCGTCTCGTGAGACACAAAAATGTTAGACGTATCGAAAAGGATACTGAGCCATTCGCAAATGATTCAGTCACTTCGATCGAGATAAGTTTTGCCAACATAACCATATTTCATGGAATGTAATAAATCCACCGGCGTTTTTCACATCCAAAAATCCAACATCACGGATGTGAAAAATGCAATTGGATTTTCCAATGTATCAGATTCAAGCTTCTCATGCCAGCAGTATATTCTACGAATAATCGTACGCGTTTAATATGTGGTGTAAACGTGCGTTGTTTCAGCTGAACCACACCAGCTTTCATAGAACTTTGTCGGGGTCAGTAATTATGGGGAGCCCGCCACCCCTCTGCCAGAAGCATGGGAACATCTTCAAACTCAAAGACATTTCAAGTCTGTTTGTTTTGATGACTTTTTCTACTCGTCCAACACTAAAGTCATGGAAGGTTGGTCAGTCATATCGGTTTTTGTATCTCCAGTTTACAATTGTGCACAATACCTGCTGAGTTCGAAACGGTAGTGGGATCCGGTTAATAATCACCGGAGCTGCGCGTCGTGCATGGATTGATTTTCCGCGACAACTTGAGTGTCATCATCCATTATTCGGTGCAAATGTGGGACGGATGCATACTATTATAGTTATAAAGGCCCTTGTCCAGGAGTATAGTGAAGAACCTTTTTAAATCCCAATGAGTCAGTCGTGATAACGAACCGGATGACAGTGGCTAGCTGCTGTCACCAGAGTGAAAATACTATGCAGGGGTTTGAACCCCAAACCGCTGAGGTGATCGACGCTTGGGCCACGTGATCACTATACCGAACAGTGGATCACTTCACAAGTTAAACACTAATTGATTAAATTTTGGTATGACTAGCCAGTTGCACGTAGATAAAAGCAAATCTGTTAGCGTGCTCGGCATGTAAAGCTTCGTACCGCCAGCCGCATTCGAACTGGTAATCTTCCTTTTACGGGGCAGTTGATTTGCCAGTTGAGTTATCGCCGTGCCACCAAGTGGGTGTGGATAACACGCGTGAATATTGAACGATACATAAATACTCTTCCTGTGATACGCAGTGGCTGTTCTGGACTAGCCGGAGACGAATAGCAGACTCCTGAAAGAGATCCAAGGGACATTCTAACACAGGTAGAATTTTTAAGTGGCCCAAGGAGGCCGGTTTCTGAAGAGCAACGGAGCTGTATGCCACGGAGTTCGTCCCCAGGTCGTGGATAGGCCTTCGGCTACCAGTATGTTGAGTCCAGTCTCGTCGAATAAACGGTTGTAGACAAGCAGAGGCAGCGCTTGAGGACGAGGTGGAAAGAGCTACTCCTCAAACCGCCAAGAGTATCAGCGGATAGCAGTGTGACGTTGTGAGTGCGGCTCGCCACTAAATACGGACCACGTCTGTTGTTATGCTGCATATCCGGTAGGGTAATTCGGAGAAGACTTATGAACCATTACTGGTCCCGGTTTGTCCGGAACACTTCTACTGCCTTGCAGAGGGTACTTTGCTGTGCGAAAGCTAAGGGTGCATAGTCGAACAGAAAGGCCGGACGAGTTGCCGGTAATCATCCTCATACTTTGAATTGTGAGACCGAATTGCGCAACACTCAGCAAGCTCCAAGCGGTTCACACGGATTCGTAATTATTTGGCGAATATCATTCATATTTCCCTTCATGTTACCTCTTCTTGTATTTTTGGTGTCGGTAATTTGTCTGACTCCAGGTCCAGTGTATAATAATAAAGATGTATTCACGGAATGCGTTGTTATCATTAGCAGCCTGAATCTTATACAATAGAAAATCCGCTTACATATTTCACATCCAAAAGTCTAACTCCGCTAGCCGGAATCGAACCGGTAAGCAGATTGTCGCCGGTTGGATTTCACCTCGCGGGGTTGGGCTTTTGGATAAAAAATGCAAGTGGATTTTCGACTTATGAAAGTTATACTTAAATAACTGACAACCGTGACTCCGGGTACAAAGTACTTACACGACGAGAATGGCGAGTATATATTGCGTTGACTTTGTTGGGTGCCTACTCGTTTACGTATGAAGTGAGACGTAATACTATTGGTAGACAAGGCACTGACTAATCGTAAAGAGATCTGATTGTATCTGGCCAATCTAACTCAAAAGATCTGAATTCATTTGATTAGCTAAATCCTGCAAAAGAGACCGTAGAACACTGCGATGCTTGGGGAAGCTTTCAAATCACCACAGAATCTCAACTAACAAAACGCTTATGTCCCTTGTGATGGAATAATATAAATTTCTTCCTTGTCTTTAGGAAACCGTATGAAGTGCTGATAATAAATAAATGAAGTTAAATGAATGTCAAAACCACAGAAGTTTTCAAATAAAACGGTGTTAAACTGAAAAATGGTGTGCTGGAATATGAACACAACTATTTCCACGGGGAAGTTTATAATCACGTGAACCCTTTGATTAGTAGTTCAAGTTCATACCAAAGCAAAGTTCATTATTAAATTGTTGTCTAGCTTCCACAAAACACACACACACACACACACAAACTTACGGACAGAGATGACAAAAAATCAAAGAAGCAGCTTTTTCGATTATCGTTTTATCTCAGTCACATGACCTCATGTCTGTTGAATTGTGAGTATTCCAGTCACGAAGCCATTTGTGGTATTTTCGCGCAACGCGGTGCTTTTGCGTCACAGTCATTTTTCACAATTACAGATTCCACCCTAACTAATCAAGTTCTATTCTTTCAAATGCTATCCCTGCACAGTCACTTGGACTGTGAACATGTCAGACCATAGATTTAGTTCATGCCCACACATCGTGATTGATAACTTCAGTAGGTGTGCAAATCTCGTCGGACACGAGTTTCAATCAGCCTACGAGTCACTTGACTGTGTTTTGCGCATTTACTTTAAACAGTGACGTGGCTTGTGACTCAGTTTACAGTTGCATATACTTTTCTAAATGAGTATCCTGCCCATAAAAGTTTTGCTTTTAGTATGGTGATGATCCATTACTTTCCGTGACCAGTCGGAACACGCTCCGATCTCACTTCGGTTAATCCGATCATTACCGTATCTTATATTGTTCTAATGTACTCACAACCATGCCCTAGTAACAGATTCGAACTATTTTGGTTTGTCATGTAGCTACAGAAGCACATCAGGTTTTGTACAGTGCCACGTGGCTGGTGAATGAACCAAGTCCTGAATGAGAGTGATCAGACGACCGATGGAGATCAGGAGTGATCAGTTGACTGATATTCTGTAAGCATGATGAAATATTATCGCGTTTCAAATGAGCGAAGATCGGATCTACGACGGTGATTCCCTTCCCAAACCACCACGTAGTAAGTGACAATTTTCCTCGTCCATGTATTCCTCATTTGTCGAGAGTTAAGGGATTTTCCTTAATGTACGAACATTTGTGCTAGCTTTTACTCTAATTCAATTGCCACCAGACTTTCCTAGACCTTGATTAGACCAATTCTTCGTGTTTGTTTACAGAAAGAAACCAATGTAGATATCCACCTACTCCAATTAAGCGTCGTCTTGCTTGCCTCGCTCTATTGATCGATCACAAAAAAAATACAATACCCGATCACCGAAACTGGCTTATCGGCCATCAGATCATCCGCGTAGAGTGAAGAGCGCATTTCAACTTTTGATCGTGCAAAATTTGGACATGAGCCGCCATTCCCATATACTCTAATTTCTAGTTGATCAGACGTTTGTGCAAACAGACGTACGCTTTTCAGTCAAAAACCATTTACATTTAGTAACTCATCGAATCAAGGGGATGAAATAAGAACAATTACATATGAAAATTGACAAGAAATTCGGCTGATACTAGTGACCACTTTGTGAGAATTCGGGCCACATAAGGAACTGCTGAGCTTTTTTGAATAGTAATGCGAAAGGATATGAATCGAGAAGAGGAATATGTAGAATTGAGAGAGTTACACTTGGATAGATCAATGTATGAATGGTGATTGTTGTCTGCAAGGATTTTGTGATTGAACTTTTCAGATGCGACCACGTGTAGTTCGTACAACTTAGCAAATAGTTGATTTCGGGGGAGTGGAAGATAGCCCTGAGTGAGAATAGATAGATCTCAATGAAGAATTCCCAAATCTTCATTGGATAGATCAGGAGAAGTAACAGGTGAACACTGGAGGAGAACAAGGAAGACACATTGATAAACGAGAGGGGACGATAGTGTTCTGTTTAGGATTAGAATGTCTGAGCTTTCGAATTTGATAAGATGGTTGGTGTAGTTTTTTTCGTGCAGTTTGAAATAATAAGATGGCTACTTTAAATTTGTATTGATGGTGATTGCTAAACATTTGACAGAACCTATTATAGTGAGTGGTTCCGTGTAGATGACAGATGATTCATGGGGATAATCCGATCGCGAAACTCTGAATATGAATATGCATTCAAAGCATTTGGACAAATTTAAAGTTGGACCTGATCGGATAGAGTAATGATGAATATGGGACAGATTAATGGAAATGTTATTGAAATCGTGAGTTACAGGGACAGTTTGACAAAGGGTATCATTGTGGGTATATTAAAATAAATATGGCGACGAAGTGGGTGAGGGATCACTAATGTAGGTGGAAAACAAACAGCGGTAAATGACAGTTCACCGAAGCACTCCTGAACTGTTCATCAAGGGTTTTGGTGTTTAAGAAGTTCTAAATTGTGTGCACTGAGTTCTGTTTTTAAAATAACCAGACAGCTATGCTAGTAAAGGTGTGGGACAACCGAGAGCTTCCAGTTTGCGGGACTGGACAGACCGCGGAATAGATTAAAAATCGAGTGAGTAGTCTAGAAAAGCGCGTCACACAGACTCCGCTGATCCATCCAAGGTATTTTGTTGTACGGTGGACTAAGGAAGCGACAACATCCACGACGGATCTGCTCGGTTTTAGGTAAACTGTAAGGGGTCATCGGGAGAGTTTATGGAAGAATTCGAACGTTCTGGAATGGCACGGTCTGGAAGTTTAAGACCAGATAAATTTAGAACAGTGGGACGAAAGCGCTTCCCTATGATACCAGAATTACAAGGTTTGGGTATATGAACAACGGTGACTTGCCTGCAGCAGTTGGGAATAGAAAATGAGCACAAAGATTCTTTTAAGGGATAAGTAAATATTGTCGGTCAGAGCAACAGCACCAAGTCCGAAAATTGATGACGATAAGCCATCAGGACCAATAACTGAGGTTATTTTGGAGGTACAAAGAAGCTTGAATACTTCTTCTGTATGGAACGGGGTTATGTGCACATCATCCCCTGGAATGAATGAATTCGGAGGGTCACTTAATTGGTGGATGAATGCTCTGTTGATTCTGTCAACGTCCGAAGCAAAATTTTTCTCTGGTTCCGTTTTCTTTCCACACAGCAGGCGAATGCCTTGCCATAGTCGGTTACTGTTGTGGACAAATAGTAGTTCAATAGCACGTAGCGAGCCAGCGTGCTTAACTTCTTTCTTCATCAGGAGGTAAATATATTTTACCTTAGAACTATTCCGGGTATTTTTGCAAGTATGCCTCCTTTCTTCCTGAGGATATCAGCAGAGAAGAAATGGCATGGCCGTTACAGAGAAAGAGGATTTCTAAGGAGCAGTACACGTCGAAAAAGAAATTGAACTTCTCGACCATAAGTTTAACATTGCTACATAGAGACAATCCGAAAGAAAACCAGGAAGATGCATGAGAAAGGGATTATTGTAGGAGAATAATGTTGTCACGTGAAAAAAAAAATTTAGAGATGGATTTCGATTGGGCTGGTTTGCCTGAAAGAGTGGAAAGCAGACTGCGAGTATGTCTTAGGCCTCAACAGAAGCAGACAATAATCACTGATTGAGACAGGTGCACACTAGTTTAAAGAGAATAATTCAGGTTCATCGGTGATAATCCTGTCTAAAATAGAGTTGTTTCTGGTTGGAGAAACACTAAGACCAGTTAAATCAAATGCAGTGAGGGTTTGGGCTGATGCGCGCATAAAATCGTCCACTATGATATGCGAATTGTTACCTAACAAAAAACCAAGAAAAGGTAGGGAAAAAAAGATTCATAGCCAGAAGAAACGGCGTTCTGTGTGCAATGTGTAACTGTTCGTTTATACGCTTGATGAGCTTTGACCCATCGAGTTTCACGTCTTTGTCCTTGCACAGCGTACATGTGAAACTCGCGCGGAAGAGCACTGCAACCGGCACACATTTGGCATGGACGCTAGTCTTCGTGCAGTGATGATCGCCCGTGATCACTACAAGCCTGTTCCGGCAGGCTGTAGGCCAAGTGTGGGAACACACCTGGTAAACTTATTGAGCTTCGGCTTATGGAATTTTCCTACTTGTTGTGCTTTTTCAGACAGGGTTAAAAGACAGCTTTTGTTGCGTGCTGCAAACGCCCCAGCACTGAATGAGATTATTTGCCCTCTGTATGACTGATTCCGCGTGCTCGTTGAACAAGCATTGTTTTATCGATTGTAACTTGTTCACTGCCACCTACAATCAGTTTCAGTCAATCACTACCTCGCTGCAACAATGGATCGTATGGCCTAGCTATGTATTAGTATTCATTATTATCATTATTATTATTATTACTATGATTATTTATTCATTACTGGTTTCCCGTATCATCACCACCTATTACCACTCATCTTCCGTAACCTGTGCTTGATTTTCTTTTGTGAACGATTTCCAATCAATTGTCAAGGCTTTTGACCGTTAGTCATTATCACTGATTTTGTACAGTCCGTGGTGACGGTTGTCTGCTGGATCCCTTGGCTTTCGATTCTCACACAGAATAGATTGATGAGACGAGGAGCCAATATTCTATGCAATAATCCCCTCAGTGTATGACCGAAAAAGCCGCAGTTCAGGTGCATGGCATCAGTGTCTCTTGGACTGACTATTTCCCACCTTGTAGATACACTGGAGTACCGGATACGTCGACTCACACACCTAACCAGATGTTTCTGGCATGGATTCCGAAAGTGGTACAAACAGGATTTTCGGGACAGCGGCAAAGTGCGAGCACCTTAAGGCCCAAAAAGACTGTCAACCCAAAGGTACCTCGTGCGCGCAATCAGAACCATTCAATCACTGTGGCATGTGATCGTCGCTTTTCAACGAGATAAATACGTAACGTGTTTTAACAACTCAGGCATGAGGTGGCTTGGTGTGCAAAAGAGTTTGATTAGGTGATGTGATTTAGTCACCCCAGTGAACAGCGCGCGAGGACATGACAACTGGTCATTGGTTTTGCGTGACCGTCGGTCGTCCATTCAGTTTCACGGTAACATCACTGTGCAAAGATACTAGACTGTGTCGTTCATAAAACGACCAAGACAGAACGAGGTGACAGGAGCGATAGGAAGCATCGGTTTTAACCCAGCGAACAAAAAATCCGGTGTGTAGAAGCAAACTTATCAACAACGAAGATCGCAGGCAAATTGTAAAAGGTGTTAAACAAGAAGTCGACTTGAAGCTGATATCTCAGAAACTCGGAATAAACTTGTGAAACTTGCATAGGCATTGCTAAAACAGATCTTAAAATCCGGGTTAAAACTAGACTTCAATAAAAGGGTTTTTGGGTGATTTTATCACTAACTTATGCAACGTAGTTGACGAGAATCTCGCAACAACTCTCGCACGGATTAAAACAGTATTTCAGTCCGGAAGTGCCGGATTGACCTTCAGCATGACCTCTACTTCTCGACTCTGATTGCAATGATTACAGCTTGCGGTGTGAACTATTGGATCAGAAGCCCGCCGGCGGTTTTCCAGTATTTATACGCTCTTGGCTACTCGAGTCAATAGTTATTTAATTAATGTTAAACCTGTAAAATGGTTTGCCTTTCTGTTTGCCGGTCGAGTGTTATAAGCCCCTATCACGTGGGAGGGCCAAGGTTAAATGTACTTCAAAGAATCCCAATCATTCATGAACAAATGATAACCGTTACCAAGCAGAACTTATCAAGAAAATTTCAATAATCCCGTGGATTATATTTTTGCAATTGAGTAGTAGGAGATTAGATTTTTGTTTTCCTGTGTTTGTTCAATTCGGGTAGCTTAACGTTGTATTGTCCCCAGGATTCCATTGATTTCATCTGGGAGTGATCTCTGCACAAACCGATCGAGTTTGCAAGCCTATAGTCATTGTGTGTGATCGATAACTCATAACAAGCAACACTCATGATTTATGAACTCCCAAATCAGACGGCATTTGATAATTTGCCGCATCCCACCCACCCTACCCCTCCACCTAATAAGGGTGATCATACCGTTATAATCGTGAACCTTGGACAATAGCGCCCCTGGTTCGATTCCCACCACGGCCGGTCACTTCGCCATTTGACTGTCTTTCACTGGACGCGGCCCCATTCCTGAATTGTTGTACATTGAATGGTAAATGAAAAAGGAATTTAAAAGAGTGGTTTTTATTGTCCTCTCTCCCTCACGTTCACGCAAGCAATCACGAGCATACAACAACCGCAAATGAGCACTGCAGATAAACGTCAAAAACAGATCATCTGGAGTAACCACAAATGGTATGTGTGCGTGTGTGTGTACTCACAGTTGTACTTGTAGTCAGACTATTGTAACTAATATCTCCTATCCGTTCCATTATCTGGTTTCCTTCGGGAACGGCGGGTTCATTCACAGCGCACCGTAAACCGTTGTAACTGCACCACGCGTGTGTGTGTGTGTGTGTGTGTGTGTATGTGTGTATGTGAATATTGGTACATTTTTGAGTGAACACGCTGGGATGGGATGTGAGTAGTCTTCCTCGTTTAGATCCAAGATCAAGTAAGCCGGGTAGACCAAGATCAGTGGTGAAAGTACTGATGGTAATAGTGATCGAGAATGGAAAACTTATGTACAGACATGCACTGTTTGTAAATCCGTTGCATGTGTGCGGATATCTGTCGGCGTGTGTGTATCTGTATTTGTAGTGTGCGTCCGTAGGTTAACTTGGACACAATGAAACAAAGGAAAAACGAGTCTAGAACAGTACTAACGTGGCTGATATCAAGGCGACATGACCGAGTTTTTTGACTTGTCAAGCCAATGTGTGTTTGTATTCTATGAGTCTGTGTCTGTGTGTGCATACATGAACCCGACTATCTACTCACCACATCCTTCCCCCTGCTGTGCACACGCTAAAATGACATTTTGATCCGATAATCGCAATAGTGTACCGTGAATTTAGGTACACAAAAAAATCTCTAACCTTGAGGGTCTACTATTCATAGGTGTAGAACTCACCCATATCACTAACAGCTTCCTACTGAACAAACTCAGGTTAAAAGAGTTTGCCCAAAGAAGATCAAGTGCTTTTTCATTTATTTTCTTACACTGCATTTCATAACATGGTTACTACATTCGATATGAAGCAATGCTCTGTAGACGATCACGTGATTATTGAGTGGTAAAGAGAAGCAGTTTTCTTCTTCCGAATGAGTGCGAGTTACATCTATTGGATAAACTTGTGGTCAAAAATGGATGACACGTTCTACCAAAGTCAACAGCTGGTGTTAGCCAAATGAGGCAAAAATGACTAATTCCGAAACATATGCGTTGTAGGTGTAGTTGTATGCTGATTTTTTTTTACCGTCCCACTGCACAGCGATGGAAGCGGACTGTGACCAATCTAAGTTGGATCTTGCCACCGCCGTCGCTCATTTCCCCCATTCGTTCGAGTCCGGGAGGGCAAAGTCTAAAGTTCACCATAATGAGCTTTTGATCACCTCTGGCGATATCGGCACGAAGCAAGCAGTTGGAAAGTCAACTCGGACTGAGACTAAAACTAACACGCCGTTAGCCTTTACCAACAGACCCTGACCATCACTGAATCATGTGATGCGCGGGCATCACCTGCCCACGATAGAGGTCAAGGCCGGAGTCGACGGAATCATGAGTTGCAGAGATCGATAAAATGAGAAAGGAAACCTGCCAGCAGACCAGAAAAGACGGTCCCCAAAACCAGTGGAACCAATTACAGTTGTTGTCGGAATTTCCTAGACAATGATTTTTTTTTTTGAATTAATCCAACTCCCACTTAGAAATCTGCATCCTGGTAAAATTTTCTGTTAAGCGGGAAAATTGTGATAATTACTTCTTTAAGCAGGAGGAATAAATTCTCGATCTTGTTTAAATTGGGGCTGTTGGTCGGTAAAATTTCCAGGGTCTTCACTATCGTGGAAATATGGCAAATGGAAAGATGTGTTAATGTATCCGATCCCAGATCCTTTCGGAGTGTATCGAAAAAACGACGTTCCATGTGATATGTTATAGGTAAGTGTTTATTGTTCAGCAACACAGAGTTATCGGAAAGATGTGTTCGTGGCTATAATATTGTACAGCCTCGTGTGTGATATAACCAGACGCGTTGTTCTACAACGGGACAGTTTTCGTAGAAGTACGTCTGACCTGACTGATAGAAAACCCGGCGAATTCCACAGTATTCTGGGTATCTGTGATAACCCTGCACCAGTAATGTTGTTCTTGATTTTCTGCAACCCTTATCAGCAGGTATGATAAGTTTTACGACCTCAGAGTATTTAAATCTGTCCCACTAGTTCTAGTAAGAAGCGTCTTCTGCTTTTAAACCATCATGGTTTATTGGTACAAAGTCGATCACTTATATGAGATATGTGGTGACCATATCCAACTCGTTACCTGCAAACTTGTTGACTCAACAGTAATCGACGAGCGCTCATTCTGGATGGCTGATCTGGTTACAGCCCGACTGGCCGATTCGGATCCAGTCGGTTCAGAAGACCCTTGGTCCTTGACTGGTCCATTAGCAGCCTTCGTTGGTCCCAAACTTGTCTTCAAGTCTGATCGAGTGGTGGAGTACTGCCTGCCCGCCAAGTCATCGATCTGCTTCGCTGAGTCCAACCTTGTCGCTGATTCTGGACAGGCAAAGGCATGCTGTCTGATCACTGAACCAGGGGATTTATAGAAGTTCAGAGGTGATCCAAATGTGAGAAGTATTTGACCTTGGCGGGACTCGAACCCACGCATGGTTACCACCGTCGCTTTAGTACCGCGAGTGCTCTACCAGCTGAGCTACGAGGCCATGCCGAAGGACTTCCGACTTTTTGTATATGGATCACACCTTAATACGTTTATAGAAGTGTCTGCCACTACCCTCATATAAAGTCAGTAAAGTGAGTTTCTTCGTAATTTCTTTAAGACAGACTTCCGTGTTGTGAAAGTACAAAGACCACTAATTCTCAATACTTATGGAAACTGGTGTTGGTTGTAGCTCACTCTGGTGGCTTTTAACTGCTTCTGATAGCCGAGCTTGGAGTTTAGGGCGCAAACTTTTCATCACCTTCAGTGCTCTATGATGATGTCACGTCGACTGGTGATGAGACGAAATATTGTTTTGTAGAACTTGTATCTACCCTGTCAGCCGTAGGTACTGGAATTACCCGTGCCCGTAAATACGTGCACAGAGAACGGATAAGAAGAAAACAGTAAGTATGCATTCCTCCAGCTTTATCTATTACAGATTCAGTTTTGCATGAAACAAGCCTCGGTACTGTTGACAGACTATGTACAGGTCCATCACGAAGCGATCTGATTTCATCCGGACGATCTGACCTCCAAGGGCAGACTTCATCTGATTGGTTGAATCCTGGAGAAGGAATTATGGAGCACCACTCAGGGCGCAGAAGCATTCAACTCATCACAAAATCCCTCCCTTAAAAGCTGTACTTGGGTTTGGCTTGCTAGGCGAAAGGATCTTCGCATATAGTTGTATTTCCTTGACGGTTTCATCATACAATGAGGTAGCATGATTAGCGTTCACGGTCTGCTTCTCAGAGGTCTTTTAAAATGTTTCTTTGAAGTGAATTTTGCTCAAATGGCGTCGGTATACGGATGCATTTTTCAAATCCGTGATCCAATCCGTCGCGTGTTTCAGTAGCCTGAATATGATCAGTACTGGCCATTAATTGTACTTGGAATAAGAACCATCAACCACCCAAATCGTGAACTGCAATGATCGAACATGGCTGCACTCGGGGCCAAGGAAAGCAGTCGAGAAGTCGTGAAAGTCACAGTAGTACTCTGCAAGGCCCACGTCAACAACAACTTTCACCTATGAATAAGGCAAACGTAGAAGAAATAGCCTATCAGACTTTGAAGTCCTAAAGTGGTAAGCATGTGAGTGTTATTTTGTTTGTGAACACAAAGTAAAGTCAGTCACCAATCGGGGGGCTTTACTGGTGAGGGTGTATGAAGTGGGGGCTGTGGCTCCCCCAGCTGGATATATTCGAAAAAGTAGAAAACAAGCACAAGTACCTCTGGGTCAATGCGTATGAAGTCTTGAGGAACACGATTTAAAGAGGCATGTCTATCATCGTCCCGCCGCACTGGCAGTCACACCGGTCACATGATCCCACGACCCGACCGACTTTCTTCGCCCCATGCCACTGGAATCAAAGCCTTTCAGAGGTGATTTGGTGCTTATTGACTTGAAGAGTGTGACTAAAGTTCCTTTCATCGTCTGATGCTCTGTGTTCCGATTGTGTAACAGGAAGTTATCCTTCAATGTTTCCAGTTCCGGAAACGTTTTCGGATTAACTGAATCGAGAGCGCTCTTCACAGTGCGTACCAACTTTTCCACAGCAGAATTAGAACATGGATGACGAAGTTAAGTTCGAAGATGTCGATAGTCAGTGCTATCTAACCAACACTTCAATTCGGATGCATAGGTGACAAACACTTTTGAGATACCTTCCCGGCTGAAGCACCATCTCAAAGCTTGGACCATAAAAAATGCGGGCCATTTTGAGTAGGAATCAGTCAGTACGAGGATATGACATCTGTTCAGGAATGTACCACAGAAATCGAAATTTTCGCATCACCATAGAATGTAAATTTTCTGCCACCGGTTCCAGTTATTCGGTTTCGATTTGATTTTATGCAGGCAGGTCTCAGTTCTTGGTTGTTACGCATGTGTTCGCATCTAATTCAGACCACCAACACATTTACCGAGTCAATGACCTCATTTTCTGCACTCTCAGATGGCTCCTACGCAAATCTTTCAGATTCTCTCATAATTGTCATTGACTTGTGTCACAGTTGTGTTACCTTCGATTTGGGAAATTCTCACAGTCATTTAAAGTTTTTTTTCCATGTACCACGACCCTATAAATGCACCACATTGGGTGCTTTGGTTTGTTTCTCTATGGATTTCGTATATTCACTGATTACGACCATTTTACAGTATATGGAAAACACGAATAAAGAACAAGCTCGTTTTCGGTATGGTTTTAAGTATGCTTCGTAGTCTTCCATATTCTTTGTACATTTCCACCGACACCTTGCAGAAATCACTGTAGTCTGGTACTGCAATGAAATCTCTGCTTTCGGTACTCAATGCCCTCATTCATTTATCAACCACAGGCGGTGATGAAACAGTTGTGAAGGCGAACCTCAAACCCGACGGACCCAACCAACACCAAAGCCACCGCCCACACTGCCAAAAACACTAACACCACAGACATCACTACCGTCACTACCAGTCCCTTCACTTTCGGCGGACTGTGGCTGACCACGACCTCGTTCGTGAAAGTGTGCATCTTTTACGTGCAATAAATAAAAGATGTAAGTAAAACACCGTTTATTATTCATATTCATATTCATATTAGTATTGCTGATTATCCATCAAAATCAACGGAGAGCCTATTGTAGTGATTCAGCAGGCATTATACATCTTCGTGGCCACAAAAGCCGAGGAGAGCCATCCAGTCAGAATCGCCCCGAAAAGGTAGAACAAAAAGCTCGCTACGATTGATCAACATATAATCAACCAATCATTCCCTTTGAGGCAACATTTATACAAATCTATTCGGCAGTAAAATTATCGCAGTTGTGGGTTTGAGTGGTTTCAATACGTTCTCTCAGCTCAAGTATTGCGAACAGTTTATTATTGTTATGGAATATGATTTGCGTTAATAATGTATGATGAACCATCATATTCTACAAAATCTAACTTCCTACTACTCATACATTTGCTATTATTATTATTATTCATCAAACCCAGTGAGGAACCGATGTACCAGTTTTCCTTCTTGCCTTTCGATGTCATGCAACGGTTTTGCTCTGGGTGGTATAGAACGAGATCCCAAATCTACTCAATCTGACTATAGAGTATAAAATATGCACTTTTTTGACATCCAACATTTTCACACGTGTTGATGTATTTTTTCGATCGAATTCACTTTTGGGTCGGATATGAGGCGGACGCTGCCAAGTCTCATCATTCATCATCGAATATCTCTCGTATTAATTACGCATACAGTAATGATGATGGGGATCACATTTGGGCTTGCCTAAATGTTTCACTTGTCTCTGTTAGTCACACAGTCGGGCTTCAACACACATCTCATCATACACAACCACATCAAATGTCCCCACAGAGACGACCAGATGGGATAAGGTCAGACTAACATGGAAAAATATCGGAATATTTTTCTCTTCCTTTATTTACTACCATCGACGACTTATCGCTCCTTCTCTCCTTTATCCGTAGTTTGGTGGTCAAATGATTGTGGCTCTGCACTTATGATCTGCACGTCCCTGGTTCGAACTCTTTCACCTGCGGCTGGTCAATTTACACCTTCGGTTACGCAGTTCCTATATTACTGGGCCGTTGTTTTAAAATGTAGCAATTATAAAGTGGAAGTAGAATGGACATCGGCGAATAGTCAGTTTTTAGGACGACTAGTTGATTCTTCCAAAGTTATTTCGTCGGTTAACAAAGCTAACCTTCAGGACAAAGACACACTGTCCCAAATTTGGATTTTCGCCATAAGCAGTACGGCATTATATCTACCAAGCTCAGCAGTGTTACGATTCAAATGATATTACAGCCATAAACCAACTGTGGAAGTGCTCAAGAATAGGGATGATTGGACAGAACCGTACCCGGTACGCATATCTGATGAACAGTAACAAACGCGAAAAAGGCCGTGTGCCTCCGGCGAAATTTTGTCCTGTCATCCAGATACAATAACATACTACTTATAGTGAAAGTGAAACACCTAAAATTAAAGGTGCTCATCCGTTTCGCTGCTTTCTCTGTGTGCCTTCCTCTGTTTTCGACGAGTTCGCGTGGTTCCCTAATCCACAAATATAATTCTTCCTTTTATTCCATTTATTTATAATCATTTTATTATAATTCAAGAACTGGAAAGACTCTTTTCTGTTCAAGCTGTCCATGAATGAATTGAATCGGTGGGGTCGAGTTTCAAACATGGGACCTCGAGTACCTTTGTCCAGGATGGCGGTTATTTGACCATTCCCGTATATCAGTGGTTTAATTGCGTACACATTCAAGCTGCGCTTTGTGTATGTGTGCTGTAATTCCCTCACACACGTACATGCACACGTACAGACAACTCACGCAGGTGGTTGAACATCAGGGCTACCAGACAAGTGAGAAATATCCATTGACCCACAGAGGTTTCCAATCAGCCGTGTTTACCACAGCTGACAAAGCTCATCCCAAATGACAGCCACAAATCAAAACCAGACGTGGTGTGTGCTATAGAACAAACAGACCTACTTGCATAGGCTTGGTCAGTTCGCACAGCCAAAATCTAGTGCACCGAGATAAACTGTGGCTGTCTGGCACAATATGACCTCCTTCCAACGAGAAACCACGTGACAGTTAGTGCAGCGCAACGTGCAATGCACGTGCGAACAACTGGTCCGACCTCGAAGAATTTGACCATCAGTGAAATCTCGAATGAATTCAATTGTATAGGACTCAATCGAATATGGATCGGTTTCAGATATTTGAAGGCATTCTTTCTGTCACTTGTATCAATATTTATTACAAGTAACGAATTCCTCGAACCATAGTAAGCTGCAGAATGAAGTTTTCGAGGGGTGAAATGTAGTTGCCGGATGTGCACCCGGCTAGGACCTGGTTGTTAGATGGTGCGAACAAGGTGTGTGTGAGCCATCATGCAAATGCGTCCTGATCGAATTTCTTGTTTCAGTAAGCTTAAACAATGAAGGAACTCACATTTGCCAAAGTTTCAGATAAACTAAGGCAGCTTGTTGTGATTCAATGGGTGGTTCACCGGACACCTGGTGGTACATCTTTGCGGCCACGAATCATGAGACATCTCAGCCAATCAGAAGCACCGTGACCAAGTATAACAGAAGTCAGCTGTGACTCGTCAACCAATAATTTATCAGTTAGTACACTTGACCACACCTACATACATGTGTATTTCTAATAAATATAACGTAAAAGTGAACAACCTTGGTCTTCTTGATATGTTGGCATACGTAGTTCTGAGCTGGAGTCATTTCAATACGTCCTATCACTCCGAGTGTGGTGGAGTAAATATTCTACTTACTGAATAAGTAAGTAGTTGATTGCTCAAAAAGTAATTAGGGACAGTTGTGGATTGGTAGCGAACGCGATTGCGTCAGAGAAATTAAACGTATAAAAATGGCATTTTCCGGCTAGATAACGACTACCTCCAAGTGGACTGAACCGCTGGAAAGCAAATAAGCGTTGTAGTTCCATCTGATTGATTTTGATGACTCTCAAACAAGTATGTACAAATGTCTTATATCTTAGACACGTCTCCTGGATTATAACACGAGGATTCCTAGTAGCATACGACCTCTACGGGCCACTCTGGAGTGCTTGGTTTTCCGCTGTACTATGGTCTAAGTTAACTTACAGACGTCCCAGGGAAGACTGCTCAGTTTGTTATGGGTAAAGGAAATAGTTCTGAAGAACTGAAGTGAATAAGTGGCCGATTTATCAGAAATGTGCCATGTCTTCTAACGTTTAGGTTGCTCCTGAAACTTGTATTCTAGCGGAGGATTTATAATGCATGTCACTTCGTTCGGATTTTACTTCACATTCATGATTCAGATCTAGGCGGCTTGATACGAAAACACGGATACCCCTAGCCAGGCTCAGTCATAGATATATACAGACTTTCAGGTGAAACGACGCTTGGATTTTCATTGTTTTGACCTGCAGAAGCCGAGTTTTCATCAATTTCTTAAGAAGTCAATAGGTTGTACATTGTTTAGGTCAGGTATCCATCCATGACTGTCATTTCAAGCAGGTGAGTTTGCCCGATTTCTGGTGTATATGCAAGTAATTGCGGTTTAAGAAGAGTCTTGCACAATCGTTTAAGAAACTTGGCCTATTAAGATCCATGCTAGACACTTGAAATACGGAAAATACAGCCGAGGGGAGACTCATCATGTGACTGGTCAGTTGGGTTAAGCTCAAAACCTGATCAATGTAGACGCAGATTGTGTGCTCACGCCAGAATATGCGTGGCTGCCGTGCGGGTGTGTCTGTCTATCGATCTGTCTGCCCAACTGCCTAGAATAGATCGCTCCAGCCTGCTATGTTCACAGAATAGTCTCGATTAAACCCAGCGTCAAAATACACTCCAAAGTGAACCCAAATATCAAAAATCGTTGGCCTCATTGGGATTCAACCCCATGTATGAACGGCGCCCACGCAACCTAGCAACTGAGTTACGTGGGCGCCTTATCCGGTACCTTGGAGACTGTAAATTTTATCCATGCTTAGGTTCAAGTCTTCCCAAGGACGGCAGCTTTCTACGTGTAACTGGCTGCAACGTTTTCCAAAGTTTATCAAACCCAGCTTCACGAACTAACCCATTCCAACTTGACATAAATTATGCTATTTGAGATGGACTTAATTTAAGTGGAAGGTAAGCAAATGGACAAAATAAGTTATGCATTATTCAGGACTGAAAACCCCAACTGAGCCAGATTTCTCACTGGGCTACTGAGATTTTCGGTGTCTGTCCATATACTTGAAATACAGGGTTTTTTCGGAGTGAGCGAAAGAAAAATAAACTCGTCAAATGAGTGCGGTGTGTTGTCTACACAAAATCAACACCCATGGGAGCTCTTTTCAATAGGATGAACAGAATTCTCTGTTGTGCGGATCTCTCATGGTCACGAATGAAATTTTCCACAGTTTCTACCACATAAAATGTTAGACAAAAGTGTTCTGCTTCTTGGCAAGACTCTGGTTCAGGAAACTCTGACTCTGTTTTGATGACCGGAGATGATCAAACGGTTATCGTCATGGCCTTTAGACAATAGCGACCCGGGTAATATTCCCTCCCCCAACCGGTCACTTTCTCCTTCGGCAGTTTTTGTTTATTTGCCACGGCCCCCTTCCTCAATTGTTGTAAATTTCTGTATAATAAATCAATAAGGAAGTGTAGAGAGTATTTTCTTAATTTTTTTTGTTTGCCGTTCTAAAAGCACAGCCATACGCATTTCAATTGGGTGGTGGACCTCAGCCTCTGCTCACCAATGACGATTATGCTGAATCACGGCTGCACTTAGGATACCTAGGTCTAAGGTCAAATAAGGGATGTTGTAGTTATGCATGTCCATCGGACCAGAAGAGAGTTTCTCCAGCTGTGAATAGTACTTGACCCTCAGGGAAATGGGTTTTTGGTTCCAGATCCAAGCCACTCTAACAGCCCTCCTTGGTGAGTTCATTTGTAGTTGTTAAAAGTAACTATTGCGATAGGAGCGGGGACTTTTGAATGGTGGATGTTTACGTCAAACTCTGGAAAAAACGAGGTGATGAGTTGTCCACTGACAAAACAGGAGGACGACGCTTTTGCTGATGGTCGGATTTTCAGCCCCCTAAAAAGGTGTTGCTTGAGTAACGCATAGGCAGAGACCGCCATTACCATTATCCCTGATGTAAGTGTTGGTACCTGCTTATACACTTACTGGGCTTCTGCTCATCGGGTTTTCATTCTTCCTATGACTTTGCAGATCGTGTCCGTGCAACCCCCACGGAAGAGCTCTGCATCCAGCACATCCGGTGGCCCTGCCCGTCTGTGTCCGTGTCGAACCGCCGTCGTTTTCGTTGTCGTCGTTGTCGTCGTCTTAGTTTCCGTTGTGGCGTGGGCGCGTTCGTTATCGTGTTACTGTTGCAATAGTTTGGTCGTATACTACCGTGGCGACAAACGGGTTGTAAGAGTAGACGTTGATAATTTGAGTGCTTCTTCAAGACATGCGATGTGATGCGGTGCTCTATAGATTAGTGTCAGCCGAGGAGAGAGCATGGCTCAAACTATCACACGTAATCGAAATCTAGAAAATGCAGATCACTTTGAATCGACCAGATTGATCACGAATTGCCAGATAATATTTCAAGCATGAGCGAATATACGGTAGCTAAAATTTGCAATATCCGTTATTACGATTCCGATTATTTTACTTTTAGATACACTCATTTCCGAACATGACCCATTTGTGTACATACGATGCCCTGGGTTGACTCACGTAGCACATAGACCCCTCATTCACTATCCACCCTAAGATTGCACTGTTATTTTGAAGTCATGATTAAAACTGTGGGGAATTACGTGAAACTCTTGGGTTTATGGTACTCGTCACTGGAAACTAAATCTGCTCGGAGTGTGGCATCAGCCGTAAAGCATGGTTGTCCGATTGGTCTTGTGGCCGTACTGAGTAGTAAGGCTTCTTACAGGAAGAACGTTAAAGGTTGCTAGGTGAACTATACTGCGGAAAGAATTTTCCTCTGGGAATCCTAAACGGAGCTTTTGGCTCAAAAGCCTCAGGAAGGAGGCTGTGGGGTGCTAATCTATCAGGGAAAATGACCGAAGCGCCGCTGAAGGCATTTCTTACAGTCAGTCACATGATGTAGTGTGCAGGCTGTAGTCAGCCGTATCGGTATTCGATTTATGTAAGCGCAGGATCCTGTTGATACACTTACTGAGCCTGCGTGCTTATGGGGTTTTTCTTTCCTGTATTTTGCAGATCGAACACGTGCAACCCCCACCCCTCATGGAAGAGGGCTGATCCTAGCATATTACAGTGAGACCTAATTGTTGTACACATCCTACCTTGCCTTTGTTGTAGCTTTAATTATCGATTTGCTTCTCGGATTCAGTCCTCGGCCCATGGACATAAAGCAGCAAGCATGCTTTGGACTGGAGGCAGCTCAGCTTTGGCGGACCGTAGTTGCCCAGTGAAATGTGATGACTTCTCTCACTAATGAGAGGAACCCTTGGGTACCCCATACCTACGTCCATCTAGTGAAGGTTTTCGACCGATAAACTGCTCCTCTCTGTATTTATTCGCTGGAGGGCCCTCTTCGAGGACATAGTGGCTGGTCGTAGAGAATCAGAAGTTTCCCATCAACAGGTTCACAGAGGCTGAATTTCGTCTACCCTCCACCCATTGACATGTCGGTCATGATTGTCCCTCCGGCCTAAGGAAGCCATCCTGAGCAGCTCTTTGGATTGTTAAGACATCCAAACTATCACACCGTGTCAAGCTGCAGACTCGTGATCAACACCAATCCTATCGTCGAAACAGTAAATAGACGAAACGTACCCAGTACAACTGAGCATATCACGCAACTCATAAGGAAGTTAAATTTGTTAAGATATTTTCGTTTCGTTGATGGCTACTGAACTGTGGTTTACTCCCTACATAGTCAACTGGCTATAATGCGTATACACATACCCTACCGTCCGTGGTATTTTAGTGAAAAGGCCTCCGAGTGGTCGGTTTTTTCAAACTCGTCTGTGAGAAAAGTGGACTTTTACAAGTGGACACGAATGAACTGTGAGTACGTAAGTAAAATTAGTTGACTAGAGATCGACACACGTATGAGGTTGATATGTTTGTATGACTCAAACTGATCGAATGACCGAACTTGGCAGTCCGGAATGACGTAAATTTCAACACACACTCCACGTTGTCTAGCTATCTGAAAGTTCTGAATTCAAGAAAAGCTGTGACTGACCTTACGTTGCTTAGGGCCCAGAAGTGTGAACGTGTCTTATTTGAGTAAATCATCAAGTGACGTGGACATTCCAGTCAACATTGTTAAGTATCGAAAGTAGATCTTCACGAAGCTGTTTCACAGGAGACTCCGTATTGCCCTTCCCCTTTGAAATGCCCTCGCCGAGGTCCGTAATCTCGGAAGATGAAATCCAACATACTAAACGTTATTCGGCCCCTTTCGTCTGTTCGTCTGCCTGCATCTTTCTCCGTTTGCTTATCCGAAATTGCCTGCTCAACAATGTCTATGAATTGTATGTTAGTGTATGTCTACTGGCTGGCATCAGTCAGTAAGCCGCTTAAATCTCTAGATATCTTAATCTTCAACTAATAAATTCTGCCTGTATAGAAGAACATAACAACATAATGCAACAACACCAACTTCGATGCAACTAGCACGGAATAAAGCCGCACGAACATAGCACAGATCAACATGGACCAACCCACAACCCAGACCAAACTTTGCTTTTGGTGAGCTTTCCGTAAATATTTTCTAGCGATTTCCTGGCCCCCTGTCGTGTTTATCATTGTGTCCGACAGTTGGTTGAGTATCGGCCAGACACTGTCGGTCCATGAACCCATTTCATCTCTCTATCTCTCACTTCGCGTCGGACTTGGCAGTTGTGCTGAATGCCTCTGCTGCGTTCGTAGTTGTTTACCGTCCACGCGAATGGATGCTGTCTAATATGAATTTCAGAAGAAACGGAGACTTACGCCTGACTCATCCGATATATATATATATATATATATATATATATATATATATATATATATATATATATATATATATATATATACAATGCATGTGGGTGGGTAAATGGATGAGTGAGTGAGTGGGTGGGCAAGTGTCGACAACGAATAAACAGCGCTTACCAGGGGAGTCCGGCGATTACATTGAAAAATCTAATCCGCACGACTCCAGACCTCCGGTACTGATAGTAATAACATTAAGAGTACGAAATGCATCAGAAGAGGGGAGAAAAATTAACCACGTTCCCACACAGAAACGAATCAGCAACTTAATAAGTACCGTGAACATCCCCATCACTATGGTCATACGCGTCAACGTCGTCCGTACCCTGAAGATAGGCCATTTGAATTATTCTTCAACTTTTCATGATCCTCCTTACGGTTTATTTGAGGGAGGGAAGCCTGCGGGCAAATAAATCCAAACGAAATGCAGAACGGAGTTAGAATACCATTAAAGACATCGGAAAAGCGCAAAAGTACCCGAAATGATTTACTATCATTATTATCATCCTGGAGATTGATTATGACTTGGATGATGATTATCTGGAAGATAGTGAGAAGAAGCGGGAAGAAGAAAAAAAGAGGAAGAGGATTGAATCAAGAGCTCTTTCTCAATCAAGGATAAACTACTACCCCATACTACCAGTCACTCATTGACCGCTCAGTATCGCTTTGGGTCATGTTCTGAACACGTACTGATCGTACTTTGGGTGAGGTGTTTTCTGTTGTTGTTCTTTCGCCTGACTCGGTTAGTCAGTAAACTACCAGAGGTTCAAAAGCAATTATATTTTATACAATGTGATCCACCTTGCACTGTCAACATTCAAGGCATCATTGAAAAAACATGGAAGCAGTGACCAGCTGTTCCGTCCTTGTTAGCACTATTTACCAGTGCACGTCCACCGAGCATCCCAGTGGGACTCGAACTCGAAGTGAACGATTGTGAGTGAGGCAGTTAACCACCAGGCTATCGGGACTGACTCTTATCGATTTCATTGAATACCGATTGTAAATCGTATAACACTATTAATGATTTCTAAGAAGCCTGATGACACTGTTGGACAGTGAGTGCTTCCATGGTTCTTAATGGTGCTTTGAGTGTTGATGAATTATGTGGCAGAAGACTGACCTTTTACTACTTGTGCTTAATTAGGTTTTAGAATAAGCCAAATGTTGATACATTCTATTTTTTTTATCTCAGTTGTATGATTGCAAAATCATCACAGGCTTACAAAACCTGGACACATCCCTGCTTTGGTGGAGTCCACGCGGAAAACAAAAGCAAAAAGGGGAGTCCGGAGTGGGAGCTAAATGGTTGACAGGTTAGTTTTCAGTGCCTCAACAACTGCCCGAAGATGGCACATTAATGCAAATCAAGTCAAGTGATCGCTTTATACACTCGGAGATGAATATTCAGCAGCTATGTAACTAATAAATGCACTGCTAATTAGAGGGAGTTGCTTTGTTCTGTCCCGGTAGCTCTAGTAACAACACTCTTCTGCCTTCGAACCGCTTCTACTTAGTGGTACAAAATATAACGTTTATATAAGATATGTGTCGATCATAACCAAAACCATGCATAAAAGTTAATTGGTCTACTGATAGACCTGAACATCCCGTCCACGCTACTTTGTTTGATTTCGCCGGGATTGGTTGATTTAGCTCTGATCGGTTCAGACAAATGTTACCCGCTGATTTGTCCATTGATCGCCTGACCGGCTCCACCCTTGTCGGCGATTCTGGCCAGCCGATCACGTGCTGTCTGCCTCACTGAACCAGGCCGTATATTAGCAATGTGTTGGGCCAATTCCCTCAGAGAACTTACGTGAAAAAAGGAAACGAATCTTCAGCTTAATCGGTTTTACAGTTCGTCTATAGCAGTGTTAGGGTTGGTGAGAAATCTGGCTGGATAGGGAACCGTTAATAGTTTTTAAATTTTAGTACGGGTAAGCAAGCCTTTGTAACCGGGCTTAGGGAAGGGGGGGGGGGGTATATAGAAATAACTTTGCCAAGATCCGGACGAAGAGGATGGAACTGGTCATCCAGTATCTTTGAAGAAAACCCTTAGCAAGCACGTTGGATCTGCCAATAAGTTTAACTTCATTCACCAGTAAACCTGGAACGATAACGGGAGAAGCACACAGCTAAAGTGAATACAGCGAACGTAAAACATTTGGCTAAATGGAGTGGTACAGAAAAAAGACTTCAGAAGTAGCACGTAAAACGTTAAACATTAAATGGCAAATGTTTGGTTTTTAGGGAAACTGCTGCGACGGGCGAAAAACAGCCAAAAAACAGGATTGCTGAGCCAACTGAATTAGATTCGTGTGTAAGGGGACAGGACTGATGGGAAATTAGCTCCTATTCACGACTGTCCGTTGATGAACGATAGATTTATCCAGTGCAAAATGGTCATGCGTCTAATCCCCTGTCGTATGTCACGTCTTCAGCCCCATCACAAATGGCCAATGCTAATGATACGCGCCTCTAACTAACTGCTTCGCAGCACAATGCAGAGGGCTGTCCAATGAGAGCCTCCCTCGGCGTTGGATAATGGACAATATTTGACCTATTCTGAACACAATCCACTAACTTTGTAGAGGTGCCAAAACTATTCACACGATCCACGTTAATCCGATAATTATATAGTTTTGGTAATATGGCTTAGCTAAACGCATTGAGGACATTTTGGTACCTGACTGATGTAGCTTTCTTTGCGGAAAACCATGATTTGATAAAAGAAAAAACGAGGTCCTTATGATCAGGACTTTGTTCTTTAACTATACTGAAAATGTTGGTTCAGAGGTAAGAATCAGAGGTAGTTCAGCTGTATGATAAATATCATCACACCGTTCTGGATTCGTTTGACCATAACATCAGAACGTATGTATTTTCTCTTAATGTAATCAGTGAGAAGATGAGTTTTATTTCTCCTCTCACCTCTGATTTATTTTGTCTCACAATCAACTTGTTTTACACACTACCAAATCAGTCAGTCTTGGTATCGGTTTGCAGTGGTTGACCGAACATGTTGCTCATGTACTGCTACAGTTCCAATAAATAAACATTCTTATACCTCACTGCAATACATGATCTAAAACGTCCTTGTTGTCGTGGATCTTAGAAACTCGTTGTAAAGGTCAGGCTATAGGCCGCCATGTAGGTGTTCGATTAATGCAAGTGTGGGGACCCGATCAGATGAAACTCTGTGGTATTGACCGCCATCACCATCTCATTTGATTTCAGTGTTGGTACATCAAAAAGATCAACATCCTCAACACACAGCATTAAACAGTAGGGCAAGCCCCACTAACCACTACCTTTATCACCATGTAGTAAGTTGCAATAGAAAGAGGGGATGTAAAACGTGGTCCGGGAGTGGACCCATAGGAGTAGGAAAACGAAACAACTCCCCAGCAGCCAGCATACTGAATGCACAGTTCAACTGTACAAACGCAAATTGATCAAATATTCTGATTAGACAAAAAATGACATCACGATTGCCACTGTTCAAGGTTCACTGCCATATCCTTCAGTGTATCCAGTCTACTGGATGAGGGATCTTATGGACCTCAACCGCGAATAAATGAGGCACCTACTTTTCCTAAGTTCGATGTGCTTTTTCGCATTCCTCGTTGCCAAATCATCTGTTGACCTCCATATGATTTTTTGCACTCCCTAGGAGGAACGAGGAAGGGGCACGGTATGGTAGACATGTGTTTGCCATTCGTGACACGTGCCCCAACCAACGAAATCTACTGATATGGATACTCTGTAACAGAACTTTATTGGAACTAGTACTCAATACTCGATTTCTGACCTCAGTATGGCTTACTTGCTCATTCCATCCAATCTTCGCGATACTACGCAAACTTCAATGGTCGACAAATCTAGGCGATAAATATCTTGCACACGCAGACTCCATGTCTCACTACCATACAACAGAACTGGCTGCATCACGGTACTATACACATGACGTTTTAACTTTAGTGAAATATCAGGTCTGCACAACAAGTGCTTCAGTCCAGTGTACACCGCTGGAGCCTTGGATATAGAAGTGCTCACCTCTACTACAGTGCTCCCATCCGTCATCGGGTTGCCTCCAAGGTAAGTGAAGTGATTGACACTTGTTGGCACCTGTCCATCGAGCATCAAGCTCGGAACCGTAGACGTCCAGTCTTGCAACATCATCTTACACTTTGAAGGTGCAAAGCGCACGCTGATTGGAGCTAAAGGTCCTGCGAGTCTATATAGTCCACTTTAAGCATGTTCCATGCATTCGAACAAGCAGAAAACATCGTCCGCGTAATCTAGGTCACATACCTTTTCACCGTTTGCCAGTTCGACTCCCACATCCGGAAGATTTCACCAGGTATTCTCCATTATCTAGCCCATGAAGAAGTTGAACAGGAATAGATAAAAGAGACATCCTTGTCAGAAACACATGGTCGTTTCGAACCCACTGGATAGATCACCGTAAACCCTTAAGCGGTATGAAGTATGAGTCCAATGACCTCAGTAGATTCACGACCTTCTGTGGCATGCCTCTTTGGTGAAGATCACCGAATAGCGCTGTTCCGTAAACCAAACCGAAGGCCCCTTTCAGGTCGAGGAGAACCGCTATAGTTTGTCTACGGTATGTGTGTGTGTGTGTGTGTGTGTGTGTGAGTGTGTGTGTGTGTATGTGTGTGTGTTTGACGCGTCTCAAGTAGTTGACAAGGTGTAAAAATCTGGTCGATGCATCCTCCGCTTGGGCGGAATCCAGCCTGTTGTTCGTGGGCTTTCCTCTCACAAACCAGTGTCAGACGACTCAGGGAAATCGAAGCTAATATCTTGGTAATGGTCGGAATTGAACTGATCCCGCAATGACTGGCACAGCAATTACGTATTCCCTTCTCAAAGATGGGTACAATCAATGACTCGTCGCACAATAAAGTAATACGCTCGTCGTTCCAAATTTAGTGATTTTATCAAAGCATTTCCTCCCAGAACTGGAGGAAATTCGTCGGGATCTGCCACTTTACCACACTTAAGTAACCGGATGCTCGACTCTTTTTCCACATTCGATAGGGGTTCAAGTGGTACTCCCCAGGGAATCGCGGTTGTTGAGATCGGAGTAACTACACTAGCGAGCGGCCAGCTAGTCTGTTCCTTATAGTATTCGACCCATTGGTCCAGCCTTTGCTATGAATGGTCTCTCCGCTGCTAAAGCATATCGTGTCACTGACCAGGGTTTGCCCTCCACCGGTGTCGCAAATAAGTTTGAACAGTGCTTGACAGTTACCAGAAGCAGCTGCTATTTCCGTTTCTTCGGCCACCATGACCCACCAATTTTCACGATCCCTCCTAAGGCTTTCTGTGACTTGCCTTTGTAGATGTCTTCGAATGACATCGATCTCCGTACAGTCCGAGAGCTGACGTTTTTGCTCCATTAGACTGACAGACTCTTACGAAATCCAGTGTCCTTCATGGATATCGGATCTAAGATCGCAGTCAAAACCTGCTGCCACGTGCGTTGTCTGCTGGATATGTGCCCAGTGCTCATCTACATAACTGTTCGTCGTAGATCCTAGCTCATGAGATAGTTCCTGTTCATAACTAGTGGGAACTTCTGGATCAAACAAATATTGTATGACTAATCGAGTTTAGCCTTATGACCACGTAGCTAGAAAGAAAACCGTATTAAAACTAATGCCTGGCCCGATTCACCGCACATGGACCAGTAAGATCTACAGTTCTGATCAGAACTGAGCCACCGGTAGCTTAAGACGAAACGATCAATCTGGCTTAGAGTACTTGTACAGTTAGAGGGCCATGTGGCCATGCGTACTGAACTGGGTCGGAAGTTTGTACTAGAAAGGAATAACTGATTGTCTGTACAGAACTGGTGAGGCCTATCCCCGTTATCTGTGCGCTGAGCAAGTAGAGCACAACGGCCACCTGAACAAGCTTCTGACGCACTACGTTTGCCAACTTGCGCACTAAAATCACCTGTTAGCACTACGATATCAGAACCTTAGTAGCTGCGAGCAGGGGTGGCGAGTTCACCATAGAACTCATCTTTCTGCGTGTCAGAGCTGAAGTCTGTTGGGGCGTATGCCAAGACCACAAACAAACAACGACTAACACAGCTACCTTTTCGAAATCCGACTGACCCCTTGAGTCTTACAACAAATAAACCACCATTAACCCGCATCCAGTCTAAAAGGGCAACCTCAGCCTAGTCAGTCAAGTCTCTTCCTACACTACATTGACCTACAGCTCGAGCTGCTTCGTCTCCCGAAATACCTCGATGGGATACCAGGAGCAGTTAGTTGAATCACACTGCTAGAATCCTTGATACGCGTTTCATTTACGCAGCAGATTTCAGCCTTCAGAGAGTCTATTGTGAACGCTAGACACGTCTGCTGACCGGCCTACATGAGAGTACGCAAGTTAAAATGACCGAGATTCAGAGGCTGCTGAGGCTTGAGAAAGTGTGAACTGCAATATAGAGGATTATTCACATTATTTGACAATGAACCGTTGTGAGTATAGGGCGTGCTGTCAATGGGAGCATTATGGGTGGATAGAGGGGTCAAAGCGAGGTGGTTGGGGACAGAAAACATAGGTTGAATAAAAGAGAGGGAACTCTGAGCAGTAGCCTGCTTATCACCAGCCACCCCGCCCGATGCAATGGGCAACGCAGTCCTGATTATCCTGTGCGAAGACCGATGCAGTATGGAATTCTTTCTATTCGTGCAGTTCATGGGACATGTGAGATGTTGGACGGATACAGTTAGGGTTTCCAGTCGCAAAGCAGGAGAACGATTAGGGTTCTCAACCAAAGCCTTTAGTTATAACGAGAACGTATCCTCAGGGTAGCGGGGAGTTGCTGAGTGGAAGCCCATTTGCTTGGATCAATTATTCTTCCGTTGATTTTGCCGACTGAGTTGCCATCTCAAATAGACCTTCATACCTGGAGGACCAGGAGAGTGGACTTCGTCTCGCCTCTACCCACTGAGCTTCCGGGTATGACCGAATCTTCAGTTGAAGCGAGCAAGCCATCACACCAAGTCACACTGCAGTCTCCGTGAGTATACACTGCCTAAGCTTCAGCTCGCTGAGCCTTCTTTCTCTCTGTGCCTTTGCGTATCGTACACATGCAATTCCTTCAGAAGAACGCCACATCTGACGACCTTGCCAGCCTCTCTGTCCGCATTTTTAGCTGCCGGTGAAGTGAACGTGCGTCGAACCGTTGTCGACGTCGTCGTCGTTCTTCCTTTCATGCCATGATCTTTGTTTTTAGTTACAGGAACATTTACTGATCTGAGCTCGTGAAATTATTCGTGATTTTATAGTTTCAGGTCAAACCCGTACAACTCCCAGTGGAAGATCTCTGGTGCAGGATTATACATAATTAGCTACCTTGCCAGGGGGACTAAGTAGGATGGGAGGCACTGGAAACCGAACAGTTTTGTTCACTGCGGTCCGGTCGTGGTCCGGTGAACTGGGATGCCCGATGTTGTCCCATTAGACATTGTGATTTAGGAGTACGTAACACTGTGGACAGGGTTTGTTCGTTGGGGGGGGGTATTGTAAGTGTCAGGCAGTGGACAGTCATTTTGGCTTTCGACTAATGTAAGTGTTGAAACCAGATGAGACCATCACTGAGCTGGGCTGATGAAGTTTCTCGTGTTTGTGTCGCAGAAGATCACTGGCCTTACGTGCTACATAAGAGCAAAGGCAAGAGTTAGTGAAATTTGAGGTTACCAAAAATAAAGACAAACCGTATGACCTTGCATGTCTGCATTCTCTGTCATATCTTGGATCGAACGGTCCTAACGGTTGCCCAATTCACTTCAGATCATTTCGAATAACCATTACCGAAGCACTGGGATTTGTGGTTCTGGTTGTAGCCTTTCAGCATGAACCTCAAGTGTAAATTTGAAAAAGTCAAGAATATGAAAGTAAGAGTACTGTAAATAATTGTATCAGACCAACAAAGGAAGTGTGTGAATTTAAGAGCAGCACAGCTCGCCACACCTAATCATTTATTTGTGGTGATTCAGCCGCCGCCACACGTGATAAGGCCAGGTACAGCTTCGTAGCTGCGTACGTGGATGAGCCGCAGCCAATCAAGATCGCTGAGGACAGGCAACACAAAAGCTTCCTGTGAGTGGTCAACTTCTAATCTACCAATTATTTTCCTTGGTTTAATATATTTATGCAAACCGGTTCCGATTTACAATCAAAGTGCTATTCCGCAGCCTTGGTGTTCTTGCTACTTTTGCTCGCGTAGTCCCGGGTGAGAGAGATTTCAATATGTCCTATCAATTCGGGTGTTGTGAACACTAAAGTATCTCATTCTTATCAATCACTGAGTGAGTGGATCCATTGAACTCCATCCGGAAAGTCTAAAACGCCCTACAAGGCGAAGTCTACTGGTCAGGATTTTCACATCTCGGTCTCATGTCACACGTTTCAATCACTCTCTCCCTCTGTGGTAACTGCACACGGAGGAAGCCTATCCGAGAATATGCGCAGAACGTGTCTCAGTCACCTTATACTGGCGAACTTTTGTGTCCCATCTAACGGTTTGTTTCGTGCCTCTAACCTCGTTGTTGTTGACACGGTGTTCTCACCGGATTCGAGCAACGCTACGAACAGGTCGTTGTTTGATTACCGATAATCTTTGTGTATGGCCCACTACATGTAGACGTACAGAAGAACTATTCGAACTGTTACAGCGTAAACTGATGTCGTGTTGATGCCACAGATTACAGAGGTTGGAAAAAGCCAAACGTGCCCTTTAACACGCTTCGGTGAACATTGTGCAACACTCAAGTCAAATACGGATAAATGTTCTGTGTAAGTGGCACGGTATGTTATAGATTCACGTTGATTAGATGAGAACCGGACTCAACCAGCCAGACGTATTCATAACTAGATAGTCAGATCATTCTCATACACCCGGATCACTTTGTGACTTGCTAATATTTCGCTTACTACAGTATTTCCATTAGTTTAAGAGCCAAAAGTCTCAGTTTAAGAGCCGTCCGTCACCAATGAATGAATTCTAAGTGAAAATATAATTCATACCATTTCTTTTGTAAAAGAAACAACCACAAATCGAGAAGGCCCTTGGATGGTTTTATGAATATGAAATTGTGTCTATCGTGGGAAGCACATCCAGTTGTTGAGCTAGTGAGAATGAATTTATGACAAATTTCTTGTAATAAAAGAAACCAGCTCATCCTGTCAGACTGTTCTTGTGGTACTCTCATGAGCTTTCCTCTGTTCTCTTTCAATAAAACTTTTACCGAACTCTTGAAACAAATAGATGTCTCTTCAATGGCGACGGAAATGGACCATACGAAAGATAAAAGGGGGAAAAACTCTCAAATGGCCAGATGAGCGTCAGATGCCCGTCAATGTATAGGAGCACTGTTAAAGATAAATACTACCTCAGTATTGAACTGTACAGGGTTTACCTTAGAGAAGCATGCTTTCAAGAATCTATTGAAAATGTGGTTATTTTCGTGCCACATTCATAATGTGACATCCTAAGGGTGATATTCTGGTTCGCACCTTCATTGGACGGTATTGATTTTATGATTTTCCATTAACGGACTGTCCGACTGATCGAGCTTTTCCATTGAAGACAGCTGGCCACTGAACAAACTATTCGGCGTTTACTTTTCTGTAATCTATTCTTCATTCCAATAGGCAAAGAAAGAGCACTGATTTTTCGGGTTAGTACATTCATGCAAACAAGAAACGCTAACAATTTTCCTGCTTCCACTTAATTCCATCTTTATGGAACGGTCCGCTACTAGTGGGGATCTGTAACTGAGTTCCTCGCTGATGTGAAATAAAACTTCATGCAAGTAGTTTCTCCGAATCGTGTGACGGCCAAACAGTCATCTCGGCAGGCTTTAGTCGTTGTGGGCCCAAGTTTAAATACTATCAGAGCCACCGGGCACCTTGTTATTCGACAGTGTGAGGGTACGGTCTGACCCATCTTTCGATAGACAGTCTAGTCACGCTAGCAGACAGCACGTCAGCACCCGTCCAGAACCCGGGTCAACGCTTGAGCCAACGGATTCGCGATCGACAGGAAGGTGGATCGATAAAACGAGAAAGGATTCCCGTCATGTGGTAGCTGGTCGTATCACCAATCAACCAATCAGAAGGGAGATTACCCAAAGCAGGTCTGAGTCAACCAATCTGTGTTACATAGATTGGTGACAATTGTTATTTCTTCCTACGTAATCAGTGTGTTCTGAGCTAGTAAACCGAAATAATTTGAAGGCAGAAAAATCTTACTAGAACTACGGGGACGCATCAAAATAGGCAGCCGCTAACTGGCGGCGACACCTAGTTGAGAAACCGTGCTCAGAAATGTTCACACCATGTGATGTGCGTGTGGGGAGTGCAAAGAGGAACAACACTGAAAGTTAAGATAGAGCTACCAAAGAAAGGCAAACCTGCTGTGTGAAACATTGTTTAAAACTAGGCAAAATGTTCAAAGTTTTCAGTGACACTCACATCAAACTTACAGCTTAGAGCAAGGCTTGCTCAAAAATCAAATAAAGTGTAACTTTGATTATATAGCCCTTTCTCACTTTTATTCACAACACTTTCTTTATGAATTAGGATGCCCGTCATTTGTAGGCGTATACCGGCCAACTAAAATGCAATCCAATTGTAAAAGACCTCAATTTTGATCAGTTGAGTCCAGTTATGGTGTTTGGATCGCAAATTTCCACAGAAAATAATTCTAGTCACACTCGGTCCTAGGTTCGATGCTACAGTGATCGTGCGTTCCTTGCACGTGTGTTCGTGGCTCCCGAAATCTGGGTCAAAGACACACGGCAGTACTCTGTGAGTATGCGTTTGCGTACGTGTGAATGTAAGTGTGGGCGTGGGTATGTGCAGAGGCGTAAACTGACCCATGGAGTATCACTTGATCTTGTGAATCATTTGTACCATGCGTACCAGTGTCTTGGACACAGTTTCTTATAATCTGAACTACGAAAAAACACACGGGTGATGTGTTCGTGCGGACCACACACACATGCAGACATAGATACATACACTCTGCCCGACTGACCCGCGGACGTGCGGGTCATAACATGCTTATCAAATGTTCGCATCCTCATTATCCAAGTGTATTTGTATAACATGATAGAACACGCTTACAAGAGTTCAGAACCAGGGTCAGTTCATCAAATCGTACAAATGAATTTGAGAATCAACCTTATTTGTGGTCACATTCTACGGGTGAGCACTGAAACCTTTCAGATTGTCACGTGATTCTACGGACTACAGACAGAACACTAATGGTCAAGTGAATGCGGACCATGACGACTGCACTGCACATCTCTTTACACGTCTGGATGGAAGGTAGCAGTTTATAACAAATGTTACAATCCTAGCTGGGAATCTGAGAATATGTTCTTAATGCGACGATTCTTAGTGAGCCAGACGACACATCTCCGGTACCCTGTTACCATGCCTAATCGACGATGGATGGATCTTTGGTTCTGAATGAAGAATTATTTCACAGCAATTAAAATATATTACTAAATATATTGACTGCATGTTCAAGAACTGCTCCGTATGATACGCAAAATTGGTTACGGTGACTTGAACGGTTCTACGGTCAGTAATGTGTCATAGCTTCATGTCCACCGACGCCCACAGGACTCAACCAACGAGACTTATTCAGAAACATGTAATCAAGACATGGTGATACTTTCGAGTCGTTTCGTGATTGGGCAGTAAATTGTCTACCAATTGTGTCAAATACTTCTACAACACTAAAAGAATCCATCGGTTTTCGGTACTCAAAATTCGGATGAGAGTAGTCCCCGACTCAAACTATTTGAGCTCGTATGCATCCCAGATTGATTTAAATATTTCAGCTGGCTTGGAGGCGTGAGGACCCGTAGAACTGGACATATGAACCTGTACAGTACTCTGTCCAAGAATGAAGGTTCGGTCGAGCCTTTCCAGCTCTAGTATAGTGTTTAAAAAGGAGGCAAGCAAAGTCAGTCGGTTTTTCTCCTTTTACTGCTAGTGTGGTTCAAACAATAAGTGTACGTACCAGTCTGGTATTTGATTTCAGTTTCGGGATTCCATCCGATTTGCTTTCGAAGGCATTACGAAAGGTGAGCTGTTCTGCACCGAATCACACAGCATCACCTGCTGCCGTAGATCACATAACTCTCTAGAAACTATGTGTACGACGGTCCAAAAATATCGGTGGATTAGTGACAGAGTCAATGAAGTTGGAAGTCGATATTGATTCTCTTTTGATAAAGGAATACCAAGGAAAATGATGCGGACTGGTACGTTTGGGTGGCTCCGATTAAGACTACAGCTAAATGCGATGGGATAAAACCACTTATGTGTGGCGACTACTGATTGACTTCGAAACGGCGATCACGCAGATGTGCAACATCTACTGCAGGTGTAATAGTGTGTGCGGGCACCTGCTATAAAACTAGAGAGGCTCTAACTGTGTTGCCCTTTTGCCTCGCATTATTAGACATTCGCGTAATTCGCATATTCTGATTTTGAAATTTAGGACGTAATCTTTCCAACCGTTGGTCAGAAGGACAACATCGAGGAAGGATGCTCGTCCAAAGTACGGATCGATCGATATCCAAGCGAACCAAGCGAGTTTCCTTAGGTTAAAAACTGTTGATTCATCGCCCATAAAAAGTTTGTTGTACGAGCTTCAACAGATCTTAATGAAGTTCAGTCTTCTGGGTGTAAGGCTTATACTGAGGCCGACGAACATAGTATTATGGAACAGGATTGTTCCTGGGAATCAATGTTTGGTTGCGCGCATTTGTCAGAGATCCGTCTGACTGACGCGTACTTATAAATTCGGCTGTTTACGGAGTTCAAATAACTCAAAAAACCTACATCTGTGAGGCATATTCCAGCAAACTTTCCAGTCTTTCAAATTACACATGTTATCCGGGCTTCTTTCGAGTTGTCATTGTCAAACTGACTGATGGTCTGGTGGATGGAGAAATGAATTAATGGCTTCATGAGACCCCTTTTTGAGCAACAAAAGAAGAATGTGATCACTATCTCATACGAACCCCTGCGGTGCTTATGGCGAAGTAAGCGTCGATCAGCTCCTCGAAATGCACGATTGGTATCGAAGATCTGGAATTATAAATAAAACGACTAATCACGCAGTATAGTACTATTAACAAATACTAAACTGAGAGAACAAGCTGAAATTGTTCAACACCAGAACTGGACATACAGAAATACCGCGAAAATCAAGCCTGCGGAAAGACACGTCAATTTCAGTGCAGATTTGATTTGTGAGAATACGTAACATCGAAGTTATTAATTGGTAGGTCACAGAAAGACTAATCACAGCTTGCTTCTGTATTAGATGTTCACTGTGATTCTGACTGCCTGGGGGTTCTCAGTTTCTGTAACTCACAAACCCATAGGTCCTGAGACCAGCCTTATGATATGATTCCTCAAAAACAGACCAAATGGACTCGAACGCGGTGTGTTAGGTTGTGAGGGGCACAAACTTCACCACTGAACTATCTGAACAGATTCAGAACTGTTTACTCCACGTCAGTATCTCGAGATATAACACTTTAGCCACTGGCTCTGAAAGCCAGCTCAGAAATGGGCTCCTCAGAAGGCGGTACTAATTCCGATAGTCATCAAGGCTTTAGTTTCGATTTCACTGCGTCTTCTTCCACCCATTACCGAGAGGAGCACCCGTGAACAGCAAGCCTGATTCCGCCCAGGTCGAGGTTGCATTGACCAGATTTTTGCGCTTCTTCAATTACTGGAGGTGCGTCGCGCATACCGTCGACCAACAATAACGATGTTCTTAGACTTGGAAGGAACCTTCGATTCAGTTGACCAAACAGCGCCATTCAGTGCTCTTCACCAAAGAGGTATGCCACAGAAGTTTGTGAATCTACTGACATAACTGAATTCTCATACTTCTGACCGCGTAAGGGTATACGGTGAACTAGCCGGTTCATTCGAAGTGGCGGTGTTCTACAAGGATGTCCCATGTCTCCATGTCTCCATGTCTCCATTCCTAACCAACTTTGTCATGGACCAAATAATCGAGAGTGCCTTGCGAGATCTCCAAGACGTGGGCATCAAACTAGGAAACAGTGAAAAGCTGTCTGACCTACATTAAGCAGACGACCTTGTCTGCTTGTTCAAATGCACGGGAAATACACAACGTGCACTATATAGACTTTCGAGAGCTGTAGCTCCATTCGGAATGCTCTTTGCACCCTCACAGTGTAAGATGATGTTGTAAAAATGGACATAAATGATTCCGAGCTGGATGCTCGATGGGGAGGAACCAACAGTTGTTGACAACTCTAGTTAATTGGGCAGCAACGCGAAGACGGATGGGAGCATTGTCGTAGAGATGAGCACACCTGTATCCAAGGCTTGAGCAAAGTACGCCTTACTGAAACACTTGTGGCGCCGACCTGATATTTCACTGAGACAGGAAGGTCGTGTGTATTGTGCTGCAGTGTGTTCAATTTTCTTGTATAGTTGTGACACTTGGGGTCTGTGTGCGAAAAATGTTCGTCGTTTTGAGGTTTCCGACCATCGATGTTTGTGTACTATCGCTAAGATTGGGTTGAATGACCCAGTAAGCAATACTGAGGTCAGAAAACGAATATCTGGTACTAACTCAGAGAATATTCTATCACAGCGCATCCAGATTAGTAAACTTCGTTTGTTAGGACACGTGTTACGAATAGCATACACATGTCTACCATACCGCGCCCTATTCTCCTTTCCCCCCAGGAAGTGGAAGAAATCACGTGGAGGTCAACAGATGATTTGGCAACGAGGAATGAGAAAACACACATCAAACTTAGGAAAAGTAGGTGCCTCACTTCTTTGTGATTGATGTTCAAAAGATCCCTCAACCAGTTGGCTGTAGACTCTGAAGGATATGGCAGCAAACCTTGAACAATGGCAATCGTGTTGTCACTTTCTGTCTAATCAGAATGATTGATCAATTTGTGTTTGTACAGTTAGACTGTGTATTCCGTGTGTTGGCTATTAGGGCATTCTTTCCTTTTCCCACCCGTATAGGTCTACTCCCTATCCATCTTGTGTATTCATACTTCCCAGTTCAATGTGCAATGTGGTGAGAAAAGCAGTGGTAAATTGCGCTTGGCCTGCTGTTAAACGTTGTACGATGACGATGATGATGATGAGGACGATGATGATGATGATGATGGCCGTACTCCTACTACTTGGCTTCGTGACGAAAGTGGTTTTCTGAGCTCTTCGTTGTTTCCGTTCATGGAGCTGGCCTTTTTGAACTCAGATCATCGTACAGATTCTTTCTCATAGATGATAGTGCAGAGACGGTTCGGAAATTGCTGTACACATCATAGTACGCCATCAGTTCGCCTCCCTCTACCAGAGTTCAATTTATTCAGACAAGAACCTTGCAAGTCTATGCTCTGGTTTCGGTTACTATCTTCCGGCGTCGTCCAGTGAGGGGGGAAAGCGACCAGAAGCATCAAAAGAAAAATATCAGACAACAGAAATAATGCGCTGGAATCACGAACACAAAGAAGGAGTTCGAATGCAACTACGCCACCGACCGTGACACCTTAATATTCCCAATCATTTGGTAGGTGAATCTCTTGAACCCCAACCTGGAAGTCGAACACGTCCACTGGTCAAGGATTTCATACCTTTCTGATGTGTCATGGACTGACCACGTCGAACTACATTTCAATTACTACCTGCCTCGGAGATCAGCATACTTCAAGGAAGCCTGTCGCCGGGCATGCTTAGCAAAAGTATCAGCTGCATCAACCTATTTAGATTCAATGCTTGTTCCAATGAAAGACCACTGGTTCCCAACACCTTACGTCTAACCTCAGCCTTGTTGATACGATGTTCCCACCATATTCGGACAATGCTATGGAGACATCGATGCTCGAACACCGGCAGTCTTCGCCTATCTTCTACCCTTAACGGCCATATTTCTGAGTCGTATAAAAGAACCAGTCTAACCACCGCATTGTACACTTGACCCTTAACAGACATCCGGTTGTCACGCTGGCGCCACTCGTGACAGAGGATTGCACAAGCCAATCGCGCCCTCTGTGCACGCGATGACACTTCATTCGATATATGTCCACCTGATGAAATGTAACTGCTCAGGTAACAAGATTTGTCTACTTCAGCCAGAACTTCCCCTGCCAACACAAGATTTGGTGTAGGGCCAACCCAGTCCTGCAGCAGCATTTTACACTTTCAAGGTGCAAAACGCATCCCAGACATTCCTACACCGTTGTCAAGGCTATCTAAAAAAGCTTTCAACTTATCTGGATCCTCACTCAGAAGAACAATACCCTTCGCGTACTCCCATTCATAGAGTTTACTGTCTGATTTAAGGTGGAAGCCGCTATTCTCACACGGGTATAGAGCTATAAAAATGACCTGTACACTGACAATTTCACCGCTACTGGTGGTGAAGCTTTTGCGAATTAAAAGCCAGGCTCAGTGATCAGAAGCCGTTGAACAACACCGACCTGAACTAGAATCAGCACCAATTTTCAAATTACTGAATGATCAGTTCGACCACAAAATTTAAGTAGAGGGACGAAAAAGGGCAACCCTGACGAATACGACTTCTCGTGGTGATCTCGGGTGAGAGAATGTCGTAAGTACGAGGTTGGTTATGGCTGTTCATACGTGAGGATTTGAAAAGAGAAATAAAATTTTCTGGCACACCCTTCAATGAAAGCTAGCTCCAGAGTATTGTGCGGTCGACTGAGTCGAACACCACTTCCAGATATAGAGACACAGAGTTTGAGTGTTTACGGAGAGTGTATCTATGCTCTAAAATTTGTCGAAGGGTACAGTTCGTTCTCGCCAGAAACAATATGTGGTTGGTACACAGCTATATCAGACGATTGCCGTTGTCAGTGTGATCGGCCGGGATAACAAACTGGCCTCCAATATGTCTTTCGGAATTCTCCAAACAGTCATCTTCGGCTATGAAATCTCCAGTAAACACCTCCAAGTCCGTGGAATGCACGATTCGAAGAAGCTGAGATGAATCATGACAGAATTTGTCCTTGATCTCAGAGGAACTGCAGTCAGTGGGCACATACACAGACAAGGTGAACAAGCATCGACGCTTCAATTTTTTGCAGCTGACACACGCAGAACCGTCCAATCGAACTGCATACAAAAGACTACTGGCTGGAATCCAGTCCGTTGGTGTACCCTCAGCTCTCGTGTTCAAAGCAACTCCAATTTGAGCCTGACCACGAGCACTAGAAACTGAATCACCCGACACAAAAAGAGTAAAGCGAGAGACTGAGATTGTAGCTGTTGTTTGCAGAGTCATCACAGAATTTGGGTCTCGCATGCGTGTTTCGGCGACGTAGTTTACATCTATTTAAAATGTATCAAGAGTTTTAGCGAGGGCCGCCTGTTGCCCTATCTGACAGTATGCGGACATTGAAGGCGTCCAAGTAAAGTGAACGTATAAGCTTAAGTGCGTTCGATTTACGCCGGACTCTTGAATTACTGTTTTCTTCACAGTCGCAGTAGCCAGTTGCATTTTGCATCGATCTTGCTTTAAGGAAGGAAAAGTTGGTAAGGCACTTTACAGAAAGGATGTTGGAGGTTTCTGGGCCCATCATACTTCTCGGTTACCCACACTACAGAGGGGTTTTTTCTTTGGGAACACTAACCGGAGCCTTTGACTCAAATGCATGACCAACAAGGTAACGGGACGTTAACCCAGTAAGGGAACGTGACCGAAGAACCCGTGAAGGAACTTCTTCCTGTCTGTTCGCTTTCGATCCACTTTTCGGATGCAGTCCTCAGCCCCATTCACCCAATGGAGCAAGCTGAATGTGGAGGGGTTAGAATCCTTTGGACTGGGAACTGTTCAGGTTAGGTGGGCTATAGCTGCCCAATGAAATGCGATGAATTCTCCAACTGTCGAGAGAAACCCCAGGTACTCCACTCGTATGTCCATCTAGTGGAGATTTTTAGACCGGTAAACTGCACTTCTCATTGTTTATTCGCTGAAGTGGCATCGCTAGGGGCATAGTGATTAGGACCAGATGTTGTCCAGCAGTTGCTTCAGAGAGAGTGAACTTCTCCCGGCCTCTATACATTGACCTATCAGGCATGATTGCATCTCCGGCTTAAGAAAACCATCTTGCGTAGCTCTTTGAGTCATAGATGAACGCAAGCCATCACGGTCTGGTCTCTCTTATAATAGGAGTTAGTTAATTAATCAATGAGAACCGAGCTATTAAATCATCCCAATGCAATCGATCAAACTGTGACTGACCAGAACGTAACATACCAATGGCATCACATCAAGGCTTCGTGTATATGAACTAATTAAATAAGAATAAGCGTAGTCTTCGTAATTTTGGGACAGCTCACCCCTGAGTTTCGGCTGACGGCGTTGTTGACGACGATGATGATCAGCGTAAGGAAACTATTCATCCATTATTTGTCCTGGTATCTTGAAAGGGAACTGAAACTGATTTATAAAACATATGAAAAATCCTCCAATGGAGTTATGCACTCCGTGAAACTTTTGTTGTGTTCCGTTGGGTTTAAATAAACCCCCCACGGTGGTAATCATACTTGTGTCATCGATGTCACTGAAGTTGTTCAACGTCACTCATTTCGCGTATGATGGATACAAGCTGCATTGTGTAGAACTTCGAAAAATCTCACTTTTTGTTTACGGGACCAAATATAAAGTGAAGCAGTTCAGAATTGCTATAGTACAGTTGTAATTATATTTGGAGGAACATTTCGATGCATGCAATCAATAATTTCACCCGGTTATTCTTGATTTATTAACATGTCAAAAGTTGTAGTTGATTCTTCTATGCTGGCAAAAAGCTCACCTTACAGTTCTTTCGCATTTGGTGATTCCATTTTAACTAATCGATCCTGCCTGCTAGCTGGTCACATGACAGCTTCTACCGAGTTAAGCTCATTTTGGCCTAGAGTGAGAAGTCGTTGGCTAGCTTGTAGCTCGTACAAGCTTGCCTTTTTTAAATTGGTGTGTCAACAACACGACTCGAGGAAGGAATATTTACATGATCGTGTCTCTTTCCGTCCACCGCGATTGGCTACCCAGCCCGGATTAGACAAGTTCTGACTGACAGTACGTCTTCAGTCCAGCCAGAGATCAGCTGGAGTGACACCCAATTTTAGATACGTGAAATAATGTGGCACAAGGTAAAAGGGGAAGATAATGGTCAGACAACTGTTTGTGACAGTGAGTGGTGATATGTTGAATCGATAGGCATCGACAGGAAACAGCGTCGCGGCTACACGCTTAGAAGGCCCAACCAATCAGAATCGCGGTGTACAGGTATCACAAAATCCCGCTGGGATTAGTCAAGCTGTGGTTTACCAATGAATGACTTTGATGTTTTATATTTATACACGTCAGATCTGCACTGAAACTGAAGCGCGTTCAGCAGCCTTGATCTTCTCCCTATTTCGGTGTGCCTAGTTCCTGGTATGAGCGATTTGAGCGTGTTCTCTCAGTTCGAGTATTGCAAGTATTGCCGTAGTTTCTTACGTACTAATCATGTGTATCCGGAACCAAGTAATGTGACCTTCTTGATGCGGGATACCTGCCCGACAGCACCACGACTTACTAGTTTAACATGTAGCATACTAATATAAATATTCAACAAAACGTATGATGAACGAATTAGTGAGTATGGCGGCAGCGGCTAACTGTGGTGACTTCTCAAAACTTCCGTCTCATTCGAAATGTATCCAACAAGCGACAGCCAGCAGAACCACTACTTCGCAAGGCTCCCAGGTTACTGATCCCGGAACAGCACTTTGACAATCTGCTGAATCATCCTACTGCTAACATGACAAGTCAAATCCCCACAATTCAAAGTGGAAACTACGACATCATTACCAGCCCTTCCTTTCCTAAGAGACATTGCCACGGCGATACACATTCTAAAAAACCGAGAGGCCCTGGGAGAAGACGGCATCGGACCGGAGTTGTATAAATCAGGCCTTTCGAAACAGGTAGAGCCCCTGCACACACTGTTTCGTTCAATCTGGGAAAAACAACAATTTCACACAAACTGGGAAACCTCGGTCCAACTCCCTGTACCAAAAAAGGTGATAGAACAGTGTGCGACAACTACCGCGGAATCAGCCTGATGGACTTGGCTGGAGAAATGTTCTACGTGCTTCTACTTAACAGCTACTCAGTCTTGACGGACGCAACCACTAGTCCCAATCAGGGAGGATTCCGCCGCGGTAGGGGAAGCATGGGCCAGATATTCACTCTACGTCGACTACTAGAACATGGCTAAAAATCCTAACAACCGACACCAGCCTGTTTCACTGGTTTCCGAGCAACATTTGACTCAATGGGCAGACCCGCTTTATGGATCATTCTGCAAACAGACAGCATGCCGGAAAAACTGATCAGTCTCATGAAATCGTACTGCTGAGCTACGCGTGCAAGAATACGACTTTACGGAGAAGAATCCTGCAAATTCTCACTCAACTTCAGTGTAGGACAGGGCTGCCCGCTGTTGCCAGTTTTATTTAACTACACTATCGACTGAATAATTCTGCAAGCAATTATCGATTACGTTACATTACAGCTCAGCCCGAACTTTTTCTCAGCTGATTTGGAATTCTCGGAAAACATTGTTATCCTAGAGGACAGTCAGACCACCATACAGCTAATTCTGGATTGCGGGGTTTTCTTCGCGCGAAAACCACGGGGCTAGAAGTAAAAACGTCAACGAATAAGATCTTTTCGACTTGCGCTGAACAGTCCGCACACCCAATGCACTTCAAAGGCGAGCTAACTGAGCACGTGCATGCATTCAAATACCTGGGCTCTAAATTCCTCCCAAACGGCCAAGTCAAGGACAAAGTCAAAGTGCTAATTGACAACATCAGGAGAACATTGTCCCAGCTAAGTAGGTCACTTAGGGTGCGAAACGAGATCAGTCTCTGAACCAAAACCTGCGGGTTTCGAGTCACCATCCTCGCCATATTGATCTACTATTGCGAACCGTGGCCATTGCTCGTCAAGGTCACCAGAAAGCTGGAAACATTTGACCGCCGATGTCTGCAAATGATCCTGAAAGTGACCTGGCGCAATAAGACATCAAACGACTCGATAAGAGAACGATGTTTCCACATTGAAAAGTTGTCGGCATTCCTTCAGCGGTGACTTTTGAAGTGGTTCGGCCACTTCCTGGGACGCCTGTACACCGAGATTTCAAAACAGAGACTGTCACTTGTTCCATGCCGACGTTGGCGGTGTCACCTTGGAGGACAGCTGAAAACATGGATCAACACTACCAATTCAGAAGTCGAGCGATTGGGACCCCGGTCTGCTTACGAGACTCGTCTTTGGAAACAGAACTGGATCTCCCTGTGTTCCGATTTCGCCTCTGACCACCTTACATGGGCAGGCGCAATCCGCGACATTCAGGATGCTGGCTCCTCGTCTATCAGGAGATAGCCGCATAAAAGTAAAAGCAAAATTATGTATTACGTGATTGCAACTCCAGGGTTCACTGTTCTTGGTTCGCACAGTTCCGGGAAATAAGATCACAGTCCACGATCAAAAACATAACAGCAAGCTTGAAACAACCGATTCCCGATATGGACTTCAGTCCAATTTGCACAGGACAGGTAATGGCCATGGCCAATCGAGAGTCCATAATTCGTTCGATGGTATGCACACCAGTTATGCACCCACCACTGCGCAGTGTATTTCGTGGAATCCCCTCTAAAAATGAGAGGGAAAAAGGAAACTTGAAAGGAGAACACAGCAACGTTACGTTGCACAATCTGTATCCGGATAGATCCCGCTGCATCTCATCAGGTGCATACTACAGATAATACAATAATAATAAACATTACTATAGTAAGACAACATTACCAGTGATAGGTCCGAAGACATCATGTATTTATCAAGACAGTCCCAGGGTAACGGAGAAATCCTTGTGCTTGCACAAACTAGGTTTCCATCTGTGGATCGCCATATATAAACGAGTGGGTACCAACCAAGTGTAACAGAATACATTCTTGCTTTTCTTGTCTGATCTTGTCTTTCTTCCAGTGAGCGTAGTCCGAGTCCAGGTTATTTCACTGCATACGATTGGCCGGTTAGATACGGTTCCTACAAAAATCCATCAATGTATGCAGTTAATTGAATTAGGTATACGACTTCTTGAATTACGAGAGCTAATTGATGAAAGGAACAGCAAAGTGGATTCGAGTTCCCCGGACTTTGGGGTAAAGATAGTAACTCCTCTTGCGAAGAGATTGATTGAGCCCGATTACCACCAGTTCATCGGTCGAATTCCAAAAATAAGAGTAGTAATGGGGTAGAGTTAAAAACGTTACCTTTTTAAGTGGTAAATTAGTAGCGAGGGTTAAATAGGTCATGCTTCAATAACTGGGGTACAGTAAAGGCCAAGCTATAAACCGTCATGCTGGTGTTCGATCAGTGAACGAGTAGTAACTCTTTGAGACACTGTCTGAGCTGAGCTCATAAAATTTTCCTTGTTTTTGTGGTGTCAGACTGGACACGAACAACACACCGTGGAAGATCTCAGACCCGGTATACTGCAATAATTTAGCTCTCAAGGTCATCCGCCAAGGTCACGAGTGCCCAACGGATGGGCATAAGGATTAGGTGTGGGATTTGCGACAAAGCTATTCCTGGCCTTGGCAGTGAGTATCGAAAATCCCATAATTTTACGCTGCACTGAAAAAACAAAAGACCCGAGACGACCACCTTTGCCAGACTGCTCTTCTTTGGGAGGCGAACGGCGTGGAAATACGTTAGCTTACCGTGCATGTACTAAGAGCAATCCGGAATTTTGTATTTGCAATTGAGTAGTAGGAGATTAGATTTGTATATAATATGATTCATCATGCAGCTTGAACGCTCAACTCACCATTGAAAACCATGGAAGCACTGTACAGCTGTTTCATCCTTGTTGGGAATCATCAGCAGTGCACATCCACCGAGCCCCCACGGGGACTCGAACCCGGGGTGAACGATTGTGAATCGAACACCTTAACCACAAGGCTATCCGGGCTGGCTCTCAACGGTTTGTTGAACATCTACACTACATGATATAGCACCCTTCCATCCATCATAGGAGTCGATCGCTGTGTGGGAGGCGGGTTGTTACCGTTCGAAGCCAGTGACGGAAGGGTGCTATATCATGTAGTGTAGATGTTCAACAAACCGTTGAGAGCCAGCCCGGATAGCCTTGTGGTTAAGGTGTTCGATTCACAATCGTTCACCCCGGGTTCGAGTCCCCGTGGGGGCTCGGTGGATGTGCACTGCTGATGATTCCCAACAAGGATGAAACAGCTGTACAGTGCTTCCATAATTTTGTATTTACTGAAAAAGCTCAAGGTAAAACTTCGAAATTCAGAGGAAAGGAGAAGACAGTTTTTGTTACTTTTTAAATGATCCCGTTGGTTAAAAATATATTAGTCAATCACCATCCTTTATCCGGTATTCGGATGACCGAGTTAAGTGGTTCTGACTACGCTTGGTTGGTCCAGTCCTATTATTTCTTTTATGTTCACCAAACTACTCCAGTGATTTCTGCATATAGAAGCTTTCGGATCCCCAGAGTTCTTCGCGTTCAGGGACGGGCTTTACTTCCCCATTAAGAGGAAACTGTTTGGTTTCCATGATGATGATGATGATGATGATGATGATGATGATGATATATATATATATATATATATATATATATATATATATATATATATATATATATATATATATATATATATATATACCCTTTCTCACAATGATTAGCTTTGATCATTTGAACAGGCAGCAGATACCGTATTCAACGTGAACACCAAAATCGTGTAACTCGCACATCAAGCTGAACAAGTTTTATGCGTTGTTTTCAATTCCTAACTGGAACTGACTTGCTCAATTCAACTAATTGTCCTTGTACCAATAGCAGCTCAGTTGCTATCGATCGGCATGGACGATCAACGAATGAGTCGTGCGATTTAGCCCGCTAAAGCCTCTTCTCTCACCTCTTATTGACTATGCACTCTTTGACCGTAGACAGAAACTCCTTAGGGCTGAGAGGCATACACGTGGGAATGAGCACAAGTGCCTTGTTTTGAGTAGTCAGTTTGTCCGACTAAGTAAGGACAAGAAAAAAGAGAAGGGGTGTACGCTTACCTGTGACGACGGGTCAGCTAAACGAACTATCATCATCTTTCCATTCAAGGTCCACTTTTCTGCAGTCCCCCCCCCTCAACTCTCCTTCTTCTGATCATTCTTCCGAATTCCATCACTGACCCAAGATCAATGTCCAGCCCAATCTCCAAATCGGTAGCGACCCCTGCATGACCGGAGTGGTATCACAGTCCCTGAGGGTGCGGCCCCGTCTTAAGCTGGGATAAAATTTCGCAAGTGAATGATTTGTTTATCTCCTCTGATCGTCTTGTTTTATGCAATTCACTTTAATCAGTTATAAATGTTCCTATTTTTTTCCTCATCATTCCTCCCATACGGGACTTGCAGAGTGTTATTGGCCGGGTTCACGGTGCTCGTAGTATCCGCATCAAACGAATGTCAGTATCATATTGTTAACACTAATATTATTATTACCAGTAATATCAATAATAAACCGATTAACTGTCACTATTTGACTCTCAGACATTATCGCTATCTTATCAAACCTCATGTTTTAAAAATTGATGTGGCTAATAGTTCGTTCAGTCATAATGATTACCGCCTCTTATGATCTCACGATATACTTGACCTACTCGGATTAGCCTTTTGTAAACTTAGAAGAGGGTAACCAAAAGATCACCGCCATAGGCTGAAAACTCGAACGCTCAAACACGTACACGTGAGTGTACATGTCAGTAACATCAGCTGATTACCAACTGACATACGTGCGTAGACAGCACACGCGGGCGACGCATCAGTGAATAGATAAAATCCAAGCTGATCAAACGCCCGAACTGAGTCAGTTCTCTGTGGTGTAGAAATCAATGCACGCTCCTCAATATACTCCTTCTAGAGCGTCGACCAAACGGGTGGTAAATATTCGGTACAAGACCATCGCAGTGGAAAACGAATAGGATTATTATTCTTTCGACCACAAAGGGGTGCGAGACGAGGAAAATGGAGTATCCAAGCCAGAAGAAACATGAGGATCGGTTACATTAGGTAGAGAATCGAGAGTTTTCAAGGAGAAAACCGGGGGCAATATGGTCCGAATTAAGTAATGCTACTTTCAGACGAGCAAGACTAGCTGTATCTGGTAAACTGGCTCTATTAATGCCGAAAACTTATCGTTAAGGGAAATTACACAAAATGGTCTTGAGTATGCTGGATGCAATGAGGATTAAAAGGCGTCGCAAAGAATATATATATATATATATATATATAGTATGACATAAACATAGGAACTCTTCATTTTGTTGCATATTTCCCGTTCTGTATTCCCAAAAATAACATGTATATAGTCCAAAAGACCAAATACCTACTACGATGCAGAACATAAAATTTCACAGCAAAATGATTTACTGTAAGCCAAGTACATCAGAATAAGCAAAAAAGAGGCTGACAAAAGTACAGGACTTCCCTCGGATGGGCTGCAATACTGGCCCCATAAAATCGTGTGCAACCGCCACTCAGCTCGAGGACCTCGATTCATCTTCTCGGCATACTTCTTACAAAACCAGTGATTTGTCCTTGATCAATAATAACACTTTCACGCTTAAGGGTGATTCCCGATCCACTCTGACCGGTAAAATATGGAATCCTTGTACACCTGGAGAGCTAGTATGCCCCATTGGTTCCCATTTAGGTTTAGATCAGGGCTGCTACGTGGTCACTGCATGGCTTTGATCCCACAGAACAAGAGCCAACATTTGGTAGCGTGTGATCAGTGGACAGAAGCATTATTATGTTGGAATATGCTGACACCTTGTAACGTGCTGATCATTAGCGGGGGTAAAAACTGTTTCAACATGCGAATATACACAATGGAACCTTGTATACCCTCAAGTATAACTAGTGCACTTTACCGGTGGGCTGAGAAGGCTCCCTAAAACACCACTGAACTCATCTCATTGTTTCTTTGACTAATACTTCTTTCTTCTTTGATGCTATGATTTCTGTAATAATTCCGAGTTTCCGGTCCATTCAAATTCATTTTTTCGCCACTAAAGTAGACTTTTTCCCGCTTCCCTGTCCATGCCACGTGTGGTTAAGCCCATGGCAAGCCTTTTCCTTTATGCAGCAATGTGAGGGCAATGCATCTTTTCATGTATTCGTATTTCAGCCACGACACAGCCTGCAGCGTTCTCCATAACGTTCGTTTCGAAACACTGATTCCGAGCAAAGCTTTCAATGTCGATATGGAGCATATATTATTGGAGGCTAGCCGAATTATTCTGCGTTCGTTCGATTTCGTTAGTTTTTTTCTAGACGACCCGTTAGCTTTTAGCGCACATTGTTCAATGCATTTCAGATACCACCACACAACGTTTTTCAGTCTCTTGCACTGACTGGTAATCTGATACAGAATGAGTCGCATTTTGTAGAAAGTGCTCTTCTCAAAATCCGTTAGTTTATTTCCAAGTGACATTGCTGAGACAGAATTCGGTGTGAATTCTGCAAGGTGCACACGTGTAACCAACACGAATGAAGGTCACTTAGGTCATTAAAATGCAAAGAAGCAAAGACACCTCACCGCATTATATATATATATATATATATATATATATATATATATATATATATTGTTAATGGCCCACGTGATAGATATGGTGCAACTCGTGACAGGTCCTTACGCGTCAATTCAAACTTCTGACCTGCAAGTTAGTCACTAATATGAGAAGTGTGTGTAATCGAAGGTATTTTAAACACTGAGAACCGTGTACTTTTTGGATAAATCAGCGTACAGCTTTTACGCTGAGTAGATTCTTTTAAACGTTTGCACACAAATGTAGTGGATGAGCCATATCCTAAATCCCCAAGGTCCCATCTTTCCATAATGAGGGATAATCGACAACCGAACCCTGAGATCTGGAGAGCAAAACCGCATGAGATCCCGGTAGATCAGGTTCGCTACAGAACCGGACGACAGTGAAACTCTGCCTACCAAGGAAGAGACCAGTGGGGTGGCAGGGTTCGAACCTCGTATTCTCAAGTCTGCAAAAGCTTTAAACCTCCAGTTTCCGTATTCTGGTTATCCACGACGAAAGTGTAAACTAAACAAAAGTTATCTCAGCAGCATCCAATTGGGCTCACAAGCGCGGTCGGGAATCGAAACGATCGTCACGAGCATTACTTCTCTGACGTAGCCCCTGTTTTCAAAAACTCCTTCGTTCAGTCGTTCTCTCTCACATACAAACACCTTCTATCATAGTCCTTCGTATATCCAAAGTGATTTTTCCCCTGGTTTGTAATTCTTTTCATCCCATCAAAGGATCATCCATCATCCAACTACTTTTCCAGTGAAAATGTTTCTTTCAAAAAATGTACTTCAGGCACATCCGGTCGCGATCATTTTATTGCTAGATGAACCAACAAAAACTTAAGGTCCAATATGGTGGTTGTTCTTCTTTGAAATAAAAGAGAAAATAAGGCTTTCACTCAAAACACACTCATCCGTATTGATCCACCTAAGCTGTTCTAAGAAAAATCTCCCCTTTTCAAAAATTCTCTCAGAACTTTCTGTGGAATTTTTCTTCTTATGAATCCTTCAGATGGGTAAAATATGCTTTCCCCCTCAAATCTGTCTTCTGAGAAATCAAGAAAATCCTATCCAAAGACAAGAAAACCTGCAGGTTTTACTTCTCGATTGTATTTTGGTTCTCCGTTACTATGATCATCAAAAAGATCATTCTGATTAAAAACTCAATTCAGAGAATCATGAATTTACGACACACTGATTGACTAATAAGTAGTTGTGCAATTAAGCATCCCCGCCTGAATCTTGGACGAAAAGTTTTATTGAATTGTATTGTGTTGTATTGTATTGTACTGCACTGTACAGTTTTGAGGACTTCTATATGATAACAACTCATATATCAGCCCTAGTTATAGTGCTTCACAACGAGCCGCGTGTGGGCGCATTCAGATTCCTTCCACCTCTATCCTCCAGAAGTTCCTTATCGATTTGGCTTGCATGACTTACAGAACTTCGTACCGGGCAGGTGGGCTCTAGCTTCTTTTCATCGACTGGAGCAGAATGATCGTAATTCCCGATTTCGGTTTCGACGGTGAATTCAGGTGCCGCTCTGAAGTGAAGTTGACTAAGGTGGAGTCGGCGCAAGGAGGCATAATTAAGGTCCATGATCACGACCATAGATCGACCAAGTTGTCTTGTAATCACTACATCTGATCGAAGATCGTTGCCCTGGAGGTACTTTACGTCGTCAGAATCTGACCGTCTTAGTGCTGACCTGAGACTTCTCGATTTGAACAATATGGCTGGAGTTTTTTCGTCGTTCAGAGCACTGCTTTCCGATATTGTGACAGAAAGTAGCAGCGATGATTCAGCAGCTGTCACATGTGATACGGCCACGTACAGTTTCGTAGCCACGCACGCAGATGAGTCTCAACTAATCAGGATCACCGCGAACAATTTCGACAAAAGCTCCCTATGATTGGTCATCTTCGAGTCTACCAATCACTTTGTCAGATTTAACATATTTATACAACCCACTCTACAATACATCTAACGTGCTATTTCGCGGCCTTGGTCTTCTTGTTGCTTTCGTTCGCGTAGTTGTGAGTGGGGGCAATTTCAATACGGACTATTAATTCAGTTCAATACGATTATTACAGTAGCCCAGGAATGCCTCTGATTCCCGCAATGTATTCGGATTGACTAAGGTAAGAGCACCCTTTACTGTACGCACCAAGTTTTCTGCGCACCAGTAGGACAAGGGGGGAAGTGGAGCAGTTCGAAGATGTCGATAATCAATGCTATCTAACCAACATTTCAACTCAGATACACAGAATCACTTGTGGGTTACCTTTCCAGCTGAATCACTTCCTCAAAGCCTGTGGTTGGTGAGTGTGCCATCAACAAAGCTGGCCATTTTGAGTAGGAACCAATCAATACGACGTCATGGCATCTGCTCAGGGATGGACCGCAGAAATCATCATGTACTCGTTGCCATGACATGCGGCTGTCACGCTACAGGGGTCGTTTTATATGGTTGCGACCTGGCTTCCTGCAAACACGCATCAGAGTTAATAACTGTCGTACAAATTTCTGCGTCGTATTGAGGTCACCAACACATTTGTCGAGCCAATGACTTCATTTTCGCAGTGCCAAGGTGACCCTTATACAGATCTATCAGAACCGTTTTACGCACAGCAGGAAGTATCACTAACCGGTCGTCACAACACCGTACTCCGTCAGGTTGCAACACAGAACTCCTCTCAATGCAGGTAGAACTGAGTATACTATCTATTTACCTTCGGTCCCCAGCCTTTCTTGAGAGTTTTGATTGGTGCAGTTTTGCAGCCTTTGGCTCGATACAGGACTTGTTGGATTTTTTAATTTGCACTGTGCAGCCGCTGCGAATTGCAAATATCTTGAAAGGAAGTCAGCATGCAAGATTGACTTGTCAGACCGAAGTAGAAACTCGTAATTATGTGCAGTAAGCATGATACTCCTTCATTGCGTCATCGTCGCTGTGGAAGTATCAACGAACAAACTGGGACTGAACAGAAATCGTGTCTATAATTATCCTCTTTTATCATCACTGATAAGTCAAGACATACGGGTTATCGGGCACCCATCTTGTTCACCTCACATACATTCGTAATGAACACCGCTTGTTTGGATGGTGAAAAAGGAGCTGATCTTGAACGTTGCACGTTGCTGTTGATGAAATTCCGCAAGACACTTCCTCGCTGTCTGGTCCATTGCCACAATTCAATTGGCTGGGCGAGGAACAATGACTGGGCCCTCGCCGCGAATTTCAGCATGAATCTGGAATAGTACTTTGAAAGTACGTACTACCGAGCATTTACTTCATAAGACCGCGAGACTCCATAGTAGTCGCCGCACATCAACGTACTCGTGTATTCAAATTTATTCTGTAGTACTCACAATTATGTGGCTTTTCCTATCGCTTTTCATTGCAACCACTATCGAATTTATTACAGAACACCAACTGATTTGAGTATTCACACCATTCTGCTCCAGTTTATTCGATGCTCTCAGAACTCCTTCTCGTTGACCGCAAGACAACACTGCACCTTCGAGAAACACCAGGTCACCATCAGATCTCATCTTCACAGGCCCAAACATCATTCGGCCACTATTGTTGGAGCTTCCTAGCTGCGGTTTCTGCAGTGTCGCTTGGTTCACGGGAGTGGTTGATGTTATGTGAAATGATTCGTGGCCCGTAATGCATTCAACCACATGATAGATGAACTGTGAACGGAAATCAGAAAGCGGAGTGATATGTATGCTTTTTTATTTGGACTGCACCCTTATATTCACCCTAAAAAGTGTCGTAAGACGGTAACTGGTTATTTGATGAGTGTGTATGTGTGGTGATTCAGCAGCTGTCACATGTGATACGGCCACGTACAGTTTCGTAGTCACATACACGGATGAGCCTCAACTAATGAGGATCACCGCGGACAATTTCGACAAAAGCTCCCTATGATTGATCATCTTCGAGTCTACCAATCACTTTGTCAGATTTAACATATTTATACAACCCACCTACAATACATCTAACGTGCTATTTCGCGGCCTTGGTCTTCTTGTTGCTTTCTTTCGCGTAGTTATGAGTGGGGGCAATTTCAATACGGACTATTCAGTTCAACACGATTATTACAGTATGTCAGTTGGCTTTATGGTTGTACGTGTGCATATCAGGTCCTTGTTTCTTGACCCGATCACGCAATCTGATTGGTGTGTCCCCACGACTATCTTTTCACACCTGATCTCTGCTCCATAACTTATTTCACAAGCCTTCTGTTAGAATAAAACCAGAACGTGTATGACTAAGCGGTGCGATGTTGCAAGTTGAAAAGGAACAAATCAAAACAAAACAGTCAAAAAAGCGTCTAAGGTTGTTTCGCCAAATTTTGCGGATTGCCCACAGTTGGTCGATCGTGATTTGGGACGCCTAGGCGAATCTGCCTGGGCTGGGGGGAGGGGGTTCGGCAGCGGTGACACGTCCATGCTTACCGCCTGGTTTCTTTGTTTGCGAGGTGTTTCCGCGATAACATGGCAGCTATATCGCAGACTATGCGAATGTGTCAATGGTGTAGTTTATAAAAATGGTGTGGTCTATTCCATTCGGAAAACATAATTTGTCGGTGTCTCCATTTTGTTCAATAAGTGGTGAATGTAATGCAGACAAGTTCAACGAGAAAAATCATCCTGAGTCGACCTTGCGTCTAAATTTCATGTGTCGGATACGGGCGTGTGGCTGGGCCGATCATGCGTTGCTTGCATCCGATCGATAGCCACGAAGGCAAACAGTCAATCTTGAGTAGACCAATAGGAAGAAAGCATGCAGACTGGTTGAGATAAACGTGCACGTGTGAGTGAATATCAACTGCGGTAATGGATGCGCTTGACAGTGGTGGTAGCGACGGTGGTCATACATGTAACAGAGTGTATCAAATTTCTCCAGCTATTTGCACCGTTTTTGTTTGAGGTTACGGTGAAGCATAAATGTTAAGTTCCGTTTTCATCCCTATTGTAAAACTAACTTTTGTTTAAACAACATTTTGGTTGTCGATGCAAATGAGATGTGTATGAAGAAGTAAAACTTCAGGGATCCATTGGAGAGTAATAGTAGAGTAGTAGTACTGTAAGCGGAATTGACTCCTAGAAAAAAAATTCACTTCACTTGAAGAGATATCCCTGCCTCGACAATCGTCTGAATACCAAAAGAAAGATATTTTTTCGAAGAATGCTCTCATTGTGTATACGGAAAAAGCCCTTGATTATCATCAGAAAGTAAGGCGTAGGCGAACGTGAGTTTTCGGTGATTTCATTCCCAATCCAATTAATTAATGTCCATGTGTCCACATCATTTTTACACCGTTCGAAAGACTCATTGTCCTGGTCTGGTTGTTTACGAAGATATTTGTATTCGTACGCAAGACTTACGCAAGCAGTATGCCGATATTTCAGTCAATGCACACAAAAATCAAACAGGAGGAATAAGCGAGAAGTCTCAAGAGACAGATAAGTTTTAACTTGAATTTATCCAATAAACAACAGAGTGAAAGAAGACTAGGTAAATTATGAGGTTTTTTGTAAGTTGCTCAGCCTCTGTCTTCTCCTCGTTGGTCGGAATCTGCGGAGGATAGGAAATAGGGAGTGTAGTGACGCAAATGCCTTCACACGCGGTCCAGTTCGCTACAACTTCATTTACAGTGTCCAAACAATCAGGTGAAGCCGGACCGCAACTGTTAGATCGTACAGATACAGCGAAGTCGCCTTGTGATTGGTCAGCACCTTATCTGCCAATGAGTACACGTTTACTTTTGTATATAAACGAGTTGGTGCCAACCAAGTGCGGCGGAATACATTTCTGCTGCTCTTGTCTGGTCTTGTCGTTCTCCCGATGCGCGTAGTCCGGGCGCGAGTTTTTTCATTACGTGCGACTGACCGGGTAGATACGATTCTTTCAAGGAGCTTTTTTTCAAACTTATTCTATAGGTTCCGGAAAGCAGAACGGATGGATCAGTGGATACGAATAACGACAAATCTTTGTGTAAAGGGTGAATACGGTCCTGAATTATTCTGTGGGCTAACGTTGAGCAAGTCTCGATATGCTAATCAATGAGTTCAGCCAAAAGGGCGTCAGTGGTACTGGTTGAAACACGACTCGTAATTACCGAGCCGATGAGAACGATATGACTCATGGAAACTATCGGGTGTCTGGAAGTGCTATCTGAATACATCACGCCGGTGGTCAACTACCTTCATCCGTCCCATCCGTAGATGTGACTGAGCAATTGTTCTACTTCGAAATGAGTCATTTTGGCCCAAACAGTGCATCTGAGTAACTTCAAATTTGTTCGAGTTATGAATTGAACAGTGAAGACCGGTCTTTTCTCATGAGCATTGTCATCTGCTTCAGGAAAGATGGGTAGGGATTTCATCGTGAGACGTGATCTGATGCGTCGTATTCACGATGGCATGCTTCAACCCCAGACCACTAATAAAAATGGTTTAAGGTGTTCGAAATTGGTAGAATCAATTAGAATACAATTGTATGCACTGAGAATCAATGGATATCACTATTATCATAACCTGGATAGTGTGCTGTTCGAAAGAGATTTTCGTGGATAAAATATGGAATTATGGCCTTGGGTTCGAATCCCATCAAGACACCGCTAAACCGTTCTGTGTTTAAGCGGAAGGCTATTACCCATCCTCCTTACCTGGTTTGCTAGGGAACTATGTGGTTCATCACTACAAAAGTCAGAATCGAATTTGTTGACTGTCCGTATTTTAATGGGGTTGCAAATGTTTATGCAACGATGGTCATAGTGTTTCACTGCTTATTGAACGAAGCTGTCCTCACTGCTCCCGTGCATAGACCTAAAATATCGGAATCTACCAGACCACATTGGCCCAAGAATCGGTGTTGTCTCGTCAGCCATAGTTTTTCTCAGCCACTTTAGTCACGTCATGATGTCCAGTTTCGTCAATCGAATGTTTCGACTGCATAGCCCCTGTTGATCGTGATAAACACAAAATGGTAAGTGTGCTCAAATGCGAACTCCGGCTGGCTACGACTCGACAAACCTCGTCTACATGTAATAATTGGTAAGTTGCGTCAGTGTGCTATCGCACGTGCAGAAAATAATCATAACCACTCCACCATTACTGATCAAGACAAGCAGCGTACAGAATTCATTCAAGTGATTGTTAAAACGTTGTCAGGGCGTTTTATTTGTAACAAGATTGGCGTCATTTTTAAGAGAGCAACACCTGTCCATGGTCTGGTAAGGTAAATTGATCACAGCTGTAAAAGTTATTGGTCCATTACTTACTCATTTCCGTCCTATATATCTGAAACGTAACTTGATCGACTGTGATCGCTGTTAGTGAACTCATTTAATCTCCTCGGGGTGATCACCGAATTCCTAATGGTCGAGCTAGTCAAAGGCATTCGTTTTCCGCGTGGATTTTTCCAGTTGTAGTGACCTCAGTAGCAAGGCTTTCGGAAGGATAAATGGTTGTTGTGTTTCGTGGTAAGTCCTCGTCTGGTGCACTCAGATGCTGATTCCACTTATATGGTAATCAAGCTCTGACTCGTTTATATTAGCAGAGTGAGAAGCTGGGGAGGACCAATATAATTGGACATCATATTAATACAGGGATGCTAAATCAAATGAGTTGACCTCTAGAAGAATACCTGTATTTTGTCAGACAGAAGTACAACGAATCTTAGCGGAAATGCTGAAAGATATTGTTTAACGGAATGCCTTCTTTGTACTTAGGCTCTTACCGAGAAACCGTCCTGTGAAGGAGCCGCCCACTGTGCGCGAAATGCTCTGCCAACATTCGAAGCCAGTGCTGAAAGGGCGCTATATCATGGAGTGTATCAGTTCAATAAACCGTTCAGAGCCCGCCTAGATAGCCTCTTGGTTAAGGTGTTTGTCTCGTAATTGCTCATCCCGGGTTCGATTCCCAGTTGACTCTCGGTGAATATGCACTGCTGATGATTCCTGACAAGGACGGAACGATTGTACTGTGTTTCCGTGGTGTTCAGTTGTTTAAACGTTCACACTGCATGACGAAACATATCATGATTCCTTTTGTGCTAATTCCTCTTCTTCTCTTGTTTTCAAACACGAATAGGTCACGGGATAAGCATATACTTGAGACGTGTTAACGCGAAACAGTGACGGAAATCATCGATTTAGGAAATTCTGGTGCAATTCTGTCGTGATTCAAACACTTCTGCACGCTGAACGGTGCACCATGAATTCGTGCCCAGGATTAAGCCAGTCAGACGTAGTCGGAACCTAGTAATCAGGTCATCCTGAAACAACTCTGTTGATTTGTGATGGACCAGTACATATCTCGCCGGTGTTACGATTCCTCGATTAACACTAGTGAATCTGTGTAGTCCAACGGCAGTACTCACGACTTCAGAACTTGGAATAATAACAGTGCGCGGAAATCAGTTCGGGTTAGTTGATTGCATGAGATTGTGCGAAAGCTAAGAAACCGTCTGTGGTGGCCGCTAATTCGGGGCTCTAGTTCCTATAGGGGCCTGATGCTTTCTATAGACCAAGCATAATGTCTGGTCAGGATAGCCATGGCAACAAGGCATCGTACAATTATAGCAATATGTGACGATGAAAGCAGTAGTTTGCGGAATCCCTTTAATACACATCCATTCGTCCTTACTCGCCCCTGATCAATCAACCAAACTCGTAACCTCCTCTCCCATCCCACCCCCCCCCCTCCACCTTCTGAACACACACGAAGAAATTGTTCCAGCTTCGTCTTCAGTTCTTCGTGGTATGACTCACGGAAGTTTGTTTTGGTCACATGGTCCAATTAGCCACACAAACGCACGTGGAAGACGGATGAGGATGGATAGACAATTTGTTATGCAGACCAGCGGTTGACATAGCAACACGTTGACCGAAACGCCTGTGATTTCAACTCCTAATATGACAGATCAGGTTGCTTCTTGCCGTAGTTCACCCACGGCCTATGCGACTGAGTCACCTACATGAATTTATCCGACGAGAATCATCTTTTTTTACCGACTCACCATCATATTTGAAATGTGTTTCTACAGTTAGTCGGATAGGTTGGAAATGGCGCAAATAGGTGTCAACTCAATAATCTCCTAATGGTTACCTTGAGATCCATTTTGTTCACGTTTTTTCCTCCCAGTCACATGAGATGTCTCAGTAGTAGGACGTTTAAATCTCTTACGAGACTGACAAAGCAGCCAAACTTCGTTGGTACTATCTTCGTTTCAGTAAATCTCCGACGGAGAATTCGTCCATCTGTACAATTCGCAATACTCTGACTAAGAAAATGCATTAGAATCGTTTTGACACCGAGCTACGCAAACTGCAGTGGCGAGAAGACAAAGACTGTGGAACACTAAATTAATTCCCTGCAGAAACAGTTTGTATAAATTTGTTACGTAGAGGGGAATAATTAATAGATCACATTTTGACCTATCACAATGAGTTTTTGTACCACCTGATCAGGTTGATCCTGATTGGCTGGCACTTCTCAGCGCAAGTGGCCACAAAGCTGTATCAGGCCGTGTTCCGTGTAATGCCTGTTGAATCACCACACCATCACAAGAGTTGATCGCTGTGTGGCTGACCGTTTGCTACCGTTCGAAGCCAATGTCGGATGAGGAGAAGGCTGTACCACGTAGTGTTGACACGAAGCAAAACGCTAAGAGTCACCTTGGAAGTTCTATTGGTAAGGTGTGTGTGTGTGGTGGGGGGGGGGACGTGTGTGTGGCTCATAACCATACAATCCGGGTTCGAGTTTCATTTTGGGCTCAGTGGGAGTGCACTGCAGTTGATGACTCCCAATAAGCCCCATGAACCACAAAGGTACAGTGGGGTTCCATCGTCTTCACATACGTGCGGTTAAGCGTTCATGCTGTATGGCGAATCTGTTCCTGTGAAATGTATCTAGCAGCAGCTCACAGTCTGATCCGTACGCGTATCTGATTATCATTACTATGATGTTGCTCATAGAAACACTTTATACAGTGGGCCACGCACAAAGCCGGGATCGAAGTGGCAAGCTGTTGTCCAATAATGTGTTAAACAGTCACGTGTTTGATACGAAAGCGATAAGGATGGAGGTGTTTGGAGAGATAAACTGGAGTTACCAAGTAAGGGGGAGATTTACTATCCACTCTAACCATAAAAAGTCTTTGATTGGGGAATAAATAGGGCCAACCAAATTGGGGGACAATGATGAAAAATTGTATGTAGATTCACTACGGAAAGCTGTTCACAGATAGACGTGAGTGAGACGGGGATAGGTGTAGTCAGAAGTTGCAACCGGTGACAGAGTGGGCAACTAGTTTCGAGAATATACGGTGGAAGGATAGCGATTAACATCAGTTAACAGGCTTATGAACGAGGAAATTTGTTGCCACCACGTGAATGCGGAGTCACCAATCTGGAGGTTGTTGTGTCTGGTTTAAGTCACGCACACTAAGCGGACAACCGATCAGTAATCCTCACATGAATGGTCATACGCCTGCCTTGCCTTCATCTTTAATTATGATTCAGCGCCAGCAGTATTGACTTATTTGAAACATTGGGTCCCCTTGATCCAGTTCATCGAAACACATAGAAGACATAAATTGCGAGATGCAAGCATTTCTTTTAATCTTCTCAATCGCGTACGTAAAACATGCGAATTCGTGTTCGAATGGAGCACAGAGCAAAACAATGGAATAGATAGTGTCAAGCGAAATTAGGAAACGATTCGGTAAACCTGATTGGTTACCTCCTCGGCAGGCACACATTGTGGGTCAAAAGTTTCTGTGCACACAGTGGAGGCCTAAGTCTACTTATCAACACAGCCTCACAAAAAAACTAGGAGCTTTGGGTTCCGATTCCATGCAATCACTCGGACCGCTTGACCCGGATCAATCCGATGACGAAAGGTCACAAGGTGTTTCGCGATCGATGAAGCCGGGTTTCTAGTCGTCGTCTGTTGTCCGGGTGGAGGATGACTCATCCATTGCACTAACCACTTCGGTACATACTCCCCCATTCTTTGACTGAGGCAACGGTCCGTTCTGCCTATGTAGATGTCACCGCAGCTGCAGGTGAACTGATAAATGACGTGAGAGGCATTCAGGTTCACGATACTGTTTGGATGTCGATTTTGCTATGTACTGATTGGCCTTACTCTTTTGCGCGCTACAGAACATACAGTTTAGCTGTTTTTGCTAACATGCTTCCTTGCGGCTTACTCACCGGCTACGGCCGGGTTTTGTGTTTACGTCCGCACAAATAAATACTGTGCCATCATTGCGTGTTCTACTACTAACTACGGACGCAACAGTAATAAGAATGGAAGCTGTTGAACATTGTCGATTATTCGTAAACAAGCTCTGCCCAGCCCATAGCCGAAGGATCGGCTGCGGATAGCAGAGCTGAATGCGACCGGGCGCATTTCCAGGTCGCGGTTAAGAGGACGACCACTCCGGTAGTCAACCGTGCATAAAGTGTACTCGCCAAGTAAGCGGTCGTGGACGATCAGCGGCAATGCTCCTGGATGTGGTGGGATTACCGCTTGGCTAGAGTTCTCCGCACTAAAAGGCCGTACGAATCTCATGATAACACTGTGACGTGGCGGATGTGGCCCGTGACTAAATAAGGTCATAGCTCTTTGTGATGTTCCTTCTACCCGACAGGGTTTCCCAGATGATGCGAACGAACCGTACAGTTGGTCACCGGCTCATCTGGACCAAGGTTGCAGTCATACAGAAAGTGCTAGTGCTGCGTCAAGGCTAGAGGTTCATCCTCGATTTAAAACGCCTAATGTGAATCGGTCGACCGAGTAGTAGCTGCTCAGAGAGCAACAAATCAACAAGCAAGTAAGGCTCGATGGAATAGTCTGATTCTTTGAAACAAACCGTTCGTGGTATAGGTGAGTTCAAGACGATGTATGTGCGTGTGCGTGTGTGTGTGTGTGTGTGTGTGTGTGTGTGTTGTTATAGTCAGTATAGATTACCAGATCAATAAGTATATCGGCCTGGACGGAAAACAGTCGCTGGCTCTACAACTAGTTGGATCACACAAAACAACTTCTCTCCTCATTTTACCTGTGAAGCGTGTAAGTGAATGGAATGCGTGATATTCGGAGTACTATCAGCAAAGATAGTAGTAGTAGTAGAGGTAGTAGTAGTAGTAGTAGTAGTAGTAGTAGTAGTAGTAGTAGTAGTAGTAGTAGTAATAATAGTAGTAGTAGCAGTAGTAGTAGTATGTATATATGTATGTATGTATGTATGTATGTATGTATGTATAAGATAGGACACAAAAATGCAGTGAAGTACCCAAGCCTGACGTGGTGACAAAAACACACACACGCACGTGACTTTTAAGATCGGATACAACGGACTTGACTACAAATGAGCTGCTCATTTGCATTTACAATAAAAAAGTCAACTATAATTCAGAATTCATTCGGTCGGAGGACGCAATAACGTGGTTCGTACGCCTTACTTCATCTCACCGAAATCTGTCCGTAGGAAGTCATCATATTCGTTGTCGTACCATGGCTCATAATTATTTCTGCTCATGGATACTACTTAATCAAGTAGAATATGTGCACCCCAACACACTGTCAGTAGACAATGTACTGACCAATCACCAGGGGGCTCAGGATTCGGATAATATGATTGCCTGTTTCCCAATATATTGAATCGACTTAGTCCTGTCTTCATTGATTAACACGAATCGATCGCGGCACCAACCAAGTGCGGTGGATTTCAGCACATCACAAGGTCATCGATTCTTCGTATCTGACATTGTGAATATTCGACAGAGGATAATCAGATACTTAATCTAGAACATAAATAGAGCTATTACCATGACCAGAACTTAATTATATGATTGAAAATCCATCACATAAGATTCAGGCTCCTCGTGCCAGTAACGCATTCTGTGAATTTATTTCCATACTCTGTAAAATAAAAATCAGTCCTGAGTGAACGACTACTTGGATGATATTCCGACAAACTTAAATGAACTTCGTTTACATGAAATTTGTGTTAATTACGGAAGCGCTTTTTGCGATCGATAACGTTCGTCTAATGGTTGATTGACTGTTTGTGTCCTTAGCAGAGAGTTGTTGAGAAATGCATGCCGCACGCTGACCTCCTCTACCCGTGGAGTGAACGATGAAAACCATGTCCCGTGTTGTTCCACCTGTCCGGTGCTGTCCGTCAAAGATGACCCTTTGTCTTCGTGCGCTGAGGATGAAGCACGGGAATGCTAAACACGTGTGTGGTTTAACTTGTGCATGAGTCATCCTATGATTATCCGTAGATTAAGCGAAAGACAACCGGCCACGTCTTAACGCAAAAACGCGTCACCTATCCATGTTCGAAACATGTAGGGAAAACCCTAAGGACATGGTTCAAAAAGGCTCATTTCATTAGTGTAATTTTTTTACTATGGCACGGTGGAATTCATTCAATTAACGACTAACTTGTTGAATCTAGTTAATTTATCCGCACATGCACTCACTCACTCATTTAGCGAGGCACACTCAACTGAACTCATTTGACTCGCACTCATCTTTTCGCCACGATCGTTAGGGCAGTCCGTACAAGTCGGTGAGCACAGCGCACGCGATAGACAAGTTCGACCACTCATGCACAACCTTGACAACTAAATTTAGACTTTACTGTGGTTATCCCGGCTCTCCCCACCTTATTTGTTAATACATATTAACCGGCTCAGGAAGTGCACTGGGCAAAAATTTCAGCTTTGAGTCACCTACATCCTCTTGATTGAGCTCGATTTCCCACGTGATATGTACATTGAGTAGATCGATATCTAACTTACTGTTCAACTGTAAGCTCGACTGAGAGATGGGTGATATCAGTCAGACAGTATATATCCATTCAGCCAATCTAGCAAACTACAAACAATAGCCAATCAGAAGTTGTTCTGAACTGTCCCACTAACTCTAGTGAGAAGACTATTCGGCCTTCGAATCACGTCGATTTATTAGTACAAAAATGACAGTTTATGCCTGACGAATGGTGGTCATAACCAAATCTTGGTTCCCGCACTCATTTGTTCACTTGTCTTGCTCGGTCTGCTCTTCTGAGCGGTTAGTCTGGGAGCAAACCCAGTTGGTTTATTCCGTTCAGACGACTGTCGGTATTTGATTGGTTACCCGGTCCGCTTCGTTCGCTCCAACCTTGTCTTCGTTTCAAGACAAGGGAAGACGTGCCTGTAGTTTGCCAGACCGTTGTGCTGTCTATTAAACGAACCGAGCCGTCTGCTGATGATGCGCCAACCCAATTCGCTCACTGAAGTCTGAATCACTTTCAGCACTTCCAAAACCTCTTGTACGTCCATTTTCTAAAAGCGCTTACCTTTTTCTTGGTAAAAACTGACTCTGCTTCGCTATCTCTGTCATACTACTAGGCCTCCCGTTTTCTTCCTATCCATCTTCGTCCGCCCAGGTCTTCGAAAAATGTCCCACGTGCACCAAGAATAGTCTGTTGCTTGTTTGACGAGAGAAGCTTTGTTACTTTATTTTGAATTATTAAACTATACCCCGTCCAAGTCCTCTCCATATCGAATACTGCAGTCACACTTCCTGGTAGGATCCGGAGCAAAGCTTCGGCTCCCCATTGTTCAATTCAGCAGAACAGAAAGAACGCTTTTACCGCCACACACAAGCAATGGCTTACAAACATGGATTAGTCCGAGCTCTCTTCCGTAGAGCACAAAACGTTCGCACCAAAGATCAGATGCATACGGGGAACATTTCATAAAAAGGACGTTTCTACCCAGTTGTTATTCGGAAGGCTTCGTCGAACTACGTGGAAAGTTGAGAAATTTGTCAGCAAAAACGCATACAGTTTAGGAGAAACGCGTTTTCATTGCTATGAATTTTCGGCTTTGGGTTTCATTTAACTGAATATATCATGATCTTAAATCGGTCATAAGACAGCTGTATCCCCGAGTCACTCACACTGGAGCCGCAATTCGCTGGGACTTCGAAAACACAAATTTCACTTGGCTTTGACACGTCAGGGGAGATTTCCTAAAATCAGCCGAACAGTCTTGCCAATCTCAATGTTTCACATGATATCCGTCAGTTCCTCTGCAGTTACTATGGTGTACATAGTGGCAGAACAGATCGCTAATAGGATCAACACAACCGAATAGTTGACAAAACCGATGTCTCCTCCGCTATGAAATCTCCGGCTTCCTCGAATGCGAATCACATGACCCAGTAATTCAGAGTAACGTGGCGCAATCCAATACAGAAGTTGCTGATGTTGAAGGAAGCAACCCTTATCGTGACATATTAGCCAGCGCTGTGCGCACCAAAACTTTCGATACAAAATGTTTGTTCATATGAGCACTAACCCAACAGATTTCTCTCTCTCCCACACGCGCACACACACACACACACGCACGAACATTCACTTTCTCAAACCCTCAATCCAGCCTACTTTATCGTCATATATTTCTTACTGTCATATATAAACAGATACGTTGATGATTGATAACAGTAGACAAACTGTTTAATTTTTATTCCAGTTCAAATGAACCGAACTGCCTATTCCTCTGCTACTTCATGTCTACAGACTCTGACAGTTGCGTCACCTTCCTTCGTCTACCAGTATAGAAAAAGGATTCCAATCCTCCGTGTTGAATTCTCTGATTCCTCCTCGTGAATTTCGTTCACAAGCAAGGAGCCATCTTTATAGGATAACTCTACAAATTTGTTGGGCAGCATTAATCAAATCATTATTGTTTCCCAGAATAGCAGAACTTTGAAATACCCCTTCACTTCCTAATAACCTTGCCAATTCAAGCGCAGAATGAATAAACTGACCTTGCTGCGAGTGTTCCCTTATCCTTAATGTGCAGTAGTTTTGTAGGTATTCGCATTTAGACTGGTCAATATCCGGAATACTAATAGAATCATTCACTGAATCGTTTATGAATAATGCGTTGTTAATAAATGTGAATAAATAATACACTCTCACAGTGAGGGTATGGGTCAGCCTTTTGCCAATAGACGGCCTGTTTTGGTATCAGGGGGCGAGCCATCTCCAGTCTATAATCAAAGACTAGATCGGAGACAACAAGGCAGACAGACGTGATCAGCTGTCCAGAATCGGAGAGAAGAGAGGAGCCAGCCTACCGGATCCATGGACCTATGGGTGGCTAGTATTAGTCTGAACCGACCAGAGTAGAATCAGCCAATCAGGGTATGACTGGACAAATCACCTGGATGGGCCGTTTATGAATATCAGTGAACCAATAAGCTTTCACGCAAAGTTTTAGTGATGATCAGCACACATCTTATATAAACGATCTGTTCTGTACCAGCAAGCCGAGATGGCTCGAAACCAGAAGAGTTCTGTGGCTAAAACCAGTGGGACGCTACAGAATATTCATAGTCCCAGTTTTCTTAGTTCATGTTAATCATTATTCTCGGCTTGACTCATTGCATCTTCGGTGGTTGACAGGGTTAAAACGAATATCACACGCGAGCCATGTATGGTGTCACCTAAGGGGCATAATAGCTTATCACAAAAATTAATCGTGCTAAACTCACTGAATCCAGTGAATGGAAAACCAGTCATTTTTTGGTAGCCCAACAATTCTCGAGTCATTAGCTGGCTCATTTTTCGGAGAAGGGAAAGAAACTGGCCACTGAACCACATCATAGTGCAGTAGGCTGGATTGAAAACTCAGAGAGGACTTTCCCTTGGGCTGCGAGAGGTCAACTGGGTGAGAGCCAAAGGTCGTTGTGCTCAAAACACCGACCAGTTGTGGTGTTTCGGTATGCAACTCACGCGACACCGTAAGGTAGAGCTTTGCGGCCGCGAGTAGCGAGAAGACTCGGCCAATCAGAAGTGTCGTGATCAGGCACAGCAAAATCCAGCTCTGATCGACTTGTGATTTGCCAATTTGTACACACCGAGTATTTTCGTGATAGAAGTAACGTACAATTCCACAGCCCTAGTCTTCTTGTCATTTTGACTTATGTAGTTCGCGTGCTTCGGTTTTGGCGCATTGGTGTGTCATGATGAGCATCGCCTCGCCTAGTGCCCACAGCTTCTGTTTACTGTGGTACTAGCGAACCAATCTACCCCCAACCAAAGCATCGAAAAATCATTCAGGAGATGAAGGTCACTATCAAAAAAGGTCGTTGAGCTTCACAAACCGGCACTGGTTTAATTTTGATGACATTCTTCGCCGAACCCTTATCGAAGAGGAGCGCTTTGTCGATGCATTTATGAAAGATTTCACGATGCAGTACCAAATCATTTGGTAGCCCTCATCAGAGGCTGGGAGCTTAGCGAATCCGTGGCTAGAAATCCATTGAGGCTCACGATTGACTACCTTCTATCAGTTCTGTGAACCCTGTTTAAAGTATCTTACTGTGGGTAGAAGGTACATTACTGATGATCATGTGCAATCAAGGTTATATTTAAAAGTATGAACCGTGTAGATTTATTAGTACTCATGTTCTTCTTCATCCAAATAATCCTCAGTGTCATCCCAAAATGTTTATAATGGTGCATAGGTGAGAATGGAATATTGTTTGTTCTGTACTGCGAACTACACACAAGCACACACTGAAACAAGAAAGTGATGATCGCGAGTGCATATACTATCTTTTATAATTAAGCACACTTCCGATTTTAGGTGAAGTCGTACATGACGTCATTGATAATAAATGTACCCACCAAATACGAATCATTTTGGTTGTGTCCGGATGAACTGAGTACCAGATTTCAACTCATTCTGATCGGCCGAATGCTGGGGACGAAGCTGTAGCGCACAGAGCCGCATACAGATACGTTCACATCAATACAGATTAAACTGGACTTCGCTAAGTTTGCTTAATGATCATCCACTTGAAAGAAATGGAATGATTAACCGTTGTTGCCTAAATCGACTAAACCATTCTGTAAATTCTGCTCGAATTACGGGGGTTCACATTACGGGGTCAGTTTTCAAGGCTTTCTTGTGGGTCTTGGTCACCGATGAGATGATGTAAGATCGAACAACAGTTGTCGCCAGGTGTCCAGGACCAGCGAACAATGTTTGGTTGCTCAGTTATCCGTTAACAGTGCAAAAACTCTTAAGTCGTATTTACAGCTCGGTGCCCATTACTGTGGTGTATTTAAGTGCGGTAGTCTTTCCCAGAGAACATTTAGGCTGGTGTCATACTTTGAGCAGTTCTTTAGAAACTATTTTTCTAATGTCAAGGTACTTTCATAGAAGTCTACGCATCATCAGCAAATTAACCTGAAATCCACTCCGACATATCGAACAGTTAGAAGACCCATAAACCATGTTCCAGGTTTATTTTCTGCTTACTCTAAAATGGAAGATAACCCTATCAGGGCAAGCGTGAGATGAAAGGACGCGCCACTGATCAAATAGGATAAGGTGAATGGAAAAAAGCAGTGCCCGTGGTGAAAGACTGCCATTCGTTAAAGGATGACAGACTGGTTTAAGGCAAGCAGTGCTTTAACCACTAGGATCCATGGACTATCGAATGAAATCAGGAATTGCAAATGGATACGTCGCCAGACTCGAATCTGCCTGTCCAATCACGGATGATGTTATATCTCGCATCCAGGTTACGCGCCTCAAGAACTTACAAAACGAGAATAACAAGTGTTTATTCTGTCCTCATTACTTGGTACGACCCATTTTACCTGTCAATGGAGGCATGACAGTGTTGGTAGACAATGTACTGGCCAACCATACATATATCTTGCCAAACAAGAACTGTCAAGGTGTGGCTTTCTCAGGTGCATAAACCATATAAACTTGACAATATTTTAAACTGAGAGACCTCTACCTTCACCCCAGAATACTTCGAGGCTCTCGACCGAATACATATATCTTTTTCTGCTGATTAACTGGCGAAATAAAAATCGGAGTCTTCCATTTAAATCACTGATTGCCGCGAAAAAGCAGTAATAGATTGCATGGACTAGCAAGTAAAAACAGTCATAAAAGATTCAGACGGTTGCTTTGATATTCCAAAAACCTTCGATCTAATCAACCTTTCAACTCTATTGTACGGAACCACGAACCATTTTCAGTAATAAGCACTTGTGGGATGTCATTGTAGCGGAAGCATTTGGTCAAACTCTGGATGACAAAAGAGGTGTTTCATCAGTGTGTTAGCAACAAAGGGGGTCGATATGATTAGGAATTAGTCTATGCGAGGACAAGATATCTGATCAGGAACGAGCAGCCTTAATCAGCATGTTCTCGTTGACGTGGAATCTAGCTATCGTGGCTATCGGTAGGAAATTGCATTAGAACATGTTGATATTGGTGTTGTTTGTGGTGGGTGATTTTGGTTCGCGAAGCAGCGGAAATTCCAGGTAGTCATCAGGTAGATTATTCTTCGGATGAATATACCGTAGAGCATGGATTTCATAAGACCACCAGACTCCATAGTAGTCGCCGCACATCACCGTACTCGTGTATTCAAATTTATTCTGTAGTACTCACAATTATGTGGTGTTTTACCATTGCTTTTCATTGCAACCACTATCGAATTTATTACAGAACACCAACTGATTTGAGTATTCACACCATTCTGATCCAGTTTATTCGATGCTCTCAGAACTCCTACTCATTGACCACAAGACAACACTGCTCCTTCGAGAAACACCAGGTCACCATCAGATCTCATCTTCACAGGCCCAAACATCATTCGGCCACTATTGTTGGAGCTTCCTAGCAGCGGTTTCTGCAGTGTCGCTTGGTTCACGGGAGTGGTTGATGTAATGTGAAATGAAAGTGAACGATTCGTGGCCCGTAATGCATTCAACCACATGATAGATGAACTGTGAACGGAAATCAGGAAGCGGACTGATATGTATGCTTTTTTATTTGGACTGCACCCTTATATTCACCCTAAAAAGTGTCACAAGACGGTAACTGGTTACTCGACGAATGCGTATGTCAATTGATTTTATGATTGCACGGGGTGAATTGTGTCCAACACCATTTCGGAGACAACAACCTCCTTGTATCCACAATAAACTCCTTTTGAAATTCTTATTGATATGATACCTATTAGTGTATAGATTGACCATGCTCACCTGCAGTATGCATTGTGTATATGGTTCTGGCTACTGCGGTTTCTTTCATTTGGGTAAGCCCCAACAGATCGCACTGGGATCTTCGGTATACCATTCATATATGGGTAGCTTTTCCACGTGCATGGCGGGCAGTCTGATGGAATCGGCACGTTAAAGGTGAATTAAAATCACCGCTTGGCGTGTGTCTTATGACAGTTTGGGAGACTCTGTGGTACTCGATTGGCTTGATTGATGAACTTGAATATGGCAGTTACGGCAGGAGCCCGTTTGCTTCGACGCTGTATGCTGAAACAGGACTGGAGTTTTTGGCGTGTTCTTGAATGTATTTCGTCATATTCTTCATAGATTCTGCTGGCCCCCGCAAAATTCAAGCTTTTCTGCTCCATCACTATCCGTCGTATGGTGACATTATGCATCCCTGCAATTAGCAGATCGGAAAACTGCTTCCCAAAAGGATCTACATAACTGTGACGTTCTGCTTGTTGACAGAATTAATGGATTAACTCGCAAAGGGATATATTCTGTCCTCGCAATACTGAAATGAATTTCGCACGTTTAGTCCCCGGAAAGTTGACTGGCAGAACACGGTTTAATAAAAGTCCCATTGGCTACCTAGACGGTAGTTTTCCGTTTTCATCTGTGGATGCTAATTTCTTCAACGGTGAATACCTATCGCGTAGTTCGGCAGTCAGAAAAAAACTGATTGCTCTAGCTTGACTCCTATCTGAACACCCTACCAGAGTTCGAAACTTTCGACTCATGCCTCACTCTAGGATAGCTTGCTGTGGAAGTTCACATTTTCAATGGTCAATAACTTCATCCCGCCGGAAATGCCAAATTTAGTAATTGTATGTATGCAGCCCGCGGCAATAATTGAAGTAATCGTACCCGGACTGATGGAACTAGCAAATGAAAAGACAAAAATAGCTTGTACAACCTCATTAATATATTAAAGAAGATATGATAGTGTTAGACAATCAACTGGCCATTCATTATGCAACCTGACTGTATCTGAATGACCAGACTGTTCAAGTTCGGCTCCATCTGACTGACTGGATCCTGGAAAATAGGCTATATCACACCTCGCCGCTCAGCCTGGGGAAGCCTTCGAATCACCCTAACCTTCCCCCTGAAACCCAAAGAAGAGGATGAACAACTTCCTCAATGCTAAGACAGATAAGTAGATATTCCGCTCAGAGGTAATAACTAGTGTAGTGCTGAAAGTATTGGAACTTGGGTTTGCTCTTTTTTCATTCTCATAAAAGACCTAGTACGGGAGATAAGAAATGCCAAGCTGGATGGTAATGAACAAGAGCTCTGTAGCAATTCATAACTGGTCATACGTGTTGAAGAGGCTAATATGAGCATCATGCGAACACACCTAAACGCTGGTCTTCATTGTATTGGATCCAGCCCATCATTGATTTTTCGCAAATGTTAAACGCGAATAGTTGTCGACCCATGCGAATCGGGAACTTCATCGACCATGACAATTCAGTTAACTCTAAACGAGCAAAGTGGCTTTCACGCACGCACGCATGCACACACACACACACACATGTATATATTGTGGGTACTACTTACTGTCAATATGAGCGGTTGCACGTGCAGCCTCGTTGTTCGTTGTTTTAGCAGTGACGCAGACACGAATAACTATCAGAAATCACAGTTGTGATTCATTTGTGGACTCTTCAATCAAGATTGTCCATTCTCACTCCAGACGATTCAAATTAGATCCCAGTGAAGATGCAAGGTCGGATTGTACAAATCAGAAGATAAGCGGGCAGAGGAGTACCGGGTACATATACCTGATGAGCGGCAAAAACCACAAAACCGGTCATGTGCTTCTGGAGGTTATTTTATCCACAAGTTCACATACTACTTACTATCATGGCGTATATATAACGCATATGTGTGTAGCAAAATGATCTTTATTCCAAAAAAATAATTGATAACACACGGGTTTCTCTACAGCTAAATGAAAGAAGATAACCACGGGAAAAATAATTGTTTTCGGTTGAAAGTGTCAAATTTCTGCATTGCCTTTTTCCGGAACGAAATTCGAATGATCGTAATCCAACTCAGTCACCGTGACGGAAGCACCCAAACCCTCATTTGTCCAATCAGTTGGCGCGGTCCAGTTGAGTGTATCACGGAAATCGCGCAATCTGTACGAACTTCGATCAACCCTGGGCATCACGTGATACCCTAGACATAATGTGAGACCCAGTATTTGGAAGTTTCCATACCTGATACAATCAAGGCACGCGTTTCTGGCTAGTACCAGAACTAGGCTGTTCAATTCGGGTCATTATGGCAGCGCTCAGTCCCGTGTACACACCAAAATGCGTGTGTGCGCCGGTGCATCTGAGTGTCAGTGTGTTTCTGTGCGTGAGCCGGATATCGGATTAGTGAATTACTGAAACCAACTGTGCCAAAAGCAAGTAATTTCGAGACGATGGAAATCCTTACGTCCCGCTGAATATTCACCTATCTGGACGCATAAAGCATTTACCTGACCTGAATTGACTGATTTCTTCCTTCCTTCCTTTCTTATGGATCAGATCCGAAACAATCGTCCTCTCTCTCTCTCTCTCTCTCTCTCTCTCTCTCTCTCTATATATATATATATATATATATATATATATATATATATATATATTTGTGAGAGCAACTGTATCATGCTGGTCCTTGTGATGCGCACTATACCCTGGTTACTGGCCTCGAATTAGCGACGAGATGGACGAAGAACAGACTGTTTGTAGTACTTGTTTCAACCAGGAATACCAAATTGCTGAAGTAGTTCGTGTCAGGACTTATGCACGCTCAAAACTGAAAACAATCACGACGATTATGTCTATGTGCATTGCATTCGTCTGTGTATGGAGCAATGTGGCATAATTAACAGATGGTGAGCCGATCAATAACTGTGCCATCCGGATGCATCAGGATGATCTACTATCTGTTGTCGTATATATGCGATTGGTTGAGTATTGTTCTTGCTGATGAAAATGAATCTACAGTGAAAAGCTGTGCTGATTCCTCGTGCAGTTTACGGGATAAGTTGCAGCTCAGGCTTAAGGCCATGAACAGTGAGAAGCCTCAGCCAGTCAGAAACATCGTGACCAGGTGCAAAAATTTCATCTGTGATTTTTACACTTGGTCATACCTATATATACTAATAAGTTATGTAGTAAAGTTAACGTACCATTCAGCGTCCCCGGTCTTCTTGTTATGCCAACGTGTGCAGTTCTGGGTTGGAGCCATTTCAGTAGCTCGATCGGTTCACCTGTTCCCATAGGTAAACACATGCTGTGTGGGAGTAACCACATTCTTTCAAAACATTTTCGCCGATGCGATTTACTTGGCGAACATGTGGCATTTGAACGAGACCGCGGAAATGGAGATGTTGGCCCGCACAGGGAGACCTTCAGTAAATCAATTTAGTTCCCGAACCATCGTCTCTCTTGTAAATAATGCACATGACCAAGAGTGGGAAACTACTGTCACCTTCGTTTTTCCGCTTACAAAGGATATCCGTTGGAACCCGTTTAAATAGCTCGGTAATCACTTGGTCTGTCGCGTTTTGATAATCAGCATATAACCTACGTACCTTACTTTTGTGTTGCGAAATCACACACATACGCACATACATATACAGTATAAATAGCGAAAGTCTCGAGTGAAAGAGATAATAAATACCACAGGTTGGACCAGGCCTGAAGATACCACACTACATGGGAACTATCGAGCACAATACCTACATCTCAGAGTTAGACTGTGTGTTTATGTGGCGATTCCATAGACATTTCACGGGACACAACGATAAAGTTTTGCAGCGGCATTCACTGAGAAGCCCCAGCCCTTCAGAATCTCTGTGAACAGGTAAAAAGATGTCGGCTGTGACTGATTAACGCGTGATCCACTGATTTTGAGGATAGTGCTTGATTCGCGGTCAACAAGTAGCTTGTCTTTCCAAGCAGACTAACGCCATCATAGTGAGTCATGGGATGCACAAGCAGAGTCTGTCTAGTGTCAAGGTCAAGGCTTGAGACAGTGGAATCACGAGCGACAGGAGAGTGGACCAATTGAGTGGACCGATAGAAGGAGTGATGACGTAGCAGTCCCTCGGAGACACCGAACTACCCAACTCATCTGAGAGGCTTTTACCAGCCTAGAGCTGGGGTGCGTCTTGTCTATAAATAGGCATCTGTGGTTAGGTCTCCGACCGGAATGACAGCTGCTCCTCAGGAGCTCATCCAGTTCCGGCGCCGGATCTTCCACTAGCTACATGTAGTTTTACGTCTTAACCCTAATCACCATTCGTTATGGTTACGTAAAACGGCTTACAGTCAGGTCCAAGTGTACTTCAAAGTACTAACCCACATCCAGGATAGATAGGTTCGTTTCAGAAGACCTATCTGACCTATGGGGTACTCTCACCAGTCATCCATCAAGGCACGTAACTGGCGAATCAAACACTGATCAGTCTCTTTGATGGGTTAGATATTCAGGTTAGCTTCAATCACTTCAACGGACTGTTTGTTTGAGGCTTGTTTGTTTAAGCCAACATAATGCCGGCCTGTAATCTTTCATCGCCATTTCTTTCCACGCGGTTCTGGAAACTTGGCCACTTTGGCTCGTCAGGTCCGGCCGTTAGCTCGTTTGGCCTCCTATCTCCTATCTCCTATCAATTCAACAGGACAAATAATATAAATACCAGATCCATAAAAGTCTGTCATTCATCTCAATCCATTTGTGGAACGGGAATAGTATCGTGAGAAATCGCTCGGGTATCTAAAATGAAACCTGTTTCGTGGTGTTTGGCTTCAGCAAGAAACAATTAGAAGGCCTGGTCACGCACATCAGTCGGACCAACAAGTATTTTTCAATAACAGAGTACAAGGACCATTGTGTATTACGCTAATAACACGTGACTGTTAGGGAGTAAAAAAGCTTTTTGCCTAACTATAGTGGGACAGTTCAGAAAACCAAATCTGCAATAGAATTATTGTACAATTCCGCACCATTAGTCTTCTCGCAATTTCGGTTCGCGTAGTTCTGGGTTGGAGCAATTCCGATACGAACGCCCTGATGAAGTATTGCAAACAGTACCTCTAGTGTCGCGTCATGTAGCTGTCTAGTACAGAACTCTGGTGGATTTTGTGTGCGATTTATTAAATTAGTCAGTAGTTGATTGCGTAAAACACAAGTATTGGCAGTAATGGAGCGATAATGGACGTGATTGCGTCACACAGACTGAACGGAACAAGACGAAGAAAGGCGTGCAGACCCCATGATTGCATTCTCCGATCGGATTACTTCTGCTGGTGATGTCAGAAAACGTTATTTTCAATAAACAACCTATTTGCCGGGCACCTCTCCTGGATCGTAATAATTAGTGCTGTGACCATATGGAATCTACCTTGGTCAAAGCCGTTCAAAAATGGTGATGTAAGGAGCTTCCTGGAATAGTTCGAGCACCTGGTGTAGCTCTCGAGGTTCCTGTCGGACCGGACTAAGTTAGCGGCTCTTCGAGCGCTTCTCATAGACAGAGCGTGGGAGGTGCTGGGTGCTGCCCGAAGGTCTCCGGAGGAGATGAAGTGGGCCGCCGCGAAGGACGCTCTGATGGCGGGATTCGGCACGCCGGCCGAACTCCAGCAGGAGGTCCGGCGGTTCAAGGATGCCCACCTGGGGGTAGCTGCGGACACGATAGTGCGTGCGGTGGCGCTCCTTTCACTCTTGGATCGTGAGCTGTTCACGCTGGAAGAGGCATCACGAGTGGAACTGTTGGCGGGCCGATTTGTGGACAGTCCGCCGGAACCGTTGCGAGAGATGGTCTGCATCGCCCTTGTCGGCCGTAGCATAGATGTGTTCCAGGTAGCGGATGCGGCTCGTAAAATGGTCATTCTTGAAATGCCTCTGGTAAATACGGTCCGTATCGAGGATTCTAGAACGAACTGGTGGAGAAGACATACGAATTGGAAATTTTGAACCCGGACTACAGACCAACGAAGTCCGAACAGCCGGAAGAAACCTGGTGTCCGGCTGTGAAAATGTGGAATATGCTTTGTGCAAATATCCTGAACTTGAGATGGACATCGAAGAAATCACACCGGAAATATCACTGCAGTAGAGTCCATCCATTAGTGATGAAGCACAGAATCTGGGATCATCATCATCATCTTACAGGGCAAGCCCCATTTACCATTGCTTTTCTCACCACATTGCACATTGAACTGGGAAGTATGAATACACAAGATGGATAGGGAGTAGACCTATACGGGTGGGAAAAGGAAGGAATGCCCTAGTAGCCAACACACGGAATACACAGTCTAACTGTACAAACACAAATTGATCAATCATTCTGATTAGACAGAAAGTGACAACACGATTGCCATTGTTCAAGGTTCGCTGCCATATCCTTCAGTGTATCCAATCAACTGGTTGAGGGATCTTTTGAACATCAATCACAAAGAAGTGAGGCACCTACTTTTCCTAAGTTTGATGTGTGTTTTCTCATTCCTCGTTGCCAAATCATCAGTTGACCTCCATATGATTTTCTGCAATCCCTAGGAGGAACGAAGAAGAGGACACGGTATGGTAGACATGTGTTTGCCATTCGTAACACGTGTCCTAACAAACGAAGTTTACTAATCTGGATGCGCTGTGATAGAATATTCTCTGAGTTAGTACCAGATATTCGATTTCTGACCTCAGTATTGCTTACTGGGTCATTCAACCCAATCTTAGCGATAGTACACAAACATCGATGGTCGGAAACCTCAAAACGACGAACAATTTTCGCACACAGACCCCAAGTCTCACAACTATACAAGAAAATTGAACGCACTGCAGCACAATACACACGACCTTCCTGTCTCAGTGAAATATCAGGTCGGCGCCACAAGTGTTTCAGTAAGGCGTACTCTGCTCAAGCCTTGGATACAGATGTGCTCATCTCTACGACAGTGCTCCCATCCGTCTTCGCGTTGCTGCCCAATTAACTAGAGTTGTCAACAGCTGTTGGTTCCTCCCCATCGAGCATCCAGCTCGGAACCATTTATGTCCATTTTTCCAACATCATCTTACACTGTGAAGGTGCAAAGCGCATTCCGAATGGAGCTACAGCTCTAGCAAATCTATCTAGTGTATGTTGTGCATTTCCGTGCATTTGAACAAACAGACAAGGTCGTCTGCTTAATGTAGGTCAGACAGCTTTTCACTGTTTCCTAGTTTGATGCCCACATCTTGGAGATCTCATAAGGCACTCTCGATTATTTGGTCCATGACAAAGTTGGTTAGGAATGGAGACATGGAGACATGGAGACATGGGACATCCTTGTAGAACACCGCCACTTCGAATGAACCGGCTAGTTCACCGTATACCTTTACGCGGTCAGAAGTATGAGAATTCAGTTGTGTCAGTAGATTCACGAACTTCTGTGGCATACCTCTTTGGTGAAGAGCACTGAATGGCGCTGTTTGATCAACTGAATCGACGGCGTCTTTCAAATCGAGGAAAACCATTAACGTCGGTCGACGGCGCGTCTGACGAGTTTCAAGTATTCGACGAAGAGTAGAAATCTGGTCGATGCTTCCTCAACCTGAGCGGAATCCAGCCTGTTGTTCGCGGGGTTCCTCTCGGGAATTGGCTCCAGACTGCACAGTAAAATCGAGGTTAATACCTTGGTGGCTACAGTAACTGAGTATTCCCTTCTTGAAGATGGGAATAATCAACGAATCGATCCATAATAATGGAATGCGCTTCTCGTTCCAAACGTCACAAACGAGGTGATGAGTGATTTCATCAAAGGTTTTCCACTCATTCTGAAAGGAATTGGGAGAAGTTAGTCGGGACTGACCACTTTCCTACTCTATAGTAATCGAACATTTGACTCCACTTCCACTTCCGAAAGGAGCTCATATGATACCCCCCAGGGAATCGCAGTTGTTGAGGTCGGATTAACTACATTAGCAAGCAGCCAGCTCAATTTCTCCTTGAAGTATTCGGCCCAAAGGTCCAGCCTTTGCTGTTTGTCATGAATGGAATCTCCCTTTATCTAGCATATCGTTTTGCTGACCTGGTTTCGCCATCCACCGGTGTCACGAATAAGCTTGAGCAGTGCGTGACTGTTGCCTGAATTACCTGCTATTTCTACTTCTTCGGCTACCTTGACCCACTAATTTTCGCCATCACTCTCAAGACTTTTTGAACTTGCTTTTGTAGATGTCTTCGCATCTTATAAATCTCCTTACAGTTAGAGAATTTGCGTTTTTTCTGCACTAGACTCAACGACTCTTGCGAAATCCAGTGTCGTTGATGGTCATCGGATCTAGGACCACAGGCGAAACCTGCTGCCACGTGCATCACCTGTTTGATATGGGCCCAGTGCTCGTCTACATAACTGTTCGACGTAGATCCTAGCTCATGTGCTGATTTTTGTTCATAACGGGTGCGACCTTCTGGATCACGCAAACGTTGCACGGCTAATCGGGTTTGCGGTTTGCGACGATGACCATGGAGCTGGAGCGATAATCGCATTAAAACTAATGCCTGGCCCGATTCACCGCACATGGACCAGTAAGATCTACAGTTCTGATCAGAACTGAGCCACCGGTAGCTTAAGACGAAACGATCAATCTGGCTTAGAGTACTTGTACAGTTAGAGGGCCATGTGGCCATGCGTAATGAACTGGGTCGGAAGTTTGTACTAGAAAGGAATAACTGATTGTCTGTACAGAACTGGTGAGGCCTATCCCCGTTATCTGTGCGCTGAGCAGGTAGAGCACAACGGCCACCTGAACAAGCTTCTGACGCACTACGTTTGCCAACTTGCGCACTAAAATCACCTGTTAGCACTACGGTATCAGAACCCTAGTAGCTGCGAGCAGGGGTGGCGAGTTCACCATAGAACTCATCTTTCTGCGTGTCAGAGCTGAAGTCTGTTGGGGCGTATGCCAAGACCACAAACAAACAGCGAGTAACACAGCTATCTTTTCGAAATCCGACTGACCCCTTGAGTCTTACAACAAATAAACCACCATTAACCCGCATCCAGTCTAAAAGGGCAACCTCAGCCTAGTCAGTCAAGTCTCTTCCTACACCACATTGACCTACAGCTCGAGCTGCTTCGTCTCCCGAAATACCTCGATGGGATACCAGGAGCAGTTAGTTGAATCACACTGCTAGAATCCTTGATACGCGTTTCATTTACGCAGCAGATTTCAGCCTTCAGAGAGTCTATTGTGAACGCTAGACACGTCTGCTGACCGGCCTACATGAGAGTACGCACGTTAAAATAACCGAGATTCAGAGGCTGCTGAGGCTTGAGAAAGTGTGAACTGCAATATAGAGGATTATTCACATTACTTGACAATGAACCGTTGTGAGTATAGGGCGTGTTGTCAGTGGGAGCATTATGGGTGGATAGAGGGGTCAAAGCGAGGTGGTTGGGGACAGAAAACATAGGTTGAATAAAAGAGAGGGAACTCTGAGCAGTAGCCTGCTTATCACCAGCCACCCCGCCCGATGCAATGGGCAACGCAGTCCTGATTATCCTGTGCGAAGACCGATGCAGTATGGAATTCTTTCTATTCGTGCAGTTCATGGGACATGTGAGATGTTGGACGGATACAGTTAGGGTTTCCAGTCGCAAAGCAGGAGAACGATTAGGGTTCTCAATCAAAGCTTTTAGTTATAACGAGAACGTATCCTCAAGGCAGCGGGAGGGCTTAGTGGAAGCCCATTTGCTTGGATCAATTATTCTTCCACTGATTCTACCGACTGAGTTGCCAGCTCAAATAGACTTTCATACATGGAGGACCAGGAGAGTGGACTTTGTCTGGCCTCTACCCATTGACCTGTCAGGCATGATTACATCTCCCGCCTGAAGAAACCATCCTGTATAGCCCTTTTGGTCATAGAGGCAAGCTAGCCATCACACCACGTCAAGGTGCAGTCTAGTCGTGATGGGGCGTGGGAAAACAAAACCAAACCTTTGGAAATGTGTAAAACTGTCACCTTGATTGTCTTGGATGTCAAAAGACGATGGTGGAATCAAAGACACATCATATGACGCGGTCGCCATTAGGGCGATGGACGGCGGGTCAAGTCCGACACAAGCTGGAACTAACTAGCCTTGCCTGGTTGAAACAGATGACATGGAACCACTGCCTGAAAGATTGCCAGACGATGAGGTTTAACCATGCACAATTCAGTTGAAAACTGCTGGAAGTCATGTCTAGGGGTGACGGTAGAAGGACACAGAGCGTAGTTCTCGGTGGCTTTGAAGTGATCGAGCATGCTTTACTGAGGACGGGCGACAACCGTCGAGAGATCCTGTATGCACTTTGCTCAACAATAGATCTCCGCTACTATCATCTCGAAACGTAGCTCGTGTCGGTGTTTATTGTGGATCGGAAGAAGGATGCTACCGGGGTAACTGTGGGATTGGTGGCAACACCGCCACGAACCGGCATTGGAGGGACGAGCCTCGGAGTGAAGGAAGACTGAACGGAACCAGATGAAGAAAGGCATGCAAACCCTCTGATTGCATCTTCCAATCGGATTACGACTGTCTCCAAGTGGACTAGACCACTGATAAGCAAATAAGAAATGTTTCAGTTAATTGATTTTGGTGACGTCTGAAGAATCACTGTCCAGCAAACAATCTATTTACTAGGGGTTTTTGGGCTACAACTGAACTACTATACCTACTTGCTGATGCATTTGAGATCGGGTACGGATTGCGCTGTCCCATCTTAGGTGCAGCATACGAGAGGAAGTGAAGAGAAGGAACAAGACGGAGTTCCTCTTGACGGCTGGAGATCGTTCATTGTACTCGCTGATGAAAAACCTTGCCTATCCGAGGCACCTGCTTTAGTCCCGTTCGAAGAGTTGAAGAGCACTCACCTAGAACACTTTGTTCCGGTTAACTTCCAGATGACAGAGAGTGTAAAATTCCATTCGCTGCTCGGTTGGCCCAGTGAGGAGTTTCGTGAAAGTATCCTTGTACTAGAGATGCCAGCAACGTGATGCAGTTTTGAGAATCACTTGGGGGCCCAACTGCGTGATCGTTCAGTTGCTGAAGTGAATCTTCCGGAGCTGAAGAAGAAGCTACTGCTAAAACCATAATTGACGTCCTCCTGAGAAGCGGGTAATATATGAACAATCCGATGACTTCTCCGAAGCGACCGACGAACATTCGGGGATGCATTACCAACACGTTTGTTCCTGTACGACAAAGAGTTTACGTAGATGGCGTCAACCGAAGCCAACGTACAACATGACTCTTAATCAAAAAAACCCATCGCAGCTGAATCGTCACTTTTCATGTGTTGGACTCCATTTCTGCTAAGCCCGACTTTTCCTTAATGCAGTATGTCATTCCTGTGTGAAGGCTGGTCATGTCCGCAAGGTGTATCGCCATCCAAATGCAATATAGTGAACAGACCCCTGATGATTTGAAAAATGATGGCAATCGGCTATACTTACTAAGGATTTATGTTCAATTCCAATACGACTTGAGACGTCAATTCATTGTGGATACTGGTAGCAGCTAATGCACCACTCTCAAACCAGAGTTCCATTTGATCCAGCCCAGTGAGCCGATAAAACCCACTAAAGTGCTTATCCACGATGCTACTGGTCGTCACCTTTCACTACTGGGCTAAACCACACTGATGATTTCGTTGAAAAACGAGTCTGTTTCAATACGATTCCTGATTGCACTAGACAATCTGTCGATCCAGGGTTTGAAATCCCTGTGAGTATTGAACAAATTAGTATATTTCCGGACAACTTCCGAGACATCTTTGGACTAGCTTATTCTCCAGCGGTCTATAAATGTGTGAGAAAATGTGTACTTTCACGATACTTGAACTGATAGAAAGTAGCTAAGTCACTTCAAACCAGAACTACACAAATCGAAATAAAGAGAAAGCCGTGGCTGCGGAACTGTACGATTATTTTACTGCGTAACTGATATAAGTGTACATTACATTAAATGGAATAATTAGTAGATCACATATCGACCAATTACAGCAAGCTGTTTTGTACCTGTTCATATCAATCCTGGTTGGCTAGCAGTCCTCAGCCTATGCGGCCACGAATTTGCACCGGGTCGTGTCTCACTTAACGTCTGCTGAATCGTCACAAGAGACCAGTTCATTGGCAATTTACTACAGTAATAATTGTTGGAAATAATAACTATTAAATCAACTCGTGTGGACGAAATGGTTGATACAGTATCTTAGTGGATCAACTCAGGGTTTGGGAAAAACTGTATGGCTGAGAGCACATGACACACAAGGATGGTAGTTTTTTAGCAATAAAATTTCGATGATCCAAGTTGAACAACAAATTATGTATCTTCCTATCATTATCTTCGTCGAATAAATTTCTCCTTAATAGTGACTGTCGTAGTTATTCCTTATGAGAAAATATATATTATGCACCACCACCATGTGTAGAATACGTTTTCCATGAGAGGAAGACTCGCCTACACGAAGTACTTTTTGACCCGTTTGACGCAACTGAGGATGTTTCAAACCAGACACTGAAACAAAAAATGGAATAAATAGTGCATACTGACATGAACGAGCTGGTTCCTTCTGTGACCAATGCTGTCACGTCCCTTGGTTCTTCAGTGTGCTCCAACTGCTGTCAACATTGTTGAGAAGGGTGGCATCCTCGACCGCAGCAGAATATCCACTTTCCGTGAAAACATCTTAACGCCTTGTGTGAGGAGGAGTGTTCACATAGACGAGCGTAATCCCCCCCCCTGAAACCGTCTGTCTGAGGTGATTATGATCTGACCGCAACCAATTCTTGCAATATGCCGGTGGGTATGCTCCATGCCCAGCTGTGCAGGCTACCTTTCCGTTCTCCGTCATGACACATCACATTAAGCTGAGCTGTTTTTCATTCTCGGGGGTCATGGTTCATTTACATGTACACTATGGGACAAGGTTCATGTTGATTGTTCTTGTAGCTGAAAAGGCTAAACGCAGTGGAACTATTGGGTTTGACTGAAGCCCGTGCTTACCTGAAAGTCATAATTAAGACCATAATTACCTCCGTTATGTGGAGTGCGCAATCCTCAACCGGTTCCCCTGAGCATGGTGACATTGTGGTGTAACGGCAGTGATGGTGTTGGAATGATTCAAATCGAAAATTGGACTGAGATCTGAGAGGTACAGTCGACAGGCTCATGTGAGACTGGGACACGATTCCGATGAGTGAGGGGAACCTCGAAATAGTGTGTGTGTGTGTGTGTGTGTGTGTGTGTGCGTGTGGCAATGTTGCCTGCATGCCGTTTTTGAGAATGGATACACTGGTACAACGGCGCGATTGCGAAAAGTACACCGTGGAATTGGCCTTCAAGCTGAAGACCCAGGATACAAGTACGTGTGGGAGTCACAGACGCTATTCTGATACCACAAGCTGAAGCACACTGTGCATGTTTTGTAATAATTTATCTTTAAGGTATGTTCATTCGAAAGTTAAAAAATGTCACGGAAACACGAAGTACTTTGCAACAGGGCGGAGTGCCAAGTGCACAAGAGTTACAGTCAAAATCGCACCATGCCATTTCCCAAGGTAAAGAGATTTATCTATTTCCACATCTGTATCATGTCCATGAACCAAATGCTGACGTTATTCGGAAACCAGCGTCACAATTCAGTCTATCGGATGGTCGAAACACCTCAGTTAGTTCGAAGGTATCTAGCACAACACGTCCTCATTTACTTCGATTGGAAACGGTAGCCTGGTTGTCGCCCAAATCACACGGCCCCACCGATCCATCGGATCGATTTCCGTCTGCCAGTGGGAGATGACGCACGACTGAGGTCCATGCCATTTGAACCCAGAAAGATCGTGAGAAGACAGGTGGTCACAACGATCAATTGTCGGCTATAGAGAGGCATGCGACCAGTTGACCATTGAGGTATACCATGGGAAAGTAACAACTAACCGCTGCGATCGGGTCTCAAAATAAACTGGTAAGTGATAACTTGAATCTATTAGATAGTGTCAACTCAATATTAAAATGGTATGGTCAGCTGTGTTGCTCTAACAGACCCTCTCGTGGGAAGAAACCGATGGAATGTCACCACATGTTGCTCGTGGACGGTTCTGATGTCTTTGGGATAACCGTAAGAATTGTATCTACCTGGTCAGTCGTACGTAATGGAATAGCTCGCATCCGGACTATGCATACAAGGAACTGACAGGGATAGATATGAATAGCGGGAATGTACTGTGTCGGATTTGGTTGGTCCAAACTTGTTTTTCACAAAAAGGTATGCACTTATTGGCAGATAACTTACTGATCAGTCACAAAACGAGTCCGCTGTAGCTACACGATCTGACTCTCAAAGTCCGAATTCACCTGATTAGTTGGATACTGGAGATGAAACTATAGCGTACGGGACAGTGTCCTGTCTACTAGAAGATTCTTCGTTTATTTCATAAACAGTCAACACTGTGGTTGCAAACTGTCGTCTTGACTACGGCACCGACCCACACAGGCTTGTGTTCCTCGACTACATCAGAAAAAACCGTCTTATCGTTCGATCTGCACAACTTATTGAACGTGAATCAACAAAAAAGAATTATGCAATCATGGATAAATTTGGAACAGAAGATTCACCTGTTGGTTTTAGACTACGTGTTGATAGCCGAATAAATCAACGAAATCACCATCAACAATATTTTTCAAACCGCGTCAAATGTTCAACAGCTTCGCCTTCGTCGAGAGATAGCTTCATGTATATTTCCTTCTTCATATTGTATCTCTTGAAAAAATCGCTTTTCGTAGACGTTTTCTAGAGTTACGCACATCACAATCTCTCTCTCTCTCTCTCTCTCTCTCTCTCTCTCTCTCTCTCTCTCTCTCTCTCTCTCTCTTAGATGATCCAGGGCTTTTTGGTTGACGCATTAAGAAATGGTTCATCAACCACTGAATAGCTTGTGCGTAGCTTTTTGCAGTACCTTAATTAGTTATGATGTTTGCAAGGTTATAGAACGACTCATAACCCATCAGGTTCATGAACGCAGACTACTGAAACCTCGACAGTGCGGGTTTTGCACATCCCGTTCCTGTCTGTTCAATCTCTTGGCACGAGAGCGTTGAAATGAGGAGAAAATTGAAGGACCTCACACGGACAAGGTTATAACAGATTTCTGCAAAGCATCTGACAGAGTCCCGCATGGCCGATTTTACCGGATTATTGGGACTGCTATTGGAACTGGCTGATCCTTTGCTCAGACGGGTTGAGAAATTTCTTAAAGGACACCAATTCTCAGTGAAAGTTACCAGGACCTTGTTCACCTGGCGAATCATCTATAGTGGTGCCCAGGGATCAGTGTTTAGCCTCTTGCCGTTCTCAGCCTAAATCAACGATCTCCATGCCTATTGTATGCAAATGATCTGAAATTGTGGAATATGGCTTGCTCTAATGCGGACAGGTATTTGCCACAGTATTATCTTGAAGAATTAATGGGTTGGCTTTTTTAAAGGGTTCTTCCAGCTAAGCTGGTGAAGTATGTCCATATCCGCACAATTCGTTCTCTTTCCCAGTAGAATAAAACCTGTCCGGGATCTCACTTTGTATAAAGCAAGGTGGATGTGGTCTTGGATTTATGGTATCAATCTGTTCAAAAGCAAAAGAACACAAGAACAAAATGTGCACCTCAGCCTAGCACACCCTGGGCGAGATTCGAAGTTTACTCTAGAAACTTTCTTACGATGTCCCCAAACTTCTGGCTCGTTAGCCTGTTGGGACCTTATATGGTTTGCACTCCTTATCTCAAGGTCTCGTTGCCGGCTAACCCCAATAATGCAGTGGATCTTCGAGACCATGGGACATATCCATCCCTTCCGCTGTGCTCATGCTCAGGTGTATAATGATTGAAAAACGGCTATATATCTCTCTTATACGTGCTAGCTGGAGTAAGATGTGACGGCTGCATATCTATGTACGGTTGCCGAATCAGCCAAGCTTAAAAGCGTGTGCAGATCCACTTTTAATGTTATCGATGAAATACTTGGGACCGGCTGTGTTCTACTCATTCTTCTAGGAAGTCTGGGATCGGAACTGCAAGTGGATTTTCCTCAACGGAAACATTGACTCGCGTGAGGACACTCGAAGACTCTTCTGAAGATGCAGTCCATTGGTCTGACACGGGTATTTCGATGGCCCCGGAAGATGACGAACCTCTGGAACTCGCTATCGGCGGAAAAGTTAAGACAGGTGGAGGATAAAATATTCAAGAAGAAATTATAAACTGCGTTGAAAGGTGATGGCTTGGTAATCAAGCTTCATTTTATGTTATGATGAGTTGTTTTCAATAGGATTTACACGGGAAGATTCCTTCTGCCTGTCTTCCAAAGACTAATTTCTGTTACTTATAAAAAACAAAGAAATGCTTTTCGTATATATCTTGTTTTACTTGTAAGACAAGTGCTAAAAAGGCCGTTAAAGTTCAAATAATTTATCTTGCGACGTTTTTTAATCCTTCTTTAATTGAAACAGACAGCTAATTGGATTTATCATCGTTTGACCACCGAAAGGGGTCGTGGCTACAGATTTAAACACGACCAGTGCGGTCCACGCCACGAGCCTGTATCGACTGCGCTTAGACAAGCGTCAGAGTGCTTCCTGTGGTCTGTCCTTGAGGCTTTGGTTCACGCTGTATTTACACTTCCGTAATGCTAAGATTCAAGTAAATGCCAGTCAAAGTTATAGTAGTATGTGATGAACCCGCGCTTATGGCACCTAAGGCGTGCAAAGTCAAAGTAATCCGAATGCAGACATCTAATGGCTCTAGTGAAAAATGTTTCTACCCCAAAAAAGTGTTTTCACAGTACCAAGATGGGCATTGCTGATTCAAGGACAATATGGATTTCCACAATGCTCTCAATTTAGTTTCACACTGCCACACGTATGCTGGTAGCAGTATATTGGATACCATTCCAACCTATACCGTTCGGACCAGACCGCACACTAGGATGTTAGGTCAGGGGTTTCGTCAGTTCTAGTACATCCATTTTCACTGTGAAACAACTCAGTTGGCCATGTGCGTGTGTGTTTTGAAATTACGGTTTTTGGAGTCCCATATCAGAATACTCGGTAGCGAACAAGCTCGTTTTCGGCGTTTCACAACTGATTTAATACAGCACACTTCAAGGGGATTGGAGTTAGGATAATGGAAAGCAAAGCATAAATCGATAATCGCAGTGACAACAATGGATAGTTGCGTGTCCACGCAATTACGGCGTTATCAGTGTCACGAGAGATATTGCGTTGATAACTGTCTTTTGCTTGGGGTTTGTGATTACGTTACATTTTGCGCCGATGTCCAGGGTAGATTCGGAGAGTGTACGTGTTATTTCTGGGTCCTTGGTAGGGTTGATCAAGAGGGTCTCGATCGTCTCGACCGTGGCTAAGATTCGACTCCTGACTTTTTTTGTTATTTGGGTGATTCAAATAGTACCAGTCACCGACCCCGACGGGATTCAAACTCACGTAGGGCTGCTACCCTCGCTTTAATACTGCGAGCGCTCTACCAGCTGAGCTACGATGCCACACCGGAGTGTTCATTTGTCAGTGTAAACGAGACGGAAAACCTCACTGATTTACTGATCGAACAGCCCGATTCTACGAAATGGAAAGCGATTGAGGTTTTTTGTTGTTGTGCCTAATCATTTAAAAGAAGACTGTTTATTTATCTATCCTATTTAGAGGAAACTATATAACGTATATGGCAGACAGACTACTTCGCCCCGCAGTAAGAACTAGTTCGCTGTTGAACTCCGTGTTTTGTTCACCTCTCGACCATTTCTGCTTTTACAAAAGAAAGACAGACCATCCATGGGTTATACTCCTCACTGTGAGCACAAATTCACTTGCACCTGTGGGGCAAGTTCCATAGGTCGAAACACAATATGACTGTCTAAACGTAATAAGGAGCATCATCCGAATTGGTTAAACATAGGACTGTTGGTAACACAAAATACAGAAAACCACATTCATAATGGCTGCATCTACAAGCCCTTACATTCCGACAGCCGAAGTGTTGTCTAGTTGTCCCTTAAAGATATACCATATACATGAAACGCGACAACGCTAAAGACCGATTGAAATTCGGATGCATTTGTACTATTGTGATCGCTCTGCAGCTCTCGTTTCCATTTGTTACCCTCGAAGTCAGTCTGTGGCCGCAATGTGGTTTTGCTTGCTTGAAACTGGAAAGCCAACGGAAGGGCCAGTCGCCGCCTAGCAATCTTGCTATCGATTGCCTCTCAGTCATCTACTTCGGTGCTGCATGGACCCCTAGGTTGAGTCCAGTTTAGTCGAATGGCGAACGAGATCCTTGGAAGTAACCTGCCACCATACTTCAACACTCTGCCTTACAGCCCGCACTTGGATACGCAAAAGCTAGAGGTGGGTACTCGAAAAAAGCCGAGTAAAGCTGGGAACGCCTCTTGTACCAAACCCTCACGGAAACTCATTATTGTCTTCTACACGCTCTGGTATCCACGCTACGGCCTCCTCGGGAAGCGATGTGCCCCAGTGACTAGGGTGTCAAGAATGGGAACTGGACCCCTCTACTTCCGAAGGACCCTCTATATTGGATGCTGGAATATGAGAACTCTCTCGGACTTTGAAAGTCAGGCAGTGACTGTGCTACCCGACTACGAAGTGGATATCGCCCGCCTATCAGAAGTAAGACTAGTCGGTATCGGCTCTCGTTACGTCAAATTTCTCGTGGCAGATAGCCATAACTGGTTTTACCACAACGGCTCAGCAACTCCACATCAGCAAGGAGTAGCAGTAGATTAAAGTCACTACACCCACTCAGCTCTGCACTCTTGGGAACTGATATCATCAAGAATCACAGTGACCTGTTTCAAACACCAATCCGTCAACCTTACCGTTGTTGCAATCTACGCCCCAACCCTCTCATCCGACATTAGTGTGAAAGACGAGTTCTATGGTGGTTTTCAAACGATGGTGAATCATGTTCCCTAAAGGGATATGCTTATCATAGCGGGTGATTGCAACACCCGGACAGGTGCGCAAGTTACCTCAACACATCACATTCTCGAGAAATTCGGCCTGAGCCAGCTCTGGGAAAATGGTGGTAGGCTAATCAGTTTCTCCGATTTTAAACGAGCCAACTCACAGTTCTAGCACCCTACACGGTATTCTAATGACTGCAGGAGAGCTCATCAAATCGATTACAAGACAATCCGGTTACCGCGGATTTCATCAACGGAAGAATGCGGATGGTATCGCGGAGCTGAGGCAGGCAACAAGGGAGGATAAGTTCACGAGACGGTACGAACGAAGCCTTCGACTAATAACCCGAATAAAGACAGCTCCCTCGAAAGGGCCTCACTGTGGGAGAAAACAGAAGATCTTATGAGAGAGAGAGAGCTGCCGTTGCCAAAGAACGCATTCATCTCACTCCACATGACAGACACGGTCGATCTGCTGTGGGCCAAATTGAAAGTAACAACACTTCAAGACGTAAACAGTGAAGTGGGAACCAAGAAGTTTGGTTATAAAAACTGGATATCCAAGGATACCGTCCTTCTCTTTCACTTGGATGAAGATTCCCGTTTGTCCGACCGATAGAAATATCAACAAATCATACGCTAGGCAGCCAGATCCGCAAAGAAAGATCGACGCAGTGGCTGGCACCAATTCGCGAGTAAGATGGAAACTGCAGCCAGTGCTTGTCACTTCCTAGGCCTCTTTCGTCTCATACGACCAGCTTCGGGTAAAGGTCAGTTCAGTCTGTCATGCGCGATTCTGCCGATGGACCCATCCATGATTTGAATGTGAGATAGTTAGATAAGCACGAAATTCCAGCCAGCTCCTTCTTCGGCCACCATATTAGACCTGTAGATATCGATTAAACCGCAGCTTCCGCGTTTATTAACAACTGTAATCCTTGGTCATTAAAGCTAATAGAATCGACCGTTTAAAATCCGGCAAGTCCCTCGTAGAAGAACGAATCCCGGAGAAAATCTGCAAAGGCTCACTTTCATGCGGTCACCGAGCTGCTTCGTACCTCATTCAGTTTGATCTGAGAAGTCGGAAAATGTCCATCCAATTGGAATACATGCGTTCGGCTTCCATCTCCCAAAAAGTGACAGAACGGTATGGGGAAATCACCGCGGAATCGGGCTGTTAGAAGTAGTTGCAAAAGCATACTGTCACCTCGAGTTTAAGCGCTTCGCTGCTTCCGGGAATGCAAGTAATCGGCCCAACCAGAGAGGCTTCCGACCAGATAGTGGATGTATCGACCAAATGTTTATCCTCCAGAGGATTCTAAAACACCGACACAAATTCCAATTCCCCACCGTCGCCTGCTTCATAGACATCCACCCCAATTTTGACTCAATACATGTTGAGTTATAGATGGCTTCCCATTCAAAATGGTCAGTCTGATAAAGTCGTGTGATGCCGAAAAAGAGCACATGTTCCAGTTTACGGTGAAAAGTCTTCTCCATTCGAATTGAAGTCTGGAGTACAACAAGAGCACCCGTTATCTCCAGTGCTAATCTACTTCGCTGTAGATTGGGTAATCAAACGTACAATGGACGGTTATCACGGCGTCCAAGTTTCCTCAGACTGCAGTATTACGGACCTTTAGTTTACAGATGACGTAGTGGTACTCAGGGAGATCCTGACCACCTTGCAAACGGCCCTTCAGTGGGTTCATAAATGTGCTTCGGAAATTGGTCTTTAAATCAATATCACCAAAACCAAAATATTTGTAATATCCATTAGTCTTGCAAACCGAGTCTTACAACTGAATGGCCAAACGGTAGAAATTCTCTCAGATTCTAAGTATTTTGGCTCCATCATCCTGCCAAAACGACAAGCTACAGATGATGTCAAACAGCGTACTGAAGCAGCCCGAACGGCATTTCTACAGCTCTGAAACTCCCTCTGGTGACGGAACGAGATTAGTCTTCAGATCAAACTGTAATAGTCGTATTGAACTGAGTTGATGGTCCGTGTTGAAATTGCCCCACTCACAACTACGCGAACGGAATTAGCAAGAAGACCAAGGCCGCGAAATAGCAGGTTAATTGTATTGCAGATTGGGTTTGTATAAATATATTCAATTAGTGAATATAATTGGTAGACACAAAGATGACCAATCACAGAGAGCTTTCGTCGGAGTTGTCCGCGGCGATCCTCATTGGTTGAGGCTCGTCCGTGTACGTGGCTACGAAGCTGTACCTGGCCGTATCACATGGGACAGCTGCTGAATCGCCACGCAAACTCAGGGTGTTTAATGCACCAGCCCGCCCAGTCCCACTGTATGGTTGTAAAGCCTGACCATTAGGAGCCGGCAACATCGTGAGACTATAAGTATTCGATCACTTGTGTTCAAGATCTTTTTTAAAAGATAGCGTGACGGAATCTCGAATAAAAACATTAGAAATCGCCTGTCTTTTAATGTACATACAACTCCGTCGACTGCAGTGGTATGGGTACGTAAAAGTGTGCATTCTCGGTTTAACAAGCTTCCGGACCTAACCTACCTGTTTATGGCTCGTATCTTTCGGAATAAGTGTGTGGTATGCTTTCAGGAAACTTGGCTAATTGCTGACGCGGATAATTCTGTGGTTGAAATGGAAAATGATTCATGCTCCGGTCACCATAGGTAGACTTCACGAAGAAAGGAGGCGGTGGCTTTGCTATGTATATCAATTGCTATTGGTGTAGCAAGTCTATTGTCATTTTTTCTACTACTCCAATGGGACTGACTGTGTATTGGTCTCATGTCGTCGTAAATCTTCTCGTTCTGACCACGCTATTATCACAAATGTTTACGTAGCACCACAAAGCCCACGGGGCCTAGTTAACTCCTATGACTCATTCCTACCTGCCCTTGTACCGTCGATAGATACTAATTTTCATACCATTGTAGGAGACTTTAATCAGGCATCTACGTATCCACTTTTATCTTTTATTCTCAGCAATATTCGTCTCACTCCGACTCGTTGTGACTCACAATTGGGTTGTATCCTAACTATTCATCAAGATTTTTTTTCCGTCAGACTTAGTGCATACCTTAGTACCAGTGTTCACAGCACATTACATCTTCATCCAAAAATGTACTCGAAAAATGGTCACTTATTCTACACGTAGACTAAGCAGATTCCTTTTTCTCACTGGAACTTATCTGAGGAAAACCTTTCGGTGTTTAACCGTTCCTTGTTTCTCGCCACAACACAGCTTTAGCTATCTTCTATCGGTATATTTAACCATCGGAATCATATGCCATATCTTCGGCTTTTGCTGTCTCATAGAATTTTTTTAGTTCCCTCTAGGGAGAGTAATCTCACCATACCTCAAAAGGTTACGCAGGAAAAACTAGTTGGCCTACAAAAGGCGGGACCCACCTGAGGCCAGTAGACTATCAACGTTGATAAAAAATGAAATCAAACGTCTGAACTTTCTATTCTCTCAACAGTTTCTGCTCTCCAGGAGCATCGGAGACAGATGTCAGGGGATCAAACTACTCCGGGGCCAGCAGAGAAGTCTCACATCGGACGACATAGACGCTCACCATCTGAATTCTCAGTTCATTCGTTACTCGAATCACCCACGCCCAGTGTTCCATCGGGTAAACAAACCGAAAATTGATAAATTCTCCAGTGAGGAGGTATTCCAGCTTCTCACGTCCACCAAATTAACCAAACCTTCTGGATCGGAACTTCTACCCTCGGCAGTAATCAGACACGTGGTTGGACCACTGTCTGAGCTAATGATCACTCTTATTGTTAAATCTGTTCAGGCGTCTAATCAAATTTAATGTGAGCTGCCCTTGATTTATTTCTGTCTTGCCCACAGTGCCTGTGGACTACGTGTTCTGGTGTATGGGCGACCCTCTCCGCCATTGTTTATCTGACATTTTTAGCAGCATACCTCCAGTCTTACAGTATGGCTTATTATCAGGGCCTTGTGACTAGGCCACGTTTATTCCCTCGCCAGTCGGAATTTTAGTGCACGTGGACATTCGTTTCGACTCCCGATAATTGACGTCTACACATTACGTGGTTCATCCTGACCTAGAACCGCTTGGTCGTTCGCCTGATCCGACACACACACACACAGTTCTTCGTTTGACTCAGCTCATTTCATGTGCATTCTGATTCATCCATCGGATTGGTTCCCCTTTTTTGAGCCATTTGTTATACATGCGTACACTCACGCACACACACACACACACACACACACACACACACACACACAGTTCGTTTGTCGGACTACGAATACCACTCCCGGTCCCATTCGTTTTGTGAGCGGCCCGAATTCTTTCGTCTGATTGGCTCTCTTCTTGAGCGGTGTGCCACTGTCGTCTCTGTCCTATGCACACACATCACGTGCTAACCTCAAGCACATTCTGTTTCTTGACTGCCGGTGACCGGGTTCCCCGTCATTTTTGACACAGCCATCCACTATTTAGTATACTCGGACACAGCTGGAAACTGTTTTGTACACTTTGGACACAACCGAATGCTGTCTTAAATCTCTTTTTGTATGTAATGATTGTCTTGTTAATTATTCACTAGGACGCACGATCACATCGATCGTGCCTTGACGGTGTATACAATTACACCCGGACACCTCACAATTCGAGGTTTGTATATTTTGCATTTTATCGTGATTCATTTAATAGTACCGTATCATCAGACAATCTCGTTCTCTGCCGCCGACGGTTTGGGATTTTACGCGTCACTCGATTGGTCCCACTAGATTTCACGAGTGAAATCTATACCTATCAATTACTCACTTGAATCGCACTGCATTCCTGACTGCTTGCGTCTAGTCACAATCATTCACATATCAGAAGGGTTGAGTAACTAAACAGGGAACCAAAAATTTCCGCCCAGTTGCGCTTTCCTTGTCAGCGTTGAAGCCTGTTGAACGCGCGGCACTTCACCGAAAACAAAACACAGTCAGAAGTACCACTGACGAATACCAAACTGCGAATAAACCCTGGTGTCGCACAACTGATGCACTAGAGTGCACAGTCTATGACATTGCAAAATCCGCAAATGGTTCGCTCGAATCAGTAATGTGCCTTTTTTGTTTACACAACAGCGTTCGACGGTGTACCACTATCCTTGCTTCTCGAAAAATTGGAATATTTTGCTTGGCACACACCTACTTTACTGGCTGAAAGACTACTATTCAGATAGAACTCAGGGAACCAAAATTGAGAAAAGTTCCCAGACAGCTCTTAAGCAGTGTCCGTGTTCGCCAAGGAGCTTTTCTTTCTCCATGCCCATCCAATACCTAAATTAGTGACTTAACTGCCAAACCCGCCTAGTCAGGTATGCTGATGACGTGGTTTTGGCTCGATCTATCTCTCAGCAGTCCAATTTAGGTGAGTTTTATGAAAATATCGCACATCCAAAACTTTTCTGAACAGTCTGGTCTTCTGTTAAACGATACCAGATGTCAAGACTTCATTTTTGCCACTTCACTGTCATGTTTTTATAAAAGACAGCACCACTACTAGCTATACTCCTCCTGCACGTGTGGACCAAGTGAAATGCCTCGATGTAACTTTACAACACAACTTGCATTGGTCTTTACATATAGAAATTACTGTCGGGAAATTGCGTCGATCATCCTTTCAAATTTGTAAATTTTGACAGTTCTGTGCTCCACAACCCAACGTTTCATCCTTCATACACTAGTGTGTATTTCCCATTACTCAATGTTATTCTCCCATAATTTTTCCTGGTTTGTTGAAAAAGGACTACATCACACTTTGTAGAGGTCTGCGAATCGTTAGCCCTGTTTCTGGTATAGCCTTGAAAGGTCCCATATCGGACTGATGCGATAAGCACATAATACCGTCTATTTCATTTACAGAGAAGATCATTGCGGACTGCTCACATTCGCTGCATTGTGATCTTTCTCTGAGCCAGTGACATCTACTGACCCGTTCCATGCTTCAACTGCTTCCTTCCAAATTGTCGCTGTACAGAACTTCCATAGTTCCCTTCTTGTATGTATTTTAACAAACAAAGATGAAGTTTTATCTGAACTGTTAACCCGTTTTGGCGTGTAAAATTTTTCCTTATTTTCTCGACAGCTGAAAAGCATCGTAGAAACGTACTCAAGCCAGGGTAATAATAACTCACTCCGTAAACTTGACCAAACCCTAACCGTTCCATGACCGAACCGACGTCGATGACGATGAGGGCAATTAAAATACTGGCCGCATACCGCTTCGAAGAATATAAACCAGCTTGGCCTTCGTATGGTGTACGGCACCCATCAATGGAAATTGAACTGGATTGACATCTGTAAGGAACTTGCTGACAACCTCCCAGCATGGACAGCCGAGATCAGAGACATTCATGAAGCCGGCTTATGCTCTCCAAGGTGTAAGCCGAAGTGAAGTAAGCGAGTAAGTGCCCAGTTCGGTCACGGGATAACTACTGAGGCTTCTAGGTCTGGTCACCATAAGTTCGGGTTCAAGTATTTGTGGCCGCACATTATGGTGCGATGAGCGGACGTATGCTTGATGAGGACACCTATGAGAAATACGTTAGGGTGGTTGATGCGCTGGTCTTCGAACCAGGACATTTCAAACAGTAATTCGAGTGGTATTTCCGAACAACTTTGACTTAATTCCAAATAATTTTGACCCACTGGCGAATAATTTTCATCTATTTCTGAGTAATTTTGACACAATTCTGAAACGAGGTGAGAAATGGTATGGTCATCATACGCCCGTTTATTCATGAAAACCGTTCCCCAATAAATCAAATCCAATCGACAGCAGGATGTGCCGATTTCGAGCGGCTGCATGGCTAACCCGTTTACGCAGCGCAAAAGCGAAGACAGTGGACAACGCCAACGCACGCACACCCCAGCGCCGCGGGCAGATGAGCAACCGCTTTTTCAACCACGCTTAAGGTCAGCGGATGACACTATCCACTGCCGACCGCTGATTGGCTAATCTACTTGCCTGACCAATCAAAATTGACCAGGTCAAATTAGGCTTTCCTTACTAATCATCACACCTCCCCATGGTCGACATACAAACACACCTACAGACACAGTCACATGCACACAATTGCATCCTACAGCTTGGATTCAGATCACGCCTTTTCTGATTGTAGGACAGACAGGCAGCCCGCGACACTATCATCTGTCAGCCAGTCAAACGGCTAACAACCAACCAGCCAGTGAGGCAGCTAGAGCACTTACATGCGTATTGTGAGGGCTACAGCATACTTGTATGTGCATGGGTGTATTACGTTTAAAGCTCTAGCGAATCCAGGTTGTCGTACACGCTTCGTTTGGGTGCGTTCGTGACGCACTGTGGTCGTCATCACCGTCTGCTCCGCATCGACATGCGAGGATGTTTTGCTGGCCACTTAGTGGCGATACGAGTGCGCACGCTGTAGTGAGCGAATGATTCTGCGGACCGCAGCCGGAATTTCGCATCCTCCTTGCTGAATTGCTCCTGCCATCTCGGATACATGTTTTGTTCGCGTACGGATCTAACTAACTTTATCGACAAACGGATTTAATGGTGTTATTTTAGTAATGCCCTCAGTGAGCATATCGAATTTCGAAAATGATGAACTGATTAGTTCACGGCTTCTCTCGTTTATGAATAACCATGAGTCATCCTTGACGCACTCGGAAGTCACTGGGAACGGGAACAAATTTACGAGTAGTCCAAATTTCGGGGCCCCTTTGACGGACTTAGATGTGACTCACGGATCTAATTTGCGCTCCCCATTGCATCGTAATGGATCGACACATTCGATGGCAACTCTGCAGGAACGTGTTCCGAACGGTTCTCCAAACGAATGCAATACAAATTCCCTGCTGGTATCTGCCAGCTCTCCTGGTCTGATTTCCGGTTCTTGCACACCGCCTCCGCCAACCTCCGTTCTTCCTTCTGCCAGTGTCTCCGGAAATTTTTTACCCGTGCGGGGTCACGGGTATACCGGAGCGCCCCCATACTCCGCACTTACTTCTCCCTGTTTAGGCAGCAAAGCTGTTGGCAACGCCGGTATGAATCACATGCTCAGTTACAATAGCACTTCCAGTGGCCATGGCGAATGTCACAGCCTTCAAAATTCTCCATTCTACAATCACAATCCTATGAATACCGGACTACAGCGTCAACTTGGTGGTATTTCTCCTGCGTCTGTGAGCGGTATGCTTCCAAATGGGGTTAATCACCTTACCTTGGGCTCAAGAGGTGGTGGTTTGTACACTCCAGAAAACACCGCATATACCCTCAACAACATGCGTCCGTTGAATGCTTCGGTATGCCCACAAAGAGAACTGTTCCCCGCTTCACCAATGTCCAATCAGACCGGTGCCAACGGACAGAGCATTTTTGGCGCTGGATTGCTCATGCAAGAGCGGTTGCGTTGGTACGAACTGGCGCAGAAGCATGGTTTCATTGTTGGACCCGAATTAGAACGTGTCAAAGAGAATTCGTGCCGTTCAACAAGCCAATCCTATGGTCGTATTGCTGCGCATTTCCGCAATCGTTACGGTGAGACGGAGGCTAAAACCAAAGCGGCCTATCTCCAAATAGGTGTTCGTGTACCGAGCAAGGATCACGTATCGGAGATAGTCGGAAAAGGCGGTAAGTGTCGTGTCTTTCATACTTTTTTCTCTTCTAGCACCGATCAATTCCGCTGAAATTAGCAATAAAAGAATGAGTTATAACATAGTGAAGCTGACTAGACATATAATTGTGTGGTGGCGTTAGTGATATTCTCACAAGAAGCATCGTTTAGTCCTAACTATAGAATGAGATAGACCTAGTCTTCAGGGTTTTACTCTGTCTGGGGTATTTGGAGCGAAGTTTTTCGGGAACCTTTCCGACGGACCGCGCACCTCCAGCACATGATTCATGCTGCTTTGGAATGAGCGAATGAAATCCAACCTCCACGAGGTTGATTCTGTGATCCAATCCTGAAGAGGGTAGACTCAAGTTCGATAATTGAGAACACTATCGTACTCCGTACGACTCCTGATTGTGCCTAGCGTAGAGGCGTGCCGTCGAATAAGTTTGACGACATATATTATGCTAGATGATTATCCTTGTGAACCTCGTTTTGTGTATGAGCAATCGGATCCTGCAGTCGATTTGCCTAACCTCTGTTTTCGTCCGTCAGGGAATGCTGCTTGTGCGCCAGATCCGTTAGTTTCGCCACCAGCTAGTCCTGCATCTCAACAGTGCTCAGGTTAGCTGCAGGGTATCAGGCACGTTAACCAAACTGCTGGATAAAACACCGAAGGTCATCAGGGTGAAGTTGTTGGGACATATGTTGTGCGTGCCTTCGTTCAGGATTCCTTGGGCGCCTGGTGTTCGTTCAGCCGAGTGATGGTTTGAAATTGAATAAGGAAGGCCAGTGCATGACGTAGAAGAAAGGTATGCAAAACCTAACCAGTTAACTTGGCCATGTAGGTCGTGTTAGGCTCCTCGGATGGGGTCCAAGACACCCCTCACACTCAGTAGTTGAATGCTTTGGGGGATATGGCTAGGTGTCACGATCGATGGACATCTTGGACCGAAAAACTGTTGACCTGGTGCTGTTTGTAGCTCTCTTTTATTCTTTTCATACTCATTATTTTCCGTTGCGGTTCTCGCTGAGATAGTAACGAAAGTCGCCACACCCAATGACGCATAGTTTATGGTTGTTTGGGCTAAACTGCACCTGTGTCAACATTCTTCCTCTGCATAAATGCAGATTATAACCTAGTAGGAGAATGCATGACTCAGAGCGCAGTAGTAAAACATTTGTTGTCGTTCACACAATTAAACAGTCCACTTTAAAGTTTTGGGATGATTCCAACGAATTCACACCATTTTTGGGTTTGATTGCTATATCCTAGATATGATTAGTAATGATTTATTATTCTCCTGAATGAATTCTCTTTAAACGTGAGACGTATAAAGAGTGTTTGCTGACTACTAATCATCCTCGTTTGTCATTCTAGTTGAAATTTTCAGTGTTAGGCTGCTGATAATTCCGTACATGAACGAATGTGTTTATTCTGAAGTAGTCGAATTTTCCCTTATTGATACTGTGTAGCAGTAAGCATGCAGTTCAGGTCTGTGTTTGAGCCACGGTAATGTCTATTCGGAATCCCGATAGTCGGTTTTTATTTTGGTCATTTTATCATGTCTGCTCAACTCATCAGTTTGGTGTCACGTGTTTGCGGCTCATCTAATGACGGTGTGTGCACGTGTTTCCATTTTCGGTAAATTCACGCTTTTGCAGCTTAAGTGTCGTCCTGTTGACTGTAACTGTCTCATCACCTAATGACCTTCAGATATTTCAAATTCTACCGCGCCATTGCTTGATCAGTTATATTGATCATGTAGGCGATGAGTCAGCTTCACGTCTCGAGGTCTTTCGAGAGGGCTGCTCCGTGATAAATGCTATTCATCGCTTGTGGTCGAGTGATGTAACTTGGTGTTTAAAATTTATCCTTTAATATGGTTGGTTTTGTTCATGTTCCCGAGTAGATCTTTTTGGCGTACTGTCTTTTGAGATGGGCGTTGATGTAGGGTAGCCATAAGATGTGGAAGACATATTGAAAATTTAACCGGTTGACTTGGCCATATATATCCTCAGGCTTCATGGGTGTGGTCTACCCAGTGGTTTAAGAAATGATCAAGTGAGACAACCACTGGTTTTCTTGCATTCACACACTTTCTTTATCTACTTGATAATGTGACTTGTTGCGACCAGCCGCTGCATTGGGTTCACTGTAAATAGCTGTTCTAACTAGAGTCTGTGAGCTCACTCTACAACCTCCAGTCAGACATCGTGGTAGACAGCTTGGCTGCAGGTCTGTTGTTAGTTTTTTTTTAACTACACTTCCAATTTTCAGCCAAATAAGGGTTCATGAATGTTCACCTAGTACGATATTTAACATTCCAAAGCATGTGAAGCGTTCCAATAATGACGATTCATACATAGTTTCGATCAAGAAAACCTGAAGCACTTTTTTAATATTCTGTCGCCAAGTCGCATTCCGACCACAGGAAAACTACCCGCACTGTGTCATTATACAACTATCCACTCCGAGAGAATCAAGTATCATAACGGCACCGCAAGTGTCAGATTCTAACGGAGGCCTTTTCTTACCGTCAGTGATGCGATTCACTCGCTATAACCGCTGTCAACCGTAATGCAGCTTCCGAGGACCATAAAGCTGTCCCCTATCTCTAACTGTGAATGTAGACGCAGAATCCAGTTGGTCTTGCAATAATACTTTCCAGTTCGGCTGAGTAGATTGCAAACGTGGAACCCCGCCCCATGCCTGTCCTCAGGACGATACTCGAATATGACATGCGATTCATGAGTCTCCGTCTCTGAATACCAAAAAAATACTTTAAAGGTTTTATTTTTTCTTGATATCTGTGGATAGAAATTTATGAAGACAAACACTCCCGTTTATTTGTGCCATCATTCTCTTCTACGAAATTCATCACTTTTCCCTTCGTAGTCTCATTGTAATCTTCCTGATCATGGTTTAATGGACAAGTTTTTACCTTCTTGTAACTTCTGTTTCTAGTATTCAACTACTGTCCGTGTGAGCGATTGAAACTGTTGAGAATTTTGGCAGGCCTTCGTATGACTGGCCCACCACCGCTTGGCCAACCATAAACACTATCGGCGCTTGAAATTTTATTCTTACCGGCTGCTTAATTCATGTCTTAACGAAATATAATTTATCTACAATAAAGAACATCAACCAGTGAATTAAATTCAGTATATCAAATGTTTATATATATAAACAAATGAAATCAACCGGCCTGATGTAAAACGACGGAGACTCATGAGTCGCGACGGTATAATAATGCTCCGCATATTGTAATATTGTTTATAGAAACAGTGTTGTTTCCGGCAGTTTTCTTTTACAAGTGCGAAACGTTATCTCCCGCTGATGTATTCAGAAGGCCTCTATTTGTCAATGTGCTAACCACGCCTGTTCTATGTGTCTAATTCGATACTGGGCTCAGCATTACTTTTTCATCTGTAGTCCTTTTGATCAAACCGTTACGATCATCGGCACTTCATTGCTTTCTTATCCCTACAGTAACGGTACCATGAGCTACTTAACTAATTCAACGAAACGTTAATCACAAGTTCTAGCATCAATTTCTTCGGGCGAGTTTCCTTCATTTTATTACCACCTCGTTCTATTCACACGAGTTGATCAAATTGTTAACATGGATTCGTACTGCATCGGCAGCTTCGCGAAACAGACACTGAATGTCCGTGGACCGAAATTAAGGTTTCAAATTTAACTCGTTTTCAGACAGAGTAATCGACCCGTCATGTGACAAATTTATTACCATCGATGCGTTCGTTTTGTCTCACGGCCTCTAGCCGCACGTCCTTGCTCGCTACGCTGTCGCGCACGCATGTGGTGGTATGCAAACATGCATGCCCACACATCGTCGTCCACCTGCGCTTGTAGACAGTTCTGTTACGGAACGAGGGAGACATTATGCCATTCACTTGTCTGACAATCAGGTTAATCCACCTATGCGAAACGCGGTTGATACGGTTGCGCTGCCCTATTCTAGGCTAGAGGGATTCTAATTTGATTGGGTGAAGAAATGTGCTCACTACTCTATTCTGTCGATCCTAATCAGACTGGTGACTTAGTTTCTAGTTTTATTGCTATGGTGAGTTTTTCGACACAAAAGTGGTTGTTGGGACTGTCCAAATCGTGCTGTGCTCGGTTGTTCCGAATTGAGGGTGACTCGAGTCTGGAAATCACTGCGCAAACGAGGTTCATCCGTTTTTCTGCGCAATGGTAGTTAGCCGGGACGTTTTTCTCACTATTCAACATGGACACTTATAGATTTACCGTGGAGTTATCGGTCCACGTATGGTAAACAAATAATTAAAATCAAATGCGCGTTGGTGAATGTATTCGTGTCACGAAACCTGCGGTAACTTGTGGCGATAGTAAGTTCCCCTGTCGCGACTGTTCTTATTGCACCTTATAATACTCATTGCTCCTAGTCACGGAATAAATGCTCCCGTACTTTTTTTATATGCTTTCATATACATCCTCAAATAACTTTTTTTGGAAATTGAGTTTATCATTTGCATGGATGCACCCAATGTTTGGCGTTACACACATTTCGTTTTGAATAGGATGCTTCGTATCACGGTCATAGTGTCCCATTTCTTTCTGCTTTTATGTTTCCATCGGGTGCATCTCGTGTATTTATCCCCCTCTGTGATTGAGCGTAATAGCATGACGCGGAACATTTTTGGTCGTACGTTTCTGTCGCACGTGTGTGTATTTTTACGTGGGAAAACAAGAGTACTGACATTTTCTATCGTTGCATTTTTCTCCTCATCCAGACACATCGATAATCAGCTGCTTGGTACAACTAAAAACGGCCAGGATGATAACATTTAGAAGGCTTAGAATGACAAACGGATCTGTCTGCCCGGTACTTATCCTCGGGTCACTACAGTACACAACATTTTAACGGTGCTCATATATTTGAAAAATATTTCGTAGTTTGTTCATGAGTTCTTTGGTAGGGGTGTGTACATAGTCTCAAAGGCACTGCTTTATAAGGGATATCCGGAAGGCAGGCCCTGGGAGTGGAGAACCACAGATAGGTTCCGAAAGGCTCACAAACGTGGTCCACACTGTTAAGACAAAAGCGAATGTCTTATCATGTTACGATAGCTTTTGTTTGTACATATTTGCTGCCAGGTTCATCAGTCTTGTATATTCGTTCCACTATCTCGTTGACCTTTGCCCGAGGGAGCTGTAATACCTTTACTGTTCATCAGACCACAGGATAAGTCTGTGTAGCCTAATTGCAATCCCCTCGGTCGTAGATAGGATTGATATTCGGTTTCGCTTCCGCTTCTCTCTTAACTTCGATTCGAATTTGTGGACGCCATTATAGTTTCACATGCGAAGTATATGTGCCTGATGAGTAGTACCGCAGAGAAATGCGTTTGCCACTTAGCGTCTCTAATTCAGACCGGCAGTAATCTAGTGGTTTAGATTAGGTACGCACCACCAAAAATTAGAGGTTTGGATCTCGCTAACGCCGGCAACTTCGGTGGTAGACGGCAAACATTATCGTTCGGTTCGTTACTACGCCTGAACTTTTGAGACCTTATGTGTTTTTCCGCTTCATGTCTCAGGGTCAGTTTTTTTGTTACATGCTTGCGCAAAAGTGTAGAGGAAGGGACAATCACCCCATAGCCACGACGGTCCGTTGCACTATTGGAGATAGCCGGCAACCAGACCCTGAGACTTGAAGTGGCGAAGAACGAAATAAGGTCTCAGTAGGTCAGTTGTGTTAACGATCCGGACGACAGTGGGTTACCGTCTACCACGAAACCAACCGGTGATGGCGGGGATTCGAACTTCTGTCTTCCGAGGTAGTAAGCCAACGCTCTAAACCACTCGATCACCACCGGTCAGTTGACGAGCTTCTTCGGCAATACAGTGGTTCCTGTTCCACTGTGCTCATGCATAGACCTCATGTGAGCGATATTAGACGATTAGCCATTTCTTGCATCACCCTGTGCAGGTGAATATTCTGTTTTCTCTTCAAATCCCGTAACTGGGATCGATAACTCACACTTGATTTGATCTTATTCGGTATGGGTGTCGGGAAGGTTTGTTTACTGTACCCTGGTTTGCGGTCACTAAATAACAATGGCTGCTGATCGATCGCCAATGGCTACCAAACGACCGGAAAACCTGTAGTAGAGATGGGATGGAGCTGCAGGCTTACTCACCGCGATGTTTTGAGTCGTGCTCTACACGAATACTGTCGGTTCGGACACGTGATACGTATGACGGTGAATTGTCTACCACATCGCACATTGGTTGCGATTTCTGCATCAAGACGGAAGAAATCAAGTGAAGGTCAACAGATGGCATGAAAAAGGGGTATGAAGAAGTGCATAGGCAGAGTTTTGGGTAAAAAAACCTCACCAGTTACTTACAAATAATTGAAGGTGTGATAGTGAACAGTGGCGATTTTGTGGTAATCTATCTGATCAGAACGTTAGAGAATGCGTGTATGCATTCACAATCAAATTGTTTATGGTGTGATGGCCAGACTAGCGGCTTCCCGTTGACCCATTTCCTTATGTGAGCCACCACCCTCTCCATCCGACTTATCCTTCATTTATATCAATGTTGAGCAGGGTAACGTTTAGTGCAACACGCTTTCCCTGTTTGTTGATGCTGCTGATGATTTGCCGAGTCTTATTACCCTGCAACCGCGTCTTCATTTTGTTGCCAAGGTTCGACTTTAGGAAATCTTGATAGTGTAGCATGATAACCAAGAATCATTCACGCTTCCAACATCGGCAATAAGTGTGCTGTGAGCTTACACGTAGTTTTTTAATCGGACACCGGACCATGGCGTTCAGTTTTCATCGCAGTAATTAGACCAGTCAAAATAAACTAACTCTCATTCGTTACTATGTTGGTCCGGTTGTTTAGGTCGTAGGCGGATTGGAGTCTAATCTTTGTTTACTTCGCTTTCCACGTGACTTGATACACGAGTGCCCATTGTTCCTTGTTTTCCTCTCTAACTTTGTGTGCGTCACGTGTCACACAGAAACCTAACCAGTGTTTATGGCCTAGTTTTGGCAAGAGAGTTCCCTGTGCACGTGGCGGAATGTGTTGTTTTAGGTTATATTTATATATATTCTTCACATACGCCTGATTTCTGACTGTATCGAACAAAAAGTGGTACAATCGAGGAAGAATGGATAGATCGAGTCCGATTCCATGATTTGTTTGCGGGCAGGTGATTCTCCTAGGGGTCAATAGCCGGAGCCCTTAGCTATCCGAAGCTTAACCCGCAAGGCAGTGGGACGGAGCATGGAGCCCGAAACCCACTGAGGGTCAGTGATTGATTGCTCAGTTCATACACCCTTCGAATGAAGCCAAACATCTCGGATTTCTAGTACACCCCTCCCCCACAGATGCCGATGGGCGTACCGTTGTACGCTTTATAAGCCATGGTTGGTTTCGAATCAAGGTTTAACCATCTCCCTTAGATTGACTGACAGTCAGCCAATCCGGTGGAGAGCGCTGGGCACTCGCTTTCGTCCTCTCACTTTAGTAGGAACACCTCCACGAGAAGGCAGGGTGTAGGACTTCCTCAACAGGCTGTTTGAGACGTTCGGTCATTTGGGAGCGTTTCAAAAGGCGTTCAATGCGAGTAACCATCTCGGAGCCTGAGACACCCCCTTCCAACAATGCTGAAGCATTTGGAAACATTGTTTTACGTAATAATTTGCTAGGCCATAAAAATCACCGCGTTACCCGTGGAAACGTTTACGGAATCATGGAGCTTGTTTTAATACTGGACGCACGGGTGGGGATATTCTTGGTAGTTTGGGGCAATAAGTGTATCGTTTGTGTAGGAATGTTTCTAACCTGTACTCGCGCATTGGTTTACTCCAAATACTGAACTGTCAAAGAAAAATGGCAATCATGCCCCTGAGACTTGGAGTAGAAGACCATATAAGATGAAGTATGGTAAATATCCGAGTGAAGGCGGGTTGCTGAACACCGCTGATGTGACCAACAAGGGCAGGGTTCGTGTCTGGTGCTTCAGCGGTGCCAGTGACTCATGCAACTCAATCACCACCGGTTTGGAAAGCAAGTCGGGCTATTTTGATAAATTATTATAATCAGTCCGGAATCTGTGTAGAGTTTGACGTTCTGTAACATGATCCGTCGGTTTTCCTAGTAATACGGGTGAGGCTGTAACGCGTCATTTTGTCATCATACTGCTTATTGCGGTCTTAAGGTTGAATGGAATCGGTGGCAATTTTCAGTTAGTCAGATAATGGGTTAATGCAAGTATTCTGGGGTATATACATTCTACTCCACTCTGTGACGTTGATGACCGAAATCTGTTATATAGTCATCTGCTAGGAACTTGAGCTTATCAGATTACATGTCATGCCTCATTAACACTGAACTCAGCATTAAGGTCCATTGCACAACTGCCTCGACCTTGGAAACATCTATAGGAGTAATCAACTTTAATACTATTTTCCTGTTCCATGGCGGTATAAGCACGAATAATTCAGTGACTGGGTTGCATGCTACCCATCGAACTTATCAGAACGCGTCGTAGCGAATATACTTGTGTTTCGGTACTTCGTAGCAGTTCAATTGATTAGTCTACTATGAATATCTAAGAGGCATCCGGGCGCTCTTGACTGCTCCGCGGTGCCTCATCTGTCTCGTCATTTACACCGTCTTGTAAACTGGTTTGCACCTCACTATACCGAGCAACGTAGAAACTCCGCGCAGCAACATTGTATACACGTGCTGGTTCATTCTCGTGTTCAGTCTTTCATCATACCGCTTGACGCATGTATAACCAACCACAGTGCACCAAATTTCACGGCCTTTGTTGTTTGCTTGCACATGTGCAAACGCTCCATTGTGTGTGTGTGTGCGTATGTGGTGTGCATGTGGGTAGGTAACACGAGAGGAGACCGTCCACATGCACACTACTGCTGACCCTACATCGTCTTGACCTTGTCTATGGTAGTGATTCGTTCCTTGCGCCACGGCAGCTGCGATCGATAATGACGCGATGGCAGGGGCTTTCCGCCGGCTCACGGAAGGTCTCGTCTATTCACATGTTCGTCATGCGAGTTTGTTCTGGTCCATGATGCGTACACACTGTCGTTTACAAGCGCTGACCAGACGGGCGATCCGCTTGTGCGTGCGGACGCACTAGTGCACGCACGCACACTCAGTTAATCGGTCTACCCGTCTACCCAAAGATCGATCGTGCGACTGATCAATCGAACGAACCATTGCAATCTGTCTCATCTGTCTCGCCCTGGTTCCTTTCGTGCATAATTTCCGAACGTGTTCATTAAGTTATCATAATCTTGCTGTGTCTTCACCCACCCTCTAGTTCCTGCACTATCTACCTCAAGTGTGTTGCTTTAAACGGCCATGGACACGGAGAATGTACTGGTGCTGTCTTGAACTACATCAAGGTGTGCATCCATGTCGACTGTGCCGTTCGCTCAGTTCAGTCTCTTGTTGATTTGATGGACGATTGCTTAAAAGTAGTTCTCCCATATGACTAGGTTCGTAGGTTGCATTCATTCAGTGAAGTTTCGTATTTCTTCGTTTGAACTGCGTCTCACTTATTGTCTTCGCTGTCCACTTTGCCGGAAAACAACATTATACTATGTAATATTATATGCCCTATACGACCGGCGTTCATCACCTCAGAGGTAAGAGTGTCGAAGCCCGCCATCGTTAGCCACATTCGTGGTGGTAGACAATTCCCCCCTGTCGCCCAGCTCGTTATCTGATCTACTGGAACCTTATATGGTCATCCACCTCAAGTGTTTGGGTCATTTTTGCCGAATATCGCTAGTAGTGCAGTGCACGTTCGAGGCTATGTAATGTGCCTCTTCCATTATATTCATTCACAAGCATAAATAAACTACTTGGTGTATTATAAGGGATCTCATCCGTAGACCGAGCTTCTCTTTGATCGCAGATATTTTTCTGTTCAATGCTTTTCATGTTACAATCACCTCGTTTTCGTTCTCCAGGTTGATTAAACTATGGTGATCAAGAGCAAACAACTGATGAAAAAGTCACGAATAAACAAGAACCCGATGTTAGGCTTCAGTCGACTTGTAACAAAGAGCTAGAACGGAAGTAGCCAGGAATTTCAAAACATCGATATGTAGGAAAATCAGCAACAGACAAGAGTTTCAAACACACCACAAAGCTCAGACTTTCGTGTTCTTTTCATCCGCTTCTTGTTGCGTTGTATATCATACATGCACACTGGACTCAGTCTATCTCTTCGGTCAATTGTACCTCGGTTTCACCCGACCCATTGCCATGTCAGACTTAACAGAGATTTTTTTTCTTTCGATTCTCAGTCTTTTAGTTATGATTTCCGGTTTCTGGTATTTTCTCTTACGTGCGTGCTCATGGGTGCAGTGGTAGAGGTAAACCCCATTGCCTCCAAGGCCCACTGCACTATTAGAGATAATCGGCAACCAGACCCTGAGACTTGGAGTGACGAACCACATAAGGTCCTGTTGAGGTAAGGCGCGATGGCAAGGCGGATGACAGTGGATTGCCGTCTGCCACTTAAGTGATCAGTGGTGATAGAACTTGAACCGCTAACCTCTGAGGTGGTAATCAAACGCTCTAAACCACTCTTCCAGCACCTTTGTGATTATGGGGCCATGCCGTTCGCACTACAGTAATGCAGAAGCATGAAGAAGAAAAAAGTAGTTGTCTTACATTTACAGTAACTAAATCATTGGGCTTTTCGCCCTGTTGCGGTTCGCGTACACTAGCTCTAACTGCTCACAACTGTATCATGCATTTGCGTTGTCGCGAACTGTGAAAAAGTCTCAATTATCGTATGAAGCCACCAAACCGAGTGTCCCACCCGCTATTGATCGCACCGGTTTCCTGTCTCGAAGCGTTTTTGGAAAGCCAATTAGGAACGCTTTCATGGTTTAGGGTAGTATAGTAATTTCTATCGCCCACTAGATCCAGGCGTTGATTTTATCGTACTCCCGATGCAGTTGCAGTGCAGACTTTGAAGGAAAACATTCTCACGCCATTAATTGGTCCAGTTTACTGTTGGCGGTACGGATTTGTCCTGCTCTGGAATTTCCTCACGAGCACATCCGATCAAGATTAGATGAATCACGTTTGATCCACAAGTCCGATTGGTAATCGTTCTTCTGATAATTTAACTTCAGTTTTGTCTTTTGTAATTCATTTAGGAGCCCACAAACGGTACTTATATTTTCCCACCACTTTTTGGATTTCTCTGTTTTGACTGTCAGTCTTCCTATGTGCTGCCCATTTATGCTAACATGACCTGAAGCTTCGAACATCGTTTTTGTTATAGTGGTAGTCCATGATAATTTTAGATATAGTTTTCTTCTCGAAATTGGATGGTAGGCCCCAGTGTTTTCTCGTTTATTCTTCCCATTTCGAAACCTAACAAAATCTGGACCATGATTGTCGAGTTTTCAACTTCCCAACTGAAGTCTTTTAAACATGGGCGTGCCGCGTAAGTTTTAGGACAAGTGTGCGGTAAACGAACTCTGCTCCTAATGTCTTAGATAGCGGCATTTCATCCAATGGTCAGATGAAGTGTCATCACGTAAATCGATAGTGTGTTTGACTTTTGTCACTCAGTCATATGCGGCATCGACATGGCATTCATTTATTCACCAAGAGTCAAGTGTTCGCGGCGTTTGTCAGGCCAGCCTCGTACGGTCAGAAAGCCTGATTGCTGCGGGCCACCTACGAGTGGTATCCAAACATTGATATCTTCGCAGCATTGCCCGAGTCTGGCGGGAACACCTTGCCAGCAGTGTTAATGTTGTGCGGATATGAAGCATGTCATTAGATCACGCAGTTATGCTTAGAAAACTGCGCTGATGGAGGCATGTGCTACACTAATAGTTGGGAGATGAGTATGGACGAAATGTATAAATTGCCTGATCACGTCGACTTACCTTCCAATCACTACCTGTATCGAAGAACAGTCTACGCTGAGGAAGTCTATCGATGAGCATGCATAAGACATGTTCCAGCCACTCTAACCTATTTAGATTCAGTATTTGATCCAAAGACTGACTTCTGGTTCCCAACACCTTACATCTAACCCCAGCATTGCTGATACAATGTTCCCACCATATTCGGACAACTCTATGGAGACATCAATGCTCGAACACCAGAAGTCTTCGCCTATCTTCTACTTTTAACGACTTTGTTTCTGAACCGTATACAAGTATGGATCTAACCACTGCAGTGTACACTTGACCCTTAACAGACAACCGGATGTCACGCCGATGTCACAAAGATCTGAGGTTAGCAAAAACCAAACGCGCCCTCTGCATACGTCATGACATTCCATCCGGTATCTATCCACCGGGTGCGATGTAGCTGCCCAGGTACAAAAACTTGAAAAGAGATACGAAGCTGAATGAACGGATGGGTTGCCTCCGTCGTTGAAAGATAGAGACTGAGCTTCGGTTTCGAAGTTAACAAAAATTCGGGTAATTTGGAACAGGGCACATTCTCACAGGATGATGTGAATCAGTGATTGTGTCGATTTACTGGAAAAGTGACAGATACTGTGAAAACCACAGGAGAATTAGTGTAATAACTTCGCATCGAAACTGCTCATCGAGCCTAATCTCCGGTTATCCAACCACCAGAGTTCCCTATCTTTGAGCCAACTATTTTGTTCTGTTCATAACCGGATTTGTTTCCCCTCTACCCACGCAAAATGGTCCCATTGATAATATACCCGATACTCGCTTGTTCCAGTGAGTGCATGGGAATAGGGACTGAATCCGAAAAGCGGTGTGGGCAGTTGCGAAGTATGAAACACCCAGAGGTATCTTGGGAAACAATTCTTATCTCCCTGTTGTTCTTCCTTCGCATCCCGATTCGGAGTGAATACGAGAAGCCACCATGAGTCGTAACTGTGAACTTTTAACTCTCGGTAAAGGTAGCAACTTAGAGACGGGGAAAAAGAAAGTCGAGTCTACGAACTAAGCATTATCTTCACTTAGCTGCCATGTTTGCACACTTTACCGAACGGGGCAGCAGACTGCTCTAGCTAAAACCCTTGAAACCTTCAACATAGACGTGTATTGTGTCTGCGAAACACGCATACAAAACCCAACTTCAGTGGTAATACTTCGCTCCCCTAATACAAGCTCAACTTCTCGTTTCACTCTTCGCGTGTCGAGTGATTCGGTGTCTAGTGCTCGTGTTCAGGCTTTCGTTGGCGTCGCTGTGAGCATGAAAGCTGAACGTGCACTGCTCGACTGGATCCCAGTCAGCAACCGTCTGTGTGCAGTTCGGTTGAATGCTTCTGTGCATGTCAATAGTACTAGACTGAAGCGCCGATGCCTGTTTGTCGTTTCTGTGTATGCCTCAACTAACTGTAGCTCTCCTGAGGCTAAAGATAAATTCTATCAGGATTTGTCTCAGCTGCTGCGCATTGTGCGCTCTACGGACATCATGGTTACATGATTTCAAGCTCAAGTTGGAATCCTAGACGAGACGGTAAGAGATATAGGAGGCCGATTTGGCGTTCAGGTCGATCGAACTGATAACGGTGATCGACTCATTCAACTATGTTCTGACCATGAATTATTCCCAGCGAGTGCAAATTTCTCACACAAAAGCAGCATCGATTAACCCGGTTTCTTCACAGCGCTGGACTCAGGTCGACCATGTTGCTATCGGTTGTCGATCATCTTGGTCCACTTCTGTAGGCACTGATCGCGCTCTTGTCCGTGCGCGTTTCAGCCTACTTCTCGCCATTGGCCGAAATCACACCAAAGCCAACCGCCTCCCGCAGCTGCCACTGTATATTAACCAACGATCTGCTTTCCGAACAGAATTACTCACTACTTTATTTATGCAGCCAAATCCCCAGGATGAGTTATGAACCGAGATCCAGCGGGCTCTGTTTGAGGCTGCTAATGCTGTCCAAGGTTCAGCAATCAGGCACACAGAAACGATAGATATCTACATCCTCAGTTGGGCTGTTAGATGCTCTCAGATCGGTTTCTCCGGATTCCAGATATGATTAGGCACGGAGACGCCTTAAAAACCAACTGATTCGGAGCCTGAGAAATGATTGTGACCAGTGGTCGATTGCGAACTGTAAGTAGATGGAAAAGGCTGTGGCGATCTGCAACAGCCGCAACCTTTTTCGTCTAATCAGAAATACCGGTCCCCGAAGGCCAGGCGTTAGTAAACTGATCAAAGAGGCGAACGGCTCACTGATTCAGGCTGAGGAGCATTGTCTGATTCGCTGAGCGGAGCATTTCGAGAAGCAGTGTAACCATCTTTTATCCACCACAAGCTTGCTAAGTAGTACCATAACTCCAGCTCTGGTTGTAGATACTAGTCCTCTGTCAGAAGCAGAGGTTTTCCGCGAGGTGGGTTACCTTGAACGACCAGGCTGCTAAGCTCGACTTTGTTATTGGAATTCCAAAAACTCCGTTTGATGCGGGATAGGGAACAAGTTCCGTAGAGTTGTTGAGAATTGGTGATCGTACCGATTTACCGGAAGGGTGACAGATCCTCATATGAAAAATACGGGAATTATCTTGGTAAATATCGCATCCAAACTGCTCGGTGGTATTATTCTCCACCGATTATCCAGCACCCGCGAAATGTGTACGCGCGAGACTCAAGTCGGTTGTGGTTGTATGGACCACATGTTTACTCTTCAACAAATTTTGGAGCACAGGTGCATCTTCCGCAGACCCACAATCTGTGTCTTTCTTGACCAGGAAGCGGCGTTCGATTCAGTAGACCGCACAGTTCTGAGGTGCTGCCCGTCATTGAAGGGTCCACCAGAGAAATTCATTTCCATCGTGAAGTCCTTTTACATGAACAACCGTAGCCGAGTTCGTACTTACGGTGCTCTTTCGTCCGAGTTCACCACGAGAAGTGATGTACGTCAGGGTTGTCCTTTTTCTCTTTTCGTATTTTACTTCGCGATTGATATGATCCTAGAGACCGCACTTTTGTCAGGTGACGATAGTGGTATTGAACTCTTCCCGGCTGGGAAACTGTTATACCTTGACTATGCAGACGACATCGTTCTTCTAAGTGAGGATCCAGATAAGTTGCAAGCTTTTCTAGGCAGCATGGTTGACTGCATAGCAATGTTCGCTATGCGTTTTGCACCCTCAAAATGCAAGATGCTGCTGGAATACTCGGCTGAACAAACAACAAATCTTTCAGTGTCTGGGGAAGCTACAGACCTGGGAAATAAGTTCTGTAATCTGGGCAGCTACATTTCACCCGGAGGTCGGATATCGGATGAGGTGTCTTTGCGTATACAGAAGGATCGTTTGGCATTTGCCAATCTGAGTCATCTGAACTCGCAACACTTCATTGTCAGGTAGTATTGTAAATAATCCTCAGTCTCGTAACTCACAATTTCTCAAGCCTCGTCAGCCTCTGAATCGCTACTCCTTTAACATATGTACCCTCATGAAGGCCGGTCGAAAGGCGTGCCTAGCGCTCACAATGCACTCTCTGTTGATTAGTGTCGGCTGCGTCGTTGAAACGCCTATCCAGGATTTGAGCAGTGTGATTCAACTGACTGATCCTGGTATCTCATCGAGGTGTTTCAGGAGACGAAGCAGCTAGAACAGCGGGTCAGCATGGTGCACAAATAGTCTTGACTGACAAGACTGGAACTAACCTTTTAGCAATGTTTTGGATGCGTTTTGCACCTTCAAAGTGTAAAATGCTGCCGCAAGACTGGGTTGGCGTTACATCAGATTTTGTGTTTGCAGAGGAGGCTCTCGCTGAAGTCGATGAGTTTTGTTAACTGAGCAGTTACATTTCACCAGGTGGACAGATATCGGATCGAATGTCATGACGTGTGTGGTTTTTGCTAACCTCAGATCTTTGTGACATCGGCGTGACATCCGGTTGTCTGTTAAGGGTCAAGTGTACACTGCAGTGGTTAGATCCATACTTGTATACGGTTCAGAAACAAAGTCGTTAAAAGTAGAAGATAGGCGAAGACTTCTGGTGTTCGAGCATTGATGTCTCCATAGAGTTGTCCGAATATGGTGGGAACATTGTATCAGCAATGCTGGGGTTAGATGTAAGGTGTTGGGAACCAGAAGTCAGTCTTTGGATCAAATACTGAATCTAAATAGGTTAGAGTGGCTGGAACATGTTTTATGCATGCTCATCGATAGACTTCCTCAGCGTAGACTGTTCTTCGATACAGGTAGTGATTGGAAGGTAAGTCGACGTGATCAGTCCATGACATGTCAGAAAGGTATGGAATCCTTGACCAGTGGACCTGTTCTCGCACAGAGGTGCGGGATTGATGGTTGAATAATGTACACAGAACTGCCTTCTCCCTTTACCTTGTTTTGATTGTAAGTTACTGGAAGTTTGCAGGGCTTGTCTTCCTGTGGTTGGCCAAAGAATGTTAGTAGAGTCTTCAACTGCTTTTTGAGTAAATGCTTGCGCATGTGTACATCGTTTGTTGTTAATTTGCGCTTTTGTTGCGGAGAAGCCTTGAGGGTTTGTTGAGAACGAAGTTCAGTGTTTCGTTCCAGTGATCACTCTACTGAATGTCCTTTTCGGTTTCATCTCATCTGCGTAATTTGATTATTGATAAAGTGGTTTTTCCATTTGTTGGGTTGGATAATTCGCATTGAATAAGAATGGAGCAGATGTCTCACTTTGGTGCATCGTTTTTGGCCTACCGACTTAACCACAGACCGAGATGAATCATTCTTGTGTTCGTGTGTATGCGTATGGGCACGGATATACAGGTAACTCCTGTCTCCCAATGGAGGTGTGCGTGCCTTGCTTTTTGTTTTATTGTTTATCTTTAACTAGCATGCCTGTCTGTCCTTAGAAGACTCTTCCCGTTCGCAGCCGCGCGGAAGCGCGCTCATTGTTGGTAGACGACACTAGGCAGGTTGTCTCGTTTTGACCGGGCATCAACGAATGAGTCATCTACTCTTTTTTCGTTTATGAATTCGATGAATCTCCCAGTCTGCTTCCGGTCCGTGCGCACATACATAGAGTTTTTGTTGATATGGTTGCTGTTAGTCGTACACATTTGGTACCCTGACGTCAGTCCTCCTTTCCGTTTCACTGTCTTGATAATAAACCTGAGCGTCATCCGCTCCGGTGTGGAAGTTTGCAAGTTTTAAACAATTAGTTGTCATGTTCCCACGTGTTCCCATAATCGACTCCCGTCTGCCTTCCATCCGATCCAGCTGCTGCATTTTTCACGTTCAGTTCACGAACAGCGGTGCCTTCTTAATAAGCCCTTCAATTCTATGTGCATGCGCGCGCTTCCATATATCAATGTTTTCGTGTAAACAGTAGTGTATACATCCTTCAGGCTAAGTTAGCGCAACCTTTTCACTGCGCGGTTGTGAGTGTGTACGGATTGGCCACAGTTACGGTAAAAAGCCTTGCATAGAATGTTAGTTGTTGTTGATCAAATGAAGTTAACTTCCTGAGTTTTGCAGAAACGGCCCTAGGAGACTTGGCCGAGTGGATCGTGTATGCTCCCTGTTTTGTTTCCACGAAATCTACTCACCGGGTGGTGGGAAAAATCAGATGAAACAGTTCGATACAGCAGTCAGTGTCGTACTTGCATGGAACTCTTTCCTCGTTCACATTATTTTCACTTGCAACTTTCCCATTTCCTTTCTGTCTTTGTTCCCATGCATTTCGCTCTCGATTGGACTGTACTACGAGATAATGAACAAAACCAGAGCACAGAACTGTGAGGTTAATAGTTGGAAGAACTGAACTAAACATTCCATGATAAAAATCGCACTCGTGAACTTAAGAAAGTTCCTGTTTTGTTTTATGGATGCGCTGCTTTACTCTACTGCGGCTTACTCCTTGGAGAGAATAAGCCGGCTTCATGAATGTCTCTGATCGCAGTTGGCAGTAAGTTTCTCGCAAATGTCAATCCAGCCCAATTTCTATTGATGAGTGCCGTACATCATACGGAGGCAAAGTTGGTTTATATCTTCAAAAACGTACGCAGCCAGGATTTCAATTGCTCTCGTCGTCGACGACATCTGTTTGGTCATGGAACGAGGCCAGAACAACGCTGGTTAGGGTTTGGCCAAGTCTACGAAGTGCGTGCCCAAAACCACTGCAGTCGAAGGAGTTGCATGTGCATTGAAAGACAGACGATTTCTGATGTTTTCATTCGAGATTCCGTCACGCTATCTTTTAAAAAAGATCTTGAACACAAGTGATCGAATACTTATAGTCTCACGATGTTGCCGGCTCCTAATGGTCAGGCTTTACAACCATACAGTGGGACTGGGCGGGCTGGTGCATTAAACACCTTGAGTTTGGTCTGAAGACTAATCTCGTCCCGTCACCAGAGGGAGTTTCAGAGCTGTAGAAATGCCGTTCGGGCTGCTTCAGTACGCTGTTCGACATCATCTGCAGCCTGTCCATTTGGTGGGATGATGGAGCCAAAATACTTAGAATCCGAGAGAATTTCTACCGTTTGGCCATTCAATTGTAAGACTCGGTTTGCAAGACTAATGGATATTACAAATATTTTGGTTTTGGTGGTATTGATCTAAAGACCAATTTCCGAAGCACATTTATGAACCCACTGAAGGGCCGTTTGCAAGGTGGTCAGGATCTCCCCGAGTACCACTACGTCATCTGTAAACTAAAGGTCCGTAATACTGCAGTCTGAGGAAACTTGGACGCCGTGATAACCGTCCATTGTACGTTTGATTACCCAATCTACAGCGAAGTAGATTAGCACTGGAGATAACGGGTGCTCTTGTTGTACTCCAGACTTCAATTCGAATGGAGAAGACTTTTCACCGTAAACTCGAACATGTGCTCTTTTTCGGCATCACACGACTTTATCAGACTGACCTACTGAGGCCTTATGGTGTTCTCCACTCCATGTGTCAGGGTTCGGTTGCCGGTTATCTCATCAATTATGAACTTCACAACTCACGTGAATAATCGTTTTCGTTCAGCCGCGCATACTGACCTACCGAACTCTGATTAAGTTCACATTCGTGGTTTGGATCGAAATGTTGTTTCTGTGCACCATTTTCTCCGGTCTGCCTCCTCCATTGCATTTTTTAAAGTTGTAACCGCGATTTCTTTTTCGTCAGACCAGTCATCTTCAATTTCCCAACTACTTCTTTCCTGCTTCTTCCCCAGTGCTCGTGTCTGTGCCTATCTCGACCAGTCGACCGCCTCCTCTCGACTTTCGCATTTTCTCATTTTTACAGCTGGGACATTCAGTTCATGTGGTTGGAAATTCGTTTTCCTTCCTTTACCCATTATTTTTATTCTGTTTACCGCTCTCCCATTAGCAACGATCCGCTGATTTTTGACTTATTATCTTCAAATATTGAGGCATTGACTTCAGCAGACCCCAGCTGCGGAATCACCATTCTTGGTGATTTTAACGTTCATAACAAGGATTGGCTACTGCACTCTTCGACACTTCAAACATGGGACGTGAAGCTGAGGCTTTCGCCATAGTTATTCACCTGTGCCATCTGGTGGACCTTCCTACACGCATTCCTAATCGTATTGTCTACCGTCCGTACACTTTTGACGTCAACTACATCCATTGCCTCTTCATTCTCTAACATTACCTCATTGTCTCCACCGGGCTCATCGGACCCTTGTCTCATTTCGTTTCCCATCGTTTTCTCATCCGGTTCCAGCACCAAACTCTAGGCGCACTTTTTGGTGTTACGATTCTGCTGATTGGGATGATTTTCGTGACTTTCTGACTTGAGACCCTTGGAACGACTGGTGCTTCCGTATGTTTCCAATTTCAGTAAGACTGTTCTTCATGGTATGCACCTTCACACTCTTCATTTCTGTAAACCCGGCAACCCACGACCCACTGAGTGGTTGAACCGTGCTGTTCGTTTAAAAAACTCAGCGTACCATTGGTGGCGCCGTTCACTCAGCCAAACATCTAGACACCGTTTTGTGCAAGCATAGAACAAATGTTCGCTCACCATACAGGGAGTTAGAGAACACTTCGTACGCCACAGAGCTGAACGACTATCCCTGTCCGCTACCGGCAGCCGATCATTCTGGTCAGTTACAAGGGCCGTTCCCCATAATTTCTGCCCTTCCAACTTTCCTCCCATCTGCAATTCCTCTGGTTCTCTGGTCTTCAACTCTCTCGATAAAGTCGAGGTCTGGGCCTCCCGTTTTGCGTCAAATTCCACTTTATCTGTCGGTACTATTTTTTGCCTTCCTGTCACGTTCTGAATCACTCTTTTCTTCTTTTAATAACTACCGGAGAAGTCCGCCAAGTTCTGTGTAATATGAATGTTTCCAAACCACTCTGTCCGGACGGTATTCTGGCTATCGTCCTAGAAATGTGCGCCCTGGAATAAAGGCTGTCCGATTAACCAGTGTTCCCTTCCTAACCTCCACTCTGCAGCCACTTGCCCATCGTCGAGAAGTTGTTTCACCATCTCTTCCCTGCCGTTATTATTTTGGTTTTTGTTCATCAGAACCCGTTCCGATAATTCCCGATTCCCATGACTTTCTCTCATGCATCTCGTATGCAGGCGGCCAAGTCACCCGTAGCAGGTCTCTGTCTTTAGATGTCGAACTTTTTTATTTCAGTCTTCAATTCCCGAACTGCAAAGCTTTGGAGCACTCTCTGTTTCCGTATTCCCAAGCACTTACAATCTTTCTGTTTTCAATACCAAGGTCAAAAAACTGAATCTTACTTGAATGTTCCCCACGCACATCCCCTTCACAGTATGTCTTTTGACTATGGGGTTTACCCCTTTTATTGTCGACAACGTTGTGAAATAAAAAAATTCAAGAACAATGTCTGGACGCAGTGAAGCGATTCAGCAAGAGGTGAGGGAATGCTTTCCTGTAAAGGGCTTTACCAATTTTCCCTCTTTTAGTTTAGGATCGATGCAAAACGCCACGGGTAATTGCGGCTGTGATGAAAACAGCAGTTCAGGAGTTGGGTATGAATCAGATGCACTTCTTAAGCCCAAGTGTTCACTTCACTTGGCTGCCTTCAACGTCCGTACACTATGTCAGATATGGCAACTGGCTGCCCTCGCTAGAACTCTTGACACTTTTGAAATAGGTGCATGCTGTGTCTCCGAAACACGCATGTAAGACCCCACTTCTGTGATGACTCTTCGCACCCCGGATACAACTTCAGTCTCTCGCTTAACTCTACGCGTGATGTCTAGAGCTGGTGGTCAAGCTGGCGTTGGGATTGTTTTGAGCACGAAAGCTAAGCGCCAGCAGTCGTTTGTGTGCACTTCGGTTGGAAGCTTCTCTTCGTGTCAACACCAACAAACTGAAGCGCCAAATTTTTGTTCGTCGTGTCTGTGTGTGTGCCGACAGACTGCAGCTCCTCTGAAACCACGGACGGATCCTATCAGGATTTGTCTCAGCTACTTCGAAGCGCACGTTCAACGGACGTGGTGGCCATTGTCGGGGATTTCAACGCCGAAGCTGGCCGTTTGAGAGATTCCGAAAGACACATTGGAGGCCCATTTGCTATCCCAGTCGATCATACCGATAACGGCGATCGTCTGATTCAGCTGTGTTCTGACCACATATTGTTTCTGGCAAGTACGAACTTCTTCCATAAGAATCGGCATAAACTCACATGGCGTCTTCCTTCGTCTTGACAACGTTGGACTCAGATTGACCATATTGTGATTGGTCACAGCTGGCGTGGATCAATTGAAGATAGTGGTTCATTTTGGTCTAAGCCTGTGGACTGAGATCATGCCTTGATACGTGGTCGCTTCTGTTTATGTCCTGTCTGTGGTCGCACCAAAGTAAATGCCACCCGTCCAGCGCAGTTGCTTTTAGATGATAACCAGCGACACAGTTTCCAGATGGAGTTGTCTACGCAGTTATCGATGCAGCCAGATGTTCATGACCCAAATGAACGATGGCAACAGGTCAAGGAAGTTTTGTATGTTGCTTCGAATGGCACCGAGAACTCTGGTTCAAGTTGGTTTCATAAACCATGAATATGTTCGACATCAGTTGGTCTGTTGGATGCCCGCAGATCCGTCCCTCCGGATGTCACATTCAATGAGGTGTGTGAATCGCTGAGACGCCAACTGACTAGGAGCCTGAGAAATGACCGTGAACAGTGGTGGATTACGAAGTGTAGGTAAATGGAAAAGGCTGCATCCATTGGCAATGTTCGCAACTTTTTTCGTTTGCTTAGAGGTACGGGTCCACAGAGGCCTGGTGTAAATGAGGTAATTAAGGAATCCGATTGCTCAGTAATTCACTCTCAGGGACGTCGTCTGGATCGCTGGATGGAGCACTTTAGGGAAGAGTTCAGTTGGCCCACTTCATCGGTGGACCTTCCAAATATACCTGTCAGAGAAACGATGCAGGTGGATATCATCCCTCCATCAGAAATGGAGGTAATGAGAAAGATAGGCTACTTGAAAAGGTACAAAGCCGCTGGACCGGATGGACTGTCTCCATCTTTTTCAAGGATGAAGGTGAAACTTTTGTTTCTGAGTTAACAAAACTCCTCCGTGTTATTTGGGATAGTGAGCAGCTTCCCAAGGAATGGTGTGAATCGGTGATTGTGCCGATTTACAAGGAAGGTGACAGGTCCTCTTGTGAAAACCACAGAGGAATGAGCTTGGTGAGTGTAGCATCCAAACTGCTCACCTGGCGGATTCTCCACTGATTATGCAGCACCGGCGAAATGTGTACGCGTCAGACTCAAGTCGGTTTTAGCCTCGGTCGTGGCTTTATGGACTACATCTTTACTCTTCGGCAAAGCTTAGAGCACAGGCACATCCTCTTTAGGCCCACAACCTCTGTCTTTCTTGATCTGAAAGTTGCGGTGCTGCCTGTTATTGAAGGGTATGCCACATAAATTTATTTCTCTTTTCCAGTGCCTGTATGCGAACAGCCGAAGCGGAGTTCATACATACGACGATGTTTCACCCGATATCACGACGAGAAGTGGTGTTCGTGATGGTTGCCCTTCTCTTCAACTTTGTAGTTGAATTGATTCTTGAGATAGCCCTATCTTCATATGAGGATGGCGGCATCGAACTTTTGTCAGACAGTAAACTGTCTGACTTGGAATACGCGAACGATATTGTTCTTCTGAGTGAGGTTCCAGGTAAGTTGCAAGCTCTTTTAGATAGCCTTAACAACAGTGTAGGAGTATTCAGGATGCGTTTTGCACCTTGAAGGTGTAAAATGCTGCTGCAGGACTGGGTTGGCTCTACTCCAAAAATTGTGTTGACAGGGGAAGCTCTAGCTGAATTCGATGAGTTTTGTTAACTGAGCAGTTACATCTCACATATATGGGATGAGGCGTCATCGCGTATACAGAGGGAGCGTTTGGTTTTTGCTAACCTCAGACATTAGTGACGTTGGCGTGACATCCGGTTGTCTGTTAAGGGTCTAGTGTACACTGCAGTGGTTAGATCCATACTTGTATACGGCTCAGAAACAAAGTCGTTAAAAGTAGAAGATAGGCGAAGACTTCTGGTGTTCGAGCATTGATGTCTCCATAGAGTTGTCCGAATATGGTGGGAACATTGTATCAGCAATGCTGGGGTTAGATGTAAGGTGTTGGGAACCAGAAGTCAGTCTTTGGATCAAATACTGAATCTAAATAGGTTAGAGTGGCTGGAACATGTTTTATGCATGCTCATCGATAGACTTCCTCAGCGTAGACTGTTCTTCGATACAGGTAGTGATTGGAAGGTAAGTCGACGTGATCAGTCCATGACATGTCAGAAAGGTATGGAATCCTTGACCATTGGACTTGGCCAAGTAGGACGTGTTCGACTTCTAGGTTGGGGTCCACGTGATCCGCCCACCAAATGGTTGGAAACATTAAGTGATATGGCTAAGTGTCGCGGTCAGTGGCGTAGTTGAATTCGGACTCTTTCCTTGTTGTCTTGATTTGTCCTTGGTACTTTGACTTTTTGGATCTTCATCACTATGCTTCTATTCTTTCTGTCATTTATTGGACGATGCTGGAAGGTAGCAACCGAAACCAGAGCACAGAAGTGTGAGGTTAATGGTTGAATAAACTGAAACTGAAACTGGAACTGAGTGAGTGCTTTTACAGGCGCGTCTGACTTTCTTCTTCATACATTTGGACTATAAGTTATCCAAACTACTCAGCTGGATATTGAGAGAACATGATAGCAAACAGAGTTCCTCAGTATCATATAGAAGCACTGGATCACGTTTAGGGGACAGTTTCATGAACAAACCGTTTCCCAACTGAAATGTTAACGGATACCCAGTCTGCGCTATTTGTTGTCACTAGTCCACATTTGTGGACTGTGCTATTATTTAGCATGCGATTTGTGTTGACCGGAACCACAGATGTATTTTTGTCACGTTACGTCTACCTCATTCAGGCCGATGGCGATCTAGTGGTTTAGAACGTTCAGCTACTAGGTTAGAGATTCGACTTGGCGGTAGACGATGGTAGACCCTCATCCACTGTTTCCCGGCTTGTAATCTCACGTGACCTATTGGGACTGTATGTGGTTTCCACTTTAAGTTTCAGAGTCGGTTGTTAGTTATCCCTGCTAACAGTGGGGCTTTGTGTCCGTATTCCTAAGCAAGTTTATGATAAGGAGGAAGGTTTTATAAGTGTTCGAATGGTGCTTCTTGATACCTCTCTTGTGTTTTCATCATCGGAACGGGCTAGTTAAACTTCCTGTGAAGTTTGCACCTTATACCATCACCGGGTGCCACACCGAGCTTCGTCACGTTCGATCCTTCCCGATTTAACGCACACTTCGGTTTGTTCGCAATGCAAAAGATATTCTCATGGATTATATTTTTTGGAAACGTGACCTTCGGCGATGAAACAATGAGTGGGATCCACAGAATTCGTCAGTTCAGGAATCCAATGGGATCAGAAATTCTTTCATTTAGGGTCACAGAGTTTGCCACCATTTCTGTTGGTGGTCACTTCATAATAACATATCACAACGCTCGTGGACGGCATGTCACATTTCCCTGTGGGAGCGCGTGAGATTCACTTATTGGGTAGCTTTCTTTACCTGGGTTCCTTCGCTCTTATATCCTTTTTGTTATGTTCATACCTCTGTTTAACTGCCTTCCGTTGTTTTGCTCGGTGGTAGCAACTCAAACTGCTGCGTGTTGTTTTGAGTTAACAGTTGTTTTGGCCATCCCAGCGATGTGATGAACCCAGAAACGTTCCCAGAAAACACTGTCAATATAAAGGACGGTTGTTGAACTGAGGCCGATGATGATCAAAGAAGCAATCAAATTACTAACTCAGCGGTAACGCGTTCGAACCCAGCCACTGCAGGTCAACTGTCGTGGTGAGCAATAACCGGATCTCCGCCACGCATGACATATCAAAGCCTTACGTGGCTTCCCATTCGATGCCTCAGAGTGGTGGTTGCCTTTTCGGTTATACATATGTACTTCCAGCGTATTAACACAGGTTTCAGGCAAAGATCCTTTCGTCCGGCTCGCTACCACACCTGTCCTATTTGGTCCTTGTGTTTTTCCACTCTATGTTGCAGTCAGATTGTCGGTTATCTCTGATATTGCCCCCGATCTTTGAAGCTATGCCATGTATATTAAGCCTGACCTTATGCGTCGGTATTTAATACAAAAAAGACAATCGCTATCTCTTTGCAATAGGGTTTCTATTCATTGGTCAAGTCGATTTCCAATACTCTTGACATGGAGGGTAGTTTTTGCAGTTCTATACTTAACTTGCTTAAAAATCTCGTTTAGACTCACCTGTCTTGTCCCGCGAGCACGTGTACTCTGTCTGAATCAGTAGCGAACAGGGGTCAGTTTGTGATCAGCTTTCCGACCCTGTCGGAATGTGCTGCTGCTGTTTATTTTCATCACCGCTTATAGCAAACACTCGCGTATATCTCACCAGTTTGGTTTATTGATCTGAGACCCAGTATGATAAACTGACTGACTGCACATTGTTTTGCTTATGTCGCTATATCATGCGCTGTTTTCGTCTGGTTCTCTAAACCGATTTATCGGACCGTCCTCAACATGACCCTTGTCTAACGCTTCGTCTGCACAGATTGAAGACGGCCTGATTAGTTACACAGAGTGGTTTATGGCACAGTGTGTGTTTTAGCGTGGGGTGGGTGGGTTGTAATAGATAGATACAATTTTATAGCGCCATTGTACTTTGACGGTCCCATGACCATTGTGCATCCGTTTTTTTCGGAACTTTCAAGGATATGGACTGCTTGGTTGACGTATGTTCAATGGCATTTCCTATGTATATTTTGCTAATGGTACCATGATACACAGGTATAAATGCGTATTCTAATAGCCCTGTGTGTGTGGTGTTTTACCACGCTCATTTTGATGTTCACGATTTCCGTGACAAGCTTGAAAGCAACGGGGAAATTTCCTGTGCCGTGCATCAGGTTAGTATCAGATGCTAGATAATAAACTACCCATGTCCACGAAAGTCAGAGGAAGGTTTTCGATTCGATTCCCAGTTCAGGCGTCTCACCAGAAAACATTAGTACCTAGGTTGCTGCAGAACATGTGGTTCATCTTTGAAGGTTTCCATTTCGCTATCTATCGGTAACAGCTAGAGTTTGCACCTCTTCACGGGCACTCAGCTGTGACATGTGACTAAAATTAAAAAGCCGTTTTTCGAGGTAATTGACACGCTGAGCGAAAACCGCTCGACAGGCCAGTCAATCTTGATGGAGAGTAGCTGAGAATTACAAACCTCGGCGAGACCATGCTCTGCTCCTCGAACAGATTGTTCCAGCTTCGGTGGAACGAGTGCATGTGATTGAACAGCAAAGTTCTTTTGGCCACGAAGTCGATGCTGTCCGTTAGTGAATCTCCTTGTACATGGCCTCCCATCTGACGATTAAAAACATCACCATACTCGTTGGAACCCTAATGCATTGGAGGTTGTGCAAGCACTAGAGATGCTGTTTCTAACCCCACCTTGTCTGATATCACTTTTGTACCATGGTTATTTTCAGATCGCTTATATAATGAGTAGTACAACGACGTCATCATCATTGTCGTTCATATCGCTTGTTGTATTTGATGTCATCAAACGGCTGCACCTCCATTTGTAAAACCTATCTGACACGCCACAACTTGGTCAAGTTTTTCGTGTTTTTTATTGTTGATGGAAGTTGTCTAATTTGATAAAAAAAGTAATTCAAAGATTCTGCGTGTCTTTATACGCGATCAAATAAAGTTGAACTCCTTAAAAATAGTGCAGAAAAAACTGTTTTTTTATATTTTGAATAGTTTTTGATTTGTTGCGATTGCTGTTTTTCGCGTTATTACAGCCGTATGCGTTTTCAAAACTGTGCGAACCAGCTCAATCAGAGTGTACTTCGTCCTTCATCGATCACGATGCGTTCATTTTTTCACTCCGAATCAATCACTGATAACGATTTACCGGATATCTCTGATATCACAAGTAATTTTACAGACACGCTAGTAAAATTGAAAGTTGAAACAACCATTTCCCGTGATAAATTTGAAATGAGAAGTCGGAATCACCATATTTCGGGTGGTTTGCAGAACAGAAAACACGAAACTGTTTCGATTGGCCGAAGCGATAGCAATTAAATAACGGAAACCAACGCTGTGTATAGAGAAAGAATCGTGTGTGACATTATGTTCATCACGGCGAGACACATCCGTAATTTTGCTGTCACGCTTTCGACCATATATAAACTGTGGTATTAACCGTTGTCTGTAGTATCCACTGTGTAGAGCTGCAGCGAAGTCGTCCTGGACATAAATCGTGCAATATTGTGATTCTGACTTCTCTTTACAAATTCACTTTAGTAAAATCTCTGAAAATCGTGATGCTCCCACCACCCGAACATTCGTAGGGTACGGTTGACATATTCGATATTTAGCCCACTCCCCTGGCCAAGGTCTCTACAATTTTCTACTATAGTATGGGCTAACCGCCTGAATCGGTTTTCTATCCTCATCATACATCTGAGTTCAGCGCTGCTGATACGGTCGGTGTTCTCACTAAATTGAAGCAGTTGTCTTCTGGGTCGCGTAAAAGGACTGTTCTAACTACCACAAATGCACATTTCGATCCATTTGATTATCGCAGAATGTAGTCAGGGAATTGTGAAACGGGCAGTCACAGCAAAAACGAGAAAAAGCATTCACAAGTAATCCTACTAATTCAGTATCGGTGGCGGTCGAGCGATTTAGAACGTTTGCTTACAACCTCGGAGGTCGGAGGTTCGATCCCACCATCGCCAGTCACTTTGTTGGTAGACAGTAATCCATTTTCGTTCGACTCGTTACCACACCCGACCTATTGGAACTTTGTACGGGTCTCCATTCTAGTTCTCAGGTTCATTTTACCGGTTGTTCCCAAAAGTTCACTGGACGCTTAAGGCTGTGGTTTGCCCCTCCAGTACATTCATGCGCAAGCGTGTGGTGATAACCGGACTGATGGTGAATCGTTTGGACCTGAACACTATGGGACTTATCAATTCCATTTTGCAGTATTACCGGAAGGAACACATGGTCCGTTAGGGGCTGTCGGAGTAGGGCGTTGATCAGCAGCCCGTTGAAATTCGAACCCAGGATCCCGATGTTTATATTGTGCACCGACTAACTTGGAGGATCTGAAGTACTATCCAATATTGTTTGTTATTCCTCTACCAATCTGGGTGTTGTGTATGATTTTTCATACATTGACCGTGCTACTAGTCTGTTTCGTGTGTTTGGAGTACCAGGTTCTATGACACGAGTATCCACCGTGATCATAGGGAAAACATCCCGTCATTTTTGTTTTCGTCTGTCCATGTCTGTCATATTGCATCCGCCGCCACCCCAATATCGAGTATTTCTACGACTCATGGATTTGCATGAGAGAAGGGGCTGACTCACTGTACATAGGCAGCCAAGTGTCGTCGGCAATCAGCCCACCAGCGCCAGCCTGGAATCCAGGTCAAGGTTTTAGCGGATACCTTCACGAACGACAGGACAGCGGATCGATAAGATGAGAGAGGATTCCAGTCAAATGGTGGTTGGTCGTATCACCAGTCGGTCAGTCAAAGGGGCAGTAACTGATGGCAGCTTGTGGTGCGACAATTAGTGACAAGGACTTTTATATCACATATAGTCTCGTTTCTGTTTATAAAGCAACATGATTCGAAGCCAGAGGAGTCTTCTCACTAGAGCTAGTGGGACAGAACAGAACAGTGCTCACTAATCCTGATGAATCGATAATCTGTCATTCTCCAAGATGCATGAGAAAAATACTCACCAGTGAGCAATAAAAGTATATATCGTCATCCCCTGTTCGTTAAAATTAAGTCTAGAGTAACGTTTCATTAGTCAATCAACTGCGTCTAAAGTACGGTATATATATATATATATATATATATATATATATATATATATATATATATATATATATATATATATATATATATATATATATATATATATATATATATATATATATATATATATATATATATATATATATATATATATATATATAATAACACCGGCTTGAGAACGAGCACGGTGCCAGCGCAACAGAAAAAACTACTAATTCAGTGGGAATTAATGGTCAACGTCAAGTAGAAGCGGCGTTTTTGAGAATTCACCGTGCACGTTCCCTAAATCTTTTTATCTGTTTTCTTCCATTGTTTATGAGCAATGGGAAATCAACAGACAGATCATACAGCATCCGCGCTACTAGATTCGGTGCCGAGTCGTATCTCCCAGCATATCTAACGAACGGCAATCCTCATCTCTTTGGCTCCAACCAGGCCCCCCCTCCCAAGTCATTACCCAGCCACCGTGTCGCTTCTTCCAGCGTTCGTCATCACGTGCAAATAGAATACGGGAAGGCAGATGATGGGCAGACATTCGCGAAATAAAACCAAGCCATCGGAGACGGTGTAAGGCTACCACTTCAGTCAGCGGGCGGCTATCCGTGCCTAGCACACGATGGCGCTCCTCGTCGTTACTCACTCGATTTCGCCACCAGACGAGAGAAAAGCTTCGGAATCATCGGTTGTCGAACACAGAAAGGCGCCAAGCATCATCCTCAGCTCGAATTGGTCAGATCTCGCAACCGTAGAGTAAAACTCTGCGAACCTCGGCGGCGCAAATCCGTCGGTTAAGAGAGAGCTGGATATTACGACGATGCCACCGGTGTCACAGGTTGACGAAAGTTGTTCTAGCTTTCTCTGTTCGTGCACTGATCTACTCAACACCATCTACCACTGTTTTCCAATTCAGTTCAGCAACCATTTGCTGCGCGCTGGGTGCGGTGGCTTTGATAGCTATCTCTCAGTGAGATCATCAATTGGACGTAAGCAAAAAAGAGTTCGGAGCGAGTAAGAAGAGAACCACATGTGGTACCATCAAGCCGATAAGGGAAGTTTGTAAATACAAGAGCTCCGGTGATCGCGACACTTAGCTGTGTACTCCAATGCATCTAACCGTTGAGTGGGGGCGGGTTCTCAGACCCCACCCACGCAGCCTTACACGGCCTCCAAGGCTGAGTTCACTCGTTAGGCTTTTCATACCATTGTTCCACGCCGTGGACTGGTCCGCCTTACTCAATTCCAACCGCTTTCTGCCTCAGTGAACATTGCACTCCGAGGAATCCCATACGAGACCATGCGCAACACATGCCCCCTGGTTGCCTTCAGTCTTTCATCGAATGATTCGGTTCGTGTATCTAAGATTGACGAACTTCAGTTTTGCTAATACGGTGTTCCCACCATATTCGAACAATACTACGAAGACATCGATCTACAAATGCCGACAGTCTTCGTATATCCTCCGCCCATAGTGGCCATGTCTCCAAGCTACACTGAAGCACTAACCTGACTGCTGAAGGGTATACTCGACACTTGATAGATAAGCAGATGTCATGTCGACGCCACAGATGACTCAGGTTTGTAATAACAAAACAAGCCTTCTGTATACGCAAATACATGCCCGATATCCGACCTCCGGGTTAAATGTAGCTGCCCAAATAGCAGAACTTGTTTCTTTGGTCTATTTTCGCCGTAGTTGGTGAAAGGTTTGGTGTTCGACCAGCCGAGTCCTCCAGCAGCTGCGCAGTTGTTCGGGTTGTCCAAGAAAGCTTGCATCTTACTTGGATCTTCTCCTAGAATAACTATTTCGTCCGCATGTTTTTGGGTCAGACGCTTACCCTCCCGGGAAAAGTTTAACACCACCATCTTCATTTGACAAGCGCTGTCCCTAGTGCCATATCAATAACGAAGTTAAATAGGAAAAGAGAAGGGGAGCAACTCTAACTTACACTTTCAGTGGTGAATTGAGGTGAAAGAGCAACGTCAGTCCGAACTATTCATGTAGAGGGACTTTTTGATGGGAATGGATTTCCCTGGCGTACCTTTCAGTAACAGGCAACGCCAGAAAACTGTATGGTCGACTGGGTTGAAGGTTTTTTTGAGATCAGGAAAAACGGAGATGGTGCGTCGGTGGAAGGTGTGCCTTTGTTCACACGTGTGTACACAAAACTGGTCTCCATACAACGTGCATATAGAGGAACTTATGCCATCGGTGGTGAGTGCGTGGCCCGATTCCGTCACATCATGGCCACGTCGATCAGCCAGCTTTCTGGTTTCAGTTTTTCAGCGCGCTAATCCTTCGACTGTGTTTCGTCCTAGTCGTTTTCATGTGTTTTCGTTTGATTCGTTTTGGTTTCCCTGACTACTTTGACAGTCTACTCATGGTTTATTATGCCATTTCGAACTCGTTTTTACGTTCGTACTAGCCTCAGTGTTCTCAGTACACCCGGTCTGTAGCATCAGACAACACGGTGAAGTTGTGCACGAATATTAGGAGATATAGATTCCAGATAGAACTCGTTTAATGCAGGCTCTGTGTTATATTTTACTATTTTGAAATTGAATCTGTTGTTTGTGGGGTAGTTCCAATGTATCGTTTTGCCTAAGGTTTGTGTCCTACTAGGTGTGTATCACAAACCATAAGAGTTGCTTATACAGGTTGCAAAATTCGTCGTTACATTCATTGTTGCTGATGTCAGATTTCCTGCCAAAAGTTATCGCGTAAGCGATCAGAATCACATTTTGGGATGTGCTCAGTCACTCTTTGAGTTGAATGTTATTATGCTTTCTCCGTTTAGTTGTTACGGCAGCTGCAAACGGACTGGTAAACAACATTTGATATGGATAAGGCTTTCAAAGTGACCGTATAATCCGAGTCATTTAGTGGTTCGCAGTATGCGGAATTGAGTTGCCCAAAATCTTCGGTGACTAAAATCTGGTCGCCTTCAAAGCGCATTAATAAAGTGACCTGCTTCCATATCGCCGTCCTCATATGCTTCGGTTTTTAACGTATTTTCATGTGCTGTTCGATGGCGTTTTCAATTATATGTTCATTTTCTAACTGGTTATACGTGTACATGTTGCAAGCCTTGTAGAATTTGGTTTTAACCAAACCGTGTTTATGAGCCACTGGAACGAAACGAGAGGACTGCATATAGCGGCTGTCTCGCTGCTTTTCTGTGAGGGAACCATTGCAGTGTGTCATCCGCACACCTTGTTATTGAAATTTATGAACAGCTTAAATTCGTGTTTGATCTCTATTCAGAAGACAGATCATTTCGGGTGGATAGTATTGAATGTTATAATACTAGATTAGATTTTCATCGTTGGTAACTAATACCATGCCATCAGTGTAACGCCCGTACAAATTAGATTGCTCATTGTGATCGTCTGATTGGTTTCGATAATTTCCAAGAAAATACCTGCTACCGTACTGTCAATTTATCTGGTCACTGGGACGTGTCTTTTCGTTTTCATTCTTCGATTTCTCACATGGGTTCGTGGGCCACTGTTGTTTCTGCATCAAACAGCCTTCCATCCACTTGTCGCCCGTTCAGCACTTGCCATTTGCCTTCTGATTTCCGCCCTGCTTTTTACAAGATCAGTTTCACTAACGTTTCGTAAAGTCTGAATCTCACTTCTCAGTCGCTAAGCTGCCTGGGATCGAGGTTCGACTCAGCAACTAAATCAATCTTCCTAGTCAGAGACAAACAAATGATTACAAATCACTTAACCACATTGCGTTTTGCATTGTTTAATTCATGCGGGTGTTTGTGTATGTGTGTGTGGTCACCTATGATGTCCAAGCTGCCTGTGCATGCGGGCAACCTCGTCGTGTCACCCGTGTATAGCCACCTACCGCCTGGTAATAAGATATAACCAACAAACCGAGCGCTCTCGTGATAATCTGTTTGCCTCGGTCGCGTGATCCGCAAGTCCGTGTCGACAAGCTCTGTTATGGGGGTGTAATTGGAGTCGACAGAGTTTATGCTAAGCAAACAGCCCTTAGTCAGTCAATCTTCGTTTGCATCGTTGGGTACGAATCGTTCACGGCAGGCGTTTTAATTTGCACGTGAAGTCAGAGTTATACGACTATGCGGGTTGTTATCACGTGTTGTCACATATCATGAAGTGCTTGAAGACAAAGTTCCATGCGGGCTGTTCGGTAGCCATTAATCCAGTATTTGGTCGCGTGCTGCTCATCATCATAAATATTACCTAAACATGAAGGCAAACCTGGGACGGCAAGTTTCCGTGGTAATTTGCTTTTATGGAATCCCAAGGTTTCTTAGTTACTTGCTACACCAGTGTGAAGTATGTTGTTGTAGCAGACGCGCCATCTGACCAACCAAAATTAGCTGGATGTCAGCTCTGACCTCTTTTCAAGTGGTCCATGATCAGCTTTTTGCAATACAACAGCATCGTAACACAAGCGGCGGATAGCTTTTAAGATCTCGTGTTCAGACCATGAATTGAACGCACAATTTCCTTAAGTATCACATCTTCAAATACACAGAACGGTTAACAAACTTGGCGATGGAGACTGAGGTCTGCAGTGTTCGTGGCTATTGTAGAGGTGATATTCATGAAGACCCGGGAACAGTATACGAAGTGGCATCCTCAGTATCACTACTTTTTTTTATGAAGAAAGCATTTCGTCTTGTTGGGAACCGGTAACCACTAGTGCGTATGGGCTGCAGGCTGTTGTGCTACTCCAACGCTAAAGTTCGGTTTACCATCCGGACTTTGATTTGAGCCGGTAACCCAAAGTTTTAACCGTGAGCGCAGCTCGTCGCGCCGGGTCCGAATTCGGTATTCCTCCGGGTCGTGTACCCTTTAGGCAGAGTTGACACGCTCAAGGTTCCCAATTGGTCCATTTGCCTAGCAGAGCCGGTTGTCGTTTCAACGGTTCCCACGGATCTTTTGGAAGCACTAATAAGCCAATGTCTTCCTGAGTGCATTTTTCATGTACAAAAGTTTACGCCGCCAGTCGAAATCGAACCGGCAGTCTTCCGCTTACCCTGCAGTTGGTCTATCAGCCGAACTATTGCTGTGCAGTCAAGTGAACGTAGGTCACGTAAGTAAATGTCTTATGATGCGCAATCTCTTCTAATGGTATACAGGAACTGTACTGGTTCTAGTCCCTGAACTAGTCTCGTCGGTCACTTCCCAATCGGGCAAACAGCACGGCTGAGCGAGATTCAAAGGACAAGTATGAGGAATTCTATAGTAGCGTGCACTTTTGGATGTGGAGTATGCAGGTGAACTTTTCATTATCTGGTTTTTCGTGCCATTAACAAATCTGTATATCTCCCAGAATATTGGCTTTTCAGTCTTTCCTTTCTGTGATTGGCTCACATTTGGGCGCAAAGATTTTTGAGCTCATATTAGTTGGTCCTGTGAGACTCATACTCCTGTCGGGATTGGTGGAATTTCATTCATCTCAAACTCTTCTCGACCGCAGACAGACGCTTTCGGGGACAGTATAGTTTCCCAGCCTAATCTGATTTTTTAATTATATGTTTGCGCGTGAGCGTCATGGAAGAGGTATATCCAACAGCCATAAAGACCCACTGCACTGTTGGGAATAACCGGCAACCAGACATTGAGACTTGGAGTGGAGAACTACATAAGGTCCCAATGCACCGTGTGTGGTAACGAGCCGGATGACAGTGAATTACCGTCTACCACCAAATAATGTTTTAGTCCTACAAAGCCAATCTGGCTCCAATCGTTTTTGATTCTAAGAATTCCCTGGTGTGATTGGATTTCAGAATCTCCTTTTGATATCCTAGTGAAAAATCGGTCAGATTTAATTTTTGTCTTTTCTCCTTATTCACAATCATTCCAGGCCAAAAAATCAAGCTTATTCGCGAGGAGACCGGCGCGTTGATCACCACTCCAGGCGAACATGAGGAACACGTGTTCATAATCGAAGCGCCGCCCGAAATCGCAATGCGTGTGGCACAACATCTTACCACTCGGGCGCAGGAAATTACTCAGAGCAAATTATCTGCTGGCGAACGACGTCGTGGTTCAACCAGTTCCCAGGTTAACGGTCTCGATCCGTCCGGAAACGCATGCGGCCTTTTAACTACAACAAACGGGAACTGCTATAACACAAACGGAGGAGGCAACGGCTCGGGCTGTGTGGTGGGCTCCGCCCATTCAAACAGCTGTGGAGGTGGTGGTGGTGGTCTATTGGCCCCTAATGGAGTGTGTTTAGGTTCAAATGCGACCGGAAACGGTGGTCCGTCCTCGCTGTTGTCTCTAAGTGTCACGAATTCACCACTACATCCGAGCGCTGCCGGTGGTGGATCTTCCTTGATCTCGACCAGTGCGAATGGTGGCTCAACACGAGTTGCTTGCAGCGGATTATTCTCTTCACATTTGTCCAGTTTGCCCAACAGTCCGTGCAGTGGCAGTAACGGTGGGTCGAACGGTTTTCCCGGTCACGGACAAAGTAGTCTGTTCCTTTCAAACGGAAATGGCATGATGTTGGGCCCAGGTGGTACTGGCGCTAACGGTGGCAGTAGTATGCTCAATTCCAGTAGTAGCACTCAGTCTGGCAGTCGCGTTTTGCTCGCCCGAAGTCGAATCTCGGTTCCTCAAGAAATGGTAGGGAAAATCATCGGCACCCAAGGCTCCATTATCACGACCATTCAAAAAGATACTGGTACCGAGATCAAAAGTCCACCGAAAGAGGCGGCTCGTGGGCCGAATGCAACCTCTGAGTTTGAAATCTCGGCCTACCAAGGTTTGGGGTTAAGTTCAAATCAAGCAGCCGAGTGCCGTGTGCAGCAGGCCAAGCAGCTGATTGGACATTTGGTCATGCGCCAGCTAGAACGACGTGCTAGTGAAGAAATTGAGGACAACTCGGGTTGTGCAAATCTGAATCTGAATTCGGACGATTCCCAACGTTTTGGGACAGCTAGTGGCACACCCCGATCAGTCGGTTCTGTTGGAAACGGCAATGGATCAAATTCTGGCTCCTCGAACGGCATTCCCGGCTGGATGTGGCCCGATGTTGCGCAAATGGACTCCCAGGAAGCTCGAGAAGTTCTCGATCGAATTTTAGCGGAGTCGAAGAACAAAACTCGACGAGCAAAAGAACTGGCAGCAGCTGCTGCTGCCGCCTCGCCTGGTTCAGCCTGCACGGGTGGCGGCCCATCTCCAACATCCAACGGAACAATTTCTGCATTGAATATGGTTGGTTGTATGTCTGCTCAGAACTCCGGATATGGTAATTCGTCGTCCGACCAATCGCACAGCAGTTCCTCCGGCCCGTCTTTGTCATCACCGCATCAACGTTTTCATGCACCAAGTCAGTTGCTGGTCCCTTCAGTCAGCAACTTTATGGATCCTTCCGGTTCCGGCGAAGCATCTGACTATCATGGGTCGGATACAGTAGGTATATTCAATCCGCATTCAAACAGCCACTATGGCTCGCGCGGTGGTTGTCTGAACTCGCTCAATCTGTTAGGTGACGATATGTCTCAATTGACAAATTGCAACACGAGTGGGAACCACATGTGCAGCCCTCGTGGCCTTCATGGTAAGTGTGTCATATCTGAGCGATAAAATCTTCCAATAACTCATCGTATTGGTTCCATAACTGATCACTGAACCCATTCGAGTCGTATCTACCGTTATATATTGTCCGCTTCGTAATGATAATGTATGGACTGGTCAATATATCTTAAATCCTAATTCCAGCAGATGACTTCTTACCGTTTAGTTATTGGAAGGTGTTAGTTAGACGTAAATCGAAAGGGAAACTCAATAGCTTTTGAAGGCTGTTGGGACTTGGAAGCCCAACGTCATGACCGGGTCTGCCTGTTGTTCCTAGTAGGATTTTTTTGCATTCGATACTTGCGTATTACAGCGGAAGAGTCGTATGGCGCTGCACTGACAGGACTAACCGGCCACCCGACCCCGTGACTTTGAACGGAAACACACGTAAGGTCCAAATAGATCACAAGTGTAACACTAAAATATAACTTAACTGGAACCCTTAGTTGGATTTCCTCTGCAGCTGATCCACAATTCATCTGCTCAAGGTGGCTGTGCTGGCTCCTAAGCATGACTAGTCCTGTGGGGCTTTAGGGGAACACTACACTACTGACTGGACTCGAGAATCTTGAGAATTGATGCATTGAAACAAAACCGTAATAGGTCATCATAGTATCAGATAGAAACAAAGCTACCTGCCGCCAAATTTGTTTCTGCCTTTTTTGCGCTTTCTGAGCACTGTAGGCAGGAGTGGCGCGGCAGTCCAAGCATGACTTTGTTCGGAGGTATACAGAGACCGATGTCGGCGCAAGCCTTAGTAAGTGCATTGTGACTTCCCGGACGAGGCTCAGAGCAAAAAGATTGCCCTCGGTTGGAGACTCTAAAAGATCCACCCTAATACCGAAGCTAGGAATGTTAATGTTTTGTGGCTAGCTTTTCTTTCATTTCATGCTTGAACATGAGTGTAATTGAAGGGATATACCCCATAGCCACGAAGGCCCACTGCACTATTGTGGATAACCGGCAACCAGACCCTAAATCTTGGAGTGCAGAACCACATTAGGTCCCAATAGATCAGGCATCGCAATGAGCCGGACCATAGTCGACTACTGTGTACAACCAAGGTAACCGGTGATGGCGGGGATTCAAACTTCTGATCCCCGAGGTTGTAAGCAAACACACTAAACCACTCGACCACCACCGACCAATTGTTTACGTTGGTTTTAACACATTCTTTCATGCCTACGACTGAGTGGACCTCCTCGATATGTATTGTTTGCTGAGCTCCAGTGGCCAGTTGATGCAAATTTGGAATAGTCTAACAACGTGAAGTGTTCAGTCTAGTCAAATAGGGCGTATTATGCTTCCTTGTTGTGTTCTAGCTGGTTTATTGTTCCATCCTCTTCTGATCTACATTTTTCGGTGGTTCTGTATCCGTGCCTCCTAGTCATTCTTTTGATCTCGAGGTCGTCCACTTTTGAAGGCCGAATATTTGCATCTCAATCAGTTTCCCCCTAAACGATAGTCGGGTTTACCATACTTTGAACTCCATTCCCCTCCCTGATCATGATTTCCATGGATGAATATTAATGGCGGTTTACGGAGTCTCTTTTTTGCTATTAGTGAGAGTTTTCGTGCATAGGATTTTTAAAATCATTACTTTATTTTCAAGATTCATTCCTTTACTATGCAGAGCCTTGTCACATGTTCAAGTACATGAATTTATCAATGCAGGTGATGGCACCGCTTGACAACGCCCATGAGTGAACATGGCACACAATAAGCAATACAAACGCTTTTACCATGCAAAATCAAGGTGTCCGATCGTGGATGCGTTCACATTGTTGTTTCCTTCCAAGTCTAATCCTGTTATTTAGTTGTGGTGAATCCCTAGTCTTTTTCTATCCCATGCTTGTGCCTAGGTGCAATGGAAGGGTAGTACATCCCATTGTCTTAAAACCTCACTGCACCATTAGGTCTGACCAACAACTTCACCCTGAGATTCTGAGTGGAGTTTTTACCCGAGGTCCCAGTATTAGATCAGACGTCTTCAATAATTGAAATTAACTCTAGTCATTTTGTCACTCCTCTTTCAGAGAAGCATTCTAAATTTTAGCATGAGCATCTTCCGTTTATTCACTCATTCACTCTGTGGTTTTGTGACCGGTTCAGGTTTTAATATGGGGGATCCGAACGACCTCTCATCCTCGTCATCCGGTTTGTCACGTGCCCCCGGGACAAATCTGGGCGCGGAGCTATGGAACCCATTGTCTGTGTTCAATGGATCTGATAACTCTGTGATGCCACCGTCGATGCAACCGTTTCTTGGATCTGGATCCCATGTGAATTCGTTGTTTACAACTTCTGCACCGCCCCCAAATGCCGCATTACCACATCACCTGTCGACAACCACAAATCCCGGATGTGATGGTCTGAATGGCTTGGGAGCGAGCAAAACTGCACTATCCACGGACTTCCACGATTGTACGAACAACTCATCCATGTTCAACTTCACTGACGCCCTTGGCACTCAGTTCGCGTCTGCCAATGGAGATCTGAGTCCCACATTGCTTATGCATCTACGCGCGCAACAGCAACAACAGCCCCGTGGTGATCTGTCTCGTCAACCACTTACTCGTCGTCACAGCGACTGGGTAGTTAACCCAAATCAACTAATGTCATCCGACCAGTCATCCATGATGCGTCCGCACACTGCAACCAACATCGCTACCAGCCGTCATGTAACTTTATCCGAACATCGATTGCAACAATTTGCTTTGTCCGGTCGTTCGGACTCTGATAATGTGGGAAGTCCTTCGTCCACCACAGACACATCCGTTACCACGGGGCCTGTCCATTTCGGCCCGGGTTCGCCGCATTTAGACCTGATCAAAGCATTGGATCAGTTGTGTCTGCACTCCAATGTGGATCCCGTATCCACATGCTCCGGAAGTAGCCCTAACGGGTCATCATCGTTGCCACATTGCCCTCCAGGATTTGAACACCAGCCGGGTCTTAGTTCACAGTCCTTATCATCGTCACCACAACAACAACAATCACATCAAACACCGGTGTCAACCACAGATTCTCTTTATTCCGCCTGCTCAGTGAAACCCACAGATCCCGATTGCTTTGTGCCTAGCACCGCTTCCGTTAACAACAATGATACGCATCACCCCACCGACGTGTGGTCGACAAATGTCTGTGACACGACTGGATCGAACACACAGTTCATATTGAACGCCCAAGCCGTCTGCACCACCACCACCTCTTCCCTGTCCGCGATGCATGCTCTCAGCCCAACAGACTATCTGGGTCCGAGTGGATTCGGGAAGAATTCATTGCTTCGCCGTCTTTTTCCGTCTCCAAACATTGGACTCGAGCACATTTCTGCTGTCGGAGAAGAAGAGGAAGTCGCCGCTGCCGCCGCCGCCAAAACGGCTCGACTGAACGCAATCTGGTCCCAAACAGTACACGATCCGATCAACTCGCGTGCATCCAGTCTCGGTTCTGGTATCGTCTGTCGCGATGCAGTAGATGATGATGGTGATGATGACGATTTAGTCACTGCGTTTCCCTATCTCAGCGCTCATGGCTCGTCAGATGTTGGTCAAACAGCGTCCCATGTATCCTCGTATATGCCTTACCCTGGCCTTGGAATAACTACCGGATCCGAATCTACGACAGAACATCCGGTTACAATCACACGGTGTTGTGGAGCGATCGGAGATGGCCGTCGTCGCCGTTGTCCGTCCACCAGCACGTCCAGTCCAACTCGTGTGGTCGATCAAATGAGTGGTGTGTCGGTGACCTCTTCTGCAATTGCCTCCATCACTGAAGTCGCCTAGAGAAGAGAACGCTTCCACATGGGTCGCTTTTCGTGTATACGTGTGCGTTTGTGCATAATTCTGACCGATTGTGCTCCGTTTCGACACACTCATTCATTGGCAAGGCATTCAATCAAATCAATCAAAAAACCAATCAGTTATTCAATCAATGGCTTGCTCGATCAGCTGATTCCCGACAGATTGGCCCACATCCCTCGCCGTCAAAACTTTCCCCACACCCCGGTCTTTTACTACACCTATTAGACAGTACTACTATTCGTTCTTGACTATTATTCTTAATAATACTGCTATGATACCATTGTTACTGCTATTGTTGTTTTCACCAATTTATAGTGTTTCGAATGATGCTCTACACCTACATGTATGCTACGTGATGAGTCTCCATGCATGACTGACTAACGCGAATAAATTCACCCCGGTCGCATTCATATGCAGATATCTGTTCGATTCCTATTCCACCTCTTCCCGTCCACCTCCATTCTCTGTCACACGAAGAAAATCGGAAGCTGTCAACCGTCATCGCTTATTTTGTTCAACACACACAGTTTACATGCGTATTGGACTCAGGCGGCAATTGTGCATTGCCGTATGTGTGCGCGCGCATAGTCGCATGGCCCACTCTTGCTCCGCCCTTTGTGTCCAGTTTTTCACCCGACCCCGTGATTCGATGAATTCTGTTATGTTTTGACCCATTTGATAACACTTACTGGACATCGCTCCTTTCTCCTTGACGTTGCCACTGACACCGTCTCCCGTTGTCACTTCTTGCCCGTACATAAGCGTACTTCTGTCGCACTCCGTTCCACCTAATCTCTCGGCGAGGTTCACCCTCAACTACGACCATCGGTGAGTTCACAGATTCGTACTACGGTCACTGACATGATTGTTGTCCCTACATCCGTGTTATTCCCTTGTCCCACTACTGAGTACCGTTTCTGCCGATTCACTCTCACGGGAACCAACCAACTCCTCTCTTTTGGATTGCGTCGCTATCACCATACATAGGTATTGCTACTACACACAACTACAGTTCTTGTAACTTTCACTATCGTTATATTTATTACTACTGATAATATTATCGCAACTGTTGTCGTTACCTATCCTTTCTATGTTATATTGCGAATACTGTCTATTTTTGCACATCCCTCTTATTCTTGGATATTTGTCGAGACAGAATTGAATTAATGCCTTTGTCACTCGCATCACAACTGAAACAGACGGGCACACACACACACACACCATGTGGGTAAACTGCTCTGTCCCCATAGTCCCGTCACCGATGAGAATCCTAAAACCGATGTTTTCATGATGATTATGACAATAGTGATGACACAGAAGTGCTACAACAGAGCAAATCGATGCTCACTCAGATGACATCATGTATCCGTTCCGATTGTTACCATCAGACCCATTTACTTGCACCCCCACCCCCGTACACACACGGTCTTCGGTTTTTCGTTCGTTTTGTTAGTCTACCTGAACTTGAACCGTTTTTTCCAGTCCACTTACCGAGTGCTCTTCATGTCTACCAACCGACTGTCTCTCCCGGTTTGTCAGTCAAATAAAATCACTTTCTACACATGCATATGCACACACGTACACGTATGTACCTACATATGTGTACATGATAAAGACGTCTACTTATTTAGATATTTACATACACGGGTACACATGAGTGTCCACACCTATATTGTATACGCGCATCCATCCACAGATACTGAAGATGCTCTCCGTTGTTCTTGTTGTCATCGTTCTGATTGTTGTTGTCGTTGTTATTTCTGTGTTTCTCTTTTTATTTCGTTTTTCATTCTTCAGTCAAACAGTTGAAGTGGTTTAATTTCCCATGCAAATGCGCTTTTCTCACGCGACCAGTTTTTTCTGCGTGTGTGTGTATGTGTATGCTGTCACATCTCAGGGGCACTCTTATTCCTTTCGGTTTATCTGGCTGATTGATCCTCGAATCTTTCCCTCCAAAAGTTACGCAGATGATGATGAATTTGATTTCGTAAAACACGTTTGGTCTTCCCGTCATACGGGCTCATTGACGCCATCGTAATCAGCTACAAGGTCACGCTGGTCCATCCCTACTGTATCCACAGTCATTGTGCTCTTGACGTACCGGGCCATATTGGATCACTCTAATCTGTCGCCTATTTGAAACGGGCTTATGCAACTGATGCTTCCAGACCTCTGAATTTGTTCAACCTCACAACAACGAAGGCCCAGGAAGTTAGTCAGGTGGACCGCTTGGCCGCCACTCGCCGATCATTAAAACCATACGGTTTTTCGTGCTCATGCCTGTACGCTCCTGCTGATCGTCTTCTTTCTTCGCCCTCTCCTTCCCCTTATCTCTTATGCATGTCCCGGTTTCGACTTCTTGTCGATGGTGCGAAGTTTTGACGCGCTTTGGACGTCAGTACTGCAATTAATGATACACATACTACTACCAACGCCATCATGATTATTATTATTACTATTATTATCATATTGCCGTACCAATTTCGGGGATTAGGCTTACTCATTCTCTATTTTTCTATGCCGCAATGTCACTATTACGAATATCGGTGCACCCAGACAAGCAGTTAGTTGGTTGGATTTCATAGTTCCTTTTTATTCTCATCCTCTGCGTCGCAACACCGGTCCGTCCTATTTTCTGTCACACATGCATACACATTAAAACGTCCGTTGTTCCCTTTGGTATGAAACGCCCGTATTCTGCGCCTTAGCACTAGGCCAGTGGCTGAACCCTCAACCACGAAACCCGAATAATTGTGCTCGACTTTGTACACTATCCATGTATTTCTGTGCGTTTGTACACCCTAGTATATTCGTTTCCATCGACACTCATGGATTGTGTTTCCTTCGGCAGATTGAAGTACATTTGTGTTCTAACATCTATTACGGCGCCATCAATTATTGCCGTGATTGTCCAGTTGGACATCAACAGAAGTTGTGAGTCTAACATTCGGAACACTTATTTGTCAACAAAAGTCATCCCTACCTTCTGATGATGATGATGTTACTGTTCAGCACACCAGTCATATGTCCTGATCGCTGCAGAATGCGCCGTGCTTCACTGGGTCACTCTGGTACTAATTGGAGCTTTCTTTCGATGCTTTGTCTAACATTGCACGCATCAAAATTGCATTCAGCAATTCTCTCTGAGCATTTGGATGTCTTCGTGTGCTTCTCCGTTCATGTGCGCTATTGCTCGTCCACGCGGTCCTCGGAACTCGAGTGCATCTTGCCAAGATTGGTAACCCCAACGGTCGCTTTGGTTGTTTAATTCCCCAACGTTTTTTTCAAGGCGTGTCTATACCCTCCGACTCTCATCAACATACTTCCTTCTCTGTATTCATCGGGTTCCAGCGCAGTCCATCTGTACCGCCCCTTTTCCTTACTTCCATCTCACACTCTTAGGAAGATAGTGTTCTTTTGTATCATTCACACAGCTCCCTAGTAAAGTTTTTGACATTATTTTTCTAATCACTACCGGACTATCAGGCTCTAAGAGAACCCCTCGTTATTACCCAAACTGTTCTCTGCCACATACACACACGCAAGCAAGCAAGCGTCTTCATCCCACATCCGTTTGCCGCCACCAACTTTCCTCGATCATCGGCCCAGTTGGACGGACATGTTAATTGAGGCCCTCAGGTTCGCTCATTTCTTCATTGGCAGACTGAGTTGCTCGGTTGATTTCAATATACCCAAAGATGTTAAGATGAAGTTCAGTGGTTCCATACATTCAGTACAATAGTCCTCATCCTCTGCATCCTTCCATCTCTTCCTGTTCATATCGGTCTCCCGGAGACTCCGGAACTTTGAGTTAGAGACCACATTTGTGTCTTCTGTATGTGTGCCTCTCCCGTGCATAGGTCAGGGTCTTGACCACTTACAATTACTCATCTTTAACCTGCTTGAGAAGCTCTCCTTTAAATTTACTTCACTGTCCGGTTGACTTCTCTGAGTGTTTTTCTGATCCTAGTTGTCGTTCTCACCGCTGTTGTTGTTGTTCATTGCGTTTTCTCTCAACTTTTGCGGTTCTCGTTCTTTTGGATTTCACCCGTCCACTACCAATTTGATCACGACCAGTAGCATGTTACGTGCTTGGTCTATCCAATGCACGTCATCTGTGCATGGTGAGGATGCTTGAATTTTGGTGTACTCGTGCGCCGTATTTATCCACATTGTTCAACACAGGATCTTTGTCTTACTCCGTGTGATCTAGAACAGAAATCATACAGTAAACCAACAGAATATCTATCCACGTAGATGATAGATTGTGGGAAGTTATCCTAATTGATCACCTCTGGAACTGCAGTGCCAGGGTGCATATGTGGTAGAAGTCACCATACAAACATTGCTTTTTTGTTTCTTAGACCCACCCACATCTCTATTTTGAATTCCCAGCCCGTAGCCTTTCTGCAGCTCAAACACTCATATTGTTCCATCCAAACTTTCTTCCTATCCGTTCCTCCCATTTGCTTCTGGACCTCTTCTGCTTATCCATCATCACCACCACCATTCATTTCTGGGACACCCTATAATTCTCCTGAGGTGTGTGCGAGCACACGCAGGCATGACTCACCCCATCTTTCGGTGCGTGCACGCTCATTTTTTAGTGCTCACTTTCTCGACCGTCAACTGGACTTCAAATAAACAAGTTCAGATCGCCATATGCCGCTTGTGCCGTAGCACCATGCACCATGTACCTTACACGTCTGATAGTGCACACATCTCACTTCTGTACCCGTCTGTGCGGAGGGGGGAGGAGGGGTTCATCGAGCGCGGCGGTGAATCATCGTTGGACCATTCGCATTGATCTGGTCGTGGGGTCTGTCAGGATCGCGCTCTCGCGAATGTGAGACACGTGACTCCGCGTTCGTGTCTGTCTGTCCGCCCAGTTTGAGAGAACTTATCGATAATGTCCATTATGTGTCTCTAGCCGTTTTCTTCTACACTTATATGCTTGCAACCCCACGTGTATTCTTCGACTGGTCGATCTGTTCATCTCCACTCCTTGTATCCCACCCTCAACCCGTTTTATCGCGAAGCTCTTCATTATGGACCTTGTCTTACACACACACACACAAACGAGTAAAGATAGGCACACACACACGTTATTTACCCACTTTCTACGCCCATTTGGTCCCATTTCTGTAGGTGTCATCCAGCTGCACTCGTCTACCCGAACAGGTGTGTGTGTGTGCCTTGTGGATGTGAGTTTACGCGTGCCGGTGCTAATCTTTGTAGACTCGCGTGTGTACTGGTGGCTACTGTTTGTTTGCGTGTGTGAACGCGAGCGCGTACCCGGAGAGAGAACAGCTTTCCACACGCGATCGTGTGAACGAATGATGAGTGACCTAACTGTTGAAGTGATTGAGTGAATATGTTACTTAGCTTCAACTGCACTGTTTTTTCGATATTGATAAAAAAATATTTAGATATCTTTCGTCTGCTTTTGTTATTATTCCCCTCACTGTTGGGACATCGGTGTGTATTGCACACGGAACGAAAGGTGGTAGCTTACGCATAGGGTTAGTGCAGAAAGTATGCCCGATAGCCAGTAAGAACGAATAAGCAACCGTGGCTCAGCGACTCGAAAAGGAGACTCCAGTAAGTCAGCGAAGCTTTCTACTGTGTAGCCTGTGTTACACTAGTACTCAAATGTGGTTTTGGCGGTCAGTTGCGTTTTGGGAACAAGTCCCAGCGAGATCGTGACTATCCATCGACTAGAGTCGCCAGAGGAAATTGTACCTGTGTTTGTCCGAGATCACGTTCATAGTTTACTCGCTATCTCTCGACTCCGTATTGTATCAAAGGACTAGTTGGGGTGGTCTTTTTGAAGCCCTCCGCATAGGGTCCTGGAGGAAGTTGAATTTCGCGGCCCTGAGAGTTCTCTGTTTCTTGTCATATCCCTGCACGCGAAAGCAGCGATGAAACGATATCCCACTGGGTCGCGCTTGGTCCACGGCTTACACATTGCTGAGAATCATCCTTGGCTCACAGTCGATTTCCAGAGAGGGATCGACTGAAAAATCTTACGCCGTTATGTTATTCACAGATCGGTTGCCCTAGATGCGATATGGAAACGAAACTAGTGAAGTGATTTCAGGTAGTTTGAGGAGGTTAGGAAAACTTCGGTGGTTGACAGTTTAGACACTGTTCTGGCTTTTTGATCACAAATACCGGACCACACAACCGCGGGCGTGAACAAGAACAAACGATGGGGTATGTGATTGAATGTTGAGGACAGTGTTCGTGTTGTTCTGCGGAGCAATTTAGTGAATATAGCCCAGTTAGGCCACCTTTATGTTGTCCGATTGCTTCTACAAACCGACCCGGGGTTTATGCGTGGAATTGATCGTCTTTTAAAACACTTTCTCTTAGTTTAGTTGGTTTATTCTGCGATCTAATCAGGTATCAGACACATCGCACACCCTCAGGGCAGATAGATCTCGCCCAGACAGGGTTGTTTTTGTTAACTCTTGCTAGAGGGGTACTTGTATGCACCGGGTCAATGTGAGTTTTGTGGAACACTTGAATCGGTAGTGAGTTTCTCTTATCTTTACTTTTCGGAGCGGTGGAGGTATAAACGTGCAAATCGAAAGTCCGTTTTCGTGCTATACTTCGCATGACTCAGTGCTTACTCGTGAATTTCTAAAGGATATGGAGGGTTGGTTTCGGAGTAAGACAACTTTTGCTTGCTTTTAACCCAATCAATCGCGTAGCGGTCTTTAGCTGCCTATTGCGTAAAATTCAGGTCGACTTTCTACTTACCGCAGACAGTCTGTCGCTCGAACTCGCCGCCATTGGTGGTCTTTTTCCGTTCAGTTTCTTTATTCACGAGGTTTTATGGAGCACCGAACGAAAATAATCACTGTGCTTTTTTCCCAAGTAGATTTCGGGTTAAATTTTAGTACGCGGTCTACATAGGGGGAAACTCGGACATGGTAGTTTTTTTTCATTGCAGCGTAAATGACTTCGCGGTTGCGAAGCATTAATATTTGGTTTTAACGGGACTCTTCCGAGTAATCGGAGAAAATGAACGGATTCCGAGTGATGGCGTGGATCGATGGTTGTACCGGGTTACAAGAAAAGCAACAGGTTCTCATGAAAACCGCAGCAGTACAGATTTGGTGCTGAAAGTCAACCTCTTCCGGGGGAAACTGCGGTCGGGTGGGTTTTGTTAGCGCCATTCGGTTGTGAAGACGTCACTTTGGCTGAGTATACTACTGAAAGATCTTCGGTAGGCTTGTGATGGTCGGTTTTCAGTCGTAGTCCATGAATCTGTTCCGTCTAGATAAGTCTCAGACTTTTAGGCAAATATCAGAGTCAAATGCGCTTGAGTAATGGTCGTTTCGCTGTGGCTTTTCCGTAAATTCAAACAGAGTCTAGACTACATAACAACCGACCATATGCCATGTGTCAACTGAAGTTTTTCCGAGAAGATTCTTGAATGACGAGTGTCTGATCTTTTCGAAAAGGTCGCGCAGCACCACGTTGACGTCGAGTACGCCGTTTAGTTACGAAAATCCATCGTCCTCAGCATATATACACATTTCAACCCAATAAGCCGCGGAACTGTTATGAAAGATATCGTAGAATGGCACACTGTTACAGCGACCGAACTTCGTTCACTTTCTTGAGCATAATCCAACGAATTTGAACCGCTAAAATATCGACAGTTGATAAGGTAAAGGTTTCTGCAAGTAAGAAGATTGGGAAAATGGAAACCCAATCGAGAGTTAAATGGGGGTTTGAATACATCGTTCTCGTCCCATCACCAAAAAAACGCAAAATTTCACGATCGTCTCACCACGTTATCAGTATTATCATTACTTTAAATAATGCACTTAACTCAGGGATAAATAACGGTGGTTGTGTGTTTGTGACACGTGTTACGATTCGCTAGATCAGCTTCTTTGATTTGCGTGGCTCGGAGACTTAAGTGTTGTTTGGATCCAATTGATCAATCCTTGATTTGACAGAAAGTAAAATTTCTTCGCCTAATATTAGCATTTCACTTTTAAATCATTTTTGGGTCGAAAAGATCGTTCGGTGTACTGGATGGTTTGTGACAATGGTCTTCGTGGTTCAGTGTCTAGATTGATGGGAGGCTGTGTTTGCCTCCTAGTCGGCGGTGGAGAATCGGCCTCCAACCTCGAGGTCCCGGGTTCGAATCCTGTTGCCGCTGGTGATTTCCCCATTCGACAGCCACAAATTGACCACGATCTCCTTTCGGAAATGTTGTACCGTTTATGTGTAATATAAAGAAAAGAGGCAGAACAGTTATATTTTCATAAACAAAGTACGTGTATCATCCTAGAGTTCGTGAGTGTACGAGGTGCATCGTATCCACCTGTTATTTCGTAATTTAGCTGTCTTTGGTGAGATTCCCTCTGCGCACTCGTTGGAGTTTGGTTAGAAAGATTGTGACATGTAACTGGCCGGTTTGCGAAATATCCGGAGCTCGCCCCATCCATAGGTAGTCTCTGAGCGGTAGTGAAAGATGCTCGATGTAAATGATGAGTTTTGATAGGCTGGATACTAATTGCGAGCTTAGAACTTCGGTCGTGGGTGCATTAGTAACTGGTCGTGGTTCAGATACGTTTTCATATTCTGCCGATAGTTCAGAAACGAAAACAATGAGAGCCTCATCGATTTTCTGATTGTATTCACTTGACTGGGTGGTTACTACTTGGCTCGCTCACGTAGACTACTGAGTAGGAAATACGAAGGGCATACCTGTTTATTTTTGTAAACTATATAACTATCGTCGCGTAGCAGTTGCTGACCTGTTTTGAAGATTTGTAATGTTACCAGATCTCGGTCGGGGAACTTCGTTTGTGGCTGCAAATTGGGCCTGATTTTCCCATCCTGATCGCACTCAACCGGAAAATTTCCCAGGGAGTTATGAGCGTCCGCCAGCACGTGCTACAGATACTGCTCAGAATCTGTCCTTAAGTAAAAACACTTATTCAGGTGAAGACGTGGTGGACGAAACAACAACACAACGCAAAATTCATTACGCCAGTCGATGTGGGCTGCATGAGATCATGGTCAACCTGGTTGGAGTAGTGTTATCCACGATATCTTGAACAGTACAGAATTCGTTGAACTCTGGAAATTAAACGAATATTTTGAGTCTGTCAGATCTGAAATTTTCTGGGAGGCTGCTTTGTTGCAGGAGTATTCACTGTGTCATATGCCACAACACTGGTTGTCTTGAATTCGTGACCTCATCTATTCATTTTTACAGTATTTTAAAGTAGCTAAACAGTAGATGTTCATGGTTCTATTTCTATGATCGCCCCTTATTTGGAGGTGGAAATAACACACGTAACAGAGCACGAGATGACTGTTCTGGTCTCATAGCTAAGTTGGAAGAGTCTCTGGGCCTAAAAGGTTTGAATGGATCAATGAGAAGAGATTAGCCAACATATGACTAACCCAAGAATAATACACATTTATACCTCGAACAATATGGCATAGGTCTGCATGTTAGCAAACAACTTATTTTTCTACAGCAGCCCCTCCCCACCTCCCCATCAAGAAACTAGCCGGATCGCACAAATGGTTTTTTTGCACGGGGTATTGCATTCGGGGAGGATGGCCGAAAGAAAGTAGTCACATAAGTAGTGTCGTTTTTGACGCGGAGTTTCCTTTAAAAATAAATCAATTTTGCGTCACAACCATTGAAAAAAGTGAGCTTAACCGGAAGGACTTGTATCGACTTGAAAATGGTTCGTGGCGAAAATCATCTCAAAGTTCATCAAAATGGGATACAAAATGGCTTGCCGATACACTTCTCATGTACTCAATTTCGCAGCACACAGTTCCGTATTGCAGTCCTATCGATGGAATCGAAGGCTTCGAGTATGTCTGGAGAGACGATGATAGTAGGCCTTTGAAAGGTATAATGGTGCTTAATCAACTGTCAGAGGGTGGAAATTTGATCGATGGTTGGTACGAAGCGCAGCTTGTTCCTCGCAAGCCCGCTCTTCATGTACCTTTCACAGTCTGCAGAGAACGACAGACGCTAACAGCTGAGGTGCTACCGGGATTAGGCCTATACACCTGTGGTTGAATTAATCGAGACGATACCTGTTTAGAATTCAAAACCTTAGAGAAAGGCGAGTGAAGTTTTCTAACGGGCCGTGCTCCACCACCCTAAACAGGTCTGGGGGGAGGTCACCAGGCCCGACGCCTCGATAAGTGCTAATGCATAACGCCCCTTGAGGACCACAGCTTCTGTCCGTGCTTCTGTTGAAACAGGCCGCAGAGTTCGCGCTGACGAGCAAGCGACAGTAAAATTCGGCGCCAGGGACAAGCTGAATTATGCTTTGGGATCCTTTGTCGTTTATTCGAGGGGCCGCCGTTGATTGTAGCTAAACGTATAGATTGTTTTACAGAGGCACGGGTAAGGTGAGACACCTTGTGAAACTTGTACTTGGCCGTTGTATGTTTCATTCAAGATGCACATTGCGACCACCATATTCGCGGTCCCTAATTAGGCTTGGGTGGATTCCACGTCTCAAGATGGGGCTAGAGTTGTTGTGCTCGCTGCCAACGGTGATTGATCAACAAGCGTCTTGGGGACGCCCACCACGACGGAACTGTACCTTGGCGTGGTGTCATGGCTTGCGTCTCTCCATGACAAAAAAGCTATGCAGGATGGCTTCTTTAGGCCGGAGATGCAATCATGCCTGACAGGTCAACGGATAGAGGCCAGGAGGAGTTCACTCTCTCTGAAGCAATTGCTGAACAACATCTGGTTCTAACCACTTTGTCCCTGGCGATGCCACTCCAGCGAATAAACACTGAGAAGTGCAGTTTACCGGTCTAAAAACCTCCACTAGATGGACATACGGGTGGAGTGCCTAGGGTTTCTCTCGACAGTTGGAGAATTCATCGCATTTCATTGGGCAGCTATAGCCCACCTAACCTTAGCAGTTCCCAGTCCAAAGGATTCTAACCCGTCCACATTCAGCTTGCTCCATTGGGTGTATGAGGTTGAGGAGTGAATCGAAAAGGCGGATCGATAACGAAGCACCAGCGAAGACAAGACGAAACGCATGCAATAATCAGGTCTCATGTGACAGACCAGAAGAAGTTCCTTCACGGGTTCTTTGGTCACGTGCCCGTACTGGGTTAACGCCCCATTGCCTTTTGGGTGACACTTTTGAATCAAAGGCTCCGGTTAGGGTTCCCAAAGAAAAACCTCCTCTGCGCGGTGGGCAGCCGCGAAGTATGATTTACCCAGAAACCTCCGGTATCTTTTCTGTAAAGGGCCCTACCAATTTTTCCGCACTTAATTTAAGATCGATACAAAAACGCTACGGGTAACTGCCGCCCTGAAGAAAGCAGTAGTTCAGGATTTGGGTATAAATCGAATGCACTCCTTAAGCCTAAATGTCCATTTCACTTGGCTGCCTTCAACGTTCGTACGCTATGTCAGCTAGGGCAACAGGCTGCTCTCGCCAAAACTCTTGATACCTTTAAAATAGATGTATGCTGTCTCCGTAATGCGCGTAAAACACCTCGCTTCTGTGATCACGCTTCAAATAACGGATACAACCTCAGTCTCTCGCTTTACTCTTCGCGTGTCGGATGATTCGGTTTCTAGTTCTTGCGGTCAGGCTCAAGTTGGGATTGCTTTGAGCATGAATGCTGAGCGTGCAGTCATTACGTGCAGTTTGGTTGGAAGGTTCTGTGCACGTCAGCAGCAAAAAACTGAAACGCCGATGTTTGTTCGTCGTGTCTGCGTGTGCGCCGACTGAAACCAAGGACGAATTCTACAACGATTGGTCTCAGCTTTTTCGAAGCGTGCGTTAAACAGATGTGGTGGTCATTGTCGGGGATTTCAACGCCCAAGCTGGTCGTTTGAGAGATTCCGAAAGGCACATTGGAGGCCCATTTGCTATCCCAGTCGATCATACCGATAACGGCGATCGTCTGATTCAGCTGTGTTCTGACCACATATTGTTTCTGGCAAGTACGAACTTCTTCCATAAGAAGCGGCATAAACTCACATGGCGTCTTCCTTCGTCTTGACAACGTTGGACTCAGATTGACCATATTGTGATTGGTCACAGCTGGCGTGGATCAATTGAAGATAGTGGTTCATTTTGGTCTAAGCCTGTGGACTGAGATCATGCCTTGATACGTGGTCGCTTCTGTTTATGTCCTGTCTGTGGTCGCACCAAAGTAAATGCCACCCGTCCAGCGCAGTTGCTTTTAGATGATAACCAGCGACACAGTTTCCAGATGGAGTTGTCTACGCAGTTATCGATGCAGCCAGATGTTCATGACCCAAATGAACGATGGCAACAGGTCAAGGAAGTTTTGTATGTTGCTTCGAATGGCACCGAGAACTCTGGTTCAAGTTGGTTTCATAAACCATGAATATGTTCGACATCAGTTGGTCTGTTGGATGCCCGCAGATCCGTCCCTCCGGATGTCACATTCAATGAGGTGTGTGAATCGCTGAGACGCCAACTGACTAGGAGCCTGAGAAATGACCGTGAACAGTGGTGGATTACGAAGTGTAGGTAAATGGAAAAGGCTGCATCCATTGGCAATGTTCGCAACTTTTTTCGTTTGCTTAGAGGTACGGGTCCACAGAGGCCTGGTGTAAATGAGGTAATTAAGGAATCCGATTGCTCAGTAATTCACTCTCAGGGACGTCGTCTGGATCGCTGGATGGAGCACTTTAGGGAAGAGTTCAGTTGGCCCACTTCATCGGTGGACCTTCCAAATATACCTGTCAGAGAAACGATGCAGGTGGATATCATCCCTCCATCAGAAATGGAGGTAATGAGAAAGATAGGCTACTTGAAAAGGTACAAAGCCGCTGGACCGGATGGACTGTCTCCATCTTTTTCAAGGATGAAGGTGAAACTTTTGTTTCTGAGTTAACAAAACTCCTCCGTGTTATTTGGGATAGTGAGCAGCTTCCCAAGGAATGGTGTGAATCGGTGATTGTGCCGATTTACAAGGAAGGTGACAGGTCCTCTTGTGAAAACCACAGAGGAATGAGCTTGGTGAGTGTAGCATCCAAACTGCTCACCTGGTGGATTCTCCACTGATTATGCAGCACCGGCGAAATGTGTACGCGTCAGACTCAAGTCGGTTTTAGCCTCGGTCGTGGCTTTATGGACTACATCTTTACTCTTCGGCAAAGCTTAGAGCACAGGCACATCCTCTTTAGGCCCACAACCTCTGTCTTTCTTGATCTGAAAATTGCGGTGCTGCTTGTTATTGAAGGGTATGCCACATAAATTTATTTCTCTTTTCCAGTGCCTGTATGCGAACAGCCGAAGCGGAGTTCATACATACGACGATGTTTCACCCGATATCACGACGAGAAGTGGTGTTCGTGATGGTTGCCCTTCTCTTCAACTTTGTAGTTGAATTGATTCTTGAGATAGCCCTATCTTCATATGAGGATGGCGGCATCGAACTTTTGTCAGACAGTAAACTGTCTGACTTGGAATACGCGAACGATATTGTTCTTCTGAGTGAGGTTCCAGGTAAGTTGCAAGCTCTTTTAGATAGCCTTAACAACAGTGTAGGAGTATTCAGGATGCGTTTTGCACCTTGAAGGTGTAAAATGCTGCTGCAGGACTGGGTTGGCTCTACTCCAAAAATTGTGTTGACAGGGGAAGCTCTAGCTGAATTCGATGAGTTTTGTTAACTGAGCAGTTACATCTCACATATATGGGATGAGGCGTCATCGCATATACAGAGGGAGCGTTTGGTTTTTGCTAACCTCAGACATTAGTGACGTTGGCGTGACATCCGGTTGTCTGTTAAGGGTCTAGTGTACATTGCAGTGGTTAGATCCGTTCTTCTATATGGTTCAGAAACATGGCCGTTAGAAGTAGAAGATAGGCGAAGACTTCTGGTGTTCGAGCATCGATGTTTCCATAGAGTTGTCCGAATATGGTGGGAACATTGTATCAGCAATGCTTGGGTTAGATGTAAGGTGTTGGGAACCAAAGATCGGTCTCTGGATCAAATACTGAATCTAAATAGGTTAGAGTGGCTGGAACATGTTTTATGTATGTTCATCGATAGACTTCCTCAGCGTAGACTGTTCTTCGATACAGATAGTGATTAAAATGTAGGTCGACGTGATCAGTCCATGACATGTCAGAAAGGTATGGAATCCTTGACCATTGGACTTGGCCAAGTAGGACGTGTTCGACTTCTAGGTTGGGGTCCACGTGATCCGCCTACCAAATGGTTGGAAACATTAAGTGATATGGCTAAGTGTCGCGGTCAGTGGCGTAGTTGAATTCGGACTCTTTCCTTGTTGTCTTGATTTGTCCTTGGTACTTTGACTTTTTGGATCTTCATCACTATGCTTCTATTCCTTCTGTCATTTATTGGACGATGCTGGAAGGTAGCAACCGAAACCAGAGCATTGAACTGATAGGTTAGTGGTTGTATGAGGTGAACTGAATCTGAACTTGGAAATACTCGGAATTTGTATAATTCCAGGATTTCACGACGAAATTTATCAGAACCCAGCTCGTCACACACTTTTGGTAAACGACTAGTGCCCGTCCATGTTGTTGGTGGACGGCCGGCAAACTGCAAAGCTAGCAGGAGCTGAATAGACGAACTGGCTTATTCAGCTAACCATAGTTTAACAGGCATGTGCATTTGGGCGCCCACCGAAAAGCACGGACAGCTTAGTACTCACTAAATTTGGTCGAAGTTCATTCCGGTGGATCAGTATGATCGACAAATCTTGAATGTAATCGCATCATGTGTAGCTTATTGCGGTGTGGTCGGTCTGGGTTCATGGGTAGGTCGCTAAGGGGGTTATGACGCCTGAGAGCATGCGCCCGATTGAAGCGAGGAATAGGCGGTGGTTGAAATACTGGACCAAAAACGACTCTCAGTTATTCGAATGATAGAAATCCAGCTCAAATGTGTCTCCCCGGATGCACTTCATTCGATGACATCTTGTCTACTCCAGGATTCATATCCCCCTCTAATATTAAAACATCTGACAGAAACTGTTTGAATAATTTTAGGTTGCAGCCAGTGGATATATGAGCCTAAAGAAAAATCAAATTATGTTTATCGAAACGACGACTGCATGAACTTTCAAGTCTTAGTGGTATCCAGCATAGCCGCGAGGTTTCGGGCCTAGCACTCAGAGCTACATCAACACCCGCCTTACCAGGTACTGCAGCCTAAGGGTCCCCATAAATCTGAAGGTTAAATCTCGCATAATGATTGAAAGCGGGCGTAAACTAGATAACAAAGCCGGAGTTCTGACAGATAATTCGTGGATGCAACGCACATCGGTGGCTAGGGTTTCGAGCGTACGAGCCTGCTGGTGCCCAAAAGGCATCGGTGTTCGCACATTTAATGTGGCCAACTTAATACTAGAACGTCGAAGTGTCCGTATAAATCCGGAAAGAAATATCCTAAATGAACCAATCTGACCACATCTGAATGCTAATGCTGAGACCTTTCCAAAGATGTCAAATTCGATATGGGGAATAAGACGCATCTATGAATGGTGGTTGGATTATTGCTTGAAAAGGGATACTTTGGTACTCTGCGTAAATATTTGTTATCCATCACCACCATGACAATGAAATAACTCAAAAACCATATTTTGCCTAACTCAGAACAACGAGATAGTTTTGCGAAATGTCAACACACCGTGTGTATAAGGCTACATGTAGTTTGGCACATCTATAGGGTAGCATGGCTCGCACAATGAAGTAGTAGTACACGAATGCCAGTGACTTTATTGTGGCTCCTCGATGTGACGCATCTCTTTCGTTTCCGTTCCAGTACGTGCTGTTTCCATGTGAGTTCTTTCGGCGTTAACTTTCTCTCAATGATAAGGTGATCGGATAATAAATGTTCCCGGCTCGAATAAAGCGGTGGACTGACTGTAGCAAATTCATGCGCCCATTATAGCTACGTCTAATGTTTTCCCTCACGTCCATTAGACATATGCACGCATCAGGGCGACCAAATTACTTGCGGAATATATCTGCAATGTCCACACCATTTACGTGACGATTGTAAAAGCAAATACTGTACCTCGGCACGTATTTGCATTGCGGAGATTACAAGGAAACTTTTCCATTTCTTTGATGAGTATCTGTGGAAATTGTATCTACCCAGGCAACCGTACGCCGTGGAATAATCTTACCCAGAATTCGCGCACTAGGAGCTGACAAGGTTAGACCAGAGCAGCAGGAATGTATTCTGTCTGATTTGAATAGTAAAAACTCGTTTATGTATAAAAGCGGGCATGCAACTATTGGCAGATAACGGACTGATCAATCACAGAGCAATTCCGCCATATCTATACGATCAAATTGTCAAGGTCTGGCTTCACCTGATTGGTTGAATACTGCAGACGAAACTCTAGCGTACTGGACCTCGTGCGGAGGCATTCGAGTCACTGCCGGTCAGAAGGACCTCAGAAAAACGCAGTGTACTTACTCAGTTGTAGCAATGATGAACAAGAACATCTAACGTTGTAAAGGTGACGAGCCCGGCGGCTATACCAGGAACGTGACTGGGTCTAAAGTTGAATCGATGCGATCTGGTGACCTAAAAAGGCTTGAAATTTGGTTGTCAGTCGGTGTGAGGGCGGGTCGGGTAACAAACCGCCGTCGGTGTCCAGAAGGACGCTTCGACTTTCTGACCTCAAAGGCGGTTTGGGTGTTCTTAGGGTGCATACCGATTAATAGATTCCATTGAAATTTCGACGAAACGTGCGAATTGCTATGAAAAACAAAAAGATTATTCGGATTTTCCCAAGAGTCAGATTCCTCTTCGACTCCATCGTTGTTCTAGTTTAAAACGGGCATCGAGGACGAAAAAGGTACCAGTGGGTGTTTGCTGGCTAGAGAGTCTTCTTATATCAATCTCTTTTTGGAGAACATAAATTAAGCCAGAACTTCCTCCCGAGTAACTACAGCAAGCACAATCGGTCATGATTCCCATTGATTAGTGATTGCATGAACGGGGTGGAGAAACGAGGATGGATGGATAAAAGTTCTGCTTGTGGTGTGGAATTGTGTGCCACAGATTGCGAGAGGACGTCGAGCGGCTCGAACTGGTGTCCATGCATATCATTTGGGACATTTCGGATTTTCGTACCGCTCGGTCGCCCACTTCAGACTATAAGAATAATAGACTGAACCTCACTGGGCCACTTTGTTCCAGGGTGCATCCTTAGCCTTTGTATAATCCAGTGCCACCTGCAAGGTAGCGTGACATTTCAGAAGTGCCTGCCATCAGTACTGATCCATGCGCCTCATCCGAATTACCTTTCCGGATGTGAAATACAATTGCTTTATTTAGCGGTGAACCACATTCACCACATTACAGTTCTGTCCACAGCTATATTCGGCGTTTTAAAAAACGGTACATGTCAGGCAGAAAACCCATCGAATCCCCGGTCATTGACGTTCCTCTTCCACGGCCATTTGCTTAAAGATTGTGGACCCACTTTATTCGCTATGAACAAGTATGCTGGTTTCCGTTCCTTTATCCGTTTCCTCAGGAGGCACGTGGGCCTGTTCTTCATCCGGAACTCCAATCGTCGAAACTGCTTACATAATCGAAATTGTTGAGAAATATCATGTGGCTGACAGTGGTTAAACGATCATCATGAAGAGCTTTAGACCCTGTGGTTCCGGGTTTGAACCTTGTCGCCTCTGATGGCTACCCCACCCGACATCCCTCTATTGGCCGCGATTCCGTCCTCAATTTTTCGTAACCATCTGTAAATAATAAATAAAAATACTGTCTAACCTTATCACTATTTATCTTCAATACTACAGGAAATGGGGTGGTTTTCTTTTTAAGGCAGGTCTAAGCTGATAATCTATTCTCGTTCCTTGCGTATGTTAGGGTTGCGATTGGGAATGGTTAGCATCTCAATCTGGTGTTAGGGTAAATTATTTGAAAGGCTTCGCGGGGTTTGACGTAATACATCATCACTTTCCATGACCATAGCCAAAATACGCTCGGTTACTCAGTTAAGCAAATAGCTCTGATCTGTGAATGTAAATAGTGGAGCATCCACACAAGAAAATCGGTGTATACATTTGGATACGGCGTAGAGGAGTGGAGCTGTGATGAGTTCACAAGGTGGTTTTGCATACAAAACTATTTCGGCCACGGCAGGTTAGAAGATAGAGTTTCTCAGACACTTTTTAATTAGTCGACTGACTTGGTCACTCTTGTAGGACACTTCTAAGAAAGCTCACGGTCGTGACACGTCTGGTAGTGTCTGTCTAATCCCGTTTACTCCGATGAGTTTGCGAATAAACGAGATTTGGTTGCCATTTTCCTGTAGAGCTTTCTTAACAAATTCATCGTCTAAGCAATGTGTGCCTTTTACCCATTTCATTATTAGGAGAGAAATCATATTTTGTGAGACGTTGTCATTAGTTGCTGAAAGATTACTTGGTGTTCACAGTTGCCAGTCCATGAAGCCCCAAAAGAAAATTGTTTACTTCAGAATGATCCATAAAGATGACCATTTATTCAACAAAGTGCATCGCAGAACCAAGTCGGCTATTGGTCATCAACCGGTGCAGCTCCAAATTTTAGCACACTACAGCTGATCTGGCTGGCGTTTGCCTTGTTCCTAGTAAAAGGGTTCAGGCGGCACTGCTACACCGGATCTCAGTAGGGATTCGTTTGTGTGCAGTGAGACTCATGGGTTCTTGCAGAGTGAGCAGACCCCGTTCCAATAGACGCAATCAGTTTCTCCTTTCAGTGTACGTACCCACATATTGCAAACCGCATTTAATCAAAGGTAAATCTTACCCAAAACGAGCCGAGCTAATACCGTAACTATGGCAGGAGATCTGAATGCTCGAGTAGGTCAGCTTTCACAGGACAAATGCGTTTAGGAAGCCCTATTGGGCTATATAGTTGTCGCTGGATAAGGGGAACGGTTTCTGACCCTATGCTCGGACCATCGCCTGGTCCTCGCTAGTATGAATTTCGGAAGCTGCAATCGCACTCACAATACGTGGCTTCCTCTCTCTTCGAGTCAGCAGTGAACGCATATCGACCACATAGCTATAAGCCACTAATAACTGGGTTGCATAAAAAACTGTCACCCATATTGGAGAACCCTCCCTTTCTTCCTGAATTCCGACCATGCACCAGTTTGCACTAAGTTGTCCATGTGCTTCAGTGGGAGCCCTAATCGTACGTAGCAACGACGGCTAGATTACGATTAGCTTTCCTATCCATCTCGTCCATCCGTCTTCCATCTAGTTGAAAAGCCGGATGCAACCCCCATCTGATCAAATAAACCAGCACTGGTCGCTTGTCAAGAATGTACCAAGTGAAGCACTGTCAATCGGATCATGGGACCCAGTTCTATGCACGTAGATTCGCACTTTTGTTTCCTTCAAAGTCCGTTTTTATTCTGACTATTTAAACGATCAACGTGACTACAGTAGGTGCTTCTAAAAGATTCCGCCATGCCGTGCAAGCGAATCCTTATGCTTTCTTTATTCACGTTTATAACGGGAATGGGCTGTTCCCACTATCTGCGTCGGCACAATGGGTACGACTCTTGCGATATCCTTCCAATCATTCCCGTGTTATTTATACTATGGTGATCAACCGGATTTATCATATCTCTGTTCTGTGGCATACCTTCACGCATCATTATAGACTCCGTCTCTAAGGTGTCATTAGAGTGATCATGTACCTCAACCGTGTCCGACCATACCAAACCACATATATGATACAAACACGTTCTTTGAGTGTGGGTATTGATCTTAACTGTTTCTCTTCATAACGAATCAATCTTAGTCGCTGCATCCCTCCCGACAGAAATGAAGTATGTAACGTTTGCCCCGGTTTTATTAGTGTAATCCTCAAAACCAGGTCTCTCTCCGCTCGTCAGTCCTTCTTTTGATCTGCTTAGTATTTGCTAATCCAAACCGTCACAATTTTGATGCCATATCACATCCTTGCGCCCATCATTGGATCGATGCTGATGCATGCGTGCGCCCGGGCTTGACTGTATGTTTGAGGTCCTGTTCACGTGACCTTAGTACAACAAAGACGAGTGCACACGCACCTACGCACACACGCACACATGCATATCCACACTCACAAAACACACACATACACACACACAATCCATCATACAGTGGGGTTTGAGACATCGCGCAGTTCACGAAACGGAAAACAGGAGTGCATGTGAGAGTGCTAGGACGACGACCATCGGCAATCCAACAGCCACCCCCAGTGCATGAAAGCACGCGTAAATGACCTTACAAACAAATGTGAACTGTACTGAACCGCACCGCTTTGGGCTGACTGAGTTCTGCCTTGTCAGACTGTCCACGCGGTCATTGGACGTTGACATGACGATCGATCGACCCTGTTGTGAGCGTTTGAGTTTTGTCTAAACCGAGTGATCAGCGCATGACAAGAGAAAGCTCAGCAAGTCGAGAATAATTGATTAATCAGATTTGCTTGACGTGTTCCGTGAGACAGTAAGGGTGGGCAGATAACTGACCACAACTTTTCGATTCTTCGTATTACTGGTAAACAGTTTACCGGTGCATAAACAAGCGATAAGTGTATAGCATGCGCAAGTAGTATAGCGCACGAAATGCATTTAGCGCACTGTCATTTCCCTGGGATTTCTCGCGAACGCTTACACGTGGGATCGTGAAATTTGGTGTGCCCATCACAATATTGGCATCATATACGGATTTAAATGCGGGTCTAGGGAAATCGATTTAATCCGGAAAAATTGGCCTGGAGGGTGCTAAATGCCCAATGATCAAAGCAACCGCATGGTGATGAAATGCATAGACCCGGAAAAACCTAGAGATGACAGAGTTTGGATGTGTAAATTTGTGAATAGAAATTATTGTGGACAAATTAAGCCAAACTAACCTGATTAATGCATAGGTCTAAGCATTTCGTATGTTACTCAGTGCCACAGGGCTGTTAGCTGGTTACCTGTTCGTTGTAACAATCGTTAGGTTCCGCCAACTGAAGAACACACTCTTGACTGATCTGCTTGCGGACGGTTGCACCTTTCCTAGATGGTTTCGTGTTCGGTGTCACTCTAACACTTAGACGTGATCGACACTGTTTCAATGTAAATCGTCTTTTACCTATCCCATCGACCTTTACTGTCCTTCGACTTGTTTCCCTTTCCCTAGGCCATTCTCAGGATCTGGTTAGTACCGGATAATCCGGAGCACTAAAGATATTTATTGCTCAGAACAGAAAAACACCTATCAGATATACTTACACAAAGTTTTCGGATTGTCTCCATTTCGAAGTTCAGTCATTCGGTGAGGACACTAGACCTCATTTCGTGAATGACTCTGAAGACCCTTTGCGTAGACTCATCCTACCAGCAAACCCTAAAAGCTTTCTCTACAATGATGGCACTAGACATCATTATCGTGCGTATATGCGTACTCGAGAAAACACAGAAGAATAAGGGTGCGCTAAAAGCATTCCGTGCACTATATTATCGATTTGATTAGGCTCATTCGAACATGGAAATTTATCTCTTTTTCTCGAGAATTGCGTACAAGCTAAGCGATACAGTTCAAACAAGGGCGAGTACACTGAGCCAAAACCACTTGTGGCAAAAACAAGCATGTAGCCCTGGATGTCTGTGATTCTAGGTGAAAGCTTATGCCCTTCTCACGTTGTGCACTTGTTTCATCAGACAGTGGTCCACGTGACTTAGAATGTTCAAGATACTGGATAGTAAGACTCTCCGAAAGCTTACCGTCTATTGTCACTAAGGCTACTGGACCAAATAAGAACGAGAAACATAATGTAAAGCTGGTCCTCGCCTCCTTTGAACTATCTCACTCTCTCACTCGATCGAATAAAGCGAGAACACCTGTCGTTGTGTCGAAGGCACGCAGATCGAATAATCCACAAGACAGAGTAATCAAGTGGACCTCATTTTGAAACATGGACAAACAACTACCTACGAAATACCATTGATCGGGGAGTGGTGGGAGGTATGAACCTCGTGGACTCCAAGTTCTGGAATGCAACTTACTTGCCTGTTTTCATTTCTCAAGCTAAGCAACACTCAAGCCGGAGGAGACTGAATGAGCCTGGATTCTTTGTCACCTGGAGATCATTTGTTCCGTGTTCCTAAAGTCAGTAGACGTGCACGGTCACAACCAAGTCCACCATCTCTCAACCGAAGCCTCCGCCGAACCAATATGATCTGTCTGATTCACCATGGCGGTTGAACTTAATTGGTGGGGGTTTATCAGTTAGCCAAAGTGAAATAGAGACCTTGAGGTCTTGGTTTTAAATCACGCTGTTGTCAGGATAGTGGTTTCTTCGGCAGTCTCTGACTGACTGCAACCCTCGATCACAAATAAAGCGCCATATCACAAGGACGTATAAAGATACCAATGTACAACACGGGTCTAGACAAATTCATCAACGTCATCTCATCTTCGTCGATCATGCCCCTCTGAAGACTATAAGTCCGTATCCGCATGTTGATAAGTATGTATGATCCGTTCTGAGCATACCTCATGTGGATTTTTTTAACGTTTGTATATATTTCACTTTATTTTATGCGTAGCCATGTTTAACTGTTTATTTCTAACAAAGCTGAAGGGATAACAGATAGGTATGACAAGAAAGTCCAATTTTTCAATCAGTCACTCATGATTCATTAGCTAGTCCATACACCACTTACAAAAACAGTGAAAAAGAGGACTTTCGGAAATGTGCAACAAGTTCTCACATAAGGTCCTGTATCGTTTTTACCCTTTTTGAATCCACACAAACAGCGGGATAACTTTTGCAAGGTGGAATCCCTGGTATTGGTCATTACCTCCAACCCTCAATACTCCTTCGGGACTTTTTATTTCATTAAGAAGATTCAGTACGGTACCACGTCATGGGGTGGGTAAGCTCAATAAATCGTCGGGAGGCAGCCCGAATAGGTTGGTGGCTAGATGTTCGATTCACAGTCGTTCATCCCAGGTTCGAGTCCCAATGGGGTTCGGTGGATACGAGTTGCCAATGATTCCTAACAAAGATGAAACAGCGTTTCGGTGCTTTTAATGGTGAGTTGAGAGTCCACTTTGCAAGATGGATCACATCAAGCAAAAAGGTTGTATTTGATAAACTATACAAATCCGATGCATAAGGCCCAAACAGAAATCCATCTCAACTATTCACAAGCGGGGTCTTTATTTTTGATTTCCTTCTAGTAAAAATCTGTCCAAAGAAACAATGTAGATTCTTCTTTCTGCGGAATGAGATGGACTGCCTTCTTATATTGAACCAGTGTGGTGATTCAGCAGCTGTCACACGTGATACGGTCAGGTACAGCTTCGTAGCCACGCACGCAGGTGAGTCTCAACTAATCAGGATCACCATGGACAATTTCGACAAAAGCTCCCTGTGATTGGTCGTCTTTCAGTCTACCAATTATATTCTCTAATTAAACATTTATACAAACCCACTCTACAATACATCTAACGTGCTGTTTCGCGGCCTTGGTCTTCTTGCTACTTTCGTTCGCGTAGTTGTGGGTGGAGGTAATTTCAATATGTCCTGTCAGTTCAGATCATTGTGATAGTTACAACCAGACGATTGGGTGATGCGTAAAGTCTCGGATCGAACGCTTTAAGAACGAAGACTGTCTGGAGATATGATACTACTGATACGATTCGATCAACGACAAGGTGGGAAAAGTGCAGACCTTGGTTCTTGAGGTGTACGAGTCAGGGGATTCATCATTGAACTTACAAATATAAGTGCGTCCTTTAAACAGAAAGGTCATAGTGGCAATACCGGATTTCAAGCCAAAGTTTATTCATAAGTGAACTTATCGTGAAGAAATGGGTTGACGCATTATCAGCAGACGGCTTGGTTCGTTTCGTAGACAGCATGATGGTTTGGCGAACAGCTAACGCGTCTTCACCTGTCTTGAATTGAGGACAAGATTAGAGAGGATGAAGCGGACCGAAAAACCAGTCAAATGCTAACTGTCATCTGAATCGAATAAACCATTTGGGTTTATTCCCAGACTAGCCACTCAGAAGAGCTGGCTGGGAATGACAAGTGAACCATTAAGTGTACGGGCCAAGGTTTGGTCATGAACACCATTCATCATACATAAATCACAGTTTTTGTACTGATAAAGCTGGATAACTCGAAGGCAGAATAGTCTTCTCACCATTATTCTACTACTGTATTCATTGTCTCTCTTCCATTCCTGTTTCAGGCCTGAACGTTGACACCGTCGATGTTCAAGACCAAACAGGGACAGAGAACATGCCAGACTCCTCTCCCCTCCCAGAACCATAATGGATTGTCCCCGGAACTCCTTATACCCACGATGATCATTTACTTTTGCCAGGTGCAATCTGTCGCCTTCTCTCCGGCGTGTGCTGAGTCATTGAGCTGGGGGTTAACGACCCAGTATTTGTATATCAAGTACTAACACCGAATCTATCTCAGGTTCGTTTTGGACCGATGGTCAACGCGACTGTTCCCCCCAGATCCTCCTTGCCCACTACAAGGTGATCAGATAAGAATATGACCGTACCAGAAGGAGAGGACAAGGCTTGGCTGTGTCAAAGTGCACCTTCAGTCACGGTGCTTCAAAAGGACAGCTCACTGCTGTGTCAAAGTGCACCTTCAGTCACGGTGCTTCAAAAGGACAGCTCATTGCTGTGTCAAAGTGCACCTTCAGTCACGGTGCTTCAAAATGACAGCTCAATGCTGTGTCAGAAGCGTGAATGAACAGAGTAGACAGAATAGGACGAAGATGTGTCCAGTGGCAGTTGCACGAAGCTACCAAGGACGAAGCCGATCAAAAGGTAGGGCTGGGTACACACAAATTTTTAACAATGATAACTGAGGGTGTGTTTCTACGAGTCGATAAGTCCCGGGAAGGTGCAGGGCAATTTATGATAGACAACTCTCCCAGTGAATCACCGAGCGGGTTCACAACGGAGATACCATGCTAAGAGTTCAAAAATCAGACAAGAAATATCATATACAGATTGTCCACTGTTCCATAAGCAGAAGGGAACAATTCAATAGAATACATTTTGAACGACAAATCTAACGATTCGTGGGTAGTCTCAGACAAACTGGGCGATTGAAGAGCTACGCACGAAGCCGATAAAGTGATATGTGAATGTCGATAACCAAAAGGAAATAAGTGTCAACCAGCCAGATCCGGTCCGGGTTAAGAATAGATAGTCGAATGAAGAAACAAGAGACTAAATCTGAGGAACGGAATCCACGAACACCGTTACTAGTCTGTATGACTAATCCATTGTCGTGGTTAGTGCTTTCATCTTGCCGTGGACTTGTGCTAGTGTATTGTTGTTTTCGAAAGGTAACTTCCGGTGCGACGATCGTAGCCAAGCCGACAGCCATAATCTCATCGACTCATTTCATATTTAATCAGTAGACCAATCATGAGGTGACGATGACCTAAGGTGAACGAAGTTAGACTAATTCAGACTGTTCATGGATGCAGACAAACAGCCCAAATGCGAATCGCATAATATTATCTCGACATTGCACCTTTCGCTCATTCGGATCAGTTCTGCCAGTTGCTTGCAGTAGAATGCCTTAACCCCCCCCCCTCCCCCCTAAATTTATTCGCTCCCGAAACTAGGAGAATGGCAAATGAGAATACGTATTCCTTGTGTACGGTTGTTATCTGCGGTGACAACATTGAGTTGTGTTGTTGAGATGATCTGATTAGTCGATTACGAGCAATTCTGATTGGTTGAAATCTATCCCCTTGCAAATATAGAATGCTTTTATGATGCATCATGCAAGGGGATATGTTTGAACAGTCAAAGATTCATGAGTATCCAAGTATGAAACGGTACTGTGAATGAATTGTACTAAGAATACGAATCATCAGTGCCCAAATCACGAACTCCGGTAATCGGATAGCACAGCGCTCGGACCACAGAATGCAATCAAGGAGGTGCGTTAAGTATGTATGTCAGTAGTAGCATCCAGTTATGCAATGGAGTCATGGCAGAAACAATCAGTCAGGAGTTGATGACTTGGTGTCGTTCTTATGAGGACGGCTGTCTGTCAGGGAACACGAATGATGGTCAGCTACCAATGAGAGGCACAGTTCATTAGGGTGTTTGAAATGTGAGCCGCTGCACACCCATCGGGCATACACTGTAGAGATATTGATCGACGATCACCACACACTGAAACGGCAACGGTTCAGCACACTTCCACTGCACCGGCAACTGTCGAGACGAACAAAGACTGGAAAGGTCGTCGTATGTGTACTGGATGCAGCGTTCTTCCTCGGGAGTTGTACCTGTACGACGTGCAGCATTAAAATTTGATGCTCCGACACTCACTGGGCTTATAAACAGGCACCAACACATACACCAAAGACTATCAGAATGACGGTCTAATGCCGAAGCCTTACAATACAAACATGTGGGAAACACGCTGGAACACCCGACTCAGTGTGTCTTGAAGCGTGAGAAACGTGATTTAAAATGCAGATGTGCGATCGTCCGGCCTAACTGTTTGTAACACCCGTCATAGAAACCCTGCCGAAAAGTGGTGCTTAATCGAAAGGAAAATCTAATCGTATAGGAGAACCAACGAAATGGCCAGATCAGTTTTATTACCTCTTTCGGCACGTCTCACTCTAGCTATTCAATAATCGTGCTCCAGGAAACCATCTGGGTTTCCCGTTTCATTTGAACACCGTGATTCACTCGTTGTGAACGAAGTAAATATGACGGTATCCGTAGCATGACAATAGGAAGGGTTGCGAAAAAGTTAAATGAAAAGCTGCAGTATATTTCAAAATGTCAGAATCAAAGGCCTTGGTTTAAGAGCCTTGGCCCCAACGGTAATACGAGTCGATCAATCGAATAATCGATCGATAGATCGATCGATCAGTCGAAACAAAAACAAACAAACTGGCAGATCTCTCGATCGAGTTTACGGAAAGTCAACAAAATAATTCAAATTGGTTTTCAACATTGGAAATTTATTACAACTACCCTAGGTTTATTGGAATACGTATATCCGTGATACCGTACCACAGCATTTTCTCCATCCCCACAACGCCATTGCAACGAATTGAGCACGTCATTGCTTAGTTATTGTTTACAAATATACTGTGTTCAAATATGTCAAAAAATAATAACTATTATTATTATTGTCATCATTATTACCACTATTATTACTACTGACTACTACTCATGCCTGTATAGCATATTTTGTATGACTAATATTATATCAATCAAGAGCAACAAATGGTGAGATAGGACGCGTCACGAAGATGGGGTAAGATAGAAACCAAGGTTAACATGTATGATCCAAATATATTTCTGGACAGGTAGTCAAAGTAAAAGGTGTATTTATTTTGATCCATGGATCTTCGTTGTATTTAGGTAAACAGGGGACTGAGGAAGATGGGCCAGCTAAGCTTCAGCGCTCGCATTAGTCTTTTTGAGCATGTAACCGAGACAGAGACAGTGATATTATATATATATATATATATATATATATATATATATATATATATATATATATATATATATATATATATATATATATATATATATAATGCCTACAGCTTCAGCTGAGGTCACCAATCTTGACTGCCAACCCAAAAGTTTTTCGTTCCGTTTTGATTTGATAATCGTCATATAAAATGTTATGTAGTAGTATAATTAGGAGTCGCTAGGAACGAACTCGTTAGCTTCTCTGTGTTGTTTTCTGTGTTCTGTGTTGGATTATTGGGCATTATTCATATTATTGTTTATGCTAGTATTATTATTATTATTATTATTATTATTATTATTATTAGGTCTAGTAGCGGTATTGTTACTAAACTTGCCTCAACACAATGATGTGATGTTTTTAAGCCACCAAATGGAAGACACAACGATTTCGGAAGGACGTTGAAGATAAAGTGAATTTGAATTTTAAACTTCGTACAGGCTTATTCATCAGGACAGAGCTAGGAAGGTAATTACTGAATCCTCTCGATAAGTTCATCCACGGCAGGAAGAAGACGACGATTGACAAGGGGAGAGAGATGTAACGGGATACAGGAAGTTCTTCCGTGGAAACTTGATTGGGAACACATTTCGAAGATAGACCATGACGCAGAATGCATATGGGGCATGTCATGGCTGCACGTGAGATTCGACTGGTGATGTTCAGACTACGACGAAAGGCAGACTTCAAACAGATAACAGAGGAAAAATGTTAAACAACGGAAAGTGCTCACCGATGCCCCACAGAAGCCATAAAGGACTGTGAAGCGCTGCACTATCTTCCAGTCAAGTCAAGTCAAGGATTGTAGTGATTCGAGTGTCTCCACATGCGATCCGGTGGCCAAAGCCTGATTTCCAGTGTCCAAACAATCGCGTAAAGCCGGACAGTAAATGTAAGATCGTGTAGATACAGCGAAATCGCTTTGCGATTGGTCAGCACGTTATCTGGCGATGAATACATGCCCATTTTTGTATATAAACAAATGCGTACCAATCAAGTGTAACAGAATACATTCATGAGGTTCTTGTTTAGTTTTGTCGTTCTTCCAGCGCGCAGGTTATTTCATTACATACGACTGGCCGGCCAGATACGATTCATACGGGGATACACTTTATTTGTCCGAAAGGAACAAATTTTCCATGAATAGCTATCACTTATATGCTTCTGCTGTGGTAATAAATACATGATAGAGAAGAAAGCGGTGAAGATGGAATCGTGATGATCAGCACTCCATGTTCGCCAATGAAGAACCTGTTGAAAAAGGACAATCGTAAGTAAGTAAGCTTTTCTCGCAAATTGTTCACAAGGCATTCTTTCAAAACAAGAAGCTTTGCTAGATATGAAATAACCTAGTAATGAAAAGTTGTAGTTCGAGAATATGTCAACTGAAATTTACTGCGTGCAGTGGAGTGGGAATTACTGTGGGTTAAAGATGAATGTAGTGGGTACGTTTCAATAGAGAGTATAGTGCGGCACAACCGTCCACAAGCAGAAAAATGGATTTTTCCACAAAATTCAGTAATTCAGAGTAGGATGTGTTATGGCATTCGGAAATGAATTTAAGGGAGCTCAAGATCAACACAAAGTCTTTGGCAAGCAAAACCAGGGAAAATGACAGGAAAGGAGTACAATCAGTGGCATAATACACAAGAATGAATAAACTTGAATGTGATATGGGTGGGTACTTGTAGAGATCTCAGAAGAGAGGTATGAAATGTCAACCTTCTTACCATGAAAAGGGTATTTTGTTAATGATGGGTCTACTAAGACCTGATGATATAAGTACACCATGATATTTACAGCATTGGACTCTTTCCACGCTTGAAATTCCTATCATGAGGGTTAGGTTATTTGATTGCGATGAGGATATACGGTCATCTGAAAGGAGTACTTTTTTGTTTGAATTAAGTGTTAATGTACATCGTTGGACCGTTCCCTCACCGTATAGATAGGCTGTTGATGTGGAAGGATACTAGTACTGTTCCGGGAATCAGAACCGACCACCACGTCGTCGTATTTGAAAGTGCAGGATGACGAATGAAAGGGACGTTATACATGTAGCAAGCGAACAAAAATGGCGACAGGATAGCATTTTGCAATACTCCAGTTTTTATAAGGATTGTGGAAGATCTATGACCATTAAGATATGTGAACTGAGACAGGTTCGTGAAATAACCTCTTAACCTATTGGGAAGCATTCGGGACAGCCCTTGCTGATCTGCACCTTTTTCCATCAAGCTTTAGCCACGACCCCCCATTCTTTAGCCTTGACGCACAACCTTTAGCCATTGTCCGTTACCGGGACGGTTAGAGAGATTCCGTGCCGCGGGTATGGTTGCACTGTTTCACCCGACTATCCCCAAGATTATCTCGCCATTGTCTCTGTGTTTCAGTGAATGCACACCTGCGTGCGCACATGCATTCACCAGCAATCACACACACCACTGCGCCATAAACTGTGGGCAGCTGCCATGCCTTTTGGACATGGTTGACTCGGCACCAGCAACACAAAATATCCGTAACCATCCCGGCAATCAACAGTGGCTAAAGGTTGTGCGTCAAGGCTAAAGAATGGTGGGTCGTGGCTAAAGGACTGTAAGCCGCGGCTAAAGAAGTACGGGTTTTGGCCAAGGCTGGGCGGGAAAATGTGTAGAAGTGATAGTAAACTTCCCCTATGGAGCGAATTGAAAGCATTTGTATAGTCCAGTAAACAAACGTGAATAACTTCGCTTTTCTGTTTAATCAGTGACGTTATTGAACGCATAAGACAACTGATGGCATCCAAAGTAGAACGCTGTTTTCGGTAGGCAAATTGGTTTGAGACCGAAACGTTAATGGCGGACTTAAGTTCGTCAATTATCATCCGCTCGAATGTCTTCTGCAAGATAGGCGTGGATGAGATGGGATGAGATTTTCCCTTTTCTTTCTTTGACATAGGAACTTATCGCCGGGAGTCAGCGAGTTTGTCTTCAGCCAGGCATCGAGTGAATATGGAGGAGAACACAAGAGCTAAGTCGGCAGCACAAGTATTCAGAATGACCGAATTGACACCATCTGGTCAGAAGGCTTTATTGATATTGATCGATTTAAACTCCTTGTAAACTCCTTCCGAATGAAGGTACTGAGGAATTCCCAACTAGTCCAGCGTTCCAGATTATTTGTGTAATAAATCGGTCGGGATAATTCCTAATACAAAAAAAACCTGTCAAGTTTTTCAACATCGTGCTTTACGTAATTTGCTTGAGGAGAGTGACCACAGCATTTTCATTCCTTTTCATAACGGGCGGGGAAGAATTGTCTTTGAGTAGGGTACTGACCTGTAGACTGTCAAGATAAACAATTTCTTCTTTCATGTGCAAGTTTAACAGTTTTATTGCAGACTTAATGTGCGAATGATATGCTCTTCCTTTCATCCTCTGCAATTTCTCTAGCTTCTCCGAATCAAAGCTGCCTGTACACATCATAATCCTTGTTCGTGAATAGCCTGTTTCGTAATAGAAGTTTAAGTAGCTCGAATTATTATCACCAAGTATAGACAAGTCAGGGTCATAAAATAAATCCAAGTTGGAAGAGGCCACCATGTTTCCAAGTAAATGAATACTGAGCACGTCAGGCTGCCTTTAATGAACACTTCGGACTGGGTTCTTCATTAGGCTTTGGTGGCCGTGTTTACTAAAAATTTCAGGAAGAATCTTGGCCATACAGTGGTCGGAATTTCCCATGGTGGCACGCCTTACAGCACGAAAGAGGGATGGCTCATTCACAAAGAAACCGTTTAGACAAGCGTTATCTCTGGTGGGGAAATTAGCAATGCTATGGAGGGACATTAGATTGTGGAATGTCAAATCGGAGCTGTTGGAGTCACCAGTCGCAATAACAAGTGAGCTGTCAATCCACTCTATTAGCGACGAATAGAATGAATTCAGGAAGCTGACTTGTTCCATGGGACTACGGTCTGGGGCTATGTAAATATCAGATATAACAACAGAAGACCGTCCAGGGACAAAGCGAGTTTTACCTTCAATGATTTGGTAGCAAACATTTTGTGTGTTTATGTAAATATACATGAGGATGAACGACTCCAAACATGACTTACGTAGGTAATAACACCTCCCCCTTTGGATTTCCTGCCTGGCAGTCTACCCCCAGCCTGTGGCTGATGAATCCATCAAGCTCCCATAACTCATGGTTTATCACTGAGTAAAGCCATCATTCTTGAAATAAAACAACACCATAGCTCGCATATTCGGAAGACTTCAGCAAGTAGCTGATATCAGACATTTTCAACGTAATTGAACGGATATTGGACGACAGAATCAACGGGACACACATTGATTTGATAATCCACTCCGAGAAAGCAACCTTCCATCCAACTCGATGTTTACGAATTTTTCCAGCTGCGCGCAGTGTGATTCTTTTCTCCTTGGATTTTTCGGATTTGGAAAGGCAGATTTCGCTGATTGTCAGAAATTCCTTGGGAATTCAAGATGTCCGGTATGATTTGTTCGGCCACATAAATTCTTTTATTCTTACAGTGTGGCTTAAATTGAGGACGGCTAAATCCACCGGGAATTGAGGGCAGAATAGGGATTAAATGTATCTGTTTAACAAGAAAGACTCAACATGAGAGAATAGCAATAAATGCGAGAAAACATTGAAAAATTCCGTGAACTGGGTGTGCTATAATTGTGTTTATTATTTAGAACTGGAATCCAAAAGTTAAACGTATCTATAATCATATTTTTTTCTAACTTATTACTTGCTTATGCAAGGGTACAATGAAAGGGGTATACCTCATATCCTCAGAGGTCCATTACCAAATCAGGGATGGCTGGTAACTTGCTTCTGAGACTTGGAGCGCAGAACCACATCAGGTTCCAATGAGCCAGGCGTGGTAACGATTTGGACGACACAGTGGGCTACTGGTTACCACTAAAGTACTGCAGGTGGCATGATTGGAATCCCTGACCACCGAGGTGATAGACGCTTCAAACCACTTGACCGCCACCGGTATCCAGATCATCATGGTGAAGCTGGACCACATTGTGATAGACCAGACAGTATTAGATGCGTGTCTGGTTTCGAACTTTATGTTGGTTCTATGAAGCCGAAAGGTGTGGATTAACGATGAAGTAGCTGTTAACGCAACCGCACAATCAGGAGGTCTCCGATTGGAACACCGCGGTTGGATGAACAACCTTTTTCCAAACTATTATGCGTTTTGTCGTGTCTCCGAAAGCAGAAAATAACCGAGTTTATTCAACAGGCAACGCGCTCACGCATAAACGAAGCGAACATTCGGCTTAGGCCAAGGAAGGTCGATCGATACGAAAAGCGATCTCACTGGTCAACGCAGTCAGGACCAAAGCATACCTAGCATGCACACCGTGTTGGATATGTGTGTGTGTCGTAGGCTTGCCTGTGTTTGAAAAAGACCGAACAGTTGTCTCGTGACACGTAGGAGTGTGCGCGTGTGTGTATGTATGCGTGCGACTGGTAAACCGGACGCAATACATCTACAGCAGATATGCGAATGTTTCCTCAAGTGAAAGCACTTTGGTCTGAGACACGGTTTGGCAGATTTGACAAATCAACCAAGCAAATGTTGAATTCATCAAACGAACCCACACAAGGATGGATACCAGCTGTTTCATTAGGAGGTGTTGTTGTAGGCGGATTCACTGCGGTGGGTGTCATGCCCGATCCAGTATGATCCACAGGCACGACGTTCAAAGCGTTCTTATTTCGGCAGTGGATGGCACGTGATATTATAGCGCGGGAGTAGGGGTGGGGCCTCCACGTTTGAATATTTCACCTCCCAGAGAGATCGACGTACTGTAACATTGGGGTCAATGTAACGTTGACTGGTTCGATCTACTTTCATTGGGTAGTAGTTGCGTCACTTTGTGACACTCCAGTCAAGTGGAATTTTCCGATCAATCACTAAACGTCTTAAAAGATGAACCCTGATTAGCCGTGGTGATTCGAACAACTCAGTACGTCGGTACGTTACGCTCTCTATAGCTTTGAATCACATTTCTTTCAGTTTATTAAACGAAAGGACAATGGGTCTTGACATGTCTGTAAGGACGGTTAGACCTTACCAAGCTGTTTCCTTGATACCCACGTTCGCTAATCCTTCCCACTACGTGCGGACCACTCGTCCGTTACAGTGGTACTCCGAAATGTTTCCCACAACGCATGAGAAGAAGAACACTACAGGTGGAGAGAGAGTGGTTGGCGTATGTTGGAAAAGCGTGCGTGTAGCAGGCAACGGTAACAGTCAAGTGGCCACGGTGATTGGCAGCCAGAGTTCAGACAAACAATAATGTTTGTTAAACAAATAAACAAGGTTGAATGTCGCTACATGTCCAGTAGTTCGATGTGGGCCTTATTCCGGGCTTGAACCATTTCAATGCGCACATTTGATGGGACAGAGATTCACTGAGCGCAGCTAAGCCGGAACGATATCCTTGGTACAGCTAAGACAACGAATAGGAGTGAGGAGCATTCAAGTCGTTGATGTGCATTGTGAATGAGATTTGAGAAAGGATGTTCATAAGACTGTACACCAGTCATTGTATAACTGATTGACTGCATAATGTTAGTGCCTCGGGAATGGGAGCAATCTCACTCGAAATTCTGATGATAACCCACCGTAATTGAAGAGTCCCAAATGACCACACGATAAGCGTCCGCAAAACTCCGCATAACATGTTTTGAACACACACACACTCTCTACAAGTCATTACAAGTCGGGGCTTAAATCTGACCGTTTTGAACGGAGGGGTCAAAATGTGACGGCTTTGAGGAAAACCTTAGAACGAGCCACTTTCGTGGATGTTTGCTTAGCTTCTGTGTACAACCAGTGACAAAGGAGCCGTTTCAACACTGGTCACAAGAAAACAAATATGACAGGTGTACGTAATCCCCCCCCCCCTCCTACACAGCCTCTCTTTCTCTCTCCAACACACAGGAAACAAACAAACGGAAACTGATGCCGCTGGTAGCGATCGCACCAATGGAGCTGACATCTCTGCTCGCGGTTCATTGCTAGCCAGTTAGGCGATCAAAATAGAGACAAGTGATTAGCCCAGTGCGAACTATGGTTACCATATCCATCTCCTTCTCTCTCTCCTCTGCGAATATGCATGTGTGTGTGTGTGTGTGTGTATGCGCTTGATACTAATGTTTGAACAGAATCCATTCATTCTTTGACATAAAATGCATCAGACACAGCTGTCAATTTGTCATAAACACGCGAATAACCTAGCTGCTTATCGGTGTGAACGTAAAATTAATATAGACCATATGCGCATTCATGAATAGATGACCCTCAACAAGAAGCAAACGGCTTCTTACGACTAGGCCACATGGAAGAATATCAGCGAATGGCGGTCTGGTGCACGTGGAAGTTCGAGCTCGTTTGCTTTCGATATCACAGTAGTTGAGGGAAACAGTTTTATTTGCTTTCAGACTTTAAATCATTTAGGGGCTTTCGGACCCAGTAACTGATACAGTAGATTCTGTTAATACCGCAAATATCGTGTTCGCCTTTATTCTACGAGGCTGTCACAGAAAAGCACTGTTAATGGATCACGATCCGCCTACTATATGTCCGAAAATGGTTGCCGGTAATTCCTCACAGTGCATTGTCTGGTACTTATGAAAATGGGGCATAAACATAGACTAATGAAATAGAGACAGACTCACTCAGTATGCAGTGAAATGTCCGATTGCTAGGCTATGAATCCTGCCACTTCAGAGTTCTGATGTCGGTCTGTAAGAAAACAAACAAATGAGGGTTTCTTTTGGTATGAATATTTGCATCACGTCTGGCCGAAGTAGCATCCCCTTACATTCAAGCTGAATCGCATGGCAGAGCTAATCGCAGATAATGGAGTTGACCATATTCTTGATAAATGCGGCTCATGAACAGTTCGTTTCATTCACGCCGAAATAGTGACAAAGATTTGTGAATCGAAAGGTGGAAAACAAACAGACCAGATCAGGAATGGATCTGTTAGAGGAATTGAAGATTTCATAGTGAAAAGTAGAAGGGAGGCAGTACATAGTGGCCCGAAGTTAACATCTATCCAGCTGTCTCTTCAGTTTAGCAGCGAGCAGTCGCCTAATTTTCACACATTTATCGCTATAACCACAGATTCTGCTGCAAGGAACTTACTTATATGGTACCAATTCCTATCGTACTCAATCGTCTGTCTCATTCACCAAAGGTAATTCACTCAGATACATTGTCTGTTCCAAGTTGTTGCTCTGTTGGTTTTAATTCTCTTATTTCTAGCTGTTCATAAACCAGCCCACCGACTTTTATCTTAATCGGGTCCACGACCATTCGGCCATTATTGTTGGAGCATTGTAGCACCAGTTTCAGAAGAGTCACGTGATCCACGGTAGTGGCGGGCCGTGTGTGAAATGAAAGCGAATGACTCAGCCCGAAATGCATGCAGTTCCAGAATCGATGACCTAGTAACGAAAATCGGGGAACGGACTACAAGGTGGGTTTGTTGTTTGGACTGTACAAATAACGTCTTTTCACCGGGTATCATCAGGCGATGATCGGCTACTTGATGAATGCATATCAGTTAGTTTTATGGTCGCACGAAGGTAAATCACATTCAACACCCCTAGGATAATAAACTCTTGTTGAAGTCCACACTGAAATAACATTGGCTTGCGCAGAAATCGGTCATGATCGCCTGTAGTCTTCATTGTGTACCTGGGGTTGACTACGTCGATTTCATTCTTCTGGGCCAGCTGCAACATGTTGAGAGCCTTTTGCCTCAGTTTAAGAGTCATCCATTACCAATGAGTGAATTTCATGAAATAAGTTTGGAAGAATCACCGTGTGATTCTAAAAATGAACTCTTAGTCCATTCATGCTCCTTACGATTCAGATGGGATTCAGGTGATGAACCTAATGTAGCGAGGTCACGTATACCGATGATTGGACAGAAGAGTACCGGGTACGCATACCTGATGAGCAGCAAAACACCGGAACCGGTCATGTTCTTCCGGGGAAGTTTTGTCCTGTCATCTAAATACAATACCACACTAGTTGCATCACAAATTATACGATTTATGTTTGCTGTCATAACCGAACTACACTTTAGACGTCTCTGACTGCTTGTATGTACATGAAAATTGTCCGTGTCATACGAAGCTCGTGCATTCGCCGTGATACCATGCATGGATGTGTGGCAAAATTCTCGTAGTAGAATGAGCCTATTTGACAAAACATCTAGCGAAATTTTACGATAGTTAAATGCCTACTCGATAGGGCTTAAAAATGACCCATACGGATGAAAGACACAGGAAAAATGTCTACTGGCCAAACGAGCTCTGATACATGGGAGTATTGCCAAGGATAAACACTGCCTCGGTATTGGGCTGTTCAGGGCTCACCTAAGATGAGCATGTTTTCAAGAATCTACTGAGAAGCTGGTTGTTTATCTTTGCGTAATATTTGTAATGTACCACCCCAAGGTTCGAAATACAGGTGATAATACTTAAGTTTGCATCTTCACTAGACAGCGAAGCGTTGATATGTGGGTTTCCTTCAACACATAGTCTGGTCGACCAAGAACACCAAAAATATTATAGCAAGTTTAGTCAACCTAAAGTCGCATCACACAGCTTCCCTACAATTGTAACCATTCCGCATAAAGAGCTCGTTTGGCAATAACGTTGATGGGTTGGATAGTAGGTATTTTTGTACTGTAGCTGTAGTTATCAAAAAGACGATTGATAGAGGTCACGCCAACAGTCAACCCGAGAGCTCCGAACTCTGATACTGCTTTAATCTGAGAGAGATTTATTGAAGGATTCTCATCCACAACATTGAATCTCTTGGGACTGATATCATTCGAAAATTTCCCTTTTTCAAGGCCGTTTCAACCCAATATCTCAATCTATTTTTCAATGCTTTTTATTTTTATCCCGAAATGTTCAGGTATCCGCTTCAAATCGTCTTCGTTTCTGGCTCATTGTATTCTTCGCCCGAAAACTTCATTGTTGTCCATTTTTCTGTTGTGTGTACGACTTACGTCCTCTGGTCTCAAAACGGTTATTTCTATCTCCTCCTTCACTTCCACAGAAGACCTCTTCATTCTGCCTTCTACGTTCCATGAATGACAACATTGACTGCCCTCAAATCATTACATTAGGTTGAAGCTGACCGGACAACGACCAACCGCCCAAAATCAACGATCGGTTGTCACACGCTCGTGCGCCATTCCGCGTGACACCAACATCTCATCACCTGAATTAATCCCTTTCTATTCATGAAGCCCACTTGATCACTTCGTCCCGCGACCAGTAAAAAATACGTATCTAGGTTATTACCATATTGAACAGCGACAATCACATGCCATATCAACTGAATGTTTCTATATGCGCATGCCGTACCTCTGGCATTGCGGTTTTGTTAGACCGAAAGGTCCTATATTATGGGTGTTGGCCCGAAATACCTGGTTGCAAAACTGTCTCGAATTCAGGTCCAGTCTAAGAAAATATCGTTTGACGTATGGGTATCAAAATATCCGATATTCCACTATTCATGCTTGGTAGGGGATAAACAACCTTACTGGTGCTGATGCATGGTTCATAAACTCCTGCGCTAGGTTCTCACTCGAAGGCACAGGAGCACACTGTAGTAAATCCGGTTGAGATGCGATATCGAATATCCCAGTGGTTTGATTGCTTGGTTCCGAATACGCCTGATTGGTTGCCATCTAGTGTAGCTATGGTAGGTGGTGTTTCGACCAATCACAAACTATCCTTTTGCTTGAGAATAATTGATTTATCTGAATTTTGTTAAATATGGCTGGTTTAGTCCCTTCCCAGTTGATTGACATGATGCCACAGCAAGTGCAACTTGAAGCTTACATACGTGTTCCTTTCATCACAATGTCTCCCAAATGCTGTTCTAAACACACTTTCAGTTCTTTATTTCCTTTCGAGAGGAAACTGTATTCTTAGATATTTATGGGATATCTATGAAGGGTTGAAAGTACGTCGTACAAGACCGCATTACCAGTTTCATATAGCTTCTGTGTTGAGGTGTTCTCCGCTGATCCTAGTAGCTTGCACTAGAATTCTGCTACCTTTAAGTTAGTCTTCATACAGACAAAACGAGATTTTCGACCGACTTCTTCCCAAAGGATCAGTTCCACTTTCACAGACCAATACAATACAATACATCGTTCACTTTTACGCGACTATCTCCTGTGAGAGAATAAGTCAGCTTCCTGGATGTTTCTGACGGTCGCTGTTCACGAGTTCCTGTCTGTGACAAGATCTACACACTGTCAAATCCAGTAGTCGCGTCAGTTGCGTATTCCGAAAAAAAGCTGAAGGTCTAGGCGATCCATATCTGCCACAATAGTGCTAACCCATGTGTTCAGTTGGCCACCAAAATGACATTTTCAGTGTGAGCAGGCTAGCGACAGTGGGCTCTTCTCCGTAGGATTCTTTTCGGGTAGTCGAAGGGCATGGTCAAATGGCGATGTCGTTGGAGAAATGAAGAAAGCTACTCCATATTCACACAGTGTTGACGCACGGCAGAATTTGACACGCGATCGTACCACTTGATTTTGTCCATGTAGCGGAGGCACCAGTAGTCGAAGGTCTCCGGCCTTTTTGCATCAACCACTCTAAATGAGCAAGTTTCGAATGCTTACTTAAGAACTCGACTGACGGCAGCTCGGTATATGGGCGGCTTCGTGCAAAGGCTTATTGCACTGCCAGACCACAATGATTTACAAAAGTTGTAAGAATGCCCTCCTTGCCTGGGTAGTAGAATTTAGGTATTTGAAGCGACGCACCTGTTCCCGGGTTTCACCATTGATGCGAACAGAGTGTATTTGACCTTGCAAATTAGTGAAGAATTTCTTTTCTGTAATATTTATCTCTAGTCCAACAGCCTTGACTTCGCATAAAATACGGACGAGAACCGGCTGCAGAGTTCAGGGATACTCTCCTATAATGACAATGTCTTCGGCAGATTCGAGGTCTGTTTGCCAAGAATCGCGGCTAAGTTATATTTCATGAAAGTTGTTGGGAGCGCGACGAATTATGCTGTCTGTAGCGCACTTATGTACGACCGGTGGTAGAGGGCTTCGTTGGCGGACGCCAGAGCCGAGGGGAACTCTGGAGATTATTCACTCCTCGGCGCGTAAGTGGGCCTATCTTACCGAGTTTTATGATCCTTCCAATCTGACGTACTTTTCGGACATGCTGTCGCTTCTAAGTACGCTTCAGAGTGACAGTCTCTCAAAGGAGTTGAAAGCTGCCCGAAGGTCACTGAAGAACCCTGTGGTGGGTTGCTGAGTTTTATGGCTATGTTCTAGCATTCGTCGAGGAAGAGTCTGAGTTGACCAGCTGTTCGTAATACAATAAAATACAATGCAACACAGTATTCGCATAAGTTTGGAATCTTGAATTCAAGTTCATCGAGCCTTGCTGTCTCAACAAATAAGAATCCGTAGTGGGCTTGTGAGCCAGTTCAAACTCGTTCACTGCAGTTCAGCATCTGAAAATTATCACATTGATGAAGTACCGTGAACAGAAGGTTCGTCAGTTACTATGGTTCCAATCATGTGTACTTTCACGTCTAGATATTAAGACGAATGCCCGTTTGAACCCGCACTCATGACTCACTAGAGGCTTCGCATTATCTATCATTCTACCAATTATTAATTACTACTGTCTTTCAAACAGAACACGTTTCGAGGTCAAGTCACAGAAAACAAGGTCATAGCAAGCGATGAACTCCACTGGTCTATGGCTATGCGGTGAAATATATATTCCTGCAAAAAGGATCAAAAGCCCCAACATTTCCCCCCAGAATATTCCACCCTTCTTGGCTGAATCTAAAACCTGTTCTATGCCGTTAATACCCGGAAAAATGAATGTCGGAGGTTCCTATATAATTTAATACGGTGTACTGACTAGGAAGTAAAAGTACCGATCTCCACCTGAGAAGTTACAAAGATTTTCAGATTTCAACGTTATATTCCACAGGTTGCGGTTAATTAGCTATGCACTTTCCTGTTGATTCGTAGTATTCATGCATAAGGGAAGCACATATGCTATATCTTGAATACGTAAACTCAGTAAAATGGCACATTTGTTTCTTAAAATAACACCTTCAAGATATACTGGTTGGAATTTTAGAAATGTACCCGAAACTAAATGTTATCCAAGACGGCGGGGAGCTAAGGTATTTCCTGAGTATCATTTCCGTATCATTTCTATGAGCCGAATACTGATGTCATTCAAAGACCAGTACCACAAATCCGTCTCCCAGATAATCAGAATTCATTCTCTCTTCCAAAAGTATCTAACGTATTACGCCGTAACTTACATTGACAGTGTGTGTTAGATCCGACAACTTTGAGAAGAATGAACGAACGTTCGGACTGATCACCGGGGGGCGCGATCACATCAACAGAAGGCCTGCAATTAAGAGCATCGTGCCACCAGGCTCGTCTACGTTTTTCGATCCAAATTCGATTTGTATCAACCTCAGGGACGTGAGATGCACACGCCGTACGCGAGGTATAATCTCTTAGGTGTAACATTTCCAGTCGAGAATAGAAACAACAGATTCACATGATTACTTCAGGGGGGCTGAGAACACTAAATTTTAAAGTGATGGCAACAGAAAACGTGGCGCAACCATTCGAAAGAAATTTGCTATTTCGACAACAACAAAATCTCGTGACAGATGAAAACGGATTCTTTCAACGATCAAATCTAGCTCATCAGAACCCCAGGTAACAACGAAGATAGTCCACATTTATTGGTTCAGATACCATCCCGATGTCAGTCCAGAATATCGGATCAACAAAGCGCAAAGGGTTTTAGAAGAACAGGATCAAAAGACCAACTGGCTGAGTCAGAGGTTCGGTCGAAGTGGAACCAAAATAAGCACGAAACGTCATGATGACTGATGTTGGTGGTGCATGGACGTGAAAACGGTCTCCTTAAACGGCCGTGCGTTGTGTAGCTCACTGAATACATTCACGATTCCCAGATTGAGCCTGTTTGTTACAATAGCTGTTATTGATCACCTTGGGTTTTAACCGAATATGAACTCCAGAAAAGATGGTCAGCAAAATATATTTACCAAGTGATATTTCACGGGCTTCATTTATGTGAGTGATATTTTCGCTTTTGAGAGACTACTGGTCCCAGGACATAAAGAAAAGCTTCGCTATATCTCCGAGACCGAAATCTGGACGAGGTTTCCAAGTAGTTCACAGGTTTACGTATCTAAAAATGAAGAATGGTGCAAGAAACTTTTTCATGCTCAGTCAATGGAAGTCGTCATGAGTGACCAAACAAATAGCATTATCTTAGAATACCAAAACATTACCCGTTGGGACAAGTGGCAGTAGCCTTGGAACTATTCACCTTACGGCTCATTCGTATCAGTGAATAATGTCGTATTTTACTGGTTATTAGGCTAGGAATGAGACGCAGATAGCATGACGTAACCAAGCCTTTTGTTTACCGTGTCGATCAGGTGTGTAAAACGTATCAGTTTGTATGTGTTATACAGTATTCAGGTGGACTGGTTTGAAGGCTCATGCAGTGCTTTTGTTCGGGGCTCGTTGAGTTAGTATCAAGGTTAGTAGACTGATATTTTGAGTTGAATGATTTCATACGTAAGTACTGACTGGTGGATCATAGTAAGTGGAACAAACATGCACGCAAACTTCTGATGAATAGAAAAGATAATTTCGAATAAAACATCTACGGACAAATACTGGGATGAGAATGAGAGAACAGGGAAAGAGTACGGGGTATGCCTACCCGACGAGTGGCATTAACCGCGAAACCCATTAGGTGCTTACGAAATACTTCGTCCGTCCATTCACATGCTACAACATTTTGACTATCAACCGTAGAGTAATCGTTCTCTTGGTGTTTTTTACTTGTTTGTACGTTAATGCAGTGGAAAGGGTATACACGCCGTAGCCACAAAGGCCCACTGCATTATTATAGATAACCGACAACCAGACCCTAAGACTTGGAGTTGGAGAATCACATAGGGTCTCAACAGGTCAGATGTTGTAACGATCCGGATGACAGCGGATTATGGTGCACAACCAAAGTAACCGGTGATGGCGAGGAATTGAACCTCGGGCCTCTGAAGAAATAACCAAAGGCTCCAAACCACACGACGACCACTGGTTAGTTTTCATTAACCCACAAAGAGCTATCAGCAAATCACAGTTGTGATTCCCTGATGAAATCTGCTACGAGGAGCATCCACTCACAATCCTGATTCAGAAATGGGATAATTACGAATGGGAGAAGCATCGCCTCACTGAACCTCAACAGCTTCAGTATGGGATTGCGAACTGTATCACCGAAGAACCAGGTCAGCTTTGTGGACTGGTACAGCCAAATGTCACTCAATCGAGGAAGCTGGAGATCTTGCGTTATTCGGTGTAGTCATACCGGATTGCCTCATTGATTTAGACATCCTATCTGAAGTAATCATACTCAACCGTCATTTCTATCCTAGACTGAAAATTTTACATTCGTGTTTGAACTTAGTGGGGACGATGACTGTGGAAGAGGCTTGGCCACGTACACCACTTCCAGTCTGGAGATCACTGCGACTAGCGAGTCAAATTGTCGAGGGGCCTTTGAAGGAGGAAGGTTGTGGTGATTCAACAGATATCACATAGAACACGGCCTGGTACAGTGACACGAGTAGCGACAAGCCGGGAGGTGCTCCAGTCAGTCAGAATCGCCACAAACTGGAATAACAAAGGTTAGCTGTGATTGGCTGACTTGTGATTTACATGTCAGGGAGTCGGAGATCACCCTGAAACACGTTATCAACGAGGCTGCCCTCCGCGTTCTTCCAACCAACGGACGGAGTGCTTTGTGAATGTCAACCAATGATAAGGCCTGCTTATCTCACATAGCAGTGCAGTCGTGACGCATATATCCGTGATCTCATCAGTCCATCTCACGGTTGCCTACCTTTCACACTAACCCGCCAACCAATCAGACCTACGACGTACAGTGATCCGACCTAACCAATCACATCTATGCACCACGCTGGACAATCTATAGCAGCGTCATATGTGTCGGTGCATTTTTTGCCTCGTGCTATATGGAGTGTTCATTTTTGGTGACTATTGTATACAGTTCCCGCAGTTGTTCTTGGTTGCGTTTTCGTTGGGTTCGAATGATCGAGGAACTACTAACCGGGGATAATTCAGAGGTTTTGAACACCGACGCAACGAATGGGCGACAGGGAAAGGTTTCCGAATTCACAATGTCAATTTTAGCCGAATGATTACAGTCAATCATGAAATAACAGTAGTCACAGTTCGCAGCAGTTCAGTTAAAAACGATGGAGTCTATGATGCAACAAATCAGTTTTCAGCCCCACGATTCCACATCCAGCCACAGTCAGTCCACATCCGTGGATGCCATTACTGCTAGCATTTGTGAATTCATGTATGATCCGGATTCGGGAATGACCTTCAATTCGTGATTCAAAAGATGAGAAGATACATTTCGAGTCGATTTTTTCAAGGTCGATGATGCATGGGAGGTACGACTTTGGTCACGCAAATTGGGTACCAAAGAACACGAGCGATACATTAACACAATTCTACCACAAAATCCTCATGATATCACATTCAACGACACAGTCGGTTGGTAGTCAGAAACCTTTGGAGGAAAAATATCACTGTTCAGTGCCCGTTACCACTTTCTGAAGCTTTTAAAGAATGAGGCGGACGATCTCCTGCCGTATTTAAGCATTGTCAGTCGTGAGTGTGAACATTTCAAGTTGCTTTGAGTGAAAGAAGACCCGTTCAAATACCTCATATTTGTCTGTGGTTTGCAGTCAATTTGTAAAGCCGAAGTCAGAACCCGCCTGTTTAACAAAACTGAACAGAATCCTGAAACAAATCTCCGAACACTGACTGCCGAGTGTCATAGACTCCAAAACCTAAAACGTGATTCCGCCATCATAGAAAAACCTGACAATGTTTTTCCATGCACGATGAGCTGAGCTGTAGCAAATTCCAAAACAGTACCAGTTAAAAAGCCCTTAGTAACCGCATCAGGCAAACCACCAACCGCAAACTGGAAAGGTGGCAAATGGTTTTTTTCGCTTCTATCCATTCAGGAAACATGCTTGTCAGAAATGCTTTAATTAAGGTCAAAAAGAGGATCATTGCCCAGTCGATCGCCCTACTAGGTTTCATGTCAACCAGGAGCAGAAGACGCCCTTCGTGCGTCCATTATCTAACCCGGACCCCATGGCTGCCTTCAATATTGCTTTCAAATCCAGAAGGAAATACGTTACCATCAAAATCAATGGCACACCGGTATGTCTCCAGCTACATACAGCGTCAGACATCACATTAATTTCGAAACATACAAGGGATATGATCGGACAGCCTGGAACAATCAAACCAAACAAGAAGGCAAAGAAAGTTCCCGGAGGAAAATTATTGCTCACTGGTGAGATATACTGTGATGTTACTTTTAATGATGTCCATTTCACGGGTACCTGTTATCTCACTAACCGCCCAAATCTAAATCTTCTTGGGCTCGACTGGATTGAAGAACTTCACCTTCCGGAAGTGCCCCAAACCATGGCTATCGGATTGACATCACTTCTACAACAGAAATTTAGCTAGGTTTTTCAAGATGATCTCGGAGGCTGCACCAAGACAAAAGCCGCTCTATGTCTGCTTCCTGAAGCGAAACCTGTCTTCCAACCGAAAAGACCAGTTCCATAAGCTGCTTTCCTGATGGTCGACTAGGAGCTTGAAAGCATTCAACAAGAGGGTGTACTACAACCTGTGAACTATTCTGCATGAACCGCACCAATCGTCGTTGCCACACAACCCAATGGCAAAGTTCGATTGTGTGCTTACTTCTCCACTGGCCTCAATGCGGCTCTGGATATGCATCTATGCCTCTTACCAGTAACGAAGGACTTATGTGCAAAACTTAATGGTGGAACATGTTTTGCACGGCTGGATTTTTTGAACGCGTATGTACAGGTAAAGGTAGACGAAGGCTCAACGGAACTTCTGTCAATCAACACTCATCACAGATTGTTCCAGCTCACTCGTTTGCCTTTTGGTGTGATGACGGCTCCTGTCACGTTTCAACAAATCGTGGACACCATGTTGACAGAAACTGAGGGAGCTGCTGCCTATCTAGGCGATACCGTCGTCACCGGCTCAAATCCAAACGAATTGTCACAACTTCTGGAAACGGTACACAGTAGCATTCCAGACTACGGCTTCCGATTACGCCTGGATAAGTACACTTTCTTCATGCCTTCCTTGAAATACCTCGGTTTCGTCGCTGATAAAACGATAGTCTTCCAGACCCATTAAACAACGAAACCATCAAGCAAATGCCCCCATCGAACGATGCGATTAACTTACGATCTCGCCTCGTAAGTCACTACAGTTCGTTTCTGCCAGAAATGCACCAACTTCGTCACCCATAGAATGCGCTTTTGAAAACACGTCAAGTGGAACTGGTTTACTGATTGTCAACGAGCTTTTGAGCTCTGTCCAAGTTACGGTTTTTGAAAGTTGGAAGCTGTGAGTAGCTGAATATTTAGCTTGGAATGGTTGCGAAAAATGTGGATATTTTTTGTTAAGCTTCACGAACGATGAGAGTAATAAAATCGTTCGGCATGTGGGCATTTCATCAGAAACTCAGCGGCAAAAGTTTATGACGTGCTTTTTCACGTATTTGCCTGAACAGAACCATCACCGTTGGGGAAAGATGGGTTGTTTTCAAGATTTTCCGGAGAGACGGTGGCTGGAATTTTGATGAGCTTTAATGGAACCTGTTTGCCAAAGTGTACCCAGGATGAGCTCAAAACAAGTGAGATGAAGCTCTCTGCGAACGGCTTTTTACAAGCACCATGGATCAGAATTTTCTCAACAAATTCATTTACAAGCCAACTCGGGAACTTGGGGCAACCTCCGAAAAAATTCAACGAAACTAGCAGCTGTCTAACATCGGATTTTCGTCAAATCTTTATTCCGTTAGTGTTCGCAAATGCGGAAGAGGTGACGTGCAAGCAAATCACCCAGACCTACGGATCAACCGAGACGGCCAGTCGATTGCAAATATTGCTTTTGTTTTGGTTGAGTGTAAAACACTCTAGCCACAAACCCTCGATCTCTGTGGCGACATCCTTCGGTAAACTACCGGTTTCGTTAATACGAAATGCCGAAAGCCCCTAGAAGGTCAGATGAAATAGCTTTCCTGTCGTAGCTTCCAAAGTTTTCCATGGAAAGTTGAGCTTTGATACTCTGCATGGCAAATTGACTCCATAATCAATGTAAATCTGCTACTACTCACAGTGATTTGTTATTGTAACTATTGATTAGATTGGATTTGCCGTTACCGGCGACTTCAGACTCGGGGATACCGGTGAGTTATCCTATCAAACAGCTACTAATGGGGTTCAATTGTGGCCGCGTTCATTCCCGTCTGTCCTAATGAGAACAAGCAGGATCGATTCGTGGTAATCTGATTACCGGACTGTACTGATGGCTTTAACACTGTCAAATTGACACAACCATTTGCCCGTGTGTGTGTGTGTGTGTGTGTGTGTGTGTGTGTGTGTGTGTGTGTGTTTACGTAAGTATGCGAGTGCGTTTGTTCCTGGAAAACGGAAACTCTGCCTTTACGAAGTCGGCAAGGTGTCCTACAGTCAGTTCGTTCTACTTTTTACTACTTTTCCCGACCCAGTTGTCCCGTTCAAACACGAGAGTCAGAGAGGACATCGACGGGGTAGGGGGGTGGGGGGAGGAGTGGATGGGGTGGGGGGAGGGGTGGGGGGGGTGAGGGGTGGGGGGTGGGGAAGAAAGCTGGTTATGAAACACACGTATAGTCCCACAAAGTTCCAGAGTGAGACAGAAAAATGACCAAATACAATCGATCAAGTAGAAATAACCGTTTGTTTCTGTACATTTAGATTCCATCACATGAATACGTGAGATGAACGCTTCTTAATGGTAAAAAATGGGAAAGCAGGGTGATCGGATTTCGATTAAAGTGACGGTTACTGGGGTGCGAATGAGTCAGTTGGTTTATGAAGGGGAAAGACCGTTAAATCCTGTTTTGCCGGAGCAGCTTTGGATATTTTGTCGTGCACCTCATTTTATTCGTTATTCGGAGCAGGCTTTTTGCGAAAGACGTAAACAGTTTCGATTGTCTTTCTAACATATGATTCTTTCTAAAACGTTCAAATTAAAAACAATAACTGGGACATGAACAGACTGTATGGTCTTTTATGTCATACGAACGGAAGCTAAGCAACCCATTTATTATGATGGTAACAAAGAAATTACTCTTGTTCACGTACCTACTCAACGGTTTCTAGGCCTAAATCAAACTTCTGATGTGCTAGAGAGGAAATCAAATGCAGCAAAGTGATTCAGTAGTTCGCCTCTGTCACACTTGAGTACTGTTTGTTGCCTAAACTGGGTAGTTGTGGGTAAGAGCCAGTTGTGATTTGGTACGCAGTTCAAGCGACACCATGTGATACAGGACTGAGGTCACGAAAAGTCAGAAGCCCCAACCAATCAGAAGCATCGTGGCCGCGTACTAAGAAATTCAGCTGTAATTGGTTGACATATAATTCATCAACTATATATATATATATATATATATATATATATATATATATATATATATATATATATATATCAAATTAGATTCTAGTGAACATATAACATCGGAGTGTACAAGTATGAAGACGAGTGGGCAGAGGAGTACCGGGTACGCAAACCTGATGAGCGGCAACAACCGCGAAACCGGTCGTGTTCTTCCGAGGAAATTTTGTCCACACGTTAACATACTACTTACTTGTTGCCGCTCATCAGGTATACATACCCGGTACTCCTCTGCCCACTGTACTGTTGGCACGAGGAGCCTGAATCGTATGTTTTTGGAAAATCCCCTTGCATTTTTCACAACGAAAAGTCGGACGACGCGGTTACATAACATAAGTAGCACCCAATTAATCGGCCTTGGTATCCTCGTTATCCTTGTTATTCCTGGGTAGAAGCCAATTCAGTAAATCCTCTCGATTCAAATATTCCACTAATATGGAGCTGAAAATTGCGATTTTAAAGCAAAGCCATTGCTTGTGACCTAGTCCAGGTAGCACAACAGTTGCCGTATGAGACTGACTGTTCAACATAGTCAGTCTTGAGCATCACTCATAAATGTCAGTTATAATTCCTAACGAAAATGAAACCCCTTTCGTAAAACAAAACAGACACACGCATACCTCGGTTTGCGTTATCTCTACTTTTCCCCTTCTTCTTGAGTCGCGGCGAACGGTAGCACTTACTCACGAAATATGCTTGTATCATCACGCTGCTTTTTGACGTGCTAAGTCAAATATCACTGTCTTTGTTCCAGTTATTTTAATCACGTTCTCTTTCGTTCGTCCCCTACTCACAGAACCCGGTCCACGTGTCTCAGAAAATTGAGCGAACAGTCGATGGATTAGTGTCCATCGATCGTCTTGTTTGTACGGATCACAGTCCCTTCTGCTGTTCAAGCAAACTTGGACACTGACATTCACTATCCCACAGGCTCATTCTTGACGGAAATGATAATGACCTAAGTCTGAACCATTGTTCACTCTGCGACTGGAAGAATGAAAGAAAGAGAAAATTCGGGGACGCAGATTTTGCAATTGTGCTGAAATGGAGGGCAATTATTTTTAAAGTAATATGATAGCATTCATTTTCAGCTTGGACAATCACCAAACGTGTATTGGTTGAGATGGTTTCGGAATTGATCTCCCTTGCAAAGTATAAGATCAAATTTATGAAAATGGTAAAGACAGAACGCTCAATGAGACAATCATATTGATGAAGGAAGTGAGTGGATACAAGAAAGTCAATATCTCTGACCACTGAGTTGATGAATTTCGCTGACTGCTTTCGTGTTCACCCCTCAGAATTTCCTGTTCCGGTCGGTATGTATTTTCGTATTTCTCTCCGTCGCAGTAGTTCAATTGCACTCATGCTTTTCTGAATGGTCAGTTTACTGGTTTCCACAGGGCCTTTCGAACAGACTAGTTGAACAGCAGGGCTGATGACTTACTTTGGCATGTGGCGGTAGTCGTTAAAAAACGGGAGGTACTGTGTTGTCCAAATTCTCTCTCTATCTACCAGACGAGTCTCGTCGAATTCCGCGCTTTCTTTCCGAGTTGTTGGTAAGCTGAGGGCCAGTTCGTTGTGCCGTTATTCGGGTCTGAGAGGCCCGACCCAAAAGTTACTGTGTTGTTATAGTGATCAGTTGCGTTGTTGTCCTGGGAGTCCGTACGTGTATTGCCTCTTCTGTGTTGTTGGTCTATTGGTTTCTGTGTTTTGTGTGAGTACGTGTGTATGTACGTATTTATGTATGTATGCATGTGTGCGTGCATGCACAGCGTACTAAAGCCAGCACATTTTGTGTTCACTCATTCTTAGTGAATTGAGACACTCAGTGACAATTTTGTGTGACCTGGTGTTACAACAGAATCGCGTCTCCGTCTCCGCTGATATAGTACACGAATAATAATAACAATAGTTTCACTCCTTTTCATTTATCCTATTCATACGGTTCGACATTTCAGAGAAGGGGTTTCTGCCAATTAGAGGCTAACGGATGAGGAAATGACCGGCCACTGTAGGATCTGAACCTGAGACCTCGAGGTTTGAGGCGCGCTGTATTATTCAAGGACCAGTGATCCTCCGCGGGGGTTGCACGTGCTCGATCTGAAATCACGAAAAGCACAGAAAGTTCCATGAACCCAAAGCTCAGGGAGTGTGTCGTAACATAAATACGGCTACCTCTATCCTGACCACTAAAACACCATGACGACCATTTTGCCGCTTAATCACACAAACTAGATCGGTCCCAAAAGAACTGCAAGAGAGCATTATTCAATAATATTACATCTAGTGTTTCGTGACTGATCACCTATTAGGGATCTGTAGGTTTCCGTTATTCCAATGTTTTTCTCCTAGACTTTTAAGGCTTGTTTCTAAGGCAAACAGAATCACCTGTTCCCTTGTTTTACTAATCAGGGAACAGTAAATGTTTTGTATCCATCTCCCGGATGCAACTCATACGATAAAAGCCCCTTCCATTGTACGTCATTTTTCCTTATTTCTACGTTCTTTTCCGACCAGTGAAACCAACCAGCATTTCATTCAGAAATTCCATTACTTTCTAACCAGAAGATGAGAAATCAGTTCGACCGGATGTTAGCGTGGCACAAAAACCATTTGATTTTACCGAACCCACAAGACCCCAACGGAACGACACCTCGTTACTTGACCCATGCATACCCTTTCACTCGCTGGCCAGTCGTGATGCCATTTGCGGACTCTTCCGCGGAGTAAGTCGAGAAGACGCTACTACCACGATGGGCAGTCAGTAACAACGCCATAAATGTCAACGTATTCCCTTTTTCATGCCATTTAAGGTGCTGATTTCCCGCTATGCTTGAATACAGCTTCCTTATTTGTTTGTGATTAATTTTGTTTGAGGACTGATCGATCGGGAAACCACTGATGGAGGATAATACAGTAAGTTTTATGTACTGACATAACACAATCTACCGTCACCACAGACCGGGGCAGCCAATTCCAGTTGACGTTGTTTCGTGAGTTCACTAATCTGGTGGATTGCAAACTTTTTACGATGACCGCAGTTCTTCCAATCATAAACTAAAGCATCTAAAGTCGACTTGACGTCAAAACCTGATTTCACTTGTTTGGGCGACTACCTACCACTCGCCCTCCTTGGATTCTATCTATCACGGATGACCGAACACATCTTTGCACAACCTATCGCCAACATAGTGATTAAGTTCAAATCCGTTTATTTGACTTGGCTTGATCCTCCCATCACTCGTTGTCCTACGACTCACAGATCACATGACACATCTTCAACCAGCATTTCCTCGTTCGTCACCTAAACACACACGGCGATCTTCATCTTGCACCCTTTGCTTTTATTCTCAATGATACTGTGAGCAAACCACTAAAATCGCTTTACTCTGGTTCTTTTAAGGTTCTCAGGCGTTAAGACAATTAATATCACATACGAAAGTTGACAAGACGGACATTGGTTCTAATGATCGGTTTAAACCAGCATATTTGGATATGACAAGACCTTCACCATTGCGATCAACAACACTCACTATCCAAACTCTCTGAGGGTCCATACACTTCCCCTTAAACAAGTCATACATCAGAGAGCACTACAGAGACACAATGTAGTGATTCAACTGTCTCCACTCGCGGTCCACTGAGCTACAGCTTCATTTCCACTATCCAAACAATCAGGTGAAGCCGGAGCGTAACTGTTAGATCGTGTAGATGCAACAAAATCGCTTTGTGATTGATCAGCACGTTATCTGCCAATGAGTGCATAGCCACTTTTGTATGTAAACGAGTTAGTACGAACCACAGGTGACAGAATACACTCTGGTTGCTCATTTCTGGTGTTGTCGTTCCCCCAGTGGGCGCAGTCTGCGTGCGATTTATTTCATCACGTACGATCAGTCGGACAGATGCAATTCTCACACTACGACCGCACAGCTCTCGTAGCAGTGGTAAGCCTATTTGACGGTCCGTCACATTCTAGGACTTGGAAGTTTAATTTTTTATTTTTCCGTCCCATTTATCAGGGGTTTCTTTCCGTACAGCAACCGGTCTAGCGAGGAGCAATTCTAGCAGTTTTTCTCTCCAGCTTTTGCAGGTCACTTGCTACGGTGAACAAGATCGCATGTACCCACTTACCAATAAACAAATTTTGTTACAGATTTCAACACATCTCCCCGATTATCGCGAATAGCACATCTTGCGTTGAACACCTTCTTGTGCTGAAGTCATTCGTTCTTATTTCTACGTTCTAGTCGGATTATTGGAATTAGATTTTCCAGCAGTCGAGAATATCAGAACTCTCTGGTTAGAACATCGGAAATAAACCCTATCTCAGTTTGACCGCGTGGTATATTATTCATAAGACCCCTATACAATTTCAATTTTAATTTAAAATTATTCAAAGGCATTCGCAAGTGCCATCTGACTGGCTAGTTGAGATGCCGTTCTGATTGGTTTGAAGTTCAGTGCCTCAACCAACATCCCTCACTTCTCCTCGGTGGCCCCAATGCAGGCTTGCGGTCTGCTCATCTCACCATGTGCGGTTACCATGGCGCACGCGGACTAGATATCTTCCCAATCGGAGCTAAGGACCTTGGTAACTATCTATGACCGGACTGGGTAATTGCGCGGTGATCGATATTCCGATCAATAAGCGGAAGTAGACATTTCGGTTATTTCTCACGATCCAAGAAGGGAGAAGCGCGTCGAATAAGTAAAGACACTATGGTCGTCGAACGGCTCCAAAAGTAGCAGTGACAAACGGGAGCTGCAATGCAGTCACAAAGATACAAATGTATCCAAATTTCAACTTGCATTCTCATTAATAAAGCTCACGTAACAAGTGTTGTTGGATTCATGTAATAAAATCTCCATTTGACCAAACTCGTGATTGCGATAGCCCAGAGAAGTCACAGACGCCACAGTTACCATGGCCCTTAGGTCAGGTCACGACAAAATCGGATCCTTGTTGTAGTGTGGTGACTGATTTTTGCGCGGGTCAGAAGTGTCGCATTTTTGACCGTTCAGCAAATCGTATTTCCGTTCGCAGATCCCGACCGATATGCATATGCTTGAGTCGGCCTGTTGAATCAGACCGTCTGTCGATCGCACACGTCCACACACACTATAATGATCATGAGTGACGATCACGACACGACGAAAACGACTACGACAGCGACGGTGGTTCGGCTCTCGACCACGCCAGGTGTGCGCTGGAAGCAGCGTTCTTCCGTGGGGGCTACACGTGCAAGGGCTGCAAGTGCACAGAAGGAAAGAAAACTCGGATGAGCCGAAGCTCAGTGGGTGCATAGACAGGCTCTAATACTTACATCGGAGAATACGGGAGAGGAATTTGTTGTGAACCCCCTGCAAGTACCGATTAGTCGGTAACCCACAATTCCCAGTTATAGCGCTGCTGCCGGTACTCGATCCCCGGACAACCCACACAAGCAAGGAAGAACATCGAAGACAGGACCTTCAGCTCAGCCGTGTATTTGGTGCTGGACCAAAGGCAATTGTACATTGCAAAGTCGCTGCTTATATGAAATTTGTGCGACCTTGGGGATTAAAACAACGTAGCGCGCGTCGGCGAAGGTGAATTATATAGTTTCTGCACAAATACAACCGGGCGTTATTCAAATTCAAAGTCGATATCAAATATCTGCAAAAGGAAGCAAGGCAGGTAGAATCTGACCGAAGATTCGAATTACTTGGTCTTGATTTTTGGGAAAAGGTATTCCCCCAACAGAATTTTACGTCCAAGCGTTACAACACAACCATTCGTATTTTGGCTTTGTGGTAGTTTCGCCTCATTCACGCATAAGTATGCACGCACGCATGCATATTTCTAAACTGAGGTTTTGTGAGAATCATACTTAACCGGACAATCTTACGTGATGAAATAAATCGCACGCAGACTGCGCCCACTGGGGGAACAACAGCACCAGAAATGAGCAACCAGAGTGTATTCTGTCACCTGTGGTTCGTACTAACTCGTTTACATACAAAAGTGGCTATGCACTCATTGGCAGATAACGTGCTGATCAATCACAAAGCGATTTTGTTGCATCTACACGATCTAACAGTTACGCTCCGGCTTCACCTGATTGTTTGGATAGTGGAAATGAAGCTGTAGCTCAGTGGACCGCGAGTGGAGACAGTTGAATCACTACACGTTTAGCTAACGCATTTACGATACGCAGGCTCAGTTTGCCGCTGGTCTGCGTCGGACAGTGTAAGCCAAGTATTGCCTCGGCTAAATGGTTGGGCACATGGTGGGTAACATTTCACCACCGAGTGTCTTATTGTCACCACACATTATGGAGCGTTGGGCAGGAAATGAGCCCGCAGTGTGGTCAACGGCAATAACTCCGTGAGAGTGGTCGAGATTCCTTTCCGATCAATCAGAATGACATCTCAAAGAGCCAATCAGATAGAACTTACCAATACTTTTGACATAATTCCAAAACAAACTGAAAAAATGGTATCCTTGATCCTGTTCGAAAACAAAAATTGGTAAGCGATTCCGTAGACATTATTGATCTTCATTACATTTTGTATCACTGCACTCATTCGTTTCTCTTGTTCATACGACTCCGCGGTAGGTTAGTCAACTTTTTCCCGAATTCACCTTGCGGTTCGCGTGGGTATAGACTTACCGTAAGTGCTAGACCATGTCAGACAATCACACATCACATTTTCCTTACAATAACTTGCATACAGTTTTGTAGTATCCTTAGGTACAGATTCTGAAGCGCTTCTATTGTTTAGTATGATTGATTGTATAAATCAGTCTAGGTTTATTTTTTTGTCGGTTGGTGCTTATCACAAGGTAGAGGAAACTTCACTGCCAGGTGATTATCCCGCCGACGGTATCAGCTAGCAAGAAGTCGCAGACTGAGAAAAAAGGGGGGAAGAGTTGTGACAGTGTTTTGTAAACAGACCGCAACGGACAAAACATCAAAGTGACATGCCGGTGAAGTTTGAAAGGACCCTCGGTAGATAGCTAGATTGCCCTGTGAGTGAATGGGCTGGCAAACTGCAGATAAACGATCCAGTTCCGTTAGCAGATAGCACGCCATCGCGTCTCCAAAAACGATGACAAAGCTGAAGCCAGCGAAACGGATCAATGGCCTAGTCGGTTCGTGAAAAAACTGAACGAAATCAACCAGTCACATATCAGTAGTTGTATTGTGTTGTATTGAGTACTTCAATAAGTTAACAACACACCCTTCAGCAATAAAAAGAGAGCGAAAACAGTAGCTGTTAAATTAGGAACATCTCAAATAGAGCAGAAAAATGGACAAATTAGAATCGGGTTCACCCATCTGGGTTGTTGCGAATTTCCTCTGCGACATTAATTTTACTGATAAGAAAACAGCAGATTTGGGATGTTTTTATACAGAAGGGGACCAGTCAGAATGGGGAACGCGTAGAGGCATGTGGAAGGTAAACAGATTAATCAAGGTATAGGGAATGTATGGGGTCAACAAGAGGCTCAATCGCGAATTTTTCACAGGTAAGAATGTGTGGATCATATATTTTGTTGATGAGAGTGGCTATGGAATCAAAGAAACATGGCTGATGATAGCCAGACCTCGGTGTAATGAATAGAAATCCTTTTTAATTAGACCAGGGAAGATTACAGCAGAGCAGTAAAGTGAGATTGATGGAACACTCTGGTGGACATAGGAGACGATGACAACTTGTTCGACACCAAATAGCTTTAGACTGTGGATTAAAAAAAAGGAGTCAGCGCAATTTGTTTATGTTGTCCGGACCATGGGAGATCCGAAGTAAGTTGTTGCTTATGGTAACACATAAGTACCTGACCGATTGAGCTCAGGAAACGGATACAGGCAGGATGACCGATTTTTCACTGGGATAAAGGAATTGCGAAAAAGTGAGTATGCGTTGGAAACATATGGAAGTGTTGAGATGTATGCAAGGGGCTTAAAATCAGGCATGGTGCCAACGCAACACCAACAAGTACGAAAATAGAAGAGGGAAAGCATAACAATAAAGGAAAAGGTGAGCAAAACAATAACATACCTCGTGGTTTTCTGCTTTGTCACAGTAAACCTTCTGATATTTTTTTGTCGTTTTGTTCTTCTGAATGACATATCTGAAGGTATGGGACACAGGAGTTCGACAAACTGAACGCGGAAAGTCCGCACCACTGACTTCTATTTTGGGCCATGTCCCTTAATGTCTCTAAACAACGACAACTCTTATCTCTTAAGTCCCAGTAAGGAAGGTGAGGAGCACCTGCTGAAACCACTGTTGATGCTGGGTTCGCCACCTCTCTGCGCCAAGTCACAGCCTAACCACCGTCGCATTTCTTCCAGCCTTGTCCAGCAAACGCAAATAGAACACGGAAAGGTAGACCGTGGGCAGGCATTCGCAAAACATGTGCGAACAACAGGAGACGGTGTAGAGCGATCAATTCAGTAAGAACGCGGCTATCCGTGTCCAACGCACGTCGACGCACTTGGTCGTTACTCACTCGATGTTCCCACCAGATGCGAGCAATATTTCGGAAACATCTGTTGTCGAACACAGAAAGTGGTCGAGCAAAACGAACGTGGAGTTGTCGGGCCTCACAACTGTAGTGTAAAACGTTACGAATTGCACCGACGTGAGCCCTTCACTCAAGAGGTAGAGAGCCGGATGTCACGACGACATCACAAGTATCGTAGGTTGGCGAGATCTAGTCTAGTTCAAGCTGTTCATGACGTGGCCTGATCTCCAAAGCCACCTCCAGTTGTTATCGATGCCCCAGGGCACTCAATGCCATGGGCGAACTCTAGCTGCTTACCACGAAGAGCGAGTGCAAGCACAGGCTCCTGTCAATCTTGCAAGAACACTTTGCATTTGGAAGGCCCTCTGCGCATACCATATTTGGATACATCAATGGCCAAATAGTGCAGAGCGTTTTCAGCTGCTTGTGAATAGTCGCTCAACAAGGCGATATTATCGGCACACTTCAAGTCAAAAACTCTGTTCCGTGAGAGGAGTTCATTTCCACTAGTTAGATTACATAAGGCTTTCCCTAGAACATCCTTTATGACAAACTTGACGAGAAATGGGAATATAAGGAATCTTGTCTTTCTCCTTTAGTGACTTCTAAAGGGAACGAGAACTAACCATAGGCTGTAATAAGACCTGAGGTGTGACGATACAATTCGTTGATGGTCGATACATCTCAGGTACTCCATTCATCAACAAATAATTCTATAGTGCAGTTCTATCTACTGAGTCGAGAGCCACGCGAACGTCTAGTGACAGGATGATCGCTGGTCCTTGGAAGGTGTGACTGTGTGACGGTGCCGTAGAATTTGTCGAACAGCGAAGATTTGATCGAAACATCCACGGCCTGCCCGAAGTCCAACCTACTCCTCTCGAGTCTGCACCTCACGCTTTTGTACTACCTGCGAAGAGTTAGAGACGCCAGCAGCTTCTACGCTATTAGGATGTCTTACATCTATGCGCTAAGCACAGTTTCTGCGCCAGTCCTTCTTAAAGATGGGGACAATAATCAATTCTGCTCCACCACAATGATGCGATCTGCTCAGAATTGCAAATTTTGGAGAACAAAACACGAAGTTCTCTAACGAGCTGCACCCCAAAAGTCTTTAAAAGGACTGAGGACGGATACAGAATCCCGGCTCTTTGTGACTTGCTAAGGCTTGGATTTCCCCGCGGATATCCGCCTCTGTAAGTGGATCTGTCGAAACTGACCATTAGAGGTGCGCCGGAAGTGCAGTAGAAGAGGATGACACCGAGGGTCAATTAGGCTGCGTGTGTAAATACTCCGCCCAGCTTTTGAGAAGCCGCTGTTGATTGTGAATTGACGAACTGTCAGCACTACAGATTGCTTCACTCAAAACTAGTGTCTTCCTACCGGTGACTCGAATGGGATAAAACAGCTTGCGGGGATTTGCCGTGGTGGCAGTACTCCCCATTAATGACACACCTTGTGACCATCAGATTTCACAGTCCCTGCGAAGAACGGAGTTAAGTGCGTGTCTAGTTTCGAGTCGTGATTCTTTATACTTACTTCCAGTCAGGATCGACTGGAGTGAATTGAAGAGGTGCAGAAATTCACCAGAAACCCAGGGTCATAAGTTATGACGCGATAGGCCACAAATCACTATGCCAGCTCAGGGCAATGCATTCACGATAGGCGATCAGTGCTAGTTTATTTGATCAGGTGGGGGTTGCATCCGGCTTTTCAACTAGATGGAAGACGGATGGACGAGATGGATAGGGAAGCTAATCGTAATCTAGCCGTCGTTGCTACGTACGATTGGAGCTCCCACTGAAGAACATGGACGACTTAGTGCAAACTGGTGCATGGTCGGAATTCAGGAAGAAAGGGAGGGTTCTCCAATATGAGTGACAGTTTTTTGTGCAACTCTGTTATTCGTGGCTTATAGCTATGTGGTCGATATGCGTTCACAGCTGCCTTGAAGAGAGCGGACGCCACTTGTTTTGCGGGGGATTGGAGCTTCTGAAATTTATACTAGCGAGGGACAGGCGATCGCTTGAGCACAGGGCTTTCCGAGCAACATTAATCTAACCCGAAAGGGTCTCCTTGATGCGTTTTTCGGGTGACAGCCGAACTACTCGTATCTCATATCTCCGTCATGACAAGATTGCACATTGGCGTGGAGTGATGGCTTGCGTTCATCTATGACTCAAAGAGCTATGCAGGATGGCTTCTTTAGGCCGGGGATGCAATCATGCTTGACAGGTCAACGAATAGAGGCCAGGAGGAGTTCACTCTCTCTGCAGCAACTGCTGGACAGAGAAGTGGTATATGTCAGGGTTGCCCCCTCTCTCCTTTTCTCCTCAACTTTGTGATTGATATAGTCTTACAGACCACACTTTTCCCAGGTGAAAATAGCGGTATTGAACTTTTCCCGGGTGGATAGGTATCAGACCTTGAGTATGCGGACGACATAGTTTTTCCAGATGAAGATCCAGATAAGTTGCAAGCTTTTCTAGACCGCTTCAGTAAATGCGTAGCAGTGTTCGGTATGTGTTTTGCACCTTTCAAGTTCAAGATGCTATTGCTGAACTGGGTTGGTCCAACGCCAAACCTTTCAGTTTGAACACAGAAGTCAATAGCGTAAGATTGCACGATGTATTCCGGACCGTTTCGCTGCATCTTCACTAGTGCATGCTGCATTGAAGGTGATCATTTATGAATGGGAAGATGAACGTTTACGAGGCCAGAGGCAAAAGTACACACACACACACACACACAACTATTGACAGCAAATAAAAACACCTTACCAAGGCAAGGCTAACGTAATTATCCATTCTCGCTGCTTGCACGGATGAGGGTGACGATGGCTAATTGCTAGTGCTTCCGCGTGTCTCAATGGTCGTTGATTGTTCGTGACATAAGTGACGGTGAACACAGGGCTCAGAATAATACTGATTTGTCTTTCACAGGTGTTGAGTAATGGATGATTTGAGTGTTCTGTGTGCGCTCGATGACGTCACTAATTACGTCTGTCCTCTCATTGTTCCAAACCAAACAGGAATGTGTTCAACCCTTCTATTACGCAGTTGTCTCACCGTTCTGCCAATGTAGGTGGCTGAGAGCATACGAAGATTGTCGGTATTTGAACACCGATGTCTTCGTAGTATTGCTCGAATCTGGTGGGAACAGGGTGTGAGCAATGCTGAGGTTCGGCGGAAAGCCTTAGCCACAAGGATCAAATCATTAGATGAAACACTTAATCTGACCAGGCTAAGATGGTTGGGACGTGTTTGCATGTCCCCTGACAGGATCCCTCGCCTTGCTATGTTTGCTGAGGAGGGTACCTGTTGGAAGATGAGTAAGGGTGTCAGTCCATGACATGGAAGAAAGGTATGAAAGCGTAACTAATGGACTTGACCATGTAGGGTGCGCTAGAATTCCTGGTTGGGATCCAAGAGACCCTCCCACTCAATGGTTAGATACGTTGGGGGATGTGGCTAGACGCCGCGATCAGTGGTGCTCCTGTATTCATAAACCTTTTTCATCGACTTAATTCTATCAATGTAGTTCTCCTTTTACTCCTTTCATACTCTTTTCTCCATCATTATTTCCTCTTGAGATTGCCGCTAGGAGATGACATCCAAAGCCACCGCACTCAGTACCTGGTTAATGGTTGTCTGAACTGAACTGACATATCTCCCGCTTAACTCACGATTTCAGCCCTTGTCGCTTTACGTGAAAGGTAATGGAGATTTTGGTAAAAGTTATCTTTGATTGCATTTGCGTTGCAATCCGTGGGGATGCATGCACCAAAAACAGAAGTGGATTGGGTGTATCGAACCGGCGTCTGTTCTCGTTGTACGAACTTTTGTGTCTCGCTGCACACGAACGACTGCCCCACAGGAAATAGGCCGGATGTGGATGGTGTAGCAAGGCTGCGCAGAGCGTGGCACAGACAGGTATCTGATGCGCGCGTGAGACGCACGGGAAAGGAATGAATCACATGCGTATATCAACGGTGTATGACTAAGCTTCACAAGATCATGTGACTGATTACATCACGCAACATCAAGTGTCTACGGTAGCAAAGCCACGGACAACCTAAAGGATCCGTTTTCACAATTTCTCACTGACAGCTCTAATCACAGTATGGTGGGGGATTTGCTTTCGGTGCTGGAGAAAGAAGTTAGGGGATACCGGCGTTGATTAATTCCTCCTAACCCCCAAAAATTGCCATGGGACACGAGTTTCGACGATGCACGTACTTCAACTTGATCCTTACATGCCAGCCCACTTGTTACCGTGCCTAGGAAAATGATTAAATTATATGTAGTAGGTGAATAAATTCTACATAATATAATTCAGCACAATTTATCACAACCTTTCTTTCCGGGTTCGAGACCCAGGGGGAGCTTGGTGGATATGCATTGCTGACGATTCCTAACAAGGATACAACTGCTGGAAGGTGCGTTGTAGCCGAAATGCAGTAAGTAGAACGTAAACACGTATGCACGGGAAACGTGTACTCAGGAGTTGCATGTTATTAGCGTAAACACGTAGGTAGGTACGCAAATCATAATGGTATGCAAGCGAAAAGAGCTAGCAAAGAGTACTGTAGGATCAGAACACACAAGGGCGTTCAAAAGTGCCACTATCTGATTGGTCAGAACAATCCGGGATAAAATACAACCAACGTCAATTCTGTATGTGTGTATACGATTGCAGTTTCCTAGTAGAGCCATCTGGTTGGCTTCGATGTTATAAGTAGCTAGCTTATTCCTCTGATGGTGTTCCAGGTGGTCTGTCTTCCATCTTGTGTATACTACGTATGTACCGCGTAATGAGCTGGGTAAATTCTATTCACATTTTCCTGCCGCTTCAGTCACTTTTCGGTGACCGTTATCACATCTGCTCCTCTATCCAAGTCCTCAGTTCTGGCCATTAATTTCTCATACTCGAGGCTTTCGAGTATACAACCAAAAGCTTCTTTATTGTGTCAGAACCGAGATCGGTTCGGAGTGTATCGAAAAAACGATGCTCCATGTGAAATGTTATGGTAGGATTTTATTATTTAATAACACAACGTAGTCGAAATCGTTGGTAGGTTGTCGACATTTCGGTCACCACGGGTAGCCTTTTTCAAGACTGGTTTTGGTTGTAAAATCACTCTTGAAAAAGGTTACCCGTGGTGACCGAAATGTCGACAACCTACCAACGATTTCGACTATGCTGTGTTATTAAACAATAAAATTCTACCAAATGCCTCTTTCTCTCTTGACCTGCACTTCACTTCTTCAAAGGGGTATTCCACTGCTTGGATCTCGTGTTTGAGCAGACTCTTTGGTCTTTCGTGCTGCTATTAGCTATAATAACTTCCTTCCTTCTGCTCTGGTCCCTCTGTTATGATCCACCTTGGCGATCTGTTTGAGTATCGTAATATCTGTGCCACTTCCTCCATCTACCTTGGACTCACTTCAACCTGAACCCCGGGGGTTCTCAGCCTCGGCGACCTGATCCAGGCTGTATAGCAGCCCAATGGCGCGCTGTGTTCGTTAGGTAATTCTATAGGCTTTTCACGCCGTACGGTACGATACAGTTCTGCTGCCACACAATGAAAAGCTCCAGCCAATCAGAATCACTCTGAACAGGTACTGCAGAAGCCGGCCGTGACTGGTTAAGTTGTGATCTTCCAATTATTCCCTTTGATGTAACACGTTCATATAAGTCCATTCTGCAGTAAAATTAACGTGCAGTTCTGCAGCCTTGGTCTTTTCTCTATTTTCGTGTGCGCAGTTCTAGGTTCGAGTGGTTTGCTTTCTCTCAGTCCCAGCTTTTCGAATAGCAATCCTCGGTCATTTCTTATTATTCCATAGGATAGAATGCGTTCAACTACCCGGCAGCAGTTACGGATCTATCCCTATGCCACGTGTTCACAAACTCCACTAAGGTGGATTGGGGTTGGGTGCTTTTCTGGGGATGCCTCACTTTTCCGCTGATTCAAACGCATTACTCGCTTGATGGTTACATGCTCAGGGAACTCTACAAGGAGAATAATCTTTATATCTTTTTATTTCATATTTACTTATTTTTATCGTATAATAATGGCGAAATATATCAAGAAGGGAATCAAGGCCAATCTGATACAGCCAGTTGAGGAATGCGACCGGCAGCGGAAGCGGCACTCGAACCTCCGGGGACACGAGGGTTGAAAGCCCCCGTGATGACCTTTTGATTTTTTGGTCGGTCAAATGGTGGTTCACTACCCACTGTCTGTTATTCTCTCTGTGGAAACTGCTCCGGAATCCTGTAGATCACCACGTTTTTCTCTCTTCCGGGTAGTGATGTCACTGGGTACTTGTAATTTGATTGGCGTGCTGGCTAGCCCATAAGTTTCCTGCTCCAGAACCTCTAATTCGTCTCCTATTTTCTCGTTTTGTTTGCTCAATGTCTCGACCTCCCTTGATTAAGTTTTTCTTTTCGTGACCTTTTCTGTTTGTTCGTACTCGGGTCTTTTGTCTCGTCTCCTAATCGACAGTTTGCTCTCTCAGTTTTTGTGAACTCAGTTTTTTTTTATTTCATGACACTGTCCCGGTTGTTACATTTTAAGCCATTTCCTCTTGCTTCGGCAGCCAGCCTCCTCTCTCGTACTAGGCCACTTCATTTCATTCTCAATGTAAGGTCGAAAAGTATCTGTTTGTCCCTGCTGCTCTGTCATGCATCTGGATCTTCCAACCTCATCAAGAGATTCTTCACTCTTTCCGCGTATTTGAAATAAATGGTGTGGTGTTTTTTCAGCTCTCCGCATTCCATGTGGGGTCAGGAGCTGCAGCTGTCACACTGGATGCTATCCTTCCATTTCTCTCCGAACATCAAGGCTTCCCAAGCCGTATTTGTTCGCCTTCCCTCCCTTCATACTTTTTACTCAGAAAGGCTAACCATTTCCGCATTGGGAGTGGCTTGTTGACAAGCGGGTGTGGCCTGCATAAAAGTACCATATAAGCTAGCTGAAAATGTACGCGATATGGTAAAAAACGACTATGGGCGTCATTACTACAAATGTTACACCGCTAAGAAGCTAAGGAAACCTGAAGCTAAACGAGACAACCTGAATTCCTTAACATCCAATCCGTTTCTATCGCAGTATCCTTCCGGTTTTCCTCTGGAGATGGTTGTGTTCTTCTAGGGCTCTCTTCCGCAATCTCCTGTACGCTTTCTGTTCCAAAGATTTCCCACCTTGGAATTTACAACTACATGCCAAGTTCATTCAAGATCAATGGCTTTACTAATCAATGGTAGTTTGTACCTTGAAACTTAAAAAAATATCTTGCACGGCGATGGTCCATAGTTGCATGGATCTCGGTATTTTTCCGTACTATTCCACTAATCGATAAGGCTCACAATTTTCATCCGATATAACATTGACAGAAAGCGGATCACTTTCATTATTCTGAACCGGAAACTTCTCAATTATTTAGATAAGCTGACAGATAGATGAAACACAATCCAGTGAGAAATGTTCCAAGTTTTCTGTTTTCTTGCAATCGAAATATGCATGCACTCGACGTGCCCTGTCTGATAGTGATCTATCGATCGATCGACATTAGTTGTTCTTTGAATTAGTCAGTCCGCTACATCGATCGCAACGTTGGGCTGTGATATTCGGTCCCGGTCCAGTTTTCCATTCGTCTGATTGGTTGACTGACCAGTTGGTTCGCGCGCTTGCTAACACGACCAATAATGTAAAAAAATATGTGCCACGTTTAGTCTGCTACTTCGAAACACGTTTGGCTGATCTGTCAAGGTTTTTACATCGGAACCAATGAAATTTAAAAATGCTGTTTAATCGGACGGTGGATGAACCGGTCTGTCGCTGTTCGCGTTCCTCTGCTGAGAAAAAACCCACACTGCACGGTTGGATCAGAATTGACGGGCAAGACATATATATTTAGAAAAATTAACTCCGGTATGTTCATCAAAAGGTAGACAAATCCTAACATCAGAGATCGACTCAGCTAACCAGAAATGCGCACTGATCACGGATTGGTGAAACCACGTGAACAATATATGGAAATGTCGAACAACGGTACATTTAAGTGGATTTTTTAACTGCTCCCACCCACTATGACTTTCGGATATGCTCCAACTCTGCGTTTTATGTTAATCGAACTGGGTTGATTTAGTCATTTGCGCACCGAAAGGTATCAACCCTAATGACGATATTCTGAGCTATCTACGCGGTCGTACGAGCAGATAAGGCGAAGAAGCACGGACCACGGACTCAGTCAGTTGACTGACCAACATAATGTTCCATAAGTGTTCAACGTTGTCGCTGAAGCACAGTTAGGTGTTGTTGTTGTTCCTTAACGGTCAGGTCGCTTTGGGGTGACCCCACTGCGGGGTTCCGTGTACACGTGGATGGATGATCACAAACGTGTGATTCTCTCGGATGAACCATGCCGTATTACGGTTAATACGTCTATCGCGTTTATCAGTCTTTTGTGTTTGTTTTTGTAGCACCTCAGGGGTCAAATTATCAAATAAGTTGCTACCGTATTGACCTTATCCGTGAGTGGGCAACGCGGATCGATTAGACTCAACCGGAGCAGTTAGTGTAACTTCTGCGTCAACCACCTGAGCGTCTAGACATATGCGTGATTTTGCAGGTGTCTTGATTTACCTGTCTCCAATACCTATAACATACACAACTGGTTGTCATTTGATTTCAGTAGTAAAGTTGTGCGTTACGCTCATTCATTTCCGCTTTTGTCTTTGTGTTGATTTGAAAAATTCCGTGCCCGGCAATGATGCTGCCCGGATATCATCGTCGACTGCGATTGGTCTCAGCCAGTCACATCATACACACATACACACAAAGAGGGAGAGAAAGGAAGAAAAAGTACATAGGGAGTTCGTGAAAAGCTGCAAAGATAGGAGTTGTTCTCATATAAGGAAAGAAATCACTGACTTTGATGGCAGTAGCTCGGCAAAAGCTAGGGCTCAGAAACTGTTTTGAACCGTCCCAATAATTGTAGTGAGAAGTCTATTCAGCCCACGAATCATCTCATCTTATTAGCACAAAACACATCGTTTATATAGGAAGAAACAATCATTGACACCAATCGTTGCAACGTAAATGTAATAATCGTAATGAACTGAATCGATAGTCCGCATTGAAATTGCCCCCAACCAGAGCTACGCGAACCGACGTAGCAAGAAGACCAAGGCCGAAAAATAGCATGTTGGTTGTATTGCAGAGAGGGTTTGTATTAATATGTTTAATTAGAAAATGTAATTGGCAGACTCAGAGATGGCCAATCACACGGAACTTTAGTCGGAATTGTACGCGGTGATCCTGATTGGTTGAGGCTGATCCGTGTACGTGGTTACGAAGCTGTACTTGGCCGTACCACGTGTGACAGCTGCTGAATCACCACAGCAAACCAACTGGTTCATACTGGCACCAAGTAGCCTGTTTTCTGATTGGTTGATTGGTCACGCGACCAGCTACCACTTGACGGGAATCCGTTCCTATCTCATCGATCCGCTACTTTGTCACCTGCGCATCGGCTGGCCCAAGCGCTGACCTGGATTCCGGAGAGGCGCCAACTTGCTGATTGCTGACGGGACATGGCTAGATATCGACCATGAGCCAGCAAGCACCTTCACAGAAACTTACTTCTTTTTCCATTCTATCTTTGTTAGGAAGGATACCGCACCGGACTGTTTTTCTTCACAACGAAGCCGATTTTCGTGGTGGTGAAAACCACGGGAGCTCGTCAACAACACAACCGTCCGGATACACGGTCGATTCTATCGTCGACAGAAGCCGACATCAGTGCAAAGGTCATTGCGGGCGAACCTCAAACACGGAGGTCATTGGGCTCAAATCCTGTTGCCCTTCACCAGCACCACCGCCGGTCACTTCACCATTCGACAGCCTCTATTTGACCTCTATCTATTTCCTGAAATGTTCTGCCACCTAGGAATGATAAATAGAAAAAGGTTGTAAGACATCACTGTTAATACAAGGAACCCGGTGAATAATTAGTCCTGGCACGATGGTATTAAACTGTAATGGATCAGTACATTTCAAACAAACGACGGATGCATACACGAAAATACAGAATGAACTTTTGCTTCCGATGATTTCGGAAAATCGACTAAAGACCATGATATTCCTACATGACAGAGCAACCATAACCACTGCCAATCTCATCAGAATGTGGCTATTGTACCAGAATATCAAGCCCATGGGCGGGCCTCTCATAGCCCAGACATGACCCAAATGAAAATGTCTGGTGTCTGGCGTCTGGTAGTGGGGCTAGACTATGTGGATGGAAGAGTCTTCTGCACTGCCGGAGTTGAAGCCCATCATCGTCGGTGAATGGGACAGCGTAAAACTTGAGACCATTCAGAATACAACTGGAAGCATGCCTGGATGTTTCAGCCATCACCGAAAAAGGTCATTGTGCTTCGTAACCAGTTCGTTGCGTCTTCCATTCATCTAGGGCTGGATTCATTACCATTTCATCCCCAATCGGGCACATCTTCCGACGTAAATCGATGTATCTGTTTCCTGCTGAAAACTCATCTGCGTATTTGACACAGTTGTGGGTCGGCACACCAGCGTATCATTTAGTCATTTTAAGTGCTTTGGTTCAAAAAAGGAATTTCAGAAAAACAGTAGATTTGAGAGTATTTCGAGCACCATATATTCTTTCTTCTCAAAGCATTATCTAATCCTTGTTCTTCATTCTCGTATTCATGTTCATACTTGTGTGCTTCTCATGATGGATCGTAGTTAAACTCACTTGCTGTGAATTCAATCGAGTCGATAGATAGCTTCAAACAGTACCGACAGGACAGGAATTCCAGCTACAAGAAAACCGGAGGGGATGTGGTCACACGTCAACTCCCTGTGGTGTGACACGCCTGAAGTCGTTTATACGCACACAGTGAAAGGTATTGACTGTTTAGTTATTCAGTGCCATCCTAAGATTTCTCGCCATGGGAGCACCATCATTGGCAAACTTATACGTAGCTCCATTTTCCACACAGAACACTATTTCCTCCTTCTATGACAATTTTTTTACCTTTCAGTCATACTTCATCTTAATCCCTCAGCGCGATTGGTCTAACCGATCGTTGTGTTTCGACAACCACGGGAAACTCTGTCTTAGATAGGATTATTATTGTTATTGTAACATTGGCTTGAGCACGTTTTTACGGTGCTTTTCGGATGTCGAGTAAATAAAGAAAATTTTTACACCCCATGAAGGGAACTACAGAAGTTCTGTACAGCGACAATTTGGAAGGAAGCACTTGAAGCATGGAACGGGTCAGTAGATGTCCCTGGCTCAGAGAAAGATCACAATACAGTGAATGTGAGCAGTCCGCAATGATCTTCTCTGTAAATGAAATAAACGGTATTATGTGCTTATCACATCAGTCCGATATGGGATCTCTTAAGGCCATAGCAGAAACAGGGCTAACGATTCGCAGACCTCTACAAAGTGTGATGTAGTCCTTTTTCAACAAACCAGGAAAAATTATGGGAGAATAACATTGAGCAATGGGAAATATGCACTACTGTAAGAAGGAAGAAATGTTGGGTTGTGGAGCACTGAACTGTCAAAGTTTACGAATTTGAAAGTAATTTCTATTTGTAAGGACTAAAATAAGTTCTCTTTTGAAGTTACACGAGGTATTCCACATGGTTCACACGTGCAAGAGGAGTGGAGTTAGTAGTGGTGCTGTCTTTTGTAAAAACATGATAGTGAAGTGGCAAAAATGAAGTCTTGACATCTGGTATCGTTTAACAGAAGACCAGACTGTTCAGAAAAGTTTTGGATATGTGCGATATTTTCATAAAACTCATCTAAATTGTACTGCTGAGAGATAGATCGAGCCAAAACCACGTCATCAGCATACCTGACTAGGCGGGTTGGGCAGTTAAGTCACTAATTTAGGTATTGAATGGGCATGGAGAAAGAACAGCTCCCTGGCGAACACAGACACTGCTTAAGAGATGTTTGGAAACTTTTCTTCCCCAATTATCCCCCCCCCCTAAGTTACGTGCATCTGTTTCAACCAGTGACCATTGTCTGCTTCACTTAAGACCTCAGATATACTCTCGGTGTTATCCACTCTTTCAGGCCAACCATCCAAATCAAAATCTGGCTCCGTATTTTCAGAAGTGACAACATTCTGCTCCCACAAAAGTCCCTTCCCCAAGTGCGTTTTTGGATTTCCTTCGAATGGTCACTTAGTAGCAATGTTAAACTAAGCGTAGAGGAGGTCGATCTATTTGTTCATTCGTGCTGCCTCCTAGAAATCATCTTTCTCTGAAACGGTAGTGTTACTTCTCTGATGTTAAAATCCTTTTTAAGAAGTAAGAGAGATTTTTTCAAACTCGAAATTAAGATACGCTCCAGTTCTAATAGAGAAAGAAATCAAATGTACTGACTTGCTGCATGCTATTCCACTCCCATACATCCTCAACAGTAACCGATTGTGGCAAGGCATTTGACTTATCTGTGGAATGAAAACGAAACAAGCAAAATTTGCTTCGAACGTTGACAGTATCAACAGTGCACTCATCCACCCGTCAAACAACTCTCCAATTGGATTCATTCCAGCACATACCGTGCACAAAACCCCGTTCTCCATAGAAGAAGTGTTTAAGCTCCTCCGTGTGTCCGAAATAACTTCAGGTATTGTTCCTGATGGTCTGTCATTGTTACTTTCGAGATACGGTGCTGTTGCTGTGACCGATGCGTTTACTTCTCATTCTGAACTAATGATTGTGCTTGTATTCTGTTCTCGGCTGCTGTAGACCCGTCGCTATTGCTCCGACACGAAAACTCTATACAGTTCTAGTTTTAGTCCAACACTTCTCTCCCATTACCTTCACATCATCTGGTGACAGTGTGTGGGCCATTCTTAATTTCTCGAATTCATTCATAAATGCTCCAGACAAACTGCTTCAGTTTGTCCATAAACCAAACAGGTCTATTGTGGATGATAACGCTTCTCTAGGCCATCATGTGACGAAATCTTTGGGCGCATCAACGAAGTCTGTAAGAAATGCGTTCCCAAACAATTCATCCGCTTTTGATTCTGTTCCCCGATCCTTCCTCAGTTATAAAATGGAAGCTTTCGGTTGCCTATAGTGTTTCAAGTGCCCTCACAAGCGGTCCAGTAAGCTAAAGCTCCACTTTCAGTATCCAAAAGATCAGGTGAAGTCCGACCATAATTGTTAGATCATGTTGATACAGCGAAATCGCTTTGTCATGGGTCACTAAGTTATCTTCCAGTAAGTTCATGTCTACTTTATCAAATAAACGAGTTAGTACCAACCAAATATGACAGAATACATTCTTGATGTTCTTGTCGGGTCCGTAGTGCTTATGGTCCGGGTCCGAATTATTTCGTTACGTACGACGGTCCTATTGGCATGATTATTTGATTATTTTACCAACAGAACTCAGTGCGTACGAGTGGGACTGAAAAAAATCCAAACCTTTGGTCAACAATTCAGGAGTGTTTGAGTGGAGTGGTCTGAATGCCTATTTACTGGTTCTCGATCAACTTATCTTTGTGACCCATCTGTCATTACCACAGTACCGCCTTGTGATACGTGCCTCTACCCTGCCGATCGTACGCAATGCAATAACTCGCATCCGAACTATACGCACTGGGAGAACGACAAAAAACCAGACAAGAACAACCAGAGTGTATTCTGTCACCTGTGGCTGGTACTAACTCGTTTACATACAAAATTGGATTGCACTAATCGGCAGATAACGTCCTGACCGACCACTGAACGACTTCTCTGTATCTGCTCAATCCAACGATTACGGTCCGGCTTCACCTGATTGTTTGGATAGTGGAAATGAAGCTGTAGTTCACTGGACCGCGTGTGAAGGCATTCGAACCAATACACAACTGCTGGAGCGGATTTTGTCATGTTATGTACTCACGGTTGGTACACTTTTAAGGTGGTCATTTCGCAGGCTATCTTACTAAGTATGAAGTCTTAGTCATCTCAACTTCAAACATAATACTGTTACCTTTTTCGTTTATCAATGTGAATTCTCTGTTACTTTCGCTGGTCTGCTGCAGAAAGATTTCACCGAGGACTGTCGATTATTAGTCAGTAGTTACGCTGTGCGAACTTCGCCCGGCCGCATGCGTGAACAGCAACCATGAAATCCTTTCTTACTCCTCTCACCTCTTACACGATGACCTGTCCAAAGGTAACTCTCCCCCCCCCTTCACACTTTCCGCTTTTCGATCCATACCTTCCCGTGATAGTATCTACTGTCGGTTGGTTGATTGTAATACGCTGCACTGAGAAAACATCCACCGATTATTAACATTCAAATTTTCAGTGTTTTCCGTAATCTAAGAGCCTTCCATCACATTCACTGTCCGCACCTTGTATAAACAACGGAGAATAGGATACTTTGACGCTCGTCTAACCAGATGCTATCAGTGTGCATATAAATACCGGAGAGCAGGTCAACACTAGCATAGCAGCACCCTAAGGTCTAACATGACTGCAAACCCAAATGTGTCACACGCATGTGTAAAAACATTACATTGCTATGGAGTGTAATATTCGCTTTTCGGTACAGTAGAGACGTGGTTTTACCTACCCGAGGGACGACGTGACCAAGTGGGTTTAACGCGTACAAAAAGCCTAACTAGGTGCTGTGATGTACGCTCACCACCGAATGGTACACGAAGGTATGACAAATAACCATTGGTATTGGGGGCTTCTTGGTCTACCGGTCAGATTCAATCTATCATATTGGTGTGTATTGGCACTGAGCCAAACGTAAAACGACCAGGGTAGAACTAAGATGTTTCCCTAGGCAGTGGCAGAGGAGACAAATGATCGATTTTAGCCCAGAGAACGAGAAATCTATACTCAGAAGGAAAACTGTCAACAATGAAGATCGCAGGCACATTCTACAGTGAGTCGGAGACATTATGGAGCAAACATTCAAACACAGAGAGACATTGCAAAAAGCCATCGAGAAACTAGGTTGAAAAAGAGGCCTCAAGAAAAAGAAATTTCCCTATGATATTTTCAATAAGTTATGTAATATTGTGGATAAGAATCCTACAGTAACCCTGGCTCGGAGCAAAACATTATTTGAGTCTGAAAATTACGGGTTAACCCGTTGAGCAACCTCCTTCCCTCGAGTCGTTGATAACCATTTGTTACAAATCAAAAAACCTGCAATCCAATCCATTGGATACCGCAGGACAGATGTCAAGACAAAGCGCATCCATCATGCAGAATTGTTACAAGCTCAGGGAAGCTATTTGTTACGACTTTACGTTGACGAAACCTATTACTATATTCAGTGCCCCCGATGGATCGAACAATCTGTTAAGGGAAAACCATGTATCAAAACCTTGCCGTCAAATAAAGGTGTAAACCTGATTATCACTGCATACTTTCGACCAGTGGGATTCCACGTAATAAATGTTACGCAAAAATAAACAACCAGCTTCTCAGTATGTTCTTCGAAGTATGCTCCTTTAAGGGAAGTACTGAACAATCCAGTACTGAGATAGTGCTTATTTTTGACCGTGGTCTCACGCATCGGTGGGTATCGGAAGCTCACTTAGCCAATCAACTATTTTCCAATATCTTATAGTTTTCAAACCTTGTTGCGAAGGCATTCTACTACTTGAAAATTTTGTTAATAGTTCTATTAGAAGGGGAAAAAGAGCTCATAAGCGTACCAGAAGAACAGTGTGGTAAGGAGCACAGTGTTGCCGCAAATCCACTCACTGTATGGTGACAGCTGCTTGTTCCCTACGATTGGCACAATTTTACATCCGTACAACTCTGGACTTTTCGATTTGTAGTTTTTACTTTAAATAAATGCCATGATTTATATTTTAACGCAGAATTCATCCATTTGTGATAGATTGCTCTGAAGCTACGGCGCTAGGCTTTTAAATATGGAAGATATAGTTGTATCAGATGGACATTATATCATGTAGAGTTGAAGCAAATAAAGCACGCCACAAAGAATCAGTTTTGGGTCGATTCCCATTGCAGCTCGTGATTCCTAAAGAACCAGATGATCTCTCTCTCTCTCTCTCTCTCTCTCTTTCTCTCTCTCTCTCTCTCTCTCTCTCTCTCTCTATATATATATATATATATATATATATATATATATATACGAACAAGGACTTCCTTTATTTTATGCTACAAAGTACCTTTCTGGGAAGGGACAACGGTCAACGAAGGGCTGCCAAATGGGGATGTAATCGGCAATCGCTCGAATCGAACCCGGGCAGTGAATGTCCAAAGTCCATGATGATAATCGCTTGTCTACCTACTGTCAGTGAGTTGAACGTTGCCAGTGTGTAACGAATCATGTAATAATGATCATTCAGATTTAGACCTGAACTTGGCTGAACTTCGCACTCGTTTTGTCAGGGCATAGTTCCGCCAGCGTCACGCGCTGTCACATAAAATGAGGGAGTGAGGCGCATCTAATTTCGTTGCCTCATTGTGCAACGTAATCACCGGCTCAGAATAGACCACTTTCTGTCTGGACACGGTGTTTGTTTTTTCGGGCAAACAGCTAGGCCGGGATGAACTCTTCACACGTGCACGTGCTGCTTTGTTTGTTGTTTGTTATGTATGAAACAGGTCAGGCCTCTTGTGTACTTTTGGGCCCTTTCCGTTCAGTCAACGATGACCTAGAAGCACAAGATGCCGGGTTCGTCCGTACACAAACCCAAAATACACGCTGCTCGCAAACACAAGGGTGGGTGGGGGGTGAAAGAACAGTGCATAAGGTACCCCCATCAGCAAGCGAAGGCAGTGAGGTGAAGGACAATGACAAAGCGCGCGCGTGTAATTATCGACTGTCGGAGATGATCCGGTGCCGTGGTGTATGAATCATCATCCCATTTACACTCTTTTCAGCATGGCTTTATGTACGCACTGGTCGCAATTGCACTAACCGCTCATACTGCACGGATAATCGAATCTCCTGACATACTATATATATAAGTAGTATGTAAACATGTGGACGAAATATATATGCAATGATCTTCACTGCTGAGAACAGAAAAACGTCGATCGGATATGCTTACATTGAGATTTCAGATTACTTCAGCTTCGAAATTCTGCCACTCACCAAGGATACTAGACCACTGTTCGCGAGTGGCGTTGGAAAACCTTCTTTTTGCATAGACTCGTCTCGCCAGCAAGAGTCAAACATTTTCATTCTATCTATTTCACTGCACGATAAATCACTCTGTTCCAATGAATATACTAACCACCAAAGCCAAATAAGACTGGATAAAGCTTATATCAGTGGATGGTTTTGCCATCCCATAGAGAGGTACTCGTGCATTATGGATGCAGATTTCGCGCCAGCTATGTTCTGACTAGTTAACAGTTTCTCGGATCAACCCAGTCGACCGTTAGTACTGAACTGGCTTAGGTCCAGATTCATGCGCGCAATTCATACATGGTAAGACCGAAAAAATCAATGTTCTCAGGCTTATCAGCAATGCATGCGTTTACGTACGTATGTAGTGAGCAGGCGGCTGGTAGTCATATTGGTGTTCGACTGATGTACGTGTAAGATCCTGTTGATGCTCTTACTGAGCCTTTGTGTGCATGACGTTTTCTGTGTTTCTGTAATTTGCGGATCGACCACGAGCAGCCCCCACGGAAGACACTGACCCTTGCGTACTATACATATTAACGATGTGTTGACATGTGATAAGGTGGTCAATTACAATGCCATTATTATTCCAAACTGGGACATCTATGTAGCTGATTCTGGATACATAAATTTAACGATCACCTTGCAGTCCTCGACGGGTGGCGATAAAATGGCCATCTTATTTGTCTTTAATTCCTTCTGTCCCGGGTTCGAACCCTACAACGGGTCATTTTCACCAGCCAGCAGCCTCTAAATAGTTACGACCCCCTTCCTGAAATACTATCCCATTAACAGACAGTAAAAGGAAGAAAATCAAAAAATAATATCACACAATTTCACATTCCCACCAATTAAACCCACAGGCGAAGCAGGCGATTTTCAACGCAGCTTACGACATAAAAATCAGATCCGCCAATAAGGCGAGCAGATGAATGAAAGCCGAGCCGTGGTAGACAAAAAGTTGACCCAGATGAACAGATTTTTATCAGAATGTTACTCCGATCAGCCGATCCAATCCAACAAGAATACCACAGAGTTGCGTGATCAAAGAGAAACTGAAACACATACGTACATACCTAATCTAGGTGCATTATGCATCAGTCAACTGATTATCTAAATTATCTGTTTTTTTCTTCTGTGATCAACACAGTGAAACCATCCACTCATTGGATTATCCCTTTCTGCAATGTGCCAAACGGTAAACATGGCTTTTAATTATTTCATGAACAATTTTGGCTTTCATATAACTCGAAAGAGACGTTGGCGGCCTGTGTGAGGGAGTGTGTGTGCGTAAGAAAGAGAGAGAGAGAGAGAGAGAGAGAGGGACAGAGAAAGAAAGATAGATAGAAAGAAAGAAAGAAAGGTAGCTATTAGGAGTGACTTAAAATTTCCTACACCACTGTGATTGTTTGATTGTTTGATTGATTGATTGATTGATTGATTGATTGATTGATTGAATGATTGATTGATTGATTGATTGATTGATTGATTGATTGATTGATTGATTGATTGATTGATTGATTGGTTGATTGATTGATTGATTGATTGATTGATTGATTGATTGATTGATTGATTGATTGATTGATTGATTGATTGATTGATTGATTGATTGATTGATTGATTGATTGACGAGAACAGAAGAAAGACATGGATCACGAACTCCAAGTAGAGCACTGTCAGCCTAAAGGGTTAATTTTCCACCATCTCAAGCTATTATGCTGGTCCTGATGTTCCACAGGCAATCAAATAGATCAATTGCAGTTGTGATGACATGTGCGTTGACAGAGCGGATCCGTGCTTGGCTCGACGCGTGTTGGAGCGTATACCTGAATCGTTGTCCGAATTGATGACCCAGTCCCTTGTGACTACACCGAATAACGTGAAATCTCTAACTTCCTCTGTTGTGAAACACTTGACTGCATCAGGTCACAAAGTTGACTGGGAGCGTTCTTTCAAAGTGATGCAGCGAAACCAAACACCAAAGCTGTTGGCTTTCGGCAAAGCTACGCCTATTTGCTCTGCGCCTCTCAGTGCTTTGGACACGAAACTATTTGGTACAAAGTATATCTATAGTACAGTGTTTCAGGACGGGGTATCTCGGTCAGTTTTTAAGACTGCCAGGCAGGGAGTGACCGACGATCGCGTGAAGATCCAAACCCAGGACAGGAGGGTTTGAAAGTTGATAGTATTGATCGCATGACCACCTCCGGTCATTGTGATGTGGTTCACCATACCGTCCGACGATGCACTCCAAAACCACGCCTTTGCGTGTACATAAGATCTGGATAAGAGTACTTAGTTAATTAACAACCTGGAACACAAGAAAATCGTGGGCTAGTGAGTCATTCGATCACTAGCTGGGGTGCGGCCTGGGCTGTAGTCGTGATGCATGACCATGTTGAGAAGACATGACTGAGTCACCCAAGTAGCCATTTATCCCGAGATAATGCAGCAAGTAGCGGACTTTGTGTGTGTGTGTGTGTGTGTGTGTGTGTGTGTGTGTGTGTGTGTGATGAGCGGCTGTGTGACGAATAGAAAACACTGGGGACGTAGAAGCCGAACAGCGCACTGGCGTATTTTCGTCGACCGGTCGCAATATCAGAGTGAGGAAAAAATGAGTCTGACAGAAATTTTTGCGTAACAGAAATAATGGCAAATTGAATCTCGTGTGCAAACGAATATTGACTAATAACGAAATTAAATTCTCCCTCTTTCTTTGTTTCTCTCTCTCTCTCTCCCTCCCTCTCTCTCTCTCTCCCTCTGTCTCGCTGTCTCTCTAAATACTCCTAGATGAAAGTCTGATTCGAATAGATGATACCGTCTAATATCGGCGATTCCTTATCAAGCGTAATCTTCGAAAACCAAGAACTTATTTGGCTTCTATAAATTTTCCATGCATTTCAGTTGGTCCACGATGGTCTGCAGTAACCATAATGGTGGTTCGCCGAACAGTTTGTTCACTCACAAGTGATAAATGATGATTGTCACTTGAGAAATTCATACTACTTAGAGTTGTGGTTGAACTTACCGTTGTACTGTCCTCCAGGTCTTTCTGCCTTAATCCTATCCTTGTCCATCTAAATGTTTTGTTCTGCGAAGAAGAGACAATCACCTTTTGATAAGTAACATGGCTTCAAGGACGATAAGACTGCCGTACTGGATAAATCTTGTCCATTGTGAGTCGCTGTTGCCCTGTGAGAGATTCGATTGTGCGACACAGATTCGTATTTAACCGGACCGCATTTCGATTGGTCAACACAGTTTCTATCATTCATACCTCACGAATGCGACGGCATTAAACTAAATGTATTGGCATTTTAGGCTTGAACTGCCAAAGCGTCGTCAACAAACACACCTCAATCTAGTCAGAAATATGGCAGGGAATCCGATTTCAATTTTGGTTTGGAGATATCCTTCGAAAGGTAAATAGACGCGAGTCTTATCTCCAGGTTCGCCGAGTGCCTCATGAGCAGTAGGCATATGTAACTTTCTCGTTGGTCTTTTGTTCATCGTTCTAGCTGGCTATCTGCAACACGTGCCTGTCTGCTCCAGTTAGTCAATAACATGTGTACCGGCTGATCGTACAGCTGTTGATCGTCTATTCTATTTTGGCCGTTACATACCAGGGTTTACTAGTTGATCAATGCTCCTTCGTGTTTTTTTTTTGTTTATTTAATAATAATGATAATAATACTAATAGTAATCGAAGCAAGCTCTCTCCGTTTGTTTACCAATCAATGGTTTCAAATGAAACTCAGTTTTTGTTGTAGAATACAACCAAGCTTTAGTTGCCTAGATTACGCATTCACTCACTGCTGTCCTGTTACGTGGTACATTGGCGATCACGAACAGTGGCTATCATAGGGTTTCGACATGTGAGATCAATCAATGTTGCCACCTTTCTGGCTGTCTTGATTTACCCCTAATCCTCGCTCCGACAATCACACAGTCAACGCAGTGGCTACACTGCATCTCAGAAAATCAAGCTACTGATTGATTAGTCCGTCAGTCGTAAGTGTCACCGTCTTGGAACTGTTGAATGCAAACAGTAGACATGTCATCCTCTCATCAGAGAGAATTCAGTTCAGCTATGGTGCAAGTTAACGTTACGAACGTGGACCGTGATGACGTGGAGCGATTTCGTGGACAGATGTAGAGTGACTTTTCTGCTTTTGAAGAACGGTGCGATTGGTGGTACACTTGAAGTTAAAATGGTATTGCTAAGTGTAGCGAACCTGGGACTGTGTGTATGTGTGTGCGCATTGGAAGTATTTCAGTCAGATATGATCAGCCCGATAATGGTCACGTATACAACCATAAACCACGCCGGCGGTATCAGACATCGCAGCCAGAGTCCGTACCTTGCTGATTCCATGAGTTATTGGGCTCCAGACACACATGACTGGTTATGCCTGTTGTGTACTGAAAATCAGCAAACAGAACGGAAGGACGCATGGTCGGAGGTACGTGTATGCAGAAGCATCGCAGGACAAGCGCAAGCATGGGAATGTGACAAGCAACGAAAGCTATGAATCAATATCAGTCTCATGTAGAGCTTTCCGCAGGTTTTAGTAGAGTAGGACAATACAGAATGTAGTGCAGACAGGTATCGCATGAGCACGTGGAAGACGAACGAGACAGGAGCGAATCACGTGCCAATGCCAACGGCACATGAACTGGCCGATCAACAGTCATTCGCAGTGGTCTTCAGCTGACTATAACGCATTGTAATTATATATATATATATATATATATATATATATATATATATATATATATGTAGTTCACGAAATGCTATTTAAATCACCCCGTTTTCTACTACTCCTTTAGAACGAAACAACTAGAGGTCATCAAATTTGATGTGTGAATCCACCACTGAACAGGACCGAGACCATTCGGTTAATTTCCAATAATGTGGTTCGGAGGACGCAAAATGCTAATAAACCCACTCCTGGACAGATGATAAAAACAACCAGCTGGTTACGGAACACAGTAGTCTTTATTCAATTCAAGTATTTTGCTTTACGCTCCCCGATGGGTGAACATTCAGCAGTGACTGACACTCTAGCGTGCTTTCAATGTTGTTCTGGATGGCCTCAAGTTCTAACTATCACATCGGTTTATTCAACTTTCTAACTGATGTGATTTTTGCCCCGTTCCTATCGATCTTAAACTAGACGACCAACCATCGAGGGAACAGATCTTTTCTTTCTGCACAGCAGATATGGTGCAGATTGTAGAAGTTGCTGTACTTGCCGAAAGTTTACTTTCAGTTGCAGGAACTTCTGGAGCTTCGAAGCACTCGTAAGTTAGTTCGTAGCACCACTCAAGAAACTCCTGGCTGCTTTCTCGGAGATTTATCTGCGAAATGTGTGATTTCTCATCGTTACGTAATGATTTGGATCAAAAAATTGTTAAGATTGACTTTTGTTGATGGGGACATTTTCTTGGTAATCTGGCCTATGCTTATCCTCCAGTTTTCGTAAGCTAGTGTTTTTGTTCCAGCTCAGGCAATCTGGAGCCTCCCGTCGTTCTTCGTTATTGATAAATAAAAGGTTCCTCATTCGGACTAGAATATATATATATATATCGTGAATTAATTTCAGCGCATAAACCCCTTTGAACACGAACACGTTTCACTAGGACATGACTTAGCACCTCTCCTTATTAATAAAATGAACCATTAACGATAGAGGTTGTTGCATTTGCAACTCATACCCTAAAGAACACTGTCCGTCCATCTTGATTTTCTCATCGGTTGATCTCAAGACGGTCGGTCGATGATCTTTACAAACTTACGACCGCAGTCTATAATTACCCAATAGCTTTTGTCGTCCTGGAAGTAGCTTCACAAATTATCTTCAGTACATTTGCTCCCTTGGTGAAGAAAAGAGTTGTGTGCTATGTGGAGTGTCCTTATGTCCCGGTTATTTGTTGAATGGCTACAGCTACGTTGGTTGTGTTCCTAACGAAATAAATGGTAGCGAATGAGGAGCAGCAGAGCTCGAGGAGTTGGTGAGTTTCCCACCCGGTAAGCGATACCTCTCATTAAAGTACCACACACGTCCGTGTGCGGCATTTATAAGTGACTCGTCACCTCTTGTCGTGCTTCACACACACTCGAAAAGTAATGACTACCAGCTCGTCTGGAACAACCCTGACGCATAGCCGGACGCATTCGGTAGTGTAAATAATAGAGATGCATCCCTAGACTGAAAGTCACCGAAAGTTACTTTTGGAATGGACAATGGGCAGGTACGTGCTGAGTGAAGAACCGTGGAAATCGATAATTTGGACCGATAGGTCAGTATATTCGTTATTCAAGCATGATCGTCGAAAGCGAGTACGAGTGACTTAATCTTGTGCAATGAAATTTCACTCAATAGCTTACTTATCTGCTGTCTTATTTGCGTGCCGATCGTCGAATTTCTAACGAAAACGTGTGCATCTGATACGGGCGTATTTTCCGCGCGTACAAGATTCGCCGTGGAATCCCGAGGAAATAGTACAGAGGGTTGATTCCCATGCGAACAGGAAGATGTGCAAGCGAAATTATACGGTAAATACATTTACGTTAACGATGAAGGTGAATGATAAGATCATTGATCTCTCGATCGTGGTCTACAAATAAGCGAACAAGTTAAGGGCTGTTGCTGTTCCTATATGTGGATCTGTGTGAAAGAAGCATTCTGAATTTCGAGAAATTGGAAAAGTAAGGTACAGCTTTGGCGAATTTCGGGTAAAGGCAATGATTAGTGTCAACTAATAACCTGTTATTGAACATATCTCAAGCCCTATGAAGCGTGCTAATACTGAAATCAGCGGGAATATCTCTAGGAAATTCTGTAGCTACTTCAACGCAATGTTAGAAACTCTAATAAAAAACAGAATCCTTTAAAACTTGGAAAAACCACGGGGAAACAATACTATCCGTGAATGATAATGTGTTTACAATGAGAAACGGACTCTAATTTTCAACGTCATCAGTGCGAATAAGGTAACCGGCCGGAATAAGTCTCAGATAATGAACAGAAAATTACTTAGAAAAGCATCGGTTAACAGTGGAAAGGCCAGAGAGGTAATAAGAAATAGTTTTATAGTAGGAAAAAAGGACGGAGATATAATTATACCCTGGAAAACTGCATTAATCTAGGACAAAAATAGAAAAACAATCGCACATGCTGCTTAGTGTATGTCTCTAAAACCCATTATCATGAATAATACGGAGTACAGTACTCCAGAGAGGAGCACGGTAAGTCCTGGAGTAAAGTATGCAAGTGTCTGAAGTAAAACAGTCACGGAATCAAGCTAGGGATGCCCGTGTAAGGAAGCTTCAGACTGATAGACAGCCTGAGTCCATGGGCTGACACAAACAGAATCTTACCCGCGAATTAGATGTCCTCATAATAGCTCGTTTGCCAAGAAAAAAGGAATGATAATCATTTCACCGGTTCAGACTAAGAGATGGTGTAAAGTTTCGAATTTCAGAGTAAGATTTTCCCACCTTTTTGTTGATACCAGTCTAGGTACTGGTCGAGCTAATTCGTTGGATAATAATCTCATATCCAGATATCAATCTTTGAAGGCAAGATTGACAGCTTTTTCGTATCTCTCTTGTATCCGGATTTTCATTTCATTCAGAATTATTGTCGCATCTTCCGATACGCCATCAACTTCGGCATTAATATGACCACTCCATAGTTTCCGCATCCTAAGTCGCCGTCACACTCTACCAACCGGATGTGCACCCGGTATCCAAAAACTTATTACCTGACTCAGTTCCCCAATCCTCAGGCTACATACCCATCTGAATCTGTCACTAAACAGCGCTATTGCGAAGCCAGAGAAGATGATATTAGTCACAGAAAGTCTAGAAAATCTCGCACTTATTTCTTACACCTAAAACCCATACATTTTGACATCCAAGGTGTTGTGCAGCTAGTACATAAAGACCTAGTCAAAATGTAGCCTGTCTTTTGCATGGACCGGTGATTTCTTTATCCGCGCGTAATAGCTGTAAAAACGGATGGAAATTCGGATGCATTTTCACCATCGTTTCACACAGTTACGCTCGTAGTCAGTCTGAGGCCGCAATGCGATTTTCATCTGCTTTGTTCACTTCGCCCACCTGGAACGTGAGAGCCAACGGAGAGGCCTGTCTCCGTTTGCTGACCATGTTATCGAGCACCGCTCGATCGTCTGGTTCGGTCACGGGAAAAATTACTGAGGCTTATAGCTTCGGTCAGGACAAAACTGATTTCGGGAGCGGCATCGGGGTCGCATATTATGGCTCTAAGGACAGAGGACGAGTGCACTGTGCGGTCACCGACTCCAAACTGGTGAGTTTGATAGGCACACAGAGCTTCAGATCAATCAGAACGACATTTCGGTGCTTCAGTCGAATGATGCTTCCGATTACTTTTGACACAGTTACGAGATAATGTGGGAAACGCTGTAAATTACCAATGGTTTTGGTTTAGAGTTACCCCAAGGTAACAGCCTTAAGTACGTTTAGGGAGATTTTAGGTTTTGGTGGAAACGTGTGGGACGTTATTTAAAATATTCTGCTTGTTCGGTGCACTTAGAAGAGTAAAATGGCTGTCAGTACGTTTGCGAACTCCGTGAGAGGAAGGAGTGCGAGAAGTGAACCAGGCGCAAGGCTTACTCAGACTTTCATTTCCTTCGTAGAGATATCCAAGTACAGCATATCTGCCGTATTCCCGGTCACTGAGATTCAGGGAAATGGTGAATTTACTAATCTACAAGGAGAAATGAAATGGGGTTACAATGACACCCTAAATGACTCCAGGGTTGACGTAAGGAGGAGATGAGTGCCTGTTACCACAAGAAGTAAATAGTGTGCAATTGGAGAAATAGTCACGTAGGTTGTTCAACTTACCACATACAACGATACTGTCGAGCAGTGATAGTAGTGGTAATAGTAGTCGCAGTAGTAATAGTTGTAATCGACAGAACAACCAAACTCAAGACTCTAGCTCAAGGTCGATCTGACCCCTTACCCTCGCCCTAAATTTATGTTCTCCATTAACGTTTTGCGCCACACCTGCTCATTCTTTGAGTCACATATCGGATATTGGTCTTACTTGACCGGTGACTGGTGCATGCATCGATTTTGTTCCGTGACCTTTGAGACACATTTTCCATAGAAATTTCGTTGACTTGACCGCATGAACCTCAAGCGACCCTGAATTTACTTGTATTTTGGCCGACTCTAATTCACGGAGCGGTTACCGTTAAGATTTGTATGATTTATGTCACATTTATGATTCAGAGGATGTATTGTTGGCACGAGGAGCCTGAATCGTACGTTTTTGGAAAATCCACTTGCATTCTTCACATCGAAAAGTCGAACGCCGCGAGCCGGAATCTAACCGGCGACCCTCCGCATACCGGGCAGAAGCTCTACCCGGTATGCTCTGCCCGGTATGCGGAGGGTCGCCGGTTCGATTCCGGCTCGCGGCGTTCGACTTTTCGATGTGGAGAATGCAAGTGGATTTTCCAAAAACACATTTATGATTGCTTTATAAAGAACAGTACAGAAAACCAAGATTGGACTCTTGGTTTTGTTGGATGGCATTATGCGACTACTATAAGTCCGTTACAGTAGAAGTATTAGTATTAGTATTAGTATTAGTAGTAATAGTAGTAGTAGTAGTAGTAGTAGCAGTAGTAGTAGTACTTACTCAAGTACTCCACGTTGTTTCTAATGCCTCGTTCTTATTACACTGAAGCCCCTATTCAGAAGGAATTGATCACGGAGTGGTTGACGAGCTGTTAACGTCCACAGCTAGTATTGGTTTGAAGTAATATTAAGTGAAGTTGGTGTAAATCAATCAGTTCAGAAATTAAATTATCGGATAATCTGGTGAGAAATGTTTTACACTCACAATACCGCAAGCCTCCGGTTAGAGTCTCGGTTGGGACACAGTGAAAAGACACCGCACATGTGACGATTGTTAACAAACCTCGAAGAAACAGACTTATGCCATGATCCGTTGAATGAACAATGTCACTTTCAGCATTGATGCTGAGTGCTGAATCAATCTATGTCCTCCGGTTATAGTGAAATTGGAACAGATTTTGAGTACCAATAAATGCGTTTTATTCGATCGGTTGCACTTCTTGCCACACGCCGATTTGGCGCGCGATATTCGTGCGGCAAAATCAAACAGAATGTAAACTTACCAAACCCACCAGTTGCCTCGTCATCAAACTCCTGTCTAGACCAGATCCATTTCACCCGGATGGCGATAAGAGCTTGTTGCACCTATGGGACTGATTAAAGGATGCGTTCCCTCTTATTTTTTAGAACACAGTCTGGATTCGGAATGCATGGAAAAAAGCTCCCGGAAAGAGATAATTGATGGTTTGAATGATTATTTATTGCTGTCCGTTGACCCAGTGATGCTGACTCATTTTCGTGATTGGTGATAGCTGAGGTTCCACCACAACCGTCATAAAATCCCTTCGTTCTCTTTCTAACCCTGACTGACTTCATATTTCTTGGGCGAGGTTCCTTGGCCACTGGAAAGCAAGTCTAACCCTTTGGTTTCCTGTAGTGTTCTTACCCGTAAACAAATATACATAAGCACTCACACGAACACACGCCTGAGGGCACGGGTAAGTAAACTGACCCCAGTCAACCAACCGGGTGGTAAGCCAGTTTTATGAGTCACTGAGACATTAACAATGTGGAGAGAACGGAACTAGGCGAATCGACTCAACGAGTTGGGAGTACGGTCATCGATCGCATTCTAAACACGGTCCTTGTCGGACAACCACACAAAGCACCTACTCTTTAATGCAAACCCGATTGGGCATTCGATTCTGGTCGAAACAGCAATCTATAGACACACCCTGTCAAGCCCCCCCCCCTTTCCTACCCGAATGGAGAGGATGGGCGGACATATTGTCTATGCAACACGTTCCAGTCCCATCATTGACAGATTGATGAAGCCAGACGAGGACACAATGGCACGTGGCTCTCTAAATGACCTCATTACACTGGAGTCGATATGTCTGTCTGATCGAATTGACGGAGAAAATGTCTGCACATGAAACCACACAAGGATGTGCATTCTCTCATGCACATTTACATAACGGACTGCCAGTTCACAAGTGTGCATTGTTTTCGACCCTTTATAAAACGGAAGTTTCAACAATGGAGAAAGGGACGTGGCACAGTAGTCAGCAAAGAAACCCAACTAGTCTACTGAACCATTATTTTGATCCTGAGTACTCATCGACGAACTGTCGGATACGGCAGTCCAACAACACTGATCAGAAATGTCTAGCCCTATAAGTTGATTTGATATTCTATTCTAACCTTTATGTTTCTGTTTACACACACACACACACGCACACACGCAAGTCAACCAATAAATCTTCACGGCATTGTCAATTCCTCACACAGGCTTGTTTCACGTTAAGTCTCTTGCCACCTACCACGGGATTCCATACGGTTGATACGTATCCCAGAATCCTCCTCTTCCTTCCATCTGACACTACACGAAAAAATAAATGCATCTTTTTGTTCCTTCGGACCATTGTGCGTGCCCCTTTGGGAAATTCCAATCTCTCAATGCTGTTTTGGTTCTTCGAAGCAATCAATAGGAAAAGTAATCGATAAGGCTTTTTACCATTTCTCAGTTTATTTCGAACTTACGTCAGAAGTATTTGCATGTGCTATTCGATTGGCTAATCAGAATGTCATTCTGACAGCTCCTGACAGCAAAGCCGCAGCAGTCCTCACCCTGTTCATGTCAGCGGTCATACTGTACGCTCATCATCTGAGCACATTCCTATGGCGTTTGGATACACAATGGCTTAAATGGGCCCAATCTTTTAGTGACCGCTTTAGTAACAACCTGTAATAGAATCGAGCAATTGCCCGATGGTCAGTGAATGGGGGAACGCCTTAGCCTCTTCTGCGGCCCGCAGTTCCCAACTGGACAGAGCTGTCTCCAAACGGGTGAAAGAGTGACAGTCAACTAGAATTTGTAGTGCGTCGAAGCTAATGTAGTGTGTCCGAATTAACTGAACAGTTCAGAGATAAGTTGAGAAACGACCCACGAACTGCATCTAAGCCAGCCACGTCCATTTTGGAGTCACTTAGCGGTCCAGATGTTCCTTCTCTTTTTCACGTTATTGCCTTCTGTATAAAAGTTCTGTAAAATTTGTTGGTTTCAAGCTACGGTTCTCTTACGTCCAGACTGACTGAACTTGCTGAACCTGAAATGACAAAGGAGGATATGAGGGAAGGCCTATTGCACTCGCATCACGTCCACGGTAAAACTTCGAAGTAGCCAGATTACCGAAAAAATTACACTTTGTATCAAATTACTCGATAACACCACACCGGACGACATTCTGCTCCTAGTAATGGTGTAGTTTGTGCTCGTTTCTTCCTCGCCTAAATCGTATCGTATCGTACGAATGATTGGTAAGCTTAACTAACCTTTCATTTAAGGAGCATTCCAGAGCGATACGTGAATAGTCCGTCACTCGAAACAGTCTGGAAAGTTGGCCGATTCATACCAAGAAGCTCACATTAGTCCTAAGAAGAACAAAGAAAAAAGCAATCTACGCAGAACTTTCGAGCGCACCATTATGGAAGATCTCACTTCCACCATGGATCTCTGGGATTGTAATCAGTAGTTTTTTCCTAAACGGCCTTCTGACTATGTCTCTATCTATCCTATTACTTAATACGTAGATTAAAATTGGAAATACAAGCTCGCGTATGTTTCCTGAATTGCAAAGCGCGTTCAAGCCTCTCTACGTACACTACAAGTTACGCTTTTATATCGACAGGATTTATCGACCTTGTTTGCAAATTAATTTGCAAGGTTATTTTATAGACCGCCACCAGTTCATTTGGCTAAACGGCCGAAGATAGTTCACTGATCCCGATATCATTAGTTTACTGCAAGGGACTTACCATACACAAGACACTCCCAACATGAAAACGTATTCAGCTTTCTAAATACAAGTGTGTTGTATCTTGAAGTAACATTCTCACTAGTCTACAGCAACTATCTACGATCGCTGATTGGTCGACCCCTGGTGGTCGGGTAGTTTATAGCATCTACCTGCCACTTTGGAGGTCAGAAGTTCGAATCCTTTCACCCCCGGCCACTGTGATGATGGGTAGTAATCCATTGTCTTCCGACTCGTTGCCATACTTGATCTATTGGGACATTATGTGGTTCTTCGTCACTTCAAATCTCAAGGTTTGGGTGCCGGCTATCCCTGACAGGGAAGAGCTGCTGTGATTGTTCGGCTTGAATTTCCGGACAGTCTTTACCTGCTTCAGAAATTTACTATTTATAAGATGTTAGTAGAGAAAATACTTCCAAACTTTGGAAAGTAGCCATGACGAGTCATTGTTTGCTGACTGAATTAATTTGGAAATGAGAACTGGTGGTTTTTACCAGGACATTGAAGCTATGATTGCATTAAGATTCCGATCACGTGTCCCTCTCCTTACCCCAGGTCTCATCATATTCCTTTGTTTATTTGAACTATATTATTCGGGTATATGAGACATTCAAATCTACAATACATAATCCCGTACCGGCTCAACTTGATTCTGATTTCCAGTTAAAAGTTAGCAAGTTCCGAGACCAGCTTAGTGCGGTCTATGCAAAACAAATTACACACTAACTGTTTGTCTCTTTGGCCTTACCGTATTGACCAAACATTTGGTTGCCTCTCCGTTCTTGTTTGCTCCTACCACTTGTCTCAGTTTCAAATGATTGTTTTACTTGATTAAACAGTTCAGAAGACAACCACTTTGAGAAGAATTCCTTTTGCATTCTCTCATCAGTCGCGTACGAATGACATCCGGCAAAAAATTAAATACAGCATGAAATGAAATGAATAACTAAGGCAGTTTAATGGAACTAGAAACACTGTGTGTGTGCGTGTGTGTATGTATGTATGTATGTATGTATGTATGTATGTGTGTGTGTGTGTGTGTGTGTGTGTGTGTGTGTGATTGGCTAAGCCACAGTAGGTTAGAGGTGAAGGTCATACGCTTTTGGACTCGGCGGGCTTGGTGTGAAAGATCGATAATGCCTCCACTGTTCTTAGTCGGTGTTTGACGAGATGTAACAAGACCGGACTATTTTATTGACTTTATTAAAAACCACAACAAATGTACCCTGTACGTGCACAGATGCAATGAAATGGTCCAGCAGACATCAGGCCAACCTATATTTCTGACTTTTCTATTCACTGTAAGATAATTGGGCAAAACTGCATTCGAAGTAATCAGTAAGACCTATCCGGAAGCATAATAACAGCCTATACGGTCACGAGACTCCTATGATTCTAATTTGTCGAGAGCCCTAGAGTGTCCGTGCGCGCGAGCTGGGATCAGTGAACTCTCTGTCTCCACACGACGACTGAAATCAGTTATCCCAGTGGACCTAAGGAAGAATGAAACGATTGCTATGTAGTGATGAACAAACACTTTCCTAACAGAAAATATTCCAAATGAGTAAAAATATTGTTCACAATCTTAAGCAGACTGGTAAGAAATTCGAAGATCTGTGACAAGTTGAGGATCAAAATATGTCTGGAATACCAGGATATACAAAATCACTGAGATTCAACGTTGGAAAGGTTGAACGTTTACTTTAGGGAAATGATATTATCCTACGGTTCTCGTCCCGTAAAACGCTTCATCTTTTAACTGAAACCATCTCTAAGCATGCATAAATTATATACATCCAGTTCCCCCCAGAAATTTCATAAAAGCCAGAACAGGCATAATCACAAGGCAGATTGAATTCAACCGTTTCGCATAATCTTCTTAACTGCGTACACACGATCACGCGAAAGTTTGTCCAGAAGGATGGCCAATCAGTAGACACCGAAGAACATTCAACAAAGCAAAATTTAGATAAACGACATAACGATGTTTGAAGAGTGTATACAGGCCCTCCGCGTTTATCTTTTTTGACGGTCCAGGCGATGTGATAGAAGAGACTGCTCTTTCGGACATCCATAAAACTAACCAACTGTTACAATAATGCTTGTGTTGCAAAATGATGTCTGGTCCACTTAAAAACGATTGCTACTCAGTCTGAGGATGCAATTACATGGTTCACCTTGCTGCATTCGGTCCGCCTGAAGTATTTGCGTTTGTTGTCGACCCATAATTACCCGTAATTGTGTAATGAGCAACCAATTACTTATTTATTCAATAAGTAGTATGTACGCTCCGCCACACTTTGACTGAGTTAAATTAGGAATTCGCGGTCATCAAGCAGTTGCATTTAGACAGCATGTACCAAAGGTTAGGATAAGTGGAATTCCTCGAAATCGGGCCACTTTCTCACAAGTGCCAGTGGGGGTCGAGTAGTTTCGAGCGTCTGTTTACTACCCATGAGGTCAGAGGTTCGAATCTTGCCACTGCCGCTCACTTTGATGGTAGTCCGTAATCCAATATCGCCCGGCTCGTTACAACGCCAGACCTATTACGATCGTATGCGTTTCTCAACTCCAAATTTCACGGTCAGGTTGCCGCTTATCTTTGAGACTTTTGAGAAGTGATGGCCGAGACTAGTTCGGTAATTAAAACCTTGACAATTATCATGTATCATTGGAACAATGGCTGTGTACCATTAGATATTCGCTTGCATTATTTTGCGTCATGTTGGTCACGCCATGATAGAACCTCCACCCGGTAAGCTCAAATTCACCGATTGGATTCCTGCTGGCGGTGTGAACATTTGAATTTTTTGTTGTAACGAAGAAAAATGAAAACGTACCCGGCTATATTTCGCATCCTGAATTTGTTGTGTCTGCTTTTTTGGTCGCCGTCGGACGCCCATGAAATTAAGGACGAAATCTGTATTACAGGCTGCCTTCTTAGCGGAAAGGAATCACTATGGAATCAAGAGTCCAAACTAATCAAAAACTACTTACAAGACAGATTTCACCTTTGCCCAGGGCAACCCGTGGCAAATAAAATAGATCCTACCTCGGAATTAGTGAACCTCGAAATTCCGCCTAATAGATAAATGGAATTTAAGAACGAAATGCTACACGAGCCAATCGAACCAGTCGAGCAAGAATGGTGCTCAAAAGAAGCCGGATAACCACAGATACAAAGAAACATAGAAGCCTGATTGCATGTTTGATATGAGAATCGATCTCAGTGAAGTGTGAGCCTGAAAAATGGGCCATACACTATTACTACTACTACTACTGTGGCGGGCTACTTATACTACTCATCGATGAAGTAAGTAGCTGGTGGCCTAGAAACCAATTGTCCTGAATCATGGAGCGACAACGGAAGTAATTACTCCACGCGGACAGAATGCAATAAGATGAAGAAAGGCATACAAAACAGATGATATCATCACCGGTTAGATTACGACTGCCATCTTATGGACTGAACATCGAGGATGCAAACAGGCAGTTCCGTTTTGTCGGTTAATTTTGTTGATATTTAAATGAATAACCTTTAAGGGGAGGTCTGCTTGCCGGATACGCCCAGTAGCCCATAGCACTACCACTACTGCCGTAAGCTACGCTTGTTGATCCACTCGAAAATGTCTGGTTTGGGTGAAACGGTGACGTCTGCTCACCCGTTGCTTTCCCATTATCGTATTTCTATCCACTTGGAAAGTCCTTGTGTTTACCCGTGTAGTAATCATTTGCTATGCCCTCACCAAATTCGATTTCGAATACACGGGAAGTGGGAAATTTGTTTAAAGCAAAAACGCGGTTTACATAAGGCAATTCCTTTCCAATTCAATGGCTACTGGGAAAAGCAGTGTTTTTCAAGTCAAGTCCAGTGTAGTATTTGTTTTGTGGGGGAATATACAGCAGTACATAGATATACTCACAGCAATTACTCAAAAAAGAACACAACTTTTACAACGACAACAAAATAAAATGATAAGGGGTGACTGAGGAGGTAAAACAATAAATGATGTCTAATTTCAGCCTCGATGTTTGCAGGAATAGGTAAGAAGAAAGAAACCCAAGGGATAACGGAGGACCGGCAGGCAGTCGTGTGTGTGCACGAATCATTTTATGATTATTGAAGGTGGAAGAAGAGGAAGCACACGTATCAGGGTCATTGAGGAGTGGGTGATTTAGGCCGTTGAAAATTCTCACAGAGAATCTCCGGCTAATTTCGTGATGATAGGATATGATGAATTGCTTGATATCTCATACCACTAGCATAGGATAAGTACTTGAGGGAATTACGTGTGGTGTCGAAGTCTTTAGCTTCTAGTCCAGGGAAGAAGACGGGAGAAGAATACTATCAGTGAAGCAATACGCATGCAACAGCAGAAAGTTGAATGAGGTAAAGAAGTACAGAAATTGGTTTCGTGCACAAAAACGTAGTAGATCAGTCTCCTCACTACTGCGAAACACAGGCAGCATGTTCAGTCCCACACAAATTTACTGGTGGCCGTGACCCCAAGGTATTTTACAGATATCTCAAGATTAATGAAGATATTTTCTACATGAATGTCTGGATAGCATTCCAAAATGTCCACAGACTTCGAGCCTTTGAGTAGACAGAAAACAACATCTGAGCATTTATGGAGACCTAAGTTTAGGCTATGAGCTTTGGACCAATGGTCAAGATCTAAGAGATCAGACTGGTGGTCAAGAGTTGCTGATGCATCAGAATGGGATAACCCAACAGCTATACCTTCCGCACAGTTTACGATACAAGAACAGTTATTGACAGACGTGGAAGACGTGTAATCTGAGCATTTGAAAGTTGAGAGGATTGCACCTTGCAGGAAGCCTTGGATTGAAACAGAGTTGGAAGAAGTTCTGCCTCCCTATATTGTAAACGGTTGCTGATTTAAAAGAGACTAAGGCTTGGATTCCATTATTTGACAAGGCATTTAGAAGTTTTCATCCGTTGAAACTGTTAAATGCGTAATCCATAAAAAATCGGATACGCAAGCTTTTAATTTCTTGTCCAGCGAATACAAGACGTTATGAGTCAAAGAAGTAACAGCGTTCAACGTAGAGCAAGGGTGATGGTAGGCAGACTAGTTCATGTCTTGTATTGTCCGATCATTGGACAATCCTAGGAGGAATGGCTTCTCGAACACCTTCAATGAGATGGAAATACCGGCAACTGGACGGAATTCTACCTTTCGTTTCTTGGGCACAAGTGTGATGGAGGCTGATCTCCAACAGTCAGGAAACTTTTTACAATTAATTCATGGAATAAATAATCGTTTCATTACCGGTGTGGGTATTTGTGCTTACTGCTTAAGCACAAATGAGGGAAGATTATCAGGTTTGTGGGATTTGTTGCACTTAAGTTTTGACAGCTCTTTCTAAACATCTTGCAGTGATATGCTGTGGGAGATGGAGCTGGTAAAGTTGGGACAAGATGGTGCATTGGGACAACTGAACAAAGAACGTCGTGATTACTTATTGAAATCAGTGTTGGCTAGGAGAGCATGATTGTATATAGCATTAAGCCTTCGGATTTCTGATACGTTTGTCAAAGAGAAGGCTTTTACTTTTTGGTTGTCCCCATTCGTATAAGCACTTTTCTTCCTACGGCGTAATTTTTCGAGGATCGAGGAGGAAGATCGTTTGCTATGGGTTTATAAGGTGTCCAATGAGCAGAACACACTGTAGCAGAAATTTAAGTAACTAGTAAGATTAAGTATGTCAGGACCGAGCGGGGTTCGGAGTGTATCGAAAAACGATGCTTCGTTTAGTATGTTGAACAAGAAAATATGATGTCAACAACAAGGCGTTTTCGACGAGAAAGTTTATGACTAGCCAGCGTTCTGATTACCGTGGGTAACTTCCATGGCTCAACATTGACCAAGGCCGTATGAATCTACGGTCCAGTTACCTAGAAGGAGTCAGTTAGATGAACCAATCACATGACAAGGATAATTTGACTGACAACCCCCTGCCCATGATTGCTTTTTATTCCGTGTCTATGTGCATGATCTTTTGTTCCATGTCTACTACGTAATCCGTTACCGGAGTGAGAAAGAATTACTGATTGTAAAACTGCCGATAACCGAAAAGTCGGCTAATCCTAAACTATTCCATCGACAACCCCGTCCCACTGACATTACTTTTTCTCGTTTAACTAGTAAGGTGCTCACAGAACCCATTGGGATCTTGGTGGTTGGTGATGTCGAAGTTAATCTGGTCGATCATGGACTGAAGTCTCAGCAAGTTTTGTGGATCACATTGACTCTTTTTGCGTTGATGGTCGCGAAACCGGGTGAAGATTTTGTGATTACCTGAGCTATGTATCGTTGGATAAAAAGACACAGTAGCGTGATCCAGCCTCCTCGGCGGAGATCTACGCGTGGTCCGAACTAGATTGGGGTTGTTTGTGAAGCACGATTCAAGGCAGGCATCAATCCTGGTGCTGAAGTCTACAGTGTTTTTCCTACCCAGTGGCTTCATGAATTCTAGGTGGGGGTAGTTGAAATCAACACAGACAAAGTACAGATAACTATCGACATAACTCAAAAGTTTGGAAGAAGAAGTCTCAGAGAAATCTTTCAAAACACTGACAGGGCAAGTGGGGAAAATATAAGCTTACGTAACAGCTACTGAGTGATATCCACTCGTATGCTTAGGCTCTTACCAGCATTATTGGAAGATTTTAAGTGCATAATTAACACCCGGACAGACCTACACCAACTGACTTTAAGATAAGTAATGACTTCTCCTCCGCGTTGCGTACGAGGTGAGGATCGGTCAGCTCAGAAGCCAGTAAAACTTTCGAGATGAATAATTTCATCTTCAGTATTATAATGGAGCCAAAATTCTTGTGGCAGTACAGCTCCCAGCTGCTCATGTCCCCGACGGAGAATGAGGTCTTTCAAATCGTTGAAGATTTCAATGAGTGAGCGCACATTCGAAATGAGAATAATAGATGTGCACTTGTGTGATATTTTCTGCTTCCGAAGAGCCACTTTCCATCAAGTGAGGTGTTTCTTCGATATTCTAAAAGCTTTTGCAAAAAAAACGCTTCATACTGTTTCTGACTGGTCCGTCGATAAATTTTCTTGATGACATGGAGAACGTGATTAGTTTTATAAATTAGTCAGAATAATTCCTCATTTGTTAACCGAACAATGATTGTTATGAAAGCTAAGGTTGAATAACAAAAAGGCGTTGCTGCGTTATAAGCTGCGTCAATAATCCCGATGATGGAAGGCAGGAAAATCTACGACCAATCTCAAAAGCCCCTCAGTCACAATTGCTTTCCGAAGTGAATCAGCTTGCGAACTCCCGATGGTACGTCAGGAAAAGTGTTTTCTCTCAAAACTTACTAGCCGTTTTCTGCTAATCTTAGGGATAAGCTGCCTGCCTAAAAATTCATTCATGATTAAGGACTCCTGTTTACTAATTTTCTGCCAACTTTGTAAGTCGAACGGCAAGGCGCTCTCTCCCAAAGTATCCAGGAAGACAATCAAGCATGAATGAGCACTGGGACCACAAGGGTAAGTTGTGATGAGATCGTCGGTAGTTTAGACCATCAAGTGAACAAAGAATAGACCTTCAGCAGGATTAACGTGCCAGCCTGTCAAAAGCCATTTTCCACTGATACTTTGCGACAATTAAAGCAGTTACGATTTGGCGTAACAACTCATCTCATTTTGTTCTTAAATGACTTTATATATATATATATATATATATATATATATATATATATATATATATATATATATATAAGACAACAATCGCGAAACCGGTCGTGCGCTTCCGGGAAATTTTGTCCACCATTCGCGTTGCTACTCCATTACAAAAATGTATGCAAAGCGAAGTCTTTTTCCCTCGCTGCATGGGATGGGGAAATTCCTCAAGTGTGTCTTTGTGATTTCCCAATATATACGCAAATGCACCACATAAACGGCACGTTATGAACCAAAATGGAAGCACATGTGGGTCACTACGAGTTTTTTGTGTGTTCACGTACGTGTCCAGTGTCTAGGTTATTTTCAAAATGCCCGGAACGCTCTTGACTCTCCCGTGCTGGTCACGCACACACACACACACACACACACACACACACACACACACACACACACACACACACACACACACAGCCATGAATTTAGTGCCCACCTTCGTTCGTTTACCGGGTGGTACAGATAAACCACATTTGTCACTGAGGCTCGTAAACACTGCCCGGATTTTACAGTCCGGTTGCTTTTCCTCGTTATTCCTTTCCAAGGAAATCCCTAGTTTTGTAAAAGAGTAGGTTGAACCTAATGAGATTCCATAAGTATTGACGATACCGAACTTAATAAGGTGACTGATTCGATTACTGATTGGTTGATTGATTGGTTCACTGAATTCTTGATCAAACGGACTGACTGAATGAATGAATGACTGAACGGCCGGAGTACCCATGCAGGAACCGTCTTCAAGAAGGTGAGTATTTAGGGACTCCATTTCACGGTTATGTTTGAAACTACCATGGTCCGGATGCTAGCCATTCGTTTTTACCATGAAACCAAAAATTTCCAGCTCTTCCAAACTGATTTGGCATTCTGCAGGCTTAAATGATGCAATAATCATCCAAATTCTGTTCAGTGTTAGCTGTTCTGTTGTTTTTGTAGCTGTTGTTCCAAAAATGATCTCATCACCGTGGTTCGTATTGGCGGTGCGCGCACGTTACAGCGAGGCACGACTTTCACTTAGATACTTTCAATTTGGCCACTTCTGGGACTATTTTCTTTGGATTCTATCAGATTGTAACAACTGGTTTTTGGTGTCATTTTTAAGAGACTAGTCTACACTACTCACGGTATCTAAGGCAATGAACTAATTGGAATACCTAAAATGATCCGGCACACTGAAATGGCCCCAAATCTGGACTACTACGTACGCCGAAGTAATGAGAAGACCAAGGTTACAGAGTTGAATTTTGCAACTAGACTGGTTGAAAAGTCTAATAGTCTTTCTTTTTTCGACTTGTGTAATGGTTGTATCGGTTTGCTGTCCTGCACGATTAGTACTCAGCGCAAAAACGTACAAAGTTCCAGGACAGAAAGCATTTTTCTCGTCTATTCTATCATCAGATGAACATCTTCAAGACATTAAAAAAAACTACTCTTTCAGCTTAAGGGTCAGTCGTCCGTCTTGGTGGTTACCCAAGTTGGTAGGTTGTGAAACGAGCTCAGCCTCAGAAGCTGGTTGATAATTTTTTTTTCTTTTTTCAGTGACCCTTATCTGTTTATCTTTGTTTCGAAACTGTTCCCCTTCTGTACGAAGAATCCCACAGAACACATTGAGAACAAAACAGCGTGGTGAACAAGCTCGTTTTCAGTTATTCGTACTCATACCAATACAAAACAATGAATATGACTCGAACCAACAAAGGGGATGATCATCCAAATCTGCCTGTGCACGTGTGTGTGTGTATGCATGTGAAATTGATCACAGCGAAGAATGTTCGAGTGGTTGCACACGTGTTCGGGAACAAGAAGTGGGCCATGGAAGTTTAAGTGCTTGCACAAATTGTTTCTGAGCACACAGGGGAGGATTGTAGAGTCGAATGCTGTGACTAAGATGCGACACTTGACAAGTCTTGATTGCTTGCCCCGGACCTTGTAAATTGTGCGAAAAGCGTTTATCACCTCTACGGAATGGTTTGACTCAACAAGGTGTGAACACACAGCACTCGTAATTGTCTTAATTGCTCCAGTGTTCAACCAAGCCGGGTGGTGTTCACGAACACGTTCGGATAAGCGCCTGGTCGTGCGGCCAACGTACCTGGTTCCACAGGAACAGGTGAATGAATACACACAAAAAGATGCTGCAGAATCTGGCACTTTATCCTTCAGTCGAAAACACACGATCGGTTTAGACTCGAACATAATTTGTAATTGTGCAGCGTAGAATGTTCTACTGACTGCTCCTGTTAGTCTTCGTTGAATAACTTCAGTTTCCGTATCTCCTTTGTTCCCCTTCTGTGAAAGGCTTTCGGGCAATCGAGAAATAGATCCTAAAGACTTAACACTTTTTCACTGATCGTCTCCCGGAAGTAAGCCAATGAGATCCAACCTCCCGATCGGGGGTGATCCGCCCTTGTTCCAATGTAACATTTACTGTAGTACTATTGAAACTACTTTACTGAAAAGTATTAAATAGCCAAGCTCATTGGATTGTTTGCAAAGTGTAACTTAGCCCCCGGTAGGGATGACACCTATCATAGGAGTCGGTCGATGTCCGGCCGACAATTTGTTGCCGTTCAAAACCGATGACGGAAGGATGTTCTATAAAGTGTTGACACGAAACGAACAGTCAGGAATCAGCAGAGTACACTCAGTGGCAAAGTGTGCGACTCACAGTCCAGCACTCCGGCCTGGAGTCTCCTTCGGGATTGTTAGATATGTAAATTTGATAATTCCTAACAAGCCAGATAAAACAGCTGTGTATGGCCTCTTTGGGCTTCTTCGATGACGATGCGAACGGTGATACTGTATGATGAATTATTTAGTGGTCAATTTATGGATTATTCATCCGTGATCCTCTTGTACTACTGGCATCCGACTGGAAGTAAGTTACACGTTTGTACGCGTCCATCATCGTCACTGTGCTGCATTTTAACGACTGACCAACAACGAATTCAAACCAGAGATTGTCGAGAGGGCTATCGAGCGATTGCCATTGTGGTGTCTTTTTCGGAGGCATAAATGTTAGGGTAAGGCTTGTGAAACCCTTGATAATCACACAACTCCTGCTTCACCATTGCATACGGCGTTCTGCGCGTGTACCTGACTATGACCGAGCCTCAATATGATCAATGCCATCGAATGAGCATAAACGGTAAATGCACTTTGCATTTCACTCCCGAATCGAACCAAACCGAACCGAATTGAAATGAAATGAAAAGTGAAGCAGAAGACCAGTAAAATGGATAACTTCTATTTTCTGTGGTTTCTGTGAAACCCTTTCTACGCAAGTCTGTCTGGTCTGCCTCTGGCTGATCACGTATAGGACCGTACCTATTGTACAGTGGAATACTGGAGCAACTGAACGACGTGAATATCAAACCAATCGGACCAACTGATCGACAGCCAAGGACGAAAGAACAGACGGTGAATATGTCAGAAGTATCCCGAAGCAGACAAGAAGAGGCATACGGACTAGCAGGTGGGATGCAGAGGGATCTCAGGCAGTCAGCAATATAGTTGTGGTGACTCAGCGGCCATCATTTGCGATAAAGCCAGGTACTGCTTCATAGCTACGCCCGCTAGCAAACTTCGACCGGTCAGGATCGCTGAAGACAAGTGCACAAAAAGCTCCCCGTGTCTGGCCAACTTCTAATCTGTAAAATACTTTAATTTAACATATTTATTCAAACCCGTTCCGCAATACCTTTCCCTTGTTATTTTGCAGTCTTGGTATTTCCGCTACTGTGGCTAGTGTAGTTCCGGATGGGAGAGACTTCAGTATGTCCTATAAGTTCGGGTATCGCAAAAATTACCATAACCTATGTGGGAGGCTACCAATCAAGCCGTCAGCCGGAACAGTCGGAGCAGCCGAACGGAAATTGTGCCCAAGAAAATCAAGCTAATGGCCACAGGCAACTGGCCAGAAAGCAGCCGAAATACTCGGGCAGCTGGAGGATCAGGGTTGCTACATCGCGGTTTGGGAAAGGGACTTTATAAACGATTGTACATGTCTCGCCGATCTGACTTGTTCGATCGCCCAAATACAAGTGTTCTCCACCCGTCTTGCCTTCTTTATTACACTATGACCTAGTGGTTGAGTGATACGGGTCGGGCGTATGTGTATCTATGTCCCCCTACATATATTCAGTGTCTATCAGAATTGTATGGCTTTTACCGGAACTCACATTGTGCACGCAAAACTTCAACATTACAGTGACGTGTCACATATATCCGCGCGTGTACAAGAAACTCTGTCCACTGCTAGCTAGGTCGAAGAGGTATTCAGCAGATACCCATTAAGCGTACGCGTAATCAAATAATGAGGTATCGCTCACGCTATGGTTCACCGGAGAATAGTTCCCTGCTTGACAGACTTCTCAGTACTGCCGTTGTCCATCCGTGAGTTCATCACCCCTTCGTTGTTAGTCTCCTTTCAAACACTCAAAAGGTAACCAATAACTTGCTTTGTTTTATGGCAACTATTTTTCTGTTTTAGCTTCCCCTACATGCTGTTTCTGCGTAGACTGGAGGATTGTGCCTGCAATTCCTGTGACCACACTAGAGTCAAAAATTATTCATATTTGATCAAACTGCCGATCATCTCATGGGAACCAAGAGCATTAACAATTTTTGGAAAAGCATCAAACTTCTCTGTTGGCAATGCGTAGAACACTCCAGTCTGCACGTACTTTTTGACAAACGAAATGCCGTATTCATTTGCTCATCAAAATATATCACACCTTCCTGGTTGTACTGTGAAAATAAAACCATCCAGTCGCACAACTCCCGCGCACAACCAAAAGCATCGTTAGCCTCGGGTCCGGACAGTCTTCCTCTTGTACTCCTTAAAATACGCAGAGGGGTTCTTTAACAGAAGCGATTGCACCTATTTTGAATCAGTCCATGAATAACTGTGCGAGCCGCAACTACTGCAGGTCTGAACCTATTGTTTCCTTTCCAAAGACCGTCAAATCAACAACCATCACGAATCGCATTCGTACAGTGGCCTTAGCGTCCGATGGACTGAAAAAGTCCAGGGAGTCATCCTCAAGCCCTTGCTATCACATGTCAGCATCCCCATGACTCACTCCAATTCGCCTCTAAACCTTGTAAGTGCCCTCCCTCCTTCAACTTAACAGAAAATCTGTAAATGACAAAGCAGTCGGTTAGGTGTGTTTTTCTTGATTATTCCACTCTTGATTCAATTCTGTGGTTACAACTCTTCTCCAAATAATCTTTTAGATGCCAAAAACAACTGCATGTTTCACGATAATAATTATCCATCTGAGATTCTGCAATGTACTAAATTGGGCGAATAATTTCCCAAACCCTTGATTAACAATTCCGAAGTGCTTCACTCCCCATACTTATTCTCCACTACATGAGGGATTTGTCTGTTATCTCTACTGTCTTTTAAAGTATGTATACGAAGTTCTTTTATATCACACCAACTGCAATTCTTGATTTTATTGCACTCAAGAACAATGGGCCAAATATTGACGTCTCTCACACTCAGTTTGGTCATACAACGAACTCATCTAGATGTTCGGAGTGCATCTTTGCTTTTTTGCATTCAATTTTCTCCACAGACAATGTGACTAATAAAGACAATTCCCTCTCTAGAAGTGACTCAAACACCCAGAAAATACAATAAATGGCAACCTCCAGTGGTCTTATCACATTTAGTTGTTTTAAAACTGCTACCTTTGTCTTTCCCCTTTGGTATGCTGATTCAATTACAGAATTAACAATCAATCCGGCCTATTGTGTCTTCCCCACTGCTGACCGCGTCATGACTATGTCGATAAACTTATTGAGCGGCCAGTCGCTACCGCCACACACACACACACACACACACACACACACACACACACACACACGAACTCAAATCCGTGTGACTACGTCCGCAACACGGGCGGTTTGCTCCAACCAATCAGACTTCGACATTGAGCCGGATGTGCTCGTTTATTTGTTGCCGCTGAGCGACCCCGCTTGGCTACACTGCACGGCGTGTACTTCTTGCGCTTGTCTATGCTTACCCATGCAATGATTAATGGCTTTCTTGCTTACTGTGTTCTCTGTTAATCCCAAAGACAACACGCACTTTACAAATTTTGCCCTTCAGTATCCTCTGGTCGTATAAAATAAGACCTCAACGTTCGTTTGCGTGGTCCATTGATGGTAGTACCGGTTCGTTTATTTCCTATTCAGGAGCTGATCATTAAACTTCACGATAGATACACTGAATCGTGCATAAAATTTGCTTACAAGATACTTTTGGGCAACACTCACCCTGTGCATACCGCTTTATCTTCCTGCTACACTCACCCGAAAACCAGTTCTAATTTACTATGTATCTCTTTTTGCATTAACGCTTATCAAAATTCCAGTCCTTTTCCTGGTTTGCGTAATGACGAACACAGATAAGGCACTAGCTGAAAGGTGCACATATCTTGGTGCGCAAACTCCAGTTCTATTCTCTTTTTGATTGTTGTTTATATCTTTTGTGAAACTCGAACGTTTTCAGAAGTTGTTTTTGACTAAAATGTAAGCATATGAGCTTAAAAAAGTAGTCCATCTGATTGTTTTTGTTTACTTGTTTGTTTGTTTGCTATGGAAAATAGTCACGTGACCCCACAAAATGCAGCCATGGAATAAATTAGGAATCCGGTTCTGCCCTACGGTAATCAAACTCTACAGGTCATCACAACAAGTGACGCCCAACTGCGCTAGTGACAAGGTCATAAATACTACTGCTACCCTAGTCTAGAACAATGAATACTATTACTGAAGATCCGCCGGATTCCGAGATGTCTGACAGGGACTGCAGCATCAAATTCTAGATCCTTGATTGATATTAGTATACGCTACAAACTCGCTAGAACAGAGTTGGTCAGCAGCGGAGCAAATGGTCCGCGTACTTTTTTCACGTACTCAGTTTAACCTGCAACTTGAGCATTAGTTCAATCGGACGTCAAACCAGATGTAACACAGAAGAACGACTCGACTGAATAAGCAAGGGTGATCTTCTCGTGGTAGCATCACACTGAGTGGTCGAATACTGGATGAAATGTGACGACCTGAGGTGAGAGTTTACTTGATGTGTTCAGTAAACTAGGCTATCTGCACAGGATTGTCGTCCCGTAATTGAGTGATTCACAGATAAACGGATCCCAAGTCCCAAGGCAGAGAACACAGGCTCGCTTTACCACCTGCACTACAGGGCACATAGTCAAACAATAACAATAGCATGCCCCAAACTGTGGACAAACCGACCGCAGAATCAATACAGCCAAAATAGGCTTCAAGACGTCCAAGTACCAATAGACATGGAACACTCGAGACGGCAAAGCAGGACAGTGTCAAGTGGTTTCCAAAGCAGGTCCTTATTTATGGGAGCATCTTGGCCAATCAAGGGACATAAGAGAATTAATGGTTCTAGGGAACACACACAATCGTGGGCGAAGAACAAGCGGAATAACATGGTTATGAGAAAGTGCAAGACCATAGAGAGATGGTCAAGTTCAGTCATTCACACGGACATAGCAGATTGGGAGGAAAAGATAATTACGTCCAAACATTCTTGCTTCTTCATGTAACCTAGGCTACGATGACGTGGATCATTCCAAAACCGAGGAGAAAGATTGCGTAAGCTATAAATAAGAGTAACAGTTAGAGCCGTGACTGCTGGGATCAATCGAAGCATGCCATAGAAACAAGACCAAAAATTGTGTGACGCAATAGGACATAACAACAAACTGTCACACGGGTGAGAGAGCCAAGGGGTTCGGTCGGTGTGGGATTAAGTGGTGACGGTGACGAAAAGCAAGCCGGTTGTTTGGTAAATATATGAAAAAAATTAGGATGGGAAGCATGGGATCTGGACTAAACCAGTTGAACGGAGCTTCTCGATATAGCGAGCTGAATTTCTTTGCCCAAATTCAAAAAATCCTTACACTTTCAATAATTTCGGTGGGACATCACGTGTCTGGTAATCCGCTGTGCTATTTGGATCAATCGTATACCGTCCAGTGGCTCGATGGGAGAACTGTTCAGCGAGAGAGAGAGAGAGAGAGAGAGAGAGAGAGAGAGAGAGGAGAGAGAGAGAGTGGGAGAGAGAGAGAGAGAGAGAGAGACAAACAAACAAATAGACAAACAGACAGACAGGCAAACAGACAGACAGGCTGACAGAGCTTTGGTGAATGAGTTGCAAATTCGTTTGTGCCTATTACATTTATTCACTTATTCTCATACTCTTACCCGAACAGTATGTGGTATCGTTATTGGACAACGTATTGACCAATCACAATGGTATCGGGTCATCTAATTACTCGATTCTGAATGCATCTGTTTGGCTGACTATTATTTTTGTTGATAAATAAAAAGCTGTATTGAATTGTGTCGCATACTACTTCATTCCAATGATCAAAGCATCCCTCTCTCCCAAGCGGGTCTTGTTAATGTGGCTTTTTGAGTGAATAGCTCTTCTACATGAGATGATCGTTTGTCACTGTCACTGCGACTGAAACACATGGGCGGCTATCTCTGCCACTGGGGTAGAATAAGATGGAGATATAATACACCTTGCCGGGTGTAGGGCTCTTCGAATGATTACCTATCGTTTGTGTCTGTATGAAGCCCGTACCGTCTAGTGTGGTGAGCTGATAACACTCGAACATCCTGAACTGAGGGGATGTATCGAAGCGCTCTAATCTGGAACTACGCACGCTGACTAAGATGGCTTCTGTGTATGGATGTATCATTCAGATCTATAAGCTGGACCCTAGACTGATCATTTTGTCTGGTAGTCATTCCGTGAACTGGCCAAAGTTTGTTGCCACAGTACTAAGTAACGTCACAAGAATCAGGACACATCAGCGGTGATTTCGGTCTGACTGACTTAAATGGAACGGCTGAGCTGTCCTTTGTAGATGCAAGCACCTCATTCCGGTATTGCATCATGAGATTGTCTGGAAAAGTCTCATAATCAGGCAAAGTCTTCCGGCTAACTGTCTCCAGAGAACTTTTCATAGAGCGAACAAAGTTCTCTGCTTCACCATTGGAACACGGGAGGTGTGGCTCCATACACTGATGCTGACATCCAATATTACTCGAGTCCGTATCCCACCACTGCTGCGCAGAACTGCTATCCGTTATCGGAATTCCCTTAATGCTGAAGTATTTTTACAACACTCGAATTACAAATGAAGTGATTGTTGCACTCGCCAGGAACACCTCAGGCCTTTTGGAGTACCAGTCTTTTAGTACCCATGCTCGATCTCGGTTCAAGAATGGGACACAGAAGTCAGCATGGACTCTCTGCCACGGAATGTAACTCTCGGGCCATGGGTTATAGTTTTTAGATCGTGATTTAATATTATGCAACCACGCGCCGCAGTTCTTTCTCGTAGAGAAGAAATCTCAGTTTAATTCAGTCTACCAACGCATCTGTTGGTCTAGTAACTTTATTTTCCTCACAGCAAAATGGCCTCTGTGCAATTCATTCAGAACAGTCTTATGTGGGAGAAGTGGTATGATAAGTCGGTGGTCGCGACACCCGGACTTCATTCAGTTGTATACTGAGCTTAACTGGAAGCACAGAGAATTGTTGGTGCTTTCAGTTTACCTCAGGTTACCCCTTCCACCTCTTCTTGGCAGCCGAAATCACTGCTGAAGACTAACTTATGTATATTTTTTTCAGTCACTAGGGCTCAGCCGGTGGATTGAAACTGCACTGTTTTGCCATAGCGAAGCTCGAGTGCCTCGGTAAAAAATCAGCTTGCGGGATCATCCTGTCGTAGTTAGGCACCATCTGAATAACGCTTCATCGCTGATTCCTGGCAGCCATTTATTTGATGATTCATTTATTAGGGTTTAGGTGGAACTGAAAAGCTTGGTGGTCTGTGGCCACTGTAATTTTCAGGTCAAAAGGGATAGCTATGAAGACCGAGCATCTCCCAAAACACCTCAGTTCTAATATAAGGCTTGAAATTATCAAATAGCTAATCAGGTGAGCCATGAATTACAAATAAATCAATGTTGATACAATAATCGTTTTCACACGCAACAGTTCCATTACTGCATCTGTTACTTGAGTTGCAGTCTCACCGTCCAATCATATGATTTCTCAGTGGTTTACAAAACTGGTATTGATCATAGCTCAGATTGGCAGTTTGCATAAATTGCTGATCACTAAAACTGGTGCAAACACTTGCGACCTAAAAGCCAAGGTGAGAGATTAAGAGCCGATAAAAATCACGTGATTGCTGAACTGATCGAATATATACTGTCAGTGTGGTCACGAGAGCGTAGTCTATCGGACCCTATGCTTCCATCGCATTGGATAACTTCAACAGTTGATAATCTCACAACTGTAACAGCAGTTTTGAAACCGTTTACATTTATCGTTTCAATCAGAGTTTTTGATCGGATTGTGGACGTCGGGATATCGCTTTCATCATCGTTAATTGTCGAAAACTGTTCAGTGCTGCTGAAAGGTGGCGCTCCTCAGCCGCGAAGTGATAAATCTACTACCTGAAAAAGAAGAGCGTTAACCACCACCCAGTCGCTTGGAGTGTTGCACTACGTCCGGCCTCAGTAAGTCAGGATTTGGTGATGAGCCGGGTGACAGATTTAACTGGTGCGAGTGGGGTTCATTATTCAGAAACTTAAGCAATTTGACTACTACAAGTCAACTAAGTGATTTTTATCGGCCAGATGATTCCGCTACCGCTGAAGAAGAGCCTGCAGTTTTCAGTAGGTAACTCTGCATTTTGGACACTCATCAGATGGAGATGCTTCTGGACTTTATTGGGTCACGTGAACAGCCCCTGTAATCCGGGGGAAACATCGAACCGGTAATTTAAGTTGTGCGATGGCTTTTTTTTGCTACCCAATGTCTACTGTCGTGAAATCCAGTTCAGCCACAACTCACTGATTTTTGGTAAAACCGGTGTTTTTCATGACACGCATCCCACCCACTTACTTATCTGATCAGCAAACTTGTAAACAGCTACCCACTCAGGCAACGCCTCAGGTCGGGCTGACTTATTATAAACGAGTAGATGTCAGATGACAATAATGATAATGATGTAGTGAGACCCCTGATTAAGGGACTCCTGAATGAGGAACATTCCGCACATGGGGACATTTTTCGATTCCCCCTTTAGTATCTCCATAAGAGTTAAGTACATACCCCGCTTATCCGAACAAGAGGCTGGTAATGATGTTCCTTGGGACCACAAGAGCATTCTACAAGGGACAATTCTCCGAATTGTGGTGACCTTGGTTAGCGTATTAACAAACACTACTCACCCTGTGTGTCCGAAAATACACTGAACCTGACCAAAAGTGAGAACAATGTTTTGTTTGTCTAAAGTGCGTGTGCGCATGTGGATATCTGTTTGCTGACGCTGTAAACGGCGAGTTGGTCTATCGACCGACAATGATCACATGCACCCACCAAACTCATACTACTCACATTCTAGAATAGCCTGTGGTCATCTGAACACTCGTCAAATGAACAATGTGTGTGCAACATTAGGTTTAAAGTGACCAGTGCCAACGAGATGCAATCGATTGCCATTAGGTGCCTAAAATTACCGTGATCAACGGATGGCAAGCCAATAGTTAACCGAGAAACCACTGATTCACAAGTTTTGTTTGCTAAGCAGGGCTCTCACAGATGGAAACAGAACGCAGAAATATATCAGTTCTCAATTTTCACAGGTTGGTTAACCCCTTTTGAAGGATGAAATACTGTTTATCAAAGCGACGTAGTGCAAATGTAGCTACGTATCAACAAGTCTCAAATCCATATTTTGACTAAGCAGAATCAGATCATGAGCCTCTGGAAAATTGAAGCTGTGAGCGAGATGAGGCTTTCTTCTAATTCTTTTGAGACCAAAGGTGTGTTCATAGACTTTTCGCAGAAGCGAATCGGGTAAAATTTCGTCTTCGGAACTTTCTCACAACCATCGCCCTGCCTTTTCAAGGTTTTCCTCCTGTTCATTGTCCCGAGTTGCTGAGCTTTTTGCTAGTACTCTTAGTGCTATCTTCAACCTCCGCTTCACAACTGAAACTCTGATTGTGTCCGATGGTAGGGTAGTCTCTCCATGACTTAAGCTTCTCAGAAGTCAAGGGGAACGTTCATACAAGTCTCGCCGACTTCCAGAAGTCAAACACTACTAGCACATAATCAAGGCAGAAATAAAACGATTGGATGTGTCTTTTGTCACGCCTTTCCTGAGAACGAAGAATTCTAAGTCTCTGCGGCACGGTATATTGCTACTTTGAGGTGAGAAAACTAAACCCTGCAGCAAAGACACTGATGTAGGCAGCCCCAGTGCTACCTTCATACATTCTTCTAGTGACTGTCCTCCTTCGTATTCTCCATGTGCTTGTACAGACTTTGAAGCTTTCTCTATTTTTGACATACTTCAAGTTCTTCTCAAGTCTAATGCCTCGTCTTCTGTAGATGTGGATGGTCTCCACTTGCAATTTTCCGACATGGAGCAGCCCAGCTTGCGGAACCCATGACAGTTTTATTGAGTGAATCCCCATCAAATGTCTTAGTCCCTTATTTTTTGCTGACCAGCCACCAGCATCCCAATTCTCCAGAGCCCCAACGCAAATAGCACACGAAAGCTTTCGCGTTCGACAGCTGTCACATCGGCATCACTAAAAATTGCTGAGAAAGCTATACTTAGTCGTCTTCAACCACGTGTGAATGTGTTGTCTGACCTTTGACGGCTGGCCTGTAAACCCAAATGATCCACTCTCGATGCTGTTGCTTCCTTGGTCCACTTCACTGTTAAGTCCCTAGACAGATCCGCACGACTTGTCCGCTGAGTGTTTCTTGATTATCACTCAGCCTTCGAATCAGTACCCCGTTCTGCTCTTTTTCTTTTATCTTCTTCTTCAACAGCCAGAAGCTTTCACTAGTTCCTCACAAATTGTTGCCTGGCCTTCTACCTATTAACACTATAGAATGCAGAAAACCAAGACAAGGTACAAAATTCAACTGTTCCGGAGTATTTCGCGGTTCCGCGTTGTCTGCCGTTTTATTTCCCACTTATATTAGCGACCTATCAGTTTCGTCCCCGTCGGAAGTTTGTATATACGTTGACAATGCTGTTCGTTGTCTGGTTATTGCCGACCTCTTCAGCCCCCGCAAACTTCAGTGAGAACCTATCTCAACTAGGATATTTTCCCAAGGAATTTGGTTTAAAACTGAACCCTTCCAAGCTCACTGAATGTGTTTTCAGCATTTCCCGTTCTACTTCCCCTAAAAATTCTGTTTTCAATAACTTCAGATCCCTATCTAGAGTGAACTCTGTGAAGTACTTGGAGGTTAACTTTGATGATAATCTGCGATGGACAACTCATCCAAAACCATGCTAGAAAACTGCACTGTCTCGCTTTTCAAATACGGAAACTCAGACAGCTTCGGACATTGCACTCAGTTATTTCCAAATTTGTCTTCGGAAGTGTTCTTCCTATCCTGCTTTATTGTTCCTCTTTAGTTTTCCCCAGCCTTCTGAAACAGGACCTGAAGGCTCTGCACCGTGGTTTGGTAGTTATAAGTCATGTTTCAACGGTCCCCATCGACTTTCATTAGATTGAACTTGTTGAATAGTATATTGAGTCTTGTTTGAGCCCAGCTCGCAAGGTGCTCCTGGACCCTAGTCGTCAGTTACACACTGATTTTTCCTTTTGACGCTCCCGTTCACCCACTCGTTCTGCTTTCCGTTACCTTTCCTCGAGGGTAAATTTGTCCAAAAGCCCTCCCATACCCCGTCATGCTCCTGTTTTGACCATTGGGGAGAAGATAAAAGCTGAGTTACTTACAAAACTGAATTACTAACTTAATTTTTCTTAACTCCATTATTGAAACACAATCAAAATGAAATATACCTATAGAAATTTGTCCTAATGTTTTTGTTTTTTGTAAAATCTTGCCTATTTTTTTCATTCTATTTCCGCGTCCAGTGGCTGATTTGTTAGCCTACCTCCTGCGTAAGTACACAAACACTTAATGGTGTTTTTAAGACGACGCTGTTGTCTGCTGTGAAGAGCCAGCAAAGGTGCAAGTACAGGAGGACAGCAGTGGTGATGAGCGCTGCAGTGAACTGCGAGAAGTTGAGGTGGTCTCTCCACTGCTTAGCCAAACAATCCGGTTTGCGGAAGATAGACATTTGTAGACAGTGTACGGTGACATAAATTTGATTCCGAACATTGCGTAACTGCAGTGCAGCTCGTACACCAAAGTTCACAAATAGCAAACTTTTCCGCACAATTTCAGGCAACAGTGCATTTTTGTTTCCTATCATGGGAGATTGATTTGTGAAAGTCACATGCGCTATGCACTGTTATACGAGATGAGTTCGCAAAACCCCTATGGATGGGACATCCCACACCTAGAGACATTTTAGTCTTTCCCGTGAGTACCCCTTACTGAAGGGTTTTACTGTAATAGTAATAGTAGTTAGTAATAATAATCCTTTTGTTATCTATCGCCAAGCAGTAGCGCAATAATTCACGCGGAGGAAAGAAAATCAAAGTCAACTGATAGAAAAAAGCCGACCGGTGGTGACGATATTGCAACTTGATTCTTAAATTTTAGTCCACAATGTTGGCCATTTCACAACCTTGAGTTGTACCTCCCCCCCCCCCTATTTAAAAGCAATAAATCGGTACAATTAAGTACTTGCATAAGTTTGGATTCAGAATAAAAAGGGCCGATGAGTAATCAAATCCAATTGAAATGGTACCAAACTTTCTATCAACGGCTATCTTCTTTCCTCCGTACTGCTATCACTTAAACAACTCGCAGTTTACATCTGAGCAGAATGAGCTACGAATCCTCGACGGCCTATGCAATTGACTATTTCAAATATATTCTTTACTCTCTTCATGATGATCGACTATAGCTCGAACAAACACGGATGTATCCCACCAAAGATTTCGTTACCGCATAAGGATAATACAGCCTCTATGGTTATGTCTACACACCATTGTTGTGCATCACGTGTTTCGCAATCACTTCGGATGTGGGTTTGCTGTCATGTGGTTAACAGTTTGGCCCTCAAGCACGATCTCATTTTTGGAATAGGTTGAGAGGCAGCCCGTGTGCTAGCCGAACGTTGGGGCACAGTTCGGACGCGAACAGACCACCGACTGTTCCTTCCCACTTCTTGACTGCGCCCTCTCTCGTGCTGTTCACAACGCGCCACTGTCAGCATGCCATGACAAATCGCGACAAAAAGCGTAAACAAATTCCAATCGATAGCCCAAGGTCAAGTATGGCGAAGACGTGCGCGCTTCGTCGCTCACGCAGCCGGTTGTCCGAAAGCTTTGTGCTGATTGGTCCGTTTGCACTCAAATCTGGTCGCTCAATGGACTGGCCTACTGGAGGATTGCCCAATGCGCAAGTCAGCCATATGGAACTTCGGCGTGCACCGGATAACCCACTCGCCATTCCGGGTGTCCAAAATGTGTGCGCGGTCGAGAAGCAGAGATGGATAAACTCAATTTTTGGACAGTATAGCAAGCGTAACGGCCTTGCCTTGGTAAACTGGAAAAAGTAGACAAAAGCATGCAAACTGTCAAGGTCAGCCTAATTTCAGGAAACTTTCTGATTGCCTCACTGGACGCCAGTAAAACATTGTTTTTTCCTCCATTAGAGCTGACCAGGAATAATGAACTACAGTTACATGGGTTAGATCAATCCAGCCTGTGGATTCCACAATAGAACATTTATCATTATGCAGAACAGCACGACATTGTGTTGGTCGTAATCCATGACGCTTTTGGAGAAACCAAAGTCAGATGATCACACTGATTTGTTTACCAAGTCCCTACACACGAGGAGCTACATGAGCAGTGGATACGTGCTTCACCTGGCTCCTTGTTAGGAATTCTATCGATACCTATGTTTCAAGGAATCGTGTAAACCACCTTGTACACAAACTCAATTTTTCAGCATGCTGACCCCGGTTCATATCAGGGTCAGTAGTGCGTGCTTCATCCATGATCTTTGGACGAAGATTACGTAGTAGGACTAGCTGTCAGTCTAGCGAACAACTTAGCTGTCAAGGTAGCATCCCGGACTGGACACACGCACGAGCAGATCAGCAATTACCATTCCCGTGTTTACCGCTGTATTGTTAAGCCCCTAAAAAGTTGTCTTCGCCCCGACGGGCCTTGCCTGCTTATAGACTACTTTAGATGTGCGTCAACTATGGGCAAGGCACACTTGGGATGTACCTGTTATCAAGCCATTGTTGTAGCACGATTCACGCCACACCCATGCACGCCAACTTGAGCAAATGGCTCTGAGCATGTTTACAGGTATGGTTTGGTCAGATTCAGCTTCGCTGAACAGTGCACGTATGCTTGAATTTGCCAGTATGTAACTGATTTCACTCTTCAGAAACCAAGACACTGGCACCATGATGACTGCTCTAAAGTGCACAACATAATACTCAACGTAGAGTTTGTCTTGACTGAAGCGGCGATGGTGACCAGTATGACACCTAAAGGTTGAATTAGCGTTATTTCATGTGCCTGTCGTCGCACGATCGTCTGGGTTTTTTTTTGTTCATGGACGGATGTCATTTCGACGTACTTGTCGGACGATGTCCGTACCACCTGAGCTAATAAAGTTGTATATGTGCACGCGGGACAAGTGGGACGAAGAACAGATGGTTACATTTGAGCTTTAACTGCAAGTCCACTTTGAGAGGTTAGTGTAGTCGTTTTTGGAGGCTGCTTTCCTGCGGTAACAAGCGCGAATCATTGTGGGCTATTTTCTGCTCATCAGTGTTTTACCTGGGTAAACGCCAATAACAGGTGGCGGGTTGGGAATAGTTCTGTAGGAAAACAGTTATACTTGTATTATGTATTCCGTGGTCTCCCCACCAAGTGTCTTCAAAAGGACTGAAGAATGTAACAACGGACCGTTACTCATGACTATTGGATTGAGGGTAATAAAGCCGTGTGAGTTGTCGGTAACATAAATCCGCGATCACCGAAGACCCGTTTTCAGTAACAGTCGTTTCTAATACACCTTGTCGGCTGCTGGCGCTATACCCAAGCCATTCCAAACAGGCTTCTTCCAAGAGTGAATTAAAGTTTTCATCGGGTCGATTAACTCGAGTGATTTGCATTTGGGTCCAGAGCTTCTTCAGACGTTTAGATAATATTAGTAGCTGACTAGGAAGCCCCATGGTAAAGTATTCATGTATGGGACAGGAAAAGAACCGGATAGTTTGCGGGCGTAAAAGAAGAATTAACAAGACTGCAAACAGAGCTATTTGACGAAGCACTCGGGCGATGTGATCAATATAGTCGAGCCAATGCAAGTTTAGGCTGGAATTAGTGACAGTATGTTTCGATGATGGTTATATCAGCAAAGTACAAGTATAGAGGTTGACCAACTGATGGAGCCAGACTGGGCTGACAGAAGACTTGTAAATGTAGGCTGAATTTGAAGAATATCAAGAGATCACCAGAGCTTCTAGGGTACCATAGAGATATTCGATATTGTGCCCAACTGCAGTTGGACTGGGATCGAACAGTTATTATCCGATTGGCAGCATTAAGCTGGTCCACGGCCAACAGATTCGGAGCCTTATCAGACGATAGTGGCTTTGCTTTATAGTCCCACCGGATGCTTCAGTTTACAAGGGATGGAGCAGGATTGTGTATGTCTTCACCGGGCAATGGCGTCTAGAAGAACCATCAAGCTGCCCCACTTGGCGACAGTTTTGATAACAACCCTGGAGATGTAATGATTGAAATGCCATACACTACAGTAAAAAAATGACAGTTTCGACACGGCTTTAACAGCTTGTGGCTTGTTGGATTTATGTGGACCTATTGTAACGGAGAATGCTGGGGCGAGCGAACGGCGTGACTATCAAGGCGAACGGACAAACCAAACGAGGGCCACAGACAGAAGAATAGGCGGCGAATATGTCGGAAGAGTCCAGAAGCAGGCAAAAGGAGGCATACGGACTACCAGAGAGAAAGCAACGGGATCTCCGGCAACCAGCAAGATAGCCCAGATGAGGGGCTGCCGACCAGGCCGTCAACTGAGACAATCGGACCAACCGAAGGGGAAAGACGCCCAAGAGAAGCAAGCTATCGGCCACGGGCAACTGGCCAGACCGCAGCCGAAGCGCTCAAGCAGCGGCAATAGCAATCTTGGTGCCGCACAGTCTGGAAAAGGGCCTATATAAGCTATTGTATGTGTTTCATGACTTGACTTGTTTGGCTGGTGAAATACCGGTATCCAGCCTTGTCTTGTCGTCCTTGTTACTATATGAGTCTTCTTCATCATTGTGCAACCCAGCCTGCTTTGGGTTACCAGCCGGCAATATTCATCCAGTTTTCGGATTGTGGTCGTAATTTCCCACTGCACCCGATTTTTGAATATTTAGAGTTGCTCAGACAACAGATTCAAAGCGGGTATTCAAAGTGATCTGCCGTTAAAGTACCCAGTCTATCTGATGTCTCTATATCAGGATTATTACAATATATTTTTGGGCAGTAAAAAACCGTTACCCAAAAAATCTGAGATGTCTTCTCGACCCTTTCTCCGAACGTGAGTTTTCTTGGGTTCTTAGGTAGCATGGAGTTGACGTAGCGTTCATGTTCTGCAGGAGCCGGAACTTGTATATATCACTCTTAGCAACCGAATGTACGGTGTATAGGTCCCTTTACCATTTTTATCAGGAATTAAAAGTGACACCTTTTTTGGGTCCTAAATGTGTTCAGCAATGCTGTTAGTTATCAGATCAAATGACTGATCACATAGTTATTGGTTTACCCATCCCACCAATGCCTGATGAGTAGAGGTAAGCGAAGTGCAGGTTCGCATCTCCAATATTATCTTTTCAGTTACAGACTAGAGAAGTTTTATCTCTTATGGTCTTTCTGAACATCACAAAGTATCAGGTTTAATTTAATTATCCGCTATCATAAATGAGTGCTGTGAAGTATTTCGGTAGCTTTGCAGTGGTACGTGATACACACAATTGGTTTTTATTCTTTTGTTCTTTTATAATTCTTCTATTTCTTCCTTTTAATTGTATAATAACGGTACATTATTTCAGTAAGAAGGCTGCGGCCGGTCAAAGGCTGCCAGTTTGGGGAAGTGACCGACAGCGGCGACAAGATCCGAACTCAGGACGGTGGGGTCTAAAGTCCGTCATGATCACCGTTCGACCACCGTTAGCCCAGTTCATCCGTCTAGTGAGATCATAAATCAGCTCATTCACTCCTCAGCTGATATACGTTCACACTCATCGGGCATCACGTGACTGGCTGGCTTTGGTGTCACCTTCGCATGCACCATTCAATCGTGTTTTTATGGATTTGCACGCTCATCGCCTCGCCTTGTAAAACCGTTCTGCGAAGAAATGTCATTACACTGTTCTCGTCCAGAGACACGTGTTCTCTTTCTGACTGGGTAATCAGGCCAGAGCTGGCCGTTATAACAATGCGGTCTTTTTAAATTATCGGATTACTTTTTGGTCACCGAAAGTATTCAAAAAGAGCAGGAATCATTTTTCAATTATTTATTCATCGTGATTTTGCTTTGGTTGGTTCGGTTGACTTTGATTGTTCATATAGTCAGTGGTACAGAAGTTACCTACTGATAAAGATAAATAGTAGTCAAACTATTATTGTGAAGTCTATTGTTGTGATAAATTCAGTTTTTGGTAGCAGCAAACCCCGGGCACACAATTCACACCAACAGGCTTACAGTTCTTCAAGACACGTGGTGCTTAATTTTACTTGGTAAAAATAGAACGTAAGTATTTTTGGACGATTCCGTTATATTAAGTTGGTGCACTTCTGACCAACTCAATCAGAATGGGCCTACTACAGCGCCTCCCCTCCCAAGAGCGAAAGCCGTCGGGACAGACTAAATTGGATTGCTCCTCGGAGGTGTTCGCTCTCAGGAAGGACACCCAGAAAATAGCTCAAAACATGATTAGAACATGAAGAAAAGTTGTCAGCACCCAACAAACTTTCGAAAGGTTCAAGAGAGATTATTGGTGCAAATTGCGTCTAAAATAAAACAAAACAGACTTTACAGCTGTAATCTCATTTGGATCTAATGGAGCGTGTATGGACTGGGAGTCCATTTTTAGAATCTCACAGTGATTCTTCCTGTCATCCAGATACAATGTCATAATACTCATATTGCAAACAGAATTTAATTACCAATTTTTATCTTTCAGAAATGAATCAGTTATCAATCGTTTCCTGCTTTTTTGTCTCCCTTAAGCAGCTAGTTTTTTCGTGGTCTGTAATTTGAATTTAAATTCCACGCACGATTCTAGTGCAAATTCTCGCAGAATTTGTGCAGCACTGGTTGCATTCCTCAGCTGAATTTTCTCTTAATCGGTCATCTATTCGCCGTCTTCGTCAATTTCTCGGACTAGAGTTTCCGCATCTTCCATACGCGAGGTGTTTTTGTCTGATGGAGAAAACATTAATAGCAGCGTGGACCACCTTTCACAACCAAGCTGCGTGTTTGAGCAGCTCTAAAATCAGGACCAGTCTCATCAGAGTAAAAATATTTTTCGAATTTTATTTTTTGCAAAACGTGTAACGCATTCCAGCGCATTTGATAGCTGTTCGCTTGAAACTTTTCAGGCCTCACCGATCAGTAGTCTGAAGCTAATCTTTTGGCATTGTTCGAATTTCTACAACAGGCCATTGCTCTCGCGAAAATCACTATACTCTTATCCCGGTGGCTGCCGCAAACAACCGAGCGAGCACAACATACGCGGCTTTCCCCGAATATCCACTGTCACTGTTTGTTAGATGATTTCATTCACCTTCTGTGAACTAGGTGAAGGACCTACGGTGGTCACACGTCAAACCCAAGCACAAAGTTTGGTGCTTGTCACAGCAGGAGGGCTTACGAATTTTCTTTAGCATAAGTATGCTCCCTGTTGGCATTGTTCTCTCTTTGGAGGGGTTTCTGGGATAAAATCGGTCGGGACCGGGCAGTGTGTTCACACGGAGACGATTACCTCTCTTCGAGGAGTACCCTGTAACGGGGTGCATTGCATAGCTATTGACGGTAAGTTGATGTGACCGAAGAGTTCCTTCTTGTATTAGGAATATGAAAGTTTACTAGGGTTTGCCGTATTCACCAATCCAACTATGGTCTACGTGTACGCAATACAACGGCAGACGAATCCGCTGGCTATATCAATACAAATACATGAAGAGAACAATTTCTCAGCTTGTTATCGATGTATTCGTATGCCCAGGATTCAGATGGACTTTAGCGTCAGATCAACGGAGTTTCTTTTGAAGTTAGTAATTCTGCTTAAGGCCTCAGAGTCGGATACACACACATACTGCGTCTGGGTAAAGTCACGCATACTAGCAGGACAACCAGTCAATATCCCTTTCTTGCGTGAACTTACACTTGCTTGGTATTGATCTTTTGTAATGCTTCAGTGCGGACAATACTGACCGATTGATCTTTCTGTGCATCGATTGACCTTACTTGTTTGTACGTTACACCGCACGTAGCACAGCTCTTTTATTCGTTTGCTCATTCATTTACTTATTTGCTTGCGGCTTACTCATCAGTTGCGATCTGGTTACATTTACTTTCTTGCAAATAAACGGAGTACACCAATTATGTGTTCTGAGGCTACTGATTACAAAAGCCAACAAACACGAAACACACACACACGATGGATATCTGCCGCTTCAGTAGCATTGCTAACTACATGGTCATCAGTTCCTCCGGATCTCATCTATGATGATGTATGGAGGTGCCTTAGACTTCAACTGATTCGAAACCTGAGACTCAGCCGCGAGAAGTAGTGGATTGTCAAGATGGCAAAAAATTAGGGGAAAGCCAGTAATTGTAACGTTTCCCGTTTCATCACAACCGATGATTCACGAAAGTCACTTTTTGATCAACGGATCAAGGAGACAAAAGTTTCACCAGTCCAAACTCAGGAGCTTCATTTGAAACTTAAGATGAAGCATTTACAAAAGACTGTTTAACTGTTTTCTTATCTGCACCAGAGGCGTTAAATAGCACAGTAGATAGAGCCTTGGATGTAGATATAAATCCTATATCGGAGGTGGAGGTTTTCCGTGAAATAATCTTCCTAAAACGACATGAGTATGCAAGACCAGATGGGTTGCCCCCGTCAATTTTCAAAGACGGTAACCTAGGGTGGTGATTCAGCAGCTGTCACACGTGATACGACCAGGTACCGCTTCGTAACCACGTACACCGATGAGCCTCAACCAATGAAGATCGCCGTGGACAACTCGGACAAAAGCTTCCTGTGATTGGTCATCTTCGAGTCTATCAAATATATTCTCTAATTTAACATATTTATACAAACTCACTCTGCAATACAACTAACGTGATATTTCACAGCCTTGGTCTTCTTGTTACTTTCGTTCGCGTAGTTGTGGGTGGGGGCAATTTCAGTACGTCCTGTCAATTCATTTTATTGCGACTGTTACACCTCGTTTCTGTTTTGGAGTCGACCAAACTTCTGGTTTCGATATGGTTGATAAAACGTTTCGAAGCACGGGTATGAATCGGTAATCGTATCGATTTGTAAAAAGTCAACAGGTCTTCCTGTGAAAACCACAAAGGGAAAAAATCTTATTAGCACTGCCTCTATAATGTTGGGTTGCGTAATTCAGCACCGCTTATGTGTCACTCACAAACAGTGCTCGCAAATACTAGAACTGAATCACCCTCCTTAAGCTTATCGCCTCCGTTTTTTTCTAGACCGGGAGGCGGCCCTTCACTTAGTCGACTGTACAGTTCTCTAATACTGCCATTTGTTGAACGGTGTGCCAGAGAAACTCATATCAATCGTAAGATATCTGTATATGAATAGCCGAAGCCTGATCAGGACTTACGGTGATCTTTCGCTCGAGTTCACCGTGAGATGTGTGCATTCGATCAGTGATCCATAAACTTTGAGACCGCGGATGACCACTGAAATTTCGAAATGCTGCTGCAAGAATAAGTTGGTCCAATACAAAATCTTAGGATCTCTGGAGAGACGATATACCAAGTAGACAAGCTCTGTTATCTAGGCAACTGAATTTCACCCTGAGATTGGATATAGGGCAAAGTGTCTTCCGGTATACGGTAGGTTTGTTTGGCGTCTGACAGTCTGAGTCATCTGTAAAGTCAGCGTGACATCTGCTTATCTATCAAAAGTTGATTGTAGGCTGCAACAGTTATGCCAGTTCTTATGTACGGTTCAGAAAATCGGCCATTGTGGGCAAAGGGAACAAGAAGACTATTGGAATTACACACCGATAACTTAGTGACACTGATCAAGTATGGTTTGAACACCAAATCAGCCATGGGGAGGTCAGGCCCACAGTATTAGGTTAATGAAAAAAATTGTTGGACGAAAAGATAAAGCTCACCAGGCTAGGTCTTTGGGGCATTTGTTGAGCATATCCTCGGACAGAATTCCTCGATGGTCAATGCTTCCTGAGGCGGGGGTGATTAGTCTACGACGTGATAGAAAAGTATGAAAATCCTGGTCAGTGAACTTCACCATGTATGACGCGTTAGGTTTCTTGGATAGGGTTTCAAGAGAAACTCCCGCTCAAAGGTTAAATAAGCTGGAGAATATAGTTAGGTGTTACTACCAGGGGCACCAACACGTTTTTGTCGATTTTACGCCGTCTTTTCCTACTTTTGATTGGTTTGATTGAGGTTCCTGGGGTGAGATGGTAGTCAGAATGGTCGTACTTAGTATATGGTTAATGGTTGTTCACACTGAACAGAAGTGAGCTGAACTGAAATGAATATGAATGGAAACTTTCGATAGAAAACAGTGTGCTGTTGTCGATAATGTCATCTCTGTCTCTCTCTACTTTCGCGTATCGACTAACCAAATTCATCTCGAACAGGATAATAGATGGAAATGCAACCAATCTTACTGCAATAAAATTGGCCTCCATTACGTTCACATGGACAAAATCATACCGGTTGGTGGTGACGAATCGTTTGAAGTTACTTCTTTCGGTGGACGAAACAAATCCGAGACTCATGATGTCATGTCTCCCTTCTCGGAGAGGCATGACAATGTCTTTGAAGCAAACCTATGATTCAGCCTTTCCTTATTACGAAGCACCTCCGAATCGATTCGCAGCCGGACAAAGTGTTGCCTTAGGGTTAACATACAATCGAACATACTTGAATTATTCAAGAAATTGCACGAAATTCAACCAGTCACGCTGGCTGGAATCCCGACGAACCAACCAACCGAGCAAGGTCGCGAGCAGATTGTCTGTACGCGTCAGCGTCTCCTGTATATTCCAACGTTCATTTTGAATACCGGATTTCCTAAGCTTGGTCCGACAGATTCCATTTCTTACCGGAGAGGCTGGTGTAACCAAAATCGCATACATGAGGATTGTGCATTGACCGTCCGTAGAAAATGGTAGTTAGATTGTCGGCGAGTAGAACATCCCTGATCCCAATCTTGTTTTCTTTTTTTCTGTCTTTCCTAATCAACATCACACTTCCTGGTTGATCGCCTTGGTTCCATCAACAAAAATTGGTTGCCCTTTAATTTTTTTCAGATGATCCCAGTGTGGCAAGCTTTTGAACAGAAACAGTTCAATTTCCGCTGGATTTACCAGGCCAGTCATGTCAATTTTAATGAATGCATTCAGTTTGCCTGATCAGTGTCATATATCTGTAGTGACCTCAGACGTTCTGAGAAAATGAACAACTTAAAGACATCATTTTGGATTTACTTTATCTACGATCCTCTCTGATGCTTGGTTTCTGCAGCACTGTTTTCTTCGGTTACGTACGTCTGAATGAAGTGATCTTCACGAGGTTTCCGTCGGTCTCGATTTTGATACACTTTCGGTTTTAGCCGACTGTAAGCTCTCGGTTCTCTTTTCGTTTGCTTTCATGTATTTCTAGTATCTGTACTACATCGGTGCCACGATATACAGAATACACTGTCTCATTTGTCTACGAGCTCGAGTCTACTCCATTCAATCGATCGAAGGGATTTCGTTGGTTGTTCGCTTCGCTGCGCGATAGAAGTCACGTTACTAAGTCGCCAGTCGAATGTCTTCTACATATCCCATGTTATAATTCCGTATGCATAAACGTCAAATCGTTTGCTCAGTCGGGCATGCGTGGTTAGAATCTCCGGATATAGTCCTATGCTAAAAGATATCTGGGTAATGGAAAGAGGGCATAACCCTGAAGTAAATGTGCTGAAAAGCCAGACACATTTCCCCATAACTTATGGGTTCATATTACGTACACCAGAATTTTCTAGCGCTTCTTATTCATTCGGAAGCTTGAGATAGTTTACCGATCGCACACAAACACTTACTGTTTATTTTTTAAAAGTAAGCGGATCCATAGTTTACAATATATCTGAATTAAACACAGTTCAATCAGTATGAATAACGTTTATACTTTTTTGGCAACACAATGCGTATATGTTGTGGTGCAATCTTGTGAGTTACAATGATTTTTCGTGAAACTTGCTGTTGTTGTAGCTGCTGTTGCTGTGTTTGAACTTGTTGAGCCGGTACCGTCTGCGCAGTCTGCGGTTGGCTATTGACCGACGTGGGCCATTGGAAGCGACTTTCAGCCGGAAGTGTTCCCGTAGGTTGCAAGACCGACTGGGATGGGAATGTAGGCTGAACAAATTGTTGAGGCTGGGCCATCACCGGAGGTTGGAATGGCTGCGAAATCTGTGGAATAGACATTCGACCTTGACCATTTGTGCTTTGTTGAGGTTGTAATTGCAGCTGTGGCTGCTGTTGTTGTAGTGCATGTTGTTGCTGCAGTTGTTGTGGGACTTGAGCATTGATAGTAATGGTTTGCTGACTGTGTGTGAGCGTTGGTTGAAGAGCAGGGGACGATGTTTCCATCTGACTTTTCTGAGGTGCACGGATGACAGGTGCCAATGCCAACGGGATCACAGCAGGTGCCTGGTATGTTTTATACATCAGTGGGACTAGGGCCACTCCGGCTGAAGTGCCGTATCCATAACCGTAACCACTAAGCAGGCCTGACTTTGGCAGGAAGACTGGATTCGATGAAAGAATTCTATCTTTTGTCTGTTCGGACCTATCCGATGATTTCTTTGCTAATTCGTCTTCATCATTATCGCCGGTTGTTTGGGTATCTTCATCCGGACTATCCAAATCGGGGTCTTGTATGGATAGACGAGTTACGTAGGGCACAGAAAATTCATCGTCCATATCCAAATGTCCTACTGGTAGACTGAGATCTTGCATCACCGGCGGTTTACCGAGTCGATCACGCTTGTTTAGTACGATGGCTTGCTTTGGACCTAACTTCGGCACTGCGGTGGGAAACACACCGGGAAGCCACATGTTCAGTGGAACAGCGGGTGTCGGACTGGCCCACATATTGTGGTTTATTGTGAACAGAATCATCAGAATCACCAGAATCATGGAAACAGGTGAATGCTTTTTGGATCTGATACAAATGGGTTCTGATGTAACACTTCACTCAGAGTTGCAAACTGAACGGATAAATCGAAAATCCGATGTTCAGAGTACACTCGATCGAATATGCACTCAGAAAGCTTTACATCATGTGGTAGACCAGTCACAATTGGTTTCCAGGAGGCACCAAAAAGATCAGTCTATCGGAACTACCATGTGATCGATTACAATATTTAGATTTATGCGCATAGTGAATGATCCTGGGATGTTGGTTGGATAACACAAAAAGGACTGACTTTATTAGTGGCTAGTGTAGTTCATAAATATATGCCAACCTGTCCAGACAGTCTGCACTCTCATACGCATTATCTTCTTCGATTGGTATTCCTATTCTGCGACACATGGGAATAACCTGTCGTCGTTTTATTGCATCCAATTCGACCACTAGCGTGGAAGACCGGTGTTTTTTTTACTGACTTCCCTCGCCCACTAATGAAGGTGATCAAGTAGCCGTACTCCATCAGTTAGCTGTGTTGTGTTTATTGCAGTCAGGCTCCTACAGAGAGGACTTTCATCATGAGAGTCGATCGCTGTGGTATCCAGATTCAATGCAGGATGGGTGCTGTGTAATATGGTGTTCAGTGCCAATCCTGTCGGATATCCATGCAGTTCACATGCAGGTCTTGCTGTGTTGGAGGTTTTCGCTCCTGGACAGGAACTCGGTGGTTGGGCCCTGCAGATATTTCTACACACAACTAATTCCATACCTGCTGTACAGTAGTGGTCGTTCAGCTGCTTTCAGTATTGGTTTGAGAATTGACACTGCAGGATAAATCATTTCATAACAATTCGAACCTCCCACAACTTTACATTCCCCTTCACGGACCACACACCACTCACTCGAACAAACCATAACCTCTTCATAGATGTATGGAGTTATCACTGTGAACTTTAGCTGAATTGTTAGCATAGGTTTTGGTCGACCGGGTGTTATTTTTTTTTCTCTCTCTCTATTTCTTTCTTATCTCACTGTTGCCATCCGTGTGTTGTTTTGCCGAAAAGAAGGAAAAGACCAGATTTTTACGGAAACGGATCGAAACTTCCCGTTGCGATAATGGACTGATAGCGTCCAGAGAGGTGAAGCGAAACTGGCAGGAGGTAGGATTGACGACCATCTCGCGAATTTGCCCCAGAAGCAAGACGTGCAAATGAAATGTGCTGTGCCGGTTACGCAATATGTAGGTCTCATGACAGCCGAATGACCATAGCCGCGGTCAGCCGAACAGGTTCAAAGAAATAGTCTTACTTGTTGTGAATTGTGCGGTAAATAATTGCAGAAAAACATCAGGAACTTACAACTGAGTGTGAAACGAAGAATTGCAGAATTGCTGGAGATATTATAGGGTAGGAAGCGGTTCGAAGCAGCAGATAGCTAAGCAGAACAGTGACGTGACACCTGTTATAAAATAGCGTTGATCCATACTAACGTTATATGCATCGGTGTGTATATAGTTGTGAGAACTCAAGAAGGTTGGGAACATATGGATACGAGTGAAATGAAATCAGTGGAACGTGAATAATAGCCTAGAGCAAAAAGGTAGCTCTATCAGCCTGACACCGGCCCGTGGCGCAGTGTCATAATGCGTTGCTTTCTGACCGGGTTCGAGGCTTGTTTTTCTTGTTGATCTGTTTTGTGTATAACGCCAACAAACGTAGAAATTTACAGCTTGGGTATGAGCTGAATCATCGTCTATAAACAGTCAAATCTTGTTAGCGGTCAGCCGGGCAGCACCTGTCCAAAATCCAGGTCAAGGTTCGGGTGAACGGAATCACGAACGATAGGACAATCGATCGGTAAGACGAAAAAGGATTCACGTCAGGTGGTGGCTGGCCCTATCACCAATGAACTAATCAGAAGAGAGGTTATCCGGTGCCAGTTTGAACCAATTGGTTTGTGGTGTGACGACTGGAGGCAGTGACTTTTTCTACCTATATAAACTGCCTGTTTTCTGCAAATAATATGAGGTGATTCGAAGGCAGGAAAATCTTCTCACGGAATAGGAAAGTAAGATTCAGCCGAAGTCATAAAGCTTTTACTGGAGCTTGAAATGGTTAGCGCCATTCGGAAGCTCCAGCTCAGTGAGCTCTAGTTCACCACCATTTCATCATCATTGGGAGTGACATCATCAGTGCTCAGGCAACGGCTGTCGCACTTTTCTGAATAGACGCGAGACACAAAAACCACCAGTAATAAAACTCACGACAAACATGTAAATGTATGTCGAATCAAGGAATCGTTGAACTTAAATATTTTTACGGGATGGGTTGTTTTGTGAATTCTGACCCCGACTTCAAAACATCTTTGCTCCATGCCAACCGAACGGCAGCGGATGGGAGCACGGTGGGAGCACACACGCTATGGAGGTGATAAGGCCCAGGTTCAAACCTTGGATGCGGCGGCGGATACGCAACACTGATGAGTTTCAGTGAGAGCAATACTCGGGTCTGGTGCTTCTGAGTGCAAGGTGATTGGATGACCTTACGTTTTTGCGTGGAAGGTGGAGACCAAAGTTCAGTCAGCCAAAAAAATATCGTCATTCCCACACAACACTCGCGAGTAGTTGCTAGACGTTATGTATAAGATACAACATGTTATTTTTGATTTAAGTGGCACCCACAAGTGGGTGGAAAAAGATTCTCCGAATTACACGACCGATGTGGAGGTGTTGTCATTCTTGAGGTTAGCTGCTTCTAACCCACACAGAACTATCAGCGAACCACACGTTGTGGTTCTTCAGTGTACTATTCAAACAGGAGCTTCCACCCAAAATTCCGATCCACAAATTAGATTGTTGTCAAGAAATGTTTCGTTGCTGTTTTTGTCTACTTCAAATGGGATTCCTTATGACTGCTCAGCGTTACAACTGAAGCCAAGGCTTCTGAGAATTATTACAGTTAGCTAATGTAGTTTGCTGAAGTTTCGACATATGCAAGTGATTCATTTCCAGTCGCCCCAAAAAAGTAACATAGTCCCCAATTGAACCCCTAGATATACCGGTGGAGTGGTTTGGTACCATTTAGGCACCGTTATTTCAACAGACGGAGGACGTGGCTGCGCGTCGATCTTTAATTCTCTGATAATTCCCGCGCGGAAGTAATTATCAAGACTAGTTCGATAAAACGCATGATATACATACCTTTATTCTCCGACCAAGGATACTACTCATTCAGTTATTATATGCATAATAAAGCATACCATATCATGCATTTGTCAACTGAAAGTGTATTTGTGGCCAGCGGCACAAATTAAAGTGTTCAGGTTGACCACAAAGAATCGTTTTTTATCTCGTATTCGCTGGTCTATTGTTGTTATGATTGTCAGTTTTTACCATAGGTGGCAAAATGTGGATATGGGACTTTTATACGATCATTTGGAGAACTATTGGATTACTTCTGCGGTAAAGAAAGGAACAGGGGTTTCTGGATGAAGTTCGGTGCCATGCGTTTGCTCCAGAATGATGCTCACAACTGCTCGCAGCTATGTTAAACTACTTTCACGCATGTAAAATTTCAACGAGCCGTAACTTTTAAATTTTATTATAAGTTTCTATTAATTATTATTATTGTTATTATGGTTGTTATCATTATTATTACCCATTACTTGCCATGCATGTTTACTTCTATTTTCCACTACGGCCACTCAGTACTCATGAGTGATGTGGGTTACGAGTTGGATAGGGCTCGAAGGGGTACTAAAGACAGACATACACCTGTAAAATTATCACTGTGTATGGAAGGAGATAGAAACTCAACCTGTTAAATTTGTATCTGGTAGTGAATTAAATAAATTTCAAAAAAGGTTGACTTTCATTGGTCCATTCTGGTAAGTATTTGATAGATCATGTCAAACGAACTACCAAGAAGCCACTTTGCATCGGGAAGTCAAAGAAATATGTCTTGATACAGTGCTAATAAAAGATCTTTTATTCTTAATTATGTCGTTCGTTATTTGATATTTTCTTGCTTTGTAAAGATTGCTCCTTCGTTTGTATTATTGAAATGACGGCAGTCATCTGACCTTTCGAAAGTCGTTTCAAAAAGGACTATCAAGTGACAATCGAGCTGCCTGTGTCAATCACTTCAGATTGTGGATGGTAATTTAATCTTTGTCTTTCTACCGTTGGTCTGTTCGAAGTATACGCGGTCTCACCAGTTCGCTTATTTTCCCGTAATCTGTCTTCCGCTTCTGCCTGAACTGACTTAAGTTGACTTCACTCTAAGACCTTGCTTTTGGGGCCGGCAGAGATTTTAAAATGTGAAATACAATTTGTACTCACTTGGAAGCCTCTCGTCTGATTTTTAAATAGCCGAAACTTTATTTGCGCTATCCAACGTATACTTGCATCGATACAAACTTTAAGTAACCACCTTACATTTCAAACTGTGTAAAGAAACTACACCAACTGTCTTATTAGATTCTAAGGTCCAGGCATTTTAATGGTAAACAGAACACCGTTTCCCTTCTCGTTTGTCAGTGTTTTTTTCGTGTTCTTCTTTACTGTTCCACTGTTATGTTTGCTGGTCCACTGAAGAAAGATTTTGAAATTCTTCACTGAGATTTATCTATAATCACTCGCGTATCCTTCGTTCCCGTAAATGAACTACCTGCCAAGTTGTGCGAATTACATCTGGCCGCAAGTGAAAAGTCCACTCACGAAATCCTTGCAGAGAGCACTCACTGTTTGTACACTGATCTATCCAAGTGCAACTCTCTCACTTCGACATATTCCTCTTCTCGATTCATACCCTCTTGTATTAACATATACAAAAACTCCACTGTTCCATATCTGGATCCTCACAAACCGGGCAGGAATATCGGCCGAATTTCTTGGCAATTTATTATGTTATAGTTCCTTTTCATCCAACTGATTCGATGAGGTGCAAAGCGTATATATTTTGTTACTGAAATGCGGACGTCTGCTTAAGCAAAAGTCCGATCAACTACAAATACCAATATCATGCAAATGATTTCGACTACGATATATTAAAGGACAGAGTGATGTTGACACTTTGCTTAAGGAGCGAATTAGTCAGATGAAGTAAGTCGGATGCATACTAATGAGCTGAGGCAGACAATAGATGATCTGTGGACCGTCAACCGGGGTGTGTGTGCTTTCGTCGGTGTCGCGCAAGCCAAACGGATCACTGGTTGTGGACGTGGACGGAAAAATAGTTGTTTCGACGCCGATAGCCTGGGGACAGAACGAATGTCAACCGGCACCTAATGTAAACCGTGAAGAAGATGAACAAGCAGGGAAAATATTAGGTGAGTTTTGAATCTGGAAGCAGATTTAACGCTGCCATTTTCTCCCTTGAGTGTATATTTTTCCTCTGTCTCTGGCTGCTTACCTATTCTTCTGTCTGTAGCTACTGAATGAGTGGTGCAATCGACTTCACCGACACCGTTTTTCACTGTCACAGAAGCCTCACAGTCTGTCTGTAGTGACGTAGTTCTGCACTCATATAAGCCCACTCAACAACACCGTTAGGCTTCAAACGGTCGAAATACCGATCGACTTTCAGTCATAGATCATCACTCACTCACAAAGGTAATGACATACTCAAGCGCGTCCGAATTTATTTAATTACAGCCGGGTCATACAAAGTGTAATAACTAACAAAAGCGGCTAGTGAGCTCTCCCGTCAGAGGATTCGCGAAGAAAACAGCCGAAGAAAAAAACAAGCTGTGTTCAAAACATTTGCAGCCACCCTGGAGAAGTTCTTAATTCACTACTCGCTACTTTAACGCTTGTTAGTAGGTAAAATGATATTGAATGTAGAAACAGTCAGGTGTGATTCTGCGCATGCTTTCCTACAGCAAAAAGTTGTGAAAGTTGGAGCGTAATAAAGTGAATTAGTGAACTCAACCGGTTTGTCACCAAGATGAGGGGATCTACGCTTGGCTCTAATGCTAGACGATCACAACATATGCGATGCATTCCTTTGAAGTTCATGCGGAGCTAATTATGATTAAATGTGGTAAAGTAGAGATGCTCTATAATCTCAAACAGTTTTGATATCTGTTCTTCAATTGGGTAGCGAGAAAAAAGCTGCTACATATATTAGCCACAGGTTGCACCCCGCCATCGACCGGACATCACCTATGTGACCCCTTTACCAGTCATATAGTTTTATAGGTTTAGTTTGCTGTGTCTAATGTGGTATCTGCCCTGCGGATTTGTGCTGCCACCCGTTTCTCCACGAAATGACTTGTTACAATCGGTCAGTCCATTTTATTTCACAGGTACCAAAAAATTAGAGGTCACTGGACGAGGACGACAATATCAGTGTCCAGTATAGCAATGGGCGGAAGTCGAACTTAATTAATTGCCTCAGTATGGTCGGGGGTGGGTGTCTCAGGCTCCAAGATGGCTACACGTCCTGAACGTCTCTCGAAATGCTCTCAATTGACTGTGCATCTAACACAGCTTCTACCGAGGAAGCCCTACTCACTGCCTTCTCGTGGTGGAGGTTTTCCCACTAAAGTGAGAGGATGAAAGAGAATGCCTGGCGGTTTCCACCGCGTTGGCTGACTAATAATCAGTCTAGGGAAGATGGCTAAACCCTGATTCCAAACCAACCAGGGGTGGCGTATGAGGCGTACAAAGGTATGCTCACCGGCATCTGTGGCAGAAAGGTGCACTGGGCACCCAGGATGTTTGGCCTCATCCGAAGGGCATATGAACTGAGCATTCAGTCACCGGCCCCCAGTGGGTTATGGACCCCTTACTCTGTTCCACTGCCTTTCGGGTCAAGCTTTGGATAGCCAGAGGTCCGATTGTGGACCCTTAGGAAGACCACCTGGTTTGGCTTGGTCGACCTGGCAGTATTTTGCCCACAAGCAAATCATGGATTCGGGCTATCTACCCCTTCCTCCCCGATTGTACTATGCTTTGTCTGGCACACAACCCGAACTCAACGGGTATATATATATATATATATATATATATATATATATATATAATTCCAGACGAGATATTGAGATGCCATATCACGCGCCAGTTGGCTCCATGTCTAATGCGGTTCACAACCAAGTGATTTAAAGTAGCAACCTAATGCACAAAACCACAAGTCACCACGACGATATGGACATCCTGGCACACTTTTTTATCTACTCGAATGGATTACGTGGCAGCCAACAAAGGTAATCACTGGTGTTGTTGATCCTCTAGTCCCGGGTACACTCCATTGGATTTTCTCCCTAATCTATTGCAGTTGCCTGAATTTTGGCTACTGACAATTGTTTCAATAGTAAAAACGGTAACTCGACCTATATGATCTGTCATCGGACTTACTGGCAGACTGTACGCAAAACACATTAGTTCTACAGCACTGTAAACTATGGCAATAGAAAGAATTGACTTTAGGGGAAATTCTATCACTACTGATGAAGACTTTCTGATTGTCTCCCACTTCGTTGTTATGATCCTAGCTGCTTCTTAGTCTTTCAAGTTTTCTTTCACTTGAGTCAGTTTACTTCGTGTTCCGCCCGCCTAGTAGACACTGTCAATAAACGAGACTGATGTTGAATCCGGCTCTCTGATTAATGAACTCCACCCAACAAAATAAACTCAACGTACAACTGAAATGTTGCAACCGCACCGACAGCAATGGTTCTGGGTAGTCATGTCGAAAATACACGGGCATAGAAAAGTTCGATTTAAACAAAAGGCACTCCGGATGAACTGGGAAATAAATACGTAGTTTCAAAGGGGAGCATAAGAATGGTATTAAAAACTAATAAATTGTCTATGAACATAAGAAATCCACCGTCCGAAGTAAACGAACCTTGACCAGTCTGAAAGAGTTTTACTCTCCAGTAAAACTTCAAACACTGCATGCAATATAAATTTAAGAAACAGCGTTCGCCTACTGTCAATAGGAAGTAGTGTAAAATGGGGGAATGATACGTGTAATGCACACCGGCTATGAACGCTATCGTGTCAACCATGTCAGAGATACAGGCGGAAGAAGGAGTGACTATTTTGAAAACAGTAGGTAACAGAAAAAAGGATCCTTTCGAGGAACAAGCAAATCCCAGAAGAATCCTTCCCCCATCAAGGAAAACAAAAAGGTGGTCTAGATCAAGACGTTAATTGAGCCAACTGGGTGAACATAACAAAGATGTTGGGCAGAAGAACAAGTTAAAAGCCCACAGGCACATAAAGAAAAGAGAACCGACGTGCCCAGATAGCGTGAGGATCGATAATCTTGTTACTGCAGTGCAGAGGTGCTTCTGAGCTACCTGAACACCCCATTATAACATTTTAATTGTCATACTCAGTGAATGCAGTCGTGTCTTGCCCACTTTCCACTCTGTCCCTCTTTGTCTACATTTTGAAAGTCTACTTGGTTATGATCCCAAGGGCGAAAACTGCCTCTGGAATGAGTACCGTGGAAGTGGTGTACACCCTACCAACCAGGGTCAGATATCAGTGGGAATTGAAGTGGGAAACTATATTTTTTCACGTGGGTTTAGTCTGATGTTGAGCCGATTGACAGTGGAATTCTGTGCATCGTAGGCGGTGATGGAACTTTCATCATGATGAAATTTAGACCCTTCTTTCCTAGGTTCGAATCTTACCATTGCCAAAGCCGGTTATCACAGCTGACAGAATCTGGTTGGTTGGAAACCTCTTATTAAATATCGTGCCACAATTAAACAAATCAAGGAAACTAAATAGCGACAGATTATTTTTTCAAAAAGTTGGCCGGCATTAGTGCGTCCGGGTGGTGATTTTGTACTCTACTCGCGTGAAATACAAGAAATCCTATCTGGACCGCCACTGTTCTTCTGTTCAGTTTGAACTCCATTTATCCTCTAGGCATTTTCATACACGACCAAATACAACCAAAATACATACTCATCTTAGAGCAACCTTGGATATTGGTTATCGCCGTGCACATGCTCTGTCTCCACATCACATGACAGTGTTAAGCAAGTTTGTATCTACTAATCACACTGACCATTTATCAGTGACTGTGTGTATGTTTTTCTTCATATATTTCATGCCTATAAAAGTGCCGTATTTAGTATGTTAACTAACTAACACATTCCGGTGCTAGTCCAAGTGTCTTCTGATTTCACTTGGAGGTGGTGGTGGTGGTGGTGGTGGTGGTGGTGGCGGTGGTGGTGGTGGTGGTGGTGGTGGTGGTGGTGGCGGTGGTGGTGGAGGCAGACGATGCGCCATCAGTCCAGCTGGTTGCGTGACAGGTCTCTGATGCAAAGGATTTTCATTCACAGTAAATTTTTCCCCCTTGTCGTTGTTTGTTGGTTTCCCACTTTTGCTGCTCTTCCCCTCAATCACCGTCGTCTCTGGTTCCAGTACCACCGGTGCACTCAATACCGGAACAGTCAAAACATGATTCGTCACGTAAGTGACTATCCACAACTTGAGAAAGAAGCTGTGAGTAGATAACAGATGCATGATTCCCTCACAACAGTGTCCTGGAGTAGAATGTGAGTATGAAATCAAAACAATAGTAGACCACGACAGATAATTTATACTTTTATCTTTGGTTTCCGCTAATCCGAATTTGTCACATGAGAACCCAAATCACGTTCCGAATTCAGTAGATCACACGACATTCTCTAGGTTCACTCCATTATTAATCCGTCTGTGACTTATTTAATGGCTCATTTATGATCAGCCGTGTTTAGAAGGGTGGTCGAATTAGTCAATGAGTTCTAACTGAATGAGAAGCTCGTTGACCAATTGGATATTTGTTCGCAACAGGATTCTGTGTCCGAATGATTTTCTAGCATCCGGGCAGTGATAAGAAGCTGGATGGGATGTGCAATTCAAATATGATCTGATGACTGGTATAGAACATGTGAACACAATAAGTTAATATCACAAGACGATATCATGCAACTTGGACATGCACTGATGGTTTCATGTTGACTGGTATGCATGAAATGATGCCAGGCCATAGAGAACATACACCAAGTGGAGAATAGAGTGAGGTCTCTTCAAGGGAATTGTAGAAACCATCCCGATGTTTAGAGCTATCTATCTAGCAGAAACTCAATCTCACTTTCTTTACGCAAGATATGGGCTGTGTATGGATACTGACTGCAGAACAAACTCCAGATGAATAACCATGTTATCGTGAACTCGTGGTTCTAAATAGTAATAATATAAATGGTAATAATAATATATACATATACATATATATACATAAAGGTGAATGACTTACAGCTAGGTGAGCAACCAAGAACGCAGGTATAGAAAGCTATCCGGCAATTCGCGACATAGCAGTCATGAATGGTCCACTGAGTAAGGAGTCAAACGAAAATGTAGCGCAGAGCGGTCACGGTACAGACAGTAAATGAAGAAGCTTTCTAGCTAACATGGAATGATTGCTTCGTCCATAGAGTAAGAAATCAGTCTCTAGTTAGAATATGTAAGAGAATCACCAATGAAAAACTACAAATAGTTTACACCTGGAAAGCGATAGAAGAGGCATGTATCAACGTGAACGAGTGAACCTGGCAATAGGTCCGTTTGAACCGCAAATGCGTATCGTGAATTAACGTTGTAGTGCACTAGTGGCGGGGCTACTGTCGGAGGTTCGGGCCCGCGGGAGGCGAATTTTCATGCACGGATGAAACGTTCAGCAAATTTTTCTTACAGTAAAAATGTACAGCCATAGGACACTAGAGTCAAGAGTATGAACACAAAATTTCCATGCAATGTATATCGTAAAACGTAAATATGAATTGCTTCGGTGCATTAGAGACGGAGAAAACAAGTTACGATTGCTAGAGGTCCATGGTACATTTACACGCTACTCATGGGTAGACTAAGTGGAAATGTTATCAGAACAGAAGTTACGAAAGCCATTTACGGTAATACACGGGAACTTTGAACAAAATCCTTTCCATGTGACATCCTTTCTACTGCTTTGGAGTCTTCCGCACGTCTGGCTTGAGTGCGCTTGTTTTGATTCAACGTATCAGTATTATAACACCGCGGCTTGAAAGTTTTTGTGCGCGATGCCATGCATCATAGCTGTGTATCCGGGATTCAACCAATCAGACAAAGTTGAAATCAAATAATCGAATTGCTGGAATACAACCAGATCACTTCGCGATTGGTTACTGGATTATATAATGATGGTGGAAAGCCTTACTTCATGTATAAGCCAGTGTGTTGCAAAAAAGAACAAACAATATGATTACAAGTGATTTCGGTTCCTGTGAGGCCTTTTCGGCATTCAGATCGATTACAGGTTGACTCCAATCTGACTTGGCGATTGCCTATGGATCCGTGATTATTGGCTATCACGACTTCTCATATGCACGCACCTTGCGAGTGACTGAATTACTTTAACCAATCACGTGTCACCACGCACCGGGCGGTTTTACTTGGCCATGCCTATTGCATGTGCAGGCTAAGCCCGCTGAGTTGCGGTGCCTGCTTGATTACTTGCGTACCCGATTACTTTTCTGCTTACGTAGAAATAATAAATGGATTTCTTGAGTACAGCATTCTCCCGTTAGTTACAAGTACAACGTCGGTATTCTCAGCTCAGGGTAAGCGCAGTTCCGCGAATGAGCCGTTCGCTTGATGCAAGTACAACGCATAGTTCACAGTCGAAAAATGAACACGACTATGAAGAATAAAGCCGTTGGAAATTACTTCGAGTGAAATACGATAGATTCATCAACCAAAAGTATTGAGGAGTACCCAGTCATGTCAAAGCGGGAACCCACTGACCCACATGTCCCCATATCCACTGTAGAATCCTGGATGTCTGTGGATCCTACAGTATTGATCATTCGATCTTACGCAGTCCCAATGTGATGACGGCCAATCAGAAACCATGAAGACAGATCGAATAGATTTATGAACGGTGAAACAGCAGCAAATATAGATTACAGCAGGTTGGGGCAGCGGCGTTCAATACACGGTTATGTCGGTTGGAACTGGTACTGAATGCAAATATTAATACAATTTCAAGCAGAACATACGGCCAATTGGGATAGAACGGTAGTCTTGGTCGGAAACAGACAACAGGGACAGTCATATGATGAATAACTGCAAGAATTACATGCAAATGAGAAAACGGACATAGCTTACAGAGGGCAACAAACAGCGTACGGTTCTGTGGCGTTTCAAAGTTAAACTGTGCGCTTGCTCTAAATGGAGATCGGAAAGAGAGACGAATGAAGACCAGCGGGGTGCGAGCGTGCGTGCGTGCGTGCGTGCGTGCATGTGACGGTAAACAACTGGCCGGTTTGGCGGAAAGGTAGGATGTTAGGCAATGGCTAATAAGGATTGCAGTTCGGATCCATATGGGAAAATCGTTCCATATAAATAACACACGAAATTTAAGGAGCCGTTGGAAAGAAAGGTACTACGCGAACGGTGACGGAAAGAGGGCGGAAATATGGTCCATACCATGCGGCGAGCGAGACAAAATGTCAGTACACAAAAGTGGTTTGAACTAAGAACAAAGGTTACTTGATGACCAAAAAGAATCAACATCCACGTTTCCATCGATTGCTGTCATGCCGTGGTCTGATCGCATCTTCGATTCGTCCATCCACTTACAGATCAAACAAACAGCATGAAGTGGTTGTGTATGGGACGAAATGTACAGGATTTGTCATATCCTACGAAGCAGTTGTAGTGTTGGAGGCGTACCGCTTGTTCAAAGATAATTTAAACTTCGAAACATTTTTTTCTTTTTATAATCCAACACTACTATCAATCTCCCGGGATGTTCAGCGCAAACGGATAGATTAATTACAGAACACAGGTCAACATCAACCGCCCCAACCACCCAGGTCTATCTGCGTACTGCGTTCGTATCTACTCTGCTATTCAAGGGAGAGCAGTACTTCCTCCCTTCCACAGCTAATGAACATGCACTAACTACGCCCGAGACTTTGATGTTCGCTTTTGACCTCATTTCCGGATTTCACGTATTTCATGTATTTCGTATGTGTCCAACCGTTTAATTCAAGAGAGCAACAAGACTCCGAGTCGGTTTTCTGTTGTGTAGTGCCTGGGCTAGTCAACAGTCAAATATGTACGCAGCAAGCTTTCGGCAAGCGTGAGCTCAAGTTTGCGGGAGGCGCGTGTAATAACAGAGACGCAAGCATGTAGGCGGGTACGCGAGTCAGAGTCAGATCAGATCAGATTGTTGTGTCGGTGCGCAAAACCTCTGGATTATCCCCGGTCAAAGATTTCTCGATCGTCCAATCCCAACGGAAAAGTAACCACGAACAAAGTGTGGAAACTGTATTTCACTGTAACCAAAAATGAACATTTTATATAGAATGAGACAAGGAATACATGGGGACATATTGCGTTGTTATTGATTGCTCCGCCTGGACCACATTCTGACCGCAGTTAGATAAGATAGGGGCCAAGTGGAGCTCACAATACATCAACCTTTGTTTTTTGGTTTTATAGGAACCTTCCGCCAGGCCAAGGATCACTGCTCCGGCATGGTGACCTTTTTGGGTGATAAGTGCGGCGGAGTACGCACGCTACTTATCGAATAGGTGAGTAGCCGATTGCTCAGAATGCAATCATGAGCAGTTGTGGATTGATATGAACGAACGCGCCCATGTCAAAGGGACTTAATGCAATAAGGTAAACAACTGCCTTCAAGTGAACCGGTCCGCTATTTTGTAAAAAGCAATATTGCAACAGCTGGATAATTTTGTTGGTGTCCGAACGAGCCACTTCCAACAAACAATCTTATAACCAGGCGCGCCTTGTGGACTATAACAAGAGTAATGTTTAGCTGCTTTGTGTTCCTATTTATATTAGTCTCTTCCCATATGGTCATGCCTCACATGTCGTAGCGATTGGGCTGTGTGAGCGGCCATGGGCGTTTCGATCCGTAGTGGCGTCATACAAGAGTGTGGAAAGCAGATGTGAAGAAATAAAGACTCGATGTTGCATGCGTTGTCTATCGAACTGGGTTTCAATTTACTTTTTTAGGGCAGCGAGAGAGAAGTTGGGATTCAGTAGCACTCAAAGCCGAGCTTCACTGCACGGCCTTGCCCTCTTACTTATTGGGGAAACATTTCTATTGTTTCAAGCACTACTTGTCCGGTTACTCGGGGGATCATGAGGTAGTCTGCCATTCTACACTGGGTCTTCAAACAAGCTGTCCCAATGGGCATCTGATTTTCTTTTGAACTCAACGACGGTCTGGGCATCCATCAACGAGGATGGAGATTTATTCCCTCGATTTACTACTCTTTGGAAGAAGAAACTTGCCCTAACTACCGTATTGCAACGGCGTTTCACAAGCATCAGCTCGTGTCCCCTGAGCCTTTCATTCGTGTTTCTTGGGAGGAACTAAAGCCCCCCTCCCAAGTCCGAGAAGCCCCTCATAATCCTGAACGCCTCAATGAGATCTCCCGTTAACCTCATCCGTTCCAGAGAGGAGGGTTCTAGTTCTCTAAGCCTCTCTTCATAGGGCTTGTTTTGGAGTTCGGTAAACATTCGTGTGAACCTCCGCTGCACACATTCAAGTAGATTCATATCCCTAATCACAATGGGATCCCGAGCTTGAATGGCATACTCCAGGAGCAGCCTTAGGTGGGTTGGGTAGAACGGCAACAGTACACATGCATGCACAAGGCAACATATTTCATTAGTTGTGAGGGGACATTATTGCCTCTCATTGCGGCTTCCAGGGATTGCCTCTGGGGTTTGAAATCCGCAGTCATAAATATCCCCAGATCTTTAACAGTATTTGTCCTTTCCAAACCCACCCTAGCGTCACCAACCCTGGGTTTCACAATATGAGTTCCACGGCAAGGTGATTTCCGTTATTCCGATGATCCGACTGAATTTTCAGCCCAGAACTTTCTTCCCGAGGTTTACCGGGTAGTTTTCTTTGCCTCTTCTCTCGATTTTTTATTTTCCAAAAACAAGACCTCCACGAGGCTTCCCTTCACGGTGTAGCACAGTCACGTGCTGACGGAAAGGCAAGGCAAAGGTACAGTCAGAACAGGTTACGAAAGGCCAGTGTTTTACTGGACAATATTGTCTGGAATGGATTGAGACTAGCGTCAGCCTTGGGTGTGTGTGTCTACACAGGGATACGATTTGAGTCAGTTGTCAGAAATGGGCTTGCGTGTGAGTGCGACGGTTTGACTGCGCGTGTGACTGTTTGAACCGAACATTATAGAGCAAAAATAAAAGTGGCTGTGTGGTTACGTGTGATCGATTGACGGTCTGTGTGTGGATCGTCTGACATGGTTATGAGCATATCGATCGTGAATCGTGGACGGAACAAGGGATTGAATGAATGCCGAAAAAGTGAGAGTTGACATGGTAGCAAAAATCATTGTCTACACTACAACGCCATCAATTTCAAGTTATCCCGACCAGACTGAAGTGTCAGGTATTTCTAATCTATCGCCAGCAAAAACTGATTCGAGAGTGAACCTCCGTTGGTCATGGAGTGGCATCTGACAATTCGAATGTGAAGATCACATACCGTACCCGAAGTGAGGCAACGCAACATTATTCACTTTGTGCTGCTTCGCCCCGGCACCAAGGTTACGCATGATCTAGACCAAAAAAGCCCACACCAGAAACTGGGTGCCTCCAAATGCCTCATTATGGTCAGGGGTGGGTGTCTCAGGCTCCAAGATGGCTATCCGTCCTGAACGTCTCTCGAACTGCTCCCAAGTGACTGAGTCTAAAACAGCCTCTGCTGAGGAAGCCCTACCCACCACCTTCTCGTGGTGGAGGTGTTCCCATTAAAGTGAGAGGTACACTGGGCATCCAGGATGTTTGGCCCCATCCGAAGGGCATATGAACTGAGCATTCAGTCACCGCCCCCCAGTGCGTTACGGACCCCATACTCCGTCCCACGGTCTTTCGGGTCAAGCTTTGGATAGCCAGAGGTTCCGATTGTGGACTCTTAAGAAGACCACCTGGTTTGGCTTGGGCGACCTGGCAGTATTTTGCTCACAAGCAAATCATGGACTCGGAATATCTACCCCTTCCTCCCCGATTGTACTATGCTTTGTTTGGTACACAGTCTGAAACCAGGCGTGTGTGAAATATATATATATATATAATCCCTTGAAGAGCTGTGTGCGCACCGTATTCCACCGGGCCGACACACACTGCAGCACACCCGAACTCCGAAAAAAGGATCAGGTTTTTCAAGTTGTTCATGGCAAACGGTTATCCAAAAAGCTTCCTAAACTCTTGCATCCGAAATAACAAAAAAAGCCAAAAGAAAAGTAGCCCAGAAAGCATAGTCGTGCTACCATACATACGAGGAGCATTAGAGGCAGTAGATCGTATGCTAAAACCGTTGGGCATCAAAGTTGCCCACAAACCCGTCAGCACCCTGCGGACCGCCCCATTCAACGGAAAATACCGTGTGGACCAACTCAATCAATCAGGAGTGGTCTACGCTATCCCATGCCTAGGATGTGATCAGGAAAACGTAGGTTAGACGGGGAACCAACTACGCACTCGCCTACACGAGCACAAACTAGCGTTACGACGCGCCGACCCACACTCACAGATTTTTAACCACTGCGCAAAGACAGGTCACGAGGTCAAAATCGATAGCGCAAGGGTGGTCGCCCGAGCTAACAAGAAGGGGGAGCGCCTGATCCTTGAAACCCTCCATTCGATTAACTCGTTCAACGAACACGTCGAGGTTGATATGCATAACGTCACAGTGGCAAAACCGATGGCGAAAAATCGAGAATAGGAAAGACGAGCAACACACAGAAAACGTGTGGAGCCAGCTGTCCCATTCACACACTCATTCACTCACGTTTGACAACGAGTCCTAGTTTGGATCAAAATGTCACAATAAACGTTTTACAACTCAGCGTACGCCTTGACTTCTCTATAATACATATATATATATATATATATATATATATATATATATCCCAGAAATTAAATGAGTGTTTTCAATTTTTGTGGCTTACTCAATCCCCTCTTTGTGCGCCTACAATCGTGAAGTTGAACAGGCCGTTTTGGAAGGTACAAATTTGGGTCATATTACCAAGAACGTTAAGATGAGACTAAAATGAGTTCCATGCTAGTCTTCGACCTGGTTTGAGGTGATAATATGCCTGGGTGACTTTGTCAAACTCAACAGATACTCGCCAGCCAGTGGTTACCGTCAACCAGAAAAGTTGAACGAAACTTAATCAGAATACGTCGTAAAAATCTCAGATGAGTGATTATACAATCATTGAAAAGAGCCGAAAAAGCTTGTCCTGTCCTGAATGAGAGTTTGTGAACAAGATACGATTCGGTGAGTGGATTAGCCGGGGACGATTCGGTGAATTAGGTTACCAGCTCTGAAAGCGAACGAATTGCTCCGTTGACCGCAGAAACTCACTTGGAAGCTAAAAAGATGGAGGACTATTTTATCCCACAGTGCAGCTTTACCGGAACAAGTTTCTTGATAGCTTTGAGTAGCTTCCATATAAAACTGATTGAGTTTCGCGCACGACCGGAGAAAATCCGGTCAAGAACGAGGGAAGCCTAGGAACAAATATGTGTTACCACTGGGGTAAACGATATCCAGAATAACAGAAGCGCAAAACCTCAACAGTTGTCGACCAATGCGCCAAACAACGATGAAAACTGCTGCGACTGTCTGACATAAATGTCTGTACCGTCATTAACGACGTCAGAAATGTGTTACTTATGGGCTGCTAGTAGCATGAAATATCCCAACTTTGAAATGTAACAGTTTTTAAGTAAGTAGCACTTATTAATTACTTGACAGGTGCAAAATTTCAAAGACAAAAATGAGAGAGTATGGGCTGACTCTTCTGAGCCTGACAGCCAAGTCTTCCTAGTAGTCAACAGCTAACAACTGCTGGGAGTCCAGGTCAATGGCTGAACCAATGGGTTTCGTGAGCGACAAGGCAACGGATCGACAAGATGAGAACATTCGCGTCAAGTGGTAGCTGGACATACCAACAACCAACCAATCAGGAAAGAGGTTACCTAATGCAAGTTTGAACCGTTTAGTTTGGGTTGCAACGATGGGTTACAGTGACTTTTCCTTCCTATATTAATAGTGTGCTCGAAGCTAACAAGCGGAGATAATTCAAAAGCACAATAGTCTTCTCATTAGAAACAGTGGGACAGTTCAAAGCAATAATTGGAACCCAAAATGAAAAGGGAAAATCACTCGTCGAAACAACTACATGATTCGTGAACAAAATCATGTTTGTTCTGACTTAAGCCCCGTTAAGCTAGTCTTCTCGGTTGGTCTGGTCAATTGGTCTTCTCATCTTGTCGATCCAATAACCGCACTGCACAACGGTGCACCATTGACCGAACACGTCCGCAAACGAACTCGTGGTAATTAGATCCACTTATTCAGGAATACTATCGCCTCCAACAAAGCGAAGCGTGAGTTGAAAAGTCTCACTGACCGCTCCCAGATCGATACTGACGGGCTGTGCATAAGCAACACATCTGTTTCAGATCAGGAGAAACGTGATCATAGCGATGGGCCACATGGAAGTTAAGTTGTTATACAAGTTAACAGAAGGTCGACAGGGCAAACACCTTACAACTACGCAAGGAATGTCCCTATTGATACGAAACTGTACCGTGAATGAGGCTATTCTCGAGTCGTCCGAAAATGCAGCGGACTTGGAAAAATCGCGTAGCGCAGAATAACTGACGGGTGCAAAACGCAGCGTTCGTACAATTGCGATGTCGCAGTATGCGATATGCGATGTGCTCAGACATGAGAGATCTAAACGCACCAGATCGCGCAGAGGAAGCTAGAAAGACTTCGGAAACAAGGTAATCGACAAGCACCTACAACTACAGACTGAATTGGTCAGGAGCCTGTGCTTCTGTGAAGAATCTGTACACATCAGTCAGAAAAAATATCAAATGTAATTGTGAAGATGGTTTATAATTTATAATTGTTTTCCCATGACATAGCCCATATACGCCACTAAAAAGACAGTTCGTGGAATGAGTTCATCGGATACAGACGTTAGTTGAAGAATGTGATATTGAAGTTTGAGAAACTACTGTCTGTTGCCTGGAGTCATATGAGTGCGTTCACATTAGGTCGCAATGGCGAGAGCAGTTGTTCGATAAATTCCAACCATGGCACAGGGACCACTGTACGCATTTTCTATGACAGCTATTAAGGTAATCGACCGATCAAGTGATTGAACGATTGTTTGAATATAGTGTTTTCTGACTTATTTGTGAACCGTTGAGGTGAATAGTTGAAATCAGTCAGTCAGTCAGCCAATCAGTCAGTTTGCTTGATTGTTTGGGCGATTTATTGGTGGTCAGATGGAGTCGGCTGTGCGGACCGTGTTATGTATACTCATATATTTGTTAGGGCTATGGTCGTGTTACGGGTAGAAATTGACGGGATTGGTGATTGACGCCGCGTTGAAGCCGGCATTCTTTGGTGTGGTGGTGAGATATGGTGTTTGTATTTTGTTATACATTTTCCAAAGAATCGCTTGCGCGTGGTTCCGTGGTGTAGTGGTTATCACGTCTGTCTAACACACAGAAGGTCCCCAGTTCGAGCCTGGGCGGAGCCATCGTTTTCGCCCTATACGTCCAAACGCCGAAACCACTTCTTACCAATTCAACAGCACTGAGTCCGTCTACGCACACCAATCAGCCATCAAAGCAAATAGAGGGATAACCTAATACTTATCATTCCATTCGTCAAGTTTTCATCTGAGGAGAATAAATTGGTCACATGTTAGTACGGAGTTTATGATACCGCACGTATAAGCAGCCTAGGCTGCTTTTTGTCATGGACTATAACTCCATGAGAACCATAAAGGCAACGCAGTAATTTTTGAGGCCATAGTGTATACCGAAACAATAACAGATGCGCTTTCGAGTGATATACTTATGGGGCGCACTGCAGATTGTATAGAAGACGTTCGTGAGCGGCTAGCGAACGTGTCTCCTATCGGGTCTAGCAGCGAATACCAACGATATCCCCTCTATCGGACGAATAGAGAAGACGTAAGTCGGTTTGCAGATGCGAGGTGTATTCTATATATCGTGGCACCGAAACAGTACCGATACGAGAAATACACCGGACGGAAAACGGAACGAAACGCGACGGCTGTGCTGAGAGCGAACCGCGAGCGAACGAACGAAAGTGAAAGTGATTTGAAACGAGGTCGACGGAAACCTCGGAAAAGTCAGTCCAGTAAAACGTAGGCAACCGGAGAACACTGAGGTCAATGTCAAACGTCAGAAAAGATCGTGGAGAAAATAGATCCAAAATGGTGTCCAGAAAATAGTCATTTTCTCAAAACGATCGAGGTCACTACAGCAGCCCCCCGCTAGAAAGCACGGAAAGCTTTCGAAAAAAATGTCAAGGAGGACATGGCATACAAACGGTATTCGTGTGCGCGAATGCGTGCAAAATACGTGCATGTAGCTGTGCTGTAGGATGCTGACGGGCAAAATCCGTGGTATGCAGGAACCGTAGGATGATGGTCGAGCGTAAACCAGATTCGTTGCCAATGACGTCGGTTGCGTAAATCGTCATCAAGGTGTGCCACACCAATAACGTCCAGTGTCGGGTAACCGTTAACCAATGTGATATCCGGAAGCCAAATCGATAGGTTCGTAAATGGGCAGGAACGAGAACGACAAGGCCGATCCCGAATGCAAACGTTGGTGCCAAAATTCTCCAGATTTCGTGGGACCAGCGAAGCGTACCATATGGCGAGGTTCCATGAAACAAAAAGAAATGAAAAACTGGTGTAGCAACCGCAATGGACTTGACTAGAATACAGTAATAACTAATGAGGTATGTTAAATCGTGTCGAAACGATAAACACGAAAGTTATTACTGCGAAGAGCAATGGTTAAGATCGTGTTTGACCTAGTCGCGAAAACGTGCTGGGCAAACGATCTTCCGACCGGAACGTGAGACGGGAGCCTCATTCACGGACGGGTGCGTAGGCGTGCTCTGCTGACTTGAACGTGAGACAGTATTCTCATTCGAGGACGTAGCAGGGCCAACTGGCTGCCGACTTGAACGTGAGACGATAGCCTCATTCGAAGTCGTAGCAGTACCAACTGGGTGCTGTCCTGAACGTGAGACGATAGCCTCATTCGAAGTCGTAGCAGGCAACGCTAACTGCAGACCTTGACGTGACACGGAAGTGTCGTCAAAAGGCAGTGCAGGGTTAACATCGAATCTCATGTCAGCGGGCGACACGCTATCATCAACGTACGCGGCTTTGAGACGATCGATGCTAACAGTATCGACGCGACCGTGTCGATCAACCTTAAAGGTCTTATCGTGACGAGAAATCACGCGAAATGGACCTTCGTAAGGCTGTTGTAATGGTTTCCGTACCGAATCAACACGAATGAATACATGCGAACAAGTTTCGAGTTCGGTCGGAACAAAAACCTGTCGTCGCTGCATTCGAGTCTGCGCCGGAGCGAGAGTTTGCATGTACGTAGACAAACGATGAACGTATGTCTGTACGGCAAGTGAATCTGTACTCCGTGGCGTAAAGAATTCCCCAGGCAGTCGTAATGTCGTGCCGTAGACAAGCTCTGCGGCGGAACATTGGATATCTGCCTTTATGCAAGTCCTGATACCAAGCAGAACTAGCGGTAACGTTTCGTACCAGTCGGGGCTCTCGTGTGCTCTAAGAGCCGCTTTGAGTTGGCGATGAAAACGTTCGACTAAACCATTCGATGCCGGATGGTACGCGGTCGTGCGAATGCGTTCCGTACCCAGCATGTGAGTTAATGAAGAGAATAGATCGGACTCAAATTGTTGCCCTCGATCGGTAGTGATTGTGGAAGGACAACCATATGAAGCTATCCATCGTTCTATCAGATGTCGAGCCACTGATTCGGCCGTGACGATAGAGATGGGAATAGCCTCGGGCCACCTCGTAAATCTATCGATGCACGTTAGTAAATAGGTATACCCGTGTGATGGGGTCAATGGACCCACAATGTCTACGTGGATTTGATCGAAGCGAGCATCAGGCGTAGCAAAAGTACCGATAGGCGAAGCTACGTGCCTATGCACTTTAGATCGTTGACATTGTAGACACTGTTTTGCCCACATACGAACATCTTTATTCATGGACGGCCAGACGTATCGTGCAGCTACTAATCGGAGACTGGCTGCGATGCCTGGATGTGAGAGTCCATGAAGGGTATCGAACACGAGACGTCGATATGCAGAGGGTACGACTGGTCTAGGTATGCCAGTAGACATGTCGCAGAGTATCGTCCCAGCACTGGTGGCTAGAGGTACGGACTGACACTGTAGCGACGATGACTGAGCTGCTTCCATACATGAAGAATCCTGTGCCTGTGCGGCAGCCATGGCAGGGATGTCTAAAACCGGAGATTTAATGGCATTAAGCGGAATACGCGACAAAGCATCTGCAACGCAGTTCGACTCACCTTTAACGTGTCGAAGGTCAGTCGTGAACTGAGAAATATAGTCTAAATGTCTGACTTCTCGTGGAGAGTAACGATCAGACTTAGTATGCAATGCATACGTCAGAGGCTTATGGTCTGTAAAGAGGATGAAATATCGACCCTCGACTGCATGGCGGAAGTGCTTAACCGCATTATATGCAGCCAGCAGTTCGCGACCAAAAGCACTATATTTGGTTTCCGTGGGATTGAGGCGTCGAGAGTAGAACTCTAATGGCTGCCATATCCCAGAAACAGACTGTTGCAGGACCGCTCCGATGGCAAAGTCGGATGCATCCACCGCTATGCTTAGCGTGGCGGATGGAACTGGGTGCATGAGGAGCGTGGTCTGAGCTAATGTCGCTTTAATCTCCGAAAACGCTACTCGTGCGGCATCCGTAAGCGACAACTTACGTGGATTGCCACGAAGTAGGTCAGTTAATGGAAGCAAACGTTCAGCGGCATGGGGTATGAAACGACGATAAAAGTTAACTAACCCCAAAAATGCCTTGAGCTCCTTGATTGAGGACGGTACGGCGTAATCTAAAATAGCGCGCACTTTATCCTCGCAAGGCTTAATACCCTCTCGAGTGATCTTGTGGCCGAGGAACACAAGTTCCGGCTTGCCAAGTTCACATTTATCAGGATTGACTACTATTCGATGTTCGGACAAACGTTGAAATAGTAGCGTCAAATGTTGGAAATGTTCATCTACGCTCGACGATGCGATTAACAAGTCATCGATATAGACGTGAACAAATTCCAAGTCTCGTGTAATGCTATCGATAAACCTCTGGAATGTCTGAGCAGCATTTCGCAAACCAAAAGGCATACGTAGGAACTCAAACAAACCAAAAGGAGTCGTGACAGCGGTTTTCTCGACATCTTCAGCGGCGACTGGGATCTGGTGATAGGCTCGCACCAAATCGATCTTGGAAAATACAGTCGTGCCGTGAAGTGATGCCGTGATGTCGTGTATGTGGGGTATCGGATAACTATCGTAACGGGTAACCGAATTTAGTGCGCGATAGTCGCCACATGGTCGCCAGCTAACGCCATCTTTCTTAAGAACCATGTGCAGAGGTGAGGCCCATGGACTGTGAGAAGGACGAACAATACCTTTAGAAAGTAAAGTGTCAAACTCACGTTTGGCGAAAACCAATTTGTCCGGTGCCAGTCGGCGAGGTCGTGCCGTGACTGGGGGTCCGTTAGTGACAATGTGGTGTGCCACACGATCGGTCACTGTCTCTATCTCTTCAAATGGTTTAGTCAATATGGGGAATTTAATAAACAAAGACTGAAAATCGTGCGGAATGTTAGAAAACAATCCTGTGATTCGGTGTGCATCTGTTCGAGCTGCAGTACCCGTAAATTTAATGTCCGACGAAGGATCGATAAGCTGCAGCCTACGTGAATCAACAAGTAATTCATAGTGCTGCAGAAAATCGATTCCCAGTATGCCTGTGGGAACATCCGCAAGAATGAACGTCCACAGATACCGTCGTCGTGGTCCCAGGTTGACCGCAAGCTGTCTCGTGCCGTAGGTAGGAATGGAGGAACCATTCGCCGCTGACAGCCGAAGCAAAGAAGCTCGTGGCTTGTCTTTACCAACCGGCAAGACAGAAACTTGGGCCCCAGTGTCGACTAGGAACCTAGCGTTAGTGCACGAATCATGCACGTAAAATAAACGGCCAACCTGAGACTGATTGCCGGCGAGTACGGTCGCTTCTACTCGCCGGCAGTGGCGTTTCCCGCCGCGTATGAACACGGCTGTCTGCACCTACGGGCGGCTGGTCCGAAAACGCGATGGAACCAACAAAAGCCGCTGGTAGGATGATCGGGTTTGGATGAGGCAGGTGAGGCGGATTCACGGCGGACGTGGGCAGTGGAGGGCGCCCGTCCGTGCCGTTGTTTACGTGGGCTACTGCGAGGTGTAGGTATTTTAACTCTGTCCTTGAAGGACAGGCGGCGCTGGATGGATCGAGAGTGCCGAGGCCTCTCCGGCGATTCATCCAGGTCGACACCCCTAGGATTGCGCGATGTCGTGGCAATGAGGGGATTAGCCCCACTGCCGACACGTGCGACAATTTTGTCAGCCACGGCGGCTGCTCGTTCCAAGGACGAGTCCTCGAGGAGAGCAGTAACGGTGGTCTGAACGTGGAAGGGTAGAGAATCCAACCACAGTTCCTTAACTATCTCCGAATCCTTATCGGCGGGCCCTGCCAAAGACCGGAGATGAGCTAGGTGGCGGCTGGGTTTAGTATCACCTATGGGGTGCCGTGCTAGTAGCTGACGTAGCCTTTCCTCCCGAGAAGGAAGGAAATGTTGTAGTATAGCCTCCTTAAGCCGATCGTACGGCTGCACTTGAGGAGGATTTAATACCAAATCCCTCACCGAGGCGATAACATCACCTGGAATAGCCTCTAAGGCATAGGAAAATCGTTGGCGTTGGCCAACAATCCTACGTGCCTCAAACTGCAGCTCTAAGGCTGCAAACCAAACCTCTGGATCATGAGGGATAAACGCCACGGGTTTAAAGGCAACCGCAGACAGAGTGAGATCTGTGTCGAGCTGCGCCTTATCCTCTGACATGGCTACGTTGCGATAATATATCGTAAAAAATATATATCGTGCAACGAAAGGAGGACGTGAAACAGCGATAAATCACAGACTCACCGGGCGGGCGAATAATCCAGGAGGTTCTGGAAGTTTTTGGGCTCACCAATATAGAAGACGTTCGTGAGCGGCTAGCGAACGTGTCTCCTATCGGGTCTAGCAGCGAATACCAACGATATCCCCTTTATCGGACGAATAGAGAAGACGTAAGTCGGTTTGCAGATGCGAGGTGTATTCTATATATCGTGGCACCGAAACAGTACCGATACGAGAAATACACCGAACGGAAAACGGAACGAAACGCGACGGCTGTGCTGAGAGCGAACCGCGAGCGAACGAACGAAAGTGGAAGTGATTTGAAACGAGGTCGACGGAAACCTCGGAAAAGTCAGTCCAGTAAAACGTAGGCAACCGGAGAACACTGAGGTCAATGTCAAACGTCAGAAAAGATCGTGGAGAAAATAGATCCAAAATGGTGTCCAGAAAATAGTCATTTTCTCAAAACGATCGAGGTCACTACAATTGTACAATACCATGGTATTTGCAATATTTGGCCTACTAACAAGCACTGAAGTAGCAAGTTGCGAACTTAAAACTCCCCAGTGTGTCTGCACTATTTTTGAGCCCACTGTACACGTTCTGTCAATGAAAGCACCAAGGCGTGGCGGATCCAGCGCATAATGAAGACCACCAGTTCCCACCAAGTGACGGACAGTGGTTGTGGGTTTTGGCACTTAGAAGCATCAAGTATGCTTTCATTCATCCAATACCTTGTATATCCATGCAGGAAAAGGCCAAAAGCATTCTCCTCGAAAGAAGGTGCACCAACAAAATCCCTTCGGAGAGATCCACGGCATAGTTAGTTGGGTGTCACCGTGTTACCATAAGCTAACTTAGTGGTTAGGTTCGAAAGGATGGAGAAAATTTTAAGGGAACTGAAATGAACCCTCGTGGAGGTGACACGTGACTGCGCTACACCGGATCTCTTCCGTTGTGCTTCGTGGATATATTGTTTTGCGATATTTCTGATATCTCGGCGGATTTATAGAGGATAGGAGTTCACTTACCTCTGCAGATCAATGTGCATATTTGGTTTGCAGGAAAAGTATCGGCCATCTGATCAAAGCCCTGATGTGTGATTATTGTGAGGAGTGGATTCACCTGAAGTGTACGGAAATCGATGAGGGCCGGGTGGCCGAGTTCTTACAGCTCCCCATTCCCGCAAATTTTCCACAGACAGTGCGACCGCAAGTAAAAGTAAAACAGTTGAATCTGTGACAGTGGCGAACCAAGAACCCGCAGCACCGTGTGCAACAGGCCCCAGGTCCCACGCGGAAGTTGCTTCAACCGTTACAAATAATCCATTGACAACAAAGAAGAAACATCGTCGAGAGAAATCCGTGATTACTGACAAACTCGCAGTACCTGTTTGTTCGGAAGACAACACTGCTGTTTCTGAGGTGTCGAATACAGTCGGCGGAGATTCATTCCGTAGTCCAGGGCAGCCAGAAACCACAGGTCAGTAGAGAACGGTGAAGCCATATCAACGGACGGCGCCGCCACTTGGGACGCAATGCTTCCTGGTCGTGAATTTGCCGGAATCAATTGAGTTGGTGTCACAAAGTCGACTGGATCACGATGTGTCTCTTCTACGGGACATATTTGCCAAGATATTCTCCATGGAAGAGGAAAAGCTGGCAAGTAATGTGAAAGTCAGAGCCGTTTTCCGCTTATGGAAAAACAAATGAGAATGGCAATCGCAGTCTGCGCAACGTGGTCTAGGGTTCCGATGAGGAATCCCGTTCGGTGCTACAATAGTCCTACAGACTAAAAGGAGAGAAAGTGTGACTCCTTCGAGATCTCGACCCCGAGGACAGAGAAATGCCCGGGTTGGCATTGACAGAGCTCCACGAACGCCAGGCCAATGGGAAAAGGTCTTTTTATTCAGGATTTCCGAGTACAACGGAGGCGTCTTCAACTGCGGTGAAAGCCGTTCACTCTCAGCAGCATCATCAATCAGGCGGTTCCGGTAGTGGAGATGCAATTAGGGTTCGCGCAGAGAGGGAAGACAGACGAGGACAAGCACTTATCATATCTTCCAATGTCAGTAGTCTGTTGAACAAGCGAGATGAGCTCGAGGCGTGGGGGGTTCGCCACTCGCTCTCATTGGTCACCTTGACGGAGACGTGGCTTACCAGGGGGGTGATGGATTCGGAAGTGGCTCTCCCAGGATGCACGCTCTACAGTACTGACAGGAGCCAAGCTCGGGGAGAGGAAGCGTAACGACGTACATTCGAGCCAACGTCCCTTCGCTACAGTGGGATCGCCACATAGACCCGGAGGGCTTTAGAGAATCTTTCTGGTGTCGCGTAAAGCTAACACTCAGTGGGTTTGAATCGGTCGGAGCCATTTGTCGGACCCCAGAAACAGGTCGTCCGGAAATTCTGACTGGCGTATGACTTTGGGCTGGCGATGGTCAATGTCTAATTTTGGGTGGCTTCAACTCGCTGAATGTGGACTAGACAAACCTACGGTGCAATGTAGGAGTGGATTCCTCTTCCTATGTGATCCTTTCAATGGTGCTGGAGCTTCCTCTGTACCAACACGTCGGGATGTCAACCCGAACCCAAGATCATCAAATGTCTATCCTAGGCTTGGTAATATTTCCAAGACGTTCCAATGTGGAGCAGACTGAGTACCTACCTCCACTAGGGAACAGTGACCATCATCTGGAAAAGAGGAACGATGTTCGTTCCTAGACCACAGGGTGGACTCAACGTTTGGTGAATGCCGTTCCAACAAGTCAGGGAGGCCGCATCCTCAGTGATATGGTATCCACAGGGTCCGTACGAGATAGACAAGGCTTGAGGAGTAATTCGGGATAAAATCCTTTAATTATGCTGAACTTTTGCTCCACCATCCAGACAGCGACCGCATGCAAAAGGCCCACTTTGGCTTGAGTCAAAATTCAGGCCTCTTTATAAGCATCGCAATCGGGCATGGACACTGTCACACAGCTGGAGATACTTATGACCGCCACCGCACCATCCGTATTCACTGCACCCAACTGAAGCAAGAAAAGCGGTTTAAATTTGAGACGTTAGAAATGGACTTGGTTCGTGTACACAGACGCCTGTTTGCTTATCTGCGACGGAGGACGCGAGCTACAACTGCTATCCCAGTCTTAAAGGGTGGACACTCGCTGGAAGTTACAGATGAACACGAAGTGGAGATATTGGCGAGGCACTACTTGTCAGTTTATGCTTCTGAACTGAGGCGTAATCATCGTCCACATATTACAGTGGACGCTCCCTGTATGTCGTGCCCGGGAATTACCGAGGAAGAAGTGGCGACTGTCATGTGTACTATCAAAGTTAACCAATCCCCGGGACCTGATGGTGTGTATCCCGTATTGGTAAAGGAGCCGGTCGATATGTTAACTCAGCCAGTCACACAATTGTTCAAAGCGTCGCTATCAGTGGGAAAGCTCCCTCAGGAATGGAAGAAAGCTGTCGTTGTGCCACTATACAAAGGCGGACCGAAGGCCGAGGCCGTCAAATACTGACCTGTCAGTCTAACATCGGTGGTGGGAAAGGTTATGGAGTGCCTTCTGGCCGCGCGACCCCGGGAGCATATCGGTGTAAACGACCTACTATGCAGAAAACAACATGGATTTTGGAAAAGCAGGCCCTGCTTGACAAACTTGCTGATTGCACGAGAACGCTGGACGAATGCCAAGGCCGAGGGACACCCTACGGGCGTAATCTTCGTGGATTTTATCAAAGTTTTTGACGTAGCTCCTACATGACCGTCCGTTAGGTAAGCGCAAGGCTCTCGGCGTTGTAGATTCCTTGATTCTGCGGATCAAGAACTTTCTTAGAGGGAGGACCTTTGCAGAACGAGTAGCACAGTCAATGTCGATATGGCAAATGGCTACCTGTGCTGTTACACAAAGATCGGTTCTAGGCCCGCTCCTCTTACTGGCCTGTACCAATGACCTATCAGCAATTTTCCAATCGCGGTGTCTCATCTATGCGGACGACCTTAAGATCTGGCGTACGATCACATCAAATGCAGATGAGCTTTTTCTTCAAGTGGATATCAAGGCTCTTGAAGGATGGTCTGATTTTTGGTCTTTGTCATTCAACACCCACAAGTGGGCACATATGCGAGTATAGGTACCGTCCAGTAAAGCACCTCGGTAGTGTGCTCCTGTAGGTCTCGCTGTCGCATTACCGCGGTGTCTATAATTCTTGTACTAGTACGCTCAAATCGCGTGGGCGTCAGCCATTTTATCAGAACACATCTGGTTACTAATGAGTAGATAAAATAGGACCTTAAAACCTAGTAGTAACCCATGGTATTTGGCCACGGTATACCGAGATTGTGAATGATTCTGGACTTTTCTCCAAACAGCACAATCACAATCCAATTAGGATAAGGTTGTGATTGAATGGGTTGTCCCATCAGCACATTGGGGCGCTCCACTCATATTATTTGAGTTTCAGGGTCTTTCGAAAATGTGATACAGATTATTGACACAAGCACAAAACTGAATGCCAAATCCGTTTCCGTTGCATCTGCGTGGGCGCATTAACCATCAGGTTCATCAGCCCTGTGTGTCTGTCAAGTGGCCGAAGGTCAACCTGATAGTGGGACAGACACACGGGACTGGTTAACCTGGTGGTTAGTACGCCCACACAAATGCAACGGAAACGGATTTGACATTAAGTTTTTTGAGTTTAATTACCGGCTCCCAACTCGGATAGGGTTGGGCACCCAAAAAGGCATTGAAAAAAACGCGCAGAACTAGTCCTCCCATTTCACTATTTAGTGGCAATTAACTTTACCGCGTATTCTTCATTCTTCCTAGTAGAGGTAGAGGGTATCTCTTCCGTGTAAGCCTTCTCACCACAGCTCAGTGACGCAGACTCTGGCTCGAGTCCCAAGCTTCAGGTGAATCCACTCCTCACAATAATCACACATCAGGGCTTTGATCAGAGGGCCGATACTTTTCCTGCAAACCAAATATGCACATTGATCTGCAGAGGTAAGTGAACTCCTATCCTCTATAAATCCGCCGAGATATCAGAAATATCGCAAAACAATATATCCACGAAGCACAACGGAAGAGATCCGGTGTAGCGCAGTCACGTGTCACCTCCACGAGGGTTCATTTCAGTTCCCTTAAAATTTTCTCCATCCTTTCGAACCTAACCACTAAGTTAGCTTATGGTAACACGGTGACACCCAACTAACTATGCCGTGGATCTCTCCGAAGGGATTTTGTTGGTGCACCTTCTTTCGAGGAGAATGCTTTTGGCCTTTTCCTGCATGGATATACAAGGTATTGGATGAATGAAAGCATACTTGATGCTTCTAAGTGCCAAAACCCACAACCACTGTCCGTCACTTGGTGGGAACTGGTGGTCTTCATTATGCGCTGGATCCGCCACGCCTTGGTGCTTTCATTGACAGAACGTGTACAGTGGGCTCAAAAATAGTGCAGACACACTGGGGAGTTTTAAGTTCGCAACTTGCTACTTCAGTGCTTGTTAGTAGGCCAAATATTGCAAATACCATGGTATTGTACAATCTGCAGTGCGCCCCATAAGTATATCACTCGAAAGCGCATCTGTTATTGTTTCGGTATACACTATGGCCTCAAAAATTACTGCGTTGCCTTTATGGTTCTCATGGAGTTATAGTCCATGACAAAAAGCAGCCTAGGCTGCTTATACGTGCGGTATCATAAACTCCGTACTAACATGTGACCAATTTATTCTCCTCAGATGAAAACTTGACGAATGGAATGATAAGTATTAGGTTATCCCTCTATTTGCTTTGATGGCTGATTGGTGTGCGTAGACGGACTCAGTGCTGTTGAATTGGTAAGAAGTGGTTTCGGCGTTTGGACGTATAGGGCGAAAACGATGGCTCCGCCCAGGCTCGAACTGGGGACCTTCTGTGTGTTAGACAGACGTGATAACCACTACACCACGGAACCACGCGCAAGCGATTCTTTGGAAAATGTATAACAAAATACAAACACCATATCTCACCACCACACCAAAGAATGCCGGCTTCAACGCGGCGTCAATCACCAATCCCGTCAATTTCTACCCGTAACACGACCATAGCCCTAACAAATATATGAGTATACATAACACGGTCCGCACAGCCGACTCCATCTGACCACCAATAAATCGCCCAAACAATCAAGCAAACTGACTGATTGGCTGACTGACTGACTGATTTCAACTATTCACCTCAACGGTTCACAAATAAGTCAGAAAACACTATATTCAAACAATCGTTCAATCACTTGATCGGTCGATTACCTTAATAGCTGTCATAGAAAATGCGTACAGTGGTCCCTGTGCCACGGTTGGAATTTATCGAACAACTGCTCTCGCCATTGCGACCTAATGTGAACGCACTCATATGACTCCAGGCAACAGACAGTAGTTTCTCAAACTTCAATATCACATTCTTCAACTAACGTCTGTATCCGATGAACTCATTCCACGAACTGTCTTTTTAGTGGCGTATATGGGCTATGTCATGGGAAAACAATTATAAATTATAAACCATCTTCACAATTACATTTGATATTTTTTCTGACTGATGTGTACAGATTCTTCACAGAAGCACAGGCTCCTGACCAATTCAGTCTGTAGTTGTAGGTGCTTGTCGATTACCTTGTTTCCGAAGTCTTTCTAGCTTCCTCTGCGCGATCTGGTGCGTTTAGATCTCTCATGTCTGAGCACATCGCATATCGCATACTGCGACATCGCAATTGTACGAACGCTGCGTTTTGCACCCGTCAGTTATTCTGCGCTACGCGATTTTTCCAAGTCCGCTGCATTTTCGGACGACTCGAGAATAGCCTCATTCACGGTACAGTTTCGTATCAATAGGGACATTCCTTGCGTAGTTGTAAGGTGTTTGCCCTGTCGACCTTCTGTTAACTTGTATAACAACTTAACTTCCATGTGGCCCATCGCTATGATCACGTTTCTCCTGATCTGAAACAGATGTGTTGCTTATGCACAGCCCGTCAATATCGATCTGGGAGCGGTCAGTGAGACTTTTCAACTCACGCTTCGCTTTGTTGGAGGCGATAGTATTCCTGAATAAGTGGATCTAATTACCACGAGTTCGTTTGCGGACGTGTTCGGTCAATGGTGCACCGTTGTGCAGTGCGGTTATTGGATCGACAAGATGAGAAGACCAATTGACCAGACCAACCGAGAAGACTAGCTTAACGGGGCTTAAGTCAGAACAAACATGATTTTGTTCACGAATCATGTAGTTGTTTCGACGAGTAATTTTCCCTTTTCATTTTGGGTTCCAATTATTGCTTTGAACTGTCCCACTGTTTCTAATGAGAAGACTATTGTGCTTTTGAATTATCTCCGCTTGTTAGCTTCGAGCACACTATTAATATAGGAAGGAAAAGTCACTGTAACCCATCGTTGCAACCCAAACTAAACGGTTCAAACTTGCATTAGGTAACCTCTTTCCTGATTGGTTGGTTGTTGGTATGTCCAGCTACCACTTGACGCGAATGTTCTCATCTTGTCGATCCGTTGCCTTGTCGCTCATGAAACCCATTGGTTCAGCCATTGACCTGGACTCCCAGCAGGTGTTAGCTGTTGACTACTAGGAAGACTTGGCTGTCAGCCTCAGAAGAGTCAGCCCATACTCTCTCACTTTTGTCTTTGAAATTTTGCACCTGTCAAGTAATTAATAAGTGCTACTTACTTAAAAACTGTTACATTTCAAAGTTGGGATATTTCATGCTACCAGCAGCCCATAAGTAACACATTTCTGACGTTGTTAATGACGGTACAGAGATTTATGTCGAACATTGAAATCCTTTTTTCAATCTATGTATGTGTTCTCCATTCTGGGGAAATTCCTTTAGTTTTGAGGTTACTGGTGATTGCTTGTATATTTAAGTGGAACTTTGCCCCTTATCACACTGGTTTTTCCTACTTTTCTGATTCTTTCTATATTTAGGAACTTTCCGGACGGATTCAACGAGCGAATGATGACGTGTGATTTCGATGCTGATAGCACTGGAATACTTCCTACCACTAAGGTTAACGTCTGGGTCAGGAGTCGAACCTCTTAAATTCGATCTGGTCAGCAAATTTCCCATGCCAGACGGCCACCATCGGTACTTGAGAGAAAAGGGGCCCGATGTCGTGGTGTTTCATTTCTACTAATCCTTGGTGCATGTTGTATAAATCCGACTCCTGCATACCAGCGAACTGAAAATTTTAACGCAGTCTTGGAAGTTAACGCAAAGTGTCCATATGCACCTTTGAAACATCTTCGTGTTGTACAGTTATCTTAACTGAACAGCTGTCAGGTGATTCAGTGACTCGTAGCCCACTAACCCGAGACCCATAGTCAAATAAGGCGAGTCGGTAATCCACGTGTACTTCAGTGAACGATCATTACGAATGTAATTACCATACCTCAGTTTTTGGGGGAAGCCCATTTACGAGGAACTGTGGATGGATATCAGTCGTCCAAAGGGGCACGAAGTAACGTACGTCGAGCTATACGAGACCGAGTTGTCGGTAGAATGTGAAAACGAGTTTTTATAGCGCCGAAAACAACCAGTCAGAGAAGGGACCTGGGAAGCTCATATAGCAGATGGACTGGTAGCAAGTTCAGGCCATGAAATAGAGATGACACGCACGCCCGACTTAGAGAGGTATGCAGCGCGAAGGCCAAAAGTCACCCATTTAGAACGCAGGGAATTTCGTGTGAAAACCAAGCGTGCTCCCAAGCAAGGCGTGGACATACACAGAAAACAGCATGAATGATGCAAAGAGGGTAACGTCAGCACAGAGCAGGTAGACTGATTACGCGAATAAAATGTGAAGGTCGTGGGTCTCTAGAGTGGAAACCTAAACCAGCATACAAGTGCGCACGTAGACAAATGGTAGATAAAGAAGGCTGGGCAACAGTGAATTCGACGTGGAAAGGGACGGACGATCGACCAGTGGTCAGAAAGGAGAAGAATAAAGGTGAGACAGGAAGATTCCGCGTGGAAATTTCATAGGCAGCTTGGTTTAACTTTATAGCTATATTTAAGTATGCTTAAAATTTATTTAAGCCGGAAGTTGGAGCTGACGAATTATTATTATTCGGTGACTCTTTCCTTACCTACTTTGTAAGAAAAGTGGAGTTTTGAATGCAAAATTGGTCAGGACGTGACTCTAAGATGTTAATGACAGCACCATCTTATGGGACGAGAACCGAAGAATAAGTTCAGCCTTCTTGACAATGACACTCAATATTTTGGGTATCTCGATATGCCATTCATCTTTTGGTTCCCAAGGGACCTCGCATCTTCGAATTTCTTTGCCAATCTCCCTACAACTGTGAATACAAATTTTGTTCATTCGGAATATTTTTAGTTGGAAAACAGTTTGTTCACCTCTAGATAGCAATCCTTCCATTCTTTCTTAGTTTCAATGAGATAACGAATATTAGTAGTCGTACGATAGCCGAGAATTCGCTGATCCGAGCTCGCACTGACAGACACACTCGGGTTCGCGACAAATCACAACCGTAAAAGTCCCGTGACCCAACTTCTTTAGGATCTCATCAATACGTCCAGACTTTGTCTCATTCTTCCACTGTCATGGGACCCTAATGGAACGCTCTCATACGGATTACCACACCCATCTTTATCGGTGTAAGTGTTGATGCTTATTTATGCTCTTACTGAGCTCCGGCTCATCGAGTTTTCTTTCTGTCTTTGCAGATCGTGTAGGGTGGAACCTTTTCACGGAAGAATACTGCGTCCGGCGTACTACACCTAATCCTCGGATAGCAGTAGGGCTGCATGCTACCGGACTCGTACCCCGGTCCCGGATAAGATATTGGGCATTTTGGTGGTTAGCCATGAATAAGCTGAACCCAGGGTCACTAAGAGTCCGCGGACGATCACCGGCAGCGCCTATCCAACTCGCGCGTATAAGTCCCTGTATAGGAAACAGCTTACTAGCTTTATCATAGTGGCCAGAAAGACAATTCCAGATTCCTTGGCGTCGTATTCGCCACTAGCAATAAAGCCAATAGCTCGATGATGTTTTGAAACGCTTCAAGGATTCCCGCAGAAGTTCACGGTGATAGCAGTCTTTGCCCCGACCAATGCGGACGACATAGAAACAAAGGATGAATTCTATGACAACCTACAGGAATTAATCAGCCGGGTCTAGAAGCGTGATATTCTGTTCATCCCAGGTGACTGTAAAGTCTGCTCGGGCCCCTCCAATGATTCATCTCGGCTCGTCCCGGGAAAAGTTGGCCTTGGTAAGTGCTGTGATAATGACGACTGATTGATCAATTTAGCCGACTCTAGCTGAGTCTTTGTTTGCAGCGAATGTTCCGAACACTCTAAGAGGCACTTACTAACTTGGTATTCAAACGAAGGTTGCACCTCACATCGAATCGACCATAGCCTAGTGAGGTCTATTAGGCTTCATCTGTGGAGGACTGTCGAGCTTACCGCGGTACAGCGACGGGGATCACAAACGGTACGTACCGTGGCTTCCTGCGCACATGCTTTGGACTTTGGAAGGGATTGTATGGTAAACGGTGCACGGGGAATACAGGAACTTGGTGCGGGGGTGGTCATCACGCTAATATTAGGGGGATTTTGGGGATTCTACCATCCCTTGTTTGGATGTGAAGGTTAGAGCACGAAACACTAATACTGTGGGATGAAAAGATTGCATCATGCCAGAATAAACGTAACTAGACGCTGTTTCCAGCTCATGCTATATAAAAGCACTACGATAAACACGGTTCGTTGTCATTCTCACTCAATAAACTGGTAGAGTGGAGTTTGGGAAACATATGTGGGGTGATTCAGCCTTTTCGAGAAGTATCAAAATGGATTGACATGATAAAAAGATAGTTCTGACGGGAGAGATAGAAAAAGTAGCGAGGTCCATTCGCACTGATTGCGGGATTAGATCATATCTAGCGGAGGACAGCGGTATCCCTTGACATTTCCAAGTATTTAGGGCGATTACGATTAGAGGACGATGAACGAGCGCATTTTATGTCAATAGCATCATCTGAGCGGTTATAACAAACATATAGCTGGAGCATGTGTCGACTGTTTTTGTAGCTCCAAGTCTGTGAATGAGTACTGATAAACTAGCTAGTTATTTCAATTAGTATTATAATACAGTGGATGATCAAAACTGATAATAAACTGTTGACTAATTGTCTCACATCCGACAAAAGATCGCATATATCAGTCATTTCACTGCTTAATCAGCTTGTTCTTTGGCTGATTTTGCGCTATATGAGCAGCAATACTAACCTTCATCACGTGTACATTGAGAGGAATAGATGTAGGCAGTAGCTTATTCGACATTGTCTTCTAACTCCTAATCTGCAACATTAGTACCAAACGTATTCCATGTATCCCTATATTCCGTACTGTAACTGATATGATCTAATTAGAAAGAAAAAAACGAAAATGACGTTATCATTCAGAAATCTAGGCGACTAAGCGGTTCACTAGAACTGCTTATTTTTAGCACTGGCTAATTACAACTCGCTTCAGTTTTGTCGGACTAAACCAAGTTGTGTTAGAGGTGCAAAGTTTGTCACACGAAGTGAAGTACTACTCTGTTAGAAATCTGACTGCGGGGATATCACTGGAGCGAGATAAAACTTTAATGGACTTTCGCTAAATGACAAGATCTTTTACACAAAACCTGTAAAATTGACAGGAGGACAACAAAACCGAACAGAATAGAAAAAGAATTTGCCAACATGTCGAAAATTATCCAAACTCACCTGATACACTATTTGACCGCAACGATCGGAGAACTGATTAATGAAGAGGTCACAAGAAGTATGCCCGAAGTAACACAGTACGCGCATATGACCGTGCACACAGTGATTACAGTTACTGCGCCTATCACTGGAACTAACCAATGTGGTTGTCATCTATCCCTATTTGATGGTCCGATACAGCCTTTCGAATGAAATTATCGAAATCATAAAACCAAAGACAATATACACGCCCACTCGGTTATTTCGTCCCACTAACTCCGGTGGGGAGTCGGTTTCGGCTGCGTGATCTCATTTCATTTGTAAAAAACAAGGGATATATAGGTAGTCAGTCCGTGTACTCACTCGCCGCACAGTGCATCGGTCCGGCTGATGTGGCCTACCACGCCCTGAGGCTTAAATGGCGCTGGCAGGATTCGTCTCTCGTTTATCGATTCACGGCATCGATCGGCTGTCCTGTCGTACGTGATTTCGTGGGCTCGGTAGAGGCCGGTGCTGACACACTGTCTGCCAGTGAGACTAGACCGCCTATGGAACGATGTGAGGACGGTACCCTCATACACCTGTGGTCGGATGGACGATTTTGAGTTGGCTGATTGATAGTATATCACTTTTAAAGGACTATATAGAGCTTAATAGGATAAACGCTATTCAGTGGTCAGCACTCAACATGGGAGGAAGGAATCAAAGGCTAGACCAGCGCAACTGCCAATTTTAGCGTGTCATGCTTCCACGGTGCGAGGTCCACGAGATCCACCTAACCAGTGATTGAAAATGGGCCTATTTTCTTAAAACGATTTAATTATCTAACTGATACTTCTGGAATTCAGGAGACTAATGTGACTGCACAGTTGGACCGCGAAAGTTTGAAGGATAAATATTGTGCAAATGGTGGGCACCACCAAGTAAATTCTACCTAAACTACGATTAGACTCGGGAGTTCTACGCAAGGTGCTGCAAAATTTACCAAAATTTACCGTATTGATCAGTGTACCACTAGAAGTGATATAGGATTACGTCAGTAGCTTGATGCGATCACTGTGTGGAAAAAGAAAGAGCTTTCAAAGCCCTACTTTGCAAATCTCCGCGTCGTTCATCATCCGGCCGACAACGTAACGTATTTTTTCTCACGCGGTATCACAAATGTCAGAAATCCAGCTACTGCTATCGTTCCAAGTAGTATATGTAGAAGTTCGAACCTCCGGGAGTGGATACGCCACCGTGAACACCTTTGATTGGGGTCTTTGTCGTGGGAAATTTATTACAGTCTGAGGGTTTATTCGATTGTCCACCCATCCGTACGCAATGGTTTGTTAGGAATTAATTAGCACGAAACTTTTGTGTTTCTGTCAACAGTTTCTTCACGTCAGTCCCACGAAATCCAGTGGTAGGTTGACTGATGTTCGTTATATTTTTGCCGATCTGGTCGCACTCTTTTGTATCATGTTCCATTTTTCAAAGTCCCTAGCGAGACAGGAAAAGACACATTGGTGGGCAAAGTGTGGGTGATTTTTCGTAACGGGCAAGGCGCAGAAAATTAAATGCGCATCCGTCATCCACAGCAAGTCTTGAGGCACACTCGTGGTCAAGTCACTGTTTTTCAAGGGGGTTCTCACCGAACCCTAACAATAATCCTTCACTTGGTTCATTTCTCCGTGGGTGTATTAGCCTCAAATTGGAAAATATTTACTTCAGTTTTGATTCAAGTCAAAAATGTCTTGCCCTATACTTGCTTCCATTCTGTTTATGCGGTTTGCAGAATTCTGCAAGTTTAACTTTTTTCTGTCATGTTTTTACGGTTGCTTTCCGGGGCGGAAACCCATGCATGAACCTATGTTTTCACGAACTAAAGGCAATACATCTTTTTACCAAGTTTTACCGGTTACTGTGAGTAACTCTCAACGTGGATTAGTCGCTTCCTTTTGTACGGCTCAACCGATAGAGGAATTCCAACTCTCAATAGCCATGCTGTCAACATTGTGGTGAGTCCAGTGGGCTGACACGTTCTACAGGGTGCACCAAGAGTAAACCAGAAGCGATGTGGAGTACGTCTCGCGGAGGAAGTACTTACAAAAAGCTGCTACACCAGTTTCCTGGTAGAAATCCGAGTACTTGCTCGACCCACATTCTGCAAGGCGATTTCCATTTCTTCAGTTGTCACAGGTCCGCGGATTACTGAACGGTCCCCATGATGAATGGAACCCATCTCAATGAATTTTTATCCCAAGTTTCCTCACGGTGGACGTAGTCGTTTGAATTCATCACGCGTAACTGAAAAACTGCTACCCGATGCGTTTAAAAAGACCAATTCAGGTTTGCCATTCAGCGTTAGGTTCAAAGCGAAGATTCCCTGAAAATAAAATGACCGATCTGAGTTCCGTAAGAAGCACTGAGCAGATGATCATCGACTGCATTCCACTCCCATTGCGTTTTCACCATTACCTGAACTTTGGAAGGTATCGTACGTAGTCTGTTAGCTTTCCGTTTTGCACCGAGACCACTCCATTCACGAAAATCGATTTGACGAACGGTCTTCGAAGAATTCACAGGCACTCCAAAAATCATCTTGGAGGCTTCGTTGTCCACCTAGTGCCCTGGGTCGTTCTACACCGCTCGCTACAGGTTTCCTGTACCTTGACGCAATCTGTATTTGATGCACAAACGGACTAACGGCGATAGGCACAAATCTCTCTCTCACTCTCGCAACGTTTTACCATATCAAGGTCAACGGATTAGACTGTCGATTATGTGCAGTTATCCGATGATCTTCGGCAGATCCAAGGCTAATCTTCTGGGTTCTGATTTTTTCGCGTACCACACGTTTGCAACTCCATGACAGAACACTCTCACGATAATCGGAACGTGTTCGAAACAGGATCTGATCGATCAAAAATATGTCACAAAAGCTGAACTCCGTATGAGCCTCACATGGTACGCCCATTCGTAATAAGAGTAGACCTGTCCAAATATGCCTTCCAGTTTAGTGGACTATCCTTGTCAGTAAGCAGTTGACGATCATAATACTCTATTTGTCCACATATAAAAGACGAACTGTGTCAGCATGTGGTTGTGTGTGTTGATATTATTTCTGAATGTCGACACATAATGCAATGTAATACTCTGGACTATCGTAAACCTGACCAATATGTAATGTGAGCCTCTGGAAAAGTCTGCATTCGATCTGTCAAGCCCGTAACTTACGACTGCTATCATCAAGATTAATACATCATAGTAATTTAGTTTTGACCTATAATTAATCACCTCGTTAAAACAACAAATTAGGGTGATGAGTGAAATGATTATGGACTCAACGCGATCCCAGTTACTGGAACCCTCGTTGTCAAGACGGCCGACACATTCTGAAGGTCTAAAGCTTCATCGTATGTATTTGGAGTTCTTTGTCATGGATACGCGCAAAACTCCATGAAAAACAAAGACCCCCGTTCACTACCAAGGTTATGTCCACTTGATCCGAATTCGCACAAAAAGTTGACTCGAAATCACCCCCGCCCCCGGTCAACCACGTGCGTCAGTCCACGAAATAAGATACTTCCCAACCAGTTCTGTCACCTGGGGGCTAGGCAACCAGATCATTTTTCGATGACACAAGCGAACTGGAGCGTTTCTGGACACTCTTATTTGCATTTGAGATGTCTTATTGTTTGACCATGATTGTATTTCTATCCCGGCTGTTTCGGTTGTGTTCTATTGTCACACGAAGACTAGCACAAGAGCAATGGATGTCACGAAGACGGAGAGACTATACTATTTGTAACACTATGACTGATTAGTACGTATTGAAATCACACCAACCCAGAGCTGCGGAAATCAAGATACCGCGAAGGTCAAGGCTGCTGGCTTTGCACGTTAATTCTATGACAGAAATGATTTGTATACCTATGTTGCATGAAAGAAAATAGCTGGTAAATCAAAAATCAACCAGCACAGTGAGTTTTTGTTGAACTTGTTCAGGGTGATTCCCATTAACTGGGGCTCCTCAGCGCATGTAACCACAAAGCTGTACCAGGCCGTGTCCCGTGCTAAAGTATTTTGATTAAAAGTGTTACGAAATTCGATTTCCCCGACATCCTCGTTTCTGTCATATGCCTCATCGATGTGATATTATTTTATCCACCAAGGTCAAGCAGTTGAGCCAGTTCTTATTTAAGGATCATAATTGATGTCGCTGCTAGCGGAGCCTAGACGTAGATAGAATGTGTAGGGCTAGTCGAATCTAGTGTGAACACTGGGTCAACAGTGTCGACGATCGGTGCAGAGTATCAAGTACAAGAAAAAAATCAACAGATCAAACCCTGAAGCTCGTCAAACTTCGTGGGCTAATATGTATGTTGCGCATGTCTCCAGGTGAGCTTCCTTGGCTTGCTATGTCCCCTGGAGCAGGTACTGGTTGGAAGATGGACCAGGGTTGCCATCCAACGACATGGAAGAAAGGTATGAAAGAGCTGACAGTGGACTTGGCCATGTTAATCGAGTGGGGTCCGAGAGATCCGTCCACCCATTGGTTGGACATATTTCAAAGTATCGTGAATAGTGGAGTTCATTTATTCACACACACACACACACACACACACACATACACACACACACACACCTCAGATCTGGTCGATATTGTTATCAGTAGTTACCTCCTTATATTTTCTCACACCTTTCTTAGTTCTGATTTCCAAGTGAGCTTCATGCGGAATGATAACAACCAGAACCACTGTATCCGGTGCACCCTGTTACTAGTTAGTTGCTCAAACCGAACGGAACAAGACTGATCCATTTTCGGTCTGAGATGCATAGTAGGAGATTTCTACCGGTCGACAAGATGGTTTGAGCACTGATACTGAGAAGGGGAATGGGAGGGGATCAATAGGCTTTCATACAAGTGGAACACGATGCTAATAGCAAAAAAAAACAGCGTGGCAACACTAGCAAGGTCACAACAACACTGAACGGGTAAAAATCTTCCCTTCTATTCTTCAGTTATCCCTCCAACGACGGATAAGAAAATTATGGCTCAGGCAAGGGCATACTTTGGCCAGGTCCCAACTTGTGCAAATACTGAGGTGGTCAATTGGCGGACTGAATGTGATCGGTCTTTCAGGTTAGCCTGTCTCGTAATCAAGAAGTTATCACGGGATCGATTGAAACAAAAAGAGATGTTAACTACAAATCTTTTGTAAACGGTTTGTCTACCATTCTTCGCGTACTGTTCCGCTCATCCGAACCGTGATTGCTATCAGAGTCACAAGTTGGTTTTGCATCTGGTTACTGTTTCTGTGCTAGTTCTGGCACATGAATATTTCATGATTATTCATTAATATGAATTATCTCTTCTGTTCTGTTTGTTTGATGCTGATTTTCTATTCGTACTTAGGTCTATATAAGATAATACTGGACGAAAGTAATTAAATTCTGATTGGTCAACCAGGGAGCAATGAGTGAAGGGGAATAGCGTTTGACCAGTCAGCACAGTGGGCTTCTTCGGAACAGATTTGAAATCCAATGGACCATCGGATTGCCGAACACCAGAGGGACAAACTACCCTCTAGTTATTTTCGTGGAATCTACCTTGTTTGGACTCGAAAAACAACAATTTGATTAGCTCTGCTAATGTTTGTTTATTTATGCTTCACCTACTGAAACCTTTATGCTGTGAAGGGCTCCAGCGCTCCGTAATTGTCGGTTACTTCAGACCACTATATTATATTTCGGCGATAGGAGACTTTCGTGATAAACAGTACTTTAAAATGATCTTCATAAAGTTTTGTAACTGGATTGCTAATACAGATGGGTCTTAGACGTACTGTTCCATTTATTACTATTTCAGGGGGCTACTTTTACCATGAAAGACCACAAATAGTCGCCAAAAATCTTTTCTCGCCCCAATATCAATCACTTTGATTAGGGCTCTTGTGTTCACCAACTGCCTGACGATCTGCTGATTCGCACTTTGTAGATGAAGCTGATGCATGAAATTGAGTGTGCTCACATTGTTAGTTCTTCTGAAATCACAGAACGAATCAGATTTGGTGCCATATCATGAACTCGGTCAACCAAAATAACTTCGAAGTTCGGAATCACATGGACTGGAGATAATGTTTTAGTTTGATAAATTGGTTGGTTAAGCTCAGTTGTGTGTCCATGACCAATGATGACAAAATGGCCACTGCGGTGAAATTTATATCCTTCTATCTCGAGTTCGAAACGCACCACAATCACCACTACTACTATCCGTCACTTCCCAATTGGGAGCCTTTAAAGGACTGCGATCCTCTTCCTGAACTGGTGTGCCATCATTATATAATGCAAAAGAAGTAGACGAAATGAAATGTAGTGGGGTTGGTAGAAAGTTAATTACCTCGAGATTAAAGACACCATTTGGTTTTTGTTCATTCATTCACGTGAACAACTGACAATGTGTTCAGCTGTTCATTACAAGCATACAGTGTTAACTGAAATCTCGAGGCAGTCGGAATATGTGAATTGAAACGATCGTGAGTTACGGCGAGGAAACGTTTGTTGAACCATATTCTATTTATTTTTACAACGGTTTTCAATCCTGTTTCTTAAGTGACGTCCAGTTTATGCATCGGATTTAGAAACACAGGTTGTCGATGCATCACTAAGCGTTTTCAATTGATTGTTTTAGAAATAAATGAAACAATGATGCAGATGTGCAACGAGATTTCTAGGCATCGATGACCAATGATAAGACCTTTGATTACGTGATAACTCGATGTGATTAAGAGGATATGGAACAACTAATGGGATTCTTTCTTCCACACTCTCTTTTTCACTCGCCCCTACGCATGTACATATTCTATCTCATTGAATTTCTTCTAGCACATTATTTTTAATGAATATCTGTTTTATGCACCAGGAGAGAAAGTGAATATTTCTCTTAGAATCATTCATTGGGTAATCACGTCAGTGATTGGCTTGTAGCTCCTGATGGGTTATTCACAGCCAACCTCGAGGAAAACAATCCGGAGGGCAATTCTCGGAGGTGTACCGAATTTCAGTTCCCATATAGAAATGAGATATCTGTGAATAAAACATCTACGGGACTGTACACGTACGAAGATGAGAGAACGGAATAGCACTTGGTACTCACTATCAAATGAGCGGCAAGAATCGAGTAAAAGGTCGTTTGCTGATCCGAGGAATGCTGTCCACTGAGCTACGTGAACGAGAGAGAGAGAACTATCCGGTGTATGAGAAGATAACCGTGAAACTTGCAATGCAGACCTATATTTGGTTCAGGTGGGACAATTAAAACAAACAGTCGAGCGGAAATAGAATACTGTCTACCATCAAGGTTGACCGGGTATTGGTGGCAATTGTCGAATCCTCCCATTTCACGTGCTGTCCACGCATACCTGCCTGGTCGTGCGTTGGGGTTCGAGTTGACCTGCGGGGCAAGGGAATTGATCAGTTGGGCAGCCCGGTGTGAGACTTTCACAACTGAATTATTGTGCTCTTCTTTCAGAGAGGTTCGGCCTGCTCCATGCCACTGAGCTACCCGTTCTTTTCATTAAAACAAACGATAGAACAGTTAAATATCTTGCAAGCAATTGTTTTCTCCACTGCGTAGTGAGAATGTTTTAATAGGGAACATCAGAAACAGGGGACTTTTTTGATGCAAAGAAAATCAAAACAGAGCGTTTCGTTTTGTTAGAAAAGGCAAAGTTAAAATACATTTGAAAAAAAAATGTGAAATAGCACATAACGTAACCATATTGACGAGCACGTGAGCTTCTTTGCTGATCGCAAACAGTGGACGGATAAAAATTGAGGAAATCAGCAGACGTGTTGTTACATTGAAAACGAAGGTGCAGGTGAAATGGTGGTTCAGGTTTTCAAACCTCGCGATTAGTTTTCTTACCTTGTGGACTCCGATAATGGTGCTGGTTGAATCGAAATGTTGAAAATCAGACGGACGACTAGGGTTGAAGAGACGGAAAGGGTTGGGGCTGAGGCAGTGGTAAAGGTTGCGGCTGGGGGATCGGTTGTGGTTGGGGCATTGGTTGTGGTTGGGAAATTGGTTGTGGTTGGGGAATTGGTTGTGGTTGGGGCATTGGTTGTGGTTGGGGAATTGGTTGTGGTTGGGGCATTGGTTGTGGTTGGGAAATTGGTTGTGGTTGGGGCATTGGTTGTGGTTGGGGCATTGGTTGTGGTTGGGGCATTGGTTGTGGTTGAGGCATCGGTTGGGGTTGATTCCATACGAGTGGTCGAGATGCAGTTTGAGGCAAATGAATAGGCTGTGGTTGGTTCAAAGGTTGCACGATTGCTTGTGTCTGGGGTTGCGGCAAAGAATACGTTATCCAACCCGACGGTTGAAAATCAAATGGCGATTGGAGAAGGTGAGATACTTCCCCACTGTCGTTGTTTGTTGGTTTCCCACTTTTGCTGCTCTTCCCCTCAATCACCGTCGTCTCTGGTTCCAATACCACCGGTGCACTCAATACCGGAATAGTCAAAACATGATTCGCCACGTAAGTGACTATCCACAACTTGAGAAAGAAGCTATGAGTGAATAATAGATGCATGATTCCCTCACAACAGTGTCGCCGAGTAGAATGTGAGTATGAAATCAAAACGATAATAGACCACGACAGACAATTTATACTTTTATCTTTGGTTTCCGCTAATCCGAATTTGTCACATGACAACCCAAATCACGTTCCGAATTCAGTAGATCACACGACATTCTCTAGGTTCACTCCATTATTAATCCGTTTGTGTCTTATTTAATGGCTCATTTATGATCAGCCGTGTTTAGAAGGGTGATTGAATTAGTCAATGAGTTCTAACTGAATGAGAAGCTCGTTGACCGATAGGATGTTTGTTCGTAACAGGATTCTGTGTCCCAATGATTTTCTATCATCTGGGCAGTGGTAAGAAGCTGGATGGGATGTGCAATTCAAATATGATCTGATGACTGGTATAGAACATGTGAACACAATAAGTTAATATCACAAGACGATATCATGCAACTTGGACATGCACTGATGGTTTCATGTTGACTGGTATGGACGCAGTGATGTGGAGTCAAGGAGAAATGCATAGGAAGTAGAACGGAATGAGTTTTTTTGTGTGGAAATACACGGAAACTTCGAAACAAATACGTTTCAAGTGACATCGTTTCTATTACTTTACTGTTTTTCCTATGGCTGTCTTAAATATAGACGTTAAGTTATATATATAGACACAGGGTTTGTTGTGATTTGTTCTAAATTACCCGTGGCATATTTACGATTGGAATCAGAACGTTTCTTGAAGTCTTGGACACAGATATTCGCGACCTACTGTTGTATTGTCTACTTTCTACTGCTTGATTTCCATGACCACCGACACGCTCGTTGTCTGCTGTCAAAGCCTACACACTCGACTTTAGCTTGTAACTGCGGTCGCTGCAACCAGCTAATAGAGAAACAAATGATGACAGCACAATGCGCCAAAAGCCTGAGTATTCGTGCGAGAGAGTACGGTATTTAAAGCGAAAATGAGGAAATCTCAAAAGTGCCCGTCGGACCGGTTTTTTTAATGTGCACTCGGCTAGTTCAGCCGTATGCTTAGGTGGAAGTGTGTTCAATGGTTGACTCAACTGAGCACGTTCACAACGATCGGCAACTTGGCTTCCGATAGTTTTAATTGACTCCCTGATATCTTCACCTTTTAGATGTCAGCTGTACCTCGGAGCTCGTGGGTTCAACTTCATCCTGAGTTTTCTTCTTTGAGCTACTCAACCGTCATCGGGGTACCTACTGTTGTTCTAAGTCCGCTGTTGATGATCGCGAACCAGTTATCTTGAATGGCTCCAACAACACGTCTACCCGCATAGAATTCTCGTGCACATTCTGTGCTGTAGAGTTGTGTCTTGGCTACAGGTAGTTCTGATGGCTCATCCAAGCTGCTTCAGGGACTGTTACTCCGTGAAATTTGGTTCCCATACGCGCCCAAACTACTACCTCAATCTATTTGAGTTCTCCTGGACGGAAGTCCCTGGCCTAAACTGAAGTTCCCACATAAAAGCCTGTTTGAGTTGTCTGCCTTTCCGGATGTGGTGTGCTTTTTGGAATCGGCTGATTGTAGTTTGTTTTCAACTTGTGTCCCATCAATATTTCGGTAGGTGAAAGACCGTGTTGTGTATCATTGTTTTGATGTAGTGTAATATAGGAATAAGAACTGTTGCAAAATTTCCACCATTTTTCCCTCTCCCGAGATTTGAGCAAGACCCTTTTGAATGTATCCACGAAGGGTCCAGCTTGGTCACTGGACTGAGGGTGGTATGGAGGTGAAAAATAAGTGGCGTTGCATATTTCTGGAGGAATTCTGTGAACAAAGCAGAAGTGAGTTTTGATCCATTGTCGAAAGCTATCTGATCCGGTAAACCGTGTTAGGCGAAGATACTTCGGAGCACCAGAGTTGTGCCGTTAGCCGGTGGGAGGGTTGAAGATGACTACCTCTAGCCATTTTGATAAGGAGTCCACCACGAAGATGTACGGAATTCCCTTAGTGGGTTCAGCAATGTCGACGTGAATTCTTGTCCATGGTCGATCGGGCGTTGAGCACAGTACCGGAGGTTGATGTCGTGGCATTCTGGCTGCTTTGCTTATATATAGAATAATAACTCACTGTACTTGCAATCGTACGTTTTAGCCGAGAAACAGGTCGGCTATTCTTCTTCAGTTGAAGGATGCTTAGGTTATTGGTGCAGGATTCCAGTTCGTCTGTGGAAGCTGTGGCCAGTTTTTTGGTGAGGTAATCTGTTGGCAAAGATGCCGACGTTATTTGAAGATGACCGCAAAAAATGCCGATTGATAGGTTATTCAGGCCGAACTCGTCAAGCCCGTTAGTTCTCAGTAGGCTAATGTGGGATTTGGTGAGAAAGCACATCAAGGAAGTTGTGTTATCTCGAAAAGTTACGGTACAAAGAAGATGGCCGGTGAGATCTAGTGAATCGCAACAAACGCCAGTTTCAACCAATGAGGTAGGCTGGGTGTTTGCGTAGTATTCGCAATACTCGAACTGAAAGGACGTATTGAAACCTCTCCCACTCGGGACTACTCAAACCAAAGTAGTAAGAACACCAGGGCTGCGGAATAGCACGTTAATAGTATTACGGAATTGGTGTGTACATGTTAAATCAAAGACAATAATTGGTAGATTACAATTTAACCAATACAGGGAGCTTTTGTCGCACCTGTCCTCGGTGATTCTGATTGGTTGAAGTTCCTCAGCCTGCGTAGCTACGAAGTTGTGCCGGGTAGTATCACGTGTGACGGTCGCAGAATCACCACAGTTGAGTAGACTGATTTCTTTCCATGTGTCTCCTGATATGATAGAGATTTCAAATGTGGTGCCTGGTTGGAGGCAAAAACAGTCGTCAATAATACGAACATTTAAACTTCCGACGTGTAGCTACTCAAAGTCGTGATGTTATGACTAACCCGTAGGAATGAATGCACGACTGTTCAGAATTAGCGTACTGTTTGGGTGGATTGGACGGTCATTTTCCTTTGAATCTTCAGGGTTGGTAAAGATTCTCTTTGTATCCGAACTAGAAACTGCGATTGCATTGGTTGGCCTTGAACGGTCAGGATATATGGAAATACCACTCACCGCCGTGTCTGCAAGGAGAGGGTGATATGACTGGGCCGGAATGGGCAAATGCGGATGATATCTTTATCGGGGAATATGGTTTCGGAACAGCGACCCTGCAAATGACGTGTTGGTCGATCTGGGTGCTGGATCATTTCAGAGTCATGCTTCAAATTGATGAGTAGTTCACCTTCTTCTGTGAGTTCCTCCAGTGTGGTATTTGGCGACTGGTTGACTTGAGTCAAAAGCCGAGTTCGCAAGTCTGAGTGCGTAGCGGACTGTAGGCCGCAAATGAAAGCAGGAAATCGTAATTGGTATTCTGCTAATGACCGCAACTGAATACTACTGGAAGCACAATTGACGACCCCAGCATTCGTCGTAAGATCGTCCACTTCCCGTTTAACCAGTCTGAGACAGTGGTAACGAGTGCTGAATGACGAGGCAGTGGCACCAAATATTCTGATGAGATCGTGGACAGTCTGGTCAACAATGTGGTCCAGTGATTGATCTGAAAGGATGAAGTTAGTATAGCAGACGTGTTCTGCAGGTCCCAGTTTCCGTAGCAGATGTTGGATCTTAGTTTCATCATCCTTGCTGGCCAGCTCCACTTTGAAAATATCTCCGTATCGTTTGAAATAAGAATCAAAAGTGACGTCTGACAGTGGATCACGTACAAAATCCTCCACTTTTTGAAGAAGCATTTCTGAGGTCGGTTTTGTGGCAGCAAGAGTTACATCGATGTCCGTAAGTCTTGAAATCAGCGTCTCCATCAGCCTTTCTTGAGATTGGCACATCCTAAAATCTGGATCAAAGATCGCCCTAGTAAATAGAAAACCTCTTTCCCAGACAATGTTGTGTCATTCTTGCTCTACTCCTGGATTTCTTTGAAGGCCTACGCACTCGACTACTTCTCGGAACCCAAATCACTTCATTCCTGTACTGGGGAAACGGAAATCGACAGCACAACTCACGGAAAGCCTGTAAGTTCGCTTGAGAGAATGATATGTTATTTAAAGTGATGATGGAAACATCTCGAACATGGCCGTCCAATGGGACACGGTGAATGAGTTTTTCCTCTAGTCTTGTCGGACCGAATTTTTCAAACTTCACTCGGTTAATTCAGTCTCATGTGTGAGCGGAGGAGCGTTGAATGGTTGGCTCAGTTTAACACGTTCATAACGATCAGTAACTTGGCTTCCGGGAGGTTTACTCGACTCCCTAACAATTACAGACTCACCGGTCCCTGTACCATGGTTTCAGTCGGTCGGTGTAGCTGCAATTTCATCACTGGTTCGTTCATCCAACAAAACAAATGGAGTACGGCTTCGGGTGGATTCGATGAGTCTCCATGTCGAGAAACAATGTGGTAGTCATTATCCAATTACTTTATACTTTCAAGTTCCAGTGGTTATTGGTTACTTCGGATGGTGCAGTACTACCTTGAGGGGATAGAATACTTTCTCAGAACGCAGTATGTCGAAGTGATCTCAGTATTTTTGTCTGGGTCCCTGATCTAGATGAGCGTCAATTACCACTCGTAAATAGCGTTTCTCCTTCCTTTTTTGTGTTTGGCTACTCATTAGTAGTGAACACGTACATCATGAACCTCGGACATTCATAATACAATTCTTGTTTCTAATGTGCCATATCGATATATGCTCGTGTTTTACGGTGCCTACTACATGAACAGTTCACATATTTACTCATAATTTTGTTTCCTAGAAGGTTTACATTTATACTGTAGGAAAATTCTTCTGTTTTGCCTGCGCTCTCAAGAGGAGGCTAGAACTCCCAACCTTAATGTTGCTGTCGCTGTACTCCGCTGTTGACCACCACACGTCAGTCGCATGTGCTCTCGTTTGCCCGACAAATTCAGCATATTTATACTCACTTATTAATAACCCTCTTTCGTATTAAAACTACAGTTTACTTCACTCCTGGCTGATTCATTGATTCGTATCGGCAAAAGATTTCCGATTAACTGATTGTACCGCGACCGAAACGCGCTACAGTTTAGTTCAGCTGCTTGATAAGTGGAGCTTTTTTATCTTTTGCGGTATCCCAATTCTCGGGCATTATCTACTCCTTGTTTTTGGTTTCTCACCTGGGTGTAAGACCTTTTTGGATTTATATTTATGCTCACTGTATTGTTTTAGAATCAAGAACTATCGATAAACACGTTACCCGGTTGGAATTTGTTCTGCTGCCTTTAGCCACGTTCTGCCCACACCTGGCCTAGAGCTAGTGAGACAAAATTCTACCGGTCTCTCTGTTCAAGAAGTCGGAACAGTCGTAACAATGGGTTTTCAACTTTCTGTCCCATTTTTTCAATATTAGGGGCTACTGTTAGCAAGAAAGTCCACAGATCGTTTTCGCAGTTTAATTCACGGTTCTTTTTCAATTTTAGCGGCTCTTCAGAAAAGTCAAACTCATTTAAAATGCAGTTGAGCTTTGTTTATGAATAGGCTTCCGTAGTTGGGTCTGCTTTTGCAATGAAAGCTGCTCATCAGCAGCTCATCCGTTTCCGGCATCAGGTCTTCCACTAGTTATGGGTAGTTTTGCATCTTAACTCGAATCACCATTCTTTATAGTAGCATGAAAAGGCCTACATTCAGGTGCAGTTGTACCTCAAAGTACTTTCCACACTCAAGGTAGATAGGTCCCCTCCAGAAGTCCTATCTGGTATATGGGTGACTCTCATCAGTCATCTAATAAGGTAAATAACTGGTCAATCGAATGTTAGCAGCTCTCTTTGATAGGTTAGGAATTCAGGTTAGCTCCAATTGCTTCAATCGACTGATTGTTTGAAGCCTGCCTGTTTAAGTCAACCCGATGCCGTCCTGCAATGGCTTATCGCAGCCTTTCTCCCAACGGTTCCGGAGACTTGGCACTTACAGCTCGTCAGATTCGGTCGTTAGCTTTTCAAGCATGTCATCTTCTGTCACATCGAAAGGACAACTAAAATAACTTCAAAATCCATCAGAGCTTCTGGTTTTTCCCTCTAACAAAAGTGGTGTTACAATTACTCATCCAGAAGGATTTGCCTGTTACCGAGCTGATCGATCCTCACCTTATAGGAAACAGGGATTAGGGGTTATTAAGTAATAAAAAAGGTGGTGTAGGTCTGTTCAGGTGCTGATTGTTCAGTCCAGTTCTCACATTGGCGGTTTCACGCTTCTACGCGAACCTGAACACATGAGTGGCTATATAACCACTAAATATTGAAAGATGTGTGCCTCAGCGGTTCATGCCAGCGGTTCACGTCTCCTCACATGCCCTATAATGCCTTATAGAATTTATGCTAGTATTCTTCTCCAAACTTTAAAATTACAGTGATAGTTTTCCGCGATTTGTGGGCTGCGATTTCATCCAATCTCTGCTAGAATTCTTGACGCCATTGGGCCAGAAAAACGATGCAACCGTCCCCACTAGAACTGATGCCTACCTTGGCGTTATAAACAACCCCCATCTAGTTCTGGCTACAAGTAGATCTTCGAAGGGGTATGCGGGATCATGCTACCGTATTTTATTCCCAATGATCCATAGCTCAAGTAGTCACAGAATTTTAACCCGCCGTCATGACCTTAGACGCAATGTGATCCAGAAAGCTTGCTAAGACTTCAGTCCATGATCGGCCAGATTAACTTCGACATCGTCAGTCACCAAGACCCCATATTGTTCTGTGAGCATCTTACTAGTTACCTAAATTTCCACTGCGAGGTGTTCTGCCCGTCGGAGACTTTATAAATTCATAGCGAGTGGTTCTCTTCCCCTTCTCTCGAAAAATTACGCAGTGAGAAGAAAAGTGCTTAAAAGAATGGGACAACCAAATAGTGAAAGCCTTCAGAAATCTGAAGGCTTAACGCCATACACATTCATGCTCACCTAGCCGACACTGATTGTCGAGTATTTTCAACATCCATCAAACAGTTGTGTGATATCGCCTCACGACATCCACCCTTAAGCTTGAACGTTGAAGACCTAGGCCGTGATTTCAATAAGTAATCACGAAGTTCTTTGCTCCGTTGTCCGAATGCGCCATCTTGTCCCAACTTTACCAGCTCCATCTCCTACAACATATCACTGCAAGATGTTTAGAAAGAGCTGTCAAAACTTAAGTGCAACAAATCCCACAAACCTGATAATCTTCCCTCAGTTGTGCTTAAGCAGTAGGCACAAATACTCACACTGGTAACGAAACAATTATTTAATCAATGATAGGCTTGTAAAAAGATTCCTGACTGTTGGAGATCAGCTTCCATCACACGTGTGTCCAAGAAAGGAACGGCTAAATTTCTGTCCAGCTTCCTGTATCTCCGTCGCATTGAAGGTGTTTGAAAACTACTACTCGAAGGATTCTCAAATGATTTGACAGTGCGAGGCTTGAACCAGTTCACCAGCCCAGCTACTGCCATGCCCTGGATGCTATTTCTTTTTGACTCATAATGTCTTGTTTTCATTGGACAAGAAATCGAAAGCTGTACGTGCCTGCTTTCTAGACTACAGTGACGTACTTAACAGTGCTGATAGACGAGAACTTCTCGACATTTCAAGTGACAGAATACTGCACTCAACCACTGGACTATTATCCGATTAGCTTTTCAGTCAGAAACAGTTCACAACATACTGAGGTAGAACTTCTTCCATCTCCGTTTCAACCCAAGGGGCACTATAGGGTGCAATCCTCTTATCTTTTTCACGTTCAGTCTACACGCCTTCCACATCCTTCAGTGACCGCTGTTTTATTATAAAAAATACAGATGCTTAGTTACACCTGAACTCCAATCTGATCTCTTAGATCCTGACCACTGGTCCAAAGCTCACAGCCTAAACCTAAATCTCCATAAATGCTCAGATGTTGTTTTCTCTCTTCTCAAAGGCTCGAAGTCTGTGGACATTTTGGAATGCTATCCAGACACTCATGTAGAAAATATCTTCATTAATCTTGAGATATCTGTAAAATACCTTGGGGTCACGGCCACCCGTAAATTTGTGTGGGACTGAACATGCTGCCTGTGTTTCGCAAAAGTGAGGAGACTGATCTACTACGTTTTTGTGCACGAAACCAATGTCTGTACTCCTTTACCTCATTCAACTTTCTGTTGTTGCATGCATATTGCTTCACTGATTGTATTCTTCTTCCGTCTTCTTTCCTGGTCTACAATCCAATGACTTCAACACAATAAATAGGTCTCTCAAGCACTTATGCAAGTGGTATGCCTTGTAGACATTTAACAGACTTCGTCACATCCCCGCACCAAACTCAAAAATAATTCTCCCCTAGAATTTTGAATGAATTAAATCATCCGCTTCATAATGACCTTAATATATGTGCTTCCACTTCTTCTGCCCGTAAAAAATGTAAAATGATTTACGCGCCTACGAATGCGTACGGGTCTTCGGTTTTCTCCGTACTTTTCTCGTTTTATTTGTAACCCCGTAAATAATAACGCTGATATAAAGAGACTTCTAGCGTCTTGGTTCCTTTCGTTCTTCCAAGTTCTTCTCTCATTACTGTAAGTTTTTTTGCAAAAGTCGCGTTATTGTTAATGCTCTGGGTATTGTTTTATACGACCGATTCTTTGCCCATCGAAACAGAGCATTTCTTTGTGTTGTGAAAGCATTGTCATAGTTTTCAATCAAACCCTTTCCACTGTATTGTTTTTCCCGCTGTATGATATATAAACTAGAATGTTTTGCGTACGCGGTAGACAAGAGTAGACGAAATGCTTGCATCTCGCGACTTACTTCTTATTTCTTTTCTCATGAATCGGATAAAGGGGACCAATTGTTATACCAAAACTGTAAAAAAATATACTGTGGTCATCTTGACAATCACGTGAGCTCGTTTTTACGTTTGAAAACGGTGGGTCATTCAGATTTACTGAAATTTGCCGATACTTTGTTACATTAAAAACGAATGAAGGGATAAAATTTTTAGGTCCAGGTTTTCAAATCGCTCAATTAGTTTCTTTTCCTTAACTTCCGATCATGGCTTTGATCGAAGGCCAGGCAATCTTTGTGATTGAAGAACCAGTGAAAGTGAGATTTCCGGTAATAGAATGGGCTGTGACTGGGGGAGTAGGGTTGAATGCAGCTGGATCACTGTAATCGGTTACTGTTAAAACGGTGGAACAGGTAACGGTTGGGACATCTGGTGTGGTTGGGGCATTGGTTGTGGTTGGGGCATTGGTTGTGGTTGGGGAATCGGTTGTGGTTGGGGCATTGGTTGTGGTTGGGGAATCGGTTGTGGTTGGGGCATCGGTTGTGGTTGGGACATTGGTTGTAGTTGGGGCATTGGTTGTGGTTGGGGCATCGGTTGTGGTTGGGGCATTGGTTGTGGTTGGGGCATTGGTTGTGGTTGGGGCATTGGTTGTGGTTGGGGAATTGGTTGTGGCTGGGGCATTGGTTGTGGTTGGGGAATTGGTTGTGGCTGGGGCATTGGTTGTGGTTGATTACTCATGGTTGATTGAGATCCAGGCTGCGGTTGGTTCAAGGGTTGTGAGATTGGGTGTGTTTGGTGTGGAGATTGTGACACTGGCTGAGGTTGCAGCGATAGCTGAAAGGAATATATTATCCATCCCGGTGTTTGCAAATCTGGTATCGACTGTAGACCTCCATTCGCGCGAGTTTCTTCTCCACTGGCATTAGTCTTCCTGTTTCCATTTTTGCTGTCGTTTCCCTCAATCACCGTCGTCTCTGGTTCCAGTACCACCGGTGCACTCAATACCGGAACAGTCAAAACATGATTCGTCACGTAAGCGACTATCCACAACTTGAGAAAAAAGCTATGAGTGGATAAAAGATGCATGATTCCCTCACAACAGTGTCGCGGAGTAGAATGTGAGTATGAAATCGAAACAATAATAGACCACGACGGACAATTTATACTTTTATCTTCGGTTTCCGCTAATCCGAATTTGTCACATGACAACCCAAATCACGTTCCGAATTCAGTAGATCACACGACATTCTCTAGGTTCACTCTATTATTAATCCGTTTGTGACTTATTTAATGGCTCATTTATGATCAGCCGTGTTTAGAAGGGTGATTGAATTAGTCAATGAATTCTAACTGAATGAGAAGCTCGTTGACCGATAGGATGTTTGTTCGCAACAGGATTCTTTGTCCGAATGATTTTCTAGCATCTGGGCAGTGGTAAGAAGCTGGATGGAATGTGCAATTCAAATATGATTTGATGACTGGTATAAAACATGTGAACACCAGAACGTAATATCACAAGACTGTATCATGCGACTTGAACATGCACTGATGGTTTCATATTGACTGGTATGGACGCAGTGATGTCGAGTCAAGGAGAAATGCATAGGAAATAGAACGGAATGAGTTTTTTTGTGTGGAAATACACGGAAACTTCGAAACAAATGCGTTCCACTCGGTATTTTCCTGTGACTGACTTGAATATGCATGGTACATCAAGAGTAGCATTTTTTCGCAACCTACTGACCCATTTGTCCTTATACCACGGGGTTCAATCGATCGGTGTAACGTGTACTTCCATCATTGATTCGATGATCAAGCGAAATGACAGGAACATGGCTTTGAACGGATTCCTTGAGGCTCCATTTAGGGAACTTTATCTTACGCAGGAGGACGTTGTAGTAGTTAATAATCAGTTATTTCAAATTCCCTTTCATTTCATGTCTAATCTATTGAGACCTTCATGTGGTTTTCCGCCGCGATCCTCAGTGGTTGTCGGTTACTTTAGACCGCACAGTATTATCTTGTGGCGGTAGAAGAATTTCTTAGAAGTCTTTATTCCCAAATGATTTTTCTGCTACATTCTATTGATTCTGAGACAAAATATAATATGTTTATTAGGGGTCTGTGACTAGTCAATGGCTACCGGATGGGATAGGGACCGGTTGTAACAGGAATCGAACCTGGAACCTCAGTATCCAAAGTCCACTCGGTAGTCCCATTCAGTCACCCTTGCAAGGGCTAACCGGATCTTCGTTGCACGTCTTCGGTGGTCAGACGAGAACCGGTGTTTCCAAAGTGGTGTGGTCGTGGCATTCTAAGTGCCCAGTGTCTCGTTCGGTTGAGTAAATCCCTTTCATTTGCTCGTCGAATTCGCGAGATAATCGGTATAGAAGGATAACTGGATGACTGAAATAAAATCAAAATAGGGCGGTTTGACCGGTCAGGTTCTCCTGGCTCAAAAACCAGGCCGTGTATTGCCTTCGCTTTTATTCCACCATTCAAGCGAAGGGCAGTATTTCTTTGCCTCCACAGCTCAGGAAGACGCTTGAACCTCATCTGAGCTTTTGATTTCCTTTTTTGACCTTGTTCCCCGATTTCGTGCCATCAGTTTCACGTTATACTGACTAGGCTGAGGTGTCAGATATTTCTAACCTCTCATCAACAAAAACTGATACGACAACGAACCTCCGTTGGTCTTGGAGTAGCATTCGATACTTCGACTTTGAAGATCACATACAGTATCCGAGGTGAGACAACGCAAGACTGTCCACTTCGTGCTAATTCACCCGAGTATCGAGGTTTCGCATGGTCTAGTCCATAAATCCGACACCAGGAAATAGGTGAGTACTCCCAATTTTTATGATTTACTTCATCTCCTGTTTGTGCGCCGTCAAACATGAAGTTGAACAGATCTTTTTGGAATATACAAATATGGGTCATATTACAATGAACGTTTAGATGAGACTGAAATAAGCCCCATAAACATTATCAGCCTGATGTTTGATGAGAACTTGCATGGATGGATTTGTCAAGCTCGCCATCAAACTTTATAGGCTCAGTAAATGCCGTCTACTGTCAACTGCACCGGAAGCAAAGCACTGGATATGGAATAAAGCGTTTGAATCAGTTGTTCATAAAATGATCCGATGATTGTGTAATTTCACCTTTCCGGCTTGGATGGGCAACCAGATGAACATGGCATGCCTGGACTGATCATCGTCAACGAATTCGATACATTACCAAGGGTTAGAAAGTTGCCACTACGTAATGGAATTGCTGAAATGTTTGGTCCAACACCGAAGAATTCCGCGTAACCCACAAATTCAGGAACAGTTAACTAGTTCGAGGAAAGTGTGGTACAGGACGGTGTTTCTGTCTAATTAAACTATGTACTAGTCCAATGAGATTGCTCAAATCAGTGGTCTGTATTGACGACACTCGTTCAGAGAAACTTACCGTTTTTCTGATACAATTTTCGACAAATTTCCCCCCCCCATTTGCTCTGATGCTTGATTTTTACCGTGCTACATGTTTTACTCAACTGGAAAAGCACGAGCATTTGACTTCGCTATCCGCAAGTTACCGGCTTGATTTGGCTCCATCTTTATGATGATTTGTCACTCGTGCCGTATTGGTCGTGTCGGCTCTGTCTTGGTACCACGATATGCACAATACTGTTTTGCATCTGTTTTCTCCGGCTTGCGTTTTCTCTGTTCAGTCAACTGAAGCGATTTCTTTGGTGAATTACTTCGAGATCACATAGAAGACAGGCGTGAGAGGCGAGTGTCATAAGACATTCGTCTTCTATAAGTCTCTGAACCCCGTTTGATCCAGCTCGAGTTGTTTGTCACAGAGGAAATGACTTGAAACCTCCGTCAGACACTGTACCTAAGCAACCAGGGGTTACATTTTGTCAGATTTTCGATTTTACCTACTCACCAAAGACATCGAAGACCACGTTGCTCATGAACCTGCTTCTGCGTGAAACTCAGTTTAATCCGATCCCGATATTTCAGAAAAATTTCTAAATGAAAGCTGCAAATGCTGGACTGACATAACCGACTTGAAAATGTGAACATTCACAGAACAAGGAAGACCGCTCCGACAAAAGACCGTAACTTCTTTCAACTGGTCATTGTTAATAACAATAGTTTACGCTTTTTCATTGCACTTTGCATGCAGTGGTCCTCCTTACAAGAAGCTCTTTTGCTGTGCAAGAAAAATGGTCGGCATGTCATAAACCCACAGAACTCATTGAGACTTTGCCCCAAGTGAGAAACACTTTTAGGTCGGATGCAATCGAGAAATTGATTTTGAGAGAAAAATCGTTTGTACTCTATTGGCTAGAGATATTGATATTAGTCAAAATTACTAAGCCCAGCGGTTTAGTGATTCACCGTTGTGTAAACCGGATTATATCTGGGTTATTCAACAATAAAGATATAAACTTTGATTGATTGTGAGTAGGTGGATTTCCGTCTCTTAATAAGACTTCGATATCATGCACCTGTAAAGGTGGTCAAACTACGCGATTATTTACGTCAATACTGATTAACGTGACCAGTAATCACGGCTCTGGTAAACCGTTTTTGACGAATTTCGGGGCCAATCATCGCGACATTATGCTTTTCTTTCGCGAATCTTATTCTTTTGGTTTTCGGGTTATCCAGTCGACTCAAGTCAGTAACGATCACTCAGTCGAATCGGTACCTCCTCACCCTTGGATCCCTGAGCCAGCGGATGATTGTGGTCCGGAAAAAGTAATTGGAGGATTGGAGGAATAACTGGTGTCAGCTATTTCGAGGTATGGCACGTTCCATCGAACCTAATGAAACAACAGTGGGAAAACGTCACGAATTCACGAAGAAAAATTGTTACTCCACGAGACTGCACGTATCCTCATCTTGGAGAGAAAAAATCCCAATAAGTCCGAATTGCTACAATGACAAAAAAACTTGAAGGTTCTGAGATGTTATTTGACCCTTGTGTGGGTTAGTTAAGGCGTAAATGTTGTTAATTTATTTGTACGGATGTGTTTCGGTAGTAGATTTTAGAACACTGGGTATTAGGTGGTCTTTTTGATCAAAATTACTTTGTAGAATAGTTAGAAGGGGCAAAATACATATTTTTTTCTTAGCAAATAGCACGTTAAAAATGATATAACCTGTGATTAGTTGCTTTAACAAGCAAAATCTCACTCACACATCACCTTCCACCAAGAAGATGTTTGAGTGAGCACTAGTAATGTTTATTACAGAGGGAACTACGGTATTGAATTATCATTACTCACACCGTTTCGGTGACGTGTCACTCATGAGTAGTAGGTGTTCTCAACTGTAAATCACATAGGGAGTGTGCCTAAAACAGAGATCCGTCGAAAATGCTAAATGCATTACTTAGTGTGATTTGTTTTTCTCATCTACGTGGCTGAATAGAACACTTCACCAGTTACAATTATTCTTTCGCTACAACGAAAATAATTCAAGTCCATCGAGAGGCTCCAACACGATCGTTCGTACTACTTTTGATATAATCCAGAATACGTGCCAAGTGAACAGGTCGCTTATTGGATACAGGATATTTGGTCCTTAAATAACCTAACCTGTATGTGATGAGCGCACCACTGAGTCACCGTACTAAGAACAGCTTCGATAGAGCCAACCACCTTAGTAAGCTGTACTCCAAATACAGAACCCGAGCTTTAGAGTAATACACCTTCGAATCTAGCTTACGAGTGATTATTTTGAGGTACTTTCCCAGCACTAGCGTCAGACAGAAAAAAGTGCATCAACTTAAAACAATGAAATCGTTGTTCACGAGATCTTCTAAGCGATGTAATTATGCGAATTCCATGAAAACTGATGAGATAAATTGCTTTTAAAAGTGGAGGATTTTGTTCTACTGTATGATCTAGTCACCTGGTGGTGATGCCAAACTGACTTGGTCTCCGCCCGGTCTTTTCATGCAAAAAGTTCATTATCATTCACTGAAGCGCAGATAATATCGAGTAATATGAAAGTGAGGAAATGTGCTCAAAATATAATCCACTGGATTTTAGGCATAAGACGAGTAGAAAAAAGTGAGTTGAAAATCAGCGGAAAAACAGTTGATCATAAACAACCACCACAGCCTGATTTGCATCGATCAGATTGCAAGCACTATCTGGCTGGAATTGTTCACCGATGATCTGTGACCGAGTGGATAAGGAAACCGAGAGATCGTGAGATCGCGCCGGGGAAAGCGGCAGACCAGGGAAAAAGAGAACATCGGATTTGGAATGTGAGTGACGCAATAAGATGAAGCAATGTGCGGATATGTTGGTTTTTGTTACCTGTGAAATAAATATGTGCGAAATAAGAAGTAAACATATGAATGAATAAAATTCTGAGGAAGAAATAAAGGGCCTGGAATGAATTAAAGCATTCGGTGCAAAACGGGGCTCTATCACTGATACTGAGCCGGACGGTTCGCAGTAAAGTAAGAAAGAAAGCAGCCTGAAATCAGGAGAGAAACTACACGAAACAAAAAAAACATTGTCTACTGTCATCCAAAGGACAGAAAATAATTCAACATTGACCGGATCCTCGAGTTGATTCATTGGAATAGGGTTGGCAGATCAATAGAGCCAATGGCGAGGCACCCATGAAGGTTCACGCTCCAATTTGGTCGCGATTGTTAGGAGCTCGGCCAACGTGATGTCTAATGTTTCCGGGATTATGACTTTATCGAACCAGTGACCATAGCGCACTTCCATTTTCCGACTGATTTCAATGCATGATTTGAGTTCCATGTCCTGTGGATGAACAGGATGAACGATCATCGATTGACAACGTAATTACGGAACACTAGTGTGAAACACACACTGGAATCAAATCGAGCACGTAGGCAGCAACCGGTCCCCGGAAAAAAACTGGAGTATAGTTTTAACTACGCATGATTGGCCTGACTAAATCGCTTAGCCAACAGGATGCTAATGTGCATTACCGAAAATCCTACAACAACAACAACAACAACAACAACAAAAGACTGTGCGCCAAAGAGAGAGAAAATGTAGACGACGACTCTCAGAGCACGAGACGAATAAGTCTTCCCTGCACTCCATGTCTGTTGATAACAACCAAAGTTACAACCTCGCATTCGAAAGATGGATTATTGTGAAAAATACAGAATTTATGACAGGAACACACACTGAGACGAAGTATTTCCTCAATTTTCACCTTCAGCACTAAAATCACACTTCAACTCAGTCGCGGGTGGGAGGGCGGTGGGGGGGGGTGTTGTATAGAGGCATCAACTTCGGTGGATTTTTGTTCTTCCTGTAGGACATCTTTTACAACACTTAGTAACCAGAAATCAATCAGCTCGCAACTGCAGGGGTCACACTGGGTGAAACGAGTGTTTGAGAACTGAGCGTCCTGGCAACAACAACACCCCATGAGGACATTGTTCTGAACTGTCCCATTGTGGCTAGGAAAAACGCTTCTTTGTTCCCAAACAATCTCATCTTACGAGCGTGAAACACAACGACGATATAGGGTATTGGTCCTTGTACCCAATCGTTGCACAAAACGTATTGCCGTTACTGGCGTGGGTGATCGAGTATCCTAATTGGCTGGTGTTGAGGCTAGACACCACTTGACAGAATTCATCTATCACTCAATCGACCCACGTCATCGATCCGTCGTCCTGCGGCACATGGTCCCATTGTCTCAAGCCTTGATCTCGCGATCCTGGAAAGGCCCTGCTTGCGCATCCCATAACTCACTGTGATGCGGTTGGTCTGCTAGGAACGACAGCCTGCGTGTTAGCCGCGAATCAACCACCAACTTCATAAACACATGATTCGAGATTCCGTGAAATGGAGGACGATTACACTCGTCCAATCGCGGAGTATACGGACTACCGTTTACGAATTCAACATACAACTTTACTTCAGGAAATCCTGTTGCCTTCTAGGTTGCATATGATTGGGCAAAAGTTAGAGGTACGCCCTCACACTGTCAGCGTTGGATAAGAAGCTCTCAGTATTTCTCAAGTTCTCATTAACTGGGAGACCAAGTAGTACAACAACCTGCGGTACCTGATATGATGACATTACCACAACATTAAATGAGTATTCATGTAGTATCAACGCCCAACTCTTCATTGCAAACCACAGAAGCGCTCACAGTAAAGCTATTTCACTACTGTTCGTGTACATCCACCGAGGCCCACCGGGATTCGAACTTGCAGTGGATTATTGTGAGCAAAACACTTCACCACTAGGCTAACCAGATGACCTGTAAACGGTTTTTTGTGTCAACACTGCATCATATAGTACCCCCTTCCGCCACCAAATCTGAGTGAAAACAACCAGTCACCCGCACAACAATCGACTATAATGACGGAGGACTACACTGTCGGGTCTCAGTTGTATCGCATGGTGAATCGTTTCACGCATAAATAAAATCTTCCGGCTTGCAGACAATAGAAAATCCCGTTGCATTTTTCGCGTCCAAAAAATTCGAACGCCGAGATCCGGAAGATTTTATTTAGGCTTATATATATATATATATATATATATATATATATATATATATATATTGTGGGATTATGGAGGGTACATAGTGACAGTAATGCTATTTTTAAGTGCACGGCCACTCTTCGGATCAAACGTTTCGCCTAAAACGTCTGCGCTGATCAAGTTACATCCGCCCCTACATAAATCCCCTGGTTATTCATAATTCTCGGGAGTCAGACAGCCGTTGGAGGATGGACTGGGATGATTACTACGGGTTAAACAAAAACGCATGAAAGCCTTAGTCAACGGGACATGTTGGATTTCGGGATTGGGCCTCACCAGATCTGTCAATCGGATCGCTGAAGACAGGCATCGGGGTAGCATACAAGGAAAACGTACCGAACAATTCACTGTCAGACCGAGCTGTTTCTGTAAACGCCGCAGATCATCAACACGTTCGGGAGGCGAGATAAATATAACATACGGCATCAACCCGGTTGCCCGCATCGATCGGAGCGACTGTGAACCGGCGGGCAGTGGATGGGTAAAACGGAAGAAAATGCGTGATTGGCAAACGCAAGTCCAATGGAACAAAATGGAAACATCAATGATTTGCACTGTATTCCGAGTAATGACGGAGTAAAATTACCAAATTCATAGGAAAACCGTGCAATTTTGTCAACTGAGGCATACCCACGGTTACCTGGCTTAGCAATGATCCAAACTTATATGCATATATGTATGTGTGTTTACATACGCCTTGACTTCTCTATAAAATATACACTTATGTATAAAGCGGTGTATATACGTACGCATATGAAAGGAGCACAGCTACGTGGTACAGCCAACCTTCAGACAGCACCAAGACGGAGTGAAAAACCCCATTCAACGTGGTGACAGTTCCAATTCACTTACGAAACGAGTGGTGTTACTTCGACCACATTTTTACTCTTCGGCAAACCCTAAAGTACAGGCACATGTTCCGTAGGCCCATAATTTCTGTCTTTCTTGATTTGAAAGTGGTACTCGATTCAGTCGATCACACAGTTCTCTCGCGCTGCCTTTCATGGACGGGTATGCCAGAGAAATTCATTTCTCTTTTCCAATGCTTGTATGTGAACAGCCAAAGCCGAGTTCATGCTTACGGCGATCTCTCACCCAAGTTCAGCACGGTAAGTGGTGTTCGTCAGGGTTGTCCTCTTTCACCGTTCCTCTTTAATTTTATAACTGAACTGATTTCTGAGAATAGTGGCATCGATCTTTGCTCAAGCAGTAAACTGTCTGGCTTAGAATATGCGGACGATATTGTTCTTCTGAGTGAAGATCCAGGTAAGTTGCAATCCCTCTTACATAGCCTAAACAACGGTGTAGCGATGTTTGGGATGCCTTCTGCACCTTCAAAGTGTAAAATGTTACCGCATGACTGGGTTGGCTCAGCACCAAACCTCGTGTTGTCAGGGGAAGCTCTAGCTGAAGTGGATAAATTCTGTTGCCTGGGCAGTTACATCTCACCAGGTGAACAGATATCGGATGAAGTTTTATCGCGTATACAGAAGGCGCGTTTGGCTTTTGCCAACCTCAGCCATTTGTGGTGTCGACGTGACATCCGATTGTCTGTTAAGGGTCGAGTGTAAAATGCAGCGGTTGGGTCCGTTTTTTTATACGGTTCAGAAACATGGCCATTAAGAGTAGAAGACAGACAAGGACTGTCGGTGTTCGAGCATCGATGTCTCTGTAACATTGCCCGAATATGGTGGAAACACTGTATCAACAACGTTGAGGTTGGGTGTACGGTGTTGGGAACCAGAGGTCAGTCTCTGGATCAAGTAATGAATCTAAGCAGGTTAAGGTGGTTGGGATGTGTGTTAGGCGTGTCCACCGATAGATTTCCTCGGCCTACGCTGTTCTCACAGGCAGGTAGTAGTTGGACGGTAGATCGAGGTGGTCAGCCCACCACATGGCAAAAAGTATGAAGACCCTGACCAGTGGACTTGGCCACGTAGGACGTCTTAGATTTCCGGGTTAGGGTCCACGTGATCCGCCTACCAAGTGGTTGAAGACATTGAGTGATATGGCTGGGTGTCAGGGGCCAGTGGAGTAGTTGGATTCGAGATCTTTCATTGTCTTCGTGATTTCGGCTTATTACTTTGATTTTTGGATCTTTTTCACTTAATGCTTCTATTCTTCCTGCCCTTGACTGGACGATGGTGGAAGGTAGCAATTAAAACCAGAGCACAGAAGTCCGAGGTTAGTCGCTGTATGAACTGAACTGAACTGAGCTGTGCCACTTCCCGATGCAAAGCTATGGATTTTTTATTCCTGTTAGGAATAACATTAGTGCACATCATCTTTCGTGGTCTACGGCCACATCGACACATACACACGCACACAATTGTACATTCGGAATTCCAGTACGAACCAACCGCCCTAGGTGCATAAGCACTTTACCACCTTTCTCTGTCGGACGAAACAAGGACTATCTTTACTTCACTTGACATCACCGATTAATTATTGTTAGCCATTTTGCTAACCTTTAGGTTTTTCGTCATATATGTTGTAACGGAACATTTATGAAACCTCAAAAACGACGGTCCGTCTGAAATTATGTCCTCAAAGGAATAAGAACCGAAGTGGCAATTAAGTACCCCGTCTCCCGCATCTATTTGTTCTCGATTATATGAAAAGAAAACAAAATACAGGATAAATTAACTTCAAACGTGGATCCTAAACATTTATATTTTTGGGGGTTATCCCGTCCTTAGTCCGCCTCTGGCTAGGAGCATAAATCGGAAAACCGCCTCGTAGAGATGGGTCGCTTCATTTTTGCATGGTACTAGCAAATGAAGTGTGGTGGTTTCCATAAAGTCGTAAGTTGTTACCAAAGACGACAAAATAAACCCCGAAATGTTTTCGCCAAGAAGCTAGAGCATAGGTCGTCGAATGCATAAAAAAATATAAGATTTGTGAGGTGCGGTAGCACTTATGACATAAATCCTCCGAAAAGAATTCTCTAGGCGTTATTAAAATACTTTTCACGCAACCAAATCTCAATAGCTATTGCAGTGTTCCATTTTGTCATTTTGTAGACTGAACCATGTTCTTTTAATTATAGCGACTTGACACTTATGAGTAGTCCGTTTTGGCAAATGGAATTCATTTTCAGCGGTGCCAGGTTGTCACGTTCAACGAATCAGATAAATTCAGTTTGGCTCATCTAATACACGTCGAACCGATTCAACCGCAAAAACTAGTCCACCTCGCTGGAATACAAACCCACCTACCGACCGTAACTACGCTTTACAACCACGTGCACCTACCCTATCAACCGAGCTATGAGATCACACCAAGGGCGTCAGACATTTCGGAAATGAATTTGTTAAGTTGAAATGACGATCGTAGTCGTCGATGATGGAGAAAATCAAACCGGTCATTGTAAGCGCAACATGATGATCCAAATAAATGCGACCATATGAGGGAGGATGAGACAGGTGGTTAAAAGGATTGTAACGCACAAGAAAGATGGCGGAGGGACAAAACTCACGTCCGGACGGAGTGTGATACAACACACTTTGCCTCCTTCTACCGTCTTTCGTACCGTACTCTGGCTGGTCCCGTAGCGGGCTCGATTGAACACGCCCCACTCGACGAACTGACCCCGTCGCCGAAGACTATCAAACTCATCCTCGGTCACACAAATGTATGGTGCAGATGACGCGTCAGCTTTTTTGATTTGTTGGTTCGTCGTGTCTAGATGATGGTTTTTAGACAAGGGAGATGGAAGAGACAAGAAAAGCACGCCAATCAAGAGAGTTTAGCCATGAAGGGGGATACAGTGACAAAAAATGGATGCAAGCCCAAACCACATTCCCTAACGAATAGGAAAACTTGAGGACTCAATCCTGGTGGCTATTTAAGATAAAATGTCGAAGCAGACAGTGAAAGTCAAGGAAAAATGTACAGAACTATTTTGGATCGACCGATCCAACGCACAGGTGTCATGGGGTGAACGGAAAAGTCAATGACATTACGGTCTCAGTCAAAATACATGAAAGGGACGCCGAGATAACCACGGTCACAACTTATGTCAGCTCAAGATCTCCAGGCAACCGGTGAGAGAATCTCTGAGGTCAAAACTAGGTTAAACAATGATTTGGATTCGGCTAGTCGTTTCAACTGCGAGCCAAGAGTACATATACCTGTGTGGCTTGGTACGTAAGCACTAATGGTAGTGGGCTAAGATCTCTAATGGCAAATTCAAAGTGACATTTCGATCGAGATGAAAGAGGTGAAACAAGTTTTCTCATGATTTCTTCGGTGTTTAGTATCACCATCAGTTTAGTTTATTCAGCCATCAAACTTGCACTTCTGTACTCTGGCTTTGGTTACTACCTCTCAGCTATGTCCAGTTGGGGGCAGTGAACAGTGAAATAAAACCGAAGGCAAAATAAAAAGCGGAAATCACGGAGACAAAGAAAGAGCCCGAATGATACCGCGCCACTGGTCACGACGCCTAGCCATGCCACTTAGTGTCCCTAACCGTCTGTTAGGCGGGTCTTGCGGTTCAGTTCAAACAACCACTCATCATGCACTTGATGTGGCGGTTTGGTTGCTACCTCTTAGCGACACCTAACCATATCCTTTAATATACCTTACCATTGAGTGAGAGGATCTCCTGGACCCTATTTCCAAAGCCTAACACGCCCAACAAAGTCAAGTTCACTGGTGGGGCTTAGCATACCTTTCACCCACATCTTCCAAATACTTCCTGCCTCGGCGATCATTGCGCACCAAGGAATCCTATTCGGGGACACGTGCAACATATGTCCCAACTACCCTAGCCTGGTGAGCATCAGCGTTTCACCTAATGATTTGGTTGTGAATCTAAGACCCTTCGCCGAATCTCAAGATTGCTTACACGGTGTTCCCACCAGATTCGAGCAATACTGCGAAAACATCGGTGTTTGAATACCGACAATCTTCGTATATCCTCCACACTAAATAGCCAAGCTTCTGAAACATATAGAAGCACTGGCTTGACTGCTGCAGCATACACTCGACCCTTGATGGATAAACGGATAACACCACATATGGCTGAGGGTGGGAAAGGTCAAACGCATCTTTCGTGTACGCGACGACATCTCATCCGAAAGCCGGCCTCCGTATAAAATGTAGTCACCAAGAAAACAGAAATTATCTGTTACGTTTGAAGTCTCTCGAGACCAACCCAGTACTGCAACAGCGTCTTGCGCTTTGATGGTGCAAAACGAATACCAAAAATTGCTACGCAGTAGTCCAGGTTGTCCGGAAAAGCCTGTAATTTACCTAGACATTCGTGTAGAGGAACTATATCATTTGCATATTGAAGACCTGACACTCTCCCACTAGTGAAAAGCTCCTTACCACTTTCCTTACATGATAAAAAGATGGTCTCTAGGACCATATTAATCACAAGGTTGAAGAGGAATAGAGGGAGCAAAAAATTGAAATGCTTCACTTTCCGAGGTGAAAGATTATCGTGAGGCCGAACTCGGCTTCGGCTATTCATGCACAACGATTTGATGATGGGAGTGAATTTCTCTGGCACATCCTTCAACAAGAGGCAGCGCAAGAGCTGTGCAGTCAACTGATTCAAACGCCGTTTTCCGATAAAAAAAAAACAGGGACGGTGGCCCCACAAAAAGTGTATCTATGTTCCACAGTTTGCCGAACAGTGAAGACCTGATCGACACATCCTCGATCAGAGCGAAACGCAACGTGGTTCCGGCGCGGGCACCGTTCGCAAGCGTTAGATAAGCGGTGGAGAATAACACCAGCGAGCAGTTTAGATGCAATGCTAAACGAACTCATTTCCTCTATGGATTTCACAGGATGACCTGTCGTCACTCTCATAAATCGGTACAATCACCGATTCACACCAACTGCTCGAAACTTCTTCCATCATCCGTACCAAACCGAGGAATTTTCTCAATTCCGACGACAATGTTGAACCATCATCTTCGAAAATTACCGGAAGCAACAATCCGGTCCAGCAGCCTCATTTCACGGACAACCTGACGGAGGATTGGTATCTTCATCAGGGACCAACAACTGTGCTGGTAAGAACAACTGTCATGGAAATATATATATACGAGTAAATCGGCCTTCACTCAGCCACCCCGCTACTTTCCGGACAGGTTCTTGTTGGAACTAAAGGCTTTGATTGAGAACTTGCTTTGCGGCTGGACACCCGTTCAACATCTCACATCCCCCATGAACTGCGCGAATGAAAGAATTCCATACTGCATCGGCCATCGCGCAGGATAATCAGGACGGCGCTGCTCATTGCGTCGAGCAGGGTAGCCAGTGATAACTGTACTACTGCACAGAGTTACTTCACTTTTACTCAATCTTTGTCTTCTATCCCCAATCACCTCTCGTTGTTCCCTCTACCCACCCATAATACTACGACTGATAACACGCTCGATACTCACAACGACTCATTGTCAAACGATGTCATAATAATCCTCATCCTCATAACTCCCATTTCCTCAAGCCTCGACAGCCTCTGAATATCGCCTCCTTTAACGTGCGTGCACTCATGCAGGTCGGTCAGCGGGCGTGTCTAGCACTCACAATAGACTCTCTGAAGATTGACGTCCACTGCGTAAATGAAACGCTCCTGGTATCCTATTGAGGTATTTCCTGCGCACCTCAGGAGACGAAGTAGCTGGAGCTGTGGGTCACCATGATACGGGAATAGTCTTGACTGACAAGGCTCAGGCTGCTCTTTTAGAATGGATACCTGTTAATAGTCGTTTACGTGCTGTGAGACTTCAGGGGTCACTTGACGTTCGGAAGGGTAGCTGTGGTAAGCGTAGTTTGTTTGTGATCTCGGCATTCGCTTCAACAGGCTGCAGCTCTGTCACGCAGAAGGATGAGTTCTCTGATGAACTCACCGCTCTCGTTCGCAGGAGGAAAGGCTCTGACGTTGTATTACTAGCAGGCGATTTAAATGCACAAGTTGGCAAATTTAGTGTGGCAGAAACTTGTTTGGGTGGCCGTTGTGCTTTACCCGCTCAGCGCACAGATAACGGGGATAGGCTTCTCCAGTTTTTGTGCAGACAATCGGTTATTCCTATCTTGTACCGATTTCCGACACAGTTCGCAACATATGGCGCTCTAACTGAGCAAGATCGATCATATCACAGTAAGCTACCGGTGACGCAACTCTGTTCAGAACTGTAGATCCTACTGGTCCGCGCACGTGGAGTCAGACAATGCATTAGTTTTATTGCGATTATCGCTCCAGGTCCATAATCATCGATGAACACCGCAAACCCGGTTAGCCGTACAACGTTTATCTGATCCAGAAGTTCGCACCAGTTATGAAGATAAACTATCGCACAACGAACAGTAATGTAGATAAGCACTGGGCCTATATCAAACGGACGATGCAAGTGGCAGCAGGTTTCGTCTGAGGTCCATCAAAACTGGATTTCTCAAGAGTCACTCAGTCTAATGGAGCAAAAGTATCAGCTCTCGAACTGTAAGCAGATGAATAAGATGCGAAGAAATCTATAAGAGCAAGTTACTAAAACCCTTCAGAAGGATCGCGAAAATTGGTGGGTCAACGTAGTCGGAGAAATGGAAGTAGCAGCTACTCCAGCGTCACCAGTGGACGGCGAACCCTGGTCATTGAAACAGCATGTGTTAGAAACGGAGAGCCTATTCATGGCAAACAGTAAAGGCTTGACCGTTGAGCCAGCTACTTCAAGTAGCAGCTAAGCTGACTGCGCGCTAACGTAGTTACTCCGACGTCAAACACTGATTCCTTGGAAAGTATCACTTGAACTCCCATCGTAAGTACAAGTGGAGTCATGCATTCGATTACTAAAGCGCGGAAAAGCGGCAGGTCCTGACGAACTTCCTCCAGATCTTTTCAGAATGGGCAATGGTACATTGATAAAATCCCTTACTACGTGACTCCGTAACATTTGGAACGAGAAACGCGTTCCGTTATTATAAGGCGAACCACTGACTGTACCCATCTTCAAGAAAGAATGCGCAATGAATGTCGTAACCATCGTGGGATCAGTCCAATTCCGATAGTCACCAAGGTATTAGTCTCGATTTCGCTCACGCCCGCGAGAAGAACTCACGTGAACAACGGGCCAAATTCAGTCCAGGTCGAGGATGGAATGACCAGATTTTTACTTTTCGTCAATTACTTGAAATGCGTCGCACTCACCGTCGACCGATATTACCGATTTTCCTATACTTGAAAGGCACCTTCCATTCAGTTGATCGAACAGCGCTTTTCAGTGTTCTTCATCGAAAAAGTACGTCCCAGAAGTCCGTGAATCAACTGAAGTCATTGTACTCTCAAACTTCTGGCTGCGTAAGGGTTTACGGTGAACTATCCAGCCCATTCGAAACGACCAGCGGTGTCTGACAAGGAAGTCCCATTTTTCCATTCCTATTCAACTTTATCATCGACAAGATAATGGAGAACACCTTGGAAAATCTTCAGGATGTGGGCATCGAACTGGCAAATGGTGAAAAGCCATGTGGCCTAGATTACGCCAACGACCTTGTCTGCTTGTTCGAGTGCATGGAACAAGCGCAACGTGCACTAGGTAGACTCGCAAAAGCTGTAACTCCATTCGGCATGCGCTTTGCACCTCAAAAGTGTAAAGTGATGTTACAAGACTGGACGTCAACGATTCCGAGCTTGGTGCTCGATGAGGAGGTGCTTACAACTGTCGACAGCTTCACTTATCTCGACAGGAACGTGACGACGAATGGGCGTACGGTAGCAGAGGTGTGCACGCCTATATCCAAAGCTCGAGCGGCGTACTCTGGACTGAAGCACTTGTGACAGCGACCTGATATTTCGCTGAAGTTGAAAGGCCATGTGAACTGTGCCGCGATGCGTTCAGTTTTGTTGTATAGTTGCGAGACTTCGGGTCTGCGTGCTGAAGATATTCGTCGTCTTCAGGTTTTTGACCACCGATGTTTGCGTAATATCCCTAAGATTGGATGGAATGACCGAGTAAGCAATGCTGAGGTCAGAAAGCGAGTATTGGGTACAATTTCAGATAATGTTCTATCTCAGCGTATTCAGATTAGTGGACTTCGTTGGTTGGGGAAAGTGTTACGCATGAAAAACACGTCTACCGCACCGTGCCCTGTTTCCTTTCCTCCTAGGGAATGGAAGAAACCACGTGGAGGCCAACAGATGACGTGGCACCGGGAAACGAGGAAATGTACAGCAAACCTAGGAAAAGTAGATGCTTCACGTCTTCCTGGTTTGGGTTCAAGACATCCCTCAACCAGTTGGTTGGAGGCACTGGGGGATATGACAGCAAACGGTGAACAGTGGCGATTGTGTTGCCACTTCCTGTCAAATCAGAATGATCAGTGTGAGCTTGCACAGCTAGACTGTGTATTCCGTGTTGGCTACTAGGGCATTCTTCCGTTTTCCCTCCCGTGTAGGTTCACTCCCTGTCTATTATTATATTTGCAATTATATTCATTATTTCTATTTCTACGTGAAAGATGGGGAGAAAGGCAGGGGTCAGTGGGGCTTGCCCTACTGTTTAACGCTGTACGATGATGATGTGCCCAAGACCGATCAGCAAATGAAGCTCGCTACGTGACTCTGCAACGAAGATTGGGCCGGAAGTTGGTACTCGACAAGAATAGGCAATGGTCTGTGCACAGATGGACCAGTCGGTCAGCGTTATCCGTGCATTGATGGCTGGCGCTGCTCTGGCTTCCATGCATTTTCTCGTTTGGACCTAGGTTGTCAACCCGGGCGTTCAGATCTGCAGCCAGTGCTGCTATGTCTCTATGAGATGCTTTTCGAAGAAGTTCGTGAAGTTGCTGGTAGAATATATCTTTGAGTGTATCCGCCTCTACTGCAGTCAGTAAGGGCGTAAGCAGTGGCAGCAGACAACAACTGCAGTCGCAGCCTTTATTAGCATCGAATGAACCCTCCAAGCGAATCGTACACAATCTGCTGTTGACTAGGATCCAGCCGAGTAGCGCAGACTCAGCTCTAGTACCCAAAGCGATTTCCGCATCTGGATGACCAGACGCAGAAGCTGCAGCATCTCCGGATAAGCGCAGAATAAAAGTATGTCATGCGGGCGAATTCCGACGAAGTACAATGGTGGGGCCATGGATGCGAGCCCCGGACAAGCAGGATACGTCAATCGCCAATGTCTCGATGGTGCGCGTTAGAGCTGCTTGTTGGTCTAGAGTGCGTGTTTTCAAAGTTTCACATGTGGTCTTAGTAGTGGCTTTGATAAGATATAATAGAAGGAGGAATCTTATTAGCATGCCCAGCGTCTTCATCGATGGCAACCTGAGAAGTACACGGAATAGTATTGATATTGTTGTGTGTAAGAGAGTTCGTGAAAAAGGGTGGTGTGGTAATAGGTAGTTGGTTTTGTCCGACAGCCAGCACCTCGGCCATAGCTTGTGTAGCTTAAGTGAGTGAGTAGAGTCGAGTGCGAGAACGAGTGATCATATGTGTGGAAGAGTTCATCTAAGCACGTGGGCTGAATGCGGCCTGGCTATCAGACCAAAGTGGACGGTTGGCTTGAAGGGCCTTACTCCGATCCTTTGACTGGAACGCCTAGCCTGTAGGGTGGTAGGACGATATGAGTCTCATAGTCCTCTGGGGGCCGGTGACTGATTGCTTAGTTCATACGCCCTTCGGATGAGGCTAAGCATCTTGGGTGCCTAGGTCATTCCTCCACCATAGATACCGGTGAGCATATGGCTGTGAGCCCCATACGCCGTTCGTGGTTGGTTTGGACTCATGGTTTAACCGCCTCCCCTAGATTGACTACCAGTCAATCAGTCAGTCAACCCGGTAGAGAGCACCGGGCATTCGTTTTCATCTTCTCACTTTGGCGGGAACACCTCCGCCACGAGAAGGCAGCATTTCGATAGGCGCTTAGGACGACCAGTGATCTCGGAGCCTGAAACACCCGCCCTCGACTATACCGAGGCATTTGCGGATAAAGGCCAGTAAAACTGTTTCCCGGAATGCTCCGCCCAACGATCTAGACAAAGCTCTCGAGTTTGAATCAGTGAGCCGCCCGTCTCTTTGATCCATTTGATAACGCCTTGCTTTCGTGGACCGGTACTTCTAATAAGACGGAAAAGGTTGCGGCTGATGCCGATCGCCACAGCTTTTTCCACCCACCCCCCTACACTTCGCAATCCACCACTGCCCACGGGCGTTTCTAAGGTTCCGGATCAGCTGGCGTGTAAGGCATCTCCGTGCCTCATCATATATGGGATCCGGAGGAATCGAACCACCCGCACTTAACAGTGCGGTTCAGGATGCAGACATTCACCGTTCTTGGGCCTTGGGCAGCGACAGAATCCTCAAATAAAGCCTGCTTGATTTCTATCAGTCACTCATCTGGATCCTAGGCATTTGACTGCACCGATAACCTCACTGATAATTCTGTTTGGAAAACAGATCGACGGTTATCGTACAGTAGAAGCTGCGGGGGTTGGTTAGAATTGACGTTAGTCCGTCCACCGGCAAGATGTAGGTCGAAACGCGCGCGAATAAGTGCGTGACTGGTATCCGCAGACATGGATCAAAATGATTGACAGTCTTGAATTTATCCTCGCCAGTGATAACCGACAGCAATGTAGTCGACGTGAGTCCAACGCTGTGAGGGCGCCAAGTTATTAAGTGCCGCGTTCTGTGTGAAAAATTTGTGTTTGTCACGAATAGGCTATGGCCAAAACATGGTTGGAAGAGTCGATCGCCGTTATCGGTTTGATCGGCTAGAATGCCAAATCGGTTTGATGTACGCTGCTCAGTCTCCTTTAGGATCCCAACATCAGCACTGCAACTGCCAGAAGTAACAATTATGTCCGTAAAGGGTGTGCTGCAGGGCAGTTGAGACAAATCATCGTAGAAATCGTCTTTGGCCTCAGTAGAGTCAGTGTCAGTTGGGGCATACACAGAAATGATAAACAGGCATCGACGATTCAGTCTAGTGCTGTTGACCTGAACAGAACCATTCAACGGAACTGCACACAGAAGACTGCTGACTGGGATCTATTCGAATAATGCATGTTCTGCCTTCATACTCAGAGCGATACTGATGCCAGCCTGACTACGGGCACTAGACACCGAATCGCCCGAAACACGAAGACCAGTTCGTGTCTGGGAAGCAATGTTGTCACTGAAGTTCGGTCTTGTATGCGTGTTACGGAGATACAACACGAATCTAGTTCAAATAATTCAATTCCTACTTAGAGCAGCTTGTTGCTCGGTTTGGCAGAGTCCAAACACTGAAAGCAGCTAGGTGAAGAGAATGCTCAGATTTGAGAATTGTTTTTCTATTTTTCAACATCTCTAAGTTGTTATCCTCGGTCACAACTCGTTATAGTTTCTAGTATCTATTTAGAATTTGGTTGTGAAGGATGAGGAGCAGAGAGATTAGCAATTTTTTCCGAGAGGCTTGCAGATTTCTGGGTGAATCGTACTTTGCAGTAACCAAAGCCTTCGACTCAAGAGTCTGACCTACAAGGCAGTGGGGCGTTAACCCAGCAGGAGAACGCGATCGAAGCACCCGTGGAGAAACTCCTTCTGGTCTCTTACATGAGACATGATTGTTGCAAGCACTCTGCTGTTTTCGCTGATGCTTTGTTGTCGGTCCGCCATTCGGATTCAGTCCATAGCCCCATGCACTCAATGGAGAAAGCCGAAAGTAGATGGGGCAGCGTCCTTTGAGCTGAGGGCTACCCAGCTTTGGCGGACGATAGCTGCCCAATAAAATACAATGACTTCTCCCACCACTGAGAGAAACCTAAGGGATTCCACTCCTAAGTTCATCAAGCAGAGGTTTTTAAACCGGTAAACTGCTTCTCTCCGTGTTTATTCGCTGGAGTGTTCCCTTCAGGGGTACAGTGGACAGGACCAAGTGCTACTGATCAACCCGTCGACAGGTCAGAGACAGCGGTATGTTCGGTTCAAGGGAGCCATCCTGCGTAGCTCTTTGAGTCATTGAAGCACGCATGCCAAGGTACAGTCTCGCCGTGACATGTTCATTGTTCCCGGTTCCGCTAATGGAGTACTGAATTTCTAACTTTTCTACTAATACCACCGGTAGTAGTTAGTCGTCGCTTTTCACTTGCCAGCAGAAGTCGCCAACGCAGGTGAAATCACACAGTGGTCAAAGGCCAACTTCAGCGAGAAATGAGAACTGCAGTGCGGTTACAATGGAGAAAATGTATCCGAATTTTAATTTGTCTTCATCGATGCCGCGTCGTGATAAAAAATTACCGGGGCACACGAGTAATGGACTGCAGCGGGGCCCGGTCTATGAATGGCAGCTAGGCAACACTTCGGATGTCAAAATGTTACCCTTGAAGTCAATCTTTGACCGCAGTGTGATTTCACCTGCTTTGGCCACTTCGCCCACCTGGAACGCGTGGGGCCGACTGAGAGGCGTGCCTCTGTCTACCGGTCTTGTTAACGATCGCCTCTTGATCATCTGCTTCGGTCACATGGTACTTACTGGGCGTCTTGGTTCTGGCCACGACAAGGCCGAGTCTACGCACGTGATTCTGTTCTCTGTTCTGTTGAGACAACCATTAACCAGGCACTGGGTGCGTTAACTTTGGTTGCTATCTCCTAGAAGCAATCTCAAAAGAAATTATGAAGGAGAGAAGAGTATGAAAGAAGTGAGAGGAGAACTACAATAATGGAATTAAGTCGGTGAAGAAAGTTTGTGAATACAAGAGCGCCACTGATCGCGGCATCTAGCCATATTTCCTAACGTATCTAACCATTGAGTGGGAGGGTCTCTTGGACCCCACCAAGGAAGTCTAACACACCCTACATGGCCAAGTTCACTAGTTAGGCTTTTCATACCTTATTTCCATGTCATGGACTGACCACCTTACTCATCTTCCAACCGGTACCCTCCTCAGCAAACATAGCACGCCCAGGAATCCTGTCAGGGGACATGCAAAGCACATGTCCCAATCATTTTAGCATACCGAGCTTAAGTGTTTCATCTAATGATTTGATCCTTGAACCTAAGACTTTCCGCCGAACCTCAGCATTGCTCACACGGTAGTCCCACCAGATTTAAGCAATACTACGAAGACATCGGTGTTCAAATACCGACAATCTTCGTATGTTCTCCACCCACAGTGGCCATGTCTCCGAACCATAAAGAAGCACGGCCCTGACTGCTGCGGCCTACACTCAACCCTTGATAGGTAAACGGATGTCATGTCGGTGCCACAGATGACTCAGGTCGACAAATGCTAAACGAGCCTTCTGTATACGCAGAGACGCTTCGTCCGATATCCGACCTCCCGGTGAAATGCAGTTCCCCTTATAATAGAAATGTTTACCACGTTTATAGTCTCCTCAGATACTGAACGGTTTGGCGTTGGATCAACCCAGTCCTGCGACAGCATCTTGCTTTTGAAGGTGCAAAACGCATACCGAACAATGCTACGCAATCCGTCAAGCTGTCTAGAAAAACTTGCAACTTACCTGGACCTTCACTTAGAAGAACGATGTCGTCCGAATACCAAAGATCTGATACCTTTCCACCGGGGAAAAGTTCAATGCCACCATCCTCACCTGAGAAGTGTGTCGTTTCTAGGATCATATCAATCACAACGTAAACGAGAAAAGGAGAAAGAGGACAACCCTGACGTACACCACTTCTCGTGGTGAACTCGGGTGAAAGATCACCGTAAGCCCGAACTCGGTTTCGGGTATTAATGTAAAGGGATTTTACGATGGAAATGAATTTCTCTGATACACCCTTCAGCTAGAGGTAGCGCCAGAGAACTGTGTGATCGACTGAGTAGGAGGCCACTTCAAGATCAAGAAAAACGGAGATAGCGGGCCTACGGAAGGTGTGTCTATGTTCTAAGATTTGTCGAACAGTGAAGATGTGATCAAAACAACCTCGACCCGTCTAAACCCAGCTTGATTCTCGCGCGAGCACTGTTCGCGAGCGTTAGATAAGCGGTGGAGAATAACACCAGCGTGCAATTTAGATGCGATGCTAACCAAACTTATTCCAATATTTGAAAACAGAAGTCAAAAACATAGATTGCACGATGTATCCTGGATCATTTCGCTGCATCTTTACAAAGTGCATACTGCAGTCGAAGTGATTATTATTATTATTTACGAGACCAAACATTGCGTCAACGCAAGTCAAGCGTTCAAAGTGATCTACTCGACCACCAGTACCAAACTATTAAGATACATGGAGGCCCTGTCGATCCGTGCACACAAACCTGAACTTTGCAAACAACGCGAACTTGTAATCAATTTATCATTGCCGTGGTAATGAGGTGTGATAATTGTTGTGTGATCATCCGATAGACATGTGTGAATGTGTGCGTCATGTGATTTTGCCTTTGTTTATAAACATTTCGTTCATTTATTTTGCTATAAAAATAATCACTTCGACTGCAGTATGCACTTTGTAAAGATGCAGCGAAATGATCCAGGATACATCGTGCAATCTATGTTTTTGACTTCTGTTTTCAAATTTGTAACGGGGAAAGGTTGTTTCTTGTTATTCCAATATGGTTTTCACGGTAGGACCTGTTAGCTTTCTTATAAATCACGCGCATAATTATGAACTCACACTATCATCATCATCGTACAGCGTTAAACAGTAGGGCAAGCCCCACTGACCACTGCCTTTCTCACCATTTTGTACGTTGAATAAAAAAGTATGAATATACAAGATGGACAGGGACTGGACCTACACAGGTGGGAAAAGGAAAGAATCCCTAGTAGCAACACACGGAATACACAGTCTAACTGTACAAACGCACATCAATCAGTCATTCTGATTCAATAGAAAGCGACAAACACGATCGACACTGTTCGCGAGTCGCTGCCATATCCTTCAGTGTCTCCAGCCAACTGGCAGACGGATATTTTGAACCCCAACCACGAAGACGTGAAGCACCTACTTTTCCTAAGTTTGCTGTACATTTTCTCATTCCTCGCTGCCACGTCATCTGTTGACCTCCACGTGGTCTCTTCCACTCACTAGGAGGGGCGGAGAATAGAACACGGTACGGTAGACGTGTGTTTGCCATACGTAACACGTGTCCAGACCAACGAAGTCTACCAAGCCGGATACGCTGTGACAGAACGTTCTCTGAATTAGTACCCAATACTCGATTTCTGACCTCATCATTACTCACTCGGATATTCCACCCAATCTTAGCGATACTACGTAAACATCGATGGTCGAAAACCTGAAGACGACGAATATCTTCAGCACGCAGACTCCAAGTCTCGCAACCATACAACAGAACTGAACGCACTACAGCACAGTGTACACGGCCTTTCAACTTCAGTGAAATATCAGGTCGGCGCCACAAGTGTTTCAGTCCAGCGTACGCCGCTCGAGCCTTGGATATCCGCGTGCTCACCTCTACTACTATGCTCCCATCCGTCGTCACGCAGCTACCGAGGTAGGTGAAGTGGTCGACAACTGACAGCACCTCCCCATCGGGCATCAAGCTCGCAATTGTTGACGTCCAGTCTTGTAACATCACCTTACACTTTGAAGGTGCAAAGCGCATGCCGAATGGAGCTACAGCTCTTGAGAGTCTATCTAGTGCACGTTGAGCATGTTCCGTAGATTCGAACAAGCAGACAACGTCGTCCGCGTAATCTAGGTCACATAGCTTTCCACTATTTCCTAGTTCGACGCCTACATCCTGAAGATTTTGCAGCGCACTCTCCATCATTTCGTCCATGACGAAGTTGAACAGGAATGGAGACATGGGACATCCCTGTCGAACACCACTGGTCGTTTCGAACCGACCAGATAGTTCACCGTAAACCCTAACGCGGCCAGAAGTATGAGAATATAATGATCTCATTAGGTTCACGAACTTCTGGGGCATACCTTTTCGATGAAGAACATTGAAAAGCGCTGCTCGATCAATTGAATCGATGGCGCCTTTCAAGTCTAAGAAAACCATTACTGACGGTCGGCGGTGCGTGTGACGCGTTCCAACTAGTCGGCGAAGAGTAAAAATCTGGTTGATACATCCTCGACCTGGGCGGAATCCAGTCTGCTGTTCGCGGACATTCCTCTCGCGAGCTGGTGTAAGACGATGCAGCAACATCGAAGCTAATACTTTGGTGACTATCGGGATTAAGCTAATCCCACGATGATTACTACAGTCATTGCGTATGTCCTTCTTGAAGATGGGAACAATCAATGACTCGCTCCATATTAACGGAATACGCCCCTCCTTCCAAATGTCACGGAGCAGGACGGTAAGTGATTTTATCAACGCCTCATCACCCAGTTTGAAAGGAACCGGAGGAAGTTCGTCGGGACCTGCCGCTTTCCCCCGTCTTGGTATCGAATACATGACTCTACTTCTACTTCTGATGGGGGCTCAAGTGATACCACCCAAGGAGTCACAGTTGTTGATACAGGAGTAACTGCACTAGCGTGCGGCCAGCTAAACTGTTCCTTGAAGTACTCCGCCCATCGGTCAAGCCTTTGCTGTTTGCTATGGATGGGTTTTCCATTCCTAACGCAAATCGTTTCACTGATTTGGGTGCGCTGTCCACCGGTGTCACGAATAAGTTTGAACAGTCTCTGACTGTTACCTGAAGCATCTGCTGTTTCCATTTCTTCGGCTACCTTCACCCACCAATTTTCACTATCATTCTTAAGGCTTTGCGCAACTTGCTTTTGTAGATTTCTTCGTATCTTAGTCATCTCCTTACTGTTCGAAAGCTGACATTTTTGCTCCATTATACTCAGCGACTCTTGCGAGATCCAGTATCTTTGATGGACAACGGATCTAGGACCACAGGCAAAATCTGCTGCAACGTGTATCGCCTGTTTGATATGATCCCAATGCTCATCTACATTACTATTCGTCGTAGATCCTAGCTCATGTGCTAACTTCTGCTCATACCGGGTGCGTACTTCTGGATCACACAAACGTTGCACAGCTAACCGGGTTTGCGACGATGACCATGGAGCTGGAGAGATTATCGCATTAAAACTAATTCACGGTCGGACTCTACGTACGTGGACCAGTAAGATCTACAGTTTTGAACAGAACTGCGCCATCGGTAGCTTACGGCGATATGATCAGTTTGACACAAAGTACCTGTAGAGTTAGAGCGCCGTGTCGCCGTGCAACGAGAGCTGTGTCGGAAGTTCATACTAGAAAAGAATAACCAATTGTCTGCACAAAACTGGAGAAGCCTATCCCCGTTATCTGTACGCTCAGCGGGTAAAGCACAACGCCCACCTAAACAAGCTTTTGCCGCACTAAGTTTGCCAACTTGTGCATTGAAGTCACCAGCAAGCACTACAATGTCAGAAACTTTACTGCTACGAACGAGAGTGGCGAGGGCATCATAGAACTCATCTTTCTGCAAGTCTGAGCTGCAGTCCGTTGGGGCGTACGCCGAGATCACAAACAAACTGCGCTTAACACAACTATCCTTTCGAACGCCGACTGACCCCTGGAGTCTCACAGCACATAAACGACTGTTAACAGGAATCCAGTCTAAAAGGGCAGCCTCAGCCTTGTCAGTCAAGACAATTCCTACACCACGTTGACCCACAGCTCGAGCTGCTTCGTCTCCTGAGGTGCGCAGAAAATACCTCGATGAGATACCAGGAGCAGTTAGTTGAATTACACTACTCGAATCCTGGATACGCGTTTCGCTTAAGCAGCAGACATCAATTTTCAGATAATTTATTGTGAGCTCTATGCATGCCTGCTGACCGACCTGTATGAGTGTAAGCACGTTGAAGGAGCCGAGATTCAGAGGCTGACGAGGTTTGAGAAAATGTGAGTTACAAGATAGAGGATTATTCCCGACACTATTTGACAGTGAATCGTTGCGAGTATCGACCGTGTTATTAGTGGGAGCATTATGGGTGGATAGATGGGGCAAAGAGGGATGGTTAGGGACAGAAGACAAAGGTTGAATAAAAGAGAGGGAACTCTGAGCAGTAGCACACTTATCACTACCCACTCCGCTCGATGCAATGGGCAGCGCGGTCCTGATTATTCTGCTCGACAACAGATGCAGTATGGAATTCTTTGTATTCGTGCAGTTCATGGGAGATGTTGGACGGGTACTGCTAGGGTGTCCAGCCACAAAGCAGGAGAACGATTAGGGTCCTCATCCAAAGCCTTCAGTTCTAACAAGAACATATCCGCTGGGCAGCGGGATGGCTTAGTGGAAGCCCATTTGCTTGGATCGATCATTCTTCCACTGATTTTGCCGATTGAGTTGCCAGCTCAAATCAACCCCCAACCTGGAGACTGGACTTTGTCTGACCTCTACCCATTGACCTGTCAGGTATGATTGCATCTCCGGTTTAAATAAGCCATCCTGTATAGCTCTTTGGGTCATAGAGGCGCGCAAGCCATCACACCACGTCAAGGTGCAGTCTCGTCGTGATGGGCTCACACTATGGCGAGATGCGTAGATAACGAGCGCACGGTGTGACCACTTGCACAAAATGTGTAAGGGTGATTGATGCGCCGGTCTTCAGACCAATCAGGAGGAAATCGAAGACAGCCAACTGAGTGGTGGTGAGTGGAATTTCCGAATAATTTTCACCTATCTCCGAACTTGACCTGGTTCTCGAAACAATGCGGAAAATGTCATAAAGGGAGCCAAAAAATGGAGAAAGCAATCTCGGTGCTGAGTATGCCCATTTCAAAGCAGTGCAACAGGCGAGAATCGGAGAGGTATCACGTACGTATAGCAGCCGGACAGAATCGATCGGGATCTTCTTGAATTAATCGTTGCATTAATTGATGACGTCCCACATGAGCCGGACCGACAAATATCAGCGGTCGACGACGCAACGGCTGCGGCAAATATTGGGCTACGGGTTCATAGGTCCACAGACTGGGATGACGTAAGAACCCGTGTTTGACTTCCTGATCGAGCCATGCGACCGGATCTTCGTCATTTTGTAGGGCAGTGTCCGGGACTGTGGAGGAAAGTGAATAATACACGAGTTATGTTGGGTTCAGTTTCATAAAAACGGAACAAACAGAAGAATAGGTTAGAAGCAACACATAGCTCCATCAATAAAACCGTACATGTTGGTTAGTTCGGAAACACGTCACCACTGCGTCAGTATGAGACACTGTAAACAATCAGTTATAAATCCCTTCAGTTTGTGGGGATTTGGTAAGGTATGAAACCAAAAACGTTAAGCGGTCGTTCGCATACGTACAGATCACCGATGGATGGGAGGAAAATGGGCTCCTCCTGAGAAAGACAGAGCACCATCGAGCGAATATTGCAACGGTTATTATGAGCTTCCGCATGCAACGACAAGCAACCCACTCACCATTATGAGAGTCCACGGGTAAGCAGATGACGAGTTATCAACGCCAAAAGTCAGTAGGTACTGCGTCATTTATTAGTATAACGGATAGTCTAGCGGTGCCATGTATGACTCATAATCATGAATCTCGAGTTCGAGTCCCGGACTGATGGTAGGGGTGCATAAGCAAAACTATTGTTACCGTTAACAGGGCTGAAGAACAGCTGTACGATGAGATTATCGATTAATGAGGATGAGCAAAACACTGATTCCTTCATGCTGGGATATTCTGTGATCACGTTTCTCAATCTAGGGATAAATCGACTATAAAGACGAAAGTACAGTAAGTTAAAGATATTTTGGAGGTCGGCTGAAAAAAGAGCAGCGGGAAAATATGCGATCAGTAAAGATATTGTAGGGATCATACGTCCACGGTCGTATATTGTCCATACCATTAATCCCACCACGGAAGTCACTGGATCCTGATGGATATATCCTCGACCTATTACACTGAAACTGCGTTCACATGTTCCAGGGGTTGCCTCACTGGAATTTAATCGCTTGAACTACCCTTTAGCTGGTTCAACCCTTTCAGTCGACCGGTTTGCCGACGTATGGCCACGATTTACCGAGCTGGCGATCATGTCAAAGAACTCAGAAAAGTAGGAAATGAATCCAGTCTCGTGTAAAAAAAGTGATAACTATTTTTTCTTTGCCATAGAGAAGGCTATCCAATCCGGAATACATCGGGAATGCACTGCACTGCAGTGAAAGTCGAAATCAGTTGCAAGCTTCTCTTCACAATCCGAATAACATCTCAGCACTATTTCAAATGCGATCAGCATCTTTAGAGTGCAAAATGACACTGTGGGTATATATATATATATATATATATATATATATATATATATATATATATATATATATATATATATATATATATATCGGTTTGAAATCAAGCATGGTGGCCCCGGCAACAACGAAAAAGTACAAATATAGACACTTTCTGATGTTTTTTTTGATAATTTTGTTCGCGTGAATGACGATTTCGTTTGTCGGACAGGAGAGCATAACAGTTTTCGCGTCACTGACTTCCATTATGGACCATTTTCCTAGAAATCTCTGACAAACGGTAATCCTCATCCCTTGACCCTTAACCAAGAAGGCGGGAAGCACCAACCGAAGCCAATGTCGATACTCACTAGTTTTTCCATGCTCGCGCTCCAAGCCATAGCCTGACTACCGCATCACTTCTCCCAGTACTATCTAGCATGCGCGAATAGACCAAAGCAAGGTCGACGATGAGCCGGCATCGGTAAAACATGGCCGAGCCACCGGAGGTGATATAGAGTGATCACTTCGATTAGTGGGTAGCTATGCGTGTCTAACACACGAAGACGAACCTCGTCATTAGTCATTCGATGTTCCCACTAGAGGCGAGCAATGCTTCGGAGACATCGGTGGTCGAATAAGGAAAGCTGTCCAGCATCGTCGACGCGGGGTGGCCGGATCTCGCAACCGAGGCGATGTACACCCGTCCCTCAAGAGACAACCGGATGTCATTGTGACGCCACGGGTGTCGCAGTTTGATGAAAACTGTTCTGCCTCTCGCTAATAGTTGTGACCTCATCCCCAACACCAACTCCAGCTATATTCAAGCTCCAGAAGTACTTAGTTATCACCTAACTCTAGCTGATCGCCACAGAGGGTGAGCGAAGGCACAGGCTTCTTTCAATCTTGTAAATACATTTCGCACCTGAGAGGCACAAAGTGCACACCATATCTGGTACCTCTATCATTAAGTTGTTCAGAGCGTGTTGCATTGTCCGTGTACTGTCGCTTAGTGAGGTGATGTCATCAGTCCATTCCAAGTTAAAAACTCAGTTCTAGCAGCTGTCAGAAGGTGAAGGTTTGATCCATGCATCCAGGACCGGGACAAAGCCCAGCCTGCTCCTCCCGAGTCAGCGCTTAACGCGTCTGGTGCAACCGGCGAAGCACTAGCGATATGCGACCAGTACTGGTTGATGTTATCGGGTGGGGTAATTTCTAGCTTCTCAGCTAGCGCGTTTTAGAAGAGGATAGGCAAAACGGATCGTAAAGCTTGTTGCAATCTGATCATCGTTGCAGCACAGCTTTGGAATACCTACCGAAAGCAAATGGACAAATGAGTGCAAACTAGTGAGTGATCGGAGTCAATAAGATTACTGTAGTACACACGGCAGTCTTGTATGCAGCCCTGCTATTTGTGACTTGTTAAATCCATGTCTTCTGCCAAAATCCCAATATTGGCCCGGCTCGCTTTGAGTAAAAGTTCGTACGGTTTTTTGTTAGAAATTGTCTTTGATTGTATCTAGGCTGCATACGCCAAAACAACAAACAAGTTGCGTCTTTCAAGACGGTGACTGCCTACCTTACACGAATCTATAATTCTTACTGCGCACAACCGACTGTCGACTGGGGTCCAGTATAGTAACGCCGCTTCAGCCCTTTCACTGAGAGTAATGCCAACGCCATCAAAACCGGAAACTGCAGCCTAAGGGTCCTCATAAAGGCGTAGGTGAAACTCCATAGGATTTGATGGCGGAATCAATCAAATGATGGAACTGAAACCCAGAATACGAGTCCCTTGGATACGACACACACCAATGGCATGGGATTCAAGCATACGAGCTAAACCCGCCTGCTGTCTTATACGCATCAGCGTTGGCACTTTGAATTTGATTAGTCTGAATGAGTATCGAGGACGAAGGAGGGTAACATCCGATGGCAGCAGATTTGGTGGGACTTGGAAGCTAGTCAAGGATGGACGAGAGTACATAGCCAGGATTTCTACCGGTGGTACTACAGTTGATACGGTCAATCAAAGTTCCCGTGGGGTGTGATAATGAAAACGAATGTGGGAAGGAATTGAAGGCGGGAAACAAGTTGTGCACCGTGTAAGACAGCAGTCCTCGGTGCATATGAGAGAAAAGTGAGTCTTAGTTTCAGTGATGCCTTCCATGGTTGTTTGAGTTGTTAGCTGTTGTACTACTTGGTTGCCCGGTTCAGATAAGGTGTTTTTAATGGAGGAATAACTTCTGGTCTTTGCGCAGCCAAGCGCGTCCTGAAATGCAACAGCGTTGGTTCAGATGAGCCGGTGGCCAACTGTATGATTCCTTCGCCTCTTCTAGAAGACCTTGTCGTGCAAGTAAAACACGACAAGGAGCTACGATCTCATTCGCCAAGTCACAGTGCTGTCAACAGATTTATGGGGCGTTTCATGGTGGAAAACGCTAGCCAAGCAAAAAACCCCAACACATCCTAGAGCGCTGTCGATTATTTGGTGAAACCACTTTGTCCATGGTTAACCGTGGATGCGGCCGTCCCTCTATCCGCAACCTGGGAACGCGCTCGGGAGCACGCAGCTCTGCTCTATCGGGATTGGACAACCGGTTAGGGTTAGTTTAATATCAATCACCATTCTAGTATGGAGAATATTAGTTAGCATTTGTCACCCGAAAAGTTATACTGAACCTTTGGGATGGATATCGGACAAATTATCATCGCAGGAACAGAATGTGCGTTGGCTTTCATGAACTTGTTACTTGTGGCATCAATTAAACAGTGCTTCTGTTTTGCGCATTGATTTCCTCTTACTATTTCCCGAATACGATAGGAAAACTGCACTAGCAATGTCTATTGAACACCAGAAACACGTCTGTACAGCAACATTTAATCTCGATTAATTCAAGCGGTTAAACCCTGTGCTGTACTCGGCTCGACTCCTGAGATAAGTAGTTTTGACCAGAGTGGGTTGTGACTGTAAGTTCATGATGTGGCCCAGAGAAACTCATAACCCATGGGTTCGCTGTTGTTTTTAGATATGCTAAGCGTCTTCCACGGGAGGGAATCAGATACCTCGAGTACTGACTGGTTGGATACAATGTGTGAAGCGATATGAATAAGGGTCGCTATTCGTAGCATGCCTGTTGCAAATCAAACACTTTTATCGTTTCAATAATGCACCAACTGTACCACGTTCACCTATTTACTTGCTTCTGATTTTTATGATACAGTGAGATAGCAACCAAAGCCAGATAACTGGATTGCGATGCTTGTGATTGACAATGACGAAAAGCATCAGAACATCAGGGAATTTTAGGTTTCGTGTCGAAAAACTGAATCAGTCATCGCTAGATTCCTCTCCATTCACTCCAGTGAATTCAACGAATAACTCAACTACCACATGCACACACCTATCCAATCACCGGTTTGAACATTCAATTACTCGATCGCACACAAACATCCGCGCTAATACAGGTGAGCATTGTGTTTTGTGTGTGAAAAAAGTGGAAGCAGATCGACTTACTGGTGCCAATACCAATGTGCAACCAGTGATCCGGAACACTCGCTGATCACCCTCTTGTGGTAGACAATGTGATACGAATACCCGCATAGAATATCACACAGTCATATCGATCGATTGCGTTGAGCGAAACCCAAGAACAAACAAACCAATATGCGTTGAGCGAAATACAAGCAGACAGAGCAACAGATTGAGTGGAAGAATAAGCAAGGTCAACCACACACTTCGATTTCCAAAGCAAGCAGCTAGGTAGGAGGGTGTCCGTAGCAAGCCACTTTCCATTAATTAAAATCACGTGTGACAGGATAAATGCGTGGAAAGCTTAAGTGGAGAAAAATTTAGAACTTTCGGAGCCGAATTCAGCTGACAAGATGAACAAAGGATCATGTCTCGAATGCGCCGTTATATTACACACTATTGGAAAATAATCATCTTACCACAGTTAAGAATCCTTTTCGACTATTTAGATATAACACTTTAATGGATGGAATGGATTTGGCGTCCAGCGTCCACCAAACAATCCACTAATAGGCTATATCATCAGCACAATAGACCATGAGATATACTGATGCATGATTCATAGAACAATAATCTGTTTCTCATTGCTTTAAAGTTGTAGAGGATGTGGACTTACATACAAGGTGGACGAATCATAGGGGAAAAGATATTCTGTACGCTACAACGAATACACAGGATCTGATTGGTAAAAAGTATAATTTGATAGAAAGTGATAAGGTTACCACTGTTTACGTTTACTTGCAGTATTTCCAAAAACCCACTGATGGAACCTGATTAACTTCAACAAGAAAGACCTTCGGAGCTTCAATTGTTTCTAGTATCTCCACATAATCCTCCACATCAAGTTGGACGTGTCCGCGGTTATGTCTGATTCCAGTGTAGGAATTACGAACTGTGAATGATGAGAACAGAATCATTCTCGTCATTCATGGTTCCAGTCAGCGAATACAATCTGGGTGGATTTGTGACGAAAACGAAAGGTCCGATCGCATATTGAATAGCAGATGCATCCATCACCTCACTACATTCCGTTTCCGCTAAATTTCGTCAAAAAGTGTTTGATGAACTAACGCTGAGACCACGTTTAAAAGCCTAATACCATGTGAAATAAACTGACCGTGTTGATAGACGCATCGTGTGCCCTCAGCTCTATCACCAGATGTGTCGTCAACGTCATGTAAACGAGCGGCAAACAGAGCAACAGACTGGTATTCACCTCTCGAGGTGCATAAAGCAATTACTTGACTTGAACGGGGGAAAAAGTAGAGATAGCCACCACCAACAACAACAACACAGTCAGCAAAACACTGTGATCCAGTTGTTCAGGTTAGAAAATTATCAAATCTGAAGTATGAGTCGGGAGAAACGACAACACAAATCCGCTGTCATCCGGCTCGTTAGCACGCCTAACCTATAAAATAGGTTTTGTATGACGTCCACTTCAAGTATCATAGCTTTCACTGATAGCGTAATGGATGATTTCATTGTAACATCGTGATAACATGCACAAGCATGAAATAACGAAATCGACCTGGGCGAAAAAAGGTCACCAGCTACAAACTCGTCATATGTGTGTCTGACGTTTAGGTTGCAAATGTTTCACCACTAACCGTAGCCACGTCATTAATGCACACTGGTGAACAATACCAATACCCAAAACTATTGAAGTTCACAAATCGTCCAAGATACATCAATTGGGAACGGAGGTCCTGTTTATGAATTCACATCTCGGAAAGACCAAATAATCAACTGCCTACCAACCGGGAAGTGTAACTACTCCTATGATCCCGTTACTAGGAAAAGTCAAACACTGTAGATCACCACATCTGGTGACGCAAAGGCACCATCAGAAGAGCGGGTAGACGGTTAAAAAGACGAATGAATCACAGCTGCTACTGAACGGTTGTGATGAAAGTGGCACTAACGACTGTTGTGCCATATTGTGGAGTGTTGACGAGGAGCAACCCGACGGCGCAGTGGTAAACACTGTGAGTATTTTTCATCGGACTTAAAAGATTGAATCTTCCACGAAGGAACTTGCTGTATATGCACGAAAGCGTGTCCAAAAAGTACCCAAGACTCGATCAATGCAGTGACTGGAGTGTTGGAACTGCATGACCATTTCAAGTAAAAACATCTATCATCGTGGCTGTTAAAAGTTGATTCTTCAGGATAATTAGGCAGTGCATTGTCAGGATGCACACAAACGAAGCCTCTTTTGATGCTGAACACAGATTCGTGGGCGCCCCTTAGAACAACCGGGTCGGTTGTGAGCACTGATATATTCAAACAACTGAGATCCGAGAATCGATAAGCAGCACAACGATGGTTCAAAAGCTACGGTGAAATCTATACGAATATGCCTTGGCATTAGACACGAATTTTCAGATTTGAGCCGCGGAAACACCATACAGCTCTTTTTCATCCTTGTTAGTAGTAGTCATCAGCTGTGCATATGCACTGAGTTTTCTTTATCTTGGACTCGTACTGCGTGGCGTGTGACTGGGTTATATATATATATATATATATATATATATATATATATATATATATATATATATATATATATATATATATATATATATATGGGCTGTCTTCCACAGTCTGATTCACATCAATATAAAGTAACAGAAATTGTAAAAAAATCACAGTAATTCACTCCGATTTCGGAGTCCAGATGAAACTAGATGGACAAGAGCACTGGTGATGGGTCATGCTGTAGCGACGACCGAAGGAAGCGATTACGGAACGGCTTGCATCAACCGACTCAGGGCTACATGTCGAGGACGAAGCAGCGACTATTTCGCAGGCATCTCGCGATACACAAGAAAAGAACATTAAGGGGAAAAGCAGACGGACTTCAGCAGAATCCCAGTTTGGCTGCACGATCTCCCAAGTTGAGAACTTCCGTGACGGAACGGTGCGCGCCTCAGAAGAAGCTCCCAGGCCGCGCAGGCAAGAGACCAAAGACGAGCCGAGACGTGCAGGCGGTTGTAGGATTCTATCAATGAGTTACACCAGCCGGCACAGAGAATTTCCATTCTCGAGCAGCCACGTGTGGACCGTAAGTTGGTGTTGCCAGTTTCAGGATAGAATGTGGTTAGTTTCCACCGAACACAGCACAACGAGTGATCATTGTAGATCTATGCAATGTGTCGCATCGGGCACGCCAGTGCAAATATTTCATTTTAAAGAAAGAGGGAGAAAACGGATAGAGAGGAAGGCCGATCACATCAATGGAACAGCTACCAGGTAACACCTGTATCTGGCTTGTCTTCATTCGCTAAATATTGACGCTGTATTAAGAGTTCTTCCTAATAGCGTTCTCGTTTTCCGGTCAATTACATCAAGGAGACTGCTTTATCTAAGAGAAACAAATCGGAAGCGAAAAAGTGACAAATCATATCACAAAGTGGGACTCGTGATACCTGCGGCCGAGGGTGCGGTTGGAGCAGTTGATTAGACAGAACGATAAGCGGGAGGTTAGCAGAGCGACTCACCAGGGGCGAGTGAGGGAAAATATCTTTTTTGGCTTGTCTTCTTACCACGTACACCAGGCAAACAAGTTCCCGATGTTTTACCACTCGATTTTCGACCCAAACGATGACGACGTCCGGCGTCCCGTGTAGCTGACCGAGCCTCGTAACCGTGTTGACCCCATATTGGACCAGCAGCTGATGAAACACAGATAGAGTAAAACAGGAGGGGGGAGGGCGAAGAGACTGATTGGATGGTGATAGGAAAACGAACGAATACTTGGCAAAGCACACAAGAGAACACTGTCCGAACTTCATGAAGTGTTGATAATCAACTTTTAAACTCTTTCTGAAGTCGAATCCTGTAACCTTCGCACGTTGACTGGTCCGTGGAAGTTGTTGTAATTCACTTAAAAAAAAAATCAAGGTCAACAAAAGCTGCCAAACCATAATAGAATGCGTATATTTTTGATTTGTTTCTCGATGTGTTGCATAGCGTTTCAGTAGCCAAGTTTAAATCGAAACGTCAGTGGGATTTTATCCGGTTTATGGCAACACGCGTCAGAAAATACGCCCGAAAAACACTTTTTTGAGGAACTAGAGTTCAGTGTAGACATATTCATGAAGAGCGGAGGGCCCAAACAGTTCGTCTAGAAGAATATGCCACAGAAATCTAATAAGCCTGCGGCAATAACAACAGGGTGAAAAAAGGTTTACTAAAATCAATTGCCCGCCAAAAAGGATCTAACAGGTCAGCCGCTCACTGGGTGTCTAGGAAAGACAATTACTCGTACACTTTCTGCGGACTCACTGAGGCTACATTTTACCAGCCGATCAGTGATCATTATGAACTCTATAGAGAAACTACCTGGCACGGCCTCGTCTGTGATCAAACATTATTTCGTTTGTTTGTGTCTGGCGAGGTATTTCAGTCAAACGACAAGGCATTTTTCTCGGCAGGCCAAGGAGTACAAAACGGCTGGATTGAGCGATAGGAACGAGATCATCTCCGGTGCCGTTATTGCATATCTTGTCCATATAGGAAAGCGTGACAGAAGAGGGTGCATTCAAGATGATTTTGGCTAGGTTGCAATTAGGTTTCACGATCCGCCGTTGGTTCTGCAAAACGAATTTTCAAATTCGCACCGATTATCTGACCTGATACCAACAGGATATCACTCCTCGCCTACACTGACAACGTAAGCGAAAGTTGTTAAATCTGATGAATTGCCTTGTTCTCCTCGAAACTGCAACACGGCGCTCTCATCACTTCCTAACCAATCGAAGTACACAATCCAATCCACACCTATCATATTACGGACATTGTTGATGTCCTTCTTGAATATCCGTTATTACTTGGTTGTAGAAAGTACACCGATATCACCCGGATCGTTACTGTGCTTGACCTTATGTGGTTCTGAAATCCAAATCACAGAATCACTGTGGCCGACAGAGTTGTTGGACTCGAAACCGTCTTACTCACCTATGAGTCAATCCTCTTCTTTTGCTTCTCTTTGTTGTTTGCGTTAAACTAATTATCTTACTGAGTCAAATAATGAACGCTGACCCCACGTGGATGTTGACCGGTATGCTTTCGACCGTGATTAATGACCCTTGAGCGTATCAAACACAGGAATTCTCATAGATCGCCTGGACTGAAAACGACTCTGGGTTTGAATACATTTGGCCGCCTGTAATTCACGGAGTGATTACCGTTGACGTTATTTGCGTTTCTATGCATCAATCGCAAAAATCACCCTACTGAAACCCACTATCTGACATTCGGTGTTTGTTTGCTTGTTTCGAATGCGAAGCACATTTAATGTGTCAGAACCGAGATCGAAAAAACGATGCGCCATGTGAAACGTTATGGTAGAATTTTGCTGTTCAATAACACAGCGTAGTCGAAATCGTTGGTAGGTTGTCGACTTTCGGTCACCACGGATAACCTTTTTCAAGACTGGTTTTACAGTTTCATTCGGTTGTAAAACCAGTCTTGTAAAAGGTTACCCGTGGTGACCGAAACGTCGACAACCTACCAACCATTTCGATTACGCTGTGTTATTGAACAATAAAATTCAACGTGAAGCACATTTCTCAACGACTGTATAGTGTTTGATGAGGCTTAAAGTTGACTATTGCGTGGACTAGGGTCGGCCGGTCTCCTATAAAAAATGCGGTGGACTCTTGTATATGTGTGTGAAAGGCATTGAATAAGAAAACATTGCAATTGCTAGAGGGATCAGTCATCGTACGCCACCTGTGCGTCTGAATGTGCACACGCATGCTACTAAATTATCTCTTCCAGTTCGACGGTGGGCGTGCGAAGGAAGTTTGGTTAGGAAAACATGCGAAAAACAGAACATGCCGAACGCGCACACAGGCACCGACGAGTCGTGTAAAATCAGATACACTCAACGCACTAACTTACCCGACCATTCATCCATCGCTCCTTCGGTCAATTGTGTAGATGGTCTTGTATGTCCAGACAATCGACCAGCGTAGATGGGACTCAAGAGAGCACTATTGATCAGACACGGAGCACGATCTTCCTCATTCTCGGTCGCGACAGCACCATCCACACCATCTGTACAAACTGTTGTCGGTGTTTGCGGGACCATGGTCCCGTTCTCCGGCTTTGACGGTACGGCCTTCGAACGTTTGTCCAAAAACGACAATTTCATGCCAAGAAAACGTTTTCCGCTTGTCTTTTCTGTCGCACTCAATGACTGTGCGGTGTGGGCAGTGGACTTCGAATCGGCGTCTGTACCCGCAATTTCCGTGTCCGAGGGCTCATCTTCCAATTCTACATCCATGGTACCGTGATCTATCCAATATTGCAGACGCAGTATAGCTCGCTGGCGCTGATAAATAGGACTGGGGATAAGACCGGCCAATGTGCCCACAGCACCGCTCAGTCCTGCGTCCTCGTCACTTCTGATAGAGGAAGTGTGTTTGTGTGTGAGAGAGAGGGCACAAAAGTGACATACCATGATTCTTAAGCATATGGGACGAAAAGTGAAGTCCAAGTGGCAGTCAAGTGTTTACTTAATTATGATGACAAATGCTTCTGACTAACCGTCTATCGGGATCATTTGGGGACATGCCTTGTCCCAGCGGTCAGTGTGTATGTCGCACCACATCTTAGATTTTAATTTCAGTGTTTGTTCGACTCATCCTGGTGTTCACGCGAAATCTTGCACTCGATTGACCCGTTTATGTGCATGCCGAATTTAGATCGGCATTATAACAGTATGATAACTCGTGTTTTCTCATACGTTTCAGCTTACACAGCCTTAGGCCTTTTTTGTGAATCTGAATGAACGTGATATCGTTTAAAGGTGATCATCTGTTCGACCAGATTAGGCGAAATATGAAATGTGCGCTTAAGCTCACTTATTTAGCGACTGAACTGCACATCGTACACATACCCACAGAACTAGACCTCTAAGCCCATTCGAAGAGTCTTCCGGACCTGAAAGTCTCTCGCGTCATCTGTTAGTTCACCTGCAGGTGCAGTGACACCGAGATGTAACGAAATGGGGAACACGTATCGATGGATGAGTCATCTCTTGCTCGAACAGCAAACGACCACGAGAAACCCGACCTCGTCGATCGCGAAACACATTATGGCTTTTCATCATCAAACCGATCTGGGTCGAGCGTTCCGAATGACTGCACAAAATTGGGACCCAAAGCTCCTAGCTCATTGTGAGGCCGCATTGACCAGTAGACTCAGACACCCACTATGCGCGCAAAAACTTGACCCACAATGTGTCTGCTTCGACATTAGCCAATCAGATTTGACGAACTACCAACCCCGGTGAAATCTGAACTCGATCACAGACGTTCCATCCGTGCTTTGGTACCGCACGCGATCTACGAGGTCACAAACTACAGAGGCTTCGACCGTTTCACAAATGGATCTCATTGTTTACCCGCCCAGGTTACACGACCACATGGTATCCACCAAATTGAGTTTACTTGTTTGAGTATCGACGTCTCCGTAGTATTGCCCGAATATGGTGGAAACATTGTATCAGTAATGCTGAGGTTAGACGTAGGGTGTTCGGAACCAGAGCTCAGTTTCTGGATCAAGCACTGAATCAAAACAGGTTAAGGTGGTTAGGATATAGATTACGCCTGCCCACCGATAGACTTCCTCGGCGTACGCTGTTATCCGAGGTAGGTAGTGGTTGGAAGGTAGGTTAAGGCAGTCAGTCCATAAAATGGCAGAAAGGTATGAAAACCTCAACCAGTGGACTTGACAAAGCAAGACGTGTTAGACTTCCGGGTCGGGGTCCACGAGACCTGCCAACAACGTGGTTGGAAACATTAAGTGACATGGCTATGTTTCACGGCCAGTCGCGTAGTTGAATTCGGTCACGGACAAGGGTGAACGGAATGTTTACATCTCGCAATATATGTCTTTCTCCGTTCTTACTCACTTTATTTCTCTTCATAATTCTTGTTTATTGCTTTGTTTTCGGTTCTTTTTCCTCTTATACTTCTATTCATTCTGCTCTCACCTGAACGATGCTGCATGGCAGCAATCAAAACCAGAGTACAGAAATGCGCGGTTGATGGTTGGATAAACTGAAAATAAACTTGTAATTTGGTTGCACAGTAGAAGTTCCCGAAGTATCAACAACCGCTGTTCATCAGCTGCATGAATACACACACACACACACACACACGCACACACACACGCGCAGAGGAGTTTCGTTATGTAAAAACTCTTGAACTGATCCAAATGTGAAAAGCCGTCGGTCTCTGGTGGACACCGACGGATTCTAAGAGTGGAAATACTGCCGCTATGCTGGATGCTGCCATTGTATCAATTTGTATTTGTGTGGTAGACGTTTCCGAGCAGCATGCCGAAATTTCAGTCATTACACGGGAAACCAAGCCAGATGTCACAGATGGCAAAATATTTGGGCAAATATCAGTTGTTCCGATCCATCCCACTAACTCTAGTGAGGAGACTCTTCTGGCTTCGAACCATCGCAATTCATCGGTACAAAATGGATCGTTTATATAAGATATGCGCTGATCATAACCAAAACCTTATGAGAACTTATTGATCCACTGACAGACCCCAAATAGCTCATCTGGCTGGTTTGTCTGGTTTCGCTTAACATGATTGGTTGGGCACTGGTCGGTTCAGACAAATATTAGCCGCTAGTTCGTTTACTGGTCGTTTGACTAGCTCCAGTATTGTTTGCGATTCTGGACAGCCGATTACATGATATCTGTTACGTTGTATCCGACCTTGCTCTTGAGTCTAAACGACCGATGGAGTTTTGTCTGACCACCGAACCATGGAGTTTACAGACATGCCTGCTACTACCATTACATCCACAGATGAGTTCCAACTGGAATATCTTTCAATAAGTGAGACTAGAAGAAAACTAAGTTGCTTGTAAATTTACGTACCAGCCTTTATCTTTCATTGTGGGTCAGAACCCGAGTAAGACAGGGTGAGGGGAGGCGAGTTCTTATACAGATTAATTCTAGGGGAAAGGTGCTAGAATGCAAAACGGGTGGATGAATAGGAACGACAAAAGGAAAATTCTGTGCTCAATTTGGACAAGCAAGCAGTATGACTTGGTATCTGTAAAATGTCCGAAACCTTTTGGAGTGTGTGACCCAGCAGTTCAATTGGTGGGACGCATTAGAAACACGCGGGGTCAATGACCCTGACCATTTGGATCAATTCAACGTGTTAATTCTATCTAACCGTATTTCATAATGTGCAGTGTTGGAAATTCTCCAGAGCCTACTAGGAGTACAACAGCGGTTCCTGTTTGTCTTCCTGTAGAGTAGTGGGTAGACTAACAATCTAAAGTTATCTAAATTAGGCCAACGATCTGTATGGTAGAGAAACGCGCATCCGTCGAGGCATATACGTTCACTCGTATTTCGTCTTGTGGATTCCCCGGTCTATAACGTAAATGATAGTAGTGCAACTGGGCGCATCAAAGATGGGTGGGAACAGTTAATCAACGTACCGATAAGCTTGCCACCAATTGGGGTCACTTCGTCCAGTCACGTGAACCAGGTCTCCTTTGATAAACGGGAGTCCGAGTTCACGGCAAGCCAAGTAGCGATCCTCTTCGGGTTCGTAAGTGAACAACGCACGCAGATGAATCTGACGGATGAACATGAGAACGTTGCGACGATCGGCTCAAGATAAGCACGCAAAAAGGATATTGGGAATGAAGGAAAGATACATTCCAAACATGAGTCATATTGTAGCGAGGAATGCTGGAGCAACAGAACGACGCGAATATCAGACCGATCGGGCCAACCGACCGAGAGCCACAGACCAAAGAACAGACGGCGAAATATGTCGGAGGCATCCCGAAGCAGATAAAAAGAAGCATACGGATTAGCAGATGGGACACAGCGAGATCTCAGGCAACCAACAAGATAGCCCATGTGAGGGGCTACCGATCAAGCCGTCAACCAGAACAATCGGACTAGCCGAACAGAAATGGTTCACAAGAGAATCAAGCTAATAGCTACAGGCAACTGACCAGAACGCAGCCGAACTACTCAGGCCGCCGGCAGATCCATGTTGCTGCAGCGCGGTCTGGAAAAAAGGCTATATGAATAATTTTACATGCTTCATGAACTTAACTTGTTTGGCCGCTCAATATCGAGTGTCCTCGCCCATCTTGCTGCTTTCGTTACAATACGGTATTGAGTGTCACGTGTTTATTACTCCATTTCCTAGCGGCAGTGCAGCGGTTACAGCAGTTTCAAAAAATCAGTGAGCTAGAAAACCGAATCTGGAGAGTTTTGTCCTCAGAATTCGAGTATTCAATGTTATCTTTCATTCCACGCATGCATATGAGTGCAATTCACATTGTACGTTCACATGGTGGTTATCCAAGAAGAAATGTATTCGTTCGTTGACCGGCGGCGGTCAATTGATGATCATGGTGGACTCTGGACGGTGGTTTGAATCCCTTCGCGGCCGTCGCCGTTCATATTCCCTAAATGGCAGCCTATAACTGACCACGATCTCTTTCTCGAAATATTGTAAGATTAGTATAAGATGATAATGAAGTAAGTACAGGATTATAAGAAAAATTAGATGGCCTAATTTTCTAATTGTAACGACCATCAAAACACATTTACCAGGGGGGAGAGCGGCTTTAACCCCCTAGTAATTCGATCTACGAGCCCGCGATGTAGAACAAGTGATCACCACTGATCTTTTAGTGTTTTCAGCTATTTACTATGCGAATCACATGAACATGACTTAGCCAAATTGTCTGATATGTTAGTACGATTGAATACACCCCCGTTGAGGTGATAAAGCTGTTCCTCTGAGTCGTGAAGTTGTCATCTTTTCTATCTGCCGATTATTACACGATTAAGCGAACAATGCCTGCTGAAGACGTTTATAAAGAATTATGCGAACGTAACACTATTACAAGCCAACTGATTAAAAACGGTCCGAATAAGCCCACGGTCACGCTAATAATAACAACGTTATTTCCCAATGATTTCTAACTACAGTCATGCACCTCATATATGGTAAAATAGTACAGTTGGTCAACCGTTTACGGGGTTGAATGTTATCGTGTGACGAAGAGAGTGAGGTGGATGGAGCACTATTGTATTCGACCAGCCGATTCAAAATGGTAAAATATAAACAACCGTTTAAATACTTTTTTCACGTCCACGCTGTAGCAATACCAACCCTCCAGCTTCCTGAGCGCTGCGGCTCCGTTCTAGTCATGTGTCAGCGGCCATTTGGTTAATTCCCTCGTGGACCACTCCTTCGTTGCTGGTTCGTTTGCTGCCATTGACGGCTTCATCGGTAGCTCCCCACGTGAGGCTATCTTGCTAAATACCTGACGCTCAACTGAGTTCCATCTACAAGTCTGCAGGGCTTTCTTTATCTGTTGCGGGGCGTAACCGATAGGTTTGCTGTCGCTTATCTGGGCTGTGGCTCCCGACTGGTTGATCCAATCGGTTTGACTCCCATCTATCTCACTTTGTTGTCACAGTATTCCCCACCATATTTGGTACGGATTTCGGAAGCAGAAGGAGGAAATGAAGGGATCCACAGTTTACAAGTGTTGATAAAGACTCAGCACCGTTACGATTCGGCCGATGATGATGATGATGCGTTATCAGCGTTCGTTTTGTGTTCAACTAATTCTATACCGGCCATAAAAGTTGAACCCCTCGGACTAGTAGTATCTGCGAGAATAGATCAGGATTTATTAGGCGCAATATGATCGCCTACGCCATGCCCGGGGTCTCGAGTCGAACCGTCTTTCATCAGTAACCCACCAGTACACCTCGGTGAATAAGACATTTAGGTCAACCTCGTGATCACAATCCATCAGGGGGACCCAGGACAAAACTGGCGGTCGCAACTACCTGTCCGCAGCTAATGAGGATTCTGGAGTTATCTACAATATTCCGAATCACGACCTGAATACACAAGCCATTGGCTACTTTTTCCCTGCTAAAATTAAGTAACGTTGCGATTAAGCCTTTGCTCTAACAATCACAAGTATCAAGTTCAATCTGCGAGATCTATGACAAGAAATGAGCCTTAAGTAATGCAGTGTGTGCATATACTCCGGCGTCACAACCAAACAAATATCATGTGAAAATAGCAAACGAACCGAGCAGATAAGGATCAGTTGTAATTTGCGTATTCATATTTACAGGCCAATAGATAGTCAACTACCAATCGATTGGATTTAGCTATACGATCAGGAATAACAACAACCGAAAACGCCAATGCCCGTTCCATTGGTTCCCTGGGTGAGAGTTAAGTAGTCAGCTATCTGATCAACTCAGGAGAGCGCAGCACAACTAAATCACCCTCTCCCTATTTCCTCTCTCTCTCTCTCTCTCTCTCTCTCTCTCTCATTTATGTCCTCACTGTTCGGAAGAGCTTAACATTGATTCAGCTCTACTTACAGGACTAAAAAATAGTTTGGTTATTTGAGATCAGAAACCCGTCGCATCAGAAAGGTGTCGACCTGAAAACAGGTATGATGCTAGTACCATGAAACGATGACGAGCAGGATGAAGTTAGAAGGAATCGGTATATCTGTATTACCGGCCGTATTCCTCGGTCGCCAACGGTCCTGGACACACGCGTGAACAGATAAAACGAGACATTGATATCTATCTAGAATTATCCATATCACCGGTGGCGGTAGGACTTAAAGCCGCTTACTCAGATTCATTGGTCTGGAGTTACTCAACCCTCCGATCAGAATTACTATCATTTAGGACCGGAATAACGTTAACACCATAAACCAATGGCAAGCAGAATGGAGTTTGCAGACAACGCCATCCTAAGTGTGGTACTGAATCGCCCGATCCTGAGTGGGAGAATGGTTGATGGGAACACAGTTGGACTTTGTTTGACGGTTCACCTTCAGCTTCTGTACAATCTCCCGCAACCTGCAAACCAACGAGGTTCCATGGAGTACGGTGACTTTCTGAACCGTTAGATAAGACTTTATGTGCTTTGAGGTTTGATGAAAGCATCACGTTCATGGCTGCGTATATGCATATATCTTCCTTCATAGTCCACTGAAGTCAAGATGCTGCTACTCCAAAAGCAGCATCTCGTTGAGATTTGGAGATCTCAGCAACCCTACCGATCTGTTCAGCAGTTTACTGACGTGTGGTTGCCTCTTACAGAAAGAGCGTTTTAAAGATACATGAGGGGAAGAGCTATGTACTAGATACAGACAAAAAACTGAGATAGAATCCAAAAACACAACAGACCATCAATCAGGGGTTTTATTCTGACCTGCCACCCTATATATCCCTAGGGCTGAATAGGAACCTTATTTGTGTGCCGGAAACTATCCGATCAATACCGTATGGATAACTGGGCTTTAACCATATATGCCGTTGGCTTTTCGCGCAAAGTGGACTGTGGTATATAGGTGTTGTCGAAATTCGCTAGACGAACTTATTTCTTCGTAATTAATTCCCATTTCTTGAACTTTTCGTGGTACACCACGGCACAAGGCTGAAATATAAAACTCCTTAGAACTTGAGGTCTGTTACGTTAGTTCGGCTGTGATCCGTTGACGATTGTATTTGTGTGACTTTGTTGACCATGGTAAATTAGTCTGAAATTTAGAAGTCCGAAACTAGTTAAATGTTAAATATGACTCATTGTTAAACCAACGAAGATAAGATTCACCATGAGTGGCTGTTGTCACTGAGAAATAAATGCTTATCCTACTAACAAGGTTTATTTCTTCTGAATTGCCTGCCGTGATTCTGTCAATAAAAAAGAAGCCAACATTTATGGACGGTTCCGTGCTGTCTAACAGTTCATCATCCAACTCACGGTGAATGAAAGCCTCGCAGGAGAAAAACGTTTGCTTTACTTCGAGTGCGTGACCTGGATTTCAAGGTCGTATGAGCGCGGCTCGTTATACATCCATTTTGTTTTCGCTACGTTGAAGAAATATTTATTGGAAACCAGAGGAGAGGAATGACATTGTGTAAACCAGCCAAACACCTGTTTTTGTGATAAATTTATTTCTTATTCTTCTTGTGAATGACAGCATGTTTTTTCTCACTATTCATGTAAAAAGCGATGTAATAGTAAGGTGTGGTGAGAAGAAAACGAATATATTCGACCTACTTAATGAAGATAGATGCATCAGGATAAAAATAACAGCCAGAAAACAAAAAGTATTTAATCTTGGAGGAGATTTGATAACTATTCCCATGCGTCCTTTCAAACGAGGGTGGAGAAAAGTTAGTTGTTTTAGCGTTCGATTGATCGAAAACCAGTATCATACGAATAACAATGTTGGCTAAATGTTGCAACCACGAAGATGTCCGAATCGCATCATGAATAGTTTTTGTCATCGATTTTACTTTGAACGAATTGGGGTGAGAATTACGCGGCCCAGGAATAAGTTGGTCGTAATAGGAAATTCCTGAAGAAACTCATTTTAGTGACCTATAGGCCAAACAATTCAACACGCCGATTCGTACGGGTTGCAAAAGATCCCGATCAGCCTTGTCATCAAAGATAGCCCGAACAATATAGAATTGACGGTGCTCAAAAGATGAACGTTCCTTGTCTGTCAGACTAGAAGTTATCCCAGGAAAACTGTCCCATTGTAGAATGATGCGCCAGGTCATATCTCACGAGGCTGTGCACCGTATAGACGCAGACAAGTCTAGCCATTTGTTGAGTGTTTACAGTTGCAAAACAACTGGAAAATTCAGACTTATTTTTCATAATTTCCCGATAAAAGTCACGATTTGAATCAGATTATGAATTCGCCATTTGCGTAAAAGTTATCGCAAGTTTCCCATGTAGATCAAAATTTTTTACCTGGGTTCAATCTTGTATGTTAGAGATTGATCATTTCGAAAAACCGTGATGTTTAGGGAATTTCGGCAATTCTGGATGACTGACTGATTAACGATTACCTAGTTTGACAGACGCTCAGTTCGCGGAATCGATAATGCGGTTTGGTAAACCACATTTATAATATCTAGATCTGCCCCAAACTCTACTGGGTGAAATAGTCGGGGATACGGAGGGTGGGGGAAAATACAATTATCGAAACAATTGAAAATCAGCTCGAAACAGACCACTATCTCATGTGGTTTCTATTACGAACAAATTACATAATCGATCGGATGAACAATTCCACGAGAATAGACAAGTAATCGACGGCACACGAATGAACAGGTGTCCGAAATAAAAATGGGTGGATACACATATATGAACATATAACATCATATGGCAACAGTGGGATACCCTTTTGTAGTGTAGACGACTGAGTTGAGTCGTGGTTTGTTAACGGACAAACTTTGTCATTTTAAATCAACCGCATCAGTTTGATAGATAGGAGCCAAAAAAAACTACGCAGGATGAAAATTCACACAATGTCTGATTGATTTTTCCGGTCAGTTTGGCGGTAGACGGTAATCAATCCACTGTCGTCCGTCTCGTTACCACATCTGACCTCTAATTCTGGGTCTGGTTTTCGGCTATCCCTAATAGTGCTGAGTATACTCTTTCCACTGTACTCATGCGCAAGCATGTAATAAAAAATCATCCAAACGAGAATGCGTCAGTAAGCAGTGGGTGAATAGTGAACTAGTTTATAGTATCATGGAACAACGAAAGAACAATCGGTTTGACAAAGGAAGAAATGTAATCGCAAGGTTGAGATGTGTGACAGAGTAGCGAAAACCCCCATGAAAGGGGGAGTTCAACTGTGAACAAGTTATGCCGGGTTGTCTCTGTGCCACGTGTTGTCTCACCTCTAATGCCCGATCTATTATGCGGTTTGGAGATTCACGAAATTGTTCGAAACCGACCAATCCGGTGAGCTAGCTTTGCAGTAATGAAATCAGCTCGACAAGAACGCAACCCAGCGGAACCCTCATGTGAATGTTTTCTAGATGATTCTGCTTGCATTTTACAACCGTATTGTCCGGTCATTCGATAGACTTTCTAGCACATTGTGCTGGCGAGTCTTGGATTTACACTGGGGTTTTGTGTTGCAAAGTAGATCGAGGAAAACAGCGGATGAGCTGCAAGGGTTTACACAGAAATCTGGCAATGGGGTTACCAAGTGTTGATATGGACCCAATTAAAACCCGCAATGTTAATTTCATCAGAATAGTTGCAGTCAATCTTGTAACAGATGGTGTGTACTTACAAGCAGACAGATACACCAACAAACGCATGAGAGCAACTCTATCCATCCCAGGGCATATAACAACCTTCGATTTCATGATTTCTTGTGAGTGTAGTGAAAGTGGCAAGGTTCATGGTCATAAGGGTTCATTGTACTCTAAGAGGAAGCCTGCTACAATGACCTTGAGAGTTGGAGTTGCAGTGTACCTCACATAAAGCTCCGATAGGGCACGTTAGTGTAACGGTAACGATCGAGGCGGCTGTTCGCCTATCCGGGACCTTGGGATGCGCCCGGTAGCATACAGTTCTGTTTTAGATGGGCAAGCGATTTGTTAGTTTCGATTTCAGACATTACTAGAGCATCCTCGCTCGTTTCCCATTGGTTCATTCTGTACATTTTCCCCACTTTCGCATGAATTTTATCCAGGTCGTGCTCATCTTTCTATCAGGTTCGTATTATTATGAACTGAACCTAGTCTTCCCCGCCCCTCTAGCTGGTTGTCGGGCTAGCTATCGAACTGCACGCCCGGTACCGCAAATTGTGCCTGTGTTCGAGGCCATCTGCGTGCGCGATACAGGATCCGAAGTCAATCTAGAACAGAGTCTGTGTTCGAAACTCTTCTTCTCCCTCTCATTCTAACGATTCAACACATCAGCAAGAATCTCAGAAATAATAGATAAATGCAAATCGGAAGAGGAGATTTCGTCACCACATCAAGCAGATCAACAAAGTGTGCGAATGGATAAAACGCCACTGCTCTGGATGATGTTTTCATGAGGTGAGCAAAATCTCGTTGGATACCACCGATTATTGGCCGATTGATTCGATCATCGGTGGTGGTTGAGTGGGTTGGGACGAGTACCTACCACCACGAAGGTCCAAGGTTAGTATTCCGCCACGGACGGTCATTTTAGTGGCAGACAGTGATGCGCTGTCGCCCGAGTAGCTACCACATCTGAACTATTAGGACTCGTGATTTTCCACCCACTCCAAATCTCGGTTAGGTTACCGGTTATCCCTGCAAGCACAATGGGCCTTTGAGGCTATGGGGTATACCCCCATTAACTACACTCGTGCACATGCATGTAAGAGGAAAAAGACCAAAACAGTCATGCATGCAAATGTTGGGATGAGAGAAATTCGAGTGTGGTAAATTCATTTGAACACTATAACAAGGCCGGATGGAACTTACAATGCCTCCAGAAGGAGCTCTCGCGTACGGACTGGTGGACGGAGCGACCAGGAGAACCACCTTACCGCGTAACGAGCCCTGATGAGAACACAAAGGACGACGCAGAATGATATGAAACAGCGGCGTGATCAAATCGAATGCGAACGGGTAAACAGTGGGACACAATGATAAACATGCAATCGTGATCATGCAAGGACAACACAACAGAATCGGACGACTTCAAAGGAAAAGGGAATTGCTGTTAAACCAACAAAGTCAATCGAGAAAGCGAAACAGTGATCATCCTTACGGTCGGCGATGGTCAAACGGTTATCGTGATGGACTTTAAATCCTTCTGTCCCGGGTTCGAGTCCCCGCGTCGCCGGTCAATTTCTCCAGTTGTTAACCTTAAACTGGTCGCAACCCTCTTCTTGAAATATTGTACTAGCATTATATAATAAAAAGGAAGTGAATAAAAAACAAAGAATACTCGCATGCTGTCAGATGATACATAACCACTCATACCAGTCACACTAAAACAACAGACATCAGTTCACTTTGAAGAACAAGCAATAATGCACAAAGGAGCACCAGTTCTGGTTGTTATGTTACAGCAAAAAAGAGACAAAAAACAGAAGAGATTTAGAGAAGGAGAGTAGTACAAAGAGAACTACTAACCAGAGTGCCAAGTGGAGGGGAAGAGTGCACACAATAACGGAATTCGTAGCGACAGAAAATGCAATATACCCCAAAATCGGATGCAGAATCTTTTGGATCTCACACAGAAACGTATGTGACTCCCAATCATACACCCCGGTTTCGAGTCTCGGACGGATCTCCGTGGATATGCACTAGAACTGAGTGAGTGCCTCCACTGTGTGCATGTGTGTATTTCACACCCGCCTGGTTTCAGACTGTGTGCCAAACAAAACATGGTACAATCGAGGAGGAAGGGGTATATAGTCCGAGTCAATGATTTGTTTGTGGGCGCAATACTGCCAGGTTGCCCAAGCCAAAGCAAGTGGTTTCTTAGGGGTCCACAACCGGAGCCTTCAATTATCCAAAGCTTAACCCGCAAGGCAGTGGGGCGAAACGTAGGATCCGTAACCCACTGGGGGCCGGTGACTGAATTCTCAGTTGATATGCCTTTAGGATGAGGTCAAACATCTTGAGTGTCCAATGAACCCCTCCGCCACAGATGCCGGTGAGCGTACCGTTGTACGCCTCATACGTCACCCATGGTTGGTTTGGAGTCAGATTTTAGCTATCTCCCCTAGAATGACTATTAGTCAGCCAACCCGATGGAGAGCGCCGGGCATTCGCTTTCGTCCTCTCACTTTGGTGCGGACACCACCACGAGAAGGCGGTGAGTAGGACTTCCTCAGCAGAAGCTGTATTAGACGCACGGTCACTTTGGACCATTTCGAAAGGCATTCAGGACGAGTAGCCATTTTGGAGCCTGAGACATCCACCCTCGACCATACTGAGGCACTGCTTCCAATATTTTCAACAGTGAGTTGAATATTGATACTGCATGACGAATCAAGTTATTTTTACAACGATGAACGAATAACAAATCAAGGACACTTTTGTGGCAGCACGAGGGGGAAAAACTGCATCACTTGTAATGAAATTACAAGTGTTCCGTTTTCACCAACTCTAAATTAGGTTGGCGCGAATTTCGACTGATCCGAAGAGGGATATAAGTGCACGAATTGCATACACCAAAAAGTACGTAGATGGAAGTAAAGAGTGATACAAGGTGCTCATACAACACCCCTTGACTTGGGTGATAAGGAGATCCATATGTGAAGCGGATTCATGCAAGCAAGTTACGTAAAACTGTACAATAAAATCGATACTTCCACTGTTGAGACAAAATTATTCCTTACTTATGGCAGTTTTAATGTACCAGAGCAGACGTAGAATCATTGATTTTCAGAGCGGTTGAAATCGGTAAATAAAAACGGGAAAAGGCATTTATTTATATACTTTTTGAAGGATTGCAAATTAAGTTCTACCACTAAAGCAGAGTAGAAGAGAAAGATCTCAAACGCCAACGAACTTTATTTCCGTAACCAAATAATATATTTACGTATTCGGTTAGAAACAAAGTAATACATCTAAACTCACCAAGATATCTGTGACTGTATTCAAGTCTTTGCCCAACAATTCGATTCCATTCGCAGAGAGTAGTTCATCACCTTCGTGTAAAAGATCTATACCGGTAGATACCAGTTAAAAAAGAAATATAGCATATGCTTAGACCAGATCCAACGAGAGGTGGAGGGAGGGGGTAGCTGGTGTGTGAGTGAGCTGAAAATAAAGACGTCTTTATTGCAAAGTTGATGTTAGTTCCAAGTACAAAACAGCATATATGTACTGGCACGAGGTTGATACTACAATATGGAAAATTATAACAAGCATTCATTTAGACGTTTAACAACATTTACTGGTTTTCATTCTGAGCTTAACCTTTCGACTTCTCTAACTAGGAACAGTTCCTTTCTCTTGGGCATCAACTGAGGAGAGTTTAGAAACGACGAGTGAAGTCAGTGTCGACGTCATTCAGTTTATTCGTGGCAAGCATTGATTTGATCCCCACGTGGGTTCTTCTAGCCTTGCCCAGTGTGCACAAGTACAATACAGTTAGATAGACGAAGCAAGTGCATACGTGTGGTTCTCCACTCAAAGTCTCAGGGTCTGGTTGCCGGGTAAGCCTGGTAGTGCAGTGGACCTTCGTAGCTGTGGCGTATATACCCCTTCCACTGCACTCTTGCACAGCATGTAGTTAAAAAAAACCAGCCACCAGAGGTGGGTGGAAAAGACTACTTGGATTAGAGGACGGCTATCCATAACCAACGCACAGAGATAAACTTAGTCGTTTCTCACGCGGTATACCCATTAAGTGCAGTGATAAGCAATGGTCTAAATACTACCTTCAAAGATGATATCCCAGCGGATATTAAACATCGCAGATGATATAAGGAGCGGCTGATAAAACGTTTTATGCGGCAAAGTTCCATATTTTATTCACATTAAAGCCGTTTGTGTAATTATGATTAAAGGATAAGTTGTCAGATTCTACGGCCTCATTCTGAGTATAATTCTTTGCCTGTTCCTGTGGGACTACGTACATTGGCCTTACGGCTAGACGCTTATCCGAACGTGTTCGTGAACACCACCCGGCTTGGTTGAACACTGGAGCAATTGAAGTAATTACAAGTGCTGTGTGTTCACACCTTGTTCAGTCTAACCACTCAGTGAATGTGATCGAAGCGTTCCGGCCAATTTACAAAGTTCGAAGTGGGCATTCAAGACTGGTGAGGTGCCGTGTCCTAGTCACAGCGGAAGCGGTATGCATTCGTCTCCACAATCCGCCGTTATGCACCCAAAAGCAGTTCGTGCAAGCGTCGAAGCAAATTTTGGCCCACCCCTTATCCCCAAACAAAGCACAAATCCGTTGATCAGACTAATGACACCGACGACACCCATTCACAATCCAGAGATGGATCTGGATCGTGCATGTGAAATTTGGTCTCGCCTCCTCCACTTAATTTCGATTCCTCGCCTTATCTTGAATTTGTTCTGTTCACTTCACATTGTTCATATAAAATGTGATGTAATGGCATGATTATGAATCATTGAAAACGAGCTGGTTCGCTAACTTGTGTTGTTCTTCATGTGCTCTGCGGAATTATTCGGACAACTAAATACTAATAATGAAGAAACATTCAGATCCCGTGATGAACTTGAATAAGCAACTCAGAAGACAAACAACTTTTGTATACTCTCATCGGTCGCGTCTAAATTTCCTGAAGAGAAGACTCCCACCTGAATTTTGTAAGGTGCCGGATTGTCTGTTGAGACTACGCTGAAAAATCTCAACTGAGCGTACTAAGCTTTTTTCTTGAAACTTGTTTGCGAGATGACACCTATCCGATTAGCTCATTCATAAGACTGAAAAAAGACGAGATTGTTTAATAATGGAAACCTCCGTCGTCTGACTTTACCACAAATGGGGTCTACCCGATCTAAACTGAAACAGTACGTGCTCACGCGCCATCACCACTCAAAGTTAACGAACAGCCTGTCGACTGTCTGTCTTTTATCCATATTCACATCGAACAGGGTTCGTAGAACTAGTAACTCCACCAAACGGAATCTGTAAACATCTCTCGAAGTTTTCACTGTATGGGGGATTTCCCAGAGAACCCACAAAGTTCGCACAAAGTTCACCGACAACCGAACTCTCTGGGTCATTGCTGGAAGTGCTATCTCTGGGCTCCAATTTCGTATGCCCACCTAAATATGGTCAAAAGGTCTACGTCCAATCGGAATATGAGCGACTCTATGAACGAGACTGCACCTTGACGTAGTGTGCTGGCCTGCGCATCTCCATGACCCAAAGAGCTATACAGGATGGCTTCTTTGATCCGGAGATGCAATCATACCTGACAGGTCAATGGGTAGAGGTCAGACAAAGTCCATTTTCCTGGTCCTCCAGGTTGGGGGTTGATTTGAGCTGGCAACTCAATCGGCAAAATCAACGAAAGGAAAATTGATCCAAGTAGATGGGCTTCCACTAAGCCATCCCGCTGCCTTGCGGATAGGTTCTTGTTAGAACTGAAGGCTTTGGATGAGGACCCTAATCGTTCTCCTGCTTTGTGGCTGGACACCCTAGCAGTACCCGTCCAACATCTCCCATGAACTGCACGAATGGAAAGAATTCAATACTGCATCGGTCGTCGAGCAGGCTAATCAGGACCGCGCTGCCCATTGCATCGAGCGGGGTGGGTAGTGATAAGTGGGCTACTGCTCACAGTTCCCTCTCTTTTATTCAACCTTTGTCTTCTGTCCCTAACCATCCCTCTTTGCCCCATCTATCCACCCATAATGCTCCCACGATCGATACTCGCAACGATTCACTGACAAATAGTATCGGGAATAATCCTCTGTCTTGTAACTCACATTTTCTCAAACCTCGTCAGCCTCTGAATCTCGGCTCCTTCAACGTGCGTACACTCATGCAGGTCGGTCAGCAGGCATGCTTAGAGCTTACAATAGATTTTCTGAAGATTGTTGTCTGCTGCTTAAGCGAAACGCGTATCCAGGATTCGAGCAGTGTAATTCAACTAACTACTCCTGGTATCTCATCGAGGTATTCTCTGAGCACTTCAGGAGACGAAGCAGCTCGAGCTGCGGGTCAACGTGGTGTAGGAAAAGTCTTAAATGACAAGGCTGAGGCTGCCCTTTTAGACTGGATTCCAGTTAATAGTCGTTTATGTGCTGTAAGACTCCAGGGATCAGTTGGCGTTCGAAAGGATAGTTGTGCTAAGCGCAGTTTGTTTGTGATCTAGACGTACGCCCCAACGGACTGCAGCTCAGGCTTGCAGAAAGATGAGTTCTATGATGCCCTCGCCACTCTCGTTCGTAGCAGTAAAGGTTCTGACAGTGTAGTGCTAGCTGGTGATTTTAATACCCAAGTAGGCAAACTTAGTGTTTCAGAAGCTTGTTTAGGTGGGCGTTGTGCTTTACCTGCTGAGCGTACAGATAACGGGGATAGGCTTCGCCAGTTTTGTGCAGACAATCGATTGTTCTTGTCCAGCACAAATTTCCGACACAGCTCGCGTAGCACAGTGACATGGCGCTCTAACTCTACAGGTACTTTGAGTCAAATTGATCATATCACCGTAAGCTACCGGTGGCTCAGTTCTGTTCAGAACTGTAGATCTTACTGGTCCACGTACGTAGAGTCGGACCATGAATTAGTTTTAATGCAATCATCGCTCCAGCTCCATGGTCATCGTCGCAAACCGCAAAACCCCATTAGCTGTGCAACGTATATGTGATCCAGTAGTTAGCACATGAGCTAGCATCTACGACGAATAGTAATGTATATGAGCATTGGGATCATATCAAACAGGCGATACACGTTGCAGCAGATTTTGCCTGTGGTCCTAGGTCCGTTGTCCATCAAAAACACTGGATCTCGCAAGAGTCGTTGAGTATAATGGGGCAAAAGCGTCAGCTCTCGAACTGTAATGAAATGAATAAGATGCGGAGAAAGCTGCAGAAGCAAGTTACGAAAAGCCTTAAAAATGATCGCGAAAATTGGTGGGTCAAGGTAGCCGAAGAAATGGAAACAGCAGATGCTTCAGGTAACAGTCAAAGACTGTTCAAACTTATTCGTGACACCGGTGGACGGCGCACCCAGATCAGTGAAACGATTAGCGATAGGAATGGAGAACCCATCCATAGCAAACGGCAAAGGCTTGACCGTTGGGCCGAATACTTCAAAGAACAGTTCAGCTGGCCGCACGCTAGTGCAATTACTCCTGTATCAACAACTGTGACTCCTTGGGTGGTATCACTTGAGCCCCCATCGGAAGTGAAAGCGGGGTCGAGCATTCAATTACTGAAGCGTGGGAAAGGGACTGGTCCTGACGAACTTCCCCCAGTTCTTTTCAAACTGGGTGGAAGGGCTTTGATAAAATCACTTACCGTCCTGCTCCGTGACACTTGGAACGCGGAGCATAGACCGTTAATATGGAGCGAGTCATTGATTGTTCCCATCTTCAAGAAGGAGATACGCAGTGACTCTAGTAACCATCGTGGGATTAGCTTAATCCCGATAGTCACCAAAGTATTAGCCTCGATTCTACTGCACCGTCTTATACCGGCTCGCGAGAGGAATGTCCGCGAACAGCAGACTGGATTCCGCCCAGGTCGAGGATGTATCGACCAGATTTCTACTCATCACCGACTACTTGAAACGCGTCACACGCACCGCCGACCGTCAGTAATGATTTTCTTAGACTAAAAAGGCGCTTTCGATTCAGTTGATCGAGCAGCGCTTTTCAGTACTCTTCATCGAAAACGTATGCCACAGAAGTTTGTGAATCTATTGAGATCATTGTATTCTCATACTTCTGGCTGCTTAAGAGTTTACGGTGAACTATCCGGTCGGTTCGAAAAGATCAGTGGTGTTCGACAGGGATGTCCCATGTCTCCATTCCTGTTTAATTTTGTCATGGACAAAATGATGGAGAGTGCGCTGAAAAATCTTCAGGATGTAGGCGTCGAACTAGGAAATAGTGAAAAGCTATGTGACCTAGATTACGTAGACGACGTTTTCTGCTTGTTCGAATCTACGGAACATGCTCAACGTGCACTAGATAGACTCTCAAGAGCTGTAGCTCCATTCGGCATGCGCTTTGCACCTTCAAAGTGCAAGGTGATGTTACAAGACTGGACGTCAACAATTGCGAGCTTGATGCTCGATGGAGAGGTGCTGTCAGTTGTCGATCACTTCACCTACCTTGGCAGCAGCGTGATGACGGATGGGAGCACAGTAGTAGACGTAAGTACGCGTATATCCAAGCATCGAGCGGCGTACGCTGGACTGAAGCACTTGTGGTGGCGATCTGATATTTCACTGAAGTTGAAAGGTCGTGTATACTGTGCCGCAGTGCGTTCAGTTTTGTTGCACGGTTGCGAGACTTGGAGTCTGCGTGCTGAAGATATTCGTCGTCTTGAGGTTTTCGACCATCGATGTATACGTAGTATCACTAAGATTGGGTGGAATATCCGAGTGAGTAATGATGAGGTCAGAAAGCGAGTAGTGGGTATTAATTCGGAGGACGTTTTGTCATAGCGTATCCAGCTGAGTAGACTTCGTTGGTTGGAGCATGTGTCATATATGTCAAACACACGTCTACCGTATCGCATCCTATTCTCCGTTCCTCCTCAGGATTGGAAAAAACAACGTGGAGGTCAACAGATGACGTGGCAGCGAGTAATGAGGAAATGTACAGCAAACTTAGGAAAAGTAGGTGCTTCACATCTTCGTGGTTGGGGTCCAAAATATCTGTCTACCAGTTGGCTGGAGACACTGAAGGATATGGCTGCGAACCGCGAACAGTGGTGATCGTGTTGTCACTTCCTATTGAATCAGAATGACTGATTGATGTGCGTTTGTACAGTTAGACTGTGTATTCCGTAAGTTGGCTACCAGGGCATTCTTTCCTTTTACCACCTGTGTAGGTCCACTCGCTGTTTATCTTGTATATTCATACTTTCTAATTCAACGTGCAAGATGGTGAGAAAGGCAGTGGTCAGTGGGGCTTGCCCTACTGTGTAACGCTATACGATGATGATATGAACGAATCAGTGAACCGACTTCACCCATCGAATACAATCGGAACTGGTTCAAGGCTAAGCTGGTGGACCTGGCCCATAGCTTTCTCAGTACTCCTACTCAACAACAGAGCATCCTGAAACACAAGCATCATTAATCTCTCAAGCAGCTATGGGACAACCCTAATTTTTTGGTGCTCAAACCTGACAAAGATCAAGGCGTTGTCGCTATGGAGAAGAGAGAATGAATCCCACAAATGATGAACATCTCGGATGATTGATGCAACTGTGAACTAGGTGCCGCCCCGGGCAACAGATTGAGAAACAAAGAACACGTGAACTACAAAATCCCTGTACTAAACGGATTTATTACAGAACTGCAAATGAAGAAAAACGGAAACCTACAGATTGCCACACAATATTTCTATACGATTTGCCAAAGATACATAAATCAACTGTTTCATTATGTCCTATACTACCAATGAATGACTTGCCCTACCACAAATTAGCCCAGTGACTGGTCGAAGTTCTCTAGCAATAAGCACAGCAGTATTCACGTACTACATGACTGGTTTCAATTTTGTGATATACTTCCAAAGGTGACTGGATGGAGAAAATGATGTTTTCTTCCGGTGTTACTTCACTATTTACAAATATCCCCCCGGAGCGAAACTGTAGACTTTGCGTCAATTTATTACGCAAGAAAACACCAACCTTCGCGTACCATTAGAGACCTTAAAACAACTGATTCTAATATGCACACAGGACGTCCGATTCCAGTCTCAAGGGGTAGCCTTCAGAGAGATCAATGGAGTTCCAATGGGCAATCCATTGGGTCCTATTTTGGCTGGTATTTTCATAGGCACGATCGAAGCACGAGTGGATGCATCGATCAAAAAGACGGTTCTGTACAGAAGAAACGTAGACGATATGTTCACTTTAGTGAATCAAATAAAAGATATTGAGGAGTAACTAAATGAATTCAACGGAGCACATCCGAACTTGAATTGTACATGTGAACTGCCACGGCAAGGCTCGCTAGCCTTCCTCGGTGCTTTATAAGTTCGAAGATGGAACCGATCTATTTCCCATAGGAAGACTTGGTTCGGAAAGTACATTTTAACAGCTTCTTGCCGATTGAACACAAGAGAGCTCTGATACAAACTTGACTCTTCAGGACAAAAAACAACTGTACGATACGTACTCTACCAAGTAAGGAGGCCATAATCTGTACTAAAAAAACGTGATATCGGGTCATCTGACTTGTTTATTCGTTTTCAAAAACAAGAAACCAGACCCATTCACTTGTATCTTGGGTGCCCAAAAAAGATATATACGTATCTATCCCGTAAAACCTGGTCGATGTGGTGGTGATCGGGTTTGCATGCTGCAATGACCCCAAGGGCTATGCCGATTGGAAGGCAAAGCGTTTCTTCAGGGTCACTCATACTGGATAAACCGAGGGCGAGTAGCAAGACAAAAGCAACCCGGCGGTGTCAGACGGCGCGGCGGATTTTTCGCCTGCCGGCGAACTCAATCTAAAAGTCACAGGAGCCTACAGACAGCAAAGTGACGTGCGCGAATGTGGCCGCCACTAAATAAGGTCATTATCTCTTGCCTCTTACTCTGTTATCTTGAGTGGGGAAAGATTCCCTAGGACGCGTTGGGCATCCTCGGTTGGCAGACCGCCACCCAAAAGGTGTATGAACCGCTCATCCGGATACCGGCTCCCAACACAAACTTCCTGTTTCTCGACAGGTTGGTTGGCTGGTTATGGGCAAAAATCCGAGTGACGCTCGGGAAGTCACTTCGTAACTAATACCCAACTCTTCATGAACAGCTCCTATAAACAGACCACTCATGTGCAAGTAAAATTCGGGACTTTCATGAAGCGGGCTCATCCTCTCACAGCAGCTAGCCGTATATAATTAGAAGTCTCCCGTATAAAGGAAAGTCAATAATGCACTTTATTACATAACGCATAAAAAACGCATTACACAGATCATACTATGCCACCGCATTACGCTTTCATTCAATCACCCGTCGCCTCCCCTCGTCCCCATTCGCAGAAGACCGTCCAGTCGAACCTACCTCCCACTGCGTTTCACTTACACAGCAGATATCCATCTTCAGAGAGTTCATTCTGAGGGCTAGGCATGCCTATTGACCGGCCTACATCAGAGTACACGGACGTTAAAGGAGCCCAAACCCAGAGGCTGACGAGACTTAAGAAAATGTGAGTTACCAAACAGAGGATTACTTACGACACTATTCGACTATGAGTCGTTGCGAGTATCAGCCGTGTTATCAATGGGAGCATTATGGATTGATAGAGAGGGTAAAGGGAGGTGGTTGCAGACAAAAGACAAAGATTGAATAAGAGGGAGCTCTAAGCAGTAGCCCACTTATCACTACCCACTCCGCTCGATACAATGGGCAGCGCCGTCCTGATTAGCCTGCTCGACGACCGATGCAGTATGGAACTCTTTCTATTCGTGCAGTTTATGGGAGTTGTAAGATGTTGGACCGGTACTGCTAAGGTGTCCAGCCGCAAAGCAGGAGAACGATTAGGGTTTCTAATTAAAGGCCTTTATTTCTAACGAGAACCTGTAAGCAAGGCAGCGGACTGGCTGAGTGGAAGCTTATTTACCTGGATCAATTATTCTTCCACTGATTTTACCGACTGAGTTGCTGGCTCAAATCGACCCCTAATCTGGAGGACCAGGACAATGGACTCCGTCAGTCCTCCACTAACTAACCTTCCCAGTATGATTGAATCTTCGGCTTGAGGTAAGCCATCCTGTGTGGCTCGTCGGGTCATGGAGGCACGCAAGCCATCACACCACGTCAAGGTGCAGTCTCGTCGTGATGGGCTACCACGATTGCTACTGTACTAATATGACTGCTACTACCGTGACTACAATTACTGTTGCGACTACTGTTTCATTTCCTACTACCGTGACTACTGCTCCTGCAACTACTGTGAATGGTACTGGGACTACTGTTACTATTACTGTCTTCTGTTCCTACTACTACTCATGCTACCATACTACTACGAATAAGACCGCCGGTGTGACTACAAGGACTGTTATTGCTCCTCCCCCTCTTCCTACTGATGTTGTTACTAATACCCCGATTGCTGCTACTCAAACTGCTACGGCTACTTTGGTGATTGCGGATGCACTGCTACTACAGTGACTACTACTACTACAACAACTACTATCACTGCTGATGCTGGTGTTGCCAAGACTACAACTACTACTACTACTCCAACTGTGATTGCTGGTAACGCTGCTACTATTACAGTGACCATTGCTACGGCTACTACTACTGCTACTACTACTGGTGATGATGCTACTACTGCTATTAATACTACTCCCGTTGTTGTTAATAATTCAAGTACCATTAGAAATATGCCACCCGTTCTGCAGTGCGGATTTTCTCCGGAAAGAGGGGAGTTGGGTCACCAACTCATGTGCCATTGGCATTCGCACGTGATTCATTTTGGTCCCGTTGGCCTTGCACGCGCGTGTGCAATGCCTGTCTATCCCACGCTGTGCTTTGTTCCACTTCACCAATCACATGCGGCTAGGTGCGCGTGTGACTGACATTGATTCGTTTTTATTATGCTTACGTTTACCAGCGCATGATTCACTTGTTTGCCACCTGTCTACTTACGTGCGCATTTACTAATGTACTGATAGACGGGTCTATCACGTACTGTGTCCTATGAATTCTGAACACAACAGTGATCACACGGTAGATCTGGCGAACGCATTCCCGGTCTTGTTACATCATCGCGACTAAGGGCGTTAGAGGCACTATAAATCACTCAAACCAAACACGCTGTGTCTAAAAGCGTATGGCTTTCAGACTCAACTTATCGTGGTTTTAGCTAAGCACACACACACACACACAGCTTCAAGTTCCATATAAATAATTTATCTAAGCATTTCTTTTCACACTGCATTTAATCTTTGGCTTCTCGGTATACGTACGCGACCGATGAGAGTATGGGAAAGTAACTTATCTGAATTTTTTGTCCAACTAATAGTAATAGTAATTGTTTTGCTCCCCTTATTTATAATATAGCGATGGTACAGTTCTTCCAAAAAGTTGCCGCAACCGACTTGCGGTTATCGAAAGGAGAGGTGACCGCCTCATCCATCCAGTGGCAAGATTCGAACCCGGGACAGTCAAGTCTGGAGTTGGCCATGATAACCGACTGACCAATGCCGATCGGGAACAATTGTCCAGTACGGGAAGAGGCCGAGTGACCCCAGAGTGGATTAGCCAACTATCATAATCGTATCAAAAATACATTGGCCATTGTAGCATTGTGAGTCGGGTGGTTTGTGCCAACCGATTTCACAAGTGGTTGTTTTATTCGAGATCTACAAACTTAACGATCGTCCAAACATTTAATCCTAAAGGAGGATACGAGGACTGCCTGTATATGTGGGGATGGAGAAGAGTGAAATAGGACACAAACGACAGTCTCGGGTAAGAAGTTAGAGCCCTGCTAACACTGCCGGGCATCTTTCATGAAAGACGGCGTCCCACGGCCGCCCGAATTGTTTCACGCCTGACCTACAAGAACCTAATGCGTGATATTGCCACTCCAGTTATGAGAGGGCAATGGTTGTCAGTTTTCTCTGACAAGGCGGTGGGTCCATGCTGTTGAGTAAATTGTTTGGAATTACACTTAGGCGAAAATATGGAATCATAATAAAAGACTCGGTAAGAGGAAAATCCACATACCGGTTTTTTGCGCCAAGCCACCATTCACAATTCGAGCAATGATGATGGATCTCCGTTCACAACGCACCGTGGCACCCTGAATGGGGTGAGGGGGGGGGGTAAAAAATCAGAAAGAAAAACAAATTGAAATGGTCGTGTAAAGCAAAGTGTGCATGTGTTAAAACGAAAACAGGGACGGAATTTACTGCGAGTGAAGTGCAAACCAAGTTTAGTTAAAGCCATCACTGCTGTCGTCCGGCTCGTTACCACATCGGCCCACTGAAGTGTGGGGGGGGGTGAGTTTATGTGAAGATTCACACCAACTTTCGGAATCAGAAACCGGTTCTCTAAGACAATTTAGCGATTCATTGTGGCTATCATGTATGCCTCTTTCGATGAGTAAATCTACTCATATAGCAATACAAAAGCCTGCTGGATTCCGCTCCCGCGTAAACGGCTTTTCAGTCCACTTGCAGTGATCCGTAAACAGAACAGAACAAAACATGACGAAACATATCTGTGGTTCCACGAGACCGAAGCATGCATCAACGGCCACACGTGCTCGACAGGCGGGCTGGACCGGGTAACCGAGGTCTATAAAACCTCGGTGAGATGGTGTTTGGGATGCGAAGACAGTTACCCCTGGATGGGTAAACGAGATTTACTGTATGATGCAACGGCTGTGAAAGAAACCTGTTAAACTAACGGGCTGGATGAACTCCCACGTTGGATTCAATTCAATCGAATGGCAAATGAACTCCTAGGAAGTCACCGGCAACTATGCATCAACACGCTGCTGCCTTGTAGCCCGTACTTAGTTGTGCAAAGGCTAGAGGCGAGCTCTTGAAAAAAGTAGTGACGCTGAGGATGTCTCTTGTGCCAAACACACATGAGAAATTTCATGATCTTTCATGAGGCCGACTTATCCTCCACGGAGCCGGCCGTAGCAAAGAAAGAAGAAACACATCACCGACCGGCGGTGATCAAATGGTCAACGCCACAGACCTGAGACCCTTCAGTCCCCGGGGTTCGACACCTCGGGCCGTCGCCGCCGGTCACCGTCGTAAATAGGTCACGACCACCTTGCTGAAGTGTTGTGTACTATTGACAAATAATAAAAAGGATACAAATAACGTAATAGAATAAAATAATACTCGCACATAACCAGCCCAAATATCTCGAATATAAAAGTGATTAAACACCGGACTGCTGCTGCAGTGTTTAGTTCACAAACGTTTTTCATCGCCAGTCGAGTCATCTATCTGACAAATGTGCTCAGAACTGCAGTGTGCTCGACTGGTTACAATAGGTTAATTGGTTCTGACTTCAGACAAGAGGTTCTTACCTGCCGGTGTCCCCGATGGTTTTTCTGATATGGATACGGGCTATATAGGCCGAAAATTCCATGTCTTAGGGTTCAATATGCCGGATCACGAGAAATCAAACCATTGATCGTGTCACAAACGAAATCCTTGGGCAAATTATCTCTACCGCTGTTTCTTGCCAAGGGTTATGTCGGAATTGCAAGTTTGCTACTGATGAAGGCTCAGTTCAGAGAACAGCAGATAAGAGAATAGCCGGAATTAGAGATCTGAATACTAGCAGTGCGCAAAAGGTGCGGCATAAAACGAAAATGGTAAGTTTCTATTATTTTTCTGGGGAATGAGAGGAAAGAAAAAGGGCTCATTGCAGGAAATGTTGATGGTCGCACACAAAGAGTGAAATGTCTGCTGAAATGGAGTGAAAAAAAACCAACCAATCGAAAGATGGTACAGCCAGACATTCGGTCGATGAAGCTTAGAGGTCAGATCGATTTTTCCCAAGTCATCGAACTTGTAGAGCTGCCAAGTGTGGAATCGTCCAGCTTCGAGGGTAACTGAAATAAATACTTTTTAAACACTAAACAATGAGACGTGCGCTCGAAGCCGGACATAAGAGATGAATGACTTTCACTCCATCCGATACATTATTTTGAAAGGCGACTGAAATAGGGTAGTCTAGAACGATTCCCTATGCAATAATTGCTGGAACGATTGGGACATTAAGCTGTCTGAGTATGTTACCCTAGGGGGACGGTTCTAATCGGAGATACCGGAATCCATTTCTCTCTCAAGCATGTTTGTGGTGCGGTCGTCTACACCTGCTTTACTACCGGTTTGGAGTTGGGAAATTGTTCGGTATTATTCGTAAAGGCGAGAGCTAAGTGATGTAAGATTTTTAATTATACGCCTGGGCGTGAATGCAGTGAAAGGGGTACACCCTATAACCTCAAAGACCCAATAGACCGTTCGGGGTAATTGCGAACCAGACTGAGACTTGGAGTGATGGAGAGCCACATAAGGTCCCAATAGATCAGGTGTAGTGACGCGTCAGATGATAGAGGACTACTGTCTACCACCAAAGTGCAGGTAGATATCAGAAATGGAGGTTACGTGGGAGATAGGTTACTTGAAAAGATAAAAAGCCGCTGGTCCGGATGGGCTGTCTCCATCTTTTTCAAAGATGGAGGGAAGGCTTTGGTTTAGGAGTTAACAAAACTCCTCCGGGTAATATGGGTTAGCGAACAAGTTCCCAGGGAATGGTGTGAATTGGCGATCGTGCCGATTTACAGGAAAGGTGACAGCTCCTCTTGTGAAAACCACAGAGGAACTTAGCTTGGCGTACGAGTATTATTCTTCACCGATTACTCGACACCCGTGAAAGATGCACGCATGAGAATCAAACCGGTTTCAGACCAGGTAGAGGTTGTATCGACTATTTTTTCCGCCCCGACAGATCTTAGAGCACAAACATACCTTCCGTGGTCCCACAATCTCGGTCTTTCTTGATCTGAAGGCGGCTTTCGACTCGATCGACCGCACAGTTCTCCGGCGCTGCCTCAATAAAGGGTGGGCGTTTGGCTTTTGCCAATCTCTGTCATCTATGACGCCGGTATGACATTCAACTGTCTGTTAAGGGTTGAGTGTATACTGCGGCGGCTATGTTTGTTCTCCCATACTTTCGCTGTTCGAGCATCGATTTCTTTGTAGCACTGACCGAATATGGTGGTAACACCGTATCAGCAATACTGAGGTTAGGTGTAGGGTATTGGGAAAAAAGAGATCAGTCTCTGAATCAAGTATTGAATCTAGACAGGTTAAGGTGGTTGGGACATCTGTCACACATGCCCACCGATAGACTTCCTCGGCCTACGCTGGTTGGAAGATAGGTCGAGATGGTCAGTCCGTGACATGGCGAAAGCGTATGAAAACCTTGATCAGTGGACTTGGTTAAGTAGGACGTATCAGAGTTCCGGATTTGGGTTCACTTGAATCGCCTACCAAATGGTTGGAGACATTGAGTGATATGGCTAGGTGTCGCAGCCAGTGGTGTAGTTGCATTTGAACTCTTTCTTTGTCTTCGTCATTTCTGCTTCTTACTTGGCCTTCGGCTTCTTCGAAGTAAGCTTCTATTCTGTTTGCCCTTGACTCAACGATGCTCGGAGGTAGTTACCGAAACTAGAGCACAGACGTACGAGGTTAATGGTTGAATGAACTGAACTGGTGTTGGCGAGGTTCCAACCTTTGACCTCCGATTTGGTAAGCAAACGCTTTACACGACTCGACCACCATCGGTCAATGACAACATCCACATTAGATTAGACTGTCTTACCTACACAGACATCAATATGCGGGCAAGCACCAGTCGAGATGCGGCAAAATAATCCTGGAAAAAAGTGCCGTCCTCATTTATCATTTATTTCGAGATAAGTGACCCAAATCCGAGGTATGTTCACATCTATACTAGGCTGATTCTCTAACAGTTCGCGTAGGTTACCCAATTTGTGCTCTCCGTTTAAGGATCTAGGGGTCATTTACTGAGTTATCCGACCACTGGGAAACAGACCAGTAGAGTGCACGCGTCTTACAGGTAAATAAAATCTTCCGTGCTTAAAATTCGATCACGCTTGAGGTTTTGTTCCATCCCACTGAGAGAGTACTTCTGTGCTTCCGAATTATCTCGTTTTATTATCACAAAATGGATAGTTCACATAGGGTCCCAAGTGATCGCAGTGAAAGACACTGTATGAAACGCATTGGTTCAAAACGTTTTTCATAAGTGGGTCTTCTTGTTGTGTCAGCGCGCAAACCTCTGGATTATCCTCGGTCAGTGATTCCTCGACCGTTCAATCCCAAACGGAAAAGTAACCACGAACAAAGTGCGGAAACTGTATTTCACTGTAACCAAAAATCAACACTTCATATAGCATGAAGCAAGAATGCGTGGACACATACGACGTTGTTATTGATTGCCTAGCGCGGTACACAGATGCGATTGGTTAGGTCGGAACACAGTGTGTCATGAGTCTGGTTGACTGGCAGGTTGGAGTGAAGGGTAGGCAACCGGCTGTCTATCAGTGGTCGATGTGAACAGTAACGTGTGATGAACTGAGTGGTTCATGGGCACACGCGTCACGACTGCACTGCTGTGTGGGATGTCCGGGCACTGTCACTGGTTAGTGTCCACAAAGCACCCTGTCCGTGGGTTGGAAGAATGCGGACTGCAGCCTCGCTGGTAACGTGTTTTCGGGAAGATTTCCGACCCCCGACACTTCTGACTGGCTCTTTCAGTTACAAACCCGATTGGCTGATTTCGTCCCGTTCGGTTAGAACGACTATTGACAACTGATTATCTGACTTTATTCCCTTTTGTCACGAACTAAGTGGGCCATCGATCCGCCTTGCTAACTCCAGCTTTGTCATCGATTCTGGACTGGCGATGGCGGGCTGCCTGGTAACGGAACTGGGTCGTCTATCGACGATATGTCAGCCAATATTGTTACAGTTTATATATTCGAACCGGACCTGGCACATAGACTTGTATTGCCGAATCGCTAAGACGCTGGATCAACAGATGGGGAAAGAAACTTTAGAGTAGTCGAATGATTGTTCCACCCAATTGAAACGATAATTGTCACTTTTCACTTGTTAACTGTAATCAAACAAACACACTCACTAAGAACTCGTTTTCCCCTTTCTGAAGAATCACATATTTGAGTCGAACACCCTGTTCGGAATAGGAATCGCGTCCCTGATCATCGAAGGCCAAAGTGGCATAACAACCGGGTACGGCACTGTATTCAACCGTTGGATCTGGTTCCACAGGTCCACCGGACGACGACAACTGATCCTCGCCCGAGAGACCCGCATCGTCCGATGCGGCTAATGCGCCATTTTCCGCCTCGTTAATATCCAGATTGTCCGCATCCTCATCGAAAAGCCACGTGTTGGCCAAACCATCCATGGCCAAAAGAAGATTCTGAAGGAATTGCGGAATGAAATAAATGGGCATGTTAGACATTAAGTACAACTGTGTGAAGCAAACAACAGTTCAGTGATTCCTACTCGTGTCCATTGCTTAAAAAATCCACAATAATATTAATAACAGAAAACCGAGACCTGAAATACACTCATTTGGGAAGGAGTAGCCGTTTGTTAGCTTTCTTTCCAGAGGAAAAATCCTCAGATAAAATATCCAACAACCGAGTCATTGAAGTAATACAGTGATCACCTATGATGAACACTGCTGTTCCTGAATGTCCCATTTGATCGTCACTGGAAATCGGGATGAACCAACAATGTCAAAACAGGTAACTGGGCTGTACAACCGGGGGGGAGGGAGGGGTGACAAGTAAGAGTAGTACGACTGATTGACGATCGGTTGTCCTTATGGGAACCCCTTCCAGCCTTGGGACTTCACCTGACACCCAGGTCTCATCTGTGGCCACACCACAGCAAATCATTGGACAAAGTAGAGCAAACCAGATGCAGAAATGCTGAGGCCTCCAAATCTTGGTCGGACACCACTCCTCGAGCAGCAGCTTCGGTGGTGTGGGCGGAGAGTAGCATCAAGATTCAATAACCACGTACGATATTGTCTTGAAATCCCCGAGCAAATGGAATCTCCTGCATTTGTATGACTTTTGTAGGAGTAAGTGCTGACGTTACGGTCAAAAGCGTCCGCTTAAAAACCATCACATTCGGCTTGCGCAAGGGACATCAAATTAAATTAGAGAACTGAAATTTATGCACGATTTTGTGTCCGTTGGCACGTTTAAAGATAAAATTTCTAGTAAAAACTAGGAGAACACGACTAACTAGTGGACCGTACTCTGGAATATGGAAGTGTTGTTTCAGAATGTCAGGGAATATTATATTACACACATACCTAGACCTACCACAGCGAATTCCGTGGACCCAAGCCGCGCCCTCACAAACTCTGATAGAGAATGTCTAAACCGTTCTGACTAAATTTGGATTGGCATGCCAAACAGTCGATTTGAGCTAGACAGCTCATTTTGTATGTTTGGTGCATATACGTACGCTCGGTTTATGACTTTTGCTTTCAAGAGTTTAAATTCTCCTTCGACAAATGCAGCTGATGGTAATCTTCGTGATGCGGTCCACATATATGTCATGACCTTTTTATGATATGTCCACGCGTAAGCATAGTGGAATAGGCGGGCACTATACCCGCTGAATTATTTGGATGATTTAAAAATGTTGACCTTGAGACTTGGAGCGGCGAACTATGTAACACGGCACCACAGGTTGGGAGTGGTAACCAGCAGGACGACTGATGAGATGCTTACTAACAAATCTGACCGGGGGTTACTTGTGGTCAGCCATTAGAAAAACTGTCGTTGTGTAAAGACGTGTTAGGCACTTACCAACTCATGATCGTCTATGATGACATTAGTTTGTTCTTCAAGAGACAAGTAAGGGTAGGAGACACATGGACATTATTGGTACTTGAGAACCAATGCCTCATGAATTTTGCTCGCATGTGTCGGGAACATCGTATCATTGCTGCTTAGTTTAGACTTGGGTTGTTAGGGATCACGGGTCAATCTCCAGAACACGCGCTCAGACTGTCGGAGTCAAGGCGGTTGAAAGGTGTGCTACATATGCCTATAAATAGATTTCTCCAGTGCGCATTGTTCTCCTGGTCAGGCAGAAGTTAGAAGTTAAAAATCCAACTAATCAGTCTATGACATAGTGAAAAGGTATGAAATCATTATCCGGTGAACCTGACAGTAAGATGTATTGGGCTTAGGGGCTGACATCCACCAGATGCGCCTCTCGGGTGATTGGAGACACTAGGCGATAAGATTAAGTGCCGCGGTCGGTGTATTCGAACGCATTATTTGTTGATATGATTCCCCCCTATAAATATAAATTAATTAGCCCAACTGAGTTCGAAAGTTAAAGGTCAGTTGTGTAGATTCGAGACATGGGTCACCTGATCGCTAGTTACTGAAAAATTACATCACCCACAGTCCATGGGCTGTTACTTCTGCTAATAAATTTAAAATGACAAGTCTCATCACTCACTTTTACAGATATAAAAAGTGCGTTGATCTGATGACGAAAACATTTTCACTCCATGCTTATGTATGAGTACGGACGAGGGAGGGGGCATAATCATGATCACACGGGCCCACTGCACTATTGGGAAGAATCGGCAAGCCTGACTGTAACTGGACTAGCTGAACTCCTTTCCAGTCGACTGACGAACATCCGAATACACTATTGAACCGTGGTCCGTCTGCCTCCTACCATTCGAACGGCCTCATTCTCATTCTACCGAACGTCTTCTCATTTCCCGTAACCACGACTGTACACACACACACACACACACACACACACACACAACAGGACATTCACGCCGTGTATTCCGGTCATTTAACCACTCATGCACAGAGATATCGCACGCTCACCGACCTGACGGTCCAAGTAATATTATATAACGTTGTAACGAGTTGGTTACCTCTGTTCTGCTATTTTCACAGACGCGTGAACAAGTATGCTTAGGATCGTCTAGCGTGATCCTATTCAGAAACTATTTAACTCGTAAACCATAAGCATGACTTTTAGAACGTTGATCTGAGTGACTATTGCGTTTGGCATAGCTACGTTGATGTAGACGTGTTTTAACTGTTATTCATTCATTTGTTTTTGTTATTCGTTATAGAACCACGTACACTTGCATAATACCTCAGTGTATTTTGGATTCTACGTCATTCGGACTTTTGTTTAACCAACAGTTTAGTGCATACATCAGCATCAAGTATAAAGAACGTCGGAGGATTTCCTAAAAATGACCTTGAGAACGAGGGCAAGGTGTAACGCCAGGCTATATACTGCCATACTGATCTTTGATTGATGTAAGTGTGGGATTCCAGTTGACGCACTTACTGCGCTGCGGCTCACGGAGTTTTTCTCTGTCTTTTTGTATCTTTACAGATTGAGCACGGGCATCCTCTCACCTAGGAAGAGCGCTGCCCCCAGTGCAGTTCAGGGGAAGTATATAAGGCCGCTACAGGTTGAGTGTGGTAGCGAACCCGGCGACAGAGAAATGCTGCCTACGGTCAAAGTTGATCAGTGGTAATAGTAGGTGTGGGATGAAGTCCGTTAAATCAAACTTTGTGGAAATTCGCGTTGGTGGTACATTTTTATGATCTAAACGAAGATAACACCGGCAATCAGAGCTTGAACACGTGCAACAAATTGAGTTCAGATTCACTACAGAACTCACCTTGAAATTCGGCTTCGAGAGTAGACTGTGCAAATAGGACAAATTATTCATCGTCTCCGTGTCCAAACAGACCGGACGTTGCAAAATGGTGAACACGTGAGTAAGCACTGCGTCCAGTGTGTCACAAGCCATCCCGGGAAGAACGGGCCAACGATGCCGAGGCCGACCAGCCATCCGTGTTCGACACTGTTCGTATGATGATGCAACACGATCGTGCATGAGAAATGCGTTCTGAAGAAGCGGATCACATAGCACATTGAGCAGCCACGTCCATTGGTCAGCATCAGTCGCATCCAATGGTGAATTCGAATCTGGTTCCAGTGCCTGAGTACCTGAACCGTCGTGTCCCGTACGGTCACCGAATTTGGTTCGTAAATAACTAATCAATTCATAAAGCTCTGTGAAATAGAAAAGAAGGGAACATTGCAAGAATTGAGGTAAGAGAAAACTGAGTAGACGGTGGGGAAAATCCTAGCTAGGCATCCATTTAGCACTATACTTTCATTCATTTAGATGGACCACCAAGTGTCTATCTTTCTCTAAGGAGCGCTCTGTTGTGTTCTGAGGAGCCAATAACTTGTCACTTTTAATGAGAGCAGTTTTGCTGGATGCTGAGGACACGCCATACAATTTCAACGTCAAACTCGATAAGTCGACGGAAGAACCGTTCGGCTCAGTTCTTTCATACTATCAATCTCGTACTTTTGTGCTTCCATTTTGGCTGCTACTTGGCAGCATCGTCTGGTCAAGAGCAAAACAAAAAGGAGCAAACAACCATCGAATAAAGTTATAAGGGGAAGTCGTGGAGATGAGAGTTTCAATGCAACCACACCGCTGACCGCCGCGCCTAATATGTCCAGCTATTTGGTGGGTGGATCACGTGAATGCCGATCAGGAAGTCTAATACGTCCAACTGGGTCAATTCAATCGGTCAAGTTTTTAACATCTTTTGCCATGTCACCACCTCGACTTACTGTCTGCAACTACTGCCAACCTGGGGAAACAATGCACACCAAGGGAGTCACTATCTGTGGACATGTCCCAGACCACCTTATTATGTTTAGATTAACGGACTAACTAACTACATGCCTATTTAGCCTGGCTTTTTAGACATTATCCGCGTTACATATCCACCAATTTCCAACTGTAAGAGATTCAGACCGAAGTTGTGGGATTGTTAAACGTTAGACTACTCTGGTTCGTGTACAATGGCTTGTTTTACATCAAATTTACCTGATGTGGACGCTAATACTCACACACAGTGATCGATTTCAACGATAGGTATTTTCCTAGTTGGGGGAGGAGGCTACCCTAAAAGAAGATATCGCAATTTGTTCACAAACAGAGAATAGTGTTGTGTGCTTGATTGAAGACACATGTGGATCGTAAGCTTCTCTAGAAAATCTAAGTGGCAGTGTGGCAACGTTTGTACTGTGTCCCGCACCCCACCGCCCCCCCCCTCCCCTTCATCGTCAAAGCGCAAAATGGCGCTACTGGACTGGGTTTGTCCGAAATCACAATAGCTGAGACGCGCCAGTCCAAGTAAACACGTTGCATCTGGCTAGATACATCTGACCTTATATCACCTTCATCCTTTTCTTGTCAGATTCGTGATTGATCTGGCATCTGTTATCCAATATAGAATCGACGCTAGTCTGTAGCAGTTAGGCCAATCTAACTACACCGCTCCGGAAAGTGGCTATTAAGGGTGGTAGTTTGTCGATGCTTGATTATCGTTTTCTGCGAATTCAATGAGTGAAACCGATAAATAACTGAATTAGCGAAGCCGAACACGGGAGTAGTATACTCGCTGCTCGGGGTTAGGCCTCAGACACAATAATCAATTTGGACGGGTTACTGAGCTAGTTAGAAGCAAAAGCCATAGCTCAAAGCCCACGTCACTGCGTATCACTCAGCTAATCCGCCTACGCACAAACACTGACTCAGGTCCAACGGATATTGTTGATCGATGCGTAACCGCACCACAGATTTGGACGAAGTTCAACCAATCGCGTGGGTTGATGGTCTAGTACATGTCAGATTAGATGTATTTAGTATCTGATGCTCGCGCATGACTCCGGTGAGAGGGGAGTATTATCCCTGTTTGAAAATCATTCGTTTGTAAAAAGAAGTCAAAAACATAGATTGCACGATGTATCCTGGATCATTTCGCTGCATCTTTACAAAGTGCATACTGCAGTCGAAGTGATTATTTTTATAGCAAAATAAATGAACGAAATGTTTATAAACAAAGGCAAAATCACATGACGCACACATTCACACATGTCTATCGGATGATCACACAACAATTATTACACGTCATTACCACGGCAATGATAAATTGATTACAAGTTCGCGTTGTTTGCAAAGTTCAGGTTTGTGTGCACGGATCGACAGGGCCTCCATGTATCCTAATAGTTTGGTGCTGGTGGTCGAGTAGATCACTTTGAACGCTTGACTTGCGTTGACGCAATGTTTAGTCTCGTAAATATGCCGAGCAATTGATGATCTGATTGACCTTTGCTCGGTTGATGATGCAATTGTGGTAAAATCGTTGCTCATTGTCTTCTGAAGCCACACTGGAATGTGTTCAGCCATTCGATGACGTAACTGCCTTTCCGTTCTGCCTATGTAGGTGGCTGAGCACTCACATTTGAATTGGTATATGCAGTTTGATTTGGCGTGGATAGGCAAGGGTTCTTTCATCGATGGCCTAGTTAACCAATTAGTTGTGAATATAATCACCGGATCGGCTGCATAGTAGGTGCGGCTTACAGCTGATTTCAAGCGTTTTTTGATCAACTCACTCACATTGTCACCTTTGTAGGGGAGTTTTAGATATACTTTCATCTTAGACACTGTGGTTGAAATATCCTTTCTTGGTTTCAGGTGACGATACTTTGTCAAGAATGATGTTGGGTATCCATTTTCCGTCAGAATTTTAGTGATGTGATTTATTTCTTCATCCAAAGTGTCCGCGTGCAAATCTTCTGTGCTCTGCAGAACAGTGTTTGCACTGTGTTTATCTTGTACTTTATCGGGACGAAGCTGCTGAAGTGGAGATATTGCCCCGACCAGGTGTCTTTTCGATAAACGGACCTCCTGATTGAACCATCTTTTCTGCGGAAAATGTCAATGTCTAAGAAGCTTATGGTGCCATTGTCCTCATTGTGGATTGTCAGCTTTATATTTGGGTGTAGATTATTAAGCAACTCCGTCAATTTGTCGATATCCTTCATTGAGAAAGTGGAGCTTCACATTAGATGTACATAGCAGCAGTAAACGTGTCAATTCGGTATTCGGTAGTCCGATATTACAACTCCAGGCACTTTCGTTTGGCCTTAACTATTGTACTCCACCAAAGAAAATTAACCACATTTCTTCACAAGCAAACTTTGAAGCGTTCTTCGAACAGATGTCTGTTTTGAAGCCAACAAATGCAGATACGTTGAGCTGGTTTAAGGCGAAATTGGTTGATTTTGAATGTCAGTATCGAACGACAACAACACAACAACAATCGTTGTTAACGAACAGGCACATTGAAGCTCTCGACAGATTGAAGAAGAACTCTAACACAGTAATCCTGCGTCCAGACAAGGGATCGGGAGTTGTCATTATGGATAAATCGTCATACGTGCAAAAAGTGTTAACTATTTTAGAAGATAAAACAAAATTCCGGAAGGACCCAACGCCAGATGATCCAAGTGAATTAGAACAGCGAATTAACACGGAACTGCGAACTCTAGTTCAAGCGGGCCTTATTCGCGAGTCAACAGTTAAGTCACTGAGACCCAGAGGGAGTCAAACATCACAACTGTATGGCCTACCAAAAGTACACAAAACAGATATACCAATGCGGCCAATCTTATCAATGGTCTGCTCTCCACAACACAAACTGGCAAAATGGTTAGCCAAGTTACTGAAGCCAGTCAGAGACATGCTTGCGAACCATGCAGTGAAGGACAGTTTCGAAATGTGTAACCTATTGCAAAAAGAAAATATCCAGAACCGACATATGCTTACTATGGATATTACATCACTATTTACCAATATCCCACTGGAAGAAACTATCGATTTTATATGCCAAATAATCGACAAGCATAATATTCATATCGGACTACCGAATACCGAATTGACACGTTTACTGCTGCTATGTACATCTAATGTGAAGCTCCACTTTCTCAATGAAGGATATCGACAAATTGACGGAGTCGCCATGGGCAGTCCATTGGGCCCTATTCTGGCGGATATTTTTGTTGCTCACTTAGAAAACAAGATTGAGGACAAAATATCCGACATGGTACTCTATCGCCGTTACGTGGATGATATTTTTGTCATCACAAAGAGCAAACAAGAAGGTGAAGAGCTGCATGCCTTGCTTAATAATCTACACCCAAATATAAAGCTGACAATCCACAATGAGGACAATGGCACCATAAGCTTCTTAGACATTGACATTTTCCGCAGAAAAGATGGTTCAATCAGGAGGTCCGTTTATCGAAAAGACACCTGGTCGGGGCAATATCTCCACTTCAGCAGCTTCGTCCCGATAAAGTACAAGATAAACACAGTGCAAACACTGTTCTGCAGAGCACAGAAGATTTGCACGCGGACACTTTGGATGAAGAAATAAATCACATCACTAAAATTCTGACGGAAAATGGATACCCAACATCATTCTTGACAAAGTATCGTCACCTGAAACCAAGAAAGGATATTTCAACCACAGTGTCTAAGATGAAAGTATATCTAAAACTCCCCTACAAAGGTGACAATGTGAGTGAGTTGATCAAAAAACGCTTGAAATCAGCTGTAAGCCGCACCTACTATGCAGCCGATCCGGTGATTATATTCACAACTAATTGGTTAACTAGGCCATCGATGAAAGAACCCTTGCCTATCCACGCCAAATCAAACTGCATATACCAATTCAAATGTGAGTGCTCAGCCACCTACATAGGCAGAACGGAAAGGCAGTTACGTCATCGAATGGCTGAACACATTCCAGTGTGGCTTCAGAAGACAATGAGCAACGATTTTACCACAATTGCATCATCAACCGAGCAAAGGTCAATCAGATCATCAATTGCTCGGCATATTTACGAGACTAAACATTGCGTCAACGCAAGTCAAGCGTTCAAAGTGATCTACTCGACCACCAGCACCAAACTATTAGGATACATGGAGGCCCTGTCGATCCGTGCACACAAACCTGAACTTTGCAAACAACGCGAACTTGTAATCAATTTATCATTGCCGTGGTAATGACGTGTAATAATTGTTGTGTGATCATCCGATAGACATGTGTGAATGTGTGCGTCATGTGATTTTGCCTTTGTTTATAAACATTTCGTTCATTTATTTTGCTATAAAAATAATCACTTCGACTGCAGTATGCACTTTGTAAAGATGCAGCGAAATGATCCAGGATACATCGTGCAATCTATGTTTTTGACTTATGTTTTCAAATTTGTAACGGGGAAAGGTTGTTTCTCATTCGTTTGTGTTCATATCATATCGTTATATTGGGTGGAAAATAGGAAAATCAATTATACTGCTTGCTATTCATAACATCCGTCTCAGTTTCTCAGCTTCAAACGTTCCGGTGTATTGTCTTGCACATTTCGTGAATCTGGCCTAATCAGTGTTGGCACTTTTACCTATTTCCGTGTCAGCTGTCCATATGAGTGATTAGCTGTCAAAAGCGATCTGGCTAGCATAAACACACATTTATCAGTATTGTAGTTCTTTATTCGGTGTTACTCATCGGGATATTTCTTCTTATTGTTTCAAACCGTTGATCGATCGCCACCACGACGAGACTGTATCCTGATGGCGCGATGGCTTGCGTTTATCCACGACCCAAAAAGCTATACAGAATGGCTTCCTTAAGCCGGAGATGCAATAATGCCTGACAGGTCGATGGGTAGAGGCTAGACGAAGTCTAATCTCAGAACCAGTTGATGGGCAACACCCGGTTCTAACCACTATGCCTTTGAGGAGGACACTACAGCGAATAAACACTGAGAGAAACGTTCTATCGGTCTAAAAACCTCCACTAGATGGACTTAGGAGTGGAGTACCTGGGGTTTCTCTCGACGGTGGGAGAAGTTATCACACTTCATTGGGCAGCTAGCGCCCACCTAAGCTGGGCAGCCCCCAGCCCAAAGGATGCTGCCCCGTCCACGTTCCGCTTGCTCCATTAATTGCATGGAGCTAAGGACTAAATCCGAAAAGCGGATCGATAACAGAGCACCAGCGACGACAAAACAGAACGCATGCAACAATCAGGTCTCACGTGACGGACCAGAAGAAGTCCCTTCAACGGTGCTTCGGTCGTGTTCCTGTGCTGGGTTGACGAACCATTGCCTTGTGGATGAGACTTTTCAGTCAAAGGCTCCGGTTAGGGTTCCCAAAGAAAAACCCCTTCTGCGGTGTGGGCAGCCGCGAAGTATGATTCGCCGGGAAACCTCCAGTATATTTCCTGTATAGCGCCTCATCAATTTCCCCTCCCTTAATTTTAGATCGACGCAAAACGCCACGGGTAATTGTTGTTCTGAAGAAAGCAGCAGTTCCGAGGGCCGGCATAAATCGACCGCACTTCAAAAGCTCAAATATTCACTTCACTTGACTGCCCTCGACGTCTGCACACTATGTCAGATAGGGCAACAGGCTGCCCCCGCTAAAACTTGTGAGACTTTTAAAATAGATGTATACTGTATCTCCGAAACACGCATACAAAAATTCACTTCTGTAATCTCTTCCCACCCCAGACATAGCCCCGGGCTCAAGCTCCACTCTTCGCGCGTCGGATGATTCCGTGTCTAGTGCTCGTGGTCAGACTGACGTCGGAATTGTTTTGAGCATGAGAACTGACAGTGCACTTCGAGATTGGATTTCAGTCAGCAGTCACCTGTGTGCAGTTCGACTGGATGGTTATGCTCGTGTCAACAACAACAAACTGAAGCGTCGATGTTCATTCGTCGTGTCAGTGTACGCGCCAACCGACTGCGGGTCCTCTGAAGCAGAGGACGAATTCTACAACGATTTGTCTCAGCTGTTTCGAAGCACGCATTCAACAGATGTGGTGGTCTTTGTTGTGAATTTCGACGCCCAAGTCGAACGTTTGGGAGATTCCGAAACGTACATTGGAGACCCGTTTGCTATCTCAGCCGATCGTACCGATAACGGTGATCGTCTCATCTAGCTGTCCTCGGACCATAGCATTAGCCCGGAATCTCCTGCACTGCCTTACACCCGCTCACGAGAGGAATGCCCGCGAAATGCAGACTGGATTCCGCCCAGGTCGAGGATGTATCGACCAGATTTCTACTCTTCATCGACTACTTGAAACGCGTCACACGCACCGCCGACCGACAATAATGGTTTTCTTAGACCTGAAAGGCGCCTTCGATCCCGTTAATCGAAACAGCGCTTTGCAGTGCTCTTCATCGAAAACGTATGCCACAGAAGTTCGTGAATCTATTGAGATCATTGTATTCTCATACTTCTGGCTGCTTAAGAGTTTACGGTGAACTATCCGGTCGGTTCGAAACGACCAGTGGTGTTCGACAGGGATGTCCCATGTCTCCATTCCTGTTCAATTTTGTCATGGACAAAATGATGGAGAGTACTTTGAAAAATCTTCAGGATGTAGGCGTCGAACTAGGAAATAGTGGAAAGCTATGTGACCTAGATTACGAGGACGACGTTGTCTGCTTGTTCGAATCTACGGAACATGCTCAACGTGCACTAGATAGACTCTCAAGAGCTGTAGCTCCATTCGGCATGCGCTTTGCACCTTCAAAGTGTAAAGTGATGTTACAAGACTGGACGTCAACAATTGCGAGCTTGATGCTCGATGGGGAGGTGCTGTCAGTTGTCGACCACTTCACCTACCTCGGTAGCTGCGTGACGACGGATTGGAGCATAGTAGTAGAGGTGAGCACGCGGATATCCAGGGCTCGAGCGGCGTACGCTGGACTGAAACACTTGTGGCGCCGACCTGATATTTCACTGAAGTTGAAAGGTCGTGTATACTGTGCCGCAGTGCGTTCAGTTTTGTTGTATGGTTGTGAGACTTGGAGTCTGCGTGCTGAAGATATTCGTCGTCTTGAGGTTTTCGACCATCGATGTATACGTAGTATCGCCAGGATTGGGTGGAATAGCCGAGTGAGCAACGATGAGGTCAGAAAGCGAGTATTGGGTACTAATTCAGAGAACGATCTGTCACAGCGTATCCGGCTTAGTAGACTTCGTTGGTTGGGACACGTGTTACGGATGGCAAACACACGTCTACCATACCGTGTCCTATTCTCCGCCCCTCCTAGGGAGTGGAAGAGACCACGTGGAGGTCAACAGATGACGAGGCAGCGAGGAATGAGAAAATGTACAGCCAGCTTAGGAAAAGTAGGTGCTTCACATCTTCGTGTTTGGGGTCCAAAATATCTGTCTACCAGTTGGCTGGAGACACTGAAGAATATGGCAGCGACTCGCGAACAGTGTCGATCGTGTTTGTCGCTTTCTATTGAATCAGAATGACTGATTGATGTGCGTTTGTACAGTTAGACTGTGTATTCCGTGTGTTGGCTACTAGGGATTCTTTTCTTTTTCCACATGTGTAGGTCCACTCGCTGTTTATCTTGTATATTCATACTTTCTAATTCAACGTGCAAGATGGTGAGAAAGGCAGTGGTCAGTGGGGCTTGCCCTACTGTTTAACGGTGTACGATGATGATGATGCTCGGACCGCAGTTTGTTTCTGGCGCGTACGAACTTCTGACATAAGAAGCGGCATAAAAAGACATGGCACCCTCCTTCGCCTCCATAACGTCTGACTCAGATTGACTATGTTGTGGTTGGTCACCGCTGGGGTGGATCAACTGAAGGCTGTCGTTCATTTTGACCTACGCATGTGGGCCCATATCGTGCCTTGGTACGTGTTCGCTAGTGTTTACGTTTCGCGGTGATTGCATCAGCATGAAAGTCACCCGTCGCGCGCAGTTGCTTTTGGACGATAACCAGTAACCTGCTTTTCAGGCGGAGTCGATTTTCCGGGTTCTTACCCAGGGGTGACTGTTGCACAACCTTCGTTTCAAACGTTACTGAGACCATTCTCCAAGGCATGCTTATTTTCGTTCCGCACTTTTCAAAACCCGGCAAACTACGCCCCTCTGAGTGTTTTACCCACGCCTGCAATCGCGTTGTGCGCTCTAAAAACAGCATTCAAACGGTGGTGTCGCTCCGCTAATCCCCAATTTCGTATTCTTGTGTAGGCCAGAAATAATTGCTCGCTTTCCATCCAGAAAACCAAGGGTCGTTCCATCCGCCACAAAGCCGAACGTCTAGCCTCTTCCGCTAATGGTAGCTAATCCTTTTGGTCTTTCGCCAAAGCCGTTTCCCGTAATTTTTGCCCCTCCAATTTATACACCATTTCTAATGCTTCTGGCTTTTTAGTCCATGAACCCCATGAGAAAGCCGAGGATTTTGTATCCCAGTTTGCCCTTAATTTCACTTTACCCAACTCTTCTATTCTTCCACCTCCAACCACTCTTACTAGCCGTCCCTCTTATTCCCCTTATCAAAACCAGAAAGTCCCCCAGGCCTTGAAATCACTCGACCAAAATAAACCACCTTGTCCGGACGGTATTCCATCCATCGTCCTGAAAATGTGTGCCCCAGAGTCATCACCGATTTCCCGTCATCTTTTTTGCTTTCCTTTCCAATCTGGTACGTTTCCCGTCCCATGGGAAAAAGTCGTAATTTTTCTTATCCCCAAACACGACGACTCGTCCGACCCGAGCAACTATCATCCTATTTTCCCAACTTCTTTCATTTCAGAAGTCACGGAAATCATAATTTCCGACCAGTTGTGACCATTCCTTCAACGTGAAGGACTGCTAAGCGACCGTCAATACGGGTCCCGACCTCGTCGTTCCACGGGTGATTTACTAGTTAAGGCCTCGCACTCCTGCTCAGCTGCACTCGATAACCACGGAGAAACACACCTGGTTTCACTGGACATATTGAAGGCTTTTAACCGTGTCTAGCCCAAAGGTTTACTGTATAAATTGCCCACTTTTGGGTTTCTTCCAGCTCTGATCTTGTGAACGTCAAGTTTTCTCAGCAACCGAAAGATCTCCGTTCGTGTCGATGGGGCACAATCACAGCCTTTTCCTGTGAATGCTGGTGTTCCCCAAGGTTCTGTAATTTTACCCATCCTCTTTTTGCTTTTCATTATTGATCTCTTACCTACCACTTCCAACCCCATCCACGCTTCTGCTGATGATGTCATCCTTCACTACTCCCTTTCGTATCCCACCCACCCCCCGCCATGTCGCCGCCTACATCGACCATGACCGTTGTGCTCTTGTAACATTGATTAGTTCGGATCTTTGACAGATCTCCTTTTGAGGTTCTCAAAATCGTGTTCTCTTCAATAATTATAAAACATCTCTTCTCTTAAACACCAGTCCTTTCCTCCCCACTTAAATTTTGATTCGGTTCCCCTTTATTCCTCTAACTCGATACCTTTCCTGGGTTTTCAATCGTTTCCCCATTATCTTGGTCTTCCTACATATGTTCGCTTACTTCTCGTGCTGCGCTCAAGATTGGTTTTCTGTACCGCGCTAGACATTTCTTCAAACCCCTCCACCTTTTCTTACTGTACAAAGCTGACATTCGTCCCACACTTGAATACTGCTGTCATGTGTGGGGTGAAGCTTTGCATTCTTTACCTCTTCTCGACCGAGTTCAACGTAAAGCCATTCGTCTGGTAGATGACCCGGTTTTAACATACAATTTGCAGTCGCTTGCTTATAGCCGATCAGTTACTTCATTGTCCCTATTCTACCGTTGTTATTTTGAGTTTTGTTCCTACGAGCTTGTCTCGACTGTTCCTATTCCCATTATTTTCCAACGCCAATCCCGAGCACAGGCAGTTAATTACTCTCATCAGATTTCTGTCGCTCGATCTCGGACCTCGACTCTCCAATCTTCTTTTTTCCCCGGACGGTTAAGTAGTAGGACATCCTTCTCCCTCTGTCTTTCCTCCCACCTACAATCTTTCTATTTTCAAAAGCGGAATTAACAAACTGGTTTTAACTTGAATGTTCTCTGTAGACTCCTCTCACAGTATATTTTCGAACTTTTACTGCACTTCCCTTTGTGTGTAATAACAAGGGTCAAAGTGGTAACGAGCCGGAAGACAGTGAAATGCTGTCTACCACCACAGGGACCGGCAGTGGCGGGGCTCAAACCTCCCGACCTCTAAGGTGGTAAGCCAACGTTCTAAATCACTCATCTCCTATCAGGCTAGCGATGGGATGAATCAAAGTGTGAATATTTGTCAGAGTGTGTGGGTTGTCGATGAACATCGGAGGTGAATTTTCAGGAGTCATTCGCCCTCAAACGACAATCTAGAAAATGTATGACAGTCAGGAATTACAGAATGGTAAACACTCCAATTTTGGTCACCGAACACTGACGGCAGCAGAGAAAGGAACATTGGCTACCTTCGAATCAACGGAATAATTCAATGCTCATACATTTGAGAAGAAAACGACTGTGAATATCGATCACTGTGAGAAAATTGTCAAACATACACAATTGGATAACGTCCTCGAAGAATGACGGTTCATCTTCAAAAATACAATTTTGACATTCTAAACCAACCGGATGCAACCAATGAACAGTTGGTATACCTCCTGTACCATGAATTTATCTTCAAGGCTGATTGTCTATGCACATATATGATCAATCTTAGTCACAGAACACACAGCAGGGCTCAAATCCAGTGAACTACTTCGGAATCTTAATGACAAGTTCCACAAATCCCCAGTGAGTCAGGTGTAAATCAGGGTAGATCAGCAACAATCCGAAACATCTTTATATAAATTTGATGAAAGTGAGAAAAGATTAAATACGAACAAGTATAACAGAGAAAACATACCTAAACGGCTGTACGCCCATCCCTCGTCACCCTCGAATGCCTCATTCAGTTCCGGTCGCTTTTCGGCCTCTGCACTTTTGATGATTCTGCGATAATTTTCTATCGCCTTTAGACGATCTGATTTTCGAAGCGAGGAGCGAAGAAAAGCGTTCTCCTCGATGCTCTCTTTTTCTTGATCCAAACGCCTTTTCACTTCTCGAGCATAATATTTCAGATCGGGTGTTTCCAAATCCATTGCTTACAATTCAGTAGGATTGAAATGTGGTTCACAAACTTACTTGCAACAACTTCATCGGGAATGGACGAGACGGACATTTTCAAATCTGCAAGAATGGAAAGTAGTAAGACAGGAGTACATTTTGATAGGACAGTAAACTTCAAAATGCTTCTGCTGCCAAGTACCCAAATGCATGAAGAATTTCTAGTCAAAATTCATGTAACATACAGAAATCTTAGGTTTCGTTGGTTACGTCTGCATGTATTACATTTAATAGAAAAAGGCACGATAGAGAACAAGCTCGTTTTCGGTAACTTTATCCACTGGCTAATACGGTTATATATATATATATATATATATATATATATATATATATATATATATATATGTTAGGAATGCATATTTTCGGAAGAAAAGTGTTTAAAGTATCAAATTAAGATTGGTCAGTCAATATTGTAGGTGTTGTGCGGTTCGGAAAAGGGGTGGGAAGTTGGTTGTTCGAAGTTGGGAAAATTCGGTGTAGAAAGTACATCTGGGGTGAATTGGATGCTTTCTGTCATGACTGAAAAGTCACGGTTGAGGTCACCCCGATTTTGTCTCCCATTTTCTAATCGTGACCAGGGTAGCTGAAGTTGACAAATCGTTCGTGTGAACAAAACGATGGATTTAACAGCCTAATCGCTATTGCCTCCGCTGTTCCCAGTGATTTCACGAATGATCTTCAAATAATTCACAGGCACTTTGTAAATTATCTTGAAGGCTTCTTTGTCCACCCGGTTCCCTGTGTCGGCAAGGTGCGCTACGATTGCACTAGTTACGGTTCTTTTAGTTCCTGTCTTCAGCCAAGCTGGTTTGTGTTCCCTGATTCTTTAGGACAGTTGCCGTGTCGTTTTACCTGCATAGCTTGTCGAAAATGAGCAAACAAATGATTGGGTCAACACGGAGGAGGAAAGGACAGGCATTTTGTCTTTTAGATTCATAGAAACTATTGACCGGCTGGTGAAGTGGGCGCGTAGAGTGGCGGCGGGAAATGTACGGGTGATTGCACCCCTTAAACGCCGAACTAGCAGTTCGCATTTAACATCTCCTTTGAAGGGAAGTTGCATGTGCAATTCTTTCTTCTTGACGGTCATTATCAATGGTCGCTTGGGTACTTCCAAAATGTTCTTTTGAATGAAACGTTCCGGGTACCCGTTGTTTAGTAATGTTTGTCTTATGTGGTCTAATTCCTCACTCACTGTTTCCTCGGAACAGATCTTTCGTATGCGAGACGCTAGGGACCGGATTAGGTTTTGTTTGCCTTTTTAGAGGCACGAAGCTGGAAAAATGTGTGTATTGGCCTGTCCATGTTGGCTTACGATAGACGCGGCGGACGAGGTTCCCATCTTCCCTTTTTTGTAAGATTTACATCCGGAAAGTGAAAGTTGCCTTATAATTCTGCTTCGGATGTGAAACTGAGCGCACTGTGAGCCTGGTTAAACTCTTCCACTAATTCATCTAGGTGAACATGTTTTTTAATCATAATGAAAATGTCGTCCACATACCGGCGGTATCTGGGTATCTTTGAGTACCCAATTTACGAGTTTGGTGACGGAAATGTCGACAAGTAGGGGTCCCAGAGGCGAGCCCATTGCAACTTCATCAGTTTGTCGGTAAAGCTTGTTGTTGAAGCCGAACTGAACATTTAGCGTGCATCGTAGTAGTAGCAGTTCTTTCAGACTGGCTACCGGAATACCAACACTCAGATCGTTTTCGATTATATAACTACACAAATATTCGATAGTTTCCAGAGGTGTGACGCTCGTAAATGGTGATGTTGCATCCAGAGACGCCATTTTGAGTCCTGTTGAATGAGGCCCGTTGTTCATGCGTGTTCCTCTTGCAAGCCGGTGTCAGACGACGCAGCAAAATTGAGGCTAAAACCTTGGTGACTATCAGAATTGAACTGATCCTACGATGCATACTACAGTCACTGCGTACTCCCTGCTTGAAGATGGGTACAATCAATGACTGACTCCATAATGACGGAATACACTCTTCGTTTTAAATACCACGGAGCAGGGTGGTATGTGATTTTATCAATGCACCACCACTCATTCTGAAAAGAACTGAGGGACGTTCACCAGGACCTACCGCTTTTTCATGCCTTAACAATCAAATGCTCGACTCTACTTCCACTTCCGATGGGGGCTCAAGTGATACTACCCAAGGAGTTGCAGTTGTTGACACAGGAGTAACTACGTTAGCGCGCGGCCAGCTAAACTACTCCTTGAAGTATTCGGCCCAGTGGTCCAGCCTTTGCCCTTTGCCGTGAATAGGTTCTCCATTTCCATAACATTTCGTTTCACCGACCGGGTTCGCAGTCTACCTTCAACCACCAATTTTCGCGATCATTCTTAAGGCTTTTCGTAACTTGCTTTTGTAAACTTCTCATTACCTTATTAATCTCCTTACAGTTTGAGAGCTGACGCTTTTGCTCCATTAGACTTAACGACTCTTGCGAAACACAGTATACCTGATGGACATCAAATCTACGACCACAAGCGAAACCTGCTGCCAAGTGCACTGTCTTCGGGATGTGGGCCCAGTGTTCATCTATATTACTGTTCGTCGTAGTTCCCAGCTCATGTGGTAGTTTTTGCTCATAACTGGTGTGAACTTCTGGATCAGACACACGTTGCACAGCTAACCGGGTTTACGGTTTGTGTCGATGACCATGGAGATGGGGAGATAGTCGCAACAAAACTGACGCATGGTCCGACTCTACGTACGTGGACCAGTAAGATCTACAGTTCTGGACAGAACTGTGCCACCGGTAGCTTACTCATCATCATCATCATACAGCAATAAACAGAAAGACAAGCCGCACCGACCACTGCCTTTCTTACCATCTTGCACGTTGAACAGCGGGCTGGATTCCGCACAGGTCGAGGATGTATCGACCAGATTTCTACTCTTCACCGACTACTTGAAACGCGTCACACGCACCGCCGACCGACAATAATGGTTTTCTTGGACTTGAAAGGCGCCTTCGATTCCGTTAATCGAAACAGCGCTTTTTAGTGCTCTTCATCGAAAACGTATGCCACAGAAGTTCGTGAACCTAATGAGATCATTGTATTCTCATACTTCTGGCTGCTTAAGAGTTTACGGTGAACTATCCGGTCGGTTCGAAACGATCAGTGGTGTTCGACAGGGATACCCTTTGTCTCCATTCCTTTTTAACTTCGTCATGGACGAAATGATGGAAAGTGCGCTGAAAAATCTTCAGGATGTAGGCGTCGAACTAGGAGATAGTGAAAAGCTATGTGACCTAGATTACGCAGACGACGTTTTCTGCTTGTTCGAATCCACGGAACATGCTCAGCGTGCACTAGATAGACTCTCAAGAGCTGTAGCTCCATTCGGCATGCGCTTTGCGCCTTCAAAGTGTAAAGTGATGTTACAAGACTGGACGTCAACAATTCCGAGCTTGATGCTCGATGGGGAGGTGCTGTCAGTTGTCGATCACTTCACCTAGCTCGGTAGCTGCGTGATGACGGATGGGAGCACAGTAGTAGACGTGAGTACGCGGATATCCAAAGCTCGAGCGGCGTACGCTGGACTGAAACACTTGTGGCGCCGACCTGATATTTCACTGAAGTTGAAAGGTCGTGTATACTGTGCCGCAGTGCGTTCAGTTTTGTTGTATGGTTGCGAGACTTGGAGTCTGCGTGCTGAAGATATTCGTCGTCTTGAGGTTTTCGACCATCGATGTATACGTAGTATCGCCAGGATTGGGTGGAATAGCCGAGTGAGCAACGATGAGGTCAGAAAGCGAGTATTGGGTACTAATTCAGAGAACGATCTGTCACAGCGTATCCGGCTTAGTAGACTTCGTTGGTTGGGAGACGTGTTACGTATGGCAAACACACGTCTACCATAACGTGTCCTATTCTCCGCCCCTCCTAGGGAGTGGAAGAGACCACGTGGAGGTCAACAGATGACGTGGCAGCGAGGAATGAGAAAATGTACAGCAAACTTAGGAAAAGTAGGTGCTTCACATCTTCGTGTTTGGAGTCCAAAATATCTGTCTACCAGTTGGCTGGAGACACTGAAGAATATGGCTGCGAACCGCGAACAGTGGAGATCGTGTTGTCACTTTCTATTGAATCAGAATGTTTGATCGGTGTACGTTTGTACAGTTAGACTGTGTATTCCGCGTGTTGGCTACTAGGGCATTCTTTTTCTTTCCCACCCATATAGGTCCAGTCCCTGTTCATCTTGTATATTCATACTTTCTAATTCAACGTGCAATATGGTGAGAAAGGCAATGGTCAGTGGGGTTTGCCCTACTGTTTACCGCTGTACGATGATGATGATGATGAATTAGAAAGTATGAATATACGAGATGGACAGGGACTGGACCTACACAGGTGGGAAAAAGAAAGAATGTCCTAGTAGCCAACACGCGGAATACACAGTCTAACTGTACAGACGCACATCAATCAGTCATTCCGATTCAATAGAAAGCGACAAACACGATCGCCACTGTTCGCGGTTCGCTGCCATATTCTTCAGTGTCTCCAGCCAACTGGTAGACAGATATTTTGGACCCCAACCACGAAGATGTGAAGCACCTACTTTTCCTACGTTTGCTGTATATTTTCTCATTCCTCGCTGCCACGTCATCTGTTGACCTCCACGTGGTTTTTTCCATTCCTGAGGAGGAACGGAGAATAGGACGCGATACGGTAGACGTGTGTTTGACATACATAACACATGCTCCAACCAACGAAGTCTACTCAGCTGGATACGCTATGACAAAACGTCCTCCGAATTAATACCCAATACTCGCTTTCTGACCTCATCATTACTCACTCGGCTATTCCACCCAATCTTACCGATACTACGTATACATCGATGGTCGAAAACCTCAAGACGACGAATATCTTCAGCACGCAGACTCCAAGTCTCGCAACCATACAACAAAACTGAACGCACTGCGGCACAGTATACACGACCTTTCAACTTCAGTGAAATATCAGATCGCCACCACAAGTGTTTCAGTCCAGCGTACGCCGCTCGAGCCTTGGATATACGCGTACTTACGTCTACTACTGTGCTCCCATCCGTCATCACGCAGCTACCGAGCTAGGTGAAGTGGTCGACAACTGACAGCACCTCCCCATCGAGTATCAAGCTCGGAATCGTTGACGTCCAGTCTTGTAACATCACTTTACACTTTGAAGGTGCAAAGCGCATGCCGAATGGAGCTACAGCTCTTGAGAGTCTATCTAGTGCACGCTGAGCATGTTCCGTAGATTCGAACAAGCAGAAAACGTCGTCTGCGTAATCTAGGTCACATAGCTTTTCACTATCTCCTAGTTCGACGCCTACATCCTGAAGATTTTTCAGCGCACTTTCCATCATTTTGTCCATGACGAAATTGAACAGGAATGGAGACATGGGACATCCCTGTCGAACACCACTGGTCGTTTCGAACCGACCGGATAGTTCACCGTAAACTCTTAAGCAGCCAGAAGTATGAGAATACAATGAACTCATTAGGTTCACGAACTTCTGTGGCATACGTTTTCGATGAAGAGCACTGAAAAGCGCTGCTCGATCAACTGAATCGAAAGCGCTTTCAAGTCTAAGAAAACCATTATTGTCGGTCGGCGGTGCGTGTGACGCGTTTCAAGTAGTCGGTGATGAGTAAAAATCTGGTCGATACATCCTCGACCTGTGCGGAATCCAGTCTGCTGTTCGCGGGCATTCCTCTCGCGAGCTGATGTAAGACGGTGGAGCATAATCGAGGCTAATACTTTGGTGACTATCGGAATTAAGCTAATCCCACGATGGTTACTGGAGTCACTGCGTATCTCCTTCTTGAAGATGGGAACAATCAATGACTCGCTGCATAATAACGGAATACGCCCCTCCTTCCAAATGTTACGGAGCAGGACGGTAAGTGATTTTATCGAAGCATTTCCACCCAGTTTGAAAAGAACTGGGGGAAGTTCGTCAGGACCAGTCCCTTTCCCACGCTTCAGTAATCGAATTGTCGACCCCACTTCCACTTCCGATGGGGGCCCAAGTAATACCACCCAAGGAGTCGCAGTTGTTGACACAGGAGTAACTAAACCAGCGCGAAACCAGCTGAACTGTTCTTTGAAGTATTGGGCCCAACGGTCAAGCCTTTGCCGTTTGCTATGGATGGGTTCTCCATTTCTATCGCAAATCGTTTCACTGATTTGGGTGCGCCGTCCACCGGTGTCACGAATAAGTTTGAACAGTCTTTGACTGTTACCTGAAGCATCTGCTGTTTCCATTTCTTCGGCTACCTTGACCCACCAATTTTCGCGATCATTTTTAAGGCTTTTCGTAACTTGCTTCTGCAGCTTTCTCCGCATCTTATTCATTTCATTACAGTTTGAGAGCTGACGCTTTTGCCCCATTATACTCAGCGACTCTTGCGAGATCCAGTATTTTTGATGGACAACGGACCTAGGACCACAGGCAAAATCTGCTGCAACGTGTATCGCCTGTTTGATATGATCCCAATGCTCATATACATTACTATTCGTCGTAGATCCTAGCTCATGTGCTAACTTCTGTTCATAACAGGTGCGTACTTCTGGATCACACAAACGTTGCACAGCTAACCGGGTTTGCGACGATGACCATGGAGCTGGAGAGATAATCGCATTAAAACTAATTCACGGTCCGACTCTACGTACGTGGACCAGTAAGATCTACAGTTCTGAACAGAACAGCCACCGGTAGCTTACTGAGATATGATCAGTTTGACTCAAAGTACCTGTAGAGTTAGAGCGCCGTGTCGCCGTGCAACGAGAGCTGTGTCGGAATTTCATACTAGAAAAGAATAACCAATTGTCTGCACAAAACTGGAGAAGCCTATCCCCGTTATCTGTACGCTCAGCGGGTAAAGCACAACGCCCACCTAAACAAGCTTTTGCTGCACTAAGTTTGCCAACTTGTGCATTAAAATCACCTGCTAGCACTACAATATCAGAGCCTTTGCTCGTACGAACAAGAGTGGTGAGTTCATCAGAGAACTCATCCTTCTGCGTGTCAGAGCTGCAGTCCGTTGGGGCGTGCTTCGAGATCACAAACAAACTCCGCTTAACACAACTATCCTTTTGAACGCCAACTGACCCTTGGAGTCTTACAGCACATAAACGACTGTTAACAGGGATCCAGTCTAACAGGGAAGCCTCAGCCTCGTCATTCAAGACTATTCCTATACCGCACTGACCCGCAGCTCGAGCTACTTCGTCTCTTGAAGTGCGCAGAAAATACCTCGATGAGATACCAGGAGCAGTTTGCTTAATCACATTGCTCGAATCCTGGATACGCGTTTCACTTACACAGCAGACATCCATCTTCAGAGAGTTCATTCTGAGGGCTAGGCATGCCTATTGACCGGCCTACATCAGAGTACACGGACGTTAAAGGAGCCCAAACCCAGAGGTTGACGAGACTTAAGAAAATGTGAGTTACCAAACAGAGGATTACTTACGACACTATTCGACTATGAGTCGTTGCGAGTATCAGCCGTGTTATCAATGGGAGCATTATGGATTGATAGAGAGGGTAAAGGGAGGTGGTTGCAGACAAAAGACAAAGATTGAATAAGAGGGAGCTCTAAGCAGTAGCCCACTTATCACTACCCACTCCGCTCGATACAATGGGCAGCGCCGTCCTGATTAGCCTGCTCGACGACCGATGCAGTATGGAACTCTTTCTATTCGTGCAGTTTATGGGAGATGTAAGATGTTGGACCGGTACTGCTAAGGTGTCCAGCTGCAAAGCAGGAAAACGATTAGGGTTTCTAATTAAAGGCCTTTATTTCTAACGAGAACCTGTAAGCAAGGCAGCGGGATAGCTTAGTGGAAGCTTATTTACCTGAATCAATTATTCTTCCACTGATTTTACCGACTGAGTTGCTGGCTCAAATCGACCCCTAATCTGGAGGACCAGGACAATGGACTCCGTCAGTCCTCCACTAATTAACCTTCCCAGTATGATTGAATCTTCGGCTTGAGGTAAGCCATTCTGTGTGGCTCGTTGGGTCGCTGTGGCGCCCAAGCCGTCGCACCACGTCAGGGTGCAGTCTCACTGTGACAGGGAGATTATTCGGGAGATAGATTGTTCGAAAAGGTATAAAGCGGTTGGACCGGATGGGTTGTCACTATCCTTTTTTAAGGACATCGTATGATTTATTATCTACTTCAATTTTGCCCGGGTTTTCGATGTTTATTTCATTTTTACTATAGCAACAATCACGCTGAATGCAGTATGGACGTATAGAGATGAAGCCAAACGGTTCATGATACAATGTGAGATACAATGTGACTTCACCATTCAAATTTGCGATCTAAAATCATCGTTTTCAGTGCCATGTTCACTTTATTCACTAAAAAGACGGTAGACTAATGGCAGTCCGGTCGATGTCGGGGTCCGGGGTTTGAAGCCCGACCACCGCCGGTCACTTTGTTGGTAGACAGCAATCCACTGTCGTCCGGCTCGTCACTACTGAGACCTTATGTAGTTCTCCATTGCAATTCTCAACATCTGGTTGCCAGTTATCCGTAACAGTGAAGTGGGCCTTTGGGGCTATGGGGTATACCATCCCATTGCGATCATGCGCACGTATGCAATAAAAAATGAATATCAAAGCATGACCTCTCGTGCGTGTATGATCCCGAAAGGGAAGTAATGCTTCCAGTTCAAGCCCCATCTGGAGTCGGACTATTCGCCAGATATAGATTGGATCTTTCCCGACCCTCCAGTACGCCTCAGAGAACAGACTAGTTACCTGCAATCGCACGTCACAGCTGATTCTCCGCAGTCCAACAGCGAGGCGGGTGGCGGCCCACTTTACTCCTTCCAGCTTTTGCAATTCAGCAACGGTACCCTGTAATGCAGCAGTTCTACCAGACTGCAGTCACGGATGTGTATGGGGAGGTGTACAACAGTCTGAAACCATAATAGTTCTAGTTCAGTTTATTCAACCGCTAACCTCGCACTTCTGTGCTCTGGTTTCGGTTGCTACCTTCCATCATTGTCCAATAAAGGGCGAAAAGAATAGGGGCATCGTGATAAAGATTCAAAAACGTCAAAGTATCAAGCGGAAGTCAAGAGGACAAGAAAAGAGTCCAAATGCAACTACGCCACTGGCATCGATACCTAGCCATATCATTTATTGTCTCCAACCATTTGGTAGGCACATCACGTGGACCCCAAACTTGAAGTCTAACGTCCTACGTGGCCAAGTCCATTGGTCAAGGTTTTCATACCTTTTTGCCATTTCATGGACTGACCACCTGGACCTACCTTTCAATCACTACCTACCAAATAAACGTCGTATGGCATCGAGTATGTTCTAAGGTGAAACACACTACCAGTGCGGTCACGGGTTTTCAGGGATGAAGTCACTGCTACATCCACGCTATGCTCATAGGCTGGCACTCGAAGAGCCGACTCCTGGGGTCTCAGTCTGCCTATCTGCATGTGAACGCACTTCTGGACTTTGATGAGTAGCCTAAGAGACAAATCAGATCGAAGAGGAATCCTAATCCATTCAACAGAATTTGAGATCGTTGACGCAAGTAAGGCAGGGTGACTTGATCTGTAGTGGTAGATCACTGATGAACACCAGCAAAAGTAGTGGGCATAATACCGAATCTTGTGGAAGTCCACTGCAAGCTGTGTACTGCTTTGCGTGTTCCCGTTGGAGGTATTGATGTGGTTTGTGGTGCTCAATCGTGTCCGGATTTAGTGGTATTGTATGTTGGAATCATTCGGCGGGAATTCGGTGGTAGACAGTTATCCACTGTCGCCCGGCTCGTTACCACACCTGACCTATGGGGACCTTATGTAGTTCTCCATTCCAAGTTTCAGGGTCTGGTTGCCGGTTATCCCCAACAGTGTAGTGAGCCTTCGTGACTATGGGGTATTTAGCCCCTCGACTGTACTCATGCGCAAGCATGTAATAAAAAAAGATTCAGAACTGAGAAGACTACCAGAGGCATGCTACGGCAATGCCAATCATAATGATATGGCACTACAGTGTCACGTGTAGAGACAGACACAAACAGATTGACACATTGATGCTGGAACCTAACACAGATTATCTCATCAAGAAATGTCTGAATATAACACTTCAAGGCATTTTTGGCTTTTGGTTAAAGCTGTAATGACCGAGAGGCCAACGCCCATTTTTCAAGATGTCTGCCGTCATCTGTGAGTTTCCTTTTTCTTGGCCAAGGTACAAAAAACAAGATGATGTATATACTTCGGAAAAATATATTTTCCTCTTTGCCCATATAAGTTCAGGTTTCGGATGATTCCAGGATTGCAACGGCAGATAGAAAAAAAGTTCGGCTCCTTGCACGAATGGGCTCCGCGGATCCAGCTGTGCTTCGACAATAGGAGAAACAAGTTCCTTGAGCTTCAGTCACTGCATCCACTCGCATTATGCGTGTCACAGTTTGTAACGGTGGCCCACTATGTGGGCAGACCCTTCGATGTTAAGTTTGGGATAAAACAGGCTCAGGTGGTAGGGTTAGATGATGGGGCAAAAGATATAAGATAATGAATAGTGATAAAGGAGAAGAAAAATAGAGAAGTAAGGCGTGAAAGCAAAGCCGGGTACTTAGAGAAAAATACGATGTGGGGAAAAAAGAACAAAGAAAAAGCAAAACAAAAGAACAGTGAATTACGCCAGGAATTTGCGCGGAGAAGCTTTGGATACCTAAGTAACATGAGGTCTAAAGAACTCTCAAAAATCCACTCACTGCTATGTAGTTAGTCATTGTGGCTCATCACTGAACACTAGGGTCATACCCTGTCCAGTCGGTGTTTAAACTCAGCCCCTACGATCACTTCAATCACTTCCTCCGGGAGTGTATTTGCGTGTCCGTGATCTATTTTCCCTTAGCTTGAAGGCATGGCTTCTCGCGTTGTGCCCAAGTAGCACACCGTTATTGAATCCCAGCTGACCATATCCCAGCGCTTGATTCCTGGCTGAAGTCCCATTCAGATCAGTTTGCACAGGATGAAAGTGGTCAAGACCAATCGTGCGTCCAGATCGTTGTGTCGGCGGGTTTCCTTGGTTCCCGACACTGCGTGTTGTATGTTTGGCCTGGAAGGTAGAACTTACAAGGCAGTATCACCCTCACAGACATATGTTTATCGATAAAAATACCAGGAGCTCACTGCCTCGCCTTCATCGTTTATAGAGCTAGCTCTAGGAACGCTATGTTCCAGCGCTGGTACATTGCTGAAACTAACAGTATCCTCAGAGGTATAACCCTACTTATGGAAAACTTAGCTAGTGTGTCCAGCCTTGAGTGTGCTCTTTGTAGCCTAGGACTATGCCCCCTGGTGTCTCACTCAGGAGAAGAAACGAATGAGTCACCCATGTCTATACCCAATAGATTCTTTGTAACCTTAAATGCTTCTATTAAGTCACCTCGGCCCTTTCGATGTGCTAAAGGGAAGAGATTAAGAGTCTGTTGACGATGGGCGTAAGATTTCCCTCTCTGCCCGGTAATAATTCTAGTTGCAAGTCGCTGCACCCTTTTCATGCATTCTGTATCGTTACGATAGTAAGAAGCCCATAACTGCCCACAATATTACTCCTTTCGCTTTTTATTTACTCGCCACAACTATAAATGCCTAACCTGTTGCTAGATTCTAGGGCCATCGTTTTTTTAATGACGTCATAATCTAACGATAAACCACACGAATGGATTTCACTCCATTTTCGGCAGGATAATCGGACTACCATGAAATGTAGCATTTAGATACGTACGTAGATCATGTTTTCGCTGTTAACTTGGTCTTTTCATTCGATATTATTCTTTCTACTCTAGTAACTACACTGGCCAATTTCAGTCCAGCGTGTGCTCATGGGCGCAGCAGGGTGTGAACCGTCAACATAAAGTTTGTTACCCATATTTAGATTTTGGTCATCTCGTTCCACTGTTGCTCAGAAGTCACCATTTGAATTTTTGGAGATAGATATGGCTAAACAATTTCCAATAGATTACACGCATTGTATTTATCCAGGTGTAATGTGGCGAATGATTAAGTTGTGGACAGACGCATCAGTAGCGGAAGGAAGATGGATCACAAGACAGCAGACCAATCTTGTAAGCGAAAGACTGAGGCAACTGAGAAAACAGCTACAATGTGAGTTCAGTAGGAAGTGTCGAGGGTGGGAGGAGTACCGCTCATGTTCAGACGATTTAAGCGTTGTATCACTAAAGGATAATACTCTATGGCATATTTACAATCATTTTTTAAACTTGTGTTGTGCTACCAACATTTTAGTTTGCAACAGCGGCGAGGAACTCGTTACTTGCGCTGACAATCTTTTAAATCATTTCGTCCACATGCATTATCAGTTACATGGATAAGGGGAAATGACGATGAATTTACATTCCCTTATCCATATTGCTGATGATGTTTGCTTTTCGGATCCTTTAAATGCCTTCAGCGCTTTTCCTTTTGAGTCTTTTTCATACCAGGTCAAATGAGCACCGCATGGTAGAACAAAAATCTGTTAACAATTATATCGCAGATTCTCAGAGGCACGATTATTTGCATCACTTTTAGAAAGCTACATAAATTCAGTTTCGAAGAAGAAATCCAGCGGAACAGTTTTGCGCTTTGGCAACTATACTGTCTTGTTCTAATCCCGACAACGTTGTGATGATTTGTGGATCGAAGGAAACGAACACGGTGATCTGTCAATCGGATTTCGAAAGTATACCAACCTTGAGGACTTCTCCGATTCTCCATCCCCATCAACACGCCGCTACGTCTTTGTCGCCAATGTGTTGACTGATGACACCGACAAATTTACCGTTGAGGAAATCGGCTGTAAGTGTGTTACTTTGCCTGATAAGTTGGTTGACTGTATCATACCACTAATAGTTGATACAACCTGGGATTTATTGATAATTAATTATTCAGTTTTCCTATTATTATCTTCTCCAGATGTTACAACAAGCCATGTTTTCTACTGTCATCTTTAATGACGACAACGGGGATGTGCGTGTAATCAGTCGGGCTTGGCTGAGCGCGGAAGAGAATTCCGCTGTGATCCCAAATGTTACAGGGCGAAAACTTTACCGTTTGGTGAAAGCGCGCCAGAGACTGGATGGAAATGCCTCTGTGAGAAGTGTTAGCACCATTGCCCACAGGCGTGAGTTCTTTTCAATTACAATAAACCAAACCAAATTATTTCTCTTAACAGAAATCTGAACACATATGAAAAATACAGATGCAACTAAATAATCATTTGTCATCCGCCGATGCGACCATTGGAAAGGACCTACCGAAACGGATATTGTGAGTCGTTAAAGCATTTCACAAGTAGTCAAAATTCTAGGGGAACGATCGGCGCAATGGCTCACCTTTGACGAGAAAGCGGATACCCAAAGCCCATTAGCGGTTTTATCGAGAGCACAGAGTAAGTCACGTTCTTTTTATTTTATTTGAGCACTTTTTACCACACCAGTTAGCCGACCGACAGCGGGACCACTGGCAAACTGCTCTCAAAACCTCAAAATACCACCTTACGGCTTACCAGAGAGTACCGCTTTGTTTTCGTCGAACTATTCTTGCAGTGGATGTTTCAGTGATTTCACCACCACGTTTGCTGTTCCGACCACCGAACGGACCGTTAAATCAGTCCTTCGACATATTTGACGTTGACAGCCTCCACTTCACAAGTACCTGCAATCAACCCAATCTGTTATACAAACAAGCTTATATTGGAAGAGATGAGAAGTTTGCTCATTGACACGAAGTCAATGGTTTTATTGGTTTCACAAGATACTGTCAGGTTACTTGCGTTCATGCCGCAGCTTTTGACTAGCGATAACAACTGTCACTCAATTTTTTCCCGTACAAACACTGGAAAAGTTACGCGAAGTGGACGCAGCCACGTCTATCGCCGGTAGTCGCGACCAGTTGGTATACCTACTATTTTGTACTAAACCATTTTCAGATCCATCAACGCGGATTCTGTTAGGAAATTGGTACACAGCGTGATGCCCCGAATATTGTGTAAGTTTTATAACTGACATACATTGTTCCGGGACCCACTATAAGTTCGCCTTCAAGCGAACTGTAATCCATGAACTCATTGTTGGTAAGTTATACATCTTCCTATAATTGCCTTAGATGTCATACGTAAAAGGAACATCGGTTTTACGGGACTAGAAGTTGCGACCAAGGATGTGTGACAGTGGCTACACGACACGGCCAAAAATCACAAGCGCGAGCCAGCCTTTAAGGTTAGTTCATACTTCCACTTATTAAACTAATTCTGCCAAGTCAGAAACTTTAAGACGAACACAATGTCCAATGAGTAGATTTGTGTACATTTCTTTATTACATACAATTGCAAAAATTACCAGAACGCTTTTTACTGTTCTTTCTATCTGTTGACTGGTTAAATGGATTGAACGAGAATGGACTAGGTTAACGGGATAAGGGTCATTTTTTAGCAGACCGAAATCTAATTGTTAATCCATAAGGGTATCGTTTTAGCAATTGGTTGAGGATGGAACTGATGGATAAACCTGTCAGGAGCGTGAAGAGGTGAAGGGTCGCGCCCGGAAATAAAATAACCCAACGTGACTGGTTGGAATGGAGCAGTCCGACTATTTAACGGGAGTAGAAAATATTTTCTACCTCCTGAACAAGCTTTGCGCACTACTTTTATGCTGACTGCTCCCCGGAAAAAGAGGACAAGATTCAGCCAGTCAAGTCAAGTGATTATTTTATGCACCTGTAAGTAGATGTTCAACAGCTACATATGGTTATAACCACTAGGGTCTCACGTTCGACGGTGACCCTAAATTTTTCCATTCCTTAGAATGGCTTTGAGGTGATTAGGATTATTGTGAGGTCTGTTATACCTTACCATGCTGTTTGCTTATTACCTGTGTACGTTATTCCTTCCCACTACTTGTAGGCCACTTTTCCATTACAGTGGTGCTACGCACTATGCCACCACGATTACCAGAGCAATGTTTTACCCAACCCATGGGGAGAACGCTATCGGTGGGGAAAGAGTGGTTAACGTATACTGCAGAAGTGTGCATGTAGCGCGCACGAGCAGCGGTTTAATGGCCGCAGTGCTCGGTAGCAAGTTCAGATAAACGACGATATGGCAAACAAGTAAACCAAGCTGATTCTCGCTTCAGAGGCATTGTTCTAGAAGCCCGACGAAGTTGGGCTTAGATTTCGGACGTGAACCGGGTGTGTTGATATCCCAGGAACTTCGTACATTTCGTTCCTTGCATTGTTGGTGTGATAGCGGACGACTGATAGTGAGGGTTTGACGTCTGCACCTTCGAAATCCATCCACAAATGCGTCCAGCTGCCGTTTCCAGCGCCGCGCTGACGAATCCTCCCGTTGTTCAGTGAGGGGTTACCTCCTTGAACGTCCCAGGCGTCAGCAAAGAAACTGACGTAGCCAGTGCAACTGTGCTGTCTGATGATAAGGCAAAATAGGAAGGAACTGCGCCCGGGGACGCTAGATGTTCGACCAGAATAACAGGCACACAAACGACGTCCAGTGCCGCTGTATCTTATAGAAAAGCAGGAAGGAAGGATATATTGATAGGTAGGGTTCGGCTAGGTGCAACCGCGGGCGTTGCGAGTCGTAGTTACCGGAGTAAAACTTGCTGGGCCGTTTGTGAGTCACTTTGTATCATTCTTGTCCTCTGAACATGTGCCATTGGGTCTAGGTCAAAACTGGACGTACGCAGGATAAGGCACCGAGAACGGGATGGTGCCCCAAAGACGTACTGTATGCTCACATTAAACTGCGATACAAACTCTAAGTGGTAAAACTCGAGTGATGAGTGTCGATCGAAAGTTGACTTTAGTGCGTACTCAAGCCTTGTGACCTGTAAACACTGTGGACGAATGACCTTAAGGTGTATCGCAAACAACAGATGCCTAAGCAGACAACCTATAATTTACTGATAAAATTGCTGCACCTGAAATCTGCAGGCTGTAGGTAATAAAAGAAAACAAGACTATCAAGAGTTGCATACAAACCGTTACCACCAGAAACGGGAAAGCACGAAAATGATGAAGCAAAAGGGAACAAGGAGACTACCGGCGCAAAATGGTAGAAAGAAAATCTAACGAATACTGTATGTAGAATTGGAGCGACCGTAAAATACTCAACAACAGAGCAGCACAACCAAAAAACCCAAGGAGGGCGTCACTAGGCGAACAAAAATAAGGCCCGCGTGACCTTGACATCACATCGGACTCGGGTACATTTCTCTTCAGTTCAGTTCAGTTCAGTTCAGTTCAGTTTGCACAGGACAGGTAATGGCCACGGCCAATCGAGCGTCCAGAATTCCTTCGATGGTATGCACACCAGTTATGCACCCACCACTGCCGAGTGTATTTCGTCGAATCCCCGCTAAAAATGAGAGGGAAACGGAAAACCTCATCGCACATCAACTGCGAGAGACATCATGCATCGTGAGCGTTCACTGAGACAGTATGCAATGAGGGAAAAAGTCTGCTAAAACATACTCCAGAAGGACCACAGTGCTACCCGTCATCCATCTAGTTGATATTCTTAAGGCTCACTACAAGGAAAGATCTCGTACCACTTGCGATCAAGGGCACATTTGAAGGATTGGACTGTCTGCAGATCTACCATTTCACCAGGCAGACCGTTCCAACTGTTCACAACCCTGTTGCTGAAGAAGTGCGATCTAGCCATCAACCTAGATCGGGCTTTTATCAACTTCTTTTCGTGTCCCCTTGTTCTGGAGTCTACGGCCAATTGGAATAGACTATCTGGTCTGAGGCCAGAAAAGCCCTTCATTACCTTGAACGTTTCTATGAGATCTCCTCGACTTCTCCTCCTTTCCAACGAGAAGAGATTCAGGTCACAGAGTCTCTGCTCGTAAGTCTTACCCCTCTGCCCTTCAACCATCCGCGTGGCGAGACGTTGGACTTTCTCTAGGCAGGCGGCGTCCTTTTTGTAGAAGGGTGACCAAGCCTGCACACTACCTTCTAAGTGAGGTCGTACTATAGCCATGTAAATAGGTACGAATACCTCCGGCTTCCGGCAAGACAAAGCCGATCGCAGTCTAAAGAGCTCCCCACGAGCCTTATGCGCAGCCGCGTTGCACTGGTCCGACCATTTGAAGTCACTTTTCATGATGATCCCCAGGTCTTTAACCCTACTGGCTGCCTCTACGGTGAACAGCCCTTGATCATGAGCGACAGTTAGGCTCTCTGTTGCCCTTGACAACAAATGGCTTTTTTGAGCGTTTAGAGGTAAGTCCCATTTGTATGCCCAGTTTAGGACGGTGCCTATTGCCCTGCCCAAGTCCGCCCTACCCTTAGATCCAACAATCTTCACATCATCCGCAAAAATAAAGCTGGGCGATTGAAGAGTGGATGCTAGGTCATTAATAAATAACAAGAATAGGACCGGGCCTAGGACGGATCCCTGAGGTACACCACTGGTGACGCTCACCAAACTGGAGCACCTGTCCCCCACTTTGACGTAAAACGTCCTGTGGGAGAGGAAGTCCTCCAGCCACCTATATACTGGCCCACCTATCCCGAAAGTCTCCATCTTGCATAGCAAAAGACGATGATTAACGGAGTCGAACGCCTTGCTAAAGTCGAGTTCAGTTTGCACAGGACAGGTAATGGCCATGGCCAATCGAGCGCCCAGAATTCCTTCGATGGTATGCATACCAGTTATGCACCCATCACTCCCGAGTGTATTTCGTCGAATCCCCGCTAAAAATGAGGGGGAAAAGGAAAACTTCATCGCACATCAACTGCGAGAGACATCATGCATCGTGAGTTTTCACTGAGACAGTATGCAGTGAATGAAAAATTCGATTAAAACTTACACCAGGAGGACCATTGCTCGCCGTCATCCATCTAGTTGACGTACTCAAAGCTCACTCCGAGGAAATATCTCGTACCACTTGCGATCTAGGGCACCTTTGAAGGATTGGACGGCCTGCAGATCTACCATTCCACCAGGCAGACCGTTCCAGCTGTTCACAACCCTGTTGCTGAAGAAGTGCGATCTAGCCATCAACCTGGCTCGGACTTTTATCAACTTCTTTTCATGTCCCCTTGTTCTGGAATCCAAAGCCACTTGGAATAGACTATCTGGTCTAAGGCCAGAAAAGCCCTTCATTACCTTGAAGTTTTCTATAAGATCTCCTCGACGTCTCCTCCTTCCCAACAAGAAAAGATTTAGGTCACAGAGTCTCTGCTCTTAAGTCTTACCGCTCTGTCCTTCAACCATTCGCGTGGCGAGACGTTGGACTTTCTCTAGGCAGGCTTCCTTTTTGTAGAAGGGTGACCAAGCCTGCACGCTACCTTCTAAGTGAGGTCATACTATAGCCATGTAAAAAGGTACGAATACCTCCGGCTTCCGGCAAGACAAAGCTGATCGCAGTCTAAAGAGCTCCCCACGAGCCTTATGAGCAGCAGCGTTGCACTGCTCCGACCATTTGAAGTCACTGTTCATGATGACTTGAAGTCTTGAAATACTACACGGGTTCGAGGTTTTGAGCCCAGTTGTCCCGGTTCTCGAGGAAGCCGTTGATAGTCTGTTGGATTCATTGAGCTGAAACAAGGGTAAAAAGAAGCGGGGGAGGGAGAGCTGGGGCAGAAACAAAAACAAAATACACATAACATCATGTAGTCTCATAGTGGACAGTGCCTTTGGCGAAATGGGGGTGCAACATTCACAAACATATAGCCGAATGGAAATTCAGTAATAGAAGCCTATTTCACTTTTTTGGACAAGGAATCACTGGGAGAGATTTAGGTGGAGGTCTAACTTTTTCCTGAAGATAGTTTTGTTCTGCGAGAGAACAATATCTTCCGGAAGGGCGTTCCACAGAGTAATAACTCTATGGCCAAAAAAGGTAATTCTTAGTGAAGTGCGTGGTCTCGGTCTAAAAACCTTTCTACTGTGACCACAGAGAGGAGAGGCTGGACAGACGGAGAAGAAGCAATCACTTTGACCCGATTCAAAAGGGTGAGACATCATAAACAGATCACCTCTTACGAGCACTTATTCAGGGGGATAGAGGTTGAGGAGTGAGAGGCTGGCGGGATAAGGTAGATAGGACAGACCCCATACTGCTCTGGTGGAGGCCCTCTGAACTCTTTCTTGGATCTCGCGATCTCGTTCAAGACCAGAGTGCACCATCCGACTGCCGTGCTCCAGCAGAGGTCGGATATACGTGCCCAAAATTCTGGGGAAATCATCCTTAAATATGCGCGGGAAGGACCTTCGAATCATGTTTAGGACTCGAAAGGCAGACTTGCTCGCAAGTTGGTGATGAGGAGAGGAAAACAAGTTACAACCCAACCAGAAACCGGGCACCTTGTGTCGGTCAACCCTAGGCAGCGTGATTTCTCCGGTGATGGAGGATTTGTGACCAGTCTCTCTGCCGAAAGACATGCTCACGCATTTGTCATCATTAACTGGGAGGTTCCAGTCCTGGGACCAGAGTTTTGTTTCACCAACTGCAATTTGCAGGTCTTCAACGCTCGGACTCTAGAGGGTTACATCGTCCGCGTACATGGCAATGTTCGCAGGAAGGGCTGTCGAAAGGTCGTTTATGTAGATCCAGAAAAGAAGGGGACCTAAGACTGACCCTAGGACCCCAGTTGTTACTGGGGAGGGTTGAGACAAAGCATTCAACACCTTGGCTACAAAGGTGTGGTCAATAAGGAAGCTGTGTAAGATGGCCAGCACGGAGCCTGTAATCCCGTATGTTTTGCAGCTTATAAAGAAGAGGGGCGGGGGAGGGACCTTGTCGAAGCCTTGGCAGAATCGATGAATACAGCGTGTGGGAGCTGGCCATCATCGTAGGCTTTCGTCAGACCATCCATGACAGTAGGCATATTGGTGATGCATGACCTGCCAGGAAGATACCCGTGTTGGGACGGGGAGAGGATCCCATTTCTATGCAGACTGGAGAGGACCTCACTCTTAAGAATTCGCTGGGAAATTTTGCTGACTATACTAGTTAGACTCATGAGTCTGTAACTAGCAGCAAGATGTCTACTACTCTCCCTATAGATGGGTGCCATGAATGCTTTTTCCAGCTGCTGGGGAAAAATGCATCATCAACAAATCGCTGAAAAAGGGAGGCATAAGGAGCAGCTAATGTGTCCGCGGTTACGTTGAAAAGGAAGGGTGGATTAAGTCAGGACCCATGGAGCAATATTGGTTGAGCCTTCGGAAACCTTGCGCGACCGCACCAATGGGAATAGTGACCTGGCTAAGAGTAGTGGCCAGAGATATCGGGTGAGAGGCACGGTGGGATGACATGGGTAGGGAGCCAAAAACTGTACGAAAAAAGGAGCTGAAGTGCAATGGTCGTAGTGAACTGAGTTGACAACCCGTGGCTACGAAGCTATACCTGGCTGTAACGAACGTTTGAGTAATGCGTAGCCAAATTCGCAACGGATACCGAAGTCAAAAGACGACTATCCGTGATATTCTACGATACTAGATTATTGCATGAACAATGACAAAAAATACACAAACCTCAATAATACGATCACAAGAACTCAACAACGAGAAACCGAATAGCAGCGTGTGAGCAAACAACACGTGCGTCACGCAGGTCCTGAACAAGGATGTGCCAAAGTGGCGCTCTGGGCGCGAACAAACAACAATTGGTCCAGAAAAACAACCAGTTCGTAAAGACAAGTCGATAGTGCAGGCAAATGAGTGATGGTGGGAAAAACACTGAATCGCGAGGGGAAAAGGGGGATTTTCCACGACCGGCTGTTACACCGCCCACCAAAATCCTCCTGGATCCTTAGCAGAGTAAAAGGTTCGGCATAAAGGTACTGATTCTTTCTACCTGCCTAGGCCCTGCTGTCAGTGCGCGCGTCTAATGCTCGTCGTCAACGTTCTACTACTGGTTGCCCCTAAACCATTGGCTACATAGACGTGAGGCTATTCTACATCCTCCACGAGACCAAATGACCGATGGCGGGCGTGAAGGGTCACATAGATGTTGTCCTCGTAAAGGACCGTCCGGTCCTGGATGTACGTGCTCGAGTGTGTGTGTGAGTGTGTGTGCGCGTGCCGGGGTGTACAATGAAATCACAGGTATGACCAAACATCGAAGGAGGACTTTCTGCAATGTCATCAAAAGACCGTGTGGCAAGAAAACGAGTAAAATGTAGCATGTGTGTGACCTAAGCTCCGCTACTTCCACATATGCAAGAGGCATTCGGTAACGTCAACAAAAGGCAAAACAACGAATACTGTCACATGTTTGATGGGGTTACGGGATGTAGAGTGCGTCGCGCATGTGTGTATGTGTCGGGATGTACAATGGGATCGAATTCATCACCACATATCGGAAAGAACCTTCGGTAATGTCAGCGAAAGACCACGAGCACTGTACCGTGTGGTATATATGGTGTTTCTTTATCCACCTCGATGACAAGTGTGAGAAGGTCTACTGGGCCTCAGGGTTATCAGCTCCTCCGTCTTCTTTCTCGAGTAGGTTAATACTGCGAATTTCACGAATGAGCACTCCGTTAGCTGTCTTCAACTTCACCGTTCTTATCATTCCGTCAGTGCTTTTGATGGTTTCCGTAACTACTCCCAAAGACCAAGTGCTGAAATGTGCGCGTTCGTCGGCGATCATAACCACGTCCCCAACTTTGAATGGTCTTGTTTTGGCCAGCCACTTCTGTCGAGTCTGCAAAGCCGGTAGGTACTCCCTCAGCCATCGCCCCCAGAAGACCTTGGCCAGATCGTTCGCTTGCTTCCACCCGTGGAGGTAGCTCCCGCGAAGGGTTACCGGCCCTTGAAAACCCTCGTTCGACCTTAACGTCAATAAGTCGTTCGGGGTGAGCGCCAGGTGGGTGGGGTCGCCCTTCAACACTGGAACCAGGGGGCGGTTGTTCAGGATTCGCTCCACCTCAATCATGACGGTGTTCAGCGTCTCGCCGTCGGGCGGCTGCTGCTCCATGATTGACAGCAATATCCGTCTGGCAGACCTGATAATGCGTTCCCATATGCCGCCTCGGTGGCTGGCCTGTGGGAGATTGAAATGCCATCGTATGCCGTAGGCCACGGCTCGATCCTGCATCTCGTCCCTGTTTATGTTCTTGTGCCAACGCTGCAATTCCCGGTGAGCGTCCACAAAGTTCGACCCATTATCTGAGTATATATCTGCCGGTACGCCTCTTTGGTTGATAAATCTTTGCAAGGCCCGTAGAAACGAATCGGTCGTCATCGAATGTGCGACTTCTAGGTGTACCGCACGTGATTTCATGCACGTCATGATACATCCATATCGCTTTTCTAATCTTTTCCCGCACTTGATCCACAAGGGCCCGAAATAGTCCAACCCGGTGTCACTGAACGGCCACCAGCCCGTAGTCACCCTGCATTCTGGTAGTGGGGCCATGAGTAGTTTACCTGCTGTGGCATTGCGTCTCCTGCATTGCACACACCGTCGGATTACGCGTTTTACAGTCTCTCGTCCTCTCAACAACCAAAGACGCCTTCGGATGACGCTCGTCACGTGACTTTCCCCGGCATGTCCCTCCACGGCGTGGACGTGTTTAATCATTAGCTCTACTACAGGATGTCTCGCAGGCAGCAGTATAGGATACTTTGTGTCGAAGTTCCGGTGGGCGTTGGTCAGCCTACCATCCACCCGCAGCAGTCCGTCGATGAGTTTGGGGTTTAAACGCTTCAGCTCGCCTCTTGGAGATGGCATGTCTTTATTGGTCGGCCCCACTTCTTCCGCCCTCTTGATTTCTCGGGCTAAAGCCTCGCGCTGTATCACTTCGAAAATATCGTACTCTGCCGCTTGTAGCTCATCGGGACCTATCGGGCCGACCCATATCCGGCCTGAGGGCCGTAGCCCTTTCATGACCAGTAAATTTCTCTTGAACCTGGTTGACCAAACTAGCGAACGAAGCGTCTTCATCCAGGAAGAAAACCTGACCAGTCGCGATGGAATGGATGTCGCTTCAACGACGTTGGTTGCTATCACTACGCCTTTGATCTCCAGTTCCACTTCCGTAGGGGTTTTAATTCGAACACGGGCCAGTCCTGTTTGGGAAAGTGCAAAGTGTTTGGCCCTCTCGTCCACGTGTCTAGTTGCCTGAGGTTCTTCGCACCTCGGGAGCACAGGTCGGCCGGATTATCGCCAGACCTGACATGATTCCACTGGTTCGTGGCTGATTCATCGTGGATAATCGTGAGCCGGTTAGCAACGAAAGTACTAAACCGGCTCCGGACGTTGTTGATATAGTAAAGTACTATCATTGAATCCGTCCAGAAGCTCACCGACCAAATGTAGAGATCGAAACATCTCTTCACAGCTTGCTCCACCCTGACTGCCAACACGGCTGCGCTGAGTTCAAGGCGTGGGATCGAGACCGACTTCAGTGGAGCAACGCGAGCTTTGGCGAACAGGATCCTCGTGGTATATTGTCCATCTCCTGCGCACCATCGTCCGTACACCACAGCACCATAAACGACTTCGAATGCATCGGAAAAGGCATGTAGTTCTCCAGTCCGTGTCGTATTGTAATACGCTCAGACAGATCGCCACTCCCATCTTTATCGGTGTAAGTGTTGATGCTTGTTGATGCACTTACTGAGCTCCGGGCTCACCGAGTCTTCTTTCTGTCTTTGCAGATCGTACACGTGCAACCCCCCAAGGAAGACACTGCATCCTGCATACTAAATTTTTGGCGACCCTGCCAGGATCCCTGTCATCCAGCGTTTCACACAAACCACACCGACAAATCCTGCCAGCTGACCAGCTAAAATAATGTACAAACACTGAGGACAGTGTTCCTTCGTTGGGGGGAGCAGTGTAATACGCTCAGACAGATCGCCACTCCCATCTTTATCGGTGTAAGTGTTGATGCTTGTTGATGCACTTACTGAGCTCCGGGCTCACCGAGTCTTCTTTCTGTCTTTGCAGATCGTACACGTGCAACCCCCCAAGGAAGACACTGCATCCTGCATACTACAGTATGGCCAGGAGTCAAACATCGTGGGATTCTTATGTCCCCTAATTTCTTCAAGGTGTTCAGAAATTCTTCCCAGTCCAACCGGTCCCCTCGGTCCAGTGACTGGTCCCAATCAACTTTCTTACGGCACAGCCGCTGCAGCAAGATCTTTCCGGGTAGCCGCCATGGTGAGACGAAACCGAGAGGGTCGAACAAACTCGAGACGGCAGATAGTATGCCACGACGGGTTATTGGCAGCTCGGGAACGTTCAGTTCGAAAACAAAATCGTCCGTTTCCGCGTCCCATTGTATCCCTAAAGTGCGCTCGATGGGAAGTGGAGAGCCGTCCAAATCTCTTACCCTTTCGGCCTTTTCGTGATACGGGATGGCCTTCAGCACTTCTGAAGCGTTCGACATCCATTTAGTTAGATGGAAGCCGCCCTCTTCCAGCAATCTCGTCAGACCCCTGAACTGCTCTAGAGCTGATTCCACATCATCGAATGACCCAAGGTAGTCGTCGACGTAGAAGTTCCTGCTGACGCTTTCTACCACCGTCCGATGTACTAGATCGCCATGTTTGTTCGCTGATTCTCGGAGGGCGTAGTTTGCACAAAATGGTGACGATATGGCTCCGAAGGGGTGGATGGTCATCCTATAGTTCACCACTGCGTTGTCCCGGTCGCTCCCTTCCCACCGCAAGAAACGCAAAGCATCTCGTTCTCCTACCGGAATCTTCACCTGATGGAACATTTCCCTAATGTCGGCAGACAAAGCCACTTTAACCACTCTGAAACGGCAGAAAACGTCGATCAGTGGTGTGGTCCAGTCAGGCCCCTGTAGTAGGCGATCGTTTAACGACTTGCCCTGAAACTTGGCCGCACAGTCGAAAACCACCCGCAGTTTATTGGGTTTCTTGGGGTTGATAACCGGATGGTGAGGCAGATACCAGATACCCCTTTTGCTGTCGGTGTTACCAGGCACCTTTTCAACGTAACCGAGGGCCTCGTTTCGCTTCATCAAATCCGCGTATCGCTCCCACAGATTCTGGTCTCGAATGAAGCGTTCTTTTAGTCGTAGTAATCGTTGGAGAACATAATTTCTGTTGTCTGTCCACGGGTCGACCGGTGTGCGCCATGGGAGGGGAACCTCGAACTGTTTTTTGAGGCCTCTAGAGCCTTGCCGCACCGTTTGTAGAGCGAAGTGATCCTCTTGAGACAACGTCGGTCTTTCGTCTCCAATGCCATGAAACTCCTTTTCATACAGCCGCTGCAGATGATACTCTATGTGGTCCGTTTCGGCGGATAAGTAATTCACGGAACCGCGTACCCCTACTGGACCGTGTAACATCCATCCCAGAGCCGTGCGTACGGCATAAGGTGCCTGGCGGTCGACCACCACCACTCTCTGGTCAAGCATCCAATGCGCCTCTGGCACGTCGCAGCCGATGAGGAGATCCACTTTATCATCTTCCCAGTCTACAACGGTTACATCCTGCAGGTGGGGCCACCTAGTCAAGATTGCGTTCACCGACCTTGGTGCTCGCATGGGGAGATCCGCTAACGTGAATGCTTCCGTTGGTCCAACTTCCTCGTTAGTATCTAGAGAGATGAGTTGCAGTCTCAATCTACCGGCGGTCATTACATGTGTTCCGCCCACCGTTCTCACTGCCAACGACGTCGCATCTTTAGCCAGTTGGTGCTTGTCGGCAAACCGCTCTTTCACTAAAGTAGTGTCGGACCCACTATCGACGAAAACCAACGCTTTGACAACCCTAGTCGGGGTCACTACTCCCACGACCACTACGCCTAAACGTACCGGTTTACTGGCAGATCGTGACGTTGAACAAATAACGCTGGGTTTGGTACACTTCTCGGGTAAGGATACTCTCGCTTGATGCGGCAGCCGATGGTGTCTGCCCGTGCAGCCCTCGTAACCACTTCGGTTCCTTGTTCTACAGTCTGCTGCCCGGTGCGTGGTGTTGAGACAAATGAAACACGCACTTGCAATCCTCGCCATTCCCCACCGTTCGTCTATTGTGGCGTTACCGAACTTGGGGCATTCTGGTAGTCCATGGCTAGTACCACAGGATCTGCAATTGGGTTGCGCCGTAGCATCGCGTGAAATAGCGTGTGTATTGGTCCAAGGTTGGTATTTTGGATCTTCACGTGCGGGGGTTTGGACTTGGCTAGTACTGGGCTTGTTTGCCCAGTTGCTGTCCCGGATGAGTCGGCCAAACCTGCTGTCAGCTATCGTGGTTTGCCTGTCCAAGTATTCGGTCAGGTCTTCGAAGTTAGCCTCCCTGTCGCTTCGGCTTATCCGTTCTGCTTCTTCCGCCCACCGACCCCGTAGTTCGGGTGAAAGGTGATGGACTATGTTTTCTAAAGTGTGCATGGCCTCTAGGTCAGCCCTGTGACCTAAATGGTCGAGGGCCATTGAGCAGTTTTGCATCTTAATCACCAGGTCGGCCATGGTGTAGACCTCGCCCTTGGTTCTCTTTGCCTCTACCATCACGCCCTCTATTAGGTTGCGGGATACTTTGAACGGTTGGCCAAACAAGTCCCTTAGAATCTTGCTTGCTCTTGTGTAGCCTTGTTCTGGGTCAAGCATGGTGCAACCGTCGATAGCTTCTCTTGCTCGGCCTCGGCAGTAGTGAGTAAGGTAGAGAAGCCTTTGCCCAGGGTCGGTTACCTTATTTTAAACGAACGTCTCGAACTGTTTGACAAACTTGCAGCAGTGTTCAGATCTCCCGTCGAAAACCGTTAGTTCCACTCTTGGCAAATCGATCGATGGTGTTTTATAGTCGGCGGCCGGCGTGGGGTTCCCTAATATATTGCACCCTGATCTATCGGAAGTGTCGAAGTCGCTGGTCTCATGCTCTCGCTCTTTCTGTGTACACCTCTTTTCTGCTTCCTGCGCCTGTAGTCTAGCTGATAGTAACTGTTGCTCTAGGTCTAGTATTCTCAGCTTATATAAATCAATATCCTTACGATCAATATTGCTCTCATTAACACATGAACTAGCACTGACAGGACTAGGCGATCTAACATTAACTAAAGAATCAAATGTACCCAAAACCTCCCCAGAGACTTGCCGTATTACTTCCTGTCCGGATTCGACTGCTTTTGATCCTTTTCTTGGCATTTTGCGTGATTTTTCCTCGTTCCAAATTGATCTATTGAGTATTGTACCGAACGTTTGAGCAATGCGTAGCCAAATTCGCAACGGATCCCGAAATCAAAAGACGATTATCCGCGATATTCTACGATACTGGATTATTGCATGAACAATGACAAAAAATATACAAACCTCAATAATACGATCACAAGAACTCAACAACGAGAAACCGAATAGCAGCGTGTGAGCAAACAACACGTGCGTCACGCAGGTCCTGAACAAGGATGTGCCAAAGTAGCGCTCTGGGCGCGAACAAACAACAATTGGCCCAGAAAAACAACCAGTTCGTAAAGACAAGTCGATGGTGCAGGCAAATGAGTGATGTTGGGAAAAAGGGGGATTTTCCACGACCGGCTGTTACACTGGCCGTATCACATGTGACAGCTGCTGAATCACCACATGAGGGCCTCTGCTACTTGGATGGGGGAAGTGATTGAGGATACGGCACGATCTTTGAGGGCAAGTGGCGTCGGAGCTGTGCCCCTTAGACGGCACATGTACTGAAAGAAAAATGTCCTACTGGTCCGTGCTGGAGCACGTACAGACCGTTGGACTGCACTCTGATAGGACCTAATCTTGTTTTTACATGTGTTGCGGATAATCCTGAATTTTTCTGCATCGTGCGCAAGATATGTGGTTTTATATCTGAAAAAAGAGTCGAGTGCGTTCGCTCAGAATGCTCCTAATGGGGCAAGGGGGGTGTAACAGCCGGTCGTGGAAAATCCCCCTTTTTCCCTCGCGATTCAGTGTTTTTTCCCAACATCACTCATTTCCATACACTATTGACTTGTCTTTACGAACTGGTTGTTTTTCTGGACCAATTGTTGTTTGTTCGCGCCCAGAGCGCTATTTTGGCACATCCTTGCTCAGGACCTGCGTGACGCACGTGCTGTCTGCTCACACGCTGCCATTCGGTTTCTCGTTGTTGAGTCTTTGTGATCGTATTATTGAGGTTTGTATATTGTTTATGTCATTGTTTATTTTAATAATCTAGTATCGTAGAATTATCACGGATAATCGCCTTCTGATTTCGGGATCCGTTGCGAATTTGGCTACGCATTGCTCAAACGTTCGTAACAATACTCAATAGATCTATTTGGAACGAGGAAAATTCACGCAAAATGCCAAGGAAAGGATCAAAGGCAGTCGAACCCGGACAGGAAGTAATACGGCAAGTCTCTGGGGAGGTTTTGGGTACTTATGATTCTTTAGTTAATGCTAGATCGCCTAGTCCTGTCAGTGCTAGTTCATGTGTTATTGAAAGCAATATTGATCGTAAGGACGTTGATTTATATAAGCTGAGAATAATAGAACTAGAGCAACAGCTACTTTCGGCTAGACTACAGGCGCATGAAGCAGAGAAGTGTACACAGAAACAGCGAGAGTATAGGACCAGTGACTTCGACACTTCCGATAGGTTAGAGTGCAATAAGGTAGGGAACCCCACGCAGGTCGCCGACTACAAACCACCATCGATCGATCTGCCTAGAGTGGAGTTAACGGTTTTCGACGGGCGAGCTGAGCAATATTGCAAGTTTGTCAAACAGTTCGAGACGTTCGTTGAAAACAAGGTAACCGACCCTGGGCAAAGGCTTCTTTACCTTACTCACTACTGCCGAGGCCGAGCGGGAGAAGCTATCGACGGATGCACCATGCTCGATCCAGAACAAGGCTACACTAGGGCAAGAAAGATTCTGAGGGACTTGTTTGGCCAACCTTTCAAAGTAGCCCGTAACCTAATAGAGGGCGTGATGGTAGAGGCAAAGAAAACCAAGGGCGAGGTCTACACCATGGCCGACCTGGTGATCAAGATGCAGAACTGCTCAATAGCCCTCGACCATTTAGGTTACAGAGCTGATCTAGACGCCATGCACACTTTGGAAGGCATAGTCCGTCACCTCTCTCCCGAACTACAGGGTCGGTGGGCGGAAGAAGCAGAACGGATAAGCCGAGGCGACAGGGAAGCCAACTTCGAAGACCTGACTGAATACTTAGACAGGCAAACGAAGATAGCTGACAGCAGATTCGGCCGACCGAGCAAACAAGCCCAGTACTAGCCAAGTCCAAACCCCTGTACGGGAACATCCAAAGTACCAGCCTTGGACCAACACACACGTCATTTCACGAGATGCTACGGCGAAACCAAATTGCAGATCCTGTGGTACTAGCCATGGCCTACCAGAATGCCCCAAGTTCGGCAATGCCACAATAGACGAACGGTGGGGAATGGCGAGGATGGCAGGAGCATGTTTCATCTGTCTCAACACCACGCACCGGGCAGCAGCCTGTAGAACAAGGAACCGAAGTGGTTACGAGGGCTGCACGGGCAGACACCATCGGCTGCTGCATCAGGCGAGAATAACCATATCCGAGGCGAGTGCCAAGCCCAGCTTGATCTGTTTAACTTCACAATCTGCCAGTAAACCGGTACGTTTAGGCGTAGTGGTCGTGGGAGTAGTGACTCCGACTGGGATAGTCAAGGCGTTGGCTTTCGTTGATAGTGGATCCGACACCACTTTAGTGAAAGAGCGGTTTGCCGACAAGCACCAACTGGCTAAAGATGCGACGTCGTTGGCAGTGAGCACGGTGGGCGGAACACAGATAATGACTGCCGGTAGATTAAGGCTGCAACTCATCTCTCTAGACACTAACGAGGAAATTGAACCAACGGAGGCATTCACGTTAGCGGATCTTCCCATGCGAGCACCAAGGTCGGTGAACGCAATCTTGACTAGGTGGCCCCACCTGCAGGATGTAACCGTTGTAGACTGGGAAGATGATGAGGTGGATCTCCTCATCGGATGCGACGTGCCAGAGGCGCATTGGATGCTTGACCAGAGAGTGGTGGTGGTCGACCGCCAGGCACCTTATGCCGTACGCACGGCTCTGGGATGGATGTTATACGGTCCAGTAGGGGTACGCGGTTCCGTGAATTACTTATCCGCCGAAACGGACCGCATAGAGTATCATCTGCAGCGGCTGTATGAAAAGGAGTTTCATGGCATTGGAGACGAAAGACCGACGTTGTCTCAAGAGGATCACTTCGCTCTACAAACGGTGCGGCAAGGCTCTAGAGGCCTCAAAAAACAGTTCGAGGTTCCCCTCCCATGGCGCACACCGGTCGACCCGTGGACAGACAACAGAAATTATGTTCTCCAACGATTACTACGACTAAAAGAACGCTTCATTCGAGACCAGAATCTGTGGGAACGATACGCGGATTTGATGAAGCGAAACGAGGCCCTCGGTTACGTTGAAAAGGTGCCTGGTAACACCGACAGCAAAAGGGGTATCTGGTATCTGCCTCACCATCCGGTTATCAGCCCCAAGAAACCCAATAAACTGCGGGTGGTTTTCGACTGTGCGGCCAAGTTCCAGGGCAAGTCGTTAAACGATCGCCTACTACAGGGGCCTGACTGGACCACACCACTGATCGATGTTCTGTGCCGTTTCAGAGTGGGTAAAGTGGCTTTGTCTGCTGACATTAGGGAAATGTTCCATCAGGTGAAGATTCCGGTAGGAGAACGAGATGCTTTGCGTTTCCTGTGGTGGGAATGGAGCGACCGGGACAACGCAGTGGTGAACTATAGGATGACCATCCACCCCTTCGGAGCCATATCGTCACCATTTTGTGCAAACTACGCCCTCCGAGAATCAGCGAACAAACATGGCGATCTAGTACATCGGACGGTGGTAGAAAGCGTCAGCAGGAACTTCTACGTCGACGACTACCTTGGGTCATTCGATGATGTGGAATCAGCTCTAGAGCAGTTCAGGGGTCTGACGAGATTGCTGGAAGAGGGCGGCTTCCATCTAACTAAATGGATGTCGAACGCTTCAGAAGTGCTGAAGGCCATCCCGTATCACGAAAAGGCCGAAAGGGTAAGAGATTTGGACGGCTCTCCACTTCCCATCGAGCGCACTTTAGGGATACAATGGGACGCGGAAACGGACGATTTTGTTTTCGAACTGAACGTTCCCGAGCTGCCAATAACCCGTCGTGGCATACTATCTGCCGTCTCGAGTTTGTTCGACCCTCTCGGTTTCGTCTCACCATGGCGGCTACCCGGAAAGATCTTGCTGAAGCGGCTGTGCCGTAAGAAAGTTGATTGGGACCAGTCACTGGACCGAGGGGACCGGCTGGACTGGGAAGAATTTCTGAACACCTTGAAGAAATTAGGGGACATAAGAATCCCACGATGTTTGACCCCTGGCCATACGACACGGACTGGAGAACTACATGCCTTTTCCGATGCATCCGAAGTCGGTTATGGAGCTGTGGTGTACGGACGATGGTGCGCAGGAGATGGACAATATACCACGAGGATCCTGTTCGCCAAAGCTCGCGTTGCTCCACTGAAGTCGGTCTCGATCCCACGCCTTGAACTCAGCGCAGCCGTGTTGGCAGTCAGGGTGGTGCAAGCTGTGAAGAGATGTTTCGATCTCTACATTTGGTCGGTGAGCTTCTGGACGGATTCAATGATAGTACTTTACTATATCAACAACGTCCGGAGCCGGTTTAGTACTTTCGTTGCTAACCGGCTCACGATTATCCACGATGAATCAGCCACGAACCAGTGGAATCATGTCAGGTCTGGCGATAATCCGGCCGACCTGTGCTCCCGAGGTGCGAACAACTTCAGGCAACTGGACACGTGGACGAGAGGGCCAAACTTCCTGCAATTGCCCAAACAGGACTGGCCCGTGTTCGAATTAAAACTCCCTACGGAATTGGAACTGGAGATCAAAGGCGTAGTGATAGCAACCAACGTCGTCGAAGCGTCGTCCATTCTATCGCGACTGGTCAGGTTTTCTTCCTGGATGAAGACGCTTCGTTCGCTAGTTTGGTCAACCAGGTTCAAGAGAAATTTACTAGTCATGAAAGGGCTACGGCCCTCAGGCCGGATATGGGTCGGCCCGATAGGTCCCGATGAGCTACAAGCGGCAGAGTACGATATTTTCAGAATGATACAACGCGAGGCTTTCGCCCAAGAACTCAAGAGGGCGGAAGAAGTGGGGCCGACCAATGAAGACATGCCATCTCCAAGAGGCGAGCTGAAGCGTTTAAACCCCAAACTCATCGACGGACTGCTGCGGGTGGATGGTAGGCTGACCAACGCCCACCTGAACTTCGACACAAAGTATCCTATACTGCTGCCGGCGAGACAACCTGTAGTAGAGCTAATGATTCAACACGTCCACGCCATGGAGGGACATGCCGGGGAAAGTCACGTGACGAGCGTCATCCGAAGGCGTCTTTGGTTGTTGAGAGGACGAGAGACTGTAAAACGCGTAATCCGACGGTGTGTGCAATGCAGGAGACGCAATGCCACAGCAGGTAAACTACTCATGGCCCCACTACCAGAATGCAGGGTGACTACGGGCTGGTGGCCGTTCAGTGACACCGGGTTGGACTATTTCGGGCCCTTGTGGATCAAGTGCGGGAAAAGATTAGAAAAGCGATATGGATGTATCATGACGTGCATGAAATCACGTGCGGTACACCTAGAAGTCGCACATTCGATGACGACCGATTCGTTTCTACGGGCCTTGCAAAGATTTATCAACCGAAGAGGCGTACCGGCCGATATATACTCAGATAATGGATCGAACTTTGTGGGCGCTCAACGGGAATTGCAGCGTTGGCACAAGAACATAAACAGGGACGAACTGCAGGATCGAGCCGTGGCCTACGGCATACGATGGCATTTCAATCTCCCACAGGCCAGTCACCGAGGCGGCATATGGGAACGCATGATCCGGTCCGCCAGACGGATATTGCTGTCAATCATGGAGCAGCAGCCGCCCGACGACGAGACGCTGAACACCGTCATGACTGAGGTGGAGCGAATCCTGAACAACCGCCCCCTGGTTCCAGTATTGAACGGCGACCCCACCCACCTGGCGCTCACCCCGAACGACTTATTGACGTTAAGGTCGAACGAGGGTTTCCAAGGGCCGGTAAACCTTCGTGGGAGCTACCTCCACGGGTGGAAGCAAGCGAACTATCTGGCCAAGGTCTTCTGGAGGCGATGGCTGAGGGAGTACCTACCGGCTTTGCAGACTCGACAGAAGTGGCTGGCCAAAACAAGACCATTCAAAGTTGGGGACGTGGTTATGATCGCCGACGAACGCGCACATTTCAGCGCTTGGTCTTTGGGAGTAGTTACGGAAACCATCAAAAGCACTGACGAAATGATAAGAACGGTGAAGGTGAAGACAGCTAACGGAGTGCTCATTCGTGACATACGCAGTATTAACCTACTCGAGAAAGAAGACGGAGGAGCTGATAACCCTGAGGCCTAGTAAACTTTTTTCACACTTGTCATCGAGGCGAATAAAGAAACACCATATATACCACACAATCCCCGTCAAACACGTTAAGGTGCTCGCGGTCCTTTCGTTGACATTACAGAAGGTTCTTTCCGATATGTGGTGATGAATGCGATCCCATTGTACATCCCGATACATACACGCATGCACGACGCACTCTACATCCCGTAAACCCATCATACATGTGACAGTGTTCTTTGTTTGCCTTTTGTTGACGCTATCGAATGCCCCTTGCATATGTGGAAGTAGCGGAGCTCAGGTCACACATACATGCTACATTTACTCGTTTTCTTGCCACGCGGTCTTTTGTTGACATTGCAGAAAGTCCTCCTTTGATGTGTAGTCATACCTGTGATTTCATTGTAACCCCGGCACACACACACACACGCACACACACACACGCACACACACACACGCACACACACACACACACACTCAAGTACGTACATCCAGGACCGGACGGCCCCTTACGAGGACAACGTCTATGTGACCATTCACGCCCGCCATCGGTCATTTGGTCTTGTGGAAGATGTAGACTAGCCTCACGTCTATGTATCCAGTGGATTAGGTGCGACCAGTAGTAGAACGTTGACGACGAGCATTAGACGCGCGCACTGACAGCAGGGCCTAGGCAGGTAGAAAGAATCAGTACCTTTATACCGAACCTTTGACTTTGCTAAGGATCCAGGAGGATTTTGGTGGGCGGTGTAACAGCCGGTCGTGGAAAATCCCCCTTTTTCCCTCGCGATTCAGTGTTTTTTCCCAACATCATTCATTTCCATACACTATTGACTTGTCTTTACGAACTGGTTGTTTTTCTGGACCAATTGTTGTTTGTTCGCGCCCAGAGCGCTATTTTGGCACATCCTTGTTCAGGACCTGCGTGACGCACGTGCTGTCTGCTCACACGCTGCCATTCGGTTTCTCGTTGTTGAGTCTTTGTGATCGTATTATTGAGGTTTGTATATTGTTTATGTCATTGTTTATTTTAATAATCTAGTATCGTAGAATTATCACGGATAATCGCCTTCTGATTTCGGGATCCGTTGCGAATTTGGCTACGCATTGCTCAAACGTTCGTAACAGGGGGGGCACTTGCCGGTCTGTGAACGACGAATTCCGGGGGAAAATAGCCTATCAGCTAAGGTGATCGTCTCTGCGAGATTCTCTACCATTTCATTGGTAGAGTTACCTAGGTTAGCTGGATTTTGCTGGAAGCGAATAAATACACGGTCTTGGACACAATCGGTCCTTTAGGAGGATGTCAAAAGTTTTGTTTCTGAGGGAAGGGGAGGCCACTACATAATCGAACCCAATGAGAATGTGATCACCTTTGCCGAGAGGCGGCAAGTAGTGCACCACATCTATTTGGAATCGTTCGTAGGTGATGACCAAGTCTAGTAGGGACGGGGCGTGCCCTGTGCGATACCTGGCCGGATCTTTTAAGTTCTTCACCCATGACTTCTACAGTACGAGGAGGGGTTACCAAAGGCGATATAAGGGGCATCAGTTCTTTGCCAGTCGCCCCTGGGTGAGTTGAAGCCACCAGTGACTAGCAGATAGGTGAAGTCTGCGTAGCTTTTAAGGGAGTCTAATACGTCTACGAGACCGAGGCTATCGGTTGAATTGCATACGGGAGGGCGGTAGCCTACACTAAGCAGTGGTGAGTCTGTCCTAAAGAGGTTAAACACAACCAACAAACAATCAATACATGAAAAGGTAGGGGTTGTCAGTATGGTGGGAGGAGGTGGGTTGGAATTGTCGAAGTATATGACAACCCCACCGGCACGACCTCTGCTGGGGTCCTGCCTTACTGTGAAGTACCCCGGAATGGACATTTCGGCATTAAGCTTATCAGGAGTGAGCCAGGTTTCTGTGAGGGCTGTGATCTTAGACTCCTTATCCACTGCAAACTGCCGCAACCCCGGCATTAGCTGTAAAGACTCTTGAGCAAATGCTCAGGAGTTGTTATATTAATAATAATGGTTTATTTCGGAGACCCCCGAGGCATGCCAGGTGCATGATCAACTATTTATAAGTGATAGAAGAGACAGACAAAATCCCTGAAAATGTGGACATTTACATGACAGAAGTTGGATAAAATGGGCTTAGAAGGGGGTGTAACATGGGATGAAAGTATGGCAAATGTATGCACATCAAAGAAAATGTACTGAGTTTGAGTGGACTCGTGGACGAATTCAAGTGGACGCCTGGTGATTTTGAAAGTCAAGGTTGGGTGGAGGATCCGGCTGGTCCGTATGGAGACATCTGAAAGCTGACTCACATGAGAAAGGCCAGAAATTAGTATAAGAAAATGTATTAGCGGGAGACGATGGAGAAAACGTGAGCGTCACTGCAAAGGATTAGATAGCAACGAAGCATTGGCACCCTGCAATAGATGATCGGCGAACGGGGCACAAAACTCATTGTAAAACAGGGAGCTAGCAAAGTAAGACGTAAAGGGTGGAGCAAGTAAAAATGTAGCTCGTAGGAATTGGGCACAGTAGATGTGAGAAACAGATGTAGACGGAATGGGTGCTTATCATGGCGGTCAGCGGGATGATAACAAGAGAGATGGCCTGTGAGGAACTGCAGAATACAGAGCGAATGCTTATATACATATGTGCGCATGTTTATATATAAATATACATATAAGAGAAGCCGGATCAATAAAAATGGAGTCCTAGAAAGAAATTCAGTTATAAGAAGGGTCAGGTTAGTTTAGGTTGAATGTTTGTAGAGTTAAATTTGGAACATCGTGGTGAATCACTTTCGTGCCCGGTGAACTCGGCGGATCAACAGAGAGAGTGGGGAATGCGGAAGCATAGAAAAGGCGACGACTGAGGAGCAGTTCAAAAAAGGGGAGATGAGGGAAAGTATCGAAGAGAACAGGTAAAAATAAATCTAATAATGTGATTGATGTAGGCTAGACATGTGGTGTCGGTCAAGAATGAGAGAAGCATTAATAAATGGGCATACATTATTCAGCAGGAAGATGGTGGCGATGGGGATGGCTAAGCAGCACAGAGCGATTGTGCATAAAAAGTGAAGAAAGTTGCCTGGGAGGTGGAACTGTCCGTGGTGCAAGATGCAGCAGCTGTGACGGCAAACAGAGTGGGAGAAAAATGAGCAAAAAGGGGTACCAGAAGGTAATAGCAGATCAAACGGACTGAAACTGTGAATGAGAACCATGACGAAACAGTGATTTTACATTAGGTGGCAAGTGAGAAAGCAGATCAGTCTGAAAGGCACGCATAAAATGCCTGTGGCAAACAATAGACAAAACGGGAGATGGAGGCACGGGCCGATAAAAGACAGGCGAGATATAACCATTAAGAACTTCTCATTGCAGGTGGAACATGAAAAAGGCAGAGAGGAAAGAAGCGCTGGGACAGGTAAACCGGCGGACGAACATAACGCATGAACAGTGGATGCGCGTCGGAGTCGAAGACATGGAAATTGGGAGCAGCGTGCATGCCGGCAATTGTAAAAGTGGATGCTACTGAACGATACTAATCAGAGCACTGCCAAGTGCAAGGATCCACAGAGGAATCCCGGAGCCAGGCAAGGAAAATAGAGTGATAGTGACGGGATAATAAATGTGGCTGTGAGAGTCGCAGACTTTGGAACGACAGTTCTCATATGAGAATTGGTTATGGGTGAGTGGGGGGCTGGTGTGTAATGGCATTTAAGCATTATGATAATGATAATGATAATGGTTTATTTCGGATAACCCGAGGCATGCTGTAACGCAAGATCAAACGGTACAATTGGACGTAGAGTCCGAATTCCAAGAGGTTGGTTAAGGTATGTGCACTCAATATTGTACAGGAGAAAGTATTTAAGTCACTCTCTGGCGGCGCCCGGCAAATTTGAACTCAAGGTCGGGTGGCCAGCCCGGTCAAGTCAGGGTCGAGATGGTCGAAGGTAGCTGACTCTTCCTGAAACAGTACAAAACGAAGTGCTATGCAACAAGAGAATCAAACAGAATCGACGAAAGTTTTTGTTCACTTCGAGGGAAAAGAATTTTCCGAGGGAGACATGAACCAGCTACAGCGCTCCGCGGAGTATGGCACGGCTTTGGATTGGAAATCAGACGATGAGAGGAATGAATTTGCAGACAAAGAACAATCAAAATCTTTCGAAGATTTTCCTTGAAACGTTCAGCGACCAAATATCGACTGAGTCCGTTAAATACCCAATGAAGGACTCATTTGTAGAGAGTGATTGCCTAGGTGATGGTAAAAGAAGTGACCGGACGCAAGCATGTAATCGTTGCGCACATTGTTAACGTTCATGAGGGGGGAATGTGATGCATCAAAATAGAAATGGGTACTGGGCGAGTATTTAAATGGCAGGTTAGTATTTACGTTTGATAATCGTTATCTAAGGGCCGAAAATAAAGACCAGAGAGATGCAAGAATCAAAATTAGAATGGAGAACGAGAGAATGTTTGACAGAACGGTAGGCTGTGAGGCTTAAGAATGCGATCAATGAGCTCAATAAATCTAGGGTGATACCAAATGACTAGATACTACAAGCCGGAAAAGCCGACTTGAGTGAAGAAGGAAATATTGGCGGTCGTCGTCCTAGTAAAGCGGATAGGACGATAGTGACGTGCAGTGCTAGGTGACACAGTGAGAGTCGATAGGAACAAGGACAGAATGGGTGGGTGTGCATACCATTGCAGAGCGACAAAAAAGGAATTGATATGAGTGATGACATGGGTGATATGTAGGCGTACAGTGGCGAACAAATGTGGTTGGAGCGTGCGATCCGCAACCGGTGCTAGTGGGTGGAACTGGTCGTGCCCTGGGCACCCAACCTGAAAAATGCTTCGAGGTGAACACAGGAGGTGTGATCCACCAGCCTAGTTGCGTTCACACATCCTTGCAGACGACCTGCACGCCCGATGTTCGCCGGCCAAAGCGGTGGATCTGACCGCGCCTTGCACCCTTGAGAATGGCACTAATGTTCATTGATGGTTATGCATGTGAGGCGTAGTTCAACTATGAAAGTATGAGATATAAGCTCTGCAATCGGATGGCCAGGTTGCGAGGGGTTCCAGAAGACTGAGCCAGCGGTTAATAATCGTCCAAACAGCTGCTTTATCCAGACGCATATACCAATGTAGAGGGTAAAATACCCGTAAGGAAAGAACTGAAAAAGGAAAGCAGATAAAAAGAGCAGTCGGGGTGTGCCCCTGCTGTGGACTAACGGTTAATGGAGGCATATAAAAGCCAGTAAAGAGCGAGGCATGAGAGTGACAGAGGCTACGGGAGGTGTAAGCAAAATGGATGAAAATAGTGGCATTTCAATTGCTTCGATTCATTACGGGAATGGCCATAGCTAGTCAGACGTTGAGAACTCAGTCAGAGAGATGGAACTGTCTGTCCTTGGTTGCGTCCTCAATTGAAGGGAACAGGGTAGGCGAAGGAGTTGGTCTTAGAAGTCGAGGCCCCTCTCGCAAGCCATATCTCCTGCCATGCTCGTATTAGATAACCGGAGTGCACGGGTGACGCTGAGATACGGGATGAGTGCCGACAGAAGTTGGGACTTGGTTTGTGAAGCTCGAAGGCTGATGGGCAACTTGTTCCAGACTTTGGAGTAGAAAAGAAGGGAAAAAGATGACCGTATGGCCGATTTAGCTATACTAGAAGGGACAGTAAAAAGCCTGCGCCGAAGCGAGTAAGGGGTTTCACGGGAGAGGCTTACTGGGTTAAAGGAGAAAGACCGGTTATGCAGCAGGTTATACAAGAAGACTAAGTTTAGTCTTAGGCGGCGGAGCCAGAGTGGGTCAGGATTCAGATTTTGGCATCTTTCTCTATAGCTTAAATACGTGGACCAACCGAGTAGTTGTTTGGTGAAACTCCTTTGTATGCTTTCAAACTCTGTCGAACTTTGTCATGTTAGAAAATATTACTGGGAAGCATTCAAGCAAAGGCCTGATGCGGGATTTGTAGATGCTGATAATACTGTCCCGGAGATGAAAGGAGCGGAAGAGAAGGGCCACAATTTTTCTAGCCTTGGCCTCCTGCATGGCGGCGTGCTCAGAAAAGTTGAGGAAGCAGGAACAGCTGGGGCCCAAATCGCTGACAGTAGATCGACTGGATATTAGGGACCCACCAAGAGTTAAGGATCCAGGGGCATTTGGAACTTGTAGATTAGGACCTCGCACTTATCAATGGAAAAGCTCATTCTCCAGGTGTGGCACCAGTAATCACGTGTAGAAATGTCAGCGGAAATGTTGCAAAGAGTAGGGGTGGCATCATTAGAATTGAAAGAGTGGACTATTTTTATATCTTCTGCAAACAAGAACGGCGTGCCATGGTGTACCAGATCCGATGCTTCAATAATGTACATCAGAAATAGGAGAGGACCCAGTACGCTGCCCTGTATAGCGCCACTTGTAACAGGTTTCGGTTTAGAAGTATGTCCATTGGTGAGGACCACTTGCGGACGATGAGCTTGATAAGATTTCAGCCAAGAAAGCAGCGGGTCAGCAATGCCAAATGAACGCAATCTGGAGATAAGATGCAGGTGTGGAACGCGGTCGAAAGCCTTCGACAGATCCAGGTAGAAAATTACTAATGTCTGCCTGTTATCAACAGCCTTAATGACCAAGTTGAGGAGGTCAAACTGACATGTGGTGCATGATCTCGATTTGAGAAACCCGTGCTGCCTATCGCTAAGAAGGTTTGAAGCGAGAAGATGGGTGGTAATGCCATCTGTGATAATCGCTTCCATTATTCTGGATATGATAGGGGTATGGTTGATGGGACGGTAATTAGCGAGTTCGTGGACAGGTACTTTTTTGTGTCGTGGAATGATGACTGGACGCTTCCACTTCGACGGTATCAAACTAAATTTGAGTGGCAAGGTGAACAGGTTTAGTAATAAAAGTGGAAGGTCCGATCCACCGCTAGTGATTGCAGCTGAAGGCAACCCGTCTGGTCTAGGATGGGCAGGTGCTTTATGGCGTGAAATGAGCCTGAAGATAACGTTCACCTCAAAGGTTAGGGTAGATAGGGAGGATCTGGTGATAGCCAGAGGATTTGAGGGGGCTTTATCTGAGGCGAAGCCATAAAATTGGCCAAGTAATGGTTAAGGGCCTCAGAGATATCAGAAGGGGCGGTGGCCAAAATTGTATTCAGAAACACAACGTACTGGATCGTAGTACCTGTTGCCGAAGTCCTAGATTTTTGTAGGAGTGAGTTTCAATGCTTTATTGGGATGCCTTACGGCCTTGGCTTCTTCGTAGCGGAGCTGTTTTTCTCTTAGGTCCCAGATAATATCAGTGAGACGAGTTAATCTCATGGAAAGAGAGAAGTCGTGGTTCTGGAGGTAAAATCTTTGCGTCTTAAGGTATTTTCTTTGGAGGGAGGAAAGTTTGGACTTCCTGAAGGAGGAGTTTTGGGATATTGGGCTAAGTTCCAGGAGGCAGTTTTCCATGTTAAGATAAAAGTGATTGGCCGCCTGTTGGGGGTCAGCCGTCAGAAAAATCTGCTCCAGTCTTGGTTATGGATGCGACTAGGCAGAGGGTTCCAATTTAAACTGAAGGAATTGTTGACTGGGGTCAGATAGTCTGATGGATAAGGATGGGATGAAAGAAAACCGGCCACTACCTTATGGTCGCTACCCGGAAATCTATTCAGAACGGTAGCCGAAAAGTGGGAAACTCTGTGAGTGAATATAAGATCTAAGATGTTGGCGTTTCTAGTAGGAGTTTTAACGTGTTGCACCCAGCCCCCAATGTGAGCATGGGAGACAAAGTCTATTAAGTTGGGAGGTGCTGTGAGGTTTCTCCGGGATATTTTAGGCCAGTTAAAATCACCGGCTATGATTTCCGCTGCCGAAGCTAGTAGTGAAAGGTAATCAAATGCTTCAATTAAAAGAGCTAAGTTTGCAATAGTAGATGAGGGCGGGCGATAGACACAACCAATATGCATGATTGCAGTTGAGGACCGAACTTTGAGCCACTGAGAATCCGGAATTGAGTCGAGTGTGGCATGTCTGACGGGAATTACTATAAGGGCGTGCTGTTCGTACACCAGGCACCCACATCCAAGCCTGTCAGTCTTATTTACTCCGAAAACCTTGTACCCTTCAAACGTAATTTCGCTTGTACTGGTGTGTCCGGTGGGCCAGGTTTTAGTAATAAAGATGACGTCAGGACTGGATGTTATGACATAGTGTTTTAAGCGATGGGGCTTACTTAAGACGGGCCACGAGTTAGATAAGATGAGTGATAACCCACTCATGTGGAAGTGAGTGTCTGGGTTAGGTAAAGTAGGGGAGTTAATGGTCAGAGAAAGTGCACGGTGAGGGGCGTGAGCTGGGGCTATTGCCGAAGAGGAGGAAAAACAAGCTTTGGACGCCTCCCCGATGGCTTCGGAAGAATTAGCCGCGGACCAACCGAAAATAATCAATTCTGGGTTAATACGAGGTGAAAGAGAAGACCTTTGACGAAGTAGTCCCGCTACTTGTCCCGATGCTTTGGGATCGTTCGAGGCTCCAGTGCAGTGACAGAATGCGGGGTTATGGAAAGCATTGGCCTTCCCACGTGACAAACTTGGTATTGGTTGGTGTTGAGTGGAAAGAGCAGGCCTCAGAGGGTAGGGACCAGAAGCGTGTGGGGGGGGGCTTCGCCGCTAATCGATGCGGCTTGTCCGGGTGGGGAATGATAGGAATCGGCGGTTGGTAAGGGTGGTATGTGGATGTTATTTTGGGAGAAGGTAGTGGTAATAAGCAGTGTTGCGTAGTTGGCCTGCAGAGGTCGGTGTGCTACCGAAGGTATGAACGACTGGCAAGGTGCTGGTATTGGAAAGTGGTTCATTAGGGCTGGAAGAGATGAGAAAGCGGGGGATTATATACATTCATCTGTCTTAGGAAATACTAAAAATTATATTTTCTTAGAGTATCCCGTTAACCCATAGAAATTCAGGTATTTTTTTTCTCAGTGGTAAATTCTAACCCAGCTCTAGTTTTTGTTACTTTTCCACCTCATTCGCAGCATCTTTTTGATATTTCAAAATGCCACGTGTAGCAAAGAAGACTTCCAATACTACCCCATCCACTCATACCCCGGTTACTAGGAAAAATAGGCTTCTTCAAACTCCTGTGGCCTTGAAACAATGTTCGGTTGACCTCTGTGACTTTGTAGGCTTGGCGACAGAAAGAACAGCTGTTCTAGACCGAAGCATTTCAGATATAAAGTCTCAGCTTCTGAATTTGGAAGATACGATATCTAAACTCGCCCCCTTACTGTGCATCACTGAACTCATCGAAAATTCCACCTTACAAAATCTGACAGCTGCGGGCCGCTTTATCGACTCTGTTGCATCCGAAGTTCTCATAAGAGTGAGGAACTCTCGTAATGCAGTCGTGTTTAATGTCCCAGAGAGAATACCTCTGGAGCATGTCGAGCACACACTGCTGAATGCATGTGGCATGGCCCACCTTCCTTGTCAAATAACAAGGCTGCATAAGCGCGTTCAGCACTTCAACTGTCCAATCCTTATGCGATTTGCAGATGATCTGTCTGCCAAGGAATTCATTAAAATGCGTTCCACTATAGCTTCTAATTCTCCTTATAAAAACATAAAAATAGCCGAAGATAAAACCCCACTTCAAAGGGAAATTACCATATCTCCTTCGACTTTCCCCACTAGAACGACGCCTGATAGTTCTGAGCCTTCAACACAGACGGCTGGTCGCTCCACAGCTCCTTCTCAAGTCCCCACTGCTTTATCTTTACACGCGTCTCCCGTCTCTTCACAACCGCCCACTGCCTCCTCATCTGCTCCCGTACTGTACTCTTTAAAATCTAATCCCATTACTGTTGATCTAGACATTTCCGCTTCTCCCCTTTTACTGCCACCCAGTAAGAGACGCCAATTATTGCATCGCTCTCCCACCTCATCGCCTGTTGGATACACCCCGAACTCTAACTCGCCATCTGTTCCCTCCGGTGATAAACTACTCGCCGTCCAGAGGAATAGGTCTAACAGTCTTCCCATTCTTTTCCCAAGCCCCTCCCTCATTCAACTGTCTCCTCTTAAATCGACTCGCCTTAACCCACCGAATAAGGTTTCGACCTTAGAAAATACCCCTTGCTCCAATGCATCGGAGATCCCTACAAATTCACCGTGCTCTCTGCCTGTCAATACCAAAATACGGCCTCCACTCGCCGTCCGATCTGCCACACGTCGTACTTCTCACCTAAAAACTATCTCCACTGCTCCCGCTTCTAACTGCTCCATATTTGGTGTTCCACCCAACCTGAGTTACCCCTCCCACAATGTGCAGCTTAATCTACCACCCTACACCCCTATTCCTCACACATTTTCAACTCAGCCCTCCGCACCCCCCTTCAGCTAATACTCGATTCCCACTGGCCGGTATTTCTCGACAGCTCCTGATCACCCCTGTCTGATGTCGACCCGCCAAACCCCACAGGTTTTTCCCTTTGCTCCGATGTTTCCCCCTCCGTTGATGCCCAGTCTCTCTAACCCTCAGCAGTCCCTCTCACTGCAACATTTAATCCAGCTTGGCTGGAAGCCACCCCATCTGAACCTCCACTAGCCCCAACATCAACATATTCCCCCTTGACCCTAACCTCCGCTCCTTCCAATCGCGATAGCCTGCCTCCTTCCGAATTACACCCCCCCTGATGTGCCTATACCACCTCCCACAAATGGTATATCTCTAGCCTCATTCAACTCGCGTTCTATTCTTGACAAACTCCGGCACCTTAAAAAACTTGTCCTTACAAATAATTACGACATTATCTTAATAACGGAATCCTGGCTTTTAGAGAGCACTTCCAGTAATCAAGTATCTTTGGTAGGGTACAGTCTTCTAAGGACTGATAGACCGAACCGGCGCGGTGGTGGGTGCCTAGCCTACGTCAAGGAAGTTTACACCACGACCCCTCTTTTACATACAGCACTCGATTCTATTCCCGATTTTCTCTGGTTCACTATGAACCTCCAAACCACTGTTCTCCACATTGGCTTCGTGTATCGATCACCAAATTCCCCCAGTTCATTGTTTCCACTTCTCATTAGGTCTTTCAAATACCTCTCTTTGCTTCGTTCTGGGACCAAGCTTATTGCGGGTGACTTTAATCTCCCTCACATCTGTTGGCCCACCCTCTCGGCTCCTCCCAATCTTATGGACCTGATTACTAGCATTCATCTTGGCGGCTGGACACAACATGTTGTCGAACCTACCAGAAATGGGAACATGCTAGATCTGGTATTTACTCATAACATGCCTCTCATCGACGTGACCGTAACACGGAATTTCCCCGGTAGTGACCATAAAATGGTTACCTGCCATCTGCCCCTTAGTGGCCCACCTAGTCCCGCACACCCCTCCAAAAATACATTCCTATGCAGAAATTGGGCCTTGCTGGTCTCGCTTCTTCGGCAGAAAGACTGGGGTGATTATTTCATCACCCAGGACCCTCAGCATGCTGCGGATATTTTCTACTCCTTCTTTTCCGATTGTCTGGAAAAATTGTCCAATACTGCCCAGGCTGTATCTAAAAAGAGGTCGTCTGTCTCGCCACTCCAAAAGAAGTACCATAAACTTCTCAAACAACTACATAATTCCAACGACTTTTCACTTTTTATTCGTCTAAACCGCCTCTCCACACTTATTCAACGACAAGATAATACGCGACTTCGTGAACAAGAAGCTAAGGTTTTGAGTCATCCTAACAAGTCTCAACTTCTTTCTATGTTGCATAAGTCTAGAAACGCTGATGTTAAGGCCGACTTCCAACTTCTGATTCTGGATAATAACTCATCTTTCACCTTCCCACCTTGTATAGCCGAAGCCTTCAATGCATTCTTTGCTTCAGCCATGGCTCCAGCTACTGTCATTGCCCCGCCCTCATCTTCACCACTTACCGACTCTGTCCTTTCTACGATACCCTTCGATGCCGGGAGTATTTCCAAGCTACTATCCAATAGCAAACCCTCCCTTCGATTAGGCCCCGATGGCTTACCACCAATTGCACTCGTCAATGGTGGACCGGATCTCCCCCTGTTGTTGCTTAACCTTTTCACTCTTTCACTTAATGGTAGCACCGTACCTGCCAATTGGAAGCGCTCGGTAATCGTTCCCATTCATAAAAAAGGACCTTTACATGAGGTATCCAATTATCGCCCTATAAACCATACCCCCATCTTATCCAGAATAATGGAAAAAATAGTTAAAGATAATATTATTAGCTATTTATTAAGCCTCAGTCTTATTAATAACAATCAACATGGATTCCTCCGTTCACGGTCCTGCATGACTTGTCAGTATGATTTTCTGAATCTCGTCACCGACTCTGCTGAAAGTGGGAAATCTCTTGTTGTTCTTTATCTTGATTTATCCAAGGCATTTGATCGTGTCCCTCACCCCCACCTTTTAACAAAGCTACGGTCATTTGGGATTGTCGATCCACTTCTTTCTTGGTTCTCGTTTTACTTATCTCATCGTTCACAGGTTGTCTTAATTAACGGGCACACCTCTAATCCTAAGCCTGTTACTAGCGGTGTTATTCAGGGCAGTGTTTTGGGCCCCCTGTTCTTCCTCCTATATATAAATGATATGTTTTCGACAATACTTACTGGCACGCCGTTTTTGTTCGCGGACGACAATAAGATAGTCTGCACTTTCTCGCCTGGCAACCTCAGTACTACTATCCCTAAAATCTCTGCTGATTTAGCCGCTCTTGATGAATGGTGCTCAACCTGGGCGATGAAATTCTCCGCCGACAAGTGTATTTTCCTTAATTACAAATGCCAGGTTCCTCCTGGTTCTTTATGCATTAGCGGTTCACCCATCGACAGCCAGCCTTTAGTAAGAGACCTTGGCTTAAGTTATTCTTGCTCTTTCAACTTCTCGGAACATGCTGTCCTCCAAACGGCGAAGGCTAAAAAGTGTCTTGGTCTTCTGTTCAGATCCTTTCAGCTTAGGCAGAGCATTTTCTACGTGTACAAAGTACATGCCAGGCCCCTTCTCGAATATTGTTCCCTAATCTTCACTAGCATGAGAAAATCCGACAGGATTATTATCGAATGTATTCAAAGAAGATTCACAAAACAGCTTATCGGTTGGTCGTCCAACTTAAACTACAGGGAACGATGCTTATCTCTCAAAATCGAACCACTATGGCTTCGTCGCATCAAGCTAAATTTGATATTTCTGTATAAGCTATTGACTAAGCAGTCCTATTCCTCCAACCAGTTGTGCTTCTCCCCGGATACTGCATATTCACTCCGGAATAGACAGTATACTATTACCACACCCTCTGTGAGGACTGTTCTACGCTCTAAGTTCTTTCTCTTCACGTACTCCAGAATCTGGAATAAACTTCCCTTGCACATCAGATCTTCTCGGTCAAAGTATGCATTCGTGCATGCTATTGATAAATTCCTTACTGTACCAACTGTTTTGCGCTTATTCGACGTTCACGTAACCGAACGTCAAGCTTACGAGATAGGCCTTGACTTTTGAAAGTTTTAGCCACACTTAGGCGTTTCCCTTTTAGTCTCACGTTTCATGGCCTCAATGTGCCTTTGGGAACCGCCGCACCGATGAGCCCGTGCTTAACTTTTGTTCTTCTTTCCGTTAACCGTTGATCCTCAGCTGCGTCACTCTATCTCACTTTCCTTGCCATAGTCTTTTGCGTCCGACCGCTTTCGCGTGACCCGTCTGGTGATCGCACCCACGCACACAGCAATATATATATATATTATATATACATATATATGCATATATGTACACCTGTTTATATATATATATACCTATTCATATATATACATATATATGTGTAAATATATAACATTTTTATATACAATATACATATATATATATATACTCACTACTGTCCTATCATTATTAACACAAGCATGGTGAGTAACTCAACGCTCCTCAATATCTCTTAGCTTACAGTGCCTCTCTTCCGCACCAGGTCCCACCACGTATACTTCCCTCACCACCTCTGCGATTTCGAACTGGAAAATCCAGTCTGATTCATCACACTTAGCGTGACTCACTAACTGAACCCAACATCCAGTTATGACGTTACCTTTTCTGCTCCCACCTTATCCCCCAGCTAAGGTTCTTCTGTAATTTCATGCAGAACTTGGTATTTACTCCTGCTCAATGACCACTCTAGGCGAAATACTAACTTTCCCATTGAAAGTTTTAGCCACACTTAGGCGTTTCCCTTTTAGTCTCACGTTTCATGGCCTCAATGTGCCTTTGGGAACCGCCGCACCGATAAGCCCGTGCTTAACTTTTGTTCTTCTTTCCGTTAACCGTTGATCCTCAGCTGCGTCACTCTATCACACTTTCCTTGCCATAGTCTTTTGCGTCCGACCGCTTTCGCATGACCCGTCCGATGATCGCACCCACCTATACATCAATATATATATATATATACATATACATATTTATATACCTTGGGTATGCTCCACTCACTTTTGCCCCTTCCCAACTAGATTGTGCCATTTTGCAACATAATTTGCATATATTTAAATAAAACCGTTCCGTCCTTTAGCGATGGGTGCTCGCTGTCACTTAATTCCTGGCTCATGCCAGAACTCAGCCGTCCCATCCTGCTTTTTTTTGCGCCTTTCTCGTACTCTGAAGCCTTGCCACACGGATTACCATTCCTTAGTAACTAGGCTTCACTTTTCTGCGCATATGCTCATGGTAAGCTAAGACCCCATTCCAACCGGAATCCGTATGCCCCTGCCGAATACCAGCACGTTTGCCCCCACATGAAAAACCCTCATTCTAACACTCTGTGTTTTTCTCCTTTTTTACTGTTTGCCGTCCTCGACCACAGCTGGTGAACTGACCAGACTGTTGTCTTCCTATTTTCTCATTCTTCTTCCAGACCATACCATCTACTATTGTTTTATTCCTGGTTCCCAAACGGACACCCTCTCCTCATCCACCGCCTACCTGATATCGCCCCAAATCTCTACTATCACCCAACTACCCTAGAAGGCTACCAGTCTCCGTCTAGGGATCCCTAATAGACCGGTCCACTAGCCAAACGATAACTAATTGTTCGGATAACAAAATGTTCATTTTCTTGCTTCCATATAAACGATAATCATAACCCACAGCTGGAACACTCTCCAAACTGCCGCACTCCTGATCTCTTCCAGATTATAATAATATTGGTATATTTCTCGGCCACGGTCGAGAGGCACGCGCTAACGCATGATCATGGTGTAACACGTTACTCAATAAGATGAAATATTCACAAAATTCTAAGTATGAAAGTCGAGAGCGTCAGAGGTGGAAAAACATAGACAGCAACAGTTTGAATGGATCATTCTGATAATGGTTTGCGCGGCAGTTTTGAACCACTTTCGAATCCGGGCTAAGCAGTGGTGCGCGGTGGAGATGTCGAAGAAATCGTTAACGCAGTGCTAAGGAGGCATTATGAACAAGAATGATGCAAGCCAAGGAAACCGGAGGCCAACTAAGGTTCTGCAGATGGAGTAAATTTTTAACAAGAAGAAAAGGGGGGAAAATCGACGCATGCGAAGAGGACAGCTATCCATGAAGACAATGCAGACCCTGAATGACGGATTTACCGGAGTTCGGAAAGCGGAATGAGTTTTGAATCAAGGGGACATGAGGCCAATTTCGTGAAAGTGAACTGGTGGATGTGGGAGAAACAGCAGTCCATAAAAAGGTAAGTTTAGATTCAAGGCCAATAAAATGTACTATTCAGAAATAAGAAAGCGCAACTGGAGGGTTCTCGAGAAGTGGAGAGTCAATTTCCAGCCGGCTACGGTTCGGAGGAAGGATAACCTGTGGTAACGGATGATAAAGTGGGAAAATCTCCGCATGGACTTCAGCGTTATTATGCTGTTTCACTGACAAATATATATGTATGTGTTAATGCATTTGCCTTCAGTGTTATTCAGTGTCATTTCTGGTAATGTACGGCTTCGAATGCGTAAGTTTCGTCTGGCAGGGCGCAGCATGTGTCGGCCAATCAACCCAGTGTGGCTGTATATTATCGGCATGCGCGTGAACTGGAATTCGTGTTCGTTGCGTTAGAAAACGCTGAACGATCTGATAAGCAATTAGGGGTATCTCCTGTTGTGTGGTTTGATTTCAGTCTCAGTTGCTATGGTAGGTTCCACTTGAGTCTCTATCCGTGCGAGACAAAGCGGCATCCTTGGTTAGCCAATTTGGCGACTAAGATGGTGAGAGACAACGAACCTGAAATAAAGGGAGATTGCAGTCTGGACGTGGTTCCAGCTGTGGGTTATGATAATATATAAAGACAATAAACAATGCATTGGTTAGGTCTATGTGAGTGGGGCATGGGTAAAATAGACTCGCAGTGGATTTGAGCTATACTGCTGCAGGCCGACGAAGTTGCATACACTGGCTTGGTAACTGTGTATGCATTTCAAAGGATTTGTGATTTTCTCATGATCATGGCATCGCTGGGATACTAAAAAAGGACCTAGGGCTTCACGGTTAAGAGTGGGTAGTAATGATAACCCTCGATACCGTTTGCTTACGCAGAACGTAGTTTGGCAACGAGGCGATATGATAGGTTTGAAGTGACAGACTGAGCGAGTAGGACTAACATACTGTTTGCGTGGCGCTTCGCTGTTACTGTCTCTTTCGGTATAGTGGTTATTCTATACAGAGTAGTTTCTGAGGGGTCAAAGTAGAAGGGACTATTGGGGTGACAGTAGTGATACATTAGAGGTAGTTGGTCACTTGTCTTGGAACATTGACGCGAGTTCATCTATGCTCTTCCTCGATAGTGCTATCGTACTGAGATTAAGCTCCAATGTGAGCAAGGAAATCTGATGCGGATATGATTGCATGATTACCGTGGTATCTTTTTCGCTGTTATCGTACTGCAAAGCAGGACTACACCGATGTGAGGACTGGTTTGGGGAACCATGAGAGGTGGGTCCGAATTTTCGTCAGGGAAGCAAACTCTAACGGTCTACATTTGGTGCTCATGGTAGGCGGCACAAGGGCCAGCTTCAGGTAGGGAGGTAGCACGATACACAACTACTGGCATCCAGCGCGTGGCGCTCCAAGAATGATCCACACTTTTTAGACGTTCTGATTATTTTTTTAATGGTTTTATCACAGTCAGGTATCTGGCTGTCAGAGAAGGCGGAGCTGCTTTTGGTGGGCGACCACAGCTCCCACGCCCCGGCTGAAACATAGACCGCATGTAACAAGCCGCGTTGGGAATAGGTCAACCAAAACATTGCATTGGTTACTTGGGTAGCCATCGACCGAATCGACGTTTATTCCGGATTACCGTAAGGACTGGACGATTTGATCATTGGTTTAAACCTATACTCTCGCCCGCTGACGTTACATGGGGCACCGTACACGGATTAACAAAACCTCATGAAAGTCTCACCGGATCGCAGAGGTGATTCAGACACCAACCATCAACACATCTGCTCAACTTCTATTCCCAAATAATCCAACCCAACAGTTCAATTCTTCCCGCGTCGCAGTACGAAACCAATGGCCGGAACCCAGCCTTCGCGGCTGTCAACTTCGTCAAACCAGCCCTTTTTTTACCTGCTTCCCTCAACATTCTACCTGCCACCACCTGCAACCAAGGTCTTTACGGAACAGAATACCAGCCATCTGCAGCCAACCATAATTTGGTTAACAATTTTCTATCATATACAAAAAACATTTAACACTCTTCCAACTCCTGCCTAGCCGAACCATTGACGTTTGTCACCACTAATCCGTTTCATTGACGGCTTTTCTTTTCTTTAAAAGTCCGTTATATGTATATACACCATTCATGCTCTTCAAAAGTTCACTGAAGTCCCTGTGAAGCTTTTTGCCTTCATTTGAATTTCCATATGACACTGTAATCACCTGCACAAAAGGTCCGTTTTATTATCACCTTTGACTCACTTGCCTTTATTTCACATGCTTCCTCCACAATTAGTTACCCACTGCTGGATCAGTGTCCAATATCCCGCTGGTATCTCTGACTGCACTTTGAAAGCCCCACGCTTGCTTTACTTCTAACAATGTTCTTCTGCATCTCTTCCGCCCGGTTACTCGTTAGTGACCGTCCATTTGTCGCTTATATCAGCAATCCCACGACTGTCCAGCTATCCACACCGCCCCCAGCGATTTCGAAACCGATTCGGAATTCCCGCCTCAACCATTACCACTTTTGTTCACTCAAACACTACATGACTTTACTGGTGTATTTCGGTTGCTGTGTGATTTATAAATTTAGAATTTGTGAATAGCTCACATTGACATGTACTGCTGTATACTCTGATCTTGCCTTGTGCATGTGTATTGACCACGGTCAAGAAATAAACTCTACTATACTATACCACAGGGTGGGGAAAATTTACTTGAAGGGGGTTTGTGGATGTATCCTGAGCGTACAAAGACTGTGGTGGGATAGGCTGTGGTGGGGCAAAACGAACATTTTGGTATGGTACAGGAATTAACGGGATGAACGGGGGAGGCACGGAGAAGTTAGGAAGTGGTGAGCTAGGCTGATGCCTCTTTGAATAATAGCTGTGAGGTGGTATGCGAGCATCGTCCGTATAAATGCGTGTAGAGCTGGGATTTCGCTGGGAGGAAATACGGTTTGAGAAACTATCTATTTTGGGAACAGAAAGTGTGGGTCCCGGCATCAGTGCGTCTTACTATGGTATCTGCTCGCCTCTAATCTTTGCAGGACATCCAGGGTTTAGCCCGATGATGTAAGGCGGTCGTTGCCTAGTGAACTAAACGTTGAGGCCTTTAGCAGGGATGGAGTGTGGGTTGCCTAATTCTGGATTTGCGGCCATGTGTTACCTTTGGTATCGACACTCTGCATTGGGGGCTGAGTGTAGATCGTTACCAACTTTCGGCCCATGTGTGATAAGACAGATGGCAGCAATGAGGTTTTGTCCTTAGGTACGCTACTTCTTGGCAGCTTGTTTACGGGAGTATGCCTTTAATTCTGACGGGCTTGGTTCGAAGGAAAATGACCTGGCAATGGTATGGTGCGGTCACGCGAATGGGTCTTAGTCGTGGCCATGTGGTGTGGACAAAAACGACCATACTTTGATTTATGTGTCGCCTTGGGAGAGTGATGCGAAGTTGTTAGATCAGGGAGGCTACGCGATTCGAGTAGCTGTTTCTGATGCACAGAACTAAGCTGTTTGGCAGGACTCGGTGGATTCGAGTCCCAGGCATCTGCGACACTTTTGACGGGCCTAGGGCGCTCGGAGACTGGTGGATTTGGAGAAGGCCCAGGCGATGCTTCAAGGTCTACATCAGACAGTTGTTGGCTGATAGACGTTCGTTGCATAGAGTAGGTTAAGGGGATGACGAGGTTAGGTGTCTTACCGGCTGATTTCTGCCCTGGATGTTTGCGAGAGTTCAACTTTTTCTGCACTTCTCGTTATAGTGGCTTTTTGTCGGGTGCTATTCGAATGTTTTTGTATGGCAAGTTATTGGCAATAACTGTTTGTTTATGAATAAACTCACTGGCTGTCAGTGAGTCCGGAAATTGGAAAAGTAGAGGACATTGGTGTCGTTGTGTTTGTTTTCGTAGTCTGCTTCTACGGCATACCACACTTTCCCTGTTAGCTGCCGTTAGCAAGGTGCTGCTGACTATGTTGAGTGGGGTCCTATCGGAAATGTGAAATACAATGGCGTGATTCAAGTTTTTTATTCGTTTTGAAACCTCTGCAAATATGCTGTCAATAAAGTTACACGTGGCAACTAAGTTACAGTCCATAGTTACCATAGAGGGCTCGAGGATTTGAGTCAGTGGTATCAGAATTCTGGTGGCTCTGTCAACAGCTTCAATCCGCCATTCGAGTGAGCTAACGTGTTGTAAGAAGCTGTCAATCTTGCTATTTGCGTCATCATGAATGTTATTGAACGGGACGGAGCATGGCGTAGGGATTGGGAGACGTACTGCTACGCGGGGCAAAATCTTACTGGCCGGCTGCTTCTTTTGAAATTGCGCATTGTGACTGTAGGCTTCGGATAATCAACTAGTATTGTTGAAAATTTAGTGACTGCAAAAAGCCTAGACACGGAACGGAGCTGAAACTCTATAGGGAGTCACCTAGGATGTTTGCAAACAGGGTAGACCAGGTGGTTTCACTCTATGGACGAAGGGGTTTAAATTTCTAGCCAAGGGGGCAACGATAACTAAAGGGGGTGGATTAGCAAACAGTCGCTAAGTATTTTTTAGATGGGCCTACAAGGGGTGATTTGTGGTAGGTATAGATCTAGATTTCTTAGTAAAGGGTTGTGTTGATTTTCCGCAGTAATAATTTACGGACCCACAGTGGTGTGTCTCAGTTATTGCCACCGACAATTTGACGCTTCAGAGTAAATAACTACTACTACAAGGTTCTGCGTAAAAACAGGCCTAAACGATGGAAAAGAAAAAACGAGACAACCTGATATATACGTCAAGTTGACCTTGACCTTGATGTCCTAGAATCGCCAGAGGCTATTAACTTATTGTTTGAGGGGGCGGGAGAGAGAGTTGGGGGTAGACGGGAGGTCCCAAGGGAGTCGGGAGCTGGAGATATTGGAGGGGGAGGGGCTGGAGGGTAAACAGACTGCTTGGTGGACAGGTAAGTTTTGACTTCTAGTAACCTGGGAGGTATCATACCAGGCGGACGGTCTACATCCTTCATTCTCCGAAAAGGTCGGACTGTTTTTGTGGCTTACCCTTGTGCATACTGCATGATTCACAGCTCTGTTTTCTTGTTCGTGATCCTTTTTGTACAACCACAGCAGAGACCTTTTCTGGTGCTTTAACCTCCTCCCCGCAGCTTCCAGCAGATACAAGCTGCAGGTTTGTGCCTGAACTTGAGGATGAGTGAGTCTCGTCCGTTAATACAGTCTTATTAGCAATGTTGGGGTCTGGGATACTTTCCGTAGACTCCAGATGTTTAGTATCACTAGATTTACTGCTGGGGGTATTTCCATGACGGGAGATGGAGTAAGTAAGGAAGCAGCGGATGGAGGACATGGGGCCCGAACCTCGGGGCGAATTACCTGCACGGCAGGGTGCACTCTGGGCTTGGAATCGGCTTTTTATGGGGTTGCTGGATTAGCCTTCTAACTGCGAAGCCTTAGATGCAGTGGCTCATCAGTGGATGATCCCTTGGGCTCATTAGTTTCCCCCTTGAGCTTTGCGACTGAGGAAACAATTTTTTAGTCTGTGGAGCCCACTTTAATTGGAATGCCGTGTACCCGGTTGGCGCATTTGATTACCAGCCAAGCGAACCGACTTTTGAGTGGGCTAAAAGCTTGGAGCTGGTGAACACCTGAACACAGGTGCCCTGAGGGTGATCCGAGTTGAGAAAGTGACCCCAGTGGATGACTTGCTTGCAGCGTTTCCGGAGTCTTGCAAAATCTTAGCGCAATCAAAAACTTGCTGCTCAGATACTCTACACGCCTGATCGGCTGCCTGGTATAATGACCGGTAGTGGAAAATCTCTCCCAAAACACTGCAGTTCCATGATCCCTAATATCACTCACTTATTTACACTATTGGCTTGTTTTATGCACTATGTTTTTACGAACCAGCGTTTGTTTGTTCGCGTCCGGCAAGCTGCTCTGTCATGTCCTTGTTCTGAACCTGCTCGACGCGCGTGCTCCTTTCTAGCACGTCACAATTTGGTTCACGTTTTCTGAGTCCTGTGATCGCATCATTGGGGTTTGTATCTGCCTCGTGTCATTGCCCATTTGATAATCTAGTATCGTAGAATTTCACGGATAGTCGCCTTCTGATTTCGGGATCCGTTGCAAATTTGGCTTTGTGTTGATCAAAGTTGTCTAACGGTACTGAATCGACCAGTTTGGAACGAGATAATACACTACATGCCAAGAAAGGGATCGAATCAATTGGAGTCCTGACCGGAAGTAATACGGCAAGTCACTGGGGAGGTTTTGAACACTTTCGATTATTTAGGTAATGCTGGGTCACCTAGTCCTGTTAGTGTTAGTTCATGTATTACTGAGGGCAATACTGATTACAAGAATGTAGATCTGATATTAAACATAGAACAGCAACTGTTACTGGCTAGGTAACAGGCTCAGGAAGCAGAAGAGAGGTGTAGACAGGATAAGCGTGGGCAGAAGGCTAACGAATACGACCTACCCGACAGTCAGCACAAATTGTAATAAGAAACTCTACGCCGGTCACAGAATATAAATTATGAACGCCACCAACGATTGATCTGCCAAAAGTAGAACTGACAGTTTTCGACGGACGATCTGAACACTACTGCAGATTGATCAGGCAGTTCAAGACTTCCGTGGAAAATGAGATAACCAACTCTGGGCAAAGGCTTCTCTACCTGACTCATTACTGTCGAAGCCGAGCAAGAGAGGCTATCAATAGGTGTACCATGGTGGATCCGGAACAAGGCCACACTCGAGCAAGGAAGATTTTGAGGGACCCGTTCGGCCAGCCGTTCAAGGTAGTCCTTAATCTAATAGAGGGCGTGATGGTAGAGGCAAAGAAAACCAAGGGCGACGTCTACACGATGACCGAACTGGTGATCAAGATGCAGAACTGTTCAATAGCCCTCTACCATTTAGGTTACAGGCCTGACCTCGACGCGATGCATACTTTGGAGGGCGTAGTCTGTCACCTCTTCTCCGAACTACAGGGTAGGTGGGCGGAAGAGGCAGAACGGATAAGCCGAGGCAACCGTGAGGCTAACCTCGAGGACTTGACCGAATGCTTGGGCAGGCAAACCAAGATAGCCGACAGTAGACTTGGCCAACTCATCTGAGGCAGTAACCGAGTAATAATAATTGTATATTTCGGATGCGCCCGAAGCATGCTAGAAGGCATGATCAGATGATTATAGTGATGCCGGAATGACAATTCACAAAAGGGTACAACAAGTGCATGCAGAGTATCAGAGAGAGTGTTACAGCGAACTAAAACGGTAATATTGCCCGGCACATTTGAAGGTCAAGGTCGAATGATGTCAGTTGGTCTGGAGTACATGCATAAGTGGTATATGAAATAATTACCACTAGTGGAAATTCGAACATATTCAAAGGAAATGTTTTTGGTGCGCTACAGAATATGAGAGGCATATGGATAGAAATCTCGTCGAAGCGTTCGGTGAATTATTCACTTTACTACAGGTATGCCAAGAAGTATTAACATGGAAATATTTCAGTCTGCAAAGATGGTAGTATATAAAGTGGTGGCTGTATACTGGAGGAATCATATATGTTGCAAACAATTGCGTATTTCTTGGGAGGGATACCACCAGAGTGATGGTGGCAAGGAACGGCCGGAGGAAAACAGGTGAGCGTGCGGCAAGTTGTTAACTTTATGTAGGGTTGGTATGAAATGTCAAAGCGGAAGTGGAAGACTAATCAATATTGACCGTGTGGTTACATCCATTATACAGGTGTTCAGTTCTGCGAGAGGAAAGGTAAAGTAATCCACGGATAAGTGTACGTCAATAGATGAATGCTGTGTGGTATGTACCATGCAAAAATGACAGGTCAATAAAACTGCCCAGGTATATCGCGGGAAGCGGCCGTGGATCAACGAATATAGAAATAAAATGTATCAACCGGTGCAGATAGTGGTGTGATTTAGAGGCTGCATACGGGGTCACTTTCGGTAATATAACACGAATGCAACATCTAGAAGATCAAAGGTCTCAATAACGGTGATGGTATAGTAAGTAGACGGTGAGTGTCACATTTCTAATGACCAATTTGACAGGTGTAACAAATTATGGGAACGGAGCGGCGATGCAGCATGGGAAGTGTATCGAAGACGTCTAATCGTAGAGTGAACGCAGTGATCTGCAGAGCCCGAACACTCGATGCAACAGCATTGCGGATGCGATCGGATGGACCGATGAAGAGTGCAGGTAGTTACTAATTACTTCGCCACCCACTGGAGGACTACTGAAAGATATGTCAGCGCCGGACGTTGTTTTTTTGGTGACCGATGAATCAATGAACAGTGACAACAAAGGTGCCAGTGTTTGAACAGTATTAGCGGGTTCTAACGCGGAACGGGCAGGATGACATATGGAATTAAAATGAGTTGTATGAATGCAGTGAGATCGAGTAGTCCAGGTTCAATAAGTCTGGTGGGAATCTTGGGGAAAGCGATCGTGAGACGGGCGAAAATGAAGTTGTGTGTAAATCTCGTTTGTCCTGTCCAGCAAGAGAGGGTCCAAGTTATTCCTGGGAAGTGGAAGGCGACAATCGTCCTTAGGGTACAGGTTCTGAAAACAAAACGGAGAGGGCTGCTGTCTGGCAGTTCTACCAGCTGTGGGTTAGGGGTGAAAGACAGAACACCAATATCATGCCAGTAACAGAAATGGGTGGTCGCGACGTTGAGGTCTTGTTTTTTTGGATTAAACAACATACGGAAAGCGAAGAAGACCGGTACTAGCGACTAATTCTTGTGAGGCTTAGTGAGAGTTAACAAAAAAAGCAAGGAAGCGAGAATAGGCGACGCTGGGGGCAAATACTTATGTGTAGTTCGACGAATGGTTTATGGAAGATCACATCGATTGTGGCGATTCGTTCATCAGAACGAGGCCTGGAGTCTCATGTGTTGAAATAGGGTCTCAGTGAGTAAGTAGTTGAAGCGTGGATGAGACTGGTACCTTGAGGACCATATTATATATGCTGCTATGTATTTTCTAGCATTATTAATGCTCTTATACCCGGCGGCAGCTGATAAAAAAAGAACCTAACCGACTATGGTAAAATCTGACAGCATAAAAAAAGAATCACCGGAGTAACGGTGGCCAGTAGGGGGTCGCGGTTAGAAGCGTTGAAAATAGGAAGTGGCTAGACAAACACGTGGAGTGTGCTGTTGACAGTCATGGAGTATAGGTTGGACTGCTTTTATTTGCTAACTATAATACAGAATGCTCCTTACCATCCGTTGGTAATAACTGTCTACTGAACAAAGTTGTTAAGCTTTTGGTTAGTATCCCAGGCCCAGTTCGTAGGCTCGGGTAATAGACATGTAGGGATCATGCATTCGAATCAGTTTTTGGACAGTTAGATGTTTATTTATTTCTTTTTTGAATAATAAAGAGGCCGAAGACATTGACCTAAGTTGAGGTGGGAGTTTGTTCCAGAGGGAAGAATATTTAACAATAAAGAAGTTTGACCGCATCGCAGTCCTGGATACTGGAATCAAGACCATAGAGTCCCTATGTCGTAAAGAATAGTTGGAGGGAGTTTTGACCTTGGGGGCTGAATTGCAAGATGTACGTTTTACAATATTGCAAAAGAAAGACAGGTTCATTCGTAGACGGCGCAGCCATAGGGGCTCTAGGTGCAATATTTCACACCTTTCCATATAATTTAAAGGCGAGGAATGTCCTAGTAGTTGTTTGGTAAATCTACGTTATACATTCTCAATTGCAAATCTGTCAATCTGCCGCATGTTAGAAAAGACGACAGTGCAATATTCCAGAAGTGGTCTGACATGAGTTTTAAAAATGCTTAGCTTGCTCTCTGTAAGACTGAAGGTTCTATTAATCAGACCAATTAGCCGTCTAGCTTTAGCAACCTGCACGGCCGAATGTTCGGAGAAATTGAATGTACAAGAATATTGTAATCCCAAGTCCCCTACTTCCGGACTGTTGGGGATGAACTGATCATTAATTTTAAACATTCCTGCGGGAACCTGACACTTATACATAAGGATACAACTTTTGACAGCGGAGAATTTCATCAACCATTGGTTGTTCCATGAGTCTAGCGATAGTAAATCGCTCGTTATGCTAGCAATGGTAGAAGCTAAGGCGTCAGGTTCAAAGGAGTACATAATTTTTATGTCGTCTGCAAAAAGGAACGCAGCCCCGTGTGTGATGACGTTAAAAATGTCATTAACATATATAAGAAAAGTAAGGGACCTAGTACACTACCCTGAATAACTCCACTAGTAACTGGTCGAGGTGATGATAAACTGCCATCAACGTCCACCACCTGCTTTCGGGATGTTAGATATGATGAAAACCAACTCAGGATCGGGTCAACAATTCCGTAGGTTTTCATCTTCGCCATGAGCCTATTGTGGGATACTCGATCGAAAGCTTGAGTCATGTCAAGGAGGATTACAATCACTGATTTACCACTATTAGTGGCCGTAGTTGTTAGGTTAAGGAAGTCACACATACAGGTGGCACAGTATCTTTTTTGAAGAAAACCGTGCTGTCCAGTGTTAATGAGGTTATTGTTTAGTAAACGAGTTGTCAGCTTATTTTTTATCAGTCTTTCCATAATCCGGGAAACTATAGGGGTGTGGTTCACTGGTCGATAGTTGGTTAGGTCTTGGCGTGAACCTTTCTTAGGAATTGGGATAATAACTGATGTTTTCCAATGGGAGGGGAAAACGCTACTGCTCATAGATAAATTAAAAACCTTTGATAACAAGAATGGGATATCAGTGCCACCTAGACTAAAAGTAGCCGGTGGTACGGCATCTGGCCCGGGGTGGTATGACCGCCTAATTTTAGTTAGCTGTACTGTTAAGTCGTTCGGGTGAAATGTAACCGCTGAGAACTGTGCAGATGTCAGTGGCTCAACGTGATATAGGCATGGGGAGTCATCGGTCGTTAGAGACGAAGCAAAATAGGCACTGTATGCCTCGGAGATCTCTTGGGAGTTCGTTATATAATTGTTGTTATATATAATGGAGGAGATAGGAGAACTGCACTGGCTGTTTCTCAACTTCATCAGCTTAGATAAAGCTTCGGACCTCTTGGGGTGACTCAGCGCCCTTAATTCCTGTTTTTTACTGCGGGACATTTCAATCAATTTCATAGAATTAGATAAACGGTTCATTTGCAAGAACAACGAAAAGTCTCTCGACCTAAGGAATTTGCGTTGTAGCATAGAAAGCTTCTGCTTTAATCGACAAAAACTGTTTGGTTTATCTCGTCCAGGTAGACCTTGGGTTGGGGTGATTACGTCAAGACATGCATTTAGTGTGGAGTAAAGATGATCCACCACGGTATGCAAGTCATCAGATAAAGAGAAAGTATCCCAGTTCTGCGAGCGAATGAGTGAGGGTAATTGATTCCAGCTAGCTTGGTGGAACGGTCTTTTAACGGTTGGTTTGTGAACGGTTCGTGCTGGCACTGAAAACTCACATTTTACCGGCAAGTGGTCACAACCTGGGATGCTGTTCACGATAGATGTGTGCACGCGAGATAATCCTACCGTAAAAATGAGATCAAGGATGCTACTGCCTCTAGTTGGGCACATCACATGTTGAGTCCATCCTCCTAAACGAATGCTGGTCAAGAAGTGTAGTAAGTGATGTGGAGCTTTCAAAGTGGACCAACGTATGCCTGGTGCGTTAAAGTCGCCGGCCACCAGTTTTGGGCCGGGTATGTCCGCAACAACGTTTAACGCCTCTATGATAGGCAGAAAGTCGTTTTGACTAGTATTCGGGGGGCGATAGATGCAACTAACAATGAAGTCCGAACATCCTGTAGTGACCTGTAGCCAAACTGAATCAGGCAAGTTATCGAGTATGGGGTGCTGAAATATTTTCGCTCGCATGTTTTGTCTTACCTATATAAGACAGCCTCCCCCTCTCTGAGTGAGTCTATTTTTCCTGAAAGCTTGGTATCCGGTGATAGCGATATCCTCGTTTGGAGTGTTGTCTGTCAACCAGGTTTCGGTAATTAAAATAAGGTCGTAATCAGACGTGAGCAGTAATATACGCAGCATTCGCATCTTATTCACTATTGAGCGTGCATTCAGCATAAACAATGAGAACCGTTTAGTGGAGTCAAGGTTAAGATCTTTATAGGATTCCGAAATTGCATTTGCTGAAGGCGGATCGGATGACGCAATCATTATTCCTCGAGATGGAGTAGTCGGCAATGTGGATGGTGAAATAAGCTGAGTAGAAACACCTGGCGTGGCAGTCAGCTTGGTTGTTAAGCTAAGCTGGGTGTGGCTAGTGCTGATGAGATTCGTTAGATTGGAAGGATGTCGGCGGTTGGTAAGTCTACTTAGTGCGGAACAACACCGCGAAAGATCACTATCGAGTGCTTTACTATTGGTAGATACTGGTAGGGAGGGTTAAGTAGCTGTTCAGTGGGAAAGAAAAAGGACGTGTAGCAGCCTCATGTATCTTGACACCTGCATTAATACGGGCGATAACACAGGTGCCCTCTTGACATCAGTAATTTGATGGGCTGTCACCTGGAGGGGGAATGTGAAATGGAAGTGGGATATACGGGTGTTGGTTGGCGTAGAGACTGGGAGGTCGTGGGTACTGTTGTAAGTGGCCTGCGGTAGAAAAGGGATTCAGGGTGGGTGAGATATGTGAACGATAAAAGGAAAGAGAGTCATGTGAGAAAATATTACTTAGGCTACGATAGAAGTTATGTAGAACACTAAAGTAATCGTTTGGTATGAATGGTGGCGTTGTTGAAGAGGCCCGGAGGTTAGTTGTACCAGCCTGATGAGGATGATAACCAGGTGAAGAAAACACGATACTGGGTGGAATGTACGGTGCAACTAGTGGTTGGTGGTTTGGATTGGGGAGATAGGTCTTGAATGACGTTTTCTTGTCCATTGTTGCACTCCGTGTTGCCTCGCTTGGGGTCCTTAGCCGTTGGAAGTGTGGCTTGATGAGTGAGTTAGGATTGACCGTAGTGTCAACAATGTGCAGTCCACCTAGTAATGATGTTTTCGCTGGTTTGGGGGATGGCCTAGGCACCGTAGATTGCAGAGTGGCTAATGGAGCCGAGTGGAGAGATGGCAAAGAAGAATTTGGGGTGACCCCGTTGATGGGTTGAGGATTTCTGAGTATGGCTGTTAAGCCAGTTAGGCGGTTCGCATCGTCATCGATCGTGGCCGATATTTCGGTGATAGGTAATGGTGGAATCGAGTTAGTCCGCCCAAGAGAGGACAGCTTGCCAGGGGTAAACTCTATGCTTCTTGGTTTCTTAGGCGCTGGCTGGTGAGGTGACGTTGAACTGGATATATCTAAATCGACGTCAAACATATGGGATCGATGTTCTGGTGAACATGAAGCGGAATTGATATTGCAAGCATTTTGCGCATCGTCAGACTGAGAAGAAGCGGATAGTTGAGGGCAGACAATTTTTGACGAAGCTGAATGCGTACTGGTGGACCTGGCGAATTCCCTTTGTAATGGGGTTTTGTCGGCAGCAATTTTAATGTTCTTGAACGGGGATCTCAAAGCGACGGTGGATTGGCTCTTATTGAATTGTTTGGCGGGTTCCTCTTCAAGAAATTTGAACAACACTGGACAGGATTTGCTTTGAATGTTCTTTCGTAGCCGAAAGCACTGGCAGGGGTGGTGTGCCATATTAATAGAACTTAGAAGGTTATGTTTTACTTTCTCAACAGGGATTCTGTCGGGAACATTAAACACCACAGCATTTTTTGAGTTACTGATTCTTCGAACTATTTCTGAGGCAATGGCGTCTATGAAACGCCCAGCCGTGACTAGGTCTAGGGTTGACGGATTTGTTGGAGGGTCAGAGATATACGTGAGCGAAATTAGCTTGGATAGGGTCGTATCAATCAACGAAATGTGGCTGCTGAGATTAAGGGGATTGTGTTCTATGGTCTCTGCCCTTTTGTTTGCCCCGCCAAAAACATCGGTCAGGCTAACGGAACAAGGATTCAGTGGGAGTTTTGCGACTTTCGACTTGGCGAGTACTTTTGGTCGGATGTTGGTACGACCAACCAGTGAGGATGCGGTTTGTCTAGCCGGCAGTTTGGGCATTGCAACACTGACCGCGATTGCACTAGAGAGCTAAATACACAGAGTAGTCTTACGTTCCCCAATGCACAGGCTTACTGAAATAAAAACTTGTAACTCTGTGGCTTTGGATCCAAGAAACTTAAAACTATGGAACTGTTGATATAGAGTCTCTGAAATTAAACGAGGACTTCTTTCAGGGAATTCCCTGAATTAATAACAAACCTATCACCAGCCAGGCTCAAAGCACTGCACGGGAACTTTTGAAATATCAGTTTTGGGCTGATTCGCATGCCACTTCAAGCGAGGCTATAGCTCACCCGAGTTGCAGGTCCTGTGATGCTAGCCACCAATGCAGCAAAAGACGAACGCTGGGGAACGGCGAGGATGACAGGAGCGTGCTTTATATGCCTCAACACCATGCACCGGGCGGCAGCTTGTCGTGCAAGGACAAGATATGGCCACGAGGGTTGCACGGGCAGACACCACCGATTGTTACTCCAGGCAGGATAAACTACACCAGAGTTGAACGCCAAGCCCGGTGTGATTTGTTCAACTTCACGATCGGCCAGTAAACCAGTACTTTTGTGAGTAGTTGCCGTGGGAGCGATGGACCTAACTGGGATGGTCGAAGCCTTTGCCTCCGTCGGCAGTGGATCGGACACAACCCTGGGGAAGGAACGGTTTGCCGACAAACGCTGGCTTGCTAAAGGTACGACGTCGTTAGCAGTGAGCACGGTGGGCGAAACACAAGTAATGACTGCCGGCAGGTTGAGGTTGCAACTCATCTCTTTAGACACTAACGAGCAAATCGAATGAACGGAAGCATTTACATCAGCTGATCTCTCCATGCTAGTACCAAGGTCGGTGAGCTCAATTCTTACTAGGCGGCACCACCCGCAGGATGTTAACCGTTGTAGACTGGAAGACGATGAAATGGATCTCTTCATCGGCTGCAACGTGCCAGAGGCGCATTGGGTACTGACCAGAGAGTGGGCAACCGCCAGGCACCTTATGCCGAACCCACAGCACTGAGATGGAAATCATGTGGTCCAGTAGGGGGACTTGGTTCCGTGAAATACATATCGGCCGAAACGTACCGCACTGCTTATGAATTGCAACGGCTGTATGAAAAGGAGTTTAATGACATCGAAGACGAAAGAATGTCATTGTCTCAAGAGGACCACTGCCCTCTGCAAACGGTGCAGCAAGGAACTAGAGGCCTTAAAAGACCTTTTGAGGTCCCCCTCCCATGGCGCACACCAGATGACCCTTGGGTTGATTGCAGAAACTATGCTCTGCAAAGACTGCTATGACTGAAAGAACGCTCCGTCCGAGGCCAGGATCCGTGAGAACGATATGCAGAAGTACCGAATCGAAACGGAGTTTTGGGCTACGTTGGAAAAGTGCCTGCAACCATTGGAGGCCGGAAGGGATCTGGCATCTACCTCAATATCCGGTTAGCAACCCCAAGAAACCCGGAAACCTGCGACTGATTTTTCGACTGTGCCGCCAAGTTCCAGGGCAAACCGTTAAATGACCGCTTAATACAAGGACCTGTTTGGACCACTTCATTTATTGAAGGTTTGTGCCGTTTCAGAGTGGGTAGAGTGGTCTTGTCCGCCAACATTAGGGAAATGTTTCATCAGGTGGAAATGCCAGTAGGAGAACGAGATGCGTTGCGTTTCCTGTGGTGGGAAGAGAACGACCGGGACACCGCAGTGGTAAATTATAGGATGACCGCCCACCCTTCGGAGCCATATCGTCACCTTTTTGTGTGAACTACGCCCTTCGGGAAGTTGCGAACAAACACGGAGGTCCGGTCCATCGGTAGGTTGTAGACAGCGTCAGCAGGAACTTCTACGTCGACGCCTACCTTGGATCATTCGATGATATAGAATCAGCTCTAGAGCACTTCAGAGGCCTGACAAGACTGCTGGGAGAGGGCGGCTTCCATCTAACTAAATGGATGTTGAAAGCTCCAGGAGTGCTTGAGGTCATTCCGTGCCACGAAAAGGCCAAAAGAGTGAGAGATTTGGATGGCTCTCCACCTCTTATCGAGCGCACCTTAGGGATACAATGGGACGCGGAAACGGACGACTTAGTTTTCGAGCTAAAGGTTCCCGAGCTGCCAATAACCCGTCGAGGCATACTATCTGCTGCCTGTAGTTTGTTCGACCCTCTCGGTTTTGTCTCCCTCTGGCTGTTACCCGCGGGGTTCCTGCTGCAGCGGCTCTGCCTTAAGGAAGTCCATTGTGACCAGCCACTGGACCGAGAAGGCCGGCTGGACTGAGAAGAATTTCTGAATACCTAGAAGAAGTTAGAGGACATACGGATTCCACGATGTTTTCTCCCTGGTCACACAACGAGGACGGGAGAACTACGTGCCTTTTCTGACGCATCCGAAGTCGGTTATGGATCTGTGGTCTACGGACTATAGGGAGCGCGGGATGGTCTATATACTACGAGGGTCCCGTTCGCCAAAGTTCGCGTTGCCCCACTGAGGTCGGTTTTGATCCCGAGCCTTGAACTCAGCGCAGCCGTGTTAGCAGTGAGGGTGGTACAAGCGATAAAGAGATGTTTCGATTTCTACATTTGGTCAGCAGTTTTCTGGACGGGCTCGACGATAGTACTGTGCCACAATGACAACCGCAATAACCGACTCACGATCATCCACGACGAATCGGACATGAACCGGTGGAATCACTTCGGTTCTGGCGATACCCCAGCCGATCTGTGCCCCCGAGGTGCGACCAACTTCCGAAGACTGGGCATTTGGACGGGAGGACTGAAATTCCTGCAAATACCTAAACAGGCCTGGCCCGTGTACCAACTAAAATCCCCTCTGGAATGGGAACCGGAGATCAGGGGCGTAGTTATGACGGCCGATGTAGTCGAAGCGTCATTCATTTTGTCGCGATTGGTCGGGTTCTCCTCCTGGATGAAGACACTTCGTTCATCAGTTTGGTTGATCAGGTTCAAAAGACATTTACTAGTCATGAAAGGGGTCCGCCCCCCCGGCCGTGCACCAGTGGGTCCGATAATCCCCGATGAATTACAAACCGCAGGCCACGATTCATTCAGGATGATACAACGGGAGTCTTCGACCCGAGAACTGGACAGGGTGGAAGGAGGGGGACCAATCGATAAAAGAATATTATCTCCAAGAGGCTACTTGAAGCATTAGAACCCCAAACACATCAACGGATTACTGCTGGTAGATGGTAGGCTGACCATCTCCCACTTGAGTTTTGACACGAAATATCCCATACTGCTACCGGCTCGACAACCTGTGATAGAGTTAATGATTCAACACATTCACGCCGTGGAGGGACATGCCGAGGAAAGTCACGTGACGAGCGTCATCCGAAAGCGCCCTTGGTTGCTGATAGGAAGAGCAACCGTGAAACGCGTAATCCGACGTTGTGTACATTGTAGGAGACGCGACCCGGCAGCGGGCAAAAAACACATGGCCCCGCTGCCAGAATGCAGATTGGCTCCGGGCTGATAGCCGTTCAGCGACATCGGGTTGGACTATTTCGGGCCCTTGTGGATCGAGCGTGGGGGGGGGAGTGTTGAAAAAACAATACAGGTGTATCAGGACTTGCAATAAGTCACGCGCGGTACACTTAGAGGTCGCACATTCGACGACAGCCGACTCTTTCTTACGGGCCTTGCCGCTCTTTATCAACCAGAGAGGCGTACCGACAGATATATATTACAACAACGGGTCGAACTTCGTGGGCGCTCGCCGGGAACTGCAGCACTGGAACAAAAACATGAACGAGGACAGACTGCAAAATCGAACCGTGGCTTATGGTATACAATGGCACTTCAACCCCCCTAAGTCCTGTCATCGCGGCGGCGTATGGGAAAACCTGATCCAGTCCATCAGGCGAATATTGCTGTTGATCATTGAGCAACGGCCGCCTGACGACGAAACGTTGAGCACCTTCATGACTGAGGCCGAGAGAATTCTGAACAACCACCAACTGGTTCCAGTAACCAACGGCGACCCCACTTATCTGAAGCTCACCCGGAGAGGCTTATGGATGCTAGATTGAACGAGGGTTTCCAAGGACCGATAAACCTTCATGGGAGCTACCTCCGTGGATGGAAGCAGGAAAACTATCTTGCCAAGGTTTTCTGGAGACAATGGATGAGGCAGTACCTGCTGGCTCTGCAAGCTCGGCAGAAGTGGCTGATCAAAGCAAGACCATTCAAGGTTGGCGGAGTAGTGCTGACCGCCGACGAACACTCGCGTTTCAGCACCTGGCCTTTGGGCGTGGTTATGGAAACCATCGAAAGCTCTGACGAAATGGTGAGAACTATGACGGTGAAGACCGCCCAAGGAAAGCTAATCCGCGGCGCACGCAGCATCAGGCTCCCAGAGAGTGGAGAAGGAGAAGCCGATAACACGGAAACCCAGTAGACCATCCCTCATTCGCCTTCGAGGTGGTCAAAGGAACCCCTCATATGTGGGGGTTTTACCGACATACTGACGCACTGAACTACTTTAAACCGTGACACTTTCACACTTACATGATACACATCTATACTCCGTGACCTCCATCAAACACTTTACAGTGCTCACCGTTTTTCGTTGAAGTTACGGAAGGCTTTTCGCATACGTAGTGGTAGCTGTGATTCTATCATACACCTAGACACACAACAATTCCAATTATATATTGCGCGTTAACACTTCATCACTTCCATATAAACACGCGGCCGGGCTGATTGTTACTCGTTTATCACTGACGCCATGGAAGATATATACAGTGAAGCCAGTAACAAATATAACGCTCTTCAGAAAAACCCGTTGTCCTTAGAGAAACTGTAACGATCCATGGATGATGCATTAGCCATGCTGCTGTCACTCGCACATATCTTCGATCCCTAAAAACATCCGAACGCTGGAAGTCTCCTGTCAGCTAGACACTTCCTGGACTCAGTTGCGTCTGAAGTACATAGGAGGATGAGAAATTCCAAAATCGTCGTAGTCTTTAATGTTCCAGATCGTTTGCCTCTTTCCTCTGCCAAACAGTCCATGCCCATGGCATCTGGTATGTCGCACCGCGAGTGCTCCTGCAAAAGACTCAGAAAACGGTCACATCGAAACATGTGTCCGCTACTGCTTCAATTCCTGGAAGAGAGCGCTGCCGTGGAATTCGTAAGAAAGAGAGAGCCCATCGCAAAGTCCACCTCATCCAAAAATATAAAAATTACTTCTGACAAAACCCCGCTCCAGAGGGAGGTTCTTAGATCAATTGCCAGCAACCAAGCACTCCCACCACCCACTGATCCAGTGCTACCCAACCCCCCTGAACAACTTCCCACCGTCAGTAACTCGCCACCACTCCAGCTGACCAGTGCACCAGTGCAAAATGTCGACCTGGATTTGCCCCGCTCGCCTCCAACACCACAACGTCCATCTAAAAGGCTTCATGTTCCACCCCAATCTCCACCACTGCCTACCCACAGGCGAGCAACACAGCCCCCCTATCAGCTAGTAGCCATTTACGCTCAGTTCCGTCCGCTAAACCAGCCAACAAGTCGCCCGTTTCCAACGCTCCGCCCCGCTCCGAAAAGCAAGCTGCAACGTTGTATTTTAGTGCTTCAGTCACAACGACATCCCCGTCATCTGTTGCTCTTAGTGGCCAAGACCCCCCTGCACTGACATCATTGCGCCCCCATCTCATATCGACAGTCGGCCCATGACCTCTCGTGCCCCAGATAACCGGCCTTTTACCCACCAGCGTCCTCCTCCCAGGCCATACAGACGAAACCGCATTGCTCACTCTGGCGCTGGCCCATTAGCGCATCTGTTTGGTCCCACGGAGATCCGCGTGCCCAACTGCCACATACCGCGTCTATCAACTCAGAAGCCGCCGCCATCGAGCCTGCAGACGCGGTGCCACGTAGCAGAATTTCCACTAAGTTTGCCGCCTCCATCGCTAGGTCTAACAAACCAGAGTCACGCAGGACGGGTTACCAGCGTGGATGCTAACTGGCACCAAAATACGTGGCCGGCGTCCGACCCTTTTCTGCCCCGTGGTACGCCCCATTTTAACCCTCCGCAACATCAATATCCTCTGCCCCCTCACCACTAAACATGGCCGTATTCTATTCTAACCCCACTGCACACTATGCCAGCTGATCCCACATACCAAAGTCTCTTTCATCAGCAGCACTTTCCCTACTATTCCACCCCCTCACACTCATCCCGAGGAGCCCTGTGAGATGCCCACCGCTTACAGAAACTCTACCCATAATGTTATTCCCGCCTCACTCCAATATCACTTACTCTGCCATTGGTCACCATCTTCGCAGGGCTGCTATCATAACCATGGTTGCCCCTCCACCTCTGGGCCCCACTCCCATACTGACCCCCAGCACCCCTATTAACTCTCCTCCGGTTTATACATGATTGGCCCCGAAGGTCCCATCCAGAGTCACCATGTCCTCCTCCAGATCTATTATCCCGCATTACCAAATCACTTCAATATCCAGTAATAATGTCTACTGGATTTCATGAGTGTTCATCGGTTACCGTCGGCACTCCCAGTGGAACTTTTCGCCCCCATACCTACCTACTGTCACCTATGATAACATTCCCTCGATTTCATCATAGCTTCCCCCCAAAAGCTCCATTAGACACCGCCTTTGTACCTCTTGATCGTTTACCCGGAGCTACTCAACCGCCGCCGCATCCAATGCCGCTCCCCATCAGTCTTCCAGATTGTCTCACCCAACCTGCATCCTGCGGCAGTCACCCTCCTGATGTCTCCTTAGAATTGACATCCTTCAATATGGCATCCTATATAGACGGCCACACCGTGCCCAACAAGCAACTACCATGTAACCCATCTGTCATTCTCCCCCTAGTTACTACTCCCGTGGTGACACCCTCCTGGTTGACAACACGGCTGCCGGAAGCTCACTCGGCCCCAATAGTCATCCGCTGTCCTCACGTGGAGCCCTAGCGCCTTGTAGCCTCAAAGATACAGACAGAGTTTCCCTCCTACCGCCGAATTTCCGTTCGCTGTTGAACAAAATCAATCACTTGGGGAAACATGTACTTGCTTCTAGCTTTGACATCGTTCTGGTTACAGAAACATGTTTCGCCGATCACATCCCAACTGACGTTGCCTCGTTGGCAGGCCATAACTCCCTTCGAGTAAGCATAGTGAACCGCCGAAGCGGTGGTTGTCTTGAATACAATAAACGTAAATTCACTACCATCCTCCTCCACCACCCAGTGCTGGACTGTATTCCGACTCTCTTTGGCTCTCCGTCCTAATTCCTGGAAACGTGTTGCATATTGGGTGTGTCTGCCAAGCACCGGCTTCTAGCTACTCCGATTTTTCGCATATCATTAGGGCTTTTGAGTATATCTCTACTCTATCTCTAGGTCCAAATATCATTAGAGGAGGTTTTAACACTCCGGGTATTTGTTGGACTACAACTACTGCCCTCTCTCATTTATCCGATTTCCTCCTAGACACCCACACGGCAGAATGGACACAGCGTGTCTCTACTCCAACAAGGAATAACAATATCCTCGACTTGGTGTTCACTCATGGCCCCCCTAATGTGAACGTCTCCGTCACATGAAACCTTCCCGGTAGTGACCACAAAATGATCATATGTCACTTCACTGTCACACGAGAATCATGCCTACCTGAAGTTGTCGAAGTCCAAAACCAAAACACCTACAGACTGAATAACTGGGCCCAGTTGCCTACCTCCCTTCAACGCATTGACTGGTCTGACTTCTTCCATACATCCGATCCGCAAAAAGCGACTGATGTGTTATATGTCAAGTTGCTTTCCTCCAAAAATTGCCTTACCTCAACCGCTAGGCTTAATAGAGCCAAGACTACCAAAATTGATGGACTCCGACGAAAGATTTGTGAACTCTAGAACTCACTCCTCAGGAATCGAGATTTCTCTCTGAAACTCAGAATAAGCCGACTCTCCCGTGATCTCTATGCAGCAGCCGAGAATAAACTCAAAAAGCAAGAATGGACCGCATTACAACAGCCTCATAGCGTGAAGCTTCTTTCTAGACTGCTAAAATCTCGCAACTCGAACAGCAGTGAAAACAATATCGCATTCTTTATCCAAAATGTCACCCACCTTGATTCGCCAGAATATATGGCTTAGGCCTTCAACTGCTATTTCACCTCCGCTCTTATTACGGACACTAACCCTTCACCCCTCTGCTACCCGATGCTCACAAAGGATGCGATATCAACCATAACATTTGCCACGGCCATCCTCAGGAAATTCCGAGCCAACGCTGAGCCCTCCTATCGTCCAGTGCCTGATGACCTTCCACCTGTCCTACTTTGATTTAGAGGACCTGACCTAGTGCTCCTATTGCTGAATATCTTTACCCTATCCATGTCGTCCGGAATCTACCCGGCTCAGTGGAAGGCGTCCTGAATAATTACACAAGACAAAAATGGGCTTTCGCATGATCCGGGGAACTATGGCCTCACAAACCACACTTCGATTGTTTTCAGGCTCTCTAGTGAGTCGTCTTACTCCCTTCGTCACAGGCACTTCACCATCACAACCCCTCAATCTTGGCTGTCAATCAGATATAGATATTTCTCGGTTATCTACCCTAGCCTCTGGAATAAGATTCCTGACTCCTGACGCTAAAACAATTTAAAGGAGCACTATGCAGAATCCTAGAAGCTTCTTCTGTATTCAGCACGACTCGCAATAACATTGCCATAGACGAAGCTGGTGAAGACTGTCTTGGTTATAAGACCACAATGAGCCACACTCTTCTGCTTCCGACCCCTTTCTCATGACTCTTCTGATAATCACACCCACATATACAGACATATATATATATATATATGCATATATATATATATATCGTGGGTAGGCTGCACTCCCTTTTCTTCTCCCTCCTCATCAGATCGAGCCATTTTACATCATAACTTCATATACCTTTGTCGCCCGCAGTTAAAAACCAGATCGAAGCTCTGTAAGGACAATGCCAATCCGGTAGATGTCACCTGACTTTGACTCACTGTTATGCCTGGTGCTCGGTTCCCACATATGCTTGCCTGCTCTACCTTTCTCAGTTTCGACCTTTTTGGGTTCCCCGCAAAACCCTTAACCAGCTTGTTGATGTCCAGTGCAGTAGTAAATACGCGGCTGGAACAGTTATACTATGCGGTTTCTGCTTTGACGACACCTCGGCATTGATATGCACACGGTTCACAGCTATGGGCTAAACCTCACCTATATTGGTTGACGGAATGAGAAACATAATCGTCGCGCTTCTATAGCTTACCATCCACAATTCCCCGTGTCTATGTTCTTCTCGAGCTCACGCACTAATAGTGATGACAATAATCAGAGGGTATTTGTCTGCTACTTTATTGGCTCACCTACCCATCGAAAGTGCCTACTAAAACTGGCTCCCTTTTAAGGAACCGTTTTGTCTTTTCGTGATAAGTGCTCGCCTTCACTTAATTCCTCCATCTCAGGCTAGAACTCAGCGGTCTCATCCTGCATTTTCTTGCTCCTTTCTCGTGTACTGGAGTCTTGCCACACAGAGTACTATTCCCCAGTAACTAGGCCTCACTTCTCTGCGCATATGCTCACGGTAAGTTAAGACCCCATCCCAACCGAAATCCGTATACCTCTGATTTTTCATGACCCCGCGGAATACCAGCACGTTCAATTTCACATGAAAAATCCTCACCTTAACACTGAGTGTTTTCTTTCCTTTTCACTGTTTGCCGTCCTCGACCACAGCTGGTGAACCGACCAGACTGCTACCTTCCTACTTTCCCATTTTTCTTCCAGATCATACCTTCTACTATTGTTTTATTCCTGGTTCCCAAATGGATCCCCTCTCCTCATCCACCACTTAACTGATATCTCCCTAAATCTCTACTATCACCCAACTACCCTAAAAGACCACCAGTCTCCGACCAGGGATCCCTATTAGACCGGCCCACTAGCCGAATGATAACCAAACGTTCATATAACAAAATGTTCCTTGTCTGGTTTCCATCAAAACGATAACCATAACCCACAGCTGAAACACTCTTCAAACTGCTGCACTCCTGATCACTTTCAGATTGCATTGGTTACTTGGGTAGCCATCGGCCAACTCGACGTTACTCCAGGACTAGACGATTTGATCAATCGGATTGACAGTGGTGTAACCCTATACTCCAGCCTGCTGACGTTACAAGGGGCACAGTGCACGGCTGACCATAATCCTATAACCTGAGTAACAAACCCTCACGAAAGTCTCACCGGACGGCAGAGCTGATTCCTGACACCAGTCATCACCCCACACCCGCTCAACATCCATTTCCAGTACTCCATACCAACAGATCAATTCATTCCCCGTTGCGGTACGAAACCAATGACCGGAACCCAGCCCTTGCCGCTGCGTTCCCAACCTATTCTGCCCACTTCGTCAAACCAGCCCCTTTTTACCTGCTACCCTCAACATTCTACCTGCCATCACCTGCAACCATGGTCTTGATGAAACAGAATACCAGCCATCTGTAGCCAGCCAGAATTTGGCTAGCAATTCTTTTAACATATATACAAAATTTTCTTATTTTTACCCTCTCCCAACTTCTACCTAGCCTAGCTTTTGCCTTCCTTAGTCTGTCTCTCCGACTGCTCCTCTTTGAAGGTCCGTTCTGCGTCCATACACCATTTATGCTCCTCAAAAGTTCACTGCATTCCTTGGACTTTTTTCTCTTCCATGTGAATTTCCGTACCACGCTGAAATCACCTGCAGAAATGGTCTGTCTTTTTATCATTTTTGACTCACTTACATTTGTTTCACTTGCTCCTCCCCCACAATTAGTGAACCAATGCTGGATCAATCTTCTATATTTCTCTGGCATCTTTGACAGCTCGTTGATTGACCCACGCGGACTTTACTTTTAATCTTTCTCTTTGGCAAATCTTCCTTCCGGTTACTCGTCAGTGACCGTCCAGTTATCCAGTTGGTACACCCTCACACCCTTTTCTGGGTGCTGTGACTCGTCGCAGCTAGTTTTCGGAACCCATAAGGCATATCTTGTAATAGTCCTGCCTCGACTTGCTGTCCATGTTGTGATATCCGACGACCATTGTTTTTCTGGTCCTTGCGACCAATGCACATTTTAACATTCTCCGGCGTCGCTTATGTCAGCATTCCACGTTTGTCCAGGTATTCACACCGCCCTCCCCGAATTCGAAACCGGTTCATAAGTCCAGCTTTAACCGTTACCACTTTAGTTCGCTCAGACACCGCACGAATATACTGTCTTATTTCGGTTACCGTGTGACTCGTGAATTTAAAAATTGTGAATACCTCATATTGTTATGTACTGCTGTATTCTGTGATCTTGCCTTGCGCATGTGTCTTGACCACAGTCAAGAACTATACAATTATCGATCATCCATCAATTATCGATATCTCCCGTAAGTGATGGTTGTTACTATTTTTCCGTATACCAGAGTGCGACCTCACCCGTGACACCCACACTCACACAAACTTACACAAGCACACAAACTCACACAAGCACACGCGACCGAGGCACAACGGCTCACCCGAGGATAGCACCTATGTTTCTCCTCCACGCCCGCCATTGACCAGCCGGCTTCATGGACGACGCGGAGTAACCTCGCGTCGGTGTGGCCACCCGATCGATTGTGGTCGTGAGTAGGACTTTGACTACAAGCTTTTGGGCTCGCCCCCTGACGGCAGGGTCTAGGTAGGTAGGAAGAATCAGTACTCTTGTTCCAGACCTTTGACACTGCTAAGATTCGGGAGGATTTTGGTGGGCGGCGTAACCACCGGTCGTGGAAAATCTCTCCCAAAACACTGCAGTTCCATGATCCCTAATACCACTCACTTATTTACACTATTGGCTTGTTTTATGCACTATGTTTTTACGAACCAGCGTTTGTTTGTTCGCGTCCGGCACGCTGCTCTGTCATGTCCTTGTTCTGGACCTGCTTGACGCGCGTGCTCCTTTCTAGCACGTCACAATTTGGTTCACGTTTTCTGAGTCCTGTGATCGCATCATTGGGGTTTGTATCTGCCTCGTGTCATTGCCCATTTGATAATCTAGTATCGTAGAATTTCACGGATAGTCGCCTTCTAATTTCGGGATCCGTTGCGAATTTGGCTTCGTGTTGCTCGAAGGTGTCTTACAGCTTGTACACCGGGAGGGATTTTATAACCAAGCTCCTCAGGCTAATCAACTCATCCTTAATGGTGTGGACAGTGGCCTTTAGCTAAACTATCTCTGCAGCCCGACTTTAGACTGCATATTTTGGTACATCCGTTGCCAACCCATTATGAAGGGCCGTCTCGTCCGGAATGCGGGAAGAGACGTTGGCCACAGAGCGGAAATCAAGCTGCCTCATGGGGAAAGTAGCTTAGCCCGGGGAAGTTGTTATACCAGTGGTGGGGGAAGATGACGTTATTTAGGATCAAAACATACAGATAAAGATCGGCTTAAATGAGGGGGGGGGGGGAGAAAACGAGTTGTGTGTCCTAAAATTTTCAAAATCGGTTGCATTCACCGAGGGAGATAACGGCAGCTCTAGTGTAATGCAGTGCAGTTCAGTTCAGTTTAGGCGGGAGGAAAGGGGCCGAGGCCAGTCGAGCCTCCACGCCGTTGTTTTTTCTGCGAGTTTCGTTGGCTCCTAACATTGCATGTTGGATGTTTTGTCTAAATGGCAGAATTTGCGAGGCAGTATCACCTCAGCAGACAGTTTTATTGACAAAAATACAAGGGGCTCATTATCTCACCCCTCAATTATACATCTAGCTCTGGGAACGCCGTGCTCCAGCATGAATCTAGGGCCTACTTGAAAGTTGGTACATCGCTGCATCCAACGGAGTCCTCTGACTGTCTATTTCACAGAGGAACAACCCTACTTGTAAAAACTTTAGCCCGCGTGTCCAGCCCTAAGTATGCCCTCTGTAGCTTAGGACTGTGTGCCCTGGTGCCGCACTCAGAGGCAGAAACGAACAAATCACCCATGTCTACACCTGACAGACCTTTTATGATGTCGAAAGTTTCTATCAGGCCACCTAACCCTCTACGCCGCTCTAAAGAGAAGAGATTAGGATCCTTCAGATGATGAGCTTAAGGCTTTTCCCTCTGACCGGTGACCATTCCAGTCGCAAGTCGCTGCTACTCACTCCAAGCACTCCTTATCCTTAAGGTAAAATGAAACCAATGCGTGCACACAATACTCCAGAAGAGGTAGCACCAAAACCTTGTAAAACGTGGTGAACCTTTCCGGGTTTTGCACGCGATAGTGTGGCATATCCTAATTACCACCCCTCTGGCCATATTGGCGGCACTCTGGTATCATCTTAAAAGCTCGAGGTCCTACGTGACTATCGCACTTAGGTCTCTTACCTCCGCCACTCTTTTAAACGGAATACCGCTCGTTTCATCTGTTAGCTATCAGGACTTGCCATTTGGCGAGATTCCGCGGTAAATTTTATCGTTCTGCTCATCTCAGCTCAGCATTTAAGTCTTGTGCTAAATCGCTGCCCGCTGTCTTCACGTCATCAGCAAAGATGAAACACGGGTTACTCAACTGTTCCCCAAGGTCAGTTCTTTGCAAGAGGGAGGGAAAATGCCCCAGTACTGAACCCTGCGGCACACCACTGGTTACCCTCTCCGGTCTGCATAGATGACCGCCCACTTCGACAAAGAAGCTATGGTTCTTCAAAAAGTGTGCTGCCTAATCTCTTGCTTTCCCGCTTATCCCGAATGTCAGCCATTTACAGTCTAGCAGGCGATGACTCAGGGTCTACAGTTTTAATGAATTCCAAGTAACGAACCCCCACTGCTGTCCTCTCATCTATTCTTCTTGTGGTGTCGTCTAAGAGCATCGGTAGGTTTGCCAAACACGATTTTTTTAACAAATCAATGTTGCGCAGGTGTCAGTAGGTCGTTATTAGCCCGATGCACGCACAACTGCTCTCTGATTATGCTTTCCAAGTATTTACACAACTCTGATGTTAGGTTGACCGGTTTATGATCCCCCGCATTCTGTCTGGATTCTGTCTTATGAATCGCTACTACAATGTCCTTGCGGCAATCATCTGTCACTCCACCCTCCCTTAGATACGCTTCGTAAAGCTGGGTAGTAGTTTCTGATAAGATATCAGGAAGAGGCTGAACAATCTCCGGATAGATTGTGTCCGGTCCGGCTGCTTTGTGCTTGTACAAAGATCTGGGTTTGCGGAGCATCTCTTCCTCATATAGTGTAAGCTCCTGAAGGACTGGCTCACTCCCCATATCTGATCCTGCCTCGCCGAGCATATGGTCCTTAAGATACACGCTCTTAAAGGATGCAAGTAAGGCTTTTGCCTTGTCCTTATCATCGGGGCCAAGCTTCCGTCGGACGCCTACAAGGTACCTACGCTCTTACGCATTGTTTTCTTGGACTGCACTCAAGCGAAGAACTTCTTTGGTCCGCCTTCACATTGTTGGCTATTTTCTTCTCATACTCGTATTTTGCTTCTCGTTGCAAGGCTTGTGTCCTGTTTCAGGCCTTCTTATAAGCGGATCATGCGTAGTGCGTAATATGAAGTTCGAAGTGAGCCCATAGCCTTCTACGAACAGTTGATGCTGTCGCAATCCTGGGCTTCCACCAGTCGGGCCAGCTGCTATTTCTTTGTCGTGTTAACTGAGCAAACTCGTCTGTCAAGATTATTAGCCCTGCTCTTATTGCCCTGCATCTACCTCCCACAGATGGCTCCGGGACTTCCGAGTTCCAGCGCATGCGTCATACCCTCATCGTCAATTGATCCTCGTCCACTCTAGAGTGGTTCCGGACCAGCCTAGATCCTGGTTCTTCTTGCCTTACGGTGAACATCGCACGAAGTACTCCATTACTGCTCTTCCCCAACGGCTCCTCTTTCGCCAAAGAGGCGACGTCATATCAATGGCTGGTTAAAAGCAGGTCCAGTGTAAAGGAATGCTGCCCATTGCGGAAGCGTTTTGCTTCTCTTACATGTGAGGGCGTGGTTGTGAAGCCACATTATCAGGGCATTTCCGATGGTTTCCGCAGGGGCACATTCATGGTCCCAATTTACTTCTGGGAGATTCAAATTTTCCAACACGGTGAAGCTCTGTGACCCACTCAACACCAACTTTAGAAGCTGGAATAGTTCAGAGTCTTCGTCCCCATCGGCTTGCGGGGCTCTATAGACACAGGCTATCCTCACCGGCCATCCATCTGGGCGAACGCAACATGCAGTGGCTTGCATGTTGGGTGCGCCAAGTGTAAACTGGACGCCCTACTGATTATAATCTTTCCTCACGAGAAGTAGTGCCCCTCCACCCAGCCTACTGTCTATTCTGTCTTACCTGTAAGCAATGTAGCCACGAGGTTGCACGGCGCTCTGGTCCTTTTCCAGCTATGTCTCCTCGATAGCTATATCACTGATCCGTTCGTTCTAGTCGGTAGTTCCCCCGCCTACTTCTTAAGCTGCAGGCTTTGTGTACAATATGGCAGCATCTTCCGCCAGGTCGTCTGCTTTGGTTACTTCTTTTTGGGCCGTTGAACCCTCGAGCCCAACCCCCAAGGGGACACCCCGTTTTTTTGCATTAACAGCCGCTAAGCCCGTATTTTCCCGAACCTTCAGGGCCATGCCGTACAAAGTAATTGTGATACTGTCCAAGGAGACTCTTGATGCTTCCCTTGTCTCATTACTTGGTCTTCTGTTGCCCTTCAGGGGTGTAAGGGACTTAGTCCTGCTCATCTGTGTGGGTGTTCGTGCAACAACTTCTGCCCAGCTTTCCTCCGTACTAGTGACTTTCCTTTTGGCCCGGACTGGAGTCGCCGCCACCTCCGTTTTCACTTCGGCCACACCTCCTCTATTGTTGGTACGCAGTCGCTGAGCGTCCACTTGCTTTATGCCCCCTGTGTGTACTTTTGTACCTGCTGCCTCACTCGCCGCATTTTTTTGGCTGGCAAGTTCACTGTTGGCCGTCCAGCTTGGCTACTTCTAATGATTGCGGCCTTAGGTGTAGATATGCTCAGAGGTGTGACCTCAGCTTTGGCTATCATGAGAACCGGCTGCTTGAGATCCGGTTTTGATGGACGCGGCGGATTTCATGCCGGTGCCACCTTTCCACTGAAGGGAGTGTCAGGCGCGATCCTTATATATTCCCTTGTGGAGTGCTCAACTCTTGGCGCCCGGCCTAGCAGTAGGCCTCTGCTGCAAGAGCTGGCAAAGACGACAAGTAGGGGCCCTGGGTTGAGAGCCTTGTTTGCTTTCCAAAGCCTCACTCTATGGTACATTGCATGCTTTAAGTTAGTGGTTAGCTCCGCCGTTCATAGTGCATTTACAACATACCCGTGTGTTGCTTCCCTTCTGATCCGCGCCCGTTTAATCACCGGTTCTGCACAATTATGCAAGAGAAAACGCTTGCTTTTCCCAGCAACTTCCTCGGTGATGACCTTCAACCCTTTGAGCTCTTCTTCAAGTCTCTCTATCCTCTGGTAAGGCACCTCCAACTGCACCGCTTTTCTGGGTTTGTTCTAAGTCTCGTTACTGTCCGGTTTGCTCTTTTTTGCCTGCTGCTCATTTTTCCCAGTAACTATGGGCACCGATATTACCGGGCTGTTTGTTAGCCCATTTCCTACGCTTCCTGCGGTGGCCCCGCTATTTTATCTAGCAATATCTGCGGTATACATGAGTGTTCTTTTGCCAGAGCGACACAGCTAACACATATCCATTTCAAAGATTCGTGTTCCCTGAACAGCTAATAGTTTTTCTTGGGAATGGCAGAGCAGCTCCGGTGGCACCACCCATTGCACCTGTCACACTGTATACCAATCCCAGCATACTCTTTGCAACTACTACCCCCACAGGAATTTTCACTACAAATGGTCGTCATGCTATCAAAGTGACCGAAAAAGTGTAAACCGGGAAAAAACGTGAATAGCTTGTACCAAGGACACAAGGCGGTTGTGAAAATTGTGTGAATAAACACAATCATCAAGCCCATAACAAATAAAACTAATCACCAGCAAAACAGCCTTTTACCAAAAACGAACACGCCGGGGTAAAATGTTCCCCGAATAAAAAAGTGTACTTCAGCAAAAACTGCAGCAAGCAATTTCATCAAGTAAATATTGTCACTTCAATACCAGGGCAAACAAATGGGGGCAGAGCAGAGCGCTCCGAAAATTGAAACAGCGCGGCAACTCGCAGGGTCACAAGGTTCAGCTCAGTTTAGTTTACACAGGACCTTGTGTGGCTAGAGCCAATCGCGTGTCCAGATAGTTTTGTTGTCGGAAAGTTTCCCTAGCTCCCTAAAAGGCGTGATTTTCTTTTTCTGAAAGGCGAACATTTTGTGCAGTATCAGCCCCGGCCGAGAAAGGTGGAAACAATGGGTGAACTTCGTCTGACCCTAAAAACTGCCTAGCATGATTCGGGGTGTAACGCCACCCAGCCGTGGTTTATTGCCGTTTTAAAAACCTTCTCGGTTGTGATATTTACGACCTCCTCCGGAAGCTTATTCCAATATGGTACAACTCTATTCGAGAAGTGGTTCACCCTAACCTGGAGCCTCGAATACTTTCTTTGTAATCTGAGGCTACGCTCCTTGTGCATCTCTCATGAACCATGGGGAAAAGTCTTCCCGATTTATACCTCACAGCTCGCTCATCACTCTGAATGTTTCTATCAAATCCATTCAAACACGCCAGTTTTTCATCCGGAACAGTCCTCGAGCACGGAGACGACTTGTATGGCTCGGCTTCCGTTGCCCAGTCAACATTCTAGTGGCTAGGCGTTGCACTTTCTCCAGACAGTCTATATCTCCCTGGTAGTATGGTGACTAGGCTTGCACGCAACAGTCCACGTGCGGCCTAACCATGGCTTGGTATGTCGGGACGAAAATCCCCGACTCTGTACACGACATAGTAGATCCAACTGGGGGGAGTTCTCTCCTGGTCACATTATCTGCTGCTGTGCACTGCTTCGGCGGCTTGAAGCGGCTGTCTGTTATAACGCCCAAGTCTTTGACCTGAGGGACCATTTGCAACGATCCCACTCCACTCCCACTAGCCCTCGCATTTGAGGTCAAGAACTGGTTCTTGGTGAGTTTTAGTGGAAGTTCCCATTTGCGTGACCTGTTTTGCACCACCAACAAGCCAAGCTCTATATCTACTCCAGCTATCTTGACATCATCTGCAAACATAAGGGTGGGGTTTGTAAGCTCATTTGCTAGGTCGCTGATGAAGATAGGGAAGAGCAGAGGGCCGAGCACCGAGCCCTATGGCACCCCACTAGTTACACTCACCGATTTTGAGGCACGACTACCCACACCAGAACTAATAGTTCGCCTGTTAAAAAACTACCTACCCATTGCCTTTTTCTCCTGACAGTCCCTGTAGGGTGCAGTTTGACATCCAGAAATCTGTGATTCACAGGATCCAAGGCCTTGCCGAAGTCCAAGTAACAGACAACAACGGACTGTCCTTCCTCCAGGCGCTTGGTTACCTCATCGAGGAACAGCAGGAGGTTCGTCAAACAATATCCTCCTGCCACAAACCCATGTTGAGCATTTGATATAAGATTATGTTGAACCAAACGCCTAGAGATCTGCTTCCTGATTATTCTCCCCAGGCACTAACACGGCACCAAAGTTAAGCTAACCGACCAGTAATTTTCGGATTTGCCCGGGTACTGTCTTGTAAATTCCTACCGCTGTTGCCCTCTCCCAATCTCCGGGCTCATTTCCATCTCTAGGTTAGGTTTCAGACAGAGGTTGAACAATGGGTGGAGGAATCCTATTTGGTCCTGCGGCTTTGGTTCTTTTCCAGGTTTGCAGCTCCGCGTACACTTCTCCTTTTTCTACAGTAAGTTCGGGTATAGAAGGCGCCCGTTGTCCTTTCTTTCTTTCCAGTGAATTACTTCAGTTCAGTTTGCACAGGACAGATAATGGCCACGGCCGATGGCGTGTTCAGAATTCCCTCGATGGTATGCACATTAGGTAGGCACCCAACATTGCACGGTTTATTTCTCCGAGTTCCTGCCAAAAATGGAGGGAAAACATAAAACCTCATCGCACGTCAACAGAGAAGGTCATTATGCATCGTGAGCATTCACTAAGCCATCATCCAGCAAATGGAAACGTCCAATAACTAAACGTATCACATCAGTCTGTCTAGTAACATGCTGGAAATTCACTGTCAGAAATGATTTTATTTCCTTTACGGCCTAGGGCTTCTTTAAATGCCTGGACGGTCTCCAGTTCTATTGCCTCTTCCGGTTGTCTATTCCAGTGGTTAACCACCCCACTGCTAAAGAAGTGAGATCTAGCTATCAGCCTGGATCGAACTTTGGCCAGCTTCTTCCCGTAGTCCCTTGTTCTAGAGTCTGTCGCCATATGGAATAGACTTACCGGTCTAAGCCCACAAAATCCTTTGGTTATCGCAAATAACTCTATGAGATCCACCCATAGTCTTCCCTTTCCACAGAGAAAATCCTAAGGTCATAGAGTTTGTGCCCATACTTCTTACCCCCTCGACCCTCAACCGTGCGCGTTGCAAGACGTTGTACTTTCTCCAAACAGGTGGCAGTTATTTTGTGGAAGGATGACCATACCTGAACGCAGTTTCCTAAAGGAAGTCTAACTATGGACACGTACACTGGCATGGAAACCTTTGGCTGTCTGCAAGAAAACGCTGACGTCAACCCGAAGAACTCACCGTGAGGCTTTTTTGCAGCTGCTGCACACTGATCCGACTCCGTAGGATCAGAAGTCACCATGATCTCAGGGCCTTTAACTCTGTTTACCGCCTCTGTAGAGAGTGGACCTTGGTCATGTGAAACCGTCAGGCTTGCCGCTGTCCGCGACAACAGGAGGCTGTTCCCAACACTGAGAGGCGAGTCCCGCTTCTGTGCCCAGTTAAGAAAAGCAAGTACTTCCCTGCTCAGCTCCTCTCTCTACTGAGCTCCCACTAAATTCACGTTATTTGCGAAGAAGAAGCTTGGTGACTGTAGGACTGAGGCCAAATTATTAATAAACAGAAGAAATAAAAGTGGATCTAGTAGAAGCCCTGCCGTGCTCCACTGGTGAAGTTATCTGGCTTAGAGTTCTTGTCACCTACTTTCACGTAAAGTGTTCTACCTGTAAGGAAGTCTCCCAACCATTTCCGAATCTGCCCATTTAAACCCAGTGACCTGTACTTGGTTAGTAAAAGCCGATGGTTCACGGAGTCAAATGCCTTGCCAAAGTCGAGGTAACATACATTTAACTGTTTATCTTCATGCGATCTTTAAGTGAATTTGTCTGGGAAGTTCGAGAGTTTGGTCAAGCCCGACCTATTTTTATAAGTCCATGCTGATCTGGAAGAAGAATAGAATTCTCTATAAGGTGTTTGCAGGCTTGCGCCAGGATGATTATCTCTAACACTGCGCATAGAATAAGGGCTAGGCTAACGGGTCTGAAGTTTCCCACTTCAGAGCGGGGTCTCCCTCTATGTAAAGCTACCCTGCTGCATTTTTCCACTCCTGTGGCAACCTTACATGGCCCAGGGTGGCCTCATATAGCTTGTATACTGGAAGGGATAGGGTATCAACCAACGGCCTAATGATAGCAGGGTGGTCATCACCTTGCCCAGCCGACCCATGGATATCTAGCCCTTCCAAGTATTTAAGTGCTACTTCATCCGCAAGGTTTGAGTCTGTTGTCCCCTTCGGAAGAGTTACCGTCAGAACTTTTCTGCACACCGCTATCTGTCCTGCACACAGTGCTAAAATACCCATTCAGAGCATCTGCTTTGCTCAGGTTGTCTGCTGCCACCGCATGATCATGGGCAGTCAGTGGCCCTACTGCATCTCTCAACGAACCCTTAGACTGTCTGTAGCTATGGTACTTCTTTGGATGCTTTTTGACCACTAGGCGAACTTCATTTCATGTGCTCTTAGAAGATCGTAAGAAATCCCCTGCTTCATTTCTGTGCTTGGTATAGCGAATCCAAGCCTAAGGACTCCCGGAAGCCTTGAAGAGAGCCCAACTGCGATTTCTAAGCATGACTGACTTGCCCATTGCAGACTTCTACCACACCGGTTTACCGTCACATATACCAAGCTACAAGGTGGCAGAATCCTTTTTTAAGGTAAGTAGAGATACTTTATTTATCTGCTATCGTTCTACCAAACTAGCGTTGCCCAGTATATCGTATATTTGATCGACCTCTCTATTGCAAACCCTTGGGGCTTTCATACTTGCGAAGCTTCTGATCAACACCGGGCCTCTATTTTCCCTAGGTTATGTTTGGTTTTTATGTTTATGAAACTTATAACCGTCTGTCATTTAGCTAGAAAGGCGTAAGAAAAATACCCAAAATTTTCTACGTAGCTTTACACTCTCGAAAAGTTTAACTTGCTGACCCATAATCTTTCCCTCTTCTTCACATTATCTCCCGAACTACTAATGGAAGCTCCAAAGGGCCTGCGTAAACGTGCCAAGGTCCCGGGTGCAAATCAGGCAATTCGTACCGTTAGGCTCAAAAAAACCAGGAACACTCAACCCCAGTCTGCACTCAGTCCATGCTCAGTACCTCTCGTTGATGTTTATGACGTAGTCAACAAGAAGATTAACGAAGTAGATCAAAGAGTGGCGGACCTGCATAACCAGATCCAGTCCATCGATGATATTCTATTAAAGATATCCCCTTTATCTAGCATAATGGAGCCCACGCCTATTGCTAATCGCCAGAGCCTAGTCATGGCGGGCCGCTTCTTAGACTCAGTTGCGACGGAAGTTCATAAGCGTATAGCCAACTCCAAAAACGCGATAGTTTTCAACATCCCTGATCGACTACCCCTGCCGTCAACCAAACTCGCCATCCTGAATGCTTGCAACATGGCACACCACAGGTGCTATTGCACTCGACTGCGCAAAAAATCACAACGCACTGACTGTCCTTTAAAGTTCCAATTCGCTGACGAAGTAACTGCTAGAGAATTCATAACTAGTTGGCAAATCATTGCCAATTCCACCCCATTCAAAAGAATAAGAATACAACCGGATAAAACGCCCCTCCAAAGAGAGGTTTTTCGATCACTAAAAAGTGCCTTAGCTCCACCAGCGCAACCTGTGGCTGAAATATCAGTCGCCGCGTCTTCTTGCTGCTTGTCGAGCCACCCCGAAACACAAAAGCCCTCAGTTATCTGCACCACTCTGGTTGACCTAGACCTGACCCCATCTCCAGCACATCCCCCTAGTAAACGGCCCTGCCTTCTACCATCAAACTCCGCTTCTTCAAACGGCAACGTTATCCATGCCAAACCCACTATTAGCCCAGGGCCACCAAAGTCCCGTGCATCCAAGCCTGCCGCTGCTAATGCCAGCATACTGCCCACCGTCTCACCACCGAAAAAGACTCCGGGGAAGTCTGTTGCCAACAGCCCGTCCTGCTCTAACTCATGTCCCACCGTCTTGCGAACACAGATCGTTCATAAAAGGCATGATCTACTATGTGGCCAATCGTCCCATCGGCAGACAGGACTCTGTGACCCCCCACAGCTTTTAGCTACTCCGGCTACTCCCGTATTCCCCCCGTAAGTCTTCTCAGAATCCCATTTAGAACCCTCACCAAGCACTCCAAGTACACCCCAAATAAGTCATACTTGTTGGCAAGCAGGACGCAACCCTGCATCACCCTAAAGCAGCCAACCCCACCTCGTTGTATTAGCGTGGTACCTCGGCTAATCGGCAAGGTCCTCCCAACTCCACTCTACAATACAGGCGAAAACGGCCACCGAGTAGCGCATCATCATGCATCGGGATCAAACACACCATATTCTCCAAGTTTCCCGAAACAGTTTTCCAATCATCTGGCTGAGCGCCAGCATCTCCCGTCGAACCTCCGTAACCAATTTCTCTCTCCTCCAATGATACAAATAAGTAACCCCCAGTCGAATTATAACCAATGGCCTCAATTGTCTAGCTCCGCGCCCTTTCCTGAACACAGGATGGGCCAGCCCAACCAACTACAGTTATTTCGTCGGTCTTGGTCAAGCGGCAACTACCCGCCCCCTGCGTACCCCGTTGAACCCAGTCACCACTACTTTCTGCCATCTCACTTGCCGTTACACATTACCTCAGCATCCAACCCCCCACCTGGCTACTTCAACCACCCCGGAAATCCCACCTCCTCAAACGACCAATTTTTTCTTGACGGCACCCCCCCAACCCAGCTTCACCCCTTCTTCACAATGCCGGCTCCCCACTTCTAACCCCTGTTTAGACTCCTTCACTTCTATACACGACAACCCTGTCGTTATGAGTCCACTTAATGACGTTTACCACCTCGGTAGTGTTAGCCATCAACATCCGCAGATGGTTGTTCCCACTCCACACCATGACGGTACAGTTGCACTTAACTTGCTTCTCATTAACGCTCGCTCATTACTGAATAAAACCCATACTCTCCGTAATATAGTACTGTCTTCCGACTTCGACATCATTGTCATAACCGAAACCTGGCTAAATGATTCTGTCCCACTGGACCAAATTTCTATTGCTGGTTATCAAACCTTCATGAAAAATCGTCGTCGTCGTGGAGGAGGCTGTCTTATCCACGTTAAAAACAGCTTACCTACCATTCATCTCTCTGATCCAATACTGGACTCAATTCAGGACTCAATATGGGTAACGGTTCTTCTGGCCAACTCTCCACTCCATATCGGCTGCGTTTATCGACCACCCAATTCAAACACCACGGACCTCGCCCACGTAGTCAAAGCCTTTGACCACTTTGCACTATTACCCTCCTCGTCAAAAATCATTGCTGGCGATTTCAATGCACCTAATATCTGTTGGGACACCATGTCATCACCCCAATACTTCACGAGCTTCGTTTCGACCATACGCGTAGGGCGCTGGGTCCAGCACGTAATGACACCAACCAGAGGTAACAGCATACTAGACCTGATATTTACCATTGGCCTATCGGACGTGATGACTACCGCCCTCAACCCTTTCCCAGGCAGTGACCACAGAATGGTATCTTGCAGATTCACAGCCGGACCCATAGACCCCATATGTAGCTCATCTCAACAGCCCCTGCACACGATCAACTGGATGAACCTCAGGCCTATGCTTCGATCCCTCAACTGGGATGACTACTTCCTACAGCACAGCACTCAGCTCGCCAGTGACGTACTGTACCATAAGCTACATAGCTGCTTGTCAGCAATCACCACCATCAAGACCAACCGTTCTCAGGCCCGCGGCTCCTACCAAACAAGGCTGCAAAATAAACTTGCAAAACTGCAGAAGATCTACAATAAAACCAAGGACTTCTCCATACTATTGCAACTTCACTCTCTCTCTGTCACCATCAGTCTTCGGACTAATGAACTGCTGAGAAAGCAGGAGCTTTCGGCCTTGAATTCCTTCGACAGATCGTACCGATTGTCCCGACTGCTGAAGAGCAGAAATCAGAGAGAGCCTACAGGGATACCCTATTTAATTTTGGGGAATAACACGCAAATTAAATCTGCAGCTGAAATCGCTGAGGCCCTCAATACCTTCTTTTCAGAATCCATGACCACTGACGCCACTTCAAATCCACCACCCGTACCCCTCATAACCGAGCAAATTCTCTCTGACATTGAATTCAGTTTGAGCGACGTGGCCCTCCTACTGATGCGTGTTAGACCCTCCTCCCGCCCTGGCTATGACGGCATCCCCCCAGCACTCTTTCATCTTGGTGGAACTGACGCCGCGGCTATCTTTATGAATCTCTATAACTTATCCCTTAAAAATGGCACTTTTCCATCCCAGTGGAAAACTTCAACCATTATTCCTATCCACAAAAAGGGTCCAGTGCATGACCCTTCAAATTATCGTCCTATTAACCATACCCCTTTAGCTGCCAGGATAATGGAGCGTTTGATTAAGCAGCGGATGTCCGATTATCTCATTTCGCATAACCTTATTCACAGCGGTCAACATGGCTTCCTAAAGTCACGTTCTTGTACCACATGCCAGTTTGATTTCTTCAATCTACTGACCACGGCAGCCGACGACGGAAAATCTATGATTATCATCTACCTCGATATGACCAAGGCATTTGACCGAGTTCCTCACTCCCGGTTGTTAACAAAACTCCGGGCCTACGGTATCCATGACCCGCTTTTATCATGGATCACTTCCTACCTGTCGGATCGAACCCAGGTTGTATATGCTAATGGTCATCTATCGCAACCGACGCCTGTCACTAGTGGAGTCATACAAGGAAGTGTACTTGGTCCGCTATTTTTCTTACTCTATATTAACGACATTTTCTCGATTGTGCAACACGGCACACCTTTCCTGTTCGCCGACGACATCAAAATCGTTTATGAGTTCCGCCATCAAGATTTGAGTACAGCGCTGTCTGAAATAGGTAATGATCTTGAGAAACTTGATCGATGGTGCACTTCATGGCAGATGTGCTTCTCGACATCCAAAAGTTTCTACACAACCTACAGATGTCAAGTCCCCCTCGGAACTCTGTCACTGAACCAAGTACCCATCGCCCCAAGCTCATCAGTAAAGGATCTTGGGCTTCGATACACTAACAATCTACAATTCTCGGAACATGTCTCATTTCAGACGGCCAGGGCCAGACAGATAATAGGACTAGTCCTCAGATCATTCAAAATGAAACATAGTATTCTTCTTACATACCAATCCCATGCTAGACCCCACCTCGAATATTGCCCTATAATCTTCTCCGGAATATCTAAATCTGATAGAATACGCCTGGAGAAAGTTCAGCGCACCTTCAGCAAGAAGCTCATAGGATACTCTTCTCCACTGAGCTATAAAGAGCGATGCACTCTATTAAAACTTGACCCCGTATGGCTTAGACATGTCAGGCTTAATTTGTGTTTTCTATATAGACTTATTCATCGCTCTGCGTTCACTTCTACCAACTCTGTACAATTTTCACTACCCTCATCTTATCCTCTGCGCCACAGAGACTTCAGTCTGACCATCCCACAGTCCAGGCTGGCAATAAGATCCAACTTCTTTCTCATTAAATATTCAAAGCTTTGGAATAAGCTACCCCTGACCATTCGCAAATGTACGTCAATAACCCAGTTTAGCCATGCCCTTAAATCACAACTTACCGTTAGTCATATGATATCTTTGACTAACGCCAGCATATCTGAGGATCGAGCCTATGAAGAAGGCATCGAACTTTAGAACCCTAGCTTCAGCCTCTCCTCCCGCTTTCTGCTATCCGTCGAGCTGGCCTTCAAAAACGGGTTCCACTACTAGGATCATGGCACCATACCTCAAGCCTACCATTTTCTGTCTAACGACAGACGCCAGACGTAACATTCATTATCATTTTTTACGTACAACCTACATTGCAGAAGGATACAGTTTTGTCGTTTACAACTATAGGTAGCTAGATGCCTGCCGGTTCTCGCTACTCACCCACGTTCACCTACTATCACCTGACCCCTTTACAACCCTGCCTCACCTAATTCAGTAGCCGGTCTTCACAACTTTGTCTAAGCGATTACTGCCTCTTTCGCTATATAGCACTAGGGCTGCCATGTAAAACAACTTTCCTCTAACCGAAGGTTTTTAGTCATTGATGTTTTCCCCTAGCACCAAATTGTTCAGTGGTGCTGGGTCCTAAGATATTAAGCCCCACCACCCAATACTTCGCTCCTTGATCCTTCGACTCTTCTCTTATTTATTCTGGCTTCCGCTCCTCTCAGCTTCCTTGCCTGGCCGTAATTCGCATGTAGATATTATTTTATATATAAACATATATGTAAGAACGTAGAGAAAAGCGCCCGTATTCTTCGCCCAAGTATGTTTTCCCCCCTTTTCGTAAGAAAGCGGCATTCCTCTTGTCCTAGAATCCGGCCTACTCTCCAGTTTACAGCCTTAACGAACAGCAACCTGCAGCATTAGACCTGTAGATACCCCACGATAGGACTTGTCATACATCTTCCGGATCTATCATATAAGCTAGCCATTCGGGTTCTGGTGTGTCCTAGCTGCTTCTTTGTGACCTGTAAAACACCACTGTGGGATTCGTCATATATCCCCTAGACCTATTATGCAAACTTGCCATTCGAGGTTCTTCGTGTTGCCCAGCAGCTTTCTCACGTAGCCCTCAGACCCTAGTCCAAATGCACTTCCACGACTTTATTAACTCATAAAGATAAGACTTCCCGGTGAACGGCCGATTCGGTAACCAATAACTTTGCCTAGTAGTATAATACCAGTTAGCCCTCACGAACACCGAGCCACAATACCAACGACCCCACATTTAACTAAGACCATTGTGCCTCATTTCCAACATCCGTACTCTCGTTATTTTGCTCACGCTAACCCTCAGCTGGAACATCTCCCAGACTGCGATCCTCCTTTTTCAATTTCAGAACCACCCGGCCATCACGTTGCCTGGCTGTAATATATCGTGCAGACAGCTTGTAGCGGTTGCCATCTTCGTTCATACTTTTACCACGTTTATTGTTTAACTGAACGCTGACTGCCAAGCGCGGTGGCCATTTGACCGTTGCTCTTGCGCACGCTCTCACGCACGCTCCCAAATACACGCTAACCACTATCTCTCCCAATCGCCTTCTCGTTCTCACGGGTCGTGGAGAATACTGTTCTGGTTAACATATTTGTGCAGTGCCGCGCATTAGAGTAACGTGCAGATGGTCCACGCAGTACAAAGGACCGAAGCACGCGTTTACTAAGGAAACCGCGATGTAAGGTCTAATCAACCTTACAATTGGTGAGCCCGACGTGATCCTCAGGTCACGTGAGTTTCCTTGTTTTCTACCGTTCAAGGTCCCGTCTGCGTACGTTTTTGTGTGTTTTATTGTTTCCCTATCTTGATTTTTTTTTTTCGGTTGGTTTACCAAATAATATTTTTTTTTTTCTTTTTCGTCCATACATATTTTGTGTGTCTAATTCGTCGTGATTTTTTTTTCCGCCATGGATTTACCAAAAAAAAACAGACCCGTGAAATTACAATCTGTAGTTATGGTTTCATTTTCTTCTGGTCTCCTAGCGACTACAACAACACCGAACATCATTCGTGTGTTGTTATTACGGTCCAAAATCCGCCGGCGCCCTCAGGCGCTATTTTGTTCCAGTTTACCTTGCCCTCTCTCAGACGGATCTAACAAGTCACATTGGCTTCATCCGTAGCCTGGCTGACTCCCGTGCACGTTCAAGGAGCCAACCGCTCGCTGGACAACGGGACGATTGGTCAGCCTGGCACTGGAAACGGCAGCTGGACGCCTTTTTGGATGGACCTGACGAGGCATTTTCCGGCTTGCATTCGTATGAGACCCGCGGGCGCCAAAACACAATTGGACCCACGCACATCGGACCTCGAGAGTGCAGGCACCGGTAAACTCATCAGCAGTCGTTCGACGTCAACAACAATATAACGGAGAAGCTATGAGGAGTTCCTGGACAACCAATAGTCCGGCTTACCATCACGATCGAAGCCCAACTCCGTCGGACTTCTAGGAGGAGGCCCCTGTAGCGGTTGCCATCTTCGTTCATACTTTTACCACGTTTATTGTTTAACTGAACGCTGACTGCCAAGCGCGGTGGCCATTTGACCGTTGCTCTTGCGCACGCTCTCACGCACGCTCCCAAATACACGCTAACCACTATCTCTCCCAATCGCCTTCTCGTTCTCACGGGTCGTGGAGAATACTGTTCTGGTTAACATATTTGTGCAGTGCCGCGCATTAGAGTAACGTGCAGATGGTCCACGCAGTACAAAGGACCGAAGCACGCGTTTACTAAGGAAACCGCGATGTAAGGTCTAATCAACCTTACAAGCTTGTCTTTTTCTCTGCCCGTTTACAACCACACCAAAGGCTGGCTACCGCGAATACGATCTAGCAACGGGGTTCACCCAAAACAAGTCCTGGTATCACTGCATACGTTACTCTGAGGCTTACTGAAGAATTCTCACTACAAGACCCTCCCGATGTCGAAGCTGCCGTGCGAGGACTTCTAATTATACTGTGATCGGTCCAGATTCGGCGATGCCCGCCTCTTTTCCATGAGAAAGCGAACAAAACCGCAGTCAACCCTTGCCCAAAAAGCCCAACATGGACACAGAAAACCCACAAGAAACTCAACAAAATGATGTATTTGCCAATTTACCAGCATAACCTGCCTATTTCAAACGTCTTTACTCTTGTCTTGCCTTATTTTGTTCCGCATGGACACGACATTCCGATTGTTGCTTATTCCTTCCTGGAACTCCATCCATCCTCCACCAGCGGCGAACTGCTGACACCAGATGACACACATCACCTCTCACGAAAATTGTCTCACCTTTTCAAGGGGTACTATTCCTTTTCACATCCGCAAGTCTATGAAAATTAGTATTCCTCTGCTAACCTTCGTGAAATTCTTCCCTGCCTCCTTTGTCTCAACGTCAATTACCTTTTTAAGTGAACATGAATATGCAGTGCCGACCTTTTCCTCGCATTATTCTTGTAAATATCGTATTTCCTGCGTCCTAAGCCAATGTCCGTCTGAACCTTCCTATATCCGGCTGATTCACTACTATTGCCGCCGTTGACTTGAAATCAATTAGTGTTCGCCGTGTGTTCTTTGCTCGTTTTGATTCATTAAAACTCTCGGCAGCCTTATTCCATTGTTACCGTGATTTGCTAATCTCTCCTTCAATTTTGTGAAATTTTCCATTTCATTCAGTGATATTGTAAACTCTGATCATGCTTACATGCGTGCTTCTTGACCACGGTCCAGAAATATACCATTATTACTATTATTATAACCTCGGGGATGCTTTGGGTTGATGCATGCAAAGAGCAATTTTGACACTGAAACGGCCTCGCTTACCCTGGGGAGTATAAACTTGGAGCTCCGCTACGTCGTTCTCATGATTCGCTATCACTAGATCCAACAAGGAACGTGCACAGCCAGTCCTACATCTGGTATCCGCCCTCGTGTTGGAACAGAGCATTCGAAAGCAGCCATTGTAGATATCCCTCAACTTGGGTTCCCAGGGTACGGGCCTAATCTACCAAGTCTGTGTGTAGTAGGTTGAAGCCCTCAACCACGAGGGTCTTGTTAGCTTCGTTAACTAGCACGGTAATTACATGGAGAAGTTGAGCGTCCCTATCGCGCTATTTACCGTAGGCCCTGTACATATATACCACGCCTATCTTTCTGTTCGTGGAGGTGAGCAAAACCGTGCACGGTTGTGTATTTCAAGTACAAAACATGGTCTGCAAATCCAGATGGTTTGTACCTGACCTATTGAAGACTGTCACTCCTACCCCAGTCATTCATGCTCCCTGTCCTGCCTATGGACGGCAAAACCATTTTGTGGTACTCCAGGCACGTGGTTATTTACAGAAACCCTTGTTTTCTTAATGATAGACTATAGACGCCTTTCGCTCCTCTGCGTGACGCACGTGCTCGTCTCTTGCATGCCGCAAGTTGGTTCTCGTTTTCGGCATCTGTGTGGTTGCATATTTGAGGTTCGTATACGTTTTGTGTTGTCGTTCGTTTATTAATATAGTATCGTAGAATTTACGAATCAATTGTGTTTTGGTTTTGGAATCCGTTCACATTCGGCTAAGTATTACTCAAAAGCACGTCACAATACTCAGTTTGATCAATTTCGAGTGAGAAAACGCGCAACAGCCCCAGGAGAGAATCAAAACCATCGGAATCTGGACAGGGAGTAATGCGACAATCTACTGGGGAGCGTTTGAGTACTTTTGATTTCATAGGTAATGTTAGACCACCAAGCCTTGTCGGTGCTGGATCATGTAGTACCAAGAGTACTATGGATTGCAAGAGTGTTGTTCCTTTTGAGTTGAGGATATTAGAACCAGAGCCGCAGTCGTTATCAGCTAGGTTATAGGCCCAGGGGGCTGAGGAGGAGCTTGGACGGAGCGAGCCTAAGCTTGAAACTAGTGGCAACGGTCCGTTCTTGGGATAAGGGCGGAGGAAATTAGGGAACCCTAATCCGGCCGTCGAGCTTTAGACACCAACACAACTAGCTATCGATGTGCCAAGAGTAGAGCTGGCTGCTCCCGACGGACGACCTGAGCGATACTGCATGTTCATCAAACAATTCGAAACGTTCGTCGAAAATAAGATAACCCACCCCGGACAAAGGCTACTACTTTTGACCAATTATTGTCAAGGCTGGGCCAGAGAAGCTATCGACTTGTGCATCACGCCCAACCCGCACAAGCCGGGAAAATTTTGAGGGACCCTTTTGGCTAGCCAATTGAGGTATCTCGCAATCTAACAGAAGGCGGGATGTCGGAGGCCAAATGAATAAAGGGCGACGTCTACACAATGGCCGATCTCGTAATTAGGATGCGGAATTGTTCTATAGCCCCCGATCATTTAGGATAAAGGGCTTACTTCGACTCAATGCACCCACCGGAGCGTATAGTCCGCTGCCCTTCCTCCGAGCCACAAGGTTGTTGGTCGGAAGAAGCGAAATGCATAAACAGGAGTGACAGTGAGGCTGCTTCGGGGACATAACCGAATACTTAGACGGGCAAACCAGGATAGCCGACAGCAGATTTGGTCGACTCGTCCGTGTTAGCAACCTGGCGGACAGACCTTGCTCCAGCCGAGTTCAAAACGCCGCTTGGGAACACTCGAAACACCGGCCTCGGACAAATATGCACGCCATTTCACTTCAGACTATAACTTACCCAAGTTGCGGGACCTGGGAATTCAACAGTGGGTTACCAGAATGTCCAAAGTGGCTGGTAGCTTGCCGAACGAGAACCAGATGTGGTAACGAAATTAGTCCGGGAAGACACCATTGATTGCTACACCCGGTGAAAGAAGGCTCGCCAGAGTCGAACACAAAGCCCGGTGTGATTTGCTCAACGTCACGATCTACCAGTAGATCAGTATGGTCAGGAGTAGCCGCTGTGAAGGCGATGACTCCGAAGGTGGTGGCCAAAGCTTCAGCTTTCATCGAAAGCTGATCGGACACCAGTGTTGCGAAGAAGCGGTTTGCCAACAAACATCAGCTTGCTAGAAGCACGACGTCGCTAGCTGTGAGCACGGTAGGCAGAATGGAAGTAATAACTGCAGGTCGGTTGAGATTGCAGCTCATCTCCTTAGATTCCAGCGAACAAGTCGAACCAGCGGAGGTTTTTACTTTGGCCGATCTTCCCAGGCGAGCACCAAGGTCGGTGAGTACAATTGTAACTAGGCAACCCTATCTGCAAGAAGTAGTCGTCGTAGCCTGGGGGGACGGCGAAGTAGATTTGCTAATTGGCTGCGATTTGCCAGAGGCCCATTGGGTGCTGGACCAGAGGATGGGCGACAGTGAGGCACTCTTCGCTCTACGCACTACTCTAGGATGGGAACTATTTGGCCCAGCCTAGGGACGTGGCTCAGTAAATTACTTACCAGCTGAAACGGGCCATATAGGGTACCAGCTGAAGAGCCTGTACGAAAAAGAGTTTCGTGACATCGGAGACGAAAGACTACCATTATCTCGAGAGGACCGTCTCAGACTGCAGACAGTGCGTCAAGGAACCAGAGGCCTTAAGTCCAGTTCAAGGTTTCCCTCCCGTAGCGCACACAAGCTGACCATTCGATCGATAACAGAACTTTCGCTCTTTGAAGACTACTGCCCTTGGAAGAACTATCTGGTGGGATCAGGGTCTCTGGAAACTGTATGCATAAGTAATGATACAAACTAGAGCTCTCGGCTACGTTGAAAAGTCGCCTGCAACCACCGACTGCCGATAGGGAATATGGTACCTGCCTCCTCACCCGGTTCTTCATCCCCAGAAGCCCGAAAGGCTGTGCGTAGTCTTCGACGGTGCAGTCAAGTTCCAAAGTAAGTCGTTGAATGACAGCCAGCTGCAGGGGCCCGATCAGATCACGTCTTCGATTGAAGTCTCTTGCCGTTTGAGGGTGGGCAGAGTGGCCTTGTCAGCCGGCTTCGGAGAATTGCTTCACCAGGTGAAAATACAGGTAGAGGAACGAGATGCTTTGCAACTCCTATGACGGGACGAGAAAAATCTGAACAATTCGGCGATAAGTTATAGAAAAGCAGTCCACCCCTTCACGGCAATATCATTGCCATCTTGCGCTAACTACGCTTTAAGAAAAACCGCGTACGAGAATGAAGCTGTGGTCCACCGGTCGGTAGTAGATAGCGTCATCAGAAATTTCCCCGTCGACGGCTACCTCAGGTCCTCCGATGATATTGGCTCGGCCCTAGCGCAACTCAGATGCCTAACAAGATTGCCAGAGAAGGGCAGTTTCCACCTCACCAAGTGGATGTTGAACGCGTCGAAAGCGTTTAAAATCATTCCGCACCACGAGAGGACCGAAAGGGCTAGAGATCTGGACGGCTGTCCACTCCCCACTGAAAGCACCCTAGGAGTGCAATGCAGTGCGAAAACGGACGACTTCGTTCCCTAACTAAGCGCTCCCGGCCAACCAGTAACTCGTTGTGGTATACTGTCAGCTCTCCCTAGTCTGTTCGATCCGCTTGGCCTTACCTCTCCCTAGTCGCTACCCGGGAAGACCCTACTGCAGCGGCTCTGCCGTGAGAAAATGAATTACAACCAGTCACTGGACCAAGTAGATCGACTGGAAAGGAAAGAACTCCCGATTACTTTAAAGAAACTAGGAGACATACGGACTCCATGGTGCTTCCCTTATGGTCATACAACACAGACGGGAGCTCGACACGCCTCTTCTGACGCCTCCGAAGACGGGTACGGAGCCCCGGTGTATGGACGGTGGTACATGGGAGACGGACAATATGCTAGGAGAAACCTGTTCCCCAAAGCCCGCCTCGCCCCACTGAAATCTGTCTCGATCCCGCACCTCGGGCTCAGGGCGGTCGTATAAGCCGTAAGGGCTATACAAGCTGTAAACGGAAGTTCCGACTTCCATGGTTTACGCTTAGTTTTTGGACGAACTCGACAATAGTGCTTTACTAGAATAACAAAGTCAGGAGTCGTTTTAGTTCTTCCATCACTAACCGGCCCACTATCATCCACGACGAAACCGCCATGAACCTCCGGAAACTGAACACGTGGATGGGAGGTCCAAAAGTCCGACATGTGCCTCAACGGGATTGGCCGATTTACGAACTACAGCCAACCCCGGGATTGGGAGTGGGGACCAAAGGCGCGGTGATGACGGTGACAGTCGCTGATTTGACACCTATTTTGCCACTGTTGGTCAGGTATTCTTCCTGGATGGAGACGCTTTGGCCACTGGTGTGGTTGACCAGGTTCAACGGAAGTTTGCTAGTCATAGGAGGGTTCCATTCATCCAGCCGTGAATGAGTGGGTCCGATAAACCCTGATGGGCTACGATCCGCAGAATGCTATCTATTCAAGATGATACAACCTGGGGTTTTCCCCCCAGAACTCAAAGAGGTGGGAGGATCGGGACCAATCAACAAACTCGTCGCTTCCAGAAAACAGGTTGAAGCTACTAAATCCCAGACTCGTTAATTGACTTCTTCGGGTAGGTGGTACACTGACGAACATCCGCCCGAGTTTTGGCACGAAGTACCCCGTACTACTACCAGCTCTGCAACAACGGGTAGAATTATTGATGCAATACATACATACCGTGGAGGGACACTTCGGGGGAAGCCACGTGATAGGCGTCATTCAAAGCGCTTTTAGTCACTGAGAGGGAAGGCTACTTTAAACGCGTAATTCAGCGTTGTGTACGCTGCAGGAGATGCACTGATGTAGAGAGCAAACAAAACATGGCTCTGCTGCCAGAATGTATATTAGCACTTGGGTAGTGGCCGTTCCGTGATACCGGACTGGACTATTCCGGACCTTTGTGCGTCAAGTGTGGAAAAAGCCGGAAAAGCGATACTGGCACATCGTGAAGTGTATGAAGTCACGTACGCACAGTAGGGAGTCAAGCATTCAATGACTACCGACTCTCTGCTCTTCGCCTTGTTAAGCTTTATCAGTCGAAGTGGCATACCAGCAGATATTTTCTCCGACAGTGGGTCATATTTTGCAGTCCATCAACGGGAACTGCAGCTTTGGCATCAGAACATGAACAGAGACGAGCTACAGGACCGAGCCGCTGCTTGTGGTATACGATGGGACTTCAAACCCCGCAGGCCAGTCACCGCAGCGGCTTGTGGGAAAGCTTGATCAGGTTCACTAGGCGAATATTACTGTCGATAATCGAACAACAGCAGCCTGACGATGAGACCGTCATGACCGAGGTGGAAAGGGTCCTGAATAACCGTCCCCTAGTCTCAGTCTCTGTCAGCGACCCCACCCACCTGGTTCTCCCCTCGAACGGCCTAACGACGTTACGGTTAAACGTGGGTTTCCAGGGGCCAACAAACCTCCGTGGAAGCAACTTACATGGATGGAAACAGGCAAATTATCCTGCCGGGTTTTCGGAGGCGACGGCTGCGGGAATACCTACAGGCTATGCAAACTCGACAAAAGTGGCCATCCCAAGGAAGGCCATTCAAAGTGGGTGGGGCGGTAGTGATCTCCGACGAACACACTTACTTCAGCGCCTGGCCTTTGGGCTTTTCCATGGCAATTGTCAGCAACTCTGACGAACTGATAAGGACTGTCAAATTAAAGACAGCCAAAGGAATTCTGACTCACAACGTGCGCTGTATCAGCTTCCGTGAGAGTGAGGACGGACCGGCCAATGCCATCAAATCCCGGTGGACCCATCAAAACTCCAGAATGCCCAACCATTTTGTGTCACCCACGGAACATTTCTACAAGCAGTGATCGTTGCTTCCGATATTCGAGCTCCACGTCTCAAAGACATGCCATGGTGCTCACCTTTCTTCTTTTGTTACTGGCGCAAGGGACTACGTTTCCCGTATGTGTTAGTAGTGACGACTTAGTCGCACGCTCAAATACACTAACATTCAGTCACACACACGTAAATGGAAAACTTTTCTGTTCCGTGTCCTCCAGCAAAATGTCTCAATGATAACCGTTCCTCTTTTATCACCAGAACCATGAAAGACGCTCCCCGTATGTGGAAGGAGCAGTGAAATGCGCATAAACCTATGTACTCCTTCACTCACGACATCCACGCATACGCATGTGCACTACACGCTTTCATTTATGACCACTCGCTCGAAGGCAGCACATGGGACTCGGAATCATCTCGTCTCCCTTCATGCCTGCAGACAAGCTGCAGTTCTCGTTAACGATGCAGAGGACCTGCGCGTCGGTCCGGCCACCGGAACAAGTGCGATCGTGAGTAAGGTACCGAAGCCAGCAGTATTAGTTACGCACACTTACAGCGGGGTCCAGGTAGGTAAGGGGAATCAGCACAATTATTCCAAACCTTTGACTCTGCTAAGATTCGGAAGGATTTTGGTGGGCCATTTGACGATCGGTATAAGAAAATCCTCCAAAGACGCCACAGCTTCGTGCTTCCTCGATATCACTCGCCACATATATTACCTGCGCTTTTTTCATACCCTGTATTTTACGGACCAACTTTTGTTTGTTCGCATCCAACGTGCTACCCTATCATATCACATCTTGGACCTGTGTGACGCACGTGCTCGTCTTTTGCATGCTGCGAGCTGGTTCTCGTTTTCGACATCTGTGTGGTTGCATATTTGAGGTTCGTATACGTTTTGTGTTGTCGTTCGTTTATTAATATAGTATCGTAGAATTTACGAATCAATTGTGTTTTGGTTTTGGAATCCGTTCAAATTCGGCTAAGTATTACTCAAAAGCATGTCACAATGCTCAGTTTGATCAATTTCGAGTGAGAAAACGCGCAACAGCCCCAGGAGAGAATCAAAACCATCGGAATCTGGACAGGGAGTAATGCGACAATCTACTGGGGAGCGTTTGAGTACTTTTGATTTCATAGGTAATGTTAGACCACCAAGCCTTGTCGGTGCTGGATCATGTAGTACCAAGAGTACTATGGATTGCAAGAGTGTTGTTTCTTTTGAGTTGAGGATATTAGAACCAGAGCCGCAGTCGTTATCAGCTAGGTTATAGGCCCAGGGGGCTGAGGAGGAGCTTGGACGGAGCGAGCCTAAGCTTGAAACTAGTGGCAACGGTCCGTTCTTGGGATAAGGGCGGAGGAAATTAGGGAACCCTAATCCGGCCGTCGAGCTTTAGACACCAACACAACTAGCTATCGATGTGCCAAGAGTAGAGCTGGCTGCTCCCGACGGACGACCTGAGCGATACTGCATGTTCATCAAACAATTCGAAACGTTCGTCGAAAATAAGATAACCCACCCCGGACAAAGGCTACTACTTTTGACCAATTATTGTCAAGGCTGGGCCAGAGAAGCTATCGACTTGTGCATCACGCCCAACCCGCACAAGCCGGGAAAATTTTGAGGGACCCTTTTGGCTAGCCAATTGAGGTATCTCGCAATCTAACAGAAGGCGGGATGTCGGAGGCCAAATGAATAAAGGGCGACGTCTACACAATGGCCGATCTCGTAATTAGGATGCGGAATTGTTCTATAGCCCCCGATCATTTAGGATAAAGGGCTTACTTCGACTCAATGCACCCACCGGAGCGTATAGTCCGCTGCCCTTCCTCCGAGCCACAAGGTTGTTGGTCGGAAGAAGCGAAATGCATAAACAGGAGTGACAGTGAGGCTGCTTCGGGGACATAACCGAATACTTAGACGGGCAAACCAGGATAGCCGACAGCAGATTTGGTCGACTCGTCCGTGTTAGCAACCTGGCGGACAGACCTTGCTCCAGCCGAGTTCAAAACGCCGCTTGGGAACACTCGAAACACCGGCCTCGGACAAATATGCACGCCATTTCACTTCAGACTATAACTTACCCAAGTTGCGGGACCTGGGAATTCAACAGTGGGTTACCAGAATGTCCAAAGTGGCTGGTAGCTTGCCGAACGAGAACCAGATGTGGTAACGAAATTAGTCCGGGAAGACACCATTGATTGCTACACCCGGTGAAAGAAGGCTCGCCAGAGTCGAACACAAAGCCCGGTGTGATTTGCTCAACGTCACGATCTACCAGTAGATCAGTATGGTCAGGAGTAGCCGCTGTGAAGGCGATGACTCCGAAGGTGGTGGCCAAAGCTTCAGCTTTCATCGAAAGCTGATCGGACACCAGTGTTGCGAAGAAGCGGTTTGCCAACAAACATCAGCTTGCTAGAAGCACGACGTCGCTAGCTGTGAGCACGGTAGGCAGAATGGAAGTAATAACTGCAGGTCGGTTGAGATTGCAGCTCATCTCCTTAGATTCCAGCGAACAAGTCGAACCAGCGGAGGTTTTTACTTTGGCCGATCTTCCCAGGCGAGCACCAAGGTCGGTGAGTACAATTGTAACTAGGCAACCCTATCTGCAAGAAGTAGTCGTCGTAGCCTGGGGGGACGGCGAAGTAGATTTGCTAATTGGCTGCGATTTGCCAGAGGCCCATTGGGTGCTGGACCAGAGGATGGGCGACAGTGAGGCACTCTTCGCTCTACGCACTACTCTAGGATGGGAACTATTTGGCCCAGCCTAGGGACGTGGCTCAGTAAATTACTTACCAGCTGAAACGGGCCATATAGGGTACCAGCTGAAGAGCCTGTACGAAAAAGAGTTTCGTGACATCGGAGACGAAAGACTACCATTATCTCGAGAGGACCGTCTCAGACTGCAGACAGTGCGTCAAGGAACCAGAGGCCTTAAGTCCAGTTCAAGGTTTCCCTCCCGTAGCGCACACAAGCTGACCATTCGATCGATAACAGAACTTTCGCTCTTTGAAGACTACTGCCCTTGGAAGAACTATCTGGTGGGATCAGGGTCTCTGGAAACTGTATGCATAAGTAATGATACAAACTAGAGCTCTCGGCTACGTTGAAAAGTCGCCTGCAACCACCGACTGCCGATAGGGAATATGGTACCTGCCTCCTCACCCGGTTCTTCATCCCCAGAAGCCCGAAAGGCTGTGCGTAGTCTTCGACGGTGCAGTCAAGTTCCAAAGTAAGTCGTTGAATGACAGCCAGCTGCAGGGGCCCGATCAGATCACGTCTTCGATTGAAGTCTCTTGCCGTTTGAGGGTGGGCAGAGTGGCCTTGTCAGCCGGCTTCGGAGAATTGCTTCACCAGGTGAAAATACAGGTAGAGGAACGAGATGCTTTGCAACTCCTATGACGGGACGAGAAAAATCTGAACAATTCGGCGATAAGTTATAGAAAAGCAGTCCACCCCTTCACGGCAATATCATTGCCATCTTGCGCTAACTACGCTTTAAGAAAAACCGCGTACGAGAATGAAGCTGTGGTCCACCGGTCGGTAGTAGATAGCGTCATCAGAAATTCCCCCGTCGACGGCTACCTCAGGTCCTCCGATGATATTGGCTCGGCCCTAGCGCAACTCAGATGCCTAACAAGATTGCCAGAGAAGGGCAGTTTCCACCTCACCAAGTGGATGTTGAACGCGTCGAAAGCGTTTAAAATCATTCCGCACCACGAGAGGACCGAAAGGGCTAGAGATCTGGACGGCTGTCCACTCCCCACTGAAAGCACCCTAGGAGTGCAATGCAGTGCGAAAACGGACGACTTCGTTCCCTAACTAAGCGCTCCCGGCCAACCAGTAACTCGTTGTGGTATACTGTCAGCTCTCCCTAGTCTGTTCGATCCGCTTGGCCTTACCTCTCCCTAGTCGCTACCCGGGAAGACCCTACTGCAGCGGCTCTGCCGTGAGAAAATGAATTACAACCAGTCACTGGACCAAGTAGATCGACTGGAAAGGAAAGAACTCCCGATTACTTTAAAGAAACTAGGAGACATACGGACTCCATGGTGCTTCCCTTATGGTCATACAACACAGACGGGAGCTCGACACGCCTCTTCTGACGCCTCCGAAGACGGGTACGGAGCCCCGGTGTATGGACGGTGGTACATGGGAGACGGACAATATGCTAGGAGAAACCTGTTCCCCAAAGCCCGCCTCGCCCCACTGAAATCTGTCTCGATCCCGCACCTCGGGCTCAGGGCGGTCGTATAAGCCGTAAGGGCTATACAAGCTGTAAACGGAAGTTCCGACTTCCATGGTTTACGCTTAGTTTTTGGACGAACTCGACAATAGTGCTTTACTAGAATAACAAAGTCAGGAGTCGTTTTAGTTCTTCCATCACTAACCGGCCCACTATCATCCACGACGAAACCGCCATGAACCTCCGGAAACTGAACACGTGGATGGGAGGTCCAAAAGTCCGACATGTGCCTCAACGGGATTGGCCGATTTACGAACTACAGCCAACCCCGGGATTGGGAGTGGGGACCAAAGGCGCGGTGATGACGGTGACAGTCGCTGATTTGACACCTATTTTGCCACTGTTGGTCAGGTATTCTTCCTGGATGGAGACGCTTTGGCCACTGGTGTGGTTGACCAGGTTCAACGGAAGTTTGCTAGTCATAGGAGGGTTCCATTCATCCAGCCGTGAATGAGTGGGTCCGATAAACCCTGATGGGCTACGATCCGCAGAATGCTATCTATTCAAGATGATACAACCTGGGGTTTTCCCCCCAGAACTCAAAGAGGTGGGAGGATCGGGACCAATCAACAAACTCGTCGCTTCCAGAAAACAGGTTGAAGCTACTAAATCCCAGACTCGTTAATTGACTTCTTCGGGTAGGTGGTACACTGACGAACATCCGCCCGAGTTTTGGCACGAAGTACCCCGTACTACTACCAGCTCTGCAACAACGGGTAGAATTATTGATGCAATACATACATACCGTGGAGGGACACTTCGGGGGAAGCCACGTGATAGGCGTCATTCAAAGCGCTTTTAGTCACTGAGAGGGAAGGCTACTTTAAACGCGTAATTCAGCGTTGTGTACGCTGCAGGAGATGCACTGATGTAGAGAGCAAACAAAACATGGCTCTGCTGCCAGAATGTATATTAGCACTTGGGTAGTGGCCGTTCCGTGATACCGGACTGGACTATTCCGGACCTTTGTGCGTCAAGTGTGGAAAAAGCCGGAAAAGCGATACTGGCACATCGTGAAGTGTATGAAGTCACGTACGCACAGTAGGGAGTCAAGCATTCAATGACTACCGACTCTCTGCTCTTCGCCTTGTTAAGCTTTATCAGTCGAAGTGGCATACCAGCAGATATTTTCTCCGACAGTGGGTCATATTTTGCAGTCCATCAACGGGAACTGCAGCTTTGGCATCAGAACATGAACAGAGACGAGCTACAGGACCGAGCCGCTGCTTGTGGTATACGATGGGACTTCAAACCCCGCAGGCCAGTCACCGCAGCGGCTTGTGGGAAAGCTTGATCAGGTTCACTAGGCGAATATTACTGTCGATAATCGAACAACAGCAGCCTGACGATGAGACCGTCATGACCGAGGTGGAAAGGGTCCTGAATAACCGTCCCCTAGTCTCAGTCTCTGTCAGCGACCCCACCCACCTGGTTCTCCCCTCGAACGGCCTAACGACGTTACGGTTAAACGTGGGTTTCCAGGGGCCAACAAACCTCCGTGGAAGCAACTTACATGGATGGAAACAGGCAAATTATCCTGCCGGGTTTTCGGAGGCGACGGCTGCGGGAATACCTACAGGCTATGCAAACTCGACAAAAGTGGCCATCCCAAGGAAGGCCATTCAAAGTGGGTGGGGCGGTAGTGATCTCCGACGAACACACTTACTTCAGCGCCTGGCCTTTGGGCTTTTCCATGGCAATTGTCAGCAACTCTGACGAACTGATAAGGACTGTCAAATTAAAGACAGCCAAAGGAATTCTGACTCACAACGTGCGCTGTATCAGCTTCCGTGAGAGTGAGGACGGACCGGCCAATGCCATCAAATCCCGGTGGACCCATCAAAACTCCAGAATGCCCAACCATTTTGTGTCACCCACGGAACATTTCTACAAGCAGTGATCGTTGCTTCCGATATTCGAGCTCCACGTCTCAAAGACATGCCATGGTGCTCACCTTTCTTCTTTTGTTACTGGCGCAAGGGACTACGTTTCCCGTATGTGTTAGTAGTGACGACTTAGTCGCACGCTCAAATACACTAACATTCAGTCACACACACGTAAATGGAAAACTTTTCTGTTCCGTGTCCTCCAGCAAAATGTCTCAATGATAACCGTTCCTCTTTTATCACCAGAACCATGAAAGACGCTCCCCGTATGTGGAAGGAGCAGTGAAATGCGCATAAACCTATGTACTCCTTCACTCACGACATCCACGCATACGCATGTGCACTACACGCTTTCATTTATGACCACTCGCTCGAAGGCAGCACATGGGACTCGGAATCATCTCGTCTCCCTTCATGCCTGCAGACAAGCTGCAGTTCTCGTTAACGATGCAGAGGACCTGCGCGTCGGTCCGGCCACCGGAACAAGTGCGATCGTGAGTAAGGTACCGAAGCCAGCAGTATTAGTTACGCACACTTACAGCGGGGTCCAGGTAGGTAAGGGGAATCAGCACAATTATTCCAAACCTTTGACTCTGCTAAGATTCGGAAGGATTTTGGTGGGCCATTTGACGATCGGTATAAGAAAATCCTCCAAAGACGCCACAGCTTCGTGCTTCCTCGATATCACTCGCCACATATATTACCTGCGCTTTTTTCATACCCTGTATTTTACGGACCAACTTTTGTTTGTTCGCATCCAACGTGCTACCCTATCATATCACATCTTGGACCTGTGTGACGCACGTGCTCGTCTTTTGCATGCTGCGAGCTGGTTCTCGTTTTCGACATCTGTGTGGTTGCATATTTGAGGTTCGTATACGTTTTGTGTTGTCGTTCGTTTATTAATATAGTATCGTAGAATTTACGAACCAATTGTGTTTTGGTTTTGGAATCCCTTCGAATTTGGCTACGTTTTACTCGCATCTGTGTTACATGTGTCCTCCTCCACAAAACAGCCATGCTAGTTTTCGTCTTCTAATACTCCGTTATTTACCACAAACCCTGGCGACTTGTGTGTCTTACTTGCAGCTGCCGGTGAAGTGGCCCGACCGCTGGATAAGGCATTTTGATAACCTCGGGACCTTCTTTAATGCTCCCACGATTCAAGTTGGTTTGAGGACTGCATGATAGGTAGTCGACTTATACGTTTTCCTGCACAGGTGGGTTCCACGGATCCCTCAGTGCTGCGATTGTGGAAGCTACTGGTCCTTCGAGCCTCAGTTCCTGTATCCACTTACGTACGGTTCACACTTGGTGAGAGTGGACCACCACGTGGATAGACTCGTCAGTTATGTTTAGGAGTAAGGAAGCGGAGATGGCAGGACACATAATGGAGCAGAAAAGATAGATTCAAAATCGTGATGAGAGGTAGCCCTCGGAGCCTTGGAGGGTGAGGGGAAAACCACGTAGGTAGAGAAATTCGGCTACGGAATGGGAACAACAAATGGACAAGAGGAAGGAAAGCAAAGGGCAGCTTGGGGACAGAAGCTCAAAAGGTTGACATAATGGAAACCCAGTAAATACAAGATCTAACGAACTATCAGCAATCTACCCACTGCTATGTTAGCGGTCATTGCAGCTCATTGTGGAACGCCAGGGTCCATGCCCGATCCAGCCGATGCTAGAACTCAGCCACTGTGGTTGCCCCGACCAATTCTTCTGGCAGTTTTTTTCAGTCGTTAACCACACGTTGTGTAAAGAATCGGGCCCGGAGTCTTGTCCTTGACCTCCTCTTCTTCACCCTGAATGCACTCCTTAGCTGGTCATGGTTTTCTTCTGGCGGGAGGAGGGTATACACGCAAGTCCCAAAGTCGATCCTGCCTGTGGGGATCTCGTGTCAAGGTCATCTAGACGTAAAGATCAGGCTGTCTCGTTTTTTTGGTTTTCTCATCATTTAGGCTCGGCTTTATGCCACCTCTAGCAGGAACTTTTATTCACACTGAAGCTTTGTATTTTCAGAGCCGTTAGCTGCGACACCCCGGCGTGAATTCGTAATTGGTTATCATGAAATAACAAAATAAGCCTTTTCCAAGAAACTTCGGTTGAAACCCACCAAAACTCACCTTTGGCGACTCTGTCTATAAAACGCACGCTGATTCTCGGCTGGATCATATCATTTAGGTGTCTACCCGTACCTCGCTGTGAGTTGTTACCTCTCCGGTCTTATAGGGTATTCAGTGTTTGGTTGGGCGTTTCTACGGTAAAGCTTAGTCTAGATACTCAGAAAAATCCAACAGTTTTTTTCTGACACCCGAAATTTAACGAAACTTCTGCCGAAGCTATCGCCGATATTTCGGCCAACTTTGATGTTCGAGCCCCCCAGCCCTCAGTCACCCTCCTTACACACAGCTGCACATCAAGCTTGATCTAAATGAGCACTTATATCTATTGACGAGGTGACTTGGTGATTTGATCCGGTCAGATATAACCTCCAGGCCCTCCTCAAACACGGCTGTCCCTGTTTTAGACTCAAAAGAATGTCTAAGTCTGTTTTCAAAGGTTATTTTCCGCCTGGCCCAAAACAAACCATTCGGGCCTCCAAAGTGAAAGGAAACACAAACGCCGACATGACGGCAGCTGTCAATACACTCTCTGTATCACTGATCGATATATACAGCGGAGCCAAAAATAAAGTCAATGACTTGAAACAAAAAATAGACGACTTATATGATAGATGGCAATCGATTTGGTGTGCAATATCAAAGATTTTCCCACTGACAATCATTGCTGGACCAATAGATCAAGCTGACCCCAAAATCTTTTCCAAAGCCGATCGTTATATTGATGCAATAGCCTCGGAAACTCACAGGAGGATAAAGAACGCTGACAATACTACAGTGTTAAACGTCCCGGACAAACTGCCAACACAGTCTGTTAAAGCCACAAAACTGAATGCATGCAACACGGCTCATCGCATGTGCCACTGCACTAGGCTGCGGAAACTGTCACCACGACACTCCTGCCCTTTGCTGTTTCAGTTTTCCAACCAATTAACAACCGTTGAGTTCATCAGTAACTGTCAAAGGATAGCCTCAGCTACGTCATTTAAAAACATCAAAATACACAGCGATAAGTCTCCTCTTCAGAGAGAGGTATTCCGCATGCAGAAAGGCAAACCAGCGCCTTCCACTGGTTCTGATCAAGCGGGACCCGTAGATACATCACCACACACTCCTATGAACAGGGCTTCAGCCAGAACACCTACTGCGCCTGTGGCCCCTTCGACATCAGTGGACCTTCACCAGTCTGGTCTCCAGGATCCCACGCAAGTTTCGTGCAATTTAACCCAGAGTGCGGCACAGTCTTTTTCCAACAAGCTGAAAAAGCCATCACAAAACTTTCATGTAAAACCCATCAGGCAAAGGTTAACTGTGGCGAAAACCCAGGGTAGCAGATCTGCAGTGAGAAATGCATCGGCATTACCATCGGTGAACATGAAGCCAGCAGAGACCGTAGATTTAGACATATCGCGGTATGTGTCACCGACCCAACCACTAGGAAGACGTCGGCATACTGCCTCCCCACCTACCACGTCCGCTAGAATAAATAGCGAAAACCAACCTCACTGAACCCACAATCCCACATTTCCAGGGTCTTCCACAAATCTACCCAGAAGTTCTCTATCCCCGTTTAGCCACAAAACAACTGACCTACCAGTGACATCATCTCTATGGCCTAGTACGTCTACCTGGAAGCCTCATGACATGACTGCGACAATACTGCCGCAGCATATACCTGGAGCTATGGTGACCAAGCCCGGTAAGCTCTTCTCAACAGGCATGCAACAAACTAACCCCCCCAGCCACTAGCAACAGCTGCCACCCCTCCCCCAAGTCAGCTACCAGGTCCTCACCCCACTTCACGATCCTCCCTATTCAGATGCCAGCTGTGGAGTCCAGGCGGGCATCGGGCCCTACAGTTACAACACAGTGGTCTCGCCTCGGCTCCCTCTGACTAACAAACCTGTAACCCTATGAGCCTACAAGCCCCCTTCAAGTTGGAGGCCCTATCGAATCCACTAACGTTAAATCATCCTCAGATAATGTATGGCGTGCCCCACCATTCCCTAAGCCCCATTTCCAATGGGAAAATTCTCCAAATCCCTATGACAATAGCGCGCCAAGTAATGGCCATTGTTTCCTTAGGCACATTCCACCACCGTCTGTGCCCCATCTTTGACAATGCTACGTTTCAAAGTTGCTCGTTGCTTATTAATTAAACCTATCTTCGTGGGAAAATCTGTATCCCAAACCGGGGCTGTTAAGGGACTACATTGTTATGCATTCTCGTATCTTCATCCCTCCCCGGACAAAAGGAAACGTCATCATATCAGACACTTCAGACATCCCGCGCTTATAGGGGGTTAATCTACATCGGATCCTAGCACAGCCCGACACCATAGCGTCACCAGCCCTTTTCTTTCCAACATTGCGCAATACTACGAAACAGATCACAGACCAAACCCTCCAATTCACAGTGCTGATTTACCACCCGCATATGGACCTTCTAGCCAGACCAAGAATATAGACTATTCCGCACTACACAACCTACTTGACCAACCGAATTCCCCAAAACCAAATGCCAATAACAGTATCTCTTTGGTTTTTTTTAATAGCCGATCCATCATAAAAAAATTCGGCACTTAAGATATTCGGATACTAGCTCTAATTATGACATAATCTTGAGCACTGAAACTTGGTTAACCAAATACACTCCAACGGACCATATTTCTCTTGTAGGCTACAATGTCTTCTGAGTAACTGGGGAAACTCGACGCGGTGGAGGTTGTTTGGCATTCTTCAAGCAGATTTTTAATACAACAGCACTTCATCACCCTGAACTCGACTCTGTTCCCGATTCACTTCGGCTAACCGTCCATATTCCTGGATCTCAACTTCATGTTGGCTGTGTACCGTCCACCAAGCGAAAATTTCTCCGGACTTTCACACTTAATTGATGCATTTTAATACTTATCTTTACTGCCCTCAAGTATAAAGGTTACTGCTGGTGACTTTAACCTGCCTAAGATAGCTTGGCCACCTTTATCTGCACCCGCCTACCTTTTACCATTTGTAACAAGTAATAATGTAGAAGGGTGGGTAGAGCATGTCCGCTCTCCTACGGGAAAAAACAGAATTTCAGATCTCATTTTCACCCATGGCGTCCCTCATATATTAGTCTCAACCTCTCATAGTTTGCCCGGTAGCGATCACAATCTGGTTAACTGCCGCATTCCCACTCACCCACAACCTACCCTTAAATCACACTGCATCAAACCCTCTCCTCTCCCTGACTGGGAGGTCCGCCCTACTACCATTCGACAAGCTGATTGGAGTGAGTTTTTTCTCTCTCGTGATCCATAACACGCCACTGATATTTTTTATGCACAGTTCTCCAGATGTCTTGATAAGATTACCTACCTCCCCCAGCAAAGAAATAATAGGAAATCCCATACCACTTCTCTGCAAACAAAGTACACCAAGCCCCGAAAAATGCATGAAACTACACACTACTTTGCAATTCTTATTCAACGTTTTTGCCTCACTTCTACTACCCAAAAGCTTGGAGCAACTACACTGCGTAACCAGGAAATAAGTGCCCTGCGACACCAGAATAGATCCCTTCGACTGTCCTTGTTGTACAGGACCAGAACCTCTAATACTCATGGGGATATCTCGCACAACCTTTCAATGGACGGTGTATCCGCCTCTACCCCCTTCTATTGCAGAGGCGTTCAACTCATTCTTCGCCTCAACTATGGCCCTTATTATTAATGTTGACCCTCCGCCTGTTCCTCTAGTCACCGCTTCAACTCTGTCCACAGTGGAATTTGAGGCCTCAATTATCTCCCAATTATTGACCACTTTCAAGCCATCATCTTACCCAGGACCTGAGGGCTTACTGCCCACTGCAGTAGTTAAATATGGACCTGACTTACCCTACCTACTACTGAATATATTTGCCCTACCAATGAACTCCGGTCTGGTGTCCGCAAACTGGAAATGCTCAGTCATAATCCCGCACCACAAGAAAGGTGCGGCGCATGAGGTAACAAACTACCGTCCCATTAACCATACACCTGTCCTCTCTCGGCTAATGGAAAAAAACGTAAAAGAGCACATCGACAAGCACCTCTTCCAATTGAACGTTATTAATCATCGACAACACAGTTTCCTTTGGTCAAGATCTTGCGGAACCCGCCAACTCGATTTTTTGAATCTCATCACTGAAATGGCAGACAGTGGAATGGCCCTCATGGTACTTCACTTGGATATGTCACAGGCATTTGACGGCATGCCACACCCACATGTTATGGCCGAAATCCGATCATTTGGCATTACTGACCCTTTATTATCTTGGATCAATTCTTACTTGTGTAATGGCTCTCAGGTTGTCTCAATAACCGGACATTGTTCCAAGCCTAAACCATTTACAAGCGGTGTTATACAGAGTAGCGTCCTTGGCCTCCTGTTGTTCCTGATGTATATAAACGACGTATTCCTCTCAGCACGCCATGACACCCCATTTCTTTTTGCTGATAACATTAAAATCGTCTACTCATTCAAGCCTGAGCGCATCGATTTGGCTATCTCAAACATCTCTGAAGACATACTTGCACTCCGTAGATGGTGCTCAACATGGCAGATGAATTTTTCCGCTGACAAATGCGAGGTTCTTACATATAAATGCAAGCTACTTCCAGGGTCCTTAGTCGTTCGTGGTCCAACCATTGCTAACAAACAATTCGTTCGGGACCACGGCTTTAACAATTCCTGCACTTTTAATTTCTCGTAATATTCGGCCCTCCAGGTCGCTAAGGCCAGAAAGTGCCTGGGGCTAATATTTCGCTCCTTCCGACTTCCAGACTGCATTCTTTTCCTCTACAAATCTCATGCCAGGCCCTTATTAGGATATTGCCCACTGATCTTCTCTAGTATGCGGAAATCGGACAGAACTGGTACCAAATGAGTTCAACGTAGTTTTACTAAGCGACTGATTGGATGGAGCTCATCCCTTATAAAGAAAGCTGCTTATTTTTTAGACTAGACCCTTAATGGCTTCGCCATATGGAACTGAACCTTATTTTTTTGTGTAACATACTTCACAGTGGGACATATACTTCTAATCCACTGCACTTTGCGCCCGTTTCTAGCTATCCACTACGTTCTAGAATTCTTAACCTTTCAACTTCCATCACCAACACTAGCTTACGTTCATATTTCTTCATCACAGTGTACCTTTAGAAATACGCTGTTCTACTTCCAGCCATCGGTTTAGAAGTGCGTTGGATAAATTCCCCACGGTTATTCAAACCTTACAGCTCTTAAATGTGGACATACCCGATGACCAAGCCTATGAGAAATGTCTAAACTTTTGAATCGCGCAAACACTGGCCGTCTATGACAGATGAAATCAAATAAACATTCTTAGTTTTTCTGCCTACCGCAATCGAAAAACTAGTCCCAGTGAGTCACTGTCCATTATTGTTGCCCCTTTGTATTGATTCCCATTTATCCTTAGCTAAGAGCATCCCAGGCTGCGCTCCTCTACTTTTGCTCTATTTTCAGACCTTCATTTGTGCGTACATCTCTCTCGATGACCGTTAACACTCTGGAGACCAAACTGGTCACTCACCTGGCCTATGCATCTACCTGACCGTCAGCTATTCGTACGCTACCCGACCGATGCTCCCTTGGTTACGTTCCGGGATCCCCTGGTGCCTGGTCGCCTGATCGCGGACTACCTGATACCTACGGCCGTTTGGCCCCACCAAGAAAACTCATGCTAATCCCAACGGTCCTAGGCGCGGCCAGATCCACCGCTTTGGCCGGCGCACATCGAGCGTGCAGGCCGACTGCAACGATGTGCGGGCGCAACTAGGCTGGCAGATCGCACCTCCTGTCACCAGAATTGGTTTTCAGGTTAGGTGTCCAGCTCACGGCCAGCCTCACCCACTAGTTGCGGATTGAAAAACAACGTCCCCTGCATCTTACTGTTGCAACCTATTGCCTCCTCCAACGTTCCTGAACAAGGTTTACCATACACCCGGTCAAGTTCCAAATCAACATATGCACATATACCTACTCGGCTCATAAATGTACCCTACTATTTGCGACTACTGACATTTATATCCATCGTCTTATCATTTGTTTTTCTGAACTAATGACAAGTTTACCTTCATCCTATTATGTCCAGTTACCGGATTCTTACCTCGGAACATGAAACGGTTTTACTGTTCAAATACCTTTATTATGAAAATCACAATTCCTGATATACTCTTGAAGAGACCATCCATCCACTTGGTAGTTTTTGTCATTACTACATTTATCTAAACAAAACCATCAGTTAAAGGTTAGTTTCTCACCTGCCAACAATTCCACACAAAACGAAATGGTCCTCCCTCCAGCGCTTCATCTGCGTGACAGCAGCTCTATGTTCATTGTATCTTTACGTTGAACGTTCTCTCATTCAGTCATTTGCATTTCATGACAGTTGCATTGTCAATGAAGTATCCACAATCCAGGACATAAATAGTTCGATTCCTCCTTAGATTTTCATGCCAGACTTCAGCATATCCAGCTATGAAATCACCTGCACTTCCTGAGAGCTGTTCATGTGTACTACTTTTATACGACTGTACCAGTTCACCATGTGTCCACCTACCGCATCCACTTTGTTACCAACTTTAGATGCTTTCATGCTACTCATCAACGAACCCAGGAAAATCCATAATTGTATCACTTTTCACTCACCTATGAACCATTGCCGCTGCTTCGACAGGATTCCATGGTCAGCCACCTGCAACACAATCCATAGAGTGTTTTTTCTCCATCTTCAGCTGAAACTAACTACCTGTAATTTAGGCTGCCGTTATTCCGTTTGTCCTATCCCCAAAAGTCTTAGGTTGGACTTTCCTCAAAGTACCTAGTCACACAGTTATCCGCGCTTTCTGCAGGCCCCAGTGATGTACTACCCCCAGTTTATTCCGTCAGATATTAAACATATAAACCACTATTATGCCCACTTTGTAGTAAATTTGTATTCCTCATCTGTCAGTCTTGGAGTGACCTCCGATAAACCAATAGTTGAGCACCGTTTCACCCACCTATTACTTATTGCCATTTTTTCATCAGTCCTCCACGATTGGGCATCTACTCCAAGGAACACTGCGAAGGCAATTTCTTCAAACCTTTGCCGGAAATGAACTGTACGTATGCCGAGTTACTGACTTACTTACATACTTTTACGCGACTATCTCCTGCGAAAGAATAAGTCGGCTCCACGGATATCACGGACCATTGCTGACCAATCGCGGAGGTCGGAGGCGAGCTCCGTACAGATCCTCGTCCCGTACATCGCCGAGCTCCATAGACTGACCGAAAGCCTAGAAGCTCTACGTCTTTCTCTATCGTATTGGTCAACAATTAAGCTGCCCACCAAGGCGACAACGTCAACCAGGGCAGGGAGTGGGGCAGAGTGTTTGCTTGGTTATCTCTGACTCGGGTCGCCAAAGTGAATGGCCGAACCACTGAAGTCGTCGACGCTGGAGGGGGACGAGGAGAGCATCGATATCAGAGCATTGTCCCCTTACCTCGTCGTTGAACACCGTGTCGCGCCACTTGACTTTGAGGATTTTCCGCAGGCACCAGTGGTCGAGAACCTCCAGCCTTTTGGTATCCTCAGCTCGTAATGGCCAGGTTTCGCCGGATGGCAGCACGGTAAACACGGACTTTGATTCTTAAGCTGATTTCACTTTGAGTCTACAGCGTTCGTCTTAGCTGAAGAAAGGCCCTTCTGGCGCTGTCGATCCGTAATACCACTTCATCTTTTGCCTGTCTTTTCGGAAGTAGGGTTGAGCCTAGGTATTTGAATGAAGGGACGTAGTCGACTGGTTGGTCATTGATCGACAGTTGTTTAATTGTCGGGCCCAGATGGGTTGTGAAAGCTTTTGTTTCGGTCTAGTTTACTTCATGTCCGATGGACCTCGCGAAGGAATTGATTCGGTTGAGGATTAGTTGTAGCCTAGCGGGGGAGTCTTCTAGCGCGACAATATCATCCGCGAACTCTAGGTCCGAGATGTATATTTCCTTGCTAAGCTGAACTCCAGGGTAGTTGTGTAATGCCTGTCGCATTGTCCAATCAGTGGCGTAGTTGAACAGCACCGGTGAGAGGGGACAGCCCTGACCAACTCCGGTAGTGAGTATGAACTCGCGGGACTCTTCACCGTACATACGAACCCTAGCACCGGTTGTCGAGTAGTATCCCCTTAACAGCCTTAAATGCTTATCGGACATCCCATCCTATTGGATTATGGTCCAATGAGACTCGCGGTTCACCGAATCAAAAGCTGCCCGGAACTCGATGAAACAAGCTACCATCCGCTTCTGAAACCTGTAGCGGTGCTCCAGTATTCGACGCAGTGTGAAGATTTGATCCACACAGCCTCTGCCACGGGAAAACCCCCTTGGTTCGGGCGAGTGTGCGGTCTCTTGCCTCGGAGAAACGGGTTGTAAGTCAAATCTCGCAAATCGAGCAACGCGTAGCCAATTCAAACGAATCCCAAAACCAGAATAAGATTGATTCGTAGCTTCTACGATACTCAAGTATGCGGCCAAATAGACTTCACAGTAAAACCCAAAGGTCCAAAGCCCCGTGGCTCAAGCACGACAGTCAGAAACGGTTCAAGGCCAAATTCAAATGTCTCACATGGAAAAACAAACGTGAAAATGTGTGGTGTATGAGCGAGCTTTCCAAGATAATGTTAAATATAGTCGAATTCACAAAGCACGTTGAACATTTAGAAGGATTTTCAGTATTCGTTCTTTACACCGCCGGCCAAAATCCTTCCGCGAAAATGGTTGTCTAAGGTTCAGGAAGGGGTCATGATTCTCACCCTACCTACCTCTAACTTATTGTCAGTGCCTGTGGATACTAACTTCCTGTGTTATCTGAACGTGAAACAGGTTTTTGCCGTAGTCATCATCACACAATCCATAAGGAATCAATCCCAAATCCCGCTGCACAACTTGAGATTGACATATTCATCAGGAGACCGGCGCATATAGTCAGATGCACGATGAAGATGAAGGCTTCGCAGAGTGAAGTGTTTCGCCGCACGAAATAAGTCTAAGCATCACAGGCAGTAACCCATTGCAGCAACTGGTTAGACTAATTTTGTTTACAAGCATGAGCGCAGAAGTTGGACGCAGGTGCAACGCCTAATGAGATATCGCGTAAAATCGACAGATCACGAACCAGTGGAATTACATAAAATTAACGCACCAAATCTTCCGAAAGAAATGAAAACCGGTTTCTGATTATGAATAAATTTCGAAAACAAGTGTACGGCGGACAGTATCAAAATACACATGAACACGGAGATTGATCGAATACTGGCATCTATCAGAGTATTTCAAAGTTTTTCTGTGCACAAAATATGTGACAATCAATATTGTATAAAGTGTAAATAAATGTTCTTCTTTAAAGATAATAATAGTTTCACAATGTGCTCGCAGCTAGTATGCCTCACCTGAACTGTTCAAGTGAAATACTGGTGAATTTCTCCTCTTCGCCTATGTGCACGCTAGATAGAAACTGGAACTAAGTACATTTACAACCTTTCAGAAAAAATGGGTCCAGTTGAATAGTTGTAGGGCATGAAACGCAATAAAGTGCTGAGTAACTCGGAGCGAGGCGATCTGCGAGCTACTTTGTCTTTTGTATGTGGTTTCGAGCTCGAATCATCAACATTTTCCTCGCTGCTTCCTGCTACGAGTGGATTAACTCTCTGATGTCTCGAACACGTTCTTCGTTTCTTCCGTTTCCTGTACTGTAACACAACTGTAGGATCTGTCCAATAGGCAAGGCTCAGTTCGGCGGTGGTGCAGTTCTCTTTTAGCATTCGTGCTACCTTAAAACCCAATACCAGTGCAGTCGTTTTGAGCTCGTTTAGGGATACTGACTTCAGCTCAGCAATTTTTGTTTTGGCAAAGGGTACTTTGTTTCGCCGCCGGCCATGCAGTTCCACCCAGGTACAGTACACTGTCACTGGGTCGGCAAATTTCAAGCTGCTTTGGGTGACCTGCTGGTGTCCCTTTTTGAGATATTTCAAAAGCCTCCGGGCAACTTCTCCTTTTCTCAATAAGTGACTTGACGGTGGTCTCTTGGGTATAGCAACTTCATGTTGCCCACTGTGACGTCCCGTCTTTCAATTCGCCATCGAAAGCACCGACTGATCCTTTGAGTGAACTTCGCTTTCCTGAGATGGACCGTTGGATTCAATATCGAAAGGCTGATCGTGTTCTACAGAGGCACTTCTCTCAGCAATATTTGAGCAATATATTGATGCCGATTGTTGAGGTTCGCTCGTCAGGGGTCCGAGAAGTGTCCAGCCTAGTATCGTTTGCGTAGCGAATGGTTCTTTTCGATTGCTTATGCTCTGTTCAAGCACCCAGTGAGCCTCTGGTACATTGCATCCAATTAGTATGTCGACGTGGGGGCTAGAAACTTCTTCAAACTCTATGTCCCTGAGATGAGACCATCTCCTGGCGATCGATCTAACAGAGTCGACTGGTATCATTGGCAAGCTGTCTATTGCAAAAGCTTCCGGAATTTCTACGGTCTTCTCATCAGATAAAGACGTTAACTGCAGGTTCAGCCTCTTAGAATTGCTAACATGACCCCCTGCAATCGTGCTGATAGTGAGCGAGGTAGGCTCGCCTACTAGTTCACAGCTTTCTACAAGCTCGCGAGTAATCAGCGAGGTATCCGACCCCGTGTCCAAAAATGCATTGACCCTCCCCAGTCCTTTAGGTGTCACGATACCGACAGGTACGATGCCTAATCTTGCCGGTTTGAAATCATCATGTCCCGTTGAACATACAATTTTTGGTTCATCTGGATGAATAGGTCTATTGTTGAGAAGGCCATGCAGTAACGAGTGATGATTACCCAAGCATCCGTCTTGGTTGCATTTCACTCTTAAGCTGCATTCAGAGGCTCGATGAGAGTTGTTCAAACACATAAAGCATGAGCCAATCCTTTTTACTGCGCACCACCGATCGGGTACACTCATCCCATGAAAGGTCGGACAATCTAGTAACCGATGCAGGGAGTTGCATAGCTTGCATTCAGCTGACCTCTCGGGTTCTTGACTTATCATGTGCATGTTAGCCAAAGACTGGGTTTGGTTACAGTCCTTCTCCACAATTTTAGATTTGTCCAAATCGACTGTTGGCGATACGGGATTGACGACCTATGAACTCCGTCAAATCGTTGAAAGTAGATTCCCGCTCAAGCATATTTATTTTTTCAGCTTCCCCTGCCCATCGGCTCTGTAAATCAATAGATAGACATCGGACAATGCATTCCTGTGTGTGTAATGCATTCAGATCAGACTGGTATCCTAAGTGCTCCAGTACTATACTGCAATTCTGCATTTTTATCGCCAAACTCGACAGTGATTCAGCTTTGCCCTCAGTCCTTTTCGCCTCCAATAAAACACTATCAATTAGGCTTCTAGCCACCTTGAATGGTTGTCCAAACAAATCTTCCAGGATTCTGCGCGCCCTGATGTACCCCATCTGTGGATCAAGCATCGCGCAGCCTTCGATAGCACTTTTGGCTCTCCCACGACAGTAACGTAATAAATACAAAAACCTTTGACCAGGATCTGCAACTTTGCACTCAACAAAATTTTCGAATTGTTTCATGAATATACAGTATTGGTCGGGGTGCCCGTCGAAGTGGGACAGCTCCACTCTCGGCAGGTCAAGAGCCAAAACCTCGGTAGTTTCAGGCTGTCTCAAGGGTTTATATTCGTCGATCACAGTGCCTTTTCGATGTTGACATTGTGAACTACATGGACTCTTTGCTGGCTCTCTGAGACCAGTTCCCTGTGTAAGGGGCTCTGCTTCCTTTCTGGCTAACCGCAGCTCGTTTTCTAATTCTATTACTCTCATTCTATAAGTACTAATATCGTCAAACGCATCGCGGTTAGAGATATATGACCTGGCACTGACAGAGCTAGTAAACTTAGCATTATCTAGAGAATCAATAACACCCGAACCATCCCCAGAGACTTGCCGAGTTATTTCCTGTTGTCTCAAAATGTCCTTGCTTCCTCGTCTGGGCATTTCCAATGGGTTTTCTTGTCCAGGTTCCACTTGAGTACTGTAAGTCAAATCTCGCAAATCGAGCAACGCGTAGCCAATTCAAACGAATCCCAAAACCAGAACGAGATTGATTCGTAGCTTCTACGGTACTCAAGTATGCGGCCAAATAGACTTCACAGTAAAACCCAAAGGTCCAAAGCCCCGTGGCTCAAGCACGACAGTCAGAAACGGTTCAAGGCCAAATTCAAATGTCTCACATGGAAAAACAAACGTGAAAATGTGTGGTGTATGAGCGAGCTTTCCAAGATAATGTTAAATATAGTCGAATTCACAAAGCACGTTGAACATTTAGAAGGATTTTCAGTATTCGTTCTTTACACGGGTTATTACCAACACACCCAAGGTTTTTCGCGGCCACATCGATCAGGCTGATACCTCGGTAGTTCTCATATGCCGATTTATCACCTTTCTTCGGAATGGGCAGCAATATGGACATTCCCCAGTCGGGTGGAAATGCTCCCGCTCTCCAAATGGAACCAAGAAGTGTACACAACCTGTCAATCAGTGGCGACGAACATGATTTATACACTTCCGGAGGGATGCCATCTTCCCCAGCAGCCTTTCTGTCTTCCAGTTTGTTTATCATTTCCGTGATTTCCGCGGTGTTGGGCGGGCCACAGTTGCTTCCATACTGGACTGGAGGGGTTGATATTGGTTGGTCCGTCCGATGGTCCGTAGGCCGGCTGAGTAGCTGACCAGAGTATTCCACTCATTGGTCCATTTTCTTGCTCTGTTCGGGTATTAAGTTTCCTGCCGTGTCACGAAGAAGGGGATTTTGCTTACAAAATCTATTAGAGGCGTTGCGAATAAGGCGGAACTGTTTACCGACGTCACCAATTCCGGATGCGGTCTCCGTTTTTTCGGCTATTTCTACTCAGTATCTTTTGCAATCAGCCTTGGCGGAGCTTGTGGCCCCTCGTTGCAGTCTGCGGCTTTCGTTGCTACCTGCCAGTCGCGCTTCGTGTGCTCTGGTTGACAGCTGGAGCAAGCTCTCCGAGATCTAGTCTTTTGTCCGCCTTTTTGTTCTCCCGAGAACTGTCCAGGAAGCTTACTCGATTTTCGTCTTCATTCGAGTCCACTGTCTGCCAACGGAAACTTCATCTGCTTGTGCATTAGTTGCTTTGGCTAGTCGGGTTGTGATTTTTCGTGACAAAGCTTCTCGCTTCTCTGGATTTTCTAGGGCAGCAACGTTTATCCGAGAGGGTGCGGACACTTATGCACGTGTAGGCAGATGAACTTCGAAACGTGCTCGTAGGAGGACATGGTGGGTGCCGTTTGTGTTCCCCGTTATTGCACCTCGGTACGCTCGGCAGTCCTCCACAGACGAGGCCCAACGGGCTGTCACCAGGATGTGGTCGAGTTGGTGTGCAGTGTAAGCATCATTGGAGTAGGTGCTTCTCGGGGTGTTGAAATCGAGTGCTGCAGACAACCATTCTGTTGATGTCGGCTAAACCAATCAGTCGGCCACCGTTCTCACAGCTTTGACCAAGGCCGAATCTCCCGAGAATATGGCGAGTAGATTCGTCGGCCGTATCTGTGCGAGCGTTCCAGCCGCCCGCGATGGAAAACACATCGCGCCTCGAAACCCTGTTGATTACCTCCCGCAAATTAGGGTGGAATTCGTCTTTGGTTTCGTCATCAGCTGAATTGGTTGGAGCATAGATCGCGATCACCGTCAGGTCGTGCGGGGAGCCTTTAAAACGTGCCAAGGCGAGTCTGGATGAGACCGGTTCCCAAGAGATCATTGCATCATTAGCTGCTTTGTTCAAAGCAAACGCGACACCGTAGAGACCGGAGTTGTCTTTCGGACCACCGTGACAGAGCCAATAGGATGTATCCACTCCCGGGACCTTTATTTGTCGGCTACCTGAGTTGGGCAGGCGGACCTCCGAGAGGCAAGCAATATCTACATCATAGTCATGTAGAGTTCGCATTGCGATGCACTGACTGCCGACATCTAGAAACGTCCTGACATTCCAACAGGCTATGTGTTTTCTCTTCCCGCAGCGATTAGTCCTGGCTTGTTGTCTTATCACCTCGACCGCTGGGACACGAGGCGCTTCGCTTTCCAGGAACGCCGTAGCATGATGAGCGCTTGCGGTTCCGTGAATAATCATAAGGAGTCGCGGAAGTAGGGAACAAAGCGGCGTCTCCAGCACCGTTCGGCCTTTTTGTTCGACGTTGCACCTCTAGCCCTTGCACACCCAAGTGCAGACTGCAGGGCAGCAGGGTGTGTTACGAACGTTTGAGCAATGCGTAGCCAAATTCGCAACGGATCCCGAAATCAGAAGGCGATTATCCGTGATAATTCTACGATACTAGATTATTAAAATAAACAATGACATAAACAATATACAAACCTCAATAATACGATCACAAAGACTCAACAACGAGAAACCGAATAGCAGCGTGTGAGCAGACAGCACGTGCGTCACGCAGGTCCTGAACAAGGATGTGCCAAAATAGCGCTCTGGGCGCGAACAAACAACAATTGGTCCAGAAAAACAACCAGTTCGTGAAGACAAGTCAATAGTGTATGGAAATGGGTGATGTTGGGAAAAAACACTGAATCGCGAGGGAAAAAGGGGGATTTTCCACGACCGGCTGTTACACCGCCCACCAAAATCCTCCTGGATCCTTAGCAAAGTCAAAGGTTCGGTATAAAGGTACTGATTCTTCCTACCTGCCTAGGCCCTGCTGTCAGTGCGCGCGTCTAATGCTCGTCGTCGACGTTCTACTACTGGTCGCACCTAATCCACTGGATACATAGACGTGAGGCTAGTCTACATCTTCCACAAGACCAAATGACCGATGGCGGGCGTGAATGGTCACATAGACGTTGTCCTCGTAAGGGGCCGTCCAGTCCTGGATGTACGTGCTTGAGTGTGTGTGTGTGTGCGTGTGTGTGTGTGTGCCGGGGTTACAATGAAATCACAAGTATGACTACACATCAAAGGAGGACTTTCTGCAATGTCAACAAAAGACCGCGTGGTAAGAAAACGAGTAAATGTAGCATGTATGTGTGACCTGAGCTCCGCTACTTCCACATATGCAAGAGGCATTCGGTAACGTCAACAAAAGGCAAACAAAGGACACTGTCACATGTATGATGGGTTTACGGGATGTAGAGTGCGTCGTGCATGCGTGTATGTATCGGGATGTATAATGGAATCGCACTCATCACCACATATCGGAAAGAACCTTCTGTAATGTCAACGAAAGGACCGCGAGCACCTTAACGTGTTTGACGGAGATTGTGTGGTATATATGGTGTTTCTTTATCCACCTCGATTACCGGTGTGAAAAAGGTTTACTAGGCCTCAGGGTTATCAGCTCCTCCGTCTTCTTTCTCGAGTAGGTTAATACTGCGTATGTCACGAATGAGCACTCCGTTAGCTGTCTTCACCTTCACCGTTCTTATCATTCCGTCAGTGCTTTTGATGGTTTCCGTAACTACTCCCAAAGACCAAGCGCTGAAATGTGCGCGTTCATCGGCGATCATAACCACGTCCCCAACTTTGAATGGTCTTGTTTTGGCCAGCCATTTCTGTCGAGTCTGCAAAGCCGGTAGGTACTCCCTCAGCCATCGCCTCCAGAGGACCTTGGCCAGATAGTTCGCTTGCTTCCATCCGTGGAGGTAGCTCCCACGAAGGTTTACCGGCCCTTGGAAACCCTCGTTCGACCTTAACGTCAATAAGTCGTTCGGGGTGAGCGCCAGGTGGGTGGGGTCGCCGTTCAATACTGGAACCAGGGGCGGTTGTTCAGGATTCGCTCCACCTCAGTCATGACGGTGTTCAGCGTCTCGTCGTCGGGCGGCTGCTGCTCCATGATTGACAGCAATATCCGTCTGGCGGACCGGATCATGCGTTCCCATATGCCGCCTCGGTGACTGGCCTGTGGGAGATTGAAATGCCATCGTATGCCGTAGGCCACGGTTCGATTCTGCAGTTCGTCCCTGTTTATGTTCTTGTGCCAACGCTGCAATTCCCGTTGAGCGCCCACAAAGTTCGATCCATTATCTGAGTATATATCGGCCGGTACGCCTCTTTGGTTGATAAATCTTTGCAAGGCCCGTAGAAACGAATCGGTCGTCATCGAATGTGCGACTTCTAGGTGTACCGCACGTGATTTCATGCACGTCATGATACATCCGTATCGCTTTTCTAATCTTTTCCCGCACTTGATCCACAAGGGCCCGAAATAATCCAACCCGGTGTCACTGAACGGCCACCAGCCCGTAGTCACCCTGCATTCTGGTAGTGGGGCCATGAGTTGTTTGCCTGCTGTGGCATTGCGTCTCCTGCATTGCACACACCGTCGGATCACGCGTTTTACAGTCTCTCATCCTCTCAACAACCAAAGACGCCTTCGGATGACGCTCGTCACGTGACTTTCCCCGGCATGTCCCTCCACGGCGTGGACGTGTTGAATCATTAGCTCCACTACAGGTTGTCTCGCAGGCAGCAGTATAGGATACTTTGTGTCGAAGTTCAGGTGGGCGTTGGTCAGCCTACCATCCACCCGCAGCAGTCCGTTGATGAGTTTGGGGTTTAAACGCTTCAGCTCGCCTCTTGGAGATGGCATGTCTTCATTGGTCGGCCCCACTTCTTCCGCCCTCTTGAGTTCTTGGGCGAAAGCCTCGCGTTGTATCATTCTGAAAATATCATACTCTGGCGCTTGTAGCTCATCGGGACCTATCGGGCCAACCGGTATCCGACCTGAGGGCCGTAGCCCTTTCATGACTAGTAAATTTCTCTTGAACCTGGTTAACCAAACTAGCGAACGAAGCGTCTTCATCCAGGAAGAAAACCTGACCAGTCGCGATAGAATGGACGACGCTTCGACGACGTTGGTTGCTATCACTACGCCTTTGATCTCCAGTTCCACTTCCGTAGGGGGTTTTAATTCGAACACGGGCCAGTCCTGTTTGGGCAATTGCAGGAAGTTTGGCCCTCTCGTCCACGTGTCCAGTTGCCTGAAGTTGTTCGCACCTCGGGAGCACAGGTCGGCCGGATTATCGCCAGACCTGACATGACTCCACTGGTGCGTGGCTGATTCATCGTGGATAATCGTGAGCCGGTTAGCAACGAAAGTACTAAACCGGCTCCGTACGTTGTTAATGTAGTAAAGTACTATCGTTGAATCCGTCCAGAAGCTCACCGACCAAATGTAGAGATCGAAACATCTCTTCACAGCTTGCACCACCCTGACTGCCAACACGGCTACGCTGAGTTCAAGGCGTGGGATTGAGACCGACTTCAGTGGGCAACGCGAGCTTTGGCAAACAGGATCCTCGTGGTATATTGTCCATCTCCTGCGCACCATCGTCCGTACACCACAGCTCCATAACCGACTTCGGATGCATCTGAAAAGGCATGTAGTTCTCCAGTCCGTGTCGTATGGCCAGGGGTCAAACATCGTGGGATTCTTATGTCCCCTAATTTCTTCAAGGTGTTCAGAAATTCTTCCCAGTCCAGCCGGTCCCCTTGGTCCAGTGCCTGGTCCCAATCAACTTTCTTACGGCACAGCCGCTTCAGCAAGATCTTTCCGGGTAGCAGCCACGGTGAGACGAAACCGAGAGGGTCGAACAAACTTGAGACGGCAGATAGTATGCCACGACGGGTTATTGGCAGCTCGGGAACGTTCAGTTCGAAAACAAAATCGTCCGTTTCCGCGTCCCATTGTATCCCTAAAGTGCGCTCGATAGGAAGTGGAGAGCCGTCCAAATCTCTTACCCTTTCGGCCTTTTCGTGATACGGGATGACCTTCAGCACTTCTGAAGCGTTCGACATCCATTTAGTTAGATGGAAGCCGCCCTCTTCCAGCAACCTCGTCAGACCCCTGAACTGCTCTAGAGCTGATTCCACATCATCGAATGACCCAAGGTAGTCGCCGACGTAGAAGTTCCTGCTGACGCTTTCTACCACCGTCCGATGTACTAGATCGCCATGTTTGTTCGCTGATTCTCGGAGGGCGTAGTTTGCACAAAATGGTGACGATATGGCTCCGAAGGGGTGGACGGTCATCCTATAATTCACCACTGCGTTGTCCCGGTCGCTCCCTTCCCACCACAGGAAACGCAAAGCATCTCGTTCTCCTACCGGAATCTTCACCTGATGAAACATTTCCCTAATGTCAGCAGACAAAGCCACTTTACCCACTCTGAAACGGCACAAAACATCGATCAGTGGTGTGGTCCAGTCAGGCCCCTGTAGTAGGCGATCGTTTAACGACTTGCCCTGGAACTTGGCCGCACAGTCGAAAACCACCCGCAGTTTATTGGGTTTCTTGGGGTTGATAACCGGATGGTGAGGCAGATACCAGATACCCCTTTTGCTGTCGGTGTTAACAGGCACCTTTTCAACGTAACCGAGGGCCTCGTTTCGCTTCATCAAATCCGCGTATCGCTCCCACAGATTCTGGTCTCGAATGAAGCGTTCTTTTAGTCGTAGTAATCGTTGGAGAACATAATTTCTGTTGTCTGTCCACGGGTCGACCGGTGTGCGCCATGGGAGGGGAACCTCGAACTGTTTTTTGAGGCCTCTAGAGCCTTGCCGCACCGTTTGTAGAGCGAAGTGATCCTCTTGAGACAACGTCGGTCTTTCGTCTCCAATGTCATGAAACTCCTTTTCATACAGCCGTTGCAGATGATACTCTATGCGGTCCGTTTCGGCGGATAAGCAATTCACGGAACCGCGTACCCTTACTGGACCGTATAACATCTATCCCAGAGCCGTGCGTACGGCATAAGGTGCCTGGCGGTCGCCCACTCTTTGGTCAAGCACCCAATGCGCCTCTGGCACGTCGCATCCGATGAGGAGATCCACCTCATCATCTTCCCAGTCTACGACGGTTACATCCTGCAGGTGGGGCCACCGAGTCAAGATTGCGTCCACCGACCTTGGTGCTCGCATGGGGAGATCCGCTAACGTGAATGCCTCCGTTGGTTCAATTTCCTCGTTAGTGTCTAGAGAGGTGAGTTGCAGCCTTAATCTACCGGCAGTCATTACCTGTGTTCCGCCCACCGTGCTCACTGCTAACGACGTCGCACCTTTAGCCAGTTGGTGTTTGTCGGCAAACCGCTCTTTCACTAAAGTGGTCTCGGATCCACTATCAACGAAAGCCAACGCCTTGACTATCCCAGTCGGAGTCACTACTCCCACGGCCACTACGCCTAAACGTACCGGTTTACTGGCAGATTTTGAAGTTGAACAAATCACGCTGGGCTTGGCAATCGCCTCGGATATGGTTATTCTCGCCTGATGCGGCAGCCGATGGTGTCTGCCCGTGCAGCCCTCGTAACCACATCGATTCCTTGTTCTACAGGCTGCTGCCCGGTGCGTGGTGTTGAGACAGATAAAACATGCTCCTGCCATCCTCGCCATTCTTCACCGTTCGTCTATTGTGGCGTTGCCGAACTTGGGGCATTCTGGTAGGCCATGGCTAGTACCACAGGATCTGCAATTTGGTTTCGCCGTAGCATCTCGTGAAATGACGTGTGTGTTGGTCCAAGGCTGGTACTTTGGATGTTCCCGTACAGGGGTTTGGGCTTGGCTAGTACCGGGCTTGTTTGCTCGGTTGCTGTCCCGGATGAGTCGGCCAAATCTGCTGTCAGCTATCTTCGTTTGCCTGTCTAAGTATTCAGTCAGGTCTTCGAAGTTGGCTTCTCTGTCGCCTCGGCTTATCCGTTCAGCTTCTTCCGCCCACCGACCCTGTAGTTCGGGAGAGAGGTGACGGACTATGCCTTCCAAAGTGTGCATGGCGTCTAGGTCAGCCCTGTAACCTAAATGGTCGAGGGCTATTGAGCAGTTCTGCATCTTGATCACCAGGTCGGCCATGGTGTAGACGTCGCCCTTGGTTTTCTTTGCCTCTGCCATCACGCCCTCCATTAGGTTACGGGCTACTTTGAAAGGTTGGCCAAACAAGTCCCTCAGAATCTTTCTTGCCCTTGTGTAGCCTTGTTCTGGATCGAGCATGGTGCACCCGTCGATAGCTTCTCTTGCTCGGCCTCGGCAGTAGTGAGTAAGGTAAAGAAGCCTTTGCCCAGGGTCGTTTACCTTGTTTTCAACGAACGTCTCGAACTTTTTGACAAACTTGCAGTATTGCTCAGCTCGCCCGTCGAAAACCGTTAACTCCACTCTAGGCAGATCGATCGATGGTGGTTTGTAGTCGGTGACCGGCGTGGGGTTCCCTACCTTATTGCACTCTAACCTATCGGAAGTGTCGAAGTCACTGGTCTCATGCTCTCGCTGTTTCTGTGTACACTTCTCTGCTTCATGCGCCTGTAGTCTAGCCGAAAGTAACTGTTGCTCTAGTTCTAGTATTCTCAGCTTATATAAATCGACATCCTTACGATCAATATTGCTTTCAATAACACATGAGCTAGCACTGACAGGACTAGGCGATCTAGCAATAACTAAAGAATCATATGTACCCAAAACCTTCCCAGAGACTTGCCGTATTACTTCCTGTCCGGATTCGACTGCTTTTGATCCTTTTCTTGGCATTTTGCGTGATTTTTCCTCGTTCCAAATAGATCTATTGAGTATTGTTGCGAACGTTTGAGCAATGCGTAGCCAAATTCGCAACGGATCCCGAAATCAGAAGGCGATTATCCGTGATAATTCTACGATACTAGATTATTAAAATAAACAATGACATAAACAATATACAAACCTCAATAATACGATCACAAAGACTCAACAACGAGAAACCGAATAGCAGCGTGTGAGCAGACAGCACGTGCGTCACGCAGGTCCTGAACAAGGATGTGCCAAAATAGCGCTCTGGGCGCGAACAAACAACAATTGGTCCAGAAAAACAACCAGTTCGTGAAGACAAGTCAATAGTGTATGGAAATGGGTGATGTTGGGAAAAAACACTGAATCGCGAGGGAAAAAGGGGGATTTTCCACGACCGGCTGTTACAGGGTGTTCACGGAGGAGCCGGTGACCTGCTGTACGGTTCGTTCGCTTCTCCTAGAGTGCCGGATCAGGCAGTTGAACATGTCTCCTTTGTGGCCTTTGGATCAGTGGATCTCGTCAGCCCATTCTGAAAGATCTGTCTTCACATGCCGAACACGGTCTCGCCGAAGTTTTAGAGACCTCGGTAACCCTTAACCTGGTTTAGCTCGCCTTTCGAGCGGTTTACCGGGGTGTGGTCGCTGATGCAAGCTTCAGCTTTGTGGAGCCGCAGGTTAGAGCTGGGTGAAAGACGAAGACCCAAGGGATGGAGGATGCCCCAAGGGATACGACAGTCAAACAACTCAGAGGTGCCACTTCTCTCAGGCACCCCATACACCCCCATGTTACTGACCTTCCGGTTGTTTCCCAAATGCCCCATGTCAGACTCCTACCCGCATCCCGTTAAGCGATTCTTTACATGTTTTGACAGTATCGCTCATGCATTACCCACATACGACTTCATAAGATCATCGTATGTCAACTCCTCTGTCCACCCTGTTGTCAACTTGTGTTCACTAATTAACCTGAAACGAACCCTCTATTCGAATCGTGTTTCACTCACCTGTCAACTTTTGCCACTCTGCTCCATTAAAATTTCCAGGCTCGGGCATTTACATCCACCGCTTTATGAGGGCTCCTTCCACAACCTCTTGATGAGTAGTAAGTACTAGTTCAATGGTAAAACGGACTGTTTCATTCATGCAATTTTCCTCTTCAGGGGACACCACAAATCCTTCGGTGTTATATTTCTGCTATTTTACGGGTCATCTGGGCTACCGGTTCAAGTGCATGTCCTTCATCACCAGGAATTCTCCAATTTTTTGTTGGTACTTTTTTGAAGGTCCTTTCCCGTCAGTTTAATCACCCCTGCGACTTTACATCGACGCTATCCAAAATACTGCTCATTTTTACTTCATCCAGGCTTTGCTTCATCACGTATCTCAACCGTGGAGCCTATTTCACTCACTTTGGAAAGGTGCGTCCACCTGACCCTCAAACTCAAGTTTCCCGGGCACTTATTCGTGCGATCACTAAAACTTACACACTTTTGTGCTGCATTCACCCAAATGAATATCCAAAGAACCTTTTTGTGACCTCACTCGTAACATATGATCATGCAATCGAGCATGCTTCGGGTGTCCTCGAAATAAAACACAATTATTATTATTATTATTGTTATTATTATATTATTGATGTATTTCTCGGCCGTGGTCGAGAAGCACGCCCTAGCGCATGATCATGGTGTACCACGTTACCCAATAAGATGAAACACTCACAAATTCTAAGCAAAAAAGTCAAGAGTATCGGCGATAGTAAAAAAACGTAGCCAGCAACATTTTGAATGGATCATTCTAACGGTGGTTTGCTCGGCTATTCCGAACCATTTTCGAATCCGAGCTGGGCGGTGGTGGGTAGCATTCTGCTGCCCAACAGCGCGCTATTTAAGATTTTGCCTTCATTTTAAAAGGGTGCGCGATAGCTGATATGCTTGTTGGTGAATTGTATAGCTAAATGCTCCGTGATGCAACTCATGATGAATTATTTTCAAACAAAACAACATTTCACGTATGTATTGATTATCTCTTATACTTGCATAGAAGCATTCCTGAAACCACTTAAACATATCCACAACCTATTTTGGACAGTAGGGACGGCTATTTGCATGACGCGTTTTGGCGAGTAAAAGCATATCGGTCATAAATACGTAAATTCGTTATATGGAGCCTAATTTAAGACAACTCAGAGACCAGATTCGAATTACGCCTTCTGATAACATACTAGTGATCACTGTTATCCATGGTTCAAGTGCCCTTTGGAGGCTACAAAACGTTCTTTTTACGGAAATCTGGTAATGGCGATATCTGCAATAGAATTTCTTTGCGTAACCTGTACCTGAGTCACTGAAGTCTGTTTCATAACTATGGCAGCGTAATCCCAAAGCAAGACTCGCCAAAGGCTTTCACTACCCAGCCATAGCTTAGCAATAGCAAAATTAGTGCTGCCATTCTGATCAATAAACTTGGTCTTCACAGGTTCATTATGAATCTTCTCACGGCTGACAATCCACCTCTGTCATTCCGAGCACCGCTTCCGACAGCTACGGGATTTCCCACAGTGAATTGTCTGCGAGCGACCGATTACCAGCGGAAGCACCACCTGCGAGACCACTCACGGCGGTCAGTGGAGGCTACCCTGGCGAACCGGCTTTTATACTAAATACTCTTAGATTAAAACAAATTTCTGCGACGGAACTGAGGACATCATTCTTATTTTCAGCATATGGAACTTCATTACGTTCAACCTTTTTCTCTACTTTGCTCGCTTAACGCCAGTCTGATGAACGTTAAGGTTGGGCCACAAGACACTATCGGCGGTGGTGCGGGGTGGAGATATTGAAAAAATCGTTAACACAGTGCCAAGGATGTATTATGAACGAGAATGATGAAAGCCAAAGAAAACAGAGGCCTACTAAGTTTCTGCGAGCGAAGAAATTTTTGAGCGAGAAGAAAGGGCAAGAATAAAACATGAAAATTTGTAAGGAAGTGTACTCGGGAAAGTCGATGCTTGTGAAGTGGATAGCGATCTATGAAGACGATACAAACCCTGAACGACGGATTTACCGGGTTTCAATAGACTGATTGGATTCTGAAACAGGGAGGCTTGAGACCAATTTCGTGAAAGTGAGCAGGAGGACACTGGTCGATGTGGGAGGAAGAGTGGTCCATAAAAAAGTGAGTTTAAGTTCAGGATTAGTAACAAGTACCATTTAGAAATGGGAAAGCACAACTAGAGGGTCCTCGAGAAGTGGAGAGTCAATTTCCAGCCTGCCACTGTTCGAGGGAAAGATAAACTGTGGTAACGGACGCTAAAGTAGGAAACCTCTGCATGGACTTGGGCTTTATGTTGCTATTTCACTGACAAATATATGTATATGTTGGCGCTTTTGGCTTCAGTGTTATTCAGCTTCATTTCTGGTAACGTACAACATCGTATGCGTATGTTTCGTCTGGCAGGGCAAAGTATGTGTCGGCTAATCAGCCGAGTGTGACGGCATAATAGCAAGATGCGCATGAACTGGAATTTGTGTTGGTTGCGTTAGAAAACACTGAACGATCTGATAAGCGATTGAGAGTGTTTCCTGTCGGGTGGCTTGATTTCGGTCTCAGTTGCTACGGCAGGTTCCGCTTGGGTCTCTGTCGGTGCGAGTTCATAGGCATCCTTGGTTATCTGGTTTGGCGACCGAGATAGTGGGAAACAACGAGCCTGAAATAAAGGTGGATTGCAGTCTGGACGTGGTTCCTGCTGTGGGTTATGATAATATATGAAGACAATAATAATGAACGGGCTAGATTTATGTGAATAGGGCATGGATTTAGCTTCATTTAGCAGCCAGTGGCACCTGATCGACATTCTGGGTAAAATAGGCTCGCAGTGGATTTGCTCTATACTGCCTACACTGGTTAGGCAATTGTGTATGCATTCCAAAGGAATTATGGTTTGCACATTGGCACGACAGCGCTCGGATACTATTAAACGACCCAGGATTTCACGGTTTAGAATGGTTAGAAATGATAACCCTCAATATCGTTTGCTTACGCAGAAAGCAGTTTGGCAACGAAGCGATAAGATAGGTGTGGAATAACAGAATGTGAGCGAATGGGACTGGCCCACTGTTAGCATAGGGCTACACTGTTACTGTCTCTTCCGGTGTAGGGGTTATTCTATACTGAATAGTTTCTGGGGAGCCTTAAAGAAGAAGAAGCTATTGGGGTGCCAGTGGTGATGCATTAGAGGCAATTGGTCACGTGCCGAGAGACGTTAACTTGAGTTCGTCTACGCTCTCACTCGACGGTGCTATCATACCAAGATTGTACTCGAGTATGAGCAAGGGAGTCTGATGTAGATGTGACTGCTTGGTTATCGTGGTATCTTTTTCGTCGGTATTGTATTGCATAGCAGGAGAACACCAATGTGAGGACTGGTTTTGGAGAGCCAAGAGAGGTGGGAACGAGGTGGGTCAGAATTTTCGTCAGGGAAGCGAGCTCTAACGATCTACATTTGGTGCTCATGGTGGGCGGCACATGAGCCTGAATCAGGTGGGGAGGTAGCACGATACACAACTACTGGCATCCAGCACGTGGCGCTCCAAGACTGATCCACACTTTTTAGAGGTTATTATTTTGTATGGTCTTATCACAGTCAGGAATGCGGCAGTCAGAGAAGGCCGAGCTGCTTTTGGTGGGTGACCACAGCTCCCACGCCCCGGCCGAAACATGGACCGCATGTAACAAGCCGTGTTGGGAATAGGTCAACCACACCTGTCAATCCGTAGCAACACTGCAACTCGGAGACAAGGGCCATGTGTGACAAGGCTGATGTGCCTGGAAGACAAAACAGTAAGGTATATTTTTTTCTCACTTTTTTGTGCCAATCTCTTACTTTTTGGTGTTTATGTCTTATTGGTGGTCAACTCTGTGCAGAGAGACCATCACGGCCAGGAATGTTTTCAGAAGTGCCGCGCTAACACTCGCCTTATCCGTGAAGTCAGAACACCCAGGCCGTTTACATGGGACAAAACATGCAGGGGGAGGTAGGGTCAACCACAGCCTGCGATTATTCGATGGAGTTTATGTTCAACAAAACGCCAGTCTGCACAAAGATGGGGTACAACTTGCAGCACTAACAACGTGATTCGTCGGTACGATCCACAGATGGTTAGTAGTTTTGCTGGCTAAGTATCAAGTGTTGTATAGGCCTATCGTGGAGGATGCTAGAGTTCTGTGATAGGGACAGAATTTGAGCTGTGAATGTCTTATGGTGACTACTGGATGGAGGTTAAGGAGTGTGACAGGTGCTGCGTCTTGGGTTAGAGACAGAGGCAAAAACCTAATAATAATCAGCACAGGAAATGTTCAAAGACTATCTTTCTTGCTTCCAGTGGTATTTCATAAATTCAAATACGACTTCTGAAGCACTGGCCTCAGTCGTGAGAGTTATTATGTTTAGGCATTGTAAACTGGTAGGTTTACGCTTAGGTGATGGCAATTACGTCGTATGGTGTGGCACATCCTAGATTATCAAGGGTTCGGGTTAGTATCCAACGCTTTCCTCATAAGCTCTGTCAAAAGACATATAAGGATTCGTAAGAGCTATCAGTTTTTGGATGTCCAGAGCTACGTGTAGTCTAGACTTAAACATATTTAGGGAATCTACGGAACGTACATCAGCTGGGAGTTTATTCCACAGAGTTGCATATTTCAGGAGGTAGAAGTTTTGCCTTAAGGATTTCCGAGAAGTAGGGATCGTTATACGGTGTTCCCTATTACGCAGCTGATGTGTCGATTTTATACTGAACCGAACTTGGCTAGAGGATACAGCTTGTCTGTGGAGAAAAGTAAACAAAAATGCGAGGTTGAGTTTTATTCTCCTAAGCCACAGAGGATCAAGCCGCAGGAGTGTACACCGCTGTCTGCAGGTCAGGGTCGTAGAAGCCCGGGGCAGTATTTTGGTAAGTCGATGCTGTACATTCTCAATGTCAATAATCTCACGTTTACGCATATTTGAGAGCACGACTGTACAGTACTCTAGGGTTGGGCGAATATGAGGTTTGTATTTCTCCAACTTACTGTTCGTGAGAAGAAAATTTCTCTGTAAAAAACCAAGGGATTTGTTTGCCCTTGCTGTTATGTAAGAAGTATGTTCAGAGAAACTGAAGGTGCAGGAATATTGCAGTCTGAGGTTTCTTATTGTTGGGGAATATGGGGGTGAGACACCGCCAATCTTAAGCGTATCATAAGGGATATTGCAGTTTAGCGAGAGATAACTGCTTTTGTTCACTGAAAATTCCCTTTTCCAGCGATCACACCAGGAGGATAAGGACTGTACGTCGACCGTGATGTTATTCAGTGCTATAGGTAGGTTTCCTCTTTCGAACTCGTAGACATCTTTTTATCGTCGGAAAACAAGAAAATTTAGCCATAAGTGATGACATTGCAAATGTCATTCATATACAGTAAAAACAGCAGTGGTCCTAGAATAATACCTTGGATAACCTCGCTGTTTACCGGGTGGGGGTCTGACATCTGGCCGTTGATGCAGGTAACTTGGTGACAGTCTTGTAGGCAGGATTTAAACCAACTGAGTAGAGGGTTTTCAATCCCGTATCCTCTAATCTTGTTGAGCCACCGCAGATGTGGGGCTCTGTCAAAGACCTTTGTCATATCAACAGAGATGATGACGAGTGCTCTGTCTTTGTTGGCAGCTGGTGTTACCTAATTCAGAAAGTCAAATTGGCAGGTTGAACACGACCGTAATCTGAGAAATCTGCGCTGTCTTGGGTTGATGAGTTTATGCATGGTCGGGTGGTCATCCGCGACTTTTTCTAGCAGCCTCGGGATCATTGGCGTATAATTAATCGGGTGGTAATTGGCCATGTCATGCGCTGCACCTTTCTTATGCCTGGGGATGAAAAATGGATTTCTTCCATTAGCTGAGGAAGGTTCTGGTTGACAGAGATGGATTGTATAGGTTTAGTGGTAAGAGAAGAATATCCGGCCACCAAGAGCGAATATTGCTGATGGCAGGCCGTCAGGTCCTTGGTAGTAGGTTGGTTTGAAAGTGTGGATGCATCTATTTATATCCGTAGTGGTAACCGTGATAGAACTGAGTGAGGAACTTGTAATAGACGGAGTGGCAAGCTGGATACACGCTGGACTGAGAGATACGGTGGTTGTGAAGAATGTGTTAAACCTGTTAGCTATCTTTCGAGGTGAGGTAATGAGATTATCCAAATGGGTGATCTGTTTTATGCATTGAGTTGATCGTGGGGCACGAGCCCCGTGCAGCCGGGCTAGATCTTGAGCTTTGTTTGGGTGGCGTAACGCTTAGGTTTCCTGCCTTAGTTGTAGGTAACGGGCCTTGCGGTGGATTCTGCGGGGGAGGAGATCCAGTCTGAAGACTGTGGAAAAGTCCCCATTTCGTTGGTACTGCTTTCGAAACTTGTCATGTTTCTGCCTTAGCCTGGTTATATGGCAACCTGCTGGTCTGGATGGACAGTAGGGGCGTGATATGTTTTCGATGCATGAGTGTAAACTTGAGTAGAGCAGGTCAGCGGAGTGCTGGGGATTTGCTGTTAAGAAGAACTTGTCCCAGTTTCTGGAGCCAGTTTAAGAGGGGATATGATTCCATTTAAAGTGACGGAGGGAGGGACCGTTAAATGGTAGGCTGTCTGTACGTGGCTTGACTTGAAATCTGCAACTGACAATTTTATGGTCGCTACCTGTGTAGTCGTTTAGCACTGAGGCAGAGACGTTTGTGAGACCCAGGGTAAATATCATATCAAGGAAGTTATTTTTTCTGGTAGGCTGTTTTACATGTTGGGCCCACTGGCCCATGAGAATACATGAGGCGAATTGCAAATATTTTTAGGGGGCGTTAAAGGAGGACCAGTTTACTCCCGGGGCAGTGAAGGCGCCTGCTATAAATTTACCTCCAAATGGCAGGTCAGCAATGTAATTAAATGCATCAATGATGGGATTAAATGTGGAAGTGTCATTTCTGGGGGGTCGATATATACAACCGACAACTATGTTCATCTGGGACAAAGAAATTGTAAACCATATAGAATCTTCAACATTTGCGAGCACGGTATTTTCCAGTAGGGTGGCAGATAGGCTGCTCTTGACATACCCCACGCTACCTCCACCGCGGCGGTAGATTCGTTGAGTCCTGAAGGTTTGATAACCGATCAGTGATATTTGGTCAAAAGGTATGTTCTCGGTGAGCCGTCTCAGTAATCAGGATTATGTCGAAGTTGTGGACGACAGCCAGTCTTTTTATAGCGGAAAGCTTGTTCAAGATGGAACGGGAGTTGAATAGTGCTATGGAAAGTGTTTCTGTGGGGGGCTTCGAGTCGTCAGTGGATTTGGTAGCTAGAGTGTGCGTGGGAGGGCGGTGACCAATAGGCAGGTCACTCATGCAGGAGGACTGGGTGTGAACTACTGCTTCCATTTGGACTGCTCTATCTTTATTGCCGCAGGTTGTACATTGGGCTAAACACTCATGAAGTCCAGTAGAGACTAACACTGGGTGCTGAGGTGTTATTCTAGCGCGGACTAATAGATCTGGAGAGGGGGGGTATGGTGACTCTGGGTGGGACCTTTGGGGCAAGTCACATATAAATCGGGGGAGAGTTAATAAGGATGCTAGGAGGTCAGTATGAAGGTGGAGAGCAGTAGAGGAAGGGCGGTCATGGTTTTGGTTGCTGCCTTGTGAGGAGAATGGCGAATGTCAGAGTAAGTGGGATTTGAATGAGACAGGTATGATGTTTTGGATAGGGTTTGTTGAAGCGGCAGGCATCTCACAAGGATCCACGGAAAGAGTGTGCGGGGTGGAGTAGTAGCGAAAAGGCTTCTGATGAAAAAAGCTGTGGTATGAAGTGTCAGTTGGCATAGTGTGCAGTGGGGTCAGAGCAGATTGCGGCGATATTGGATGGTGAGGAGGCAAGGGATGTTGAAGTTGCAGAGGGGTCAGATGGGGCACACCATGAGGCGGAAAATGGTCGGGCGCGGGTCACATGTTGTGTTACCGGTTGGCAACCATGCTGATAACTAGTCCTGCATGGTTTGAGTTTGGTAGAGCTAACGCGGGAGGCGGTATATTAGGTGGGAGATTTGTGATATGGTACCGCGTCTGTGGAAGTGATGACGGCGGCATCTGAGTTTGTGGGTGTGGGATGTAGCAGTTGGGTACGCGGATCTCCGGGGGACCAAATGAATACGCTGGTGGGCTAACGCTAGAGTGAGCGACGAGATTCCCTATGTACGGCCGTGGTGGAAGACGTGGATGGGTAATTGGCCCGTTAGCTAGAGCACGAGAGGTTATAGGTTGACTGTAGGTTGAAGGTGTGAGCATGGCGATGTCAGTGCAGGGAAGGTCTCGGCCAGTAGGAGCAACAGGTGACGGGGGTGACGTTGTGGCCGAAGCACTAGGGGACAACGTTGCAGTTGGCTGGTCGGTGCGGGTGGCGCTTTGGAATCTGGTGGTTTGTTGGCTCGTTTGGCAGACAGACCAGAGCGTGAATGGCTGCTGGCAGAGAGGCGGGTTGTAATGCTCGGCTGTGGGTAGACAGAGGTGGAGACTGGGGTGGAACATAGAGCCCTTTAGAGGGACTTTGAGGTGTTGGAGGTGATCGGGACAAATCAGGGTTCACATTTTGCGCTGGTGCACTGGCCAGCAGGAGTGGTGACGAGTTGTTTGCTGTGGGAAATTTCTGAGGGAATTTGATGGCACTGGATCAGAGGGTGGTGGGAGTACTTGAATGTCGGTACTCGATCTAAGGACCTCCGTCTGCAGACGGGTTTTGTCAGGAGCAATTTTCATATTTTTAAATGAAGCGGACATTGCAATGGGCTCTCTTTTTCTAAAGAATTCCACGGCTGTGCTCTCTTCTAGAAATTGAAACAGTAGCGGGCACATGTTTCGATATGACCACTCGCGGTGTGACATATCACAGGCCATCAGCAATGACTGTTTGACCGAGGAAAGGGGCAAACGATGTGGAACATTAAAAACTACGGCATTTTTAGACTTTTTTAATCCTTCTATGGTCTTCCGATGCAACTGAGTCCAGGAAGTGGCTGGCTGATAGGAGACTTTCAATGTTCGGATGTTATAAGGGGTCACAGCAGCATGGTCAGCGCATCCTCAATGGATCTTACCTGTTTCTCTAAGGACGATAGGTTTTGCTGAAGCGCATTATGTTTGTTACTGGCTTCTTTATATATATATCGACCAGTAGTACTGAACAAGGCACCGAGGAGGTAGAAAGTCGGGGGCTCTTAATGCTTGTAGGTGGAGCCCGATTTGCCACTCGGTGGATAAGGCGATTAGTGGTCGACCTAGGCATGATATTTCAAAGAACTTTGATAAAAGTGGATCCGTACGTCAAACGCTAACCTCATATTTTATTGTTCAGAAAAATAAACCTGATTCATTCCAGCTAATGGGAATGACTTGCAAAGCTGTTTGTGAGCTACTTTCCTAGAAGCCTCCGTGGAAACTATACCAATGACAGCACGCCTAATAAAATAGTGTAGCGCAGCAAAAGTGTCTCCTCGGTTCCTTCTCCTTTCCATAGGCAATAAGTTGAGGTACTCCAAGATATCCTCATAAGTTTTCCTTTTTAGCATGGGAAAGAATCCGGTGAATCCTCTCTGGATTTTTTTAGTACTCGCCTGTCCCGAACTGGATACGGATTGCAGTCCAGGAAACAGTTCTCTAGGAGACGCCGTACGAGAGTCTTATGTGGTGAAAGAAAAACCGATGGCCTCCTGGAGCTGACTGTGCTACAAAGCTGGTACTACTCCCTGGAAGCCGTTTTCGCCTACTTTTTCACAAAGGGTTTTGAGTTGAAAATTAGCCATTACCATAACCCCTAAGTCCTGTGCCACACCTTTTGCCGGTGACGTCACTAGCACGCCCTCCACCTGCAGTGCCCTTAGCCTATGAGGGGACCATTTATGGACCAGATGCACACACTCTCGCATTTCAGCGGCGCAACCCTCTTTGAAACTCAGTCCTGGATTCTACCCGGGTTTCTTAACCGATTCGTGGTCGACTGTGCCTACTGTTTTTGTATCGTCGGCAAACGCGAGACACGAGCTTTCTAGACCGTGTTCTAAGTCATTTACTTACAAGAAGGACTAGCAGGGGTCCTGGGACCTACCCTAGGGGCAGTCCAATGTGCATGCTTCCCGCCGGAGACAAGCTTTTCCACATTCTTACTTGGAAAGTCTTGCCAAACAGACATCCCCTAGTTCATGTCATCACGCGGTCTGATAATCCAAATCCTGGTAGTTTTTCCACAAGTAGATGGCCGTTCACTGAGTCGAGCGCCTTCTGGGAATCCAGGTAAAAAACTTCAGCCCACTCCCAGCCATCTATTGTCCTGGTCGCTTCCTCATCGCAGCACAGGAGAACGGACAAACAAGAGAATTTCTGCGCGAATCCTTGCCGGGGGTCCTGGAAGAGATAGCGTTTTCTAGGTGCTACACTATCCGGTGCCGAATGGCCCTCTCCACGACCCTCGGCAAAATGGAGCTTAGGCCCGCAGGACGGCAGTTTTCCTAACTACTTCCACCATCTCTTTTTGCATGGGGGTGATTGTCCAAGTGGACTACTGCTCAGGCAGGGCTCCCGTTTCAAGTGAGGTAGTAATTGGTTTCGTCAGTTATCCTGCCACCGCTGGTGCTAGCAGCTTTAGGATCTTCGGGTGGACACAATTGGTCTGAGGTCGTGGTGCTTCCCTGTTCATCCTTGACCCCTCTTCTTTACTCCGCAGGCAGCTCTTTGGCCGCACATATACGTAGTATGCCTTAGGGTTCGTTTTCGTATTACTAACCGGAGCACCTTCTTAGTCCCTTTTACACCCGTTTTGAATGCGAGTGGCCCGTTTTCTAGCAGCCAAGTACTGGAAGAGGCTGCGGTGTCCTTCCCGTACCCTGTACATTTTCCACGCGGCTTGTTTTCTGCAGTGTGATTTTTGTGCCCGGCTTCGCCCCTACGGTGATATTTTTGCCAGCAAACCCTCTGAGTTGGAGCGATCTCATCCGTTAGCCTCAGGATGTTATATTTCACCTTCTCCCACTGCACTTGGACCCTGTATTCTCTCGATTCCACTCCACCATTTAAAAGTAGCGCTCTCGTCAAGGGATCGTCTCTATTTATCTTGGAAAACGTTTTCTTCATTTTTATTGAAACCCGTTTACCTACAAGGCTGTACTTGGTGTAAACAACTGCATGGTTGCTCTTGCCTAGCAGAGCTTGCACTTCCATGTTCGCAGTATCTTTTGGGTACCTTGTTATCATAAAGTCCAGCTTTGATGCTGCTTGACCCGCCCTCCACCTGGTCTCCTAATCGTCATGCTGGACGAGAGTTTATTCATGCAATAGGGCTGCTAGCTTTCTCCGAACGGCCTCACCAGTTAACCTCCGGAGCGCTAGTCTCTCATGGCGAGACGCTTGCTCCTGCCGCTATGGCATTTCTGAGAAACCAAAGTAGCTCCTCGTCTTCGCCCCCTTCTGCCAATGGTTCCCTGTATACCCAAGTCATGGCCAATCTCTACCCTTTAATTTGCGCTATAACCTCGTCTGCCTGCACTTTTGGTGTTGCTAGCCAACCTCCCTCCGTGCAGGTGTTTTGGCCCGCCACTAGTAGCACGGCTCCTCCCCCGACTCTTCCGCCCTCTCTGTCCACCCTGACCACAGTGAAGTTCCCTCGGGCCGGGTGGTTCACCCTCTAGTCCGTTTGCAGCCACGTTTCCTCGATTGCAATTACGTTCGTCATGTGCATGCGCGCCGGTATCTCACTCCATTTATTTGCTCATGCTTAATGCTTTCGTGTAAGCAGATTGTATGGCAGCCATCCTCTTTTTGGGACCAGTGTCGGAGGAGACAGTGCAACGCGCGGTTTTTTGTCTGAGCATCTTTCCCTTCTTGACTGGCATGCTGCTATATACCCTGGTGGTGCATCGTCGGGGTAGTGCCCTGCTATGGCCCCTGGCCATAAGCTCTAGGGGCTACTGACCCCGCCGGCTTGCTGGAACCTGGTGGCTCTTACTTCATGAATTCGCCTTAGTTTTGCGCGTCAGGGTAGCCGAAATAAAGGCCTTTGATTCCGTGCTCACTATGCGTGGATTACCCTCGTTGTTGGAGTGACCCTTTGGCTCTACCACCTTCTACCCAGAAATACTTCTTTTATCCTGCCCGTTCCTCCCAGGAACCTGCCACGGTGACTCGGGTTGGCGAATTCTACGAGTGGTGGTCTGGAGTGTGTCGAGCCTCCCTGTCGCCTCCGTCCGAACCGAAAGGCTCGTTTGATGGCCACGTGGCCTGGCTAGCCCACCATACTATGCTCATTTATGCGATTTTGTACTGCGCGCCCCCTTTGTCAGTTTTCTTTGGATCCAAGCTTCGACACCCTTCTGCCAACCACCTTGCTACTTCACCTCAGTGCTGTATCGCTTTTCGTTATCAGTTGCTGTAGTGAAGTCGTGAGGTATTGACTTGCACCTTATACTGCCTCCTTTCTGGCTCTTAGTGGTGCACACTTATCCGTGGGTCCCCGCGATCTCGTACAGCGGACCTCATCTTATCAGGTGCTTCCGAGATGGAATCTTTGTCGGTAATCTTCATGGGTTCCAAGTATATTACTGCGGGAGATCCGTTCTCCCGATATAATGCAGCTTCCCTCCCATTCTGGTTCTCCTCGTCTTTCTTACTTTAGTCCTGACTTAGACTCAATTGTGTAAAGTTGGTAGCGTTGTTCTCGGCAGTGCTATTTGCTGATTATTCTGCCGGACTCTTTCGCTTAATATTAGCCCTGGCTCCGACCTTGCACCTAGGGCAGACCCAAGTTGGTTTCCAGTGCTAGCAGTACACTGTGTACATTGCTTCTGTTGGCCCCCGCAATTAGGATGATACCATGTCTTTCAGACATTGCGTTACACGCCTTCTATAACCACCTCATCCCTAAGTCTCTTCCTGCTGCACCCGGACTTGCCGACGAGTGACCTCATGACCGTAGCAGCAAGTGGCTCAACAACCATGGCGTCGTGCAAGGTTGGATAAGGTCTTTAAAAGCTAGCCCATAATGATAAGAGTACCTACTCTAGGTGGGTTTAAAAGTGAAGTACTAGGCGGGTCATTCCACAGGCTGTAACTGCAGAGCAACTCACCCTTAAGGAGTTTGTCTTGACAGAGAAGGTGCTCTTGTTTCATTCGTAGGGCTAATAAGACCGCTTGGTCACAGGTTCTCTCCTGATCTGGCCATGGAAAGACGTATTTTAGATGGTTCTTGTGGTCTTTTGTTGAATTCTGCGATACATTTGACTTCTGTTACAAAGTCGCTCCCCCTTAATTTCCGGTTAGTGACCTGGCAGACCCGTCCCTTGTCCTTACGTCACTGTGCATCGCAGCTCGATAAGCGGTTTGCGGTGAACACCTATCCAGATATAGATATCTGTAAGATATAAAATCAAATAAAATTAAAGCACGGGACTGGAAGTCGACCCTAATGGTGGCCCTGTTTGTTGCTTCCGTGAGCCCTCGCACCTAACCGGGCCTCGATTTCCTGGAATCCTTGTTTGTCGGTAAGTGGGAGTTTAGTAACGTAACACTTATCAGTTAGACTTCGGAAAGGGCAGTAGAAGCAAACTTTCGATAGGTTGAAGCCCTCACAACCAACACGTTCATCCATCTTGCAAAATTTGGCCTTTCGATAATCAGCTTTATCGTAAAAATAGGAGTAAAAGGTCTAAGAGGCATCAAAGAGGCGTAGGTGGAGATGAAAGAGAGAGAAAATAAATAGGTAAATAACAGAAGGTAAAACAATAATAACCTTGATAAAAATGGCAACACGAAGAGGACAAAGAGGAAGGGAAAGTAAAGGGGGCAAGCCAGGAAGTTTTATTAATGCTATCCGCTTTCTCACTGGCTCTCTCGAAATACTTGTGTCCACGAGAGGTTTAACCTTCTTTATAAGCCGACGACAAAATTTGCTGCCACAACACCCGCAGAAAGATTATTCCAGTAGTTTTTTACTCTGTGTGGGAAGAAATGAGCTTTTTATTGAAGTCTTTAAGTACTGCTTGAGTTCCAGGCTTTGAGCACAATTGTCCCGGTTCCCGATGAGGCCCTTGATCGTCTGTCGGATTCACCGTGCCAAAATGAGTGCGAAGGGAAGTGGAGGACTAGGGCGGGGCGGCAACCAAAACAAAGTGTGCATAACATCAAGCAGTGCCTTACTGTGGACAGCGCCTTAGGAGGCGTGAGCTTGCGACATTCCTTAACATACAGCGGATTAGGGAAGCTATGAAAACATATATTCCTCCTTTGTTTTTGCTCTTTTGTGGCCAAGGGATTACTGGGGGAGTCCAAAGTGGAGGTTCCACTATTTCTTAAAGATGGTTCTGTTCTGCAAGAGAAAGATATCTCCCGGAAGGGCGTTCCACGGAGTAAAGGTCTTGCAGCTAAAAAAGATAATTCACACAGAAGTACATGGTCTGGGTTTAAAAACCTTTCTGCTGTGACCACGGAGAGGATGAGATGAACAGACGGAGAAGAAGCGATCGTTTCGACCCCATTCAAAAAGGTGAAACTCCAAAAACAGATCACCTTTATATGCCTCCCATGTTGGGGAAAAGAGATCGAGAAGTGAGCAGGAAGGGGTATAATACCCTGTGATCGATAAGTAGCCCAGTTCGAAAAGAATCCCGAAATTAAAGCACGATTGATCAGTAAATTCTACGATACTGGATTGTTGGATCAGCAGTTACGTAAAACGTAGGGAACCCTCAAACGTGCCTTCACCCGGGCTCAGAAAACTGGAACCAAGTTCACCGCCTGCGAGAGAAAAGCATGTGCATCACGCAGATCCAGGATGGGATATGGCAGGATAGCTGATAGGACGAGAACAATTTGAGGTTTGATCGTAGAGGCATTAACTGTGCGGAGCACTCAAATTGTGTATACAAGAGAGTAATATCAAGAAATCACCAAGTTATAGTACCTTTTGAGGATTTTCTACTACCGATGGTTACACGGGGTAGGGTTGCTGCGGTTGCCAACTTCATTCGTACTTTTACCACGTTTATTGTTTAACTGAACGCAGGCTGCCAAGCGTGGTGGCCATTTGACCGTTGCTCTTGCGCACGCTCTCACGCACGCTCCCAAATACACGCTAACCACTATCTCTCCCAATCGCCTTCTCGTTCTCACGGGTCGTGGAGAATACTGTTCTGGTTAACATATTTGTGGGGTGCCGCACATTAGAGTAACGTGCAGGTGGCCCACGCAGTACAAAAGACCGAAGCACGCGTTTACTAAGGAAACCGCGAAGTAAGGTCTAATCAACCTTACAGGGTAGGGACAGATCCATGCCGCTATGGTGGGAAACCTCTGAACCCTTTCCAAGGTCTCATCATCTTGCACAAGAACAGGATGCACTATGTGACCACCAAAAGCGAGCAGACAACTGATTAACATGCCGGAAATTATAGGGAAATCACCCCTGGAGATGAGCGGGAGGGCCTTCCAAATCATATGTGGGACCCGAAAGGTAGACTAACTCCCAAGTTGGTGATGATGGGTGGGGGACAGGTTACAATCTAACCAGAAGCCGAACACTTTGTTTCTTTCAACGCTTGGTAGAGTGGTTGGTCCGGTAATGGGGAAAGTGTGGCCAGTCCCACTGTCGAAGACGAGCCCGCACACCCGTCCCTACTAGCTGGGGAGTTAAAATGCTCCGACCAGCGTCTTATTTCATCAGATTAAATTGGCAGCTTTTTGTGTTTGTACTCCTGAGGGTAACGTTTTCTGCATACGTGGTTATGTTCTCTGGAAGGGCCGCAGGGAGATCCTTTATGTGGATCAAAAACGGAAGAGCACCTCACACCGATCCTTGTGGGACCCCAGCCGATACTAGGACGATCGCCTTCGGTTCAGTCCAGTTCGGTCTGCGTAGGACAGGTCATGGCCACGAACAACCGAGCTTCCGGAATTATTTCAGTAGTATGCACACCATTTTTGCATCCACCGCCGCATAGTGTATTTCGTCGAATCCCCGCTAAAAATAGAAGGGAAAAGTAAAACCTCATCGAGAATCAACTGCAAGAGATATTATTAGTCGTAAGCGTCCACTGAGACAGAGTGCAATAAACAAAGATTTCAAATAAAACAAACGCAGATGGACCACAGTGGCACTCGTCATACATCCAGTGAACAGACGCAAAGCTCACTCCCAGGAGACACCTTGTACCACTTACCACCTGGGGTACCCTTCAGGGATTGGACTATCAGCAGGCCTTTCATTCCACCAGACAGACTGTTCCAACTGTTCGATACTCCGTTGCCAAAGGATGGCGGTCTAGTCATCAGCCTAGCTCGGACTTTCGTCAGCTGCTTCTGGTGTCCCACTGTTACGGAATGTTAAGCCATTTGGAATAGACTATCGGACCCAGGGCCAGAAAGACCCAGGGCCAGAAAGACCCTTCATAACCTTGAACATTTCTGTACGATCCCCTCGAGGCCTCCCGCCTTCAATTGGGAAAGATTCAGATAAAAGAATGGCAGTGCATCCGTCTTACCTCTCTGCTCCTCATCCGTTCGCATCACGAGACGCCGAGCTTTCTCTAAGCAGGTAGCTTTTATGTAGAAGGATGCCCAAACCTGAGCTCTATCTTCTAAGTAGTTTCGTGGTATAGCCATATAAATGGGTACGAATATTCCCCGCAGCCAACCAGACAGTGCTGGTTGCAGTCCAAACAGTTCACCACTTGTCTTTGGTATGGCAGCTTTGCACCGATCCGACCTTTCGCAATCGCTGCTCTTGATGACCCCGGGGTCTAAAACCCCAGACACTGCTTCTATGGTGAACAGCCATTGGTGAAGATTGACAGTTAGGCTTTGTGTTGATCTTGACGAAAAATGGCTTTTTCCAGCCTTCAACGGCGAGCCCCACTCGTATGCCCAATTCAGGACGGTTCCAATATCCCTGCCTCAGTTGACCATGTCCCCAGATCCAATAGCTTTTACGCCATCCGCAAAAATGAAACCGATTGATTGAAGGGCAGATGCCAGGTTAATAACAAACAACAGAAATAGCATTGAGCCTAGGACGAATGTTTCAGGTACCACCAAATTAGAGCACTTGTCCCCTTCTTTGACGTAAATATTTCTGTAGGAGCGCAAGTCCGTCAGCCACCTATATACTGGCCCAACTATACCGAAAGCCTCCATCTTGCACAGCAAAAGACGATGATTAACGGGGTTGAACACCTGTTGAAGTCGAGGTATCATACCTCAGCTCGATTAACTTCATCCAGTCCTCGAGCCATTTCATTTGAGAAGCATAAGAGATCGGCCGGACAAGATCTCGTAGTAATCTATGCTGGGCTGGGCTTAGGTTTGAGTGCTCCAGTAAGTGTTGAGAGACATGGGCCCGGATGATCTTCTCAAGAACTTTATAAGGCTACTGGTCAGGCTTAAGTGCCTTTAGTTATCCACAGCCAACTTAGGTCTACTCTCATGTATCGCCACGACTAGCGCGCTTTTTCAATCCTGAGGCAGGTTACTGTGGTCCAGCGTGGTCCTATACGGCCTGCATACCGATAGAGCCTTGGTATCTACAAACGGCTTGATGATAGCTGAGTGGACGCCGTCAAGACTCGCTGACACGTGACTGCTTTATTCCTGTAGGTACTTACGCACGATTCCTTCTTGAGGATCTGGTTCTTTTAACTGTGGGGCAGCATACACCGGAGCTAGACCGCTCCGTACCTCACTATCAGTCCCAAGTACACCACCAAAGTATTGCCCTAGGAAGTCTGCTTTTTCCCTGGTTGTCAGTGGTAATGCCGTGGTCCTTAGCGGATACTGGAACTACAGCGTTTTCTGTTAGGCTTTTCGACTGCACCTAGTTATAGAATTTTTTCTTCTGCCATCTTACCTACTTAGCCAGTCTGAGCTGAGTCCTCTCTTAGAAGCTCGCAGATGGCTCACAACCTCGTTTTTGAGCTTTGTGTTACGGGTCCAGGCTAGCCGGCTGCCGGATGCTGCGTAAAAGCTCCAGCTGCGTTTTCCACGTTTGCTGGCCTTGGCTACTGCAGCCTTCGACCACGTACGACTTCCCACCCCACTCCTTCGTTTCAAGGGTGCAGACAGTTCTCGGAGGGAAACCAGGGGGTTTCTTTATGACCAGCCTGCGCTCCTTGACATATCCTCCACCACCTTGCCTCAAGTCAGCCCCGTAGCCCTTGGTCCAAGTGAATCTTTCTCCGGCCATGAGGGCACTTTGGGCTTCCGCATGCACAGGGTGAATTTAACACGCGCGTGGTCGCCCCTGCCCAGCAGCACCCAGTACCGTAGTCCAGATACCTCACTGGGGGGATTTGGTATTGCTGGATCCAGCAAGGATGGCACTCTTCCGGGCCCGAATGCGGTATTTTCTCTAATTTGCTGGTGCAGCGCGTTAGTACGCAGCCATTCTGACTAGGTCTGCTCTTGCAATCCCTGAATGCAGAATTCAACAGCCCAGTTAATGTGCGGAAGATTGAAGCCACCCACGAAGACGGCCTTTTGTGCTTCCTGAAATAGTTCAGTAAGGGTCCACAGTAAGCGAACCTCCCCGCAGTGGTTCGTACTTGGTGCCCTGTAGACAGAGACAATGTTAACCTTTTTGCCTGGGAGGATCATCGTATCTGCGTACCTCTGGATATTGGCAGTGCACATCTTTGTGTGAGACTGAAGGTGGTTGGTACCTGGCCCACTGAGGACGGCTACCCCTCCTCCAGTGCAGTGGTGTTCTATATCCCGGCTATGGATGGCAAAACCTTTACCTATTAGTCCTGGCACACGGTCTTCTGTAGAAAGCAATATTTCCGCGGCAGCAGTTATTGGCGCGCTGTGCTCCCCAGGGGCTTTCGAGAGTTTCCTCTACCGGTTTCTCATACCACTCGCGTTAATTTACAACTCCACTGCGCTTGCTCCGTTGCATGTCTGTCTTGTACCACTTACTCCTGTCTGGTTCTCAGCACAAATTCTGAGAATGCATCAAGTTTTTGCATCGGCCTTTCCCACTGGAGTGCGTGACCGCGGTTGATGATCTAGGAATTTCGATGACTGCCAGTCCGTCTTCACTGGTGTTGCTATTACATCTAGACTGAAGAGGGTTGAGCTGTCTTCCGCCTTCGGAGAGTACTTCCGCCCTTCGTCTTCCAGAAAGCCTTGACTTACCGCCACTTCCGACCAAGTACGCGGCCTCTTTACTGGTATCCGGTCAGGGGCCTGAAAGCCTAGCAAGGCCTTCTGCCGTCCTTGGGGTCCCTCATTAGGGCCCTAGCTTGTCTATCCAGGTCTTCATCAAGTGCTGGACCACCAAGCCCTGCCTTAAGCTAGTCTGCTGCAATAAAATCGGGTAGCTGGACGTAGACGGCGGTGTGCCGAGTTTATCCAGGTTCTTGCATTGTGAGCTCCTTTGATAACCCGATACTGCTACAAGTGGAAGAAACAGTGTGTTCTTCGGAGATTTGGCTTAGGATGAGCGGAAAAGGAAACCTCCTACAACGGTGCACCAACCTCAGGTGCCTCACAGAATCACTGTCCCTTGGGGGCAATGAAGTCTGGAGGTGGAAAGGTCGGAACGAAAAAAGACATAAGATAGGGATCGATTGAGGAAGTACAACGGTAACAACGATGATAAAGGCAGCAGAAGCAAGAAATAATGATAAGTAGGATGGCTTACCCTCTACCGGTTTCGGCAAGTACACTGTCCCAGCGGTGGTCTAACCCACGCGTAAACTGCAGAACCTTTTCGGTGGTTATTTCTTTCATCGGTTGCCGGTTTCAGCCGTTTACGACCCTGACTGCTTGGGAATTTACCCCAGGCCACTTGAAACTCTCTCCGTTGTCAAATTCCTTGGGAGTCTTCTGGTGGCCGTAAGATCGTTGAGGGTCAGCAGCGGCGCAGTCAACTCCAGGAGGTCATCATACTCCTTGAGGAACTTAAAAGCTTCCATGAGGTTACTTCCACTCATCTCGCGCTCTAGCGAAAACAATTTCAATGCTCCGAGTCTCTGTTTGTAAATGGGGCTCTTAAAGCTAAAGAAGTACCTTGTTAAACGTCGCTGAACCTATTCGAGATGCCTGACGTCCTTTACCAAGAGGGACCGCCACAACTGGACGCAGTACCTCAGGTGCGGGAGAGTGAAAGCCTTGTGATACGGCAACGGAGCCCACGGTTTTCTAGACGCAAAGGTTCTCTCAAGCCGGCAAAGTTCCCCAGGGGTATTCTGAGTGAAGGCGCAGCACTGCGCTCAAGGCCGAAAGTTGCCTTTGTCACCTTCGAGAACTCGGCTCGCTCGCTGGCCTCTCCAGGGTATCCCGTCTTTTGAGGGTCCTTGCTTTCTACGAAGTGGATGAAGCCAGTGACTTTTAGTGGTAGGTCCGTGGCTACCGACCAGCCATGCACTGCATTCGGGTTCTGCTGCACGGAACCTGTAGCTACGGGGCCATCTAACTTCGCACCACCTGCAAATGCAAAGCATAGGTTTCCAAGCATATGACCAGGTCTTTTATGTTCACGATGAGCAACGTAGGTCCAAGGACCGAGCCCTGAGGCACGCCGCTCGGGAAGTACCCTCCCCTAGAGATGCCATCCCTCACCTTAAAATAAAAAGACCTACCTGTGATAGACCAACGGATCTATTCAACGGTTTTTGAAGACAGACCGGGAGCAATCAAAAACATCAGTAACAAACAGTGGTTAACTGGCTCAAACGCCTTCTGGAGGTCCAGGTGGCGGACTTCTACCCTATTTCCATGGTCCAACCTTCGGTTGAACCGTTCGATGAAACAGATGAAGTTTGACCACCAGAACCTCCGACGAAAGAAACCATGTTTTGCTTGTCTCGATTAACCTCTGATCAGCCGCTCGGTTATCAGCCCTGCCTCGTATAACCCGCTTCGTCACCTTCAACAATACCACAGTTTGACCGACGGGCCTGCTGTTGAGACAGGTTACTCTATCCCGGCTTGGGGCTTTGGGCTAACCATCACCCTAAACTAATCCTGCTGTACGCAACCTTCGTCGAGGGATGCGTTGAATAGTGTAGTCAGCGGCTGGACCATAAGATCTTCCAGAGGCTGGACGACTGCTGGGTGGGTACCACCTGGACCTGCTGCCTCAGTCCCTACCAAGCCCCTCATTACCTTGAGCACCTTGCTTACTGTGGCGGATTCCTCTGGCGTTTGAGTTGCTGCCGCCGTGGCCATCGGGGGAATGCTTAAGGCCCTTTTTTATGTCTATACACTAGGTGGAAATGGCGCTGGAGGGATTCTCCCTCTCCAGATTGTTGGTGGCCTTCTGACCCTGGGGCTCTTACGTTTCCAACGGCAGTTCTTAGAGTCGCCTGGGACGGCATGCAGTTGTAGTACATCCTGGGATTTGGGCTGGTAGTTTTGGTTAAATCCTGCTGGTATTTCCGTCCGCATTCGTTCTGAACCTTACCCGGCGTGGCCCCTCCTGATAAGTACGGCATAAAGCTTCTGTGAGCACCGCTGTTTGGGTATCCCGCCCAGGCTGAACTCTTCCCCTGAAAAGCATTCCGGACCCGAGTAGTCCATCATGGCTGAGCACCCCTCCGACATGCTTTCCCAAGGGGAGCTACCCTGCCAGACAGTGGTAGGGTCTATCCTTTACACACCTCCAAAGCTGCTCCTTGAAGTCACCGAACTGTTCAACCTCTCATTCGTTCCCAGCCCTAGTTCTTTCAGTACCATCCGATCTACCAGAAGACAGCTTTTTCTTTGTCTGCGGCACTAGTCTTCCCAGATTAGGTATTAGGCAAAGAACTCCGTGGTCACTGCTTCCTGGCAGAACCCCAACCTGACCGTTCGTAAAGCCCTGTGGGTATTTTGTGATCACAAGATCTGGGGTAGGTAGACCTTGCCCTTGCCTCCATCTGGTCTCACCGGTAGCCTGCTGCTTCAGGCCCTAATCATGGGCGTAGCCCGGCAGGCTGTGGCCGAACGATTCCTTAGGAGTTATTTCGTTTACCCCATCTACCTCCGGCGCACTGAGGTCCCTAACTATCAGCCTCCCCCAAAAACCCGTGATAGGCCGTCGGTATGGTATTGGCTGCTCATCCTACTCCATTAGAAAAGACGGGTTGCTGTACACAAAGACAACCCTCAGTTCTGTGCAGTAAGTCTTGAAGGGAAATTGAAGTGGCTTGCTTGTGGAATAGATGCAGCTTGGACCCTTCTCGCTGGTGGTGGTGCTCTTGCTTGGGGAGAAGTACCCCTCCGCCCAGCTGTCTGTGTCAGCTGACTACAAATTTGGTGGTAATCGGAGTGTGGCGTCCCCTCGGGGTTGAATCCAAGTCTTCGTGACCCCAATCACATCTATTTTGGGATCTTCACGCTCCAACCTCTTGTTTCATACACTTGCTGCTTTTGTGCACGCAACTAGCAGTCGCGCAGTCCCCTGCCCACTATTTGGATTCTCAGCTGCCCCCAGCTGCTCGGAACTTAGGTTTGAGTGGCTTTTCCGTTTTTAAAACAGGTGTTCCCATAACCTCTTGGCGTCTGCTTACGGGTGGACTCGCCACAGCAGCACAAAAAGGCCGCAGACTCAACAGGGTCGGGCAAATCACTTTCTCTAATGGTTTTCCCTTCGCGGTTTCAAATTTTCTCTTGGGGTTCCTTTAAACAAGAGCAGAGTAACAGTGGCAGCCGAGATTCCCGGACTATGAGCCAGCGGAGAATAACTGTGTTGAAGCCCATGAGGGAAATATGTGGGCTTTTCGGTCGTTCTGTAGCTCGAAGAGACAAGTCATCACACTGAACTCCGATTACACTCTTAGTAGCGTTCTTGGTTTCGTATGCAGCTGATAAATACTATCCCGTTGTCTGGGATTACCTAGCTCCATAGCTACCGCCCTAGGTGCCTTATCTTGACCGTTCTGGGGGCTTTTCCATTTGCCAAGCCAGAGGACGAATTTTATGGCTACATGGCCAGGCCCACCCATCATCCTCAGGAGCTACCTACGTGAAATCTCACCGCTCGTTACCCTTGTTTTTACCTCATAGCTGGTTCAGGGGCCCCCTAACCACCACATCTTTTCCCCTTCCGAGGGCTGCCTCATATTGGGTTTGGCCTTTGGGCAGCGACCGCCGGAAGATTTTCTCCTGTTTATCCAGTTCCGACGCCCTGTTACTCAAGCTAAAGAGTTCATCTCTTAGAAAATTGTCTACTGGGGCACCGGGTGGGGTGGGGTGGTAAGACGGCATTTGTCCGCTTTTTTATTCTAGAGCCAAGCTTGGTTTTAGCGCTAGGGTTCGAGGTGGACGGAAGTGAATCATCATCCTTGTCTGCTTCAGTTTCAGTCCCCGGCCTGGCTGTGATTGACTGGAGCTCTCCACAAATGTCCTCGTTCTCACTTTCCGCTGGACGGCTGGGTTGAGGGGACTATCCATTTCATCTACCATAATAACGGTCTTGTTGCTTGAAGGGTCCATCCTATGGACATTAGCCTGGGTGAAGGCGGACGCTCAAAGTAGGATGGAGGCTCTGTTCTGTTCGGCGATTGAATTCACGTGCACGAGACCAACGCACGAGTTGCCGACGGTATAGGCAGATCGAGTCTAGTCCCTTGTGCCTACGGTGATTGCTGTGTAAGGTCAGCTCCATGCCTCCAGGTTTACCGTGGAACTTAGTATAGCAGCAGTCACACCGGATCCCCACAAGCAACTCACGATTCACTCACTTGTGATTACCACAGCGGTTGCTAATCAGAGAATTAAATAGTAGTAGTAGTTAGCTTTCTTTAAAGCCCGGAGAATGCTTGATAGCGAGATCAAATGGTACAACCGAGGTCAGTACGGTGTAACGGTACAAAAATTAGTAAGTAGGTAAAATTGTCGCACGAGAGAAAAACGTGGTACATTGAACCGGAATGATAATACCGCCCATCAAGACTGAAAGTCAGGGTCAGGTGGTAGAGTTACCTGGAGTGACTAAGGCAGGCTAGAACCTTGGAATATAAACATGAAACAGAGAAAATTGGACGGCACCAGTGAAGAGTGAAGTGAAGAAAACGGAATCTTCATAGGACCGACAGGTTCTAGGGCGAGCTTTAACAAAGATATGACACTATTGAAGACGAGATGAATATGGCTAGAAATCAGACGAAGAAGAGGAGGAACGAAGCAGCAGTGAAATGGCAAAAGTTGATCAACCAGATGGTTTGCATTGACCGGAGGACGGCGACCGAAAAATAAGCTCCATGCAAAAATGATTACACGTCAAGAGGGAGAACGCCCTTTTTGGCGTACAGCTCGTTTGATGGGCTAGACTCGGGATGGTGTCGGGACGGGTTCGTTTGTCAGCGACTTCCGTGGTCGAGAATCAAACCGATCGTCATAATTTTTTCTAGGGAATTTGAAAATATGAATATTTTCTAGTTTGACTGTCAGAGGTTGCCTTATAATATCAAAACGTCTTGTTCAAATCGAACGTCACTACCAATGAGCAGCCCTGCTCTATACCGCAACATTCCGTGTACTTCGATCAATATTTAAATCATCTTTTACTGTGAATCATACTTCCAAAAGATGAACCTCTTTTGTCATACACGTTATTTTGGGTGACTTGTGGGCCCTTATCTTAGGTTTTTGCCGTATCATTTGACCAACCGGTTTCGGGGCGGGTTCAAGCTGGGCTGGGACCGAGTTTCGGCCGGCGGTGATCAGGCCGGTTCCTAAGTGGATTCGCTACGCATACAGCTGTACTGCGTCCTTACTCTACTCCATATATTTCACACGTATTTAATTCAAAGGCAAAGGGCAAAAAATATCATGCAGTACCGTGTAATAAAGTTTGACACATGTATATCACGTGTGCCAATATTACCAGCTAAAACATGCCGTTTCCGTCGATGTCCTGCTGGGAGAAATATCGCGAAGGAAGGAGAATATTGCTGGACATAAAATGTCCTGTTTGTCTGAATGCCACTCTTTGGGAACATCGCAATGGATAATTAAAGCTAATAGTCGTAATTGACCCGGTTATTGTATCCAATACTGACGATGAAGGCATGTCGCGAAATCGAAAAGATTTATTTCAACTATCAGGGGTAAATCCAATCGTAGATTTATTACACAGTAGATGCAGTCACCTCCTCCCAGAGACTGGAGAACCAGTCTTTGTGCGAAATTGACAGACACACCATGCATTGTTTTGCAAACGCGAGAGGTCAAAGCGAAACGAGGAAGCATAGAAGGTGCTTTTTGCGCTCAAAATCCGTGTTTATCACCTGTTCCATACGCGTAAGTGCTTCCTTCTGATTACTTTATCCACTTTTGGCTGTCACTTTGCAACTTATTCAGTGTATATACGAATTCGGGTACCTAGCTTTTTCAGCGTTTCTTAGTTTACACATTTCAGAAGGACGGAGTTTAGTAAGAACGACACTAACCAATTTCTTTTTACTTTACATTTCATAATTCTTAATCCAGTCTGTTCTTCAATCTGAGGCAACTAACAGAACAATTTTTTACCTCTCCCGATCAACTGTTAACTAGCTATAGGAAGCTACAAGTTTGCTTCTGTTCCGTTTCAGGACCAAAATGGAGAGTTGCGAAAAATAACATGAATACGGACTAGTAAACTGTAAATATCGAGCCATCCGAGAACATCATTCTTCACCGTTTATAGTTTTTATATTAGTAAATCGGACGTAAGAGCGGAAACTGACTGGAGGTAAACTGAAGTAGTCAGGTGTGGATTTGTTTAACCTAATATAGCGGGCATAGGCAGCAGGCCTGACAAACATATAAGGGGACCCAGCTGCAGCCACCTCCTAGCCCAGCCAGGTAATGGCCGGTTTGCTGCCGGGTTTGCCCGGACGAAACCCAGCGGGAAACCGGTCGGGTCTGCTACTTGGGCGTAAAAGAGAAACGAAACAGAGAGGAAAGTAAAGATGAAGCAATGAACCACCTGAGGATGGCAACAGGTAGTGAGAACGGGAATAGTTAAATGTTTTGGCAGAGAATTGGTGGCACTGGAACGTCCAAAATTCCAAAAAGTTATACAAAGAAGGAGCCCATAAAGTCATGTTAATTGTGAGTTGATTATTATCCACCTTTTTTAGAAAAATCATCGGATGTATTTGCGTGACAGTCTGCTGAAAGAAGTAATTCCTGTTGGGTAAAAACTGAAGAGAACTGGTGCATCACGCGATTGAGATGATGCAATGAATTATCCTGAAACGGATGAGCAACTAAACCTTTGAGGGGGGCAAGAATTCAGCAGTCAGATCACTGAAGACTGGAATGATACGAAGATGGTTTTCAATCAGTAAACGTCGGCAGGGGTGTGCATTTTGGTAAGGCACGGCGACAGTAAGGTATGGTAAGGAGTATTGTAGTGAAGTAAAAATGAGATATTTCTGGGAACGGGAGAGGAAACGAGGACCGGTGAATGACAAACATATCGCGGCAGTAAATGTTGGCCGAGATGGATGACGAGGGACACAGAGAAGAAAGTTAAATACTACTTTCAACATTTCTGGTTTTTAGGTGGCCAACAGGGTGCCAACACAGAACAGGCTCCTCTGAACGAGTTTGCATTGCAAATAAGAGCGCAAAAGGCATAATGTTTTGCAAGACCGGAAAGGTGCAATGAAGAATCTTAAAACGGATGATCAGTTGAACTGAAGACGGAAAGAAAAATCCGTCGGTCAAAATGTTTGACTGCTGGACATAAACGGAGATGGCTTCCAGACACTGAAGTCATCCGGGGTCTGTGATGCACCAAAGCTTGACAGCAGTGGAAGTGGTAGCAAATGCTGTAATAATAGTAGTAACACGCTCTTTTTTCGGGAAATGGAAGTGGAATGCTTTCGAGGGGAGCTGGTGAACTATAGAGCCTAGAAGGGTAAGGAAACACTATGAGGGGGTGTTGGTGAAGGGCAAAATGAAAGACGACGTAGGAATACGGATATCGCCCATGAAGGAGAAAGATAAACAGAAGATGTAGTTGTGAAGAGTAGGATAAACAAAGTTCAAACTATAATTTGCTCGTCACAGAGGGAGTAGGTAATCATGGTGGTACTTACATGCATCTGTGGCGACAGCCATCTTTGTTCGTACTCTTGACAATTTTGTTGTTTAACTAAACCCTGACTGCCAAAAGCAGTTGCCACTTGACCGTTGCTCATGCGCGCGCTCTAAAGTACGCTTCCAAATGCTCGATAACCGCTATCACTTTCAATTACATTCTCGCTCTCACAGGTCGTGGAGAATACCGTCTTGGTCAGCATATTCGTACAGTGCCGAGCATTAGAGCAGCGAGCAAGTGGTCCAAGCAGTACAAAGAACCGGAGGACCCGTTTACCAAAGGAAAAGAGGGGAAAGATTTGGCAATTTACAGATCGAAAGCGAGCGCGGTAATCGATGAGAGCAAGATAAGCTACGCCGAAGGGTGTGGTCGAAGAACTAGGTAGCCAGGAAATTGGAACTAGAAGAACTTTCAAGCAGTGCTAGTGGGTGGGGCTGGCATTGCGCCGGTCATCTAACAGGAAAATAATGACAACGATAATGACAATGATAACGGTTCATTTCGGACAACCCCAAGGCGTGCTGCACCGCAAGATCAAACGTTACAATTAGAAGCAAAATCCAGATTCTAAGAGGGTGGTTCAGGTATGTGCACTCGATATAGTATAGGAGAAAGTATTTAAGTTACTCTTTTTGGTGGAACCCGGAAAACTTCAGCTCAAGAGCGGGTGGCCAAGCCGGCTGAGTGAGGGTGAAGCTGGTTGGAGGTAGTAGGCTCTTACTCAAATATTACTCAAAGAGGGGCTACAAAACGAGAGAAGCAAATAGAATTGACGAACGTTTTGTTCACCTGGAGGAAAAAAACGTTTCCAAGGGAGATGTGAACCAGCCATAGCCCTCTGCGGAGTATGGTATGGCTTAGAATTGGAAATCAGACGATGGAAGGAATGAATTCGCAGACAAAAACAAATAAAATCTTTCGAAAATTGTTCTCGTCAAGCTTGGCGATCGAATATCAGCTGAGTCAGCTACATACCCAGTGAAGGACTCATTTGTTGAGAGAGGTTGCCTAAGTGATAGTGCAAGAAGAGGCCGGATGTAAACATGTGATCGTTGCGCAGCTTGTTAACTTCCAGAAAAGTGGAATGTGATGCACCAACATGGGATTGGGAACTGGGCGACAGATCAATTTTTGATGCGTAGCCATGATAGTGGCAGATGAACGGTTTGCAAGGAGATGAGTACTTAAATGACAAGTAAGTATTTACGTAATGATTATCGTTATCTAAGGGCTGAACATGACGACCAGAGAGATGCAAGGATCAAAATTGTCTGAGAGGATTTACCAAGATTGACTACAGTTCGGAAGTTGGGCGGCTGGATGTGGGTGGAGCCCGTGGTAAACCAAATGGACTGCACATCTGGCGAGGTCGCTGGAGTGATGGTGGAAGAAGCGGCCGGATGTCAACATGTAATGTTTGCGCATATCGTTTGCTTTCAGGAATGTGGAATGTGATGCACCAAATTGGAAATGGAAACTTAGGGAAAATTCAATTTGTGATGCTTAGCCATGATAGTGTTAGATACGGGGTTTGCAAAGATGAGCATTTATGTGACAGGTAAGTGTTTGCGTTTGATTGTCGTTATATTAGGGCTGAATATGATGACCAGAAAGATGCAAAGATCCAAATTGTCTAAGAAGATTTACCAAGGTAAAATACCAAATGTGAGAAAGCACCAAACAACTGATGAATACGTTTGCGAAGTTGAGCGGTGAAGTAATTCCCAGATAAAATACTATCTGTTGATGTTCTTTTTAAAAGGTGGGTCATGTGACGACAAAAGATCAAAGCGCTGCGATACAGATGTCTCTCAGATATGAATACATGGGGAGGGCATGAATCTTTGCAAGGTGAGGATATTGCAATGCTGCAGCCGTGTGCGGGAGAATCGTAGAACTGATAGAGATAGAGCGAAATCTCTCAGTATTGTCGACCGCTTGGATGCTCCGGATAATGGGATTGAAACGACTGTACATTGTTCGGCTCACCTGCCCGAGGCCTACGCCGGGTCGGAGACTGACAGTCCTGAGATGGAGAATTCTTCAGGGAGTTTAGGCGCTGCAATTCGGGAATCTGGAGGGAAAGTAGAAGAAAGACGCCGTCTTGGCGTGCCCTCGTCGAGGGACAAAGACTAACGGAAACATTTTAATTTTGAGACGAATTCAAGTGAATATGGAAACAACGCAAACCGCCCAATGAGCTACGAATTTCTGCATAGGAAATAACTTGCTTGGTGAGATTATGAACACCGTGGAGGCACCTAAGTCAAGTTCGGTAGGGGCGGGGCAAGAAAACTTGAAAAACGCTTGGGGACAACGGGTACAAATAAAAAAGCCCTGAAGGCTGAAGAGGATTTGTTTTTGAGGCGAACTGGATAAAGGTATTAGCTCGTTGGTGTACGCAAACACACAGCAGGGTTTTGAGACGAAAGGGTTTAAAGCCAATGTAGTAGAAAGTAAAAATGAACGGATAAGATAGAAACCACATAAAGGGAAGGTGTGTAGGACATAAGAAGTTCGGAAGTTAGGTGAAGATTCAAACAGAAGAGCCAGAATAAGGAAAAAAGGCATAATAGAAAAAAGGTGAAGTATAGTAAACTTATTGATGGTCAATAATTTAACCGAACAAGGCAAAGCCAAGGCTATGACAAGTAGGTTGAAAAAGGAAAACGGTGAAGTTAAGAAAATTAAGGGCCAAAAGATCCATCAACGAGGATAAGACTGGACCTAGAGTAGCCAATCTGTAGAAAAGAAAAAAATGCCGCATGAACTTGTGGATGAAACTAAGGCGGAAGTAGTGTGGGGGATGAATGAGTGACGACGTAAATAGGGATTGAGTTCAGTTAACGTGCCACTCCAAGTGCGAGAAATATAACCGGATTTTTCGGTACAAAATTGCTGAGGAAGTGTCAAAAGCCCAAAGGATGAGACTTTATGTGGAAGAAGGGCATGCGGTCATGGGTACGGTTTTACTAAGGATGGTCTTATAACCCAGAAAAAATCAGGATTTTTTTCTGAATAAAAAATATTTGAGGCAGGCCACTGATTTACAAATCCATCTCTACAGAATCCTCTGTCGTATCGTGTCTAACTCGACTACAGTCAACTTATTCATAGAGTGGCTAACCGCATTCTACCTAGAAACACGAAAAGCGCTCACTTCGTACTTTCTCGGCGCCTTGTTCAGTACCACTAGTCGATATATACAGTGAAGTTAGCAACAAAATAACACGCTTCAGCTGCAGCCACCTTGAAGGATGATGCTCTGACCATGTTGTTGCCACTCGCCCAAGCCGCCTACCCCTAAAAACACCTGATTATTAGAAGCCTACCACCGGTTAGCCGACTCCGGGACTCAACGGCGTCCGAGGTCTGTGGAAGGATGAAAAAATCAAAAATGCCGTAGTTTTATTGTTCTAGACCGTTTGCCCTTTTTCACGAGCAAACTGCCATGGCTTATGGCCGGCAATATATCACTCCTCGGGCGCTACAGCGGAAGGCTCAGAAATGGGTCACAGCGAGACACATGCCCAATACTAGTTCAATTCTGGGAGGAAGGCCCTTCCATGGGGTTATTTAGACAGAGATAGTCCATCGCAAATTCCACTTTATTTAAAAATAAAAAATGAATTCTGACAAGAACTAGCTGCAGAGGAAGGTCCTGAGGTCGACAGCCGGCGATCAGATGTTCCCACCACCCTCTGAAGCTGTTTCTTTCAGCACTTCTGAACAACCTCTCATCGCAAATAATTCTCACCACCCCCGCTGACCGTTGTATCAGCACGAAAATGGGGAGGTTTATTTGTCCCATTCGCCTCCAACACCACAAATTCCTTCTAAATGGCTCCATGTTGCACCTCATTCCCCATCTTTTTCTACCCATAAACGGGCAATACAGCCCCTCTCAGTCAGCAACCATTCACGCCCTGATCTGTTTGCCAAACTGGTCCCAGAATTGTCGGATTCCCAAGTGCAATCCGGCACCGTTCAACCAGAAACAACGTTGTCTCCTAGTGCTTCGGTCACAAGATCATCCCCTCCACCTGTTGCTTCTATTGGCCAAGACCTCTCCTGCACTGAAATAGCCATGCTCTCAGCTTCATTTAGCGACCCATCTATGGTCTCTTGCGCTCCAACCATCCGGCCTATTACCCATTCGAGACTTCTACCACGGACATGCCTACGGATTACCGTAGCTCATTCTGGTGCTAGCCCACCAACTCGTCTATTCGGTCCCCCAAGGATCCATGCAATATCCATCAACTACAAGGCCGCCGTCATCCCATCTACAGAGGCGGTGTCAGATCACAATTTCCCCATTATTTTCCACCTCTATCGTTAGATGCACCATACCCGAATCAAGCAGGGCGAGGCGCGAGCCTAGTTGCCAACCGGAGCCACAGCAAGTGGCTCAAGGCAGACCTTTTCTTCCTTAGAGTGGGCCCCATTTCACCACTCCGCACCTTCGTCCTCCTATGCCTCCTCATCCTCCGTTTCCCCGTATTCTACCCTGATCCCACAGTACAGTATGCCAACTGGCCATTCATACCAAGGTCTCCTTCATCATCCGCCCTTTCGCTGCCATCCCAATCCCTTACACTCACTCAGTGAGGCCCTGTGAGAAGCCTGCTGCTTTGACCAATTCTACCCATTACACTATATCCGTCTGCCCCCAATATCGGCTACCCTGCAGTTCATTACCCCACCCCTCACAAGGCCACAGTCAAAATAATGGTTGCTTCGCCCCCAGTCGAATGATGATCAGCCGTCCCAATATTGGAACTCCATGCTTTTTCCCGAACAGTGGATACCCCAGCCCAACCAAACACAGTTATTTCGTTGATCCTGGTCTAGTGGCAACGGCCCGCTTGTTGTGTATCCGGTTGAGTCCATCCCCCACTACCCCCGACCACCTCGCCTGTCCGTACTTATTACCTCAACGTCAGATTCCCCACCTGGTTATCCTATTCGTCCCGGGAATCTCACCTCCACAGACGATCTCTAATTTCTCGGTGGCACCCCATGGAAAGCAGTCTTACCTGCCTACCAACAAGCCTTCCTCCGCTCCATCGACTCCTCTTTGTTAGTTACAATTTGCACTCCAGCAACTCCCTGCTCAAAAACCCTAACATTGTGTCCGCCCATGATGTTTGCCTTCTTGATAAAGTTAGCCACCAAGACAAACGATGGTAGCTCCCACTCCACGCCAAGACGATGCAGCCGCGCTGACCCTGCTCCTCGATAACGCTAGATCACCAAAGAGCAAAACTCCTACTTCCTTATTCATGACCCAGCACCCATGAGTCATACGGCCGCCGAATTTATAACTGGCAAAACTTTCCTCCCCATACAGATCTTGTATCGTCCTTAGCAATTCTTCTTCGATTTCTACATGATCCCCCCAAAAGGTCCCATTTAGAGTCAGCGTGCCGTCCTCCAGATCTATTATCCAGCATCACCAGATCACCTCAGCGTCCAGTGTTAACCTCTACTAGACTTCGTGAGTGCTTAGCCCGGTACACACTTTGCGGCGATAGGGATACGGCTGTCCAAGTGGGACCTGCACGCCACATCCCGTCTCTTTATAGTAGTGACCTGCTTATTGATCACCACCTTCCTACCCAGACTTTGGCTACCAAATCCGCTGAGGACACAAAGCCTGGCACAGAAATGCTTTCCATAGTACCATTCGGCTCTCGTTCCATCTTGAACAAACTTTTCGCTATAAAAAGACTGACTGTCTTCCAAAGGTTCGACATTATTATGATCACTGAAACTTGGCTCACTGATCACGCACCTTCTAATCAAATATCGCGGAAGGTTATCAAACCTACAGGGCTCAACTAATCTATCACCAAAGTGGAAGCTGCATGAGATATGTCAAGTGCAGCCCATTTGCCACCTGAGTGGAAAATCCGGTGCTGGCAAATGTTAAAGAACCTATATGGTTTACAATTTCTCTGTCCCGGATATGCGTAGTTACAGGTTGTATATATCGGCCGCCCGACAGCGACAACTCAACACCAAACCCCATCACCGATGCAGTTAATCATACCCCTGGCCTGACACTTAGAGATGAATTTGCAGCAGGTGCTCCCAGTGACCCGGGCATAAACAGGTCTTCCTTTTCCGCTCCTCACAACATTTGCAGTTCGCCTCAAGCGGTCCTCCACACCAACGGGCCCAACATGTAAAACAGCTTACCGGAAAGAATAATATACCTGACCTGGTATGCACTTTAGGTCTAACAAACGTTTCTGAGGCCGTACTAGAGTACTACACTGGCAGCGACCACTCAACTTTCAGTTGCAGATTTCAGGTCAAGCCACACACCGAAAGCCTACCACGTAGCGGCCGCTTCTTCCGCCCTCTCAGGTGGGACCCCATCCCCTCGCTAATACGCCCCAGAAACCGGTGGGATTTCTTCTTACAAGCAAACCTCAAGTATGCTGCTGACCTCCTTTACTCAAGTTTACACCAATGGAACGAACAAATATTACCCCCCGCTATTTGTGAAGACCGGCAAGTCACCACATAGCCAGGTTTAGGCAGAGATACAATGAGTTTCGACTACAGCACCAACAGAATAGGGAATTTTTTACAGTCCTACGACTTGAAAGTATATCCCGCGAAATTCACCTTATGGCTCGTGATTTATAATCGAAGCCAGAAACCAAGACACCGCGTCACCAGAACACAGCTCAGGAGCTAGCCCGGCTACACAGGACCCGTGCCCCACAGTCAACTTCATACATAAAACGGATCATCCACTTGGATAACCTCAAAACTCAACTCGAAAGATAGCCGACATGGTCACCAAATTTTTTACAACACCCACGACTCCCCGTCCAGCCCGTATCTAGCTTGCCGCCCCGTTTGCCGGAAATTCTCCACCTAGCTCTATCGCAGTCAACACCATGGATACAAATAGATACATCCACACTTTCAATCCGCCCTACCGTTGTGGACCTGAAAGCTTACCATCAGCAATATTCGCACTTGATGGCCCGGATAGTCCCCTTCTAAAACGGAACCTACACAACCCTTCTTGCCAACAAGGAGCTTTCCCGAGCCAGTGAAAGAAATCCGTTATCATCCCTGGGTATCAGGAAGGCGTAGTGCAAGGCATTACCAGTTACTGCCCAATAAATCATACGCCAACGATTCCAACGCTGGGGCCCAAGCAGCAAGCCCAAAGAGCTTTCAATTGGGAGCGTTCTGGGTTTCTTTGGGCCAACTTTGCGCTATATCATCAAAATGTTGGGCAGCACAACCTGTGCCCAGTTGGAAGCAAGTTGGGCTAAGCCCAAAGTTTGAAAAACTTCCCGGAAATGGGAACATGTTCTTTATCCATTTCATCTAAACTGTCCGCCTCTTAGTTTATTTTCCCAGTATCCACCCTTTTGAGCGAAACCACTAATTATTCACTGGTTAGAAAGGCGCTGTTCATTTAAATCACTGAGTTTTTATAGAATTGGCATGCTGAAAGCCTGGATAACTTCCAGTTCGAGGACCGCTTTGTTTAGATTGTTCGGAAGATTTTCACCATTTGTGTACTATTTGCTCACGGGATCTGAGGTATCAGCACACAGAAAGGCGAGACAGGGGCATTCAAAGAAAAGCTTGACAAAAAGACATTTTTGGTGCGAATTTCAGAAATAGTTTGATTGAAGCTGTTCTCAAAACACGGGAAACCATCTGATAATTTATGTATCAAAACAACTATGATAAATGAAACAGGAAAATATCGAATAAACCATAGGCTAAACCTGAGGAACAGGTGGAGCTGTGGTTGACGGTAAACTGTTTCTAAACTTCATAATGAGTGAATGAGTGTTTATTAAGTCAAATTCGTAAATCATTTCAGAGGGAACTTGCAGCCTCACATTTATTTTTGAGGAGATGATAATTTACGTCCCTATATTCTGTTCTGGCATCAACTTGATTTCCGGCGGTGATAAACAAATGCTCTTTGTCCTTCAGCGACAGACGCCGGATCTTCTGCGAACCTTGGGGTGGAACAAACAGCTTTTGGAGCTTACTGAAGGACAACGAACCCCACTGACCCACTCTTGAAGCCAATGATGAAATTTTTCCAGTGGCCCTTTTTTGCTGACTCACAAGGCAGCGGCAAGCACGGCCCTTCCAAGCTGTATATTTAGACCAGCTGATGATATTGAAATAAAACCAGTATGCTGGTTCGGATGGATGATGGACTTCGATGTACTGCAAGTGACTGGACCGCTGTTTGGAAGATCCATGGACCCCATATCTGGTTTCAACCAAACTCCTGTGACTCTACTTCAACATCGTGGACAATAGGAGTAACCATCTACGGCAACTTAAGGTTGAAGTAATACCTGGCAATATTCGGCTTTCCAAAGCACATTCATTGACTGTAACTCAGGCCACAACCTCCGGCGCAGTCCCGATGTCTCCTCGCTCCAAACGAGGCAATTTCCACCGAGGAATATTTTGTCCTCCATTATTTCTCCCACGTCGTCCTTTTGCGTGTTACAATGTACTCCGATTCACAGAGTCTTGGTGTGGACGACCAACGTTGCATAGCGATTAGAACTCAACATTGCATGAATCCCACTAACCCCAAGCATTACAAAACGGTTACACCAAAGTCCGAGGGTAGACATGCATATATACACGCATACGCACATACATAGATGGATGTATGCATAAGAAGAGATAACAGTAAACTAGAGGTAAAACAAGCTGAATTTGCGCATTAGTCATCGCTATGAGTGGCGAATCCCTTTTCAAACTAGTAAAACCGAACAGCACGTCCTGACAGCGAGGAATAAAAGAAACCAGTAAGCACCGACCAGACCACAAGGTTACTTAGTAAAGTGAGAAGCTGTTTCAGTAACGCACATATATAAATATATAAACACTGGGGTACTCTTATTTTTATATTCCCTATGAAACCTCATGAACTTCCGTGCAAGCTCTTAAGGCACAAGTCACGAGTCATTTTAACCCAGCTTTATCCCAACTGCTTTGAGCTTTATGCCTCTTGTTTGGAAAGTCGTAAAACACTACCTAGCAGACTACCTTGCTGCACATAAACTCGTTAGCTTTGGACAGCTAGGATTTTTTCGATGGCACTCGTGTTAAACCTGCCAGTTAGACTTTCTGAACCTTGTAGCAACAGTCAACAACAAGGACAGAGCACTCGGCACTATCTTCACTGATATGACAAAAATCTTCGACACAGTCGCGCGCTTGAAAATACTGAACAGAACTAGAGGTTACGGAATTGAAAACTCCCACTTGGTTGGTTTTAATCCTACCTACAAACCCGTCACCAAGTCAATAGCTCCGAAAGACCGATGTCAAACTACAACCCTGGTGGACCGCGGGTTTATCCGCAAACATGGACGGAAAATGCAGTCAAAGTTCTCTCACGGGAATTGGCTCATTACCTGACTTTAGCCTACGCTCATGTTGCCACTCATTCTGTCCCCAATACACCTTCCTACCGTTTATGTTGCTCCACGTTTTCACGAAGAATTTCATTTTTGTTTTGCAGAGTGGTTACTCCAAGTCCAGTCTCAACTTCTTCCCTGGATCTCGTGGCCATCATCCCTTCAAAGTTTTACCGTTCAACTTTTCCGTCTTACGTGCCATAGCCTCAGCACAATCGTAACTAGCCCACTTATCGACTATCATTAAGGTTCATTTATTCTATGATTTTCTGTATCAGCCTTCTGCCTAAATAACATTTACTTAATACTGCAACATAACCGTAGGCCTAGAGCTTCCTTCTTGCCCGCCCCACGTACTAGGTTCTCCGTTGAAGGTAACTCAGCCCGAATTCTTATCCGTTAACTACATCGTGCCTCATTCATTTTACTCGGTCCAGCTTGGGCCCATTCCCCTTCTATTAGTTCACCCAGTCGTTTTAACCTAGAATCCTATTCCGGCGACCACCGTTATACACCAAGTCCTCTTTATCCCTCTCCATTGTCTTTGCCAATCTTAGCATTCCTGTCCTCTCTCATCCGCATACAGCCAGCATTCTTCAAAAGCAGTTCCAATTTCTAGATACTGTAGACTTTCTTTTAGCACTGACCGTTGATTTTCTGCCATGAGCCTCCCAAACAGAGTTTTCGTTTTTCATTTTTCCAGATAACCATTGAGGTGTATCTTCCCTTTGATCGCTCGGCATAATACCTGGCCCACATTTCCCGCTGAAAATTCGATACCTGCCCGTTATTTCTTCATTAACACATCGGCCTTGCTCTCCAGGATCCCTCGCAACCTGAAAGCAAGCTCCTGGACTATTCGATCTCCACAATTATATGACAACGCCAATATCAATCGTGCAAACCCATCGGAGCGGGGCTCCGTCACATCCACCGCTTTGGCCGGGGCACATCGGGCGTGCAGGACGTCTGCAACGATGTGCGGGCGCAGCTATGATGAAGGGGCGCACGTCTTGTCACCAAAAATGGTTTTCAGGTTGGGTGTCTAGCGCACGGTCAGCCCCTTCTTTTAGCACCGGTTGCGGCAAAATCATTTATACACCAGAAATACTGCAAGTACGGAACTATCTCCCCCAATTATTGCATATTTTTCATCGTGATGGTCTCCACCTTCGCCACCTTGACTAACCACTTCTTACGCCCGGAAAAACCTACATTTCCTAGCACATAGTTATCGCGGGGTTAAAAGACCGCTACCGTACTCGGCATACCGTTCATGATATTTCCCCCGAGGAGACGTGCTAAACCACCCACCTGTCCCGTTCGCAAACTTAACCAATCCCCGAGATAAAACTCGCACTATTTTACCACAGTTACCGATATGTTTGCAAAAAGTCACATTAAATTTGCCGTACACTTCCATTCCACTGTGTCCAAACAGTATATTTCACTTAGGACGATTTGTCTCCGGAGCATCCAAGCGGTCGACAATGCTGAGAGAGTTCGCTCTCTCTCTATCAGTTCTACGATTCTCCCGCACACGGCTGCAGCATTGCAATATCCTCACCTTGCAAAGATTCATGCCCTCCCCATGTATTCATATCTGAGAGACATCTGTATCGCAGCGCTTTGATCTTTTGTCGTCACATGACCCACCTTTTAAAAAGAACATCAACAGATAGTATTTTATCTGGGAATTACTTCACCGCTCAACTTCGCAAACGTATTCATCAGTTGTTTGGTGCTTTCTCACATTTGGTATTTTACCTTGGTAAATCTTCTTAGACAATTTGGATCTTTGCATCTTTCTGGTCATCATATTCAGCCCTAATATAACGACAATCAAACGCAAACACTTACCTGTCACATAAATGCTCATCTTTGCAAACCCCGTATCTAACACTATCATGGCTAAGCATCACAAATTGAATTTTCCCTAAGTTTCCATTTCCAATTTGGTGCATCACATTCCACATTCCTGAAAGCAAACGATATGCGCAAACATTACATGTTGACATCCGGCCGCTTCTTCCACCATCACTCCAGCGACCTCGCCAGATGTGCAGTCCATTTGGTTTACCACGGGCTCCACCCACATCCAGCCGCCCAACTTCCGAACTGTAGTCAATCTTGGTAAATCCTCTCAGACAATTTTGATCCTTGCATCTCTCTGGTCGTCATGTTCAGCCCTTAGATAACGATAATCATTACGTAAATACTTACTTGTCATTTAAGTACTCATCTCCTTGCAAACCGTTCATCTGCCACTATCATGGCTACGCATCAAAAATTGATCTGTCGCCCAGTTCCCACTCCCATGTTGGTGCATCACATTCCACTTTTCTGGAAGTTAACAAGCTGCGCAACGATCACATGTTTACATCCGGCCTCTTCCTGCACTATCACTTAGGCAACCTCTCTCAACAAATGAGTCCTTCACTGGGTATGTAGCTGACTCAGCTGATATTCGATCGCCAAGCTTGACGAGAACAATTTTCGAAAGATTTTATTTGTTTTTGTCTGCGAATTCATTCCTTCCATCGTCTGATTTCCAATTCTAAGCCATACCATACTCCGCAGAGGGCTATGGCTGGTTCACATCTCCCTTGGAAACGTTTTTTTCCTCCAGGTGAACAAAACGTTCGTCAATTCTATTTGCTTCTCTCGTTTTGTAGCCCCTCTTTGAGTAATATTTGAGTAAGAGCCTACTACCTCCAACCAGCTTCACCCTCACTCAGCCGGCTTGGCCACCCGCTCTTGAGCTGAAGTTTTCCGGGTTTCACCAAAAAGAGTAGCCTAAATACTTTCTCCTACACTATATCGAGTGCACATACCTGAACCACCCTCTTAGAATCTGGATTTTGCTTCTAATTGTAACGTTTGATCTTGCGTTGCAGCACGCCTTGGGGTTGTTCGAAATAAACCATTGTCGTTATTGGTATTATTATTCTAAGACTACTCCTGACTTACTATGTATAAATGACATTTGGAACGTCGTCACTTATGGCGAAACTTTGTTGTTTACCGACGAAGTGAGCATAGCCAACGGATTCGAACGCGGAATCCTACCTTTGGCACCAAATAACACCACGGTTGACGTTAGTCCTTATCATCTGTGTGACCTCTAGGTAATTGAATTTTCCGAGAACAAACGTGGTCGTCTCACTCTAAACTGCAATATTCGTCATGGTGCGACTATGATTGACGGCTTTCCACCTCCTTACTCCCCAAAATTACGAGACCTCCGGCTGCAATACTCCTAAACATTCAGGTCCTTAGAACACACTTCCCACCAAACTGCACGGGCAAGCAAGTCCCCTGGCTTATTACAGAGGAAACCTCTCCTCACGGATAGTGAGATAGATGTATAAAAAGCCCATACTTTCCCAACTCTAGAGTACTGCACTCTTTTGTTGTCAAACATGCACAAAAGTGACACTATCGACTCTGAAAATGGACAGCTTCGTTTTACCAAAACACTACCCGGGCCCACTACGAACCTAGGCTGCAGACAAAGCTGTGTGCTCCTGTAGCTTGACCTTCTTTGACTTGGGAGAATATAATGCAACCTTGCATTTTTGCTCAACTTGCTCCAGAAACAAGCTTAGTCCTCTAGTCAGGCGCACTTTGGTGTAAAATCAGCACATCAACTGAGAAATGGGGAACGCCGTATAACGGTCCCTGATTCACGTAAACCTCTTAAGCGAAACTTCTTCCTCCTTATATATGCAACTTTGTGAAATAAACTCTCAGCTGGCATCCATTCCACAGATTCTGAAATCATATTTTAATCCAGACTAAACACAGCCAAAAACTGATAGCTCCTTTAAATCCATGCTTGTCTATTGATGGAGCCTAAAAGGGAAGTGTGGAATTCTAATCTGAATCAGCAACAATCAACAAGGTGTGCCTTAAAATTTGTGGTCGTTGTCCTCATCTTGGCATGAACCTACCAGGTTACAGTGTCCTACTTAGTAACTTTCACGACTGAGGCCACTATCTCTGAAATCTTATTAGAACCTACTTAATATCACTAATTGCTTGAGGGACAAAGTTTGAACGTTCCCAGAACTACTTCTGGTCAGTTCTCTGCCTCCCTCTCTAACCAAAGTCGTAGCACCTGTCAGAATCCCTAACTTTCACCCAGCGGTCACTTAAATCGGACAACTAGGCGCACGTCACTCAGCCTCCCTCCCTATCATAGGAACCAATCATCTTACCATGATTGGCCAATATAAAATCTGATACCTAGTTAATATTACGACGAACCATCCATGGGTTGTCCCGATGTATCACCCCAGCTCGTGATGACAACAGCTGGCACACGAACTGAAAGCCATCGAACTTTGGCCTTGTCAGAAGCTGGCGGTCAAGCATGCATTTCCCGATTGTTAAGGGCGCTCTAAGTGTCTGCCTCTTAACTTTTTCCTCTTCCATGACTAAAGGCCGCGACAACGCCAGTGGGAAGATGGCACCATGTCTGTGGCCGCCTTATCATGACAGGAAGAACAGCCAACCGTGGTAGCGGCGGACCGCACTGGTCACGCATAAATAAGGGAGGGCGGAGGAGAAATTGAAATTACTCCCTGGGGGCAACATGTTCTCCCGCTCCTCTGAATGAAAATAAATACCAAAAGTACTTCTGGCTGCGAAGGTTTCGGATTCGTGCTCTACTGTCCCTCAATAGCGGATGAATTCCCCGGTACAGCCTCTGCCCAGCCCTGCATATGGGATGCTCCGAAGAAAAGAGTATACAAACTAGGCCCCCCGTACTTCTGCCTGACCCTGTGCGGGGTGACAAGCGTGCTGAGTGTGTTATCGACGTATGAACTGAACCAACCTCTCTCAGTTCAAACCCTTCCGGGCTTCTTGTTTCATCTGAGGCCAGCCCCCTTATGCCAGCTCCGTTAATCATAAATGCTTTCCGAGGCTTGACAACGTGAAGTCCGCTATGCTCCGAATCTTTCCTGTTGATACGTGGATCGATTGTCACCGGCACATGTTACTGCCAATGATTGATATGAAAACTGAATCTTTTCAAAGCCGATCTCGGATATTTGCTCATAAGTAGTGTGCGGCCAAGCAACAATTGTGACCTGTCTAGGTTTCCATGTGCATACCTTGATTTTCCACTCAGATGCGGTGTGAACACAAGCTTTCCGCGCGGTAGCCTCAGACTTCACCCTCCAAACATATTCTAGCTGCAAAGGTTGTGAAGCTTCTATACCCCGTAAGTTAAGAACATAAACCACCCACACTTGACTCTAGCCGCTGGCGACCGAAGCAAAAACAAAAGATTATCTAGCTCCCACACAGAAGGCTGGGACCGCGCATTTACCACGGAGAGGGTACTCCTGACCAAGAAGTTCTCAGTCCACTGAAGGGGGGACCTGGAAAAGCCGGTGACCAGGAGCTTCAGCAAGAGCATATTTTGAGAATCCTTGTCAATCGCCGTAATGCAGTCCATAATAATAATGTCCTTGAGATCCTTCGAACTTGGGGTCCGACAGAATCTCACGAACAGATAAGAGGTTTGTCAGACTGACCCGTTTCTGTGAATACCATGTTGCTGTGCTCACAGCAAATGGTAGTGCCGTAGGTGTTTACAAATGCAAGGAGCCACACCTCTTTCCGCATTCTTTCCAGCTACGCAAGTGTGACCTCAGGGGAGGTTGTTGACCGAGGCGTATGTTAGTCCAACCTTGTACAGCGGAATGATCCCAGCTTTCTTTCACTTCCGAGGTAGCCTACGAGGGTCTGAATGCCCGATGAACAGCCAAGTCTGTGGTGGGGTTAAATGATAGCCAACCCTCTCAAAATCACAGGATGCGCATCATCGAGCCCCAAACTCGCAAGTTCTGAGGGATTTGAGGAAGCTACTTCTAACCGACACCTAGCAGTCGTTGAGATACGCGTAACACAATCCAAAAAACGCCAAGCGTCTATTTGTGGTTTTCAATACGGCTCTTTATGAAACAATCATGAATACGGCACAAGAACTGTACAAACCTCAACCGTAACCGCCCCGTAAATCAGTCAGCCAAATGCGAGAAAATTCGGAGTCGTTTGAGGTTCAAGCTGTCAAATCAACGAAGTATCCATGGGGAATGTGGGCCAAAGGTCACGGGGCAAATTAACGCAATCACCAGTTAGCGGTCGCTTAAGGTCAATGTCCGATGTGTGGTTCAGTGAATGGGTGAGTGTGGCGTAAAACGTTAATAAAAACATGAAGTTGGAGTAAGGGTAGGGGTGTCAGGTCGATCCTGAGTTAGAGCCTAGAGTTTGGTTGTTTGTCGATTACAATAATCCTTCGCAGCCCCACAAAATCACGCACTGCAAATAACGGCAAGCCTTTCGTCATAGGAGTTTGTGTGCCGCCCTCCACAGAACACGCCGACTGGCCAAGTTTGGTTGGCTCCACAATTTTTTCACCATCTGCAGCAACCCGTTCGTCTACTCAACATTTCATATTTGCCATCATTCCGGGAGTAAATTTGACGATACCAGGTAAAACTCAAACGTGAGCAACACTGACAAAGTCTGCTTTCGAAGGCAATTCTCCATGTGTCCGTTTGCCTTCAAACGAAGAATCAATTACTCCATGTACTGCTGAACAGCTTCATTCTACCACAACTGAAGAAGGTCAGTCTCCTCACACCTCTGTCTCTAACTTTCGATGTTCTCCTAATAGTATACAGCTGCATTCTGCCGTGGCCCGGTTGTCTGATAGTTTGAGTGGCCCAATGAGTGGAAGCTCCCTGACTGGTTTGGCCTCGTTTTAATGCAAAAGAGTCAAATAACTCAAATGTTTGACCGACGCTTCGCGGCCGCAAATGCAAAAGGTGTCCGCCTCGGTCACCTCTGTGAAGCTACTTGGCCCTCCAGGGTGATCAGAAGTTTACACCTCTTTGTACATTGGTTCAGATGCGACCCTCACTGGTCAGGATGTGGCGAATACTATCGGCTGGGAGCGCTGGGAAAACAAAATTGTCGTTTGCACTCTACATGATGTGAAGACAAAACTGCGCGGGGGGGGGGCTTGTCTGTCAATAGTTGCTGGTGAAGGACGTCATGATGGAAAATAATACGGCCTACGCAATCGAAAATCTTTCAGTAATGTATGTCGAGGACTATGACGCACGTTTTCTCACCCACTAGCCATAATTCGAAGGAGCTGAGCCTCGAAAACGTCCCCGATAAACGCGCCGGAGTTCAAATTGGTGGTGACAAGCTTGACACTCGTTGGACCACCAATCAGAGAATAGGCACAGGAAAACAACCCTTTGCAACTAAATCGTCATTTGGTTGGGTTGTAAGTGAACCTCCGTCAAATCCAGCTCTAGCCAAGGCAGAAATCAACTGTTTGAGGTTAGTTGACCTTACCCAGCAGATCCAAAACCCATTTGAATAAGAGTCCACGGACAAAGAACTCAGTGAAAAAAAGCGGATCTCTTCGGGGATATGCACACTAGACGCACCGCGGAGAAGAGTGCACGGTTGGTTGATGGACACCAGGAAGTGCGTTTGCCGTGGCGAAACTGTGATGCCGGCCTGCCGTGCAACCACATTTTGGACGAGTAGCGTTACACCACGTCATTAAGCGTGCTGTTATTGGTACAGTTTCCACTAAGGTATCTAGGTAAATAACTCACAAACAGCTTCTCAAGATATCCCCAGCACTTAACATAAATCATGGTGTTTTTTCTGAACAATAAAATCTGAGGTTTGCGCCAGATTTACAAATCCGCTCCTATCAAAATCTTTTGTGATATCATGCCGAAATCGTCCACCGATAGCCTCGTTTACCGAGTAGCCAACCGGGTTCAATCTAGAAGCACTAAACGCTTTCGACTCTCTACTTCCTCCGTACCTCGTTCAGTACCACTGATCTATACATGCGGTGAAGCCAGTAACAAATAAAATGCTCTTCACAAAAACCTATTGTCCTCAGAGGAACAGGTACGATCCATTGATGATGCACTGACCATACTGTTGCCACTCGCATATATCGTCGATCCCTCAAAACATCCGAACACTGAAAGTCGCCTATCAGCTAGCCACTCCCCGGACTCAGTCGGTTCCGAAGTCTATAGGAAGATAAGAAATTCCAAAAATTGCGTAGTCTTCAATGTTCCATATCGTTTGCCTCTTTCCCCTGCTAAACAGTCCATGCCCATGGCATCTGGTATGTCGCACCGCGAGTGCTCCTGCAAAAGACTCAGAAAACGGTCACATCGAAACATGTGTCCGCTACTGCTTCAATTCCTGGAAGAGAGCGCTGCCGTGGAATTCGTTAGAAAGAGAGAGTACATCGCAAATTCCACTTCGTTCAAAAATATAAAAATTACTTCTGACAAAACTTCGCTCCAGAGGGAGGTTCCTAGACCAATTGCCGACAACCAAGCACTCCCACCACCTACTGATCCAGTGCCACCCAATCCCCCTGAAAAATTTCCCACCGTCAGTAACTCGCCATCACTCCAGCTGACCAGTGCACCAGTGCAAAATGTCGACCTGGACTTGCCCCGCTCGCCTCCAACACCACAACGTCCATCTAAAAGGCTTCATGTTCCACCCCAATCTCCACCACTGCCTACCCACAGGCGAGCAACACAGCCCCTCCTATCAGCTAGCAGCCATTTACGCTCAGTTCCATCCGCCAAACCAGCCAAAAAATCGCCCGATTTCAACGCTCCGCCTCGCTCCGAAAAGCCAGTTGCAACGTTGTCCTTTAGTGCTCCGGTCACAATGACGCCCCCGTCACCTGTTGCTCTTAATGACCAGGACCCCCTGCACTGGCATCATCAAGCCTCCGTCTCCAATCGATGGTCGGCCTATGACCCCTCACGCTCCAGCTAACCGGCCTATTACCCACCAGCGTCCTCCTCCCAGGCCATACAGACGAAACCGCATTGCTCACTCTGGCGCCGGCCCATTAGCGCATCCATTTGGTCCCACGGAGATCCGCGTGCCCGACTGCTACATACCGCATCTATCAGCTCAGAAGCCGCCGCCATCGAGCTTGCAGACGCAGTGCCACTTAGCAGAATTTCCACCAAGTTTGCCGCCTCCATCGCTAGGTCTAACAAACCAGAGTCACGCAGGACGGGTTACCAGCATGTATTCTAACCGGCACCAAAATAAGTGGCCCTTGCCTGACACTTTTCTGCCCCGTGGCATGCCCTATTCTACCCTCCGAAACGTCAACGTCCTCTGTCGCTCACCACCCAACATTTCCGTATTCTATTTTGACCCCATTGCATTCTATGCCAACTGACCACACGTTCTGATGCCTCTTCTACCAGCAGCCCTCTTGCTGCTGCCTTACCCCCTCACACTCATTCCGTGGACCCCTGCGAGGTGCCTGACGCTCCCAGAAGCACTATCCGTAACGTTATTCCGGTCTCACTCCAATCCCACGTACCCTGCCACTCATCCGCCACCGCATCCAATGCTGCCCCCATTAGTTTTCCAGATTGTCTCACCCAACTTGCATCCTGCGGCAGTCACCCTCCTGACGTTTCCATTGACTTGACACCATTCAGTCGGGCGTCCTAATTAGGTGACCACACCGTGCCCCACAAGCAACTACCATGCAACCCATCTGTCATTCTCCCCAGCCTAGTTACTACTCCCGTGGTGACACCCTCCTGTTTGACAACACGGCTGCCGGAAGCTCACTGGGCCCCAATAGTCATCCGCTGTCCTCACGTGGAGCCCTAGCGCCTTGTAACCTCAAAGATACAGACAGAGTTTCCCTCCCACTGCCGAATTTCCGTTCGCTGTTGAACGAAATCAATCACTTGGGGAAACATGTACTTGCTTCTAGCTTTGACATCGTTCTGGTTACAGAAACATGTTTAGCCAATCACATCCCAACTGACGTTGCCTCGTTGGCGGGCTATAACTCCTTCCGAGTAAGCATAGTGAACCGCCGAGGCGGTGGTTGTCTTGCATACAATAAACATAAATTCACTACCATCCTCCTCCACCACCCAGTGCTTGACTGTATTCCGACTATCTTTGGCTCTCCGTTCTAATTCCTGGAAACGTGTTGCATATTGGGTGCGTCTGCCAAGCACCGGCTTCTAGCTACTCCGATTTTCCGCATATCATTAGGGCTTTTGAGTATATCTCTACTCTATCTCTGGGTCCAAATATCATTAGAGAAGGTTTTAACACTCCGGGTATTTGTTGGACTACAACTACTGCCCTCTCTCATTTATCCGATTTCCTCCTAGACACCCACACGGCAGAATGGACACAGCGTGTCTCTACTCCAACAAGGAATAACAATATCCTCGACTTGGTGTTCACTCATGGCCCCCCTAATGTGAACGTCTCCGTCACATGAAACCTTCCCGGTAGTGACCACAAAATGATCATATGTCACTTCACTGTCACACGAGAATCATGCCTACCTGAAGTTGTCGAAGTCCAAAACCAAAACATCTGCAGACTGAATAACTGGGCCCAGTTACCTACCTCCCTTCGACGCATTGACTGGTCTGACTTCTTCCATACATCCGATCCGCAAAAAGCGACTGATGTGTTATATGTCAAGTTGCTTTCCTTCAAAAATTGCCTTACCTCAACCGCTAGGCTTAATAGAGCCAAGACTACCAAAATTGATGGACTCCGACGAAAGATTTGTGAACTCCAGAACTCACTCCTCAGGAATCGAGATTTCTCTCTGAAACTCAGAATAAGCCGATTCTCCCGTGATCTCTATGCAGCAGCCGAGAATAAACTCAAAAAGCAAGAATTATATATATATATACCTTGGTTATGCTCCACTCAATTTTTTCCCCCTTCGCATTAAATCGTGCTATTTTACAACATAGTTTGCATATTTATATTAGAAAACCGTTTCGTCTTTTAGAGCTAGTTGATATCCTTCGCTTAATTCCTCTGTCTCAGGCTAGAACACAGCGGTCTCATCCTGCATTTTCTTGCTCCTTTCTCGTGTACTGGAGTCTTGCCACACAGAGTACTATTCCCCAGTAACTAGGCCTCACTTCTCTGCGCATATGCTCACGGTAAGTTAAGACCCCATCCCAACCGAAATCCGTATACCTCTGATTTTTCATGACCCCGCGGAATACCAGCACGTTCAATTTCACATGAAAAATCCTCACCTTAACACTGAGTGTTTTCTTTCCTTTTCACTGTTTGCCGTCCTCGACCACAGCTGGTGAACCGACCAGACTGCTACCTTCCTACTTTCCCATTTTTCTTCCAGATCATACCTTCTACTATTGTTTTATTCCTGGTTCCCAAATGGATCCCCTCTCCTCATCCACCACTTAACTGATATCTCCCTAAATCTCTACTATCACCCGACTACCCTAGAAAGCTGCCAGTTTCCGTCTAGGGATCCCTATTGGACCAGCCCACTAGCCGAATGATAACTAATTGCTCGGATAACAAAATGTTCATTTTCTGGTTTCCATTAAAAAGATTAATCAAAACCCACAGCTGGAACGCTCTCTAGACTGCCACACCCCTGTTCTCTTTCGGATCGCATTGATTACATGATTAGCCATCGGCCAACTCGACCTTAACCTCAGATTACCGTAAAAACTAGACGATTGGATCAATTGTTTAACCCTACACTTTCGCCTGCTGACGTTATAAGGGGCACAGTACACGGCTGACCATAATCCTATAACCTGAGTAACAAACCCTCGCAAAGGTCTCACCGGATCGCAGAGCTGATTCGTGGCACCAACCATCAACCCACAACCGCTCAACGTCTATTTCCGATAATCCATTCCAACAGTTCGATTCATTCCCCGTTGCGGTACGAAACACATGACCGGAACCCGGCCCTCGCCGCTGCGTTCCCAACCTATTCTGCCCACTTCGTCAAAGCAGCCACTTTTTACCTGCTGCCCTCAACATTCTACCTGCCATCACCTGCAACCAAGGTCTTCAAGAAACAGAATACCAGCCATCTGCAGCCAACCAGAATTTGGCTAAAAAATTTTATGATATATAAAAATGTTATCTTTACACACTTCCAACCTATGCCTAGCCGCACCAGTAGCGTCTGTCTCCCTTAATCCGTTTCTTCACGGCTCTTCTTTGAAAGTCCGTTCTGCGCCCATACACCATTTATGCCCTTCAAAAGTTCACTGCAATCCTAGTGAAGCTTTCCGCCTCCATGTGAATTTCCACATGACACTGAAATCACCCGCAAAGAAGGTCCGTTTTATTATCACTTTTGACTCACTTGCTTTTATTTCACATGCTTCCCCCACAATTAGTTACCCAATGCTGGATCAGCGTTCTATATTTCGCTGGCTTCTCTGACTGCACGTGGATAGCCCCATGCGTACTTTACTTTTAATCTTGCTCTTTGGCATCTCCTCCACCCGGTTTCTGGTTAGTGACCGTCCAATTATTGCTTTATCAACAATCCCACGCTTGCTCGGCTATCCACTCCGCCCTCCCCGAATTCGAAACCGATTTACAATTCCCGCTTTAACCATTACCACTTAAGTTCACTCAACAGTAAATTATTAGGTGGGCCGGACTTCACAAACTTTATCTTATGGGCAATCGTTCGCTTCCGAAAGTATCCCGAGGCGCTGTCAGCACATATAACGGAAATATTCCTGAAGGTTCGGGTGCGGATACCAGATAGATGGGCCCAAGGCTTCTTAATCTGGAGTTCGATTAAATTAGATAAGCCGTCGGAGGTTTACGAAGTGGAAGTGCCTCCATCAGGAGCCATTCCCTCCTCTTTTTTGCTAACCTTGGGTCAAGGTTTTCAGCCGCTGACCTTGCTCGTGCATACTCAGCCATGACGGTTAGTGCCGTTCGCGAAAACTTCTATGTCGACAATTGTTTAGTTCCGGTACAAGTGTGGATGATGCCATTAGGCTGGTAAGGGAGTTAAGTAGTACGCTTTTGCAAGAGGGTTTAATTTGAATAAGTCCGCTTCAAGTTTTCTAGAGGTTCTCACGTACCTGAAAGGTAGCGGACTGTCCTTTGGCGACATCAGTATCAATACCCAGGTATCTGATGCCCAGGAGGCCTTAGGAGTGCAGTAGGGCGCCACTAAGGATTGCTTCGCTTTCAAGGTAAAGTTGTTTACACGAATGTAGGAATCTTGAAATGGTGAATTTATTATGTTATACCCTGGGTTTGGTCGCTTCTATTTGCCCTCGAAAAGGAAGAATGTTCCAAATTTGTGCACTCTTGCTGGCAACCCGTCCTGCGTGACTCTGGTTTGTTAGACCTAGCGATGGAGGCGGCAAACTTGGTGGAAATTCTGCTAAGTGGCACCGCGTCTGCAAGCTCGATGGCGGCGGCTTCTGAGCTGATAGATGCGGTATGTAGCAGTCGGGCACGCGGATCTCCGTGGGACCAAATGGATGCGCTAATGGGCCGGCGCCAGAGTGAGCAATGCGGTTTCGTCTGTATGGCCTGGGAGGAGGACGCTGGTGGGTAATAGGCCGGTTAGCTGGAGCGTGAGGGGTCATAGGCCGACCATCGATTGGAGACGGAGGCTTGATGATGCCAGTGCAGGGGGTCCTGGTCATTAAGAGCAACAGGTGACGGGGGCGTCATTGTGACCGGAGCACTAAAGGACAACGTTGCAACTGGCTTTTCGGAGCGAGGCGGAGCGTTGAAATCGGGCGATTTTTTGGCTGGTTTGGCGGATGGAACTGAGCGTAAATGGCTGCTAGCTGATAGGAGGGGCTGTGTTGCTCGCCTGTGGGTAGGCAGTGGTGGAGATTGGGGTGGAACATGAAGCCTTTTAGATGGACGTTGTGGTGTTGGAGGCGAGCGGGGCAAGTCCAGGTCGACATTTTGCACTGGTGCACTGGTCAGCTGGAGTGATGGCGAGTTACTGACGGTGGGAAATTTTTCAGGGGGATTGGGTGGCACTGGATCAGTAGGTGGTGGGAGTGCTTGGTTGTCGGCAATTGGTCTAGGAACCTCCCTCTGGAGCGAAGTTTTGTCAGAAGTAATTTTTATATTTTTGAACGAAGTGGAATTTGCGATGTACTCTCTCTTTCTAACGAATTCCACGGCAGCGCTCTCTTCCAGGAATTGAAGCAGTAGCGGACACATGTTTCGATGTGACCGTTTTCTGAGTCTTTTGCAGGAGCACTCGCGGTGCGACATACCAGATGCCATGGGCATGGACTGTTTAGCAGGGGAAAGAGGCAAACGATATGGAACATTGAAGACTACGCAATTTTTGGAATTTCTTATCTTCCTATAGACTTCGGAACCGACTGAGTCCGGGGAGTGGCTAGCTGATAGGCGACTTTCAGTGTTCGGATGTTTTGAGGGATCGACGATATATGCGAGTGGCAACAGTATGGTCAGTGCATCATCAATGGATCGTACCTGTTCCTCTGAGGACAATAGGTTTTTGTGAAGAGCATTTTATTTGTTACTGGCTTCACCGCATGTATAGATCAGTGGTACTGAACGAGGTACGGAGGAAGTAGAGAGTCGAAAGCGTTTAGTGCTTCTAGATTGAACCCGGTTGGCTACTCGGTAAACGAGGCTATCGGTGGACGATTTCGGCATGATATCACAAAAGATTTTGATAGGAGCGGATTTGTAAATCTGGCGCAAACCTCAGATTTTATTGTTCAGAAAAAACACCATGATTTATGTTAAGTGCTGGGGATATCTTGAGAAGCTGTTTGTGAGTTATTTACCTAGATACCTTAGTGGAAACTGTACCAATAACAGCACGCTTAATGACGTGGTGTAACGCTACTCGTCCAAAATGTGGTTGCACGGCAGGCCGGCATCACAGTTTCGCCACGGCAAACGCACTTCCTGGTGTCCATCAACCAACCGTGCACTCTTCTCCGCGGTGCGTCTAGTGTGCATATCCCCGAAGAGATCCGCTTTTTTTCACTGAGTTCTTTGTCCGTGGACTCTTATTCAAATGGGTTTTGGATCTGCTGGGTAAGGTCAACTAACCTCAAACAGTTGATTTCTGCCTTGGCTAGAGCTGGATTTGACGGAGGTTCACTTACAACCCAACCAAATGACGATTTAGTTGCAAAGGGTTGTTTTCCTGTGCCTATTCTCTGATTGGTGGTCCAACGAGTGTCAAGCTTGTCACCACCAATTTGAACTCCGGCGCGTTTATCGGGGACGTTTTCGAGGCTCAGCTCCTTCGAATTATGGCTAGTGGGTGAGAAAACGTGCGTCATAGTCCTCGACATACATTACTGAAAGATTTTCGATTGCGTAGGCCGTATTATTTTCCATCATGACGTCCTTCACCAGCAACTATTGACAGACAAGCCCCCCCCCCGCGCAGTTTTGTCTTCACATCATGTAGAGTGCAAACGACAATTTTGTTTTCCCAGCGCTCCCAGCCGATAGTATTCGCCACATCCTGACCAGTGAGGGTCGCATCTGAACCAATGTACAAAGAGGTGTAAACTTCTGATCACCCTGGAGGGCCAAGTAGCTTCACAGAGGTGACCGAGGCGGACACCTTTTGCATTTGCGGCCGCGAAGCGTCGGTCAAACATTTGAGTTATTTGACTCTTTTGCATTAAAACGAGGCCAAACCAGTCAGGGAGCTTCCACTCATTGGGCCACTCAAACTATCAGACAACCGGGCCACGGCAGAATGCAGCTGTATACTATTAGGAGAACATCGAAAGTTAGAGGCAGAGGTGTGAGGAGACTGACCTTCTTCAGTTGTGGTAGAATGAAGCTGTTCAGCAGTACATGGAGTAATTGATTCTTCGTTTGAAGGCAAACGGACACATGGAGAATTGCCTTCGAAAGCAGACTTTGTCAGTGTTGCTCACGTTTGAGTTTTACCTGGTATCGTCAAATTTACTCCCGGAATGATGACAAATAAGAGATGTTGAGCAGTCTAGATCCCGGGTCACAAAACCAAGTTTAAGTTTCGCGTGATCTAGTCCCACAGGTCGTTGTCGTCTAATCAGTCTCGCTGGTTATCGCAACAGTAAGACAGTGGAAATCAAGAGTTCATCCGACCCGAGTACTTAGCCGGCTGTCAAAACCTGTCCTCGAGTTTGGGAATCACCAAGTAGTTCATGACACGGTAATGCACAATTTACAGTTTGTAAACATTTAAAAACCAACCTCAAAAGTTATCCTTTTGGCCCAACAATCCAAAAACCAGAGTGAAAATAAGGCAGGGTTAGTAAGAAACAGTCACAGCTTCAGCTGCCAAAATCACAGCAAAGCAACCGGTGAGTTTGCTAGCCAGATTGTGTATGAAGCTGACAGGGGAAGGTCCTTTGACACTGTACCCATTGATCGTCCGACTGACAACGAAACACGAGTTCAACAGACACTACTGCGCTTGCAGTATTCACCTCAGTCGGTGTGGAAACACGCGCTCGGACGGCATCGATTTCTGACGCCGCAATCACCGTAGCAAGGCGAAGTCCACACAAGAAAAGTCAGGCGCAGGACTCCGGCAAAGCTCCCGTGGTCTTGGTCCCTGCAGTGGCTACTGAAGCTTTTAAACGAACACCGGAGAGGAGCAGTTCCAGCTTGGCAAGTAGCCACAATGCCCCCGTGAGGGGCGAGAGCAACGGTTGCACAATGATTGATGGGCACCAGCAAAATACTGCTCCTTCAAGGAAACAGTGTTCTGGTTGGGAACCATACATAAGCTAACGAGACCGAGGCTTAACCACGCTTGTATCATATCATTTTTGGCCCATGCAAGGTTTTTTCTAATCTTGGTTATACCGCGAATGAAAGCTTTGCGGACAAAATTCGAGCAAATTCGGCTTACCTGTTGAGTGAGGCCGATGAGACCGGGCAACCTAGACCACTCAAGTTTATCCCTGGGTCTGAGCATAAAGCAAACTCCGCACCATGAAGATCCTACAGGATAGAAAGTGAGCAAATAAGGTTGTTTTAAGCCGTGAAACTTGAAGATCGGAAATAACAGTGTCTCACTGAACTCCATCCGCGGCCGGCCAACGGTAAAACGGACTTGGAAATTCGGAATCTTCGGGAGCAGAGAACGCGTCTCGCCCCCAATGGACGCCGTTACTGTTGGCGCCCCTAGGAGTCCTGCCGAGCAAGTTCACTTTTAAAAAGGGGGAGGGGTGGTGGAGGGCCACTCCAGCGCCATCATTCTGCTGTCTATTATTCGAGTTATCGTGGGCAAGATAGAATAACTGGAAGCCCTACTTCAGTTCAACTCCCCTACCGTAGTGGCACTGACGAGGACACGGCTCAGCATAAACATCTTTGACTCTGAAGTGTCTCTCCCGGCTGCGCCACATTCCAAGTTAACAGGAACTCTGTCGGAGCTGGTGGAGGATAGTATTGTTCATTCAGCCAGATATTCCGACTATGCGGTGAGGCGCATATGCTAACCCACGAGGATTTGGTGGAGCTTCTTGGCGCCGCACTAGGATTACAACTGGCGGCTTTCGGACTGTTGGGATTGTTTATCGGCTACCTGCAGCTGACCTCCCAGATAGATTGACGTAATCACTTAGATGGGTGTTTGATGGCAACTGTCTGATCCTGGGTGACTTCGTTGCCCCGCACATCGGTTGGACGTCACAAAGAACAGGAGCAGGGGCAGATCCACTCTCTTGGGATTCGCCGACAACCGTGCGGCAGCTAGTTGCATACCAACGCGTCTAGCATTCAATCCGGATATAATCTCCTCAGGATCCAACCCTGAATCTGGTGGTCCCTTGTAGGAACGTCAGTGTTGATGGGATCAAACATCTCCCCCCACTTGAGAGCAGTGACCACAGGGTGGCAGAAGTTCATTTGCGCAGAAGTCCTAGTCCAGCTTCTGGACTACACTTGGGACGTGAATTTTGGCACACACCACTCGAGAACGCCTGGACAGCTGTCTCAAGCTTCAGCTGACTCTCCGCTGATCAGAATTCGACAACGAAGTTGAAGGAACTTAATGTTCTTTTGAGCTCACGCCTCAGAATTTTCATGATGCTTGTTTGTTTCTCGCAAATATAAGAGGTGCATGCAATGAGCAACATCAAATTATTTATGCAATGCAGATATGCAGAATAGGACATAATTGCTTCACCAGTGTAAAAGGCAGAGTAAAGTGAAAGGTCAAGTCATATTTTACACCGGTTCACGTAAATTCCTAACTACTTACCCGGCAAAATTGGGAGTCAAGGTCATTGTAGAAAAGGGCATTGAGCTGGAGTCAGGTGACTGGAACGTCGAATAATGCAAAATAGTGGCGTGAGAAATACCGGAAATGACCGGATAATAGGAGGAAGCCAAACGAACCATAATCGTTAAATTATTTAAGAACAACTGCGACCAAAAGCTTACTGAATAAAAACTCGTAAGAAAAATAGTATAAAAATAGACGCGTTTAATGTTTCCCACTCTCAGGATTACCCATCCTTGTTCTGCGGAAAGTAAAACGAAACGACCATTGCGAAAAGTCACGCAAGGTCTTGTGGAAGGGCTTAGGAAAACTCCCGTTAGATTCTGTGAAGTTCAGCTGGGGATCAAGAGCTGCAACGCGTGTATATGAGGAACATACTGAAAGGTGTCAGTAAACAACGGCTTTTTATGCACTACGAAAAACGCGTGTTGTGATGTGTCAGCAGAGCGACAGCGAGGAGCTAAGTTCACTTGCCTGGGCTTACATGGTATTTTCGCTATCAACTTGCGTAGAGTGTTGAGGGCCAATGGGCACGAGTCAAGTGGAGTTTGAGAGGTGATGAGCAGAGTAACAATGGTACATCCCGGTGAGGTTTCGGGTATTAAGTAGGGGGACAATGGAAGTAACCCGTTTGTGAAGTCCGTCTGTATCTCACCAACTGTAGCCGTTATATAATGCCAGAAGCCAGTAGTTTGGTAAATACCAGTCAAGGGAGGCAGAAGTATCTTCGCGGCGCATTGAGCGGCCGAACAGTTCCAAAATTTCTTCTGGGGGTTGACGTTTATGAAAATCCAAACAAAAAACTAATCTGGGAGAAAATCAAATTGAAAGCGGCGGCCTGGATGAGCCACAGCTGTGGTTAATTGGTTAACGGGGTGAAGTTCATGAAGAGCCTGGACCAATTTCATAAGCCCCATCCCCTGGGTTGCTAACCTGGACTACTTTGGGCACTACGAAGACTTAATATACCTCCATTTCACACGCTGGTGGATGGTCGGGTGAACGACTTTCTAGTGGCCTTTTATTCCGAAGTGAATAGAGCCTTACTATGGAGAAACTGGACTGCATGCTCGTCTTAGGAATAGGGACAGCCACAAAGAAACTATTTTGTCGTAGTGAGTACCGAAAGTCGCTGGGTAAGTTGAGTTTTGGTGATGAGCCATAAATCCGAAATGTACTGAGTTTATGGAAGAAAGATAGAATATTCTTTACTTTTTGTAGACAAGGGGGGTCTAGACGGGAAAGAGCGCAGCTTTGCTTGTAGTTCGGTGTTGTAGAATAACCTAGTAATGCCTTCATGAATGTTCTTTGTATATGCTCAATGGATATTCGGTCACGTTATTGCAGGGTGGAATAAACTGTTGGCTCAAAACACAAAAGTGGTCTGACATGGGCCTCATAGATATTTAGCTCACTTTCATGTAAAAGAAATGTTCATGAAGTAACCCAATCAGCTTTCGAGCTGTCGAAACTCGAGTAGCTGTTTGTTCCGAGAAGTTGAACGAGCGGGATTATTGAAGACCCAAATATCTTATTGATGGATTGTTTGCACTTATTTGCCCATCTGTGCTAAGGAGCTCTGGTGGTACAAAATACGCAATACATATTTCAGCAGAAGACTGCGGTGACCAAGTAGTCCCCTAAGTGCTTAGCCGAGCGAGATCCTGTAATATGCTTCTAATGGTAGTGTTCAAAGAATGAGAGTCAGTGGTATGCAAAATTGTCAAGTCATTAGCAAAGAGAAAAGGAATTCCGTGAAGGATTACGCCGAATATGTCGTTCACACACGTCAGGAAAAGTATTGGTCCTAGAACGTTACCTTGAACGACTCCGCTAGTTACAACTTCAGGTAGTGAAACATCAGTCACACAAGTAGAACATGAGCGGTTTTCAAGAAAGCCATGTTGGGCAGTGTTTACAAGATAATTTTTTAGAAGACAATTCGTAGCCTCAGCTTTAATCAGCACTTTCGTCATCATTGAGACAACTGGGGCATGGTTAACAAGACTATGGCTTGCTGGATCTTGTTGAGAGCAATTTCTATTAATTGGAACAATAACTGAGGTTTCTCACTGGCTTAGGCGCAAACTATACCTTATAAAGAGGTGAAATTTGCTTGACAAGAAAACTGGAACATCAAGTTCGCCTAACTTGAGAATGGCCGTACGTAACGCATTAGGCCCAGGGTGGTAGGACAGTCTAAGGCTTGACAATAGAGGTGATATATCGCTTGGATTAAAAGAAACTGTAGACAGAATTTTCGAGGAGCTAAGTGTCAGAATCGGAATAACTGCAGGATAATCACTTGTTACCGTAGATTTAAAAGACACGTTGAAAGCTCCCGACGTGTTTTATGCTCCGTTCACATAAATGCCATTGTATAAAAGGGAAGAAACAGCTGATATGAACTGAGTGCTTCTAATTTTCGTTAACTTAGCTGAAATTTCCATTCTTTTTAGGTTGCGCAGAGCATTTTTCCTCGTTTTTTCTTTACGCACCCTGACTAAGAGACGATATCTTGAGATAAGTGAACGGATTGTATCTATAGCGAGAAATCTCTGGCCTTCAGAAAGGTACGTTGTAATTTCGAGAGTCGCCTTTTCACTCGGGATATTTTTGTTTGGTTTTGCACATTTACTGGAATCATTTTCAGGCGTGATCATATCGAGACAGCAACTTTGGAACAAAGCTTGTCAGTTACCGTCTGCGTTTTGCAAGGAGCGGAAAATTCATTCCAATTTTGGGTGCCTCTAAGCAAGGGTAATTAGTCTCATTTAGCACGATGGAACGAGCTAGTAACGGGTAGATTTTGATGGATCATTTCGGGAATAGAGGACCTGCAGGATACTGTGAAGTGACCACTTCCCGGAAATTTCTCCCGCGCCAGAGTGGAAACTCGGGTAGCACTCGAAATTAAGATCAAGTCTAGGGTGTTATTTGGGCTTTTTGGTAAAGACAAATGTTGAACTCATCCATCAAAGCTGATGGTGGTCACAAAGTCAAGTGACTTTTGTGGAGAGGAGAGTGTAGACCAACAGGCACCTGGAGCACCGACGACACCGGCTACGAGCTTGGGTTCACTAGAGAGGTTTGCGACTAACTTCATTTCCTCAGTAATGGTTAGGAAGTCACAAGTATTTGGGCCAGGAAACCAGTAAACGCAACCAACCAAAACCTCATTATTCTGAGTTTCGATGTTGAGCCACACTGAGTCCTCCATGTTGTCCAGAATCGGATGCTCGAACAAAGTTGCGAAGGTACCTTCCCTTACGAGGATTAGACAGCTTCCCTTGCGTTGGTTTTATCTATTTTTTCCTGAAGGCCATGTAACCTGCCGCAACAGTGTCTTCAGTGGGATTAGTATCAGGCAACCATGTTTCAGTTATTAAAATGAAATCATGATCTCCTATGAGGGCCATGGAACGCACTACGTGCATTTTGCTTCGTACCCATTGAGCACTGACTAATATCAGAGATGGAAGCACAGTTTGGAATTTACTATTGTGAACACTAACAGAAACTCTATTTAACGTATGATCATCGCATAATCGCAGTGCGGGAGACCCTGTGAATACCTACCCTCCTCTCATCCAAAGTAGATCCCGGGAGAAGTGTCCACCATGATTGGACCTGGAGCTCAGACGGTTGCCGAAACGACGAAATCAGGCCTGGCAATTGTTTGATCTACGCACGGGGGCTATGATCTCTACTGCGGGATTTGTAGCCCGTGTAGGGAATAAAACAACTTAGCGGATGGCGCTTGGAAAATCCCTTGTGATCGATGCAATGGCACCGCCCAGGCGTCTGCTTCCATACCTTAGGCTGTGCACAAGGGCGAGTTTAGTCGTCTCGGAGCTGCTGGACAAAGACGAACGGGTTGCAGCAGATGGTGAAAAAATTGTGAAGCCAACCAAACTTGGCCAGTCGGCGTGTTCTGTGGAGGGCGGCACACAAACTCCTATGACGAAAGGCTTGCCGTTATTTGCAGTGCGTGATTTTGTGGGGCCGCGAAGGATTATTGTAATCGACAAACAACCAAACTCTAGGCTCTAACTCAGGATCGACCTGACACCCCTACCCTTACTCCAACTTCATGTTTTTATTAACGTTTTACGCCACACTCACTCATTCACTGAACCACACATCGGACATTGACCTTAAGCGACCGCTAACTGGTGATTGCGTTAATTTGCCCCGTGACCTTTGGCCCACATTCCCCATGGATACTTCGTTGATTTGACAGCTTGAACCTCAAACGACTCCGAATTTTCTCGCATTTGGCTGACTGATTTACGGGGCGGTTACGGTTGAGGTTTGTACAGTTCTTGTGCCGTATTCATGATTGTTTCATAAAGAGCCGTATTGAAAACCACAAATAGACGCTTGGCGTTTTTTGGATTGTGTTACGCGTATCTCAACGACTGCTAGGTGTCGGTTAGAAGTAGCTTCCTCAAATCCCTCAGAACTTGCGAGTTTGGGGCTCGATGATGTGCATTCTGTGATTTTGAGAGGGTTGGCTATCATTTAACCCCACCACAGACTTGGCTGTTCATCGGGCATTCAGACCCTCGTAGACTACCTCGGAAGTGAAAGAAAGCTGGGATCATTCCGCTGTACAAGGTTGGACTAACATACGCCTCGGTCAACAACCTCCCCTGAGGTCACACTTGCGTAGCTGGAAAGAATGCGGAAAGAGGTGTGGCTCCTTGCATTTGTAAACACCTACGGCACTACCATTTGCTGTGAGCACAGCAACATGGTATTCACAGAAACGGGTCAGTCTGACAAACCTACCCCCGGCGTCTCCATTCGGCATATCACACCAGCTATGATGAACTTCTTGTGGGTAATTTTTCACTTCTACCCCTCCTGCTACTTTGCTTCTGGGTATGATTTACCGAAAACCTCCTACATCAAAGGCAGATTTACTCTTGATGGTGGAACATCTGAAAACCCTCAAAACATTTCACTCTTTTAGTCGCCTTTTTTATGAGGGGCTTCAACTCCCCCAGAGTGGACTGAGAAAACCCCAGCACTGACAGCCAGTATGATGAGGCATCAGTAGATCTACTGAGAGAGCAATCCTGGACATAACATGTGGCCTGTCCCACCGGGTTTAGAATGGGTCAAAGCCCATCACTCCTAGATCTGATCGTAACCAATCCCAAGCACGGCGTAGATCTTGTCAAACTTCTACAACCGCTAGGTAGGATAGACCACGCAGTCCCCTCTTTTGACTACACATTGAAGTGACAAGCTCTTTTCTCCACACACAGACTAGCTTGCTCGTCCCAGCGAACGGATGTTCAAAGGTTGAAGTCCTTCATCAGAAGCAAACCAAGTCACATAACGGACAACACAGACATAGATGAACGCAACAGGCCTAACAAACTCAACCCGTTTAGCTGGACGGAACCGGTGGACGTTCATCCTCGCATTCTTAAAGAATCCACCTCCACTCTTGCAGCATCATACTCTGCGCTCTGTCAGCAGTGCATAGACCACCGAAGGCCTCCACATTCATGGAAGCATGCCGTAATTGTCCCAATTTTCAAGTAGAGATAGAAACCTTCCCGGAAGTTATGAGTCTATAAGCCTCACCAGTGTCCCTAGCAAAGTCCTCGAGCACATGATAAACGCAGAAACTCGACACACTCGCGCGAGAATAGTTTATTTTCTCCAGGGCAACATGGCTTCCTTCCCGGCAGTTGATGTATCGCGTATACGCTGACCGTTATAAATGGTCTGACACAGGTCCAGGACGGCGGCTAGACATCCCATGCCGCATTCATCGGTTTCGCCGCAGCCTTCCATATTGTCTCGCGTATTCCGCCCCTGTACAAACTCAGGATGTACGGCTTCCCGGGTTGCCCACTGTCCCCGATTGACAACTGTAGGAAAAACCGACCCTTCTCGGTTCAGCGCGTACTTCTCGGCTTTGATCTTTACCCACCGATGAAGGAGTCTCTCGTGGCTCAGTCCTCGGTCCTCTCATATTCCACAATAAAGTCAATGATATCCCTGACGTAGTTCCGGTTAGCATGGTGATGATGACGCCACAATCTGGACCACGGACGAAAATATCATGCAGCCAGTCACTCATTGGGTCATACGTTGACAGGCTGACCAGAAATTCCCAATAAACGATGATATATTTGCAGGTCAGTCATTAGGCAATATGCCGGCTGACCTGTTCACGAGAAACGGAATTACAAATCCAAATAATGGATCAATATAAGATCCTTGGTTTCTGGCTGCGCAGTCACCTCTCATTCTTCTCCCACCATGAGGAAGCTGGTAAAACTGCCTTCTAGGTTCTATACCCTATTTGACGAGCTCTCCTGATGATCACCAAGAGGGGCTTCCATCTTCTATATGGAACCTAAATTCCACTTACTTAGAATACGGCAGTCTGATAGTATGCACCGATCTCGTCAGAGGAAGGAAAGTTTCTGAGCTGACTCAACGGAAAGTGACCATGATGGTACATGACTTACGTTTTCCCCCTACCTGGTTCGTATAATATCACTTAATCACCACCCTCCTGAGACACGCCGTATTAGAAGAGGCTTATTCCTGTTGAATGATCTATTCCTAGCGGGTCTAGTGGAGCAGTTTTTCACTTGTCCAAACTTAAAGACCCTGTGAGGACACACTAAAATCTCTTCAAACCACGTCCACACACCTTCAGTGAGCAACATTTTTTCCCGTTCCGGATAGCATCTCTGTGGAATAGCCTTCAACAAGAGGTGGTAAATGCCTCCTCAAAAGAGGCATTTTAAGCCAGACCAGAAGACCGGTTAGGACTAAAACCAAGTCCAGCCAATTATCCGATCGCCCCCGCGTAGATTATTCTCCCCCATATTTTTCTGTCCCGCCTTCAATCCTCTATACTTGTACATGTGCACAGTTATGAATAGATCCATTTTTCTTCGTCTTACAAATGTGTATTCAAGTTGCACTTCCGTGAAAATGCCAAAACAAAAAACCATTGACGTGTTGATGTAACAGTATTCATGTTTTTGGACTCATGTATGACACGAGAAACACTTACTTTTATTCTGATGTCCCGTTTGCAAAATTGGCTGCCCCCTGTTGTGGAGGTTTATCATTCGCCGTTGACAGAACCACAATTTAAGTAGACGTCCATTTCCCGTGACGGGTTGTTGGTGTTCCGTAGGCCTCTCGGGTAGCAGGAGCTGAAGCTCCTTTAGAGTACCTCGCGGGCCCAAAAAGGATCTGGTCTGTGGACTTGGAAGCCTCGTTAGTGGATGCCGTATTCTACGACGCGGTACAAATTGTGTCCATGGACGTAGCACGGGGTATCCAGAGGTTAAACATATTGTATCCACGGGCGCGGTACATGGCTTATCCGAGAGTAAACAAAACGTGTCCTTTGGCCAGGCCCACACGGTACACGAAGCTCGTGGGAATGCTGAAGGACATTTCACCGAAGCAGCATATAACCTCTTATTCATGGCGGTGCATTTCAAATGCAGTTATTCTAAACATTGATCACACTGTAGAGCCTTTTCGCGACTGCTCACGCTTTCAGCACCAGAAAGTCTAATTTTATACTAATGTCGCTTCCAAGAAAATGGATGCCCCTTGTTGTCGAGTTTACCATTGCGGATCCACGGCACAGTAGAAAAGATACGTGCAAAAACAGGGAGAAATTTGGACAAGAATACTTGCAAATACATGTTACATCTCTCCGAGATAAACAAAGAAGGCCTGCAGGAGCTCTCACTCACTCTCACTCACTAGAATTGATAGCTCCAGTAGGGGAGGAGAATGTGTAGGCGCGCTGTTGGCATTTTTGGGAGGAACCCGTGAAATGCACCAATGAGGTGACTGATTCAAATAAGGCAAAGAAGGGAACCACGCTGTGGTGGGACAGTCTGGCAAGAAAGGCTGTCAAGCGGAAGCGGGTGGTCTGGCGGGGGTATGCTCATACAAATGCTCACTGAGTCTCCCTGCAGTACTGGGTGACCAGAAGAAGGGCTTCGAGGATACGACTGGAATGCGGGCAGAGCCTCGAAAGCAGAGTCGCCGCCAAAGTCAAGGCGGATTTCAAAGTGAACTATAGCAACGTTTAATAAAGGGCCGCCTGACGAGGAGCAGTAGGGGGAATGAAGGAGGAAAACGGGACAAGTGCTTTCACGGAGCAAGGAAAAGCTGAGAAAGTAGCGCAATTATTTTAGAGGATACATCGACCGGATCAAAGAACGTCCAGAAGGCCCGTTAGACAAAACAAGCACATCGCGGAGAGGGCAGGCGCCCAAGTCTGCGAGAGCGAGTTTCACGAGAATGTCAGGTGCCTGGCATGGTGAGAAGTAGCGGGGTGAGACAAAACTCATCCGGCAGTAATGGAACCGTTAGCTGGTCCATTGGCCAATCCGCTTTGTTTTCTGTTCACCGAACCGTTGGAAAAAGGTGAGGTGTCACAGGACTGGCTTACAACCACCGTCACTCCAGTGCACGCAGGAGGAGACAGGAGGCATGTAGGAATCACCGACCTATCACCTCACATCAGTATTGCCGGGGGTCGTGGAGGGAGTGATCCGGGACTGCACAATCGAGCACTTGGAAAGCCAACCTTTGATGTCACCCAACCAGCACGGTTTCATTTACCGAAAGTCATTTTTTCTACTCTGACCCTCTGCTTAGATGAACCAGGAACCTAGGCAAAGAAGACAGAGTTAAAGCTTGCTATTCAGATTTTCGCAGGGTCTCTGGCCCTCATGAATCACGGGCTGTTGGCAGGTAAGCTGAAGAAATTCAGACTGTCTCCTGGTAGAGAGATGGATCATTGGAGGACTTGTTGGATGGCAGGTTCAGGTGGGGGTAGAGGGGTTTTTCTGCAAGGGAAGGCGGACTAGCCATGCGCCGCCGGGACGTTTCCTGGGCCCCCTGCCGTTCGTCCTACCAGTTAAAGACTTGCCAGATGAACAGTGGGGTAACTGCCACGAATTTGCTGACGATGTCAAACTGCTTGTAATGGTTGTGAAAAACACGGTACAGGGAGACCTGGATGGCATGAATGCGTGGCTTGTGGCACAGGATCTTCCTTTCAAAGTAAACAAAGGCGAAGACCCCACTGATGGGAGATAATCACAGCCCAATCTCTTTATGGGCCCGCCAGGAGACCAGATGGCGCTTGCTCAGGCAGTGGAGGTCGAGGATCTGGGAGTGATATTTTGGGCGGACTTTACGCCGGTTGTCTGTGTGGTAGTGCCACGGAAGAAGCCTCACGCGCACTCTGCAGACTGAAGTGCGCGGCTAGTTCTAGAATACCAGGTCTTGACAATAATATACAGAGCCATCGTGAGACCTCAAATGCATCTCCGCCCTCAGGTCTGGAGTCCTCTCATCGCGTGCGATGAAAAATCCTCGAGCAAGCACAGCTGTGACTCGTTAGTTGGTTTGGAAGCTGATTGGCCTGGACCACGAACGGAGATCGGACGAGCTTAACCTACTCTCGCCGGAAAAGATGAGAGTAAGGAGAGACTTAGTAGAAGTATTCAAAGCCGTTAAGAGGATGGATAAGTCAGATGGACTTGGGTGGCCTATCTTTGGATTCCGGGGGAAGACAAGCTGTGACGGCACAAGCTGCACCTCGCAAAGTACCGCGTAAAAACAGGCACTCAGAGTTGTTTTCTGTGAGGTCCTTCAAAAAGAGGAGTTAACTAACGAGGAAGACGGTTGTAGGAACTCCATTGATCGCCTTTAACCATCAGCTGGATAAGGCCTAAAAGAAATTATTTAGCTGGAGTAGTGACTTAAACACTCTCCTCCACCTTTCTCCCTCTACTTGGTCCGCCTTCAACTTTCATTCCTGCAAGGTGACTGGTCAAGCAGAGTCAATGACTGACAGCTTGATCATCGAGCCAAATCGGGATGAAGCATTGTGACAGGTCTAATCCAAAATTTCCACCCCACCGCCCCTGGATGCGTCCACAAAAAGACGATTCTTAACGTCGTAGAACCTTGGGATCAAGGAACTCATCGGTGCAAGGAGCTGGACCATTTTGTGGACTGCCGTCAAGTCATGGAAGCCTGATTGAACGTAACTGATTTCTTGCATGCGGTAACTGCCCCAGCACTTAACGACCTGCGCTACGGTGTGGTGTGGAGCCGCTTCAGAGGCGTTTGGGAGGGGGAAGGGCTGGAAATTACAGAGAGGACGCAAACCGGGTCGCTCATGCTAAGGAAGAACATTTCGGTCTTGGGCACTCAACAAAAGAAAAAGACGAGGATAAGGTGGGAGAGAGGACAGCTTGCAAACCATAAAACTTTGAAGTGCAAAACGAAAGCACGAGAGACTGTGCCAAACTGCTGCGGAGGGCAGCACACACAAGCACTGGCATAACAATCCGAGAAAAGCGTTCGGTTAAATCGAGGCTCTTCGTGACTTTCAGAAAAGAAGTTCACTACGTGAGTCGTTACCCCGTCCCACGCTTGTGTATTCAGACCTAGCAGAGCCCGTCCTTGCTAAGAAAGTTGTTCTCTCCTTCCACGAAGTCCTTGAAAAGAATTGAAAAACGTCCCACCCAGGCACAAATGAGTAGCACCGTACACTCTGGACCAGTGGCTTTACCGGCGCGGACCTCTGCTGTGTGTAGAATAGGTGGATGTGGGTACCATGTGCGACATCTATCGTAAACGGTCCAACCGAAAGTGCGGCTATCTACCAAATAAAGCCTCCAGTCTGTATAACGAATATAAATGCCTCAAATAGCCTCACACTAGCTGTGTAAGAGTGAGAAAGGAACTTTCCAAAACGAGGACGGAATACAACCAAACGAGGAATGCTTCGATAAATCAAGTGCCATCCGCTAAGGAGTGTACAATCAAGAGGGGAACACCAAGCGCTCTGGAGTTGTGGAACACCCGTGGCGGTCCCTTAGTGACACCGGAAAAGAGTCCCACGGGGAAAAGTTTGCTTTTCAGTGAGCACGAGGTGGAATTGGCCAGTGCGAGAACCAAAGCAGATGCCCTCACCGGGTCTTTAGCCGAACTAACCTGTTTCGGATATCGCCCCAGGGTGACATTGGAAAGAAACTGTCAAAAACTCTCGCGAACCTATATGCAGGATAACCAAAACTCACATGCAAAGGTGAAGAGCTTGATTTGTGACCTACCGAGTCCAGCTGGGTTGCTGGGGCCAGCGGCGCTCAAAAGACTTAGTTCTGATAAGTGAAGAGAGCCGGCTTTGGGCTAGGGCAACCGGGGCCGGTCCTTGTAGAACTCACAAACCCTTGACTCATGGATAAATTCCTGGCGACGCCTGGAGAAGAGCGCCTTAAATATGAGGGAGAGAGCTGACCGTGATATCACGTGCAAAGCCAAAGTAGGGGTCAGCGATGCCACAACGGTAGGTGTTGACCAAATTCAGAGGAAACTGAAGGCCAACCTACCCAAGCTGCGGCCAACGGAAACACTCTCAGAAGCTTCGGGTCCTGTATCCCGTTTCCTGTCCGTCGCTGGTCCTGCGTCGTTCCATCGTCTCCTCTTTCCACTGTGGAGGCAAAAAATAGGATGGGCTCCAGGGAGTGGCCTCCAAGTGCACCTTGCGGGGGCAAAAACCAAAGCGGACAGTGATACCAGACACTACGCTGGCGGCATTGGGGAGGAATGGAAGAAGCTTGCAGTTTAAGCGGACGACATTGACCGCACAGCTGTAACGGAAACCTGGCTAAGCCTCCCAGAAAAAGTAGCCCTGAAAAAGCCCCTGCATTCATCAGGTGAAAAGAGCGGGTGAGCGAGAAGTAAGAGGCGTAATACCCCTCATTGCAAGGAAGCCCGAGCAGCAACCATGTGAAAATTTCCTAACAGGCAACGTTGAAGGTGTTTCGGGTGAAACTATTCTGGGAGCTGCTTGTCTTCGGCTTACCCGCATCTACAGAAGCCTACCAGCAGAAAAATGCGAGGATGCCATGCTCCCAGAACAAACCTCCGGGGCTGAAAGGATAGTGATCGCTGGAGATTCGGGCTGTCTCAAAGTAGGCTTTAAAGTTCTGTGGGCTCCGGGGAGTGAATTTTCTGCCCAACCGTTTGGCTTCGTCCTAGACCAAGTCCTGATGCAGCGCAATCAATGGCCCACTAGGTGAAGGCAGGGGCGGAGTCCTGGCTTTTTCACAATTGTCGTGGCCAAATTCCCAAACGACAAAGACAGTTGGAGGGTGAGTGCTCCTTTGAGTTAGAGCAATCATAACACTCTTGGGTCCACAGTGAAGATCAAGTCAACTGATGTTCCCAAGCAGAGGGGCCGAAACTCTATCGAACTTGATATCCCAGCCTTGGTCAATACGCCACCGGGACAGAGGAGGAGCCGCGAGTACGACAAAGTGGAGGGACACGTTTTTCAGAGACAGTGTTGTTGCTCTAGCTGAGGCTTTTGCTTCTTTGGCACCGTCAGAACACAGGTCAAGCCACCCTGGCTGAGGCGTCAGGCTGAGAGAGCACAAAATCGAAAAAAGAGCAAATAGGTTGTTCAAACAAACTGGAGGCCACCGAAACCTGCTGCAGCTTAGAAAGGCTTGCAGCGTAGCCCTAGGGATACAGACAAGTCATCGGTCGAGGCTTGGGGTGGCGCCAGTGTCTAAGGCCAAGGCCTACCGAGGGCGTGATAAAACTCCATGCAATTCAAGTCAGTTTTGAGAGCTGCAGTGGGTCACGCTGTTGGCGGTGACGGGCGGCAAGCCACAACAGGTGGTTGCGTGGCGGAAGTACTGAAATGCCACTTCGGGATGGTATGTACGGTAGGCCCAGGGGCTCACATCATTCGTACCCCAGTTCGGAAAACAACACAAACGGGTGGCTTGTTGTTATGCCCACACAAAGTTGCGGAGGCCTCAAAGTGCTGGACATCATTAAGGATGCGGATCAGATGGCCTAAACTCTGTATTCAATGAGCCATTGGAAGCAACTATGGCGAAACCCCTAACCTGGTTGCAGAAACATGACCTTGGAAGCAGTCAAATTTCCCCTGGATTGGAGGATTACCGAGTGTCAGCAGAAGGGGGATGCACGAAATAGCAGACCAGTGTGTCTCCTTCAGGTCATACTTCAGATATTCGGAAAGATTCAGAGGAACGAGATTATGACTCATCTATTGTCAGGTAGTCTTTTGTCCGAAGACGGAAAGGCTTCATAAAGAACCAGACGTGCCTGTCAAACTTGCTCCCCTTCCTGGACGATATTTAGAAGCTGTTGGACACGGGTAAGCCGGTCGTGGCGTGCTATCTGGAATTTGAGAAGGCCTTCACTCTGTAAGCCACCGACTGTTGCTACTAAAAGGAGAAGACAAATCAATGGATTTTTGTTTTGGCATTTTCACGGAAGTGCAACTTGAATACACATTCGTAAGACGAAGAAAAATGGATCTATTCATAACTGTGCACATGTACAAGTATAGAGGATTGAAGGCGGGACAGAAAAATATGGAGGAGAATAATCTACGCGGGGGCGATCGGATAATTGGCTGGACTTGGTTTTAGTCCTAACCGGTCTTCTGGTCTGGCTTAAAATGCCTCTTTTGAGGAGGCATTTACCACCTCTTGTTGAAGGCTATTCCACAGAGATGCTATCCGGAACGGGAAAAAATGTTGCTCACTGAAGGTGTGTGGACGTGGTTTGAAGAGATTTTAGTGTGTCCTCACAGGGTCTTTAAGTTTGGACAAGTGAAAAACTGCTCCACTAGACCCGCTAGGAATAGATCATTCAACAGGAATAAGCCTCTTCTAATACGGCGTGTCTCAGGAGGGTGGTGATTAAGTGATATTATACGAACCAGGTAGGGGGCAAAACGTAAGTCATGTACCATCATGGTCACTTTCCGTTGAGTCAGCTCAGAAACTTTCCTTCCTCTGGCGAGATCGGTTTTCATCCTTCATTCCCCCTACTGCTCCTCGTCAGGCGGCCCTTTATTAAACGTTGCTATAGTTCACTTTGAAATCCGCCCTGACTTTGGCGGCGACTCTGCTTTCGAGGCTCTGCCCGCATTCCAGTCGTATCCTCGAAGCCCTTCTTCTGGTCACCCAGTACTGCAGGGAGACTCAGTGAGCATTTGTATGAGCATACCCCCGCCAGACCACCCGCTTCCGCTTGACAGCCTTTCTTGCCAGACTGTCCCACCACAGCGTGGTTCCCTTCTTTGCCTTATTTGAATCAGTCACCTCATTGGTGCATTTCACGGGTTCCTCCCAAAAATGCCAACAGCGCGCCTACACATTCTCCTCCCCTACTGGAGCTATCAATTCTAGTGAGTGAGAGTGAGTGAGAGCTCCTGCAGGCCTTCTTTGTTTATCTCGGAGAGATGTAACATGTATTTGCAAGTATTCTTGTCCAAATTTCTCCCTGTTTTTGCACGTATCTTTTCTACTGTGCCGTGGATCCGCAATGGTAAACTCGACAACAAGGGGCATCCATTTTCTTGGAAGCGACATTAGTATAAAATTAGACTTTCTGGTGCTGAAAGCGTGAGCAGTCGCGAAAAGGCTCTACAGTGTGATCAATGTTTAGAATAACTGCATTTGAAATGCACCGCCATGAATAAGAGGTTATATGCTGCTTCGGTGAAATGTCCTTCAGCATTCCCACGAGCTTCGTGTACCGTGTGGGCCTGGCCAAAGGACACGTTTTGTTTACTCTCGGATAAGCCATGTACCGCGCCCGTGGATACAATATGTTTAACCTCTGGATACCCCGTGCTACGTCCATGGACACAATTTGTACCGCGTCGTAGAATACGGCATCCACTAACGAGGCTTCCAAGTCCACAGACCAGATCCTTTTTGGGCCCGCGAGGTACTCTAAAGGAGCTTCAGCTCCTGCTACCCGAGAGGCCTACGGAACACCAACAACCCGTCACGGGAAATGGACGTCTACTTAAATTGTGGTTCTGTCAACGGCGAATGATAAACCTCCACAACAAGGGGCAGCCAATTTTGCAAACGGGACATCAGAATAAAAGTAAGTGTTTCTCGTGTCATACATGAGTCCAAAAACATGAATACTGTTACATCAACACGTCAATGGTTTTTTGTTTTGGCATTTTCACGGAAGTGCAACTTGAATACACATTCGTAAGACGAAGAAAAATGGATCTATTCATAACTGTGCACATGTACAAGTATAGAGGATTGAAGGCGGGACAGAAAAATATGGAGGAGAATAATCTACGCGGGGGCGATCGGATAATTGGCTGGACTTGGTTTTAGTCCTAACCGGTCTTCTGGTCTGGCTTAAAATGCCTCTTTTGAGGAGGCATATACCACCTCTTGTTGAAGGCTATTCCACAGAGATGCTATCCGGAACGGGAAAAAATGTTGCTCACTGAAGGTGTGTGGACGTGGTTTGAAGAGATTTTAGTGTGTCCTCACAGGGTCTTTAAGTTTGGACAAGTGAAAAACTGCTCCACTAGACCCGCTAGGAATAGATCATTCAACAGGAATAAGCCTCTTCTAATACGGCGTGTCTCAGGAGGGTGGTGATTAAGTGATATTATACGAACCAGGTAGGGGGCAAAACGTAAGTCATGTACCATCATGGTCACTTTCCGTTGAGTCAGCTCAGAAACTTTCCTTCCTCTGGCGAGATCGGTTTTCATCCTTCATTCCCCCTACTGCTCCTCGTCAGGCGGCCCTTTATTAAACGTTGCTATAGTTCACTTTGAAATCCGCCCTGACTTTGGCGGCGACTCTGCTTTCGAGGCTCTGCCCGCATTCCAGTCGTATCCTCGAAGCCCTTCTTCTGGTCACCCAGTACTGCAGGGAGACTCAGTGAGCATTTGTATGAGCATACCCCCGCCAGACCACCCGCTTCCGCTTGACAGCCTTTCTTGCCAGACTGTCCCACCACAGCGTGGTTCCCTTCTTTGCCTTATTTGAATCAGTCACCTCATTGGTGCATTTCACGGGTTCCTCCCAAAAATGCCAACAGCGCGCCTACACATTCTCCTCCCCTACTGGAGCTATCAATTCTAGTGAGTGAGAGTGAGTGAGAGCTCCTGCAGGCCTTCTTTGTTTATCTCGGAGAGATGTAACATGTATTTGCAAGTATTCTTGTCCAAATTTCTCCCTGTTTTTGCACGTATCTTTTCTACTGTGCCGTGGATCCGCAATGGTAAACTCGACAACAAGGGGCATCCATTTTCTTGGAAGCGACATTAGTATAAAATTAGACTTTCTGGTGCTGAAAGCGTGAGCAGTCGCGAAAAGGCTCTACAGTGTGATCAATGTTTAGAATAACTGCATTTGAAATGCACCGCCATGAATAAGAGGTTATATGCTGCTTCGGTGAAATGTCCTTCAGCATTCCCACGAGCTTCGTGTACCGTGTGGGCCTGGCCAAAGGACACGTTTTGTTTACTCTCGGATAAGCCATGTACCGCGCCCGTGGATACAATATGTTTAACCTCTGGATACCCCGTGCTACGTCCATGGACACAATTTGTACCGCGTCGTAGAATACGGCATCCACTAACGAGGCTTCCAAGTCCACAGACCAGATCCTTTTTGGGCCCGCGAGGTACTCTAAAGGAGCTTCAGCTCCTGCTACCCGAGAGGCCTACGGAACACCAACAACCCGTCACGGGAAATGGACGTCTACTTAAATTGTGGTTCTGTCAACGGCGAATGATAAACCTCCACAACAAGGGGCAGCCAATTTTGCAAACGGGACATCAGAATAAAAGTAAGTGTTTCTCGTGTCATACATGAGTCCAAAAACATGAATACTGTTACATCAACACGTCAATGGTTTTTTGTTTTGGCATTTTCACGGAAGTGCAACTTGAATACACATTTGTAAGACGAAGAAAAATGGATCTATTCATAACTGTGCACATGTACAAGTATAGAGGATTGAAGGCGGGACAGAAAAATATGGAGGAGAATAATCTACGCGGGGGCGATCGGATAATTGGCTGGACTTGGTTTTAGTCCTAACCGGTCTTCTGGTCTGGCTTAAAATGCCTCTTTTGAGGAGGCATTTACCACCTCTTGTTGAAAGCTATTCCACAGGGATGCTATCCGGAACGGGAAAAAATGTTGCTCACTGAAGGTGTGTGGACGTGGTTTGAAGAGATTTTAGTGTGTCCTCACAGGGTCTTTAAGTTTGGACAAGTGAAAAACTGCTCCACTAGACCCGCTAGGAATAGATCATTCAACAGGAATAAGCCTCTTCTAATACGGCGTGTCTCAGGAGGGTGGTGATTAAGTGATATTATACGAACCAGGTAGGGGGCAAAACGTAAGTCATGTACCATCATGGTCACTTTCCGTTGAGTCAGCTCAGAAACTTTCCTTCCTCTGACGAGATCGGTGCATACTATCAGGCTGCCGTATTCTAAGTAAGTGGAATTTAGGTTCCATATAGAAGATGGAAGCCCCTCTTGGTGATCACCAGGAGAGCTCGTCAAATAGGGTCTAGAACCTAGAAGGCAGTTTTACCAGCTTCCTCTTGGTGGGAGAAGAATGAGAGATGACTGCGCAGCCAGAAACCAAGGATCTTGTATTGATCCACTGTTTGGATCTGTGCCGTGCCATTTATAGTATTGTTCTAAGAATAACATTTATAATAATAACAGTGATTTTAAATGGTTAATTTTGGATGCGCCCGAAGCGTGCCAGTTGTATGATCGAATTTTTACAAGAGATAGAATGGACAGACAAAATTGGTGAAAAGTTGGAGACTTGTATGACAAAAGTAATATAGGTGGGCCTAGAAGGAAGAATAAGGGGGATAAAAATGTGATAATTTAGAGATTGTAAAGGAATTCAAGAGCCCATTCTTATCGATGCCCGGTGAACTTCAAGGCAAAGGTCAAAGTTGAGTCTGAGTGTTTTGGGTGGGGACATCTGGAAGCCGACAGATATGCCTGGGAGGGGCTAGAAATCGGTGTGAGAAACTGTGTTGGCTGGAAACGATGGAGAAAATGTGAGATGCACTGCAATGGAGTAGATAGCAATGAAACTTGGTACTCTGCAATAGACGGTCGGCGGACATTGCGCTAAACTCATTGTGAATCACGGAGCAAGCAATAAAAGCAGCGTAGGGCGGATCAGATGACAAACATTATTTGGAGGGATTCCATAAGGTGGGTGCGAGACACATAGGTAAAAGGACTGGAAGCATATCGTGACGTTGGGCGGGATGATAGCAAGAGAGGTGACCGGCGAGGAAATGCAGGATGCAGAGCAAATGCATATATATGTATACACATATGCGTGTAAATATATATGTATGTATTAGGAGAGCAGAGGCAATAGTACTAAGAAGAATGGTTTAATTCGGAGACGCCCTCAGCATGCCTTAATCATGATTAGAACTTTTGCAGGTGACGAAACTGACAGACAAAATTCATGAAAAGTTTAGAAGTACACAAGACAAAGGAGGAGTAAAAAGAAACAGGGGGAGATGAGAGGGAGATAAGTGTGTGCGCCCTGAAGAGTGACGGACGGAGTTTAAGTGAACCCAGGGATGGATTCAAATATATGCCCAGGAAACGTGAAATTCGAGGTCAGATGTTGCAGCTGGCTGAGCTAATTTGGGGGAGATTGGGACCTGGAAGTTTCACATGAGGGGGACGGAAAATCGACATGAAAAACTATCTTTACGAGAAACGACGAGGAGAAAAAAAGAAAAAGAAGAGAAGAAAAGGACAAAATAATGGGTTATATGACCAGGGATTAGGTAGCTATGAGCTGTGCCGTATTGCAATAAATAAACGGTGTCAACTTGAAAATAGGAAGCGACAAATGCGAGACGCAGAGAGTGGGTCAGGTTGCAGCAATTTCGCAGAAGGATCGAGAAGTGGACAATATGAGGCACGGATATAAACCAAATGGATGCATATCATGAGGGGCGGCGACGTGGTGGCAAAAGAACTGGCCGGCAAAAAGCTGGAGGAGGCAGAGAAAGTGTGTGGACATATATATCTATATATAAGGGCAGGAGCAAATAGCAGTAAGGGTGCGGAGCACGGAAGTAGCAGTGCTTGAAAGAGACAGGTAGGGTTAGTTCAAATGGTACAGAATTTTCTCGGATAAATTCTGATGAACTTGTTTGTGAAAGGTGAACCTGGGGACCGGAAGAGAAAAAGAGATGACTTTGAGGCACAGAAGTGACTGCTGTGAGCAGAAGTTGATATACGAGGGAATATGATATGATGGTATATTTCTCGATCGTGGTCGAGACGCACGCGCAAGCGCATGATCATGGTGTACAACGTTACCCAGAACAACGAACTATGCAGTAATTTCAAGAAGGCGAGTCGAAAACGTGAGAAGCAAAACAATATAGCTACAGATAGTTTGAAGCGACCGGGGTGATAATGGATTGCGCGGCAAATACGGTTTAGTTTCGAATTCGAGTCGGTTGGTGGTGGCCCGTGGAAATACAAAATATGTCTTGGAAATATATCGCTAAGGATGCATCATAAACTAAAGTAGTGCAAGCTGTGGATAACGGAGGCCTGCTGGGGTTCTGTGCACGGAATAATTTATGAACATGGAGAGATGAAAGAAATGGGAGTATACTCGTGAGCTTTGTTGAGTATGAAGAGAACGGCTCTGTATGAAGACAATGGTGGATATTCCCGGTTATAAGAAACGGAGTGCGTCATGAAACGGGGAGACATGAGCAAACTTTGTGGGAGTAGCCTAGGAAACGATGAGTGTGGAGGAAACAGCAATCCATATAAAAGGTGAGTTTAGGATCAGGACCAATAACCCGTATCATTCAGAAAAAAGGGAGCGCAACTTGAAGGCCTTGAAATGGTGAGGAGTCAATTTCAAGCGGGATGCCAATCGAAAGTAAAATGGAGTTTCGCAAGTGAAAACTGAGTGAAAAACCTCCGCTCAGGCTCGCGCATTATTGTTCTGTTACGCTGACAAAAATATATTGTCTTATTGATTCTCAGTGATATCGGAGAGGATCAAGGAAAACAGGCAAGAGTGGGTCTAACAATCTGATTAGTGCAGGTGTGCCTTGTGGTGGCGGTCGAAAATGGGCGTAGCGGTAATGAATGGGCGTACATTATGAAGCCAGAAGGTGGCCGTGAAAATGGCTGGAGAACGCAGAGCAAATGGAAGTACAGGGTGGTTGTAGAAGTGTAAATGGTCAGTGGAGAAGGGTAACTTGGAGGTTCGAAGGACTGTGGTGCAGAGATGCAGCAGTTGTAACAGCGAATCACATAGGAGGGAAATAAGGGAGTAGAGGATCAGAAAGATCAAATATTTTCAGATCACGTGGTTTGAAACTGTAAGTGAGATTGATAACGTAGTGATGGCTTCACAGTAAGTGGAACGTGGGAAAACAGCGCAGCGTGAAAGGCACACTGAAGATGCCTGCGGCCAGCAATATGCGAAACAGATGAGAGTACTGACCGTAGAAAATGGATGTCCAATCAGAACGCCTTACTGCACCGTTGGGATTAGCGTGAGTGTTCACTGGTGGTTGTACGGGGGCTGAGACATCACTCAAGGGTATATGGTCCAGGACCAATTATTCAGTTTGTGGGAACTTGGTCAACAGAGCCAATGGGAACAGCGAGTAGGGGACGACCATACAGCTTTATTATCTAGGTGTACCAGCCAGGGAGATGATCAGTATAGTGCCCGAGGTGGTTGACCGGCGTTGAGGATCACTGGAAAGGGAAATGAGATAAAAAAGCGCAGTTTGGGTGTGCCCCAGCTGAGAAGCAACAGATACTGAGAAGAGAAACGAAATGAAAATTATGTATAACAGACGAACGTAGATGGGCGACAGAGTTATCTTATGAAAGCAGGAGATAAGTTCGCTGTGGATCAGGAATGGCAATAGCCGTAGTTCGCGGCACTGAAGAGAGCAGAAGTGTCGGGCATGGAGTATAACCACTGGCCTGTGGTGCAGGGGTAGTAGGCTTACAGTGTGAGGCCTCTTTCAAAGGCCAGATTAGTGGAGACGAACTCATTGGTGGGCAATATAGCGTTAAGAGCTGTTAAGTATAACACCAGTGCGCGCCTAAAGGCCAATAGTGAGGAGGCTTTGCGTAAGATAAGGGGGAGCTTATTGCATATTTTGGAATAAGCTGACAGAAAAAAGGTACGCTGTACGTTCTCAAGAGATACAACAGAGCAACATGGCCGGGGGCTGGGGGTAATCAGACAATATCCTAGGAGCGGTTTCACATGTGGGAGATACATGGAGAGGCGACTGGCTTATAGTAAAAAACGTCGATGAATTAAACCAGGGGTTCGCTTATCTTTAGCAATTTGGAACAAAGCCTGTTCTGAGAGGTGAGAGAAACAAGAGTAATGCATGCCAAGACCAATAACCGTGGGGTTATGGGGATGAGTACGCCGTCCGGACAAACTTAGACGGGCTGTATTGTGCAGTCGCAAGGTAGGAGGAAGCTTTTCTCTGCAGGGAACTTCATAAACCACGAGACGCACTAAGTTTGGAGAGAGCGTAAGTCACGCCATATGTCGTGCAGGGTCACGGATATGTCATTAGAGAGGAAGGAGTACACTATTTTATATCATCGGCTACGAGGAAAGGGAAACCATGGCGAATAGAGTAGAAAATGTCATTGGTATAAATAAAGAATAATAGTGGGCCTAAGACACTATCTTGGATAACGCCCCTAGTAATGGGTTTGGCAGAAGATAAGTGGCAAGCGACGAGCACAGCTTGTGATCCGTGAGAGAGGTATGAGGATGACCAGGGGAGGAGCGGGTCAGTAATACCGAGACCGGATTTTGGCTAACAGATGCATATGGGGAACACGGTCAAGAGCCTTGGACAAGTCAAGGTATAGGACGATTACAGAGTTGCCAGTAGTGCATACATTGGGTAACCATAAAGGGGGGTCAGGAACACCAAAACGGATGAATGCCGGTGGGAGATGACCTGAGCCCGACTTCGGGGGTGGTTTAATAGAGGAATCCGGTTTTTCAATAGAACAGAATAGAATCATTGAAAGAGAGGCAGAGGTGCAGGGATGGATTTGGGAAGGAGGGATACCAGTGCAGTGCATAAGGGAAGAGGAGAAACGCCATCGATGGCCTCAGAAATAGATGCTGGAGTGTTGGCGATAGATGAGCCGCAGATGAGGAGTTTGAGCGAGATAAGATTGGAGTGATTGGACCTTTTACTAAACAGGTTGGACAGGTAGCCATTTTTGTTGGGATGTGCTAGGGCAATGTCCTGTTGCCTTCTCAGATTCGAATCGGCCATGCGACGGAGCTTCAGTTGTAGCTGATTTACGAGCAGAAGAATCGTAAAGTCGCGTGATCTAGCGAAGGTAAGTTGCAGCTCAGCCAGCTTACGCTCTGAAAGTGACAGCCGTGAGCAGCTGGACTTGGGGCTTGGATCGGCACATAGGTTAGTGGTGGTTAGGCAGTGTAGGAGGTTGGAGTGGAGAGTTCACAATAGTGAGGAGGTCAGAGGAGAGGAAGAAGATGCCCCAGTTAAAGGAACGGATTATCACAGCTACAAGCGGCCAGTTACAGAACGGTGGGAAGTCAGAACAGGGGGAGGAGATTGCATCGGACGGGAACAGCTGAAGCAGCTGAGCTTGCACCCGACAATACGGTGGTCACTACCCGGGAGGTGATCAGTAATCTGGGTGGTGATATAATAATAATGGTATATTTCTCGACCATGGTCGAGAGGCATGCGCAAGCGCACGATCATGGTGTACAACGTTACTCAAAACAATGAACTATACACGAATTTCAAGAAAGCGAGTGGAGTCGTCAGAAGCAAAACAATATAGCTAGAGATAGTTTGAGTCGACCGAAATTATAAAGGCTTGCGCGGAAAATACGGTTTGGTTTCGGATTCGACTGGTTGGTGGTGGTCCGTGAAAATACAAAATATATCGTGAAAATATAGCGCTAGGGATGCGTTATAAGTCATAATAATGCAAGATGTGGGTAACTGAGGCCTATTGCTGGTTCTATGCACGGAGTAAGTTATGGACATGGAGAGGTTAAAGAAATGAATGGGAGTACAACAGTGAACTTTGGTGAATATGAAGAGAGCGGCTCTCTATGGAGATGAGGTTGGCCCGGAATGATGGATATTCCCGATTCTAATAGAGGGAGTTCATCATGAAACGAGGGGACATGAGGAAACTTTTTGGAAATGGACAGGCAACGTTGATGAATGTGGAGGAAACAGCAATCCATATATAAGGTGAGTTTAGGTTCGGGATCAATAACCCTTATCATTCAGAAAAAAAAGGCAGCGCAACTTGAAGGCCTTTAACTGGTGAAGAGTCAATTTCAGGCTGGATACCGATCGAAAGAAAAATGAAATCTTGGAAGAGAAAACGGAGCGAAAAATCTCCTTGTAGGCTCGCGCCTTATTGTTCTGTTATGCTGACAAATATATTGACTTATTGATTCTCAGTGATCTTCGGCATCATTGTTGGGAACCAAGGATGTGAGGGACAAGTGGACTCGCGTTCGGATAACGTATCGAATTTTAATGAGAGAAAATTCCTGTGTTGCGTATTCTGGCTCTGTTATTGGATTGTTTCACATGAGACCAAGGTGATGTGCAGCATCCCGTGGGTATGGTTCATCAGGCGGGGTAAGGGACGTGTCAATCAATCAATAGAAGTTTGCTTGCGAACTGTTATTTCTGAAGCCTCCAACAGTGACATCAGTAGTAGAGGTGTTGCGTTAGGAGACGTCTATCAATCTGCTTGTAAGCATTTGGGGGTGTTTTAGGTCGTGTGGCCCGATTGCAATCCCGTTTGGTATAAAAGATGCCATTAAGGTCTCTGTCGGTATAGGTCAAAGTGTGGACATTGGTCACCGAAAGTGGTGCCCGGGAGAGTGGGCGACGACAAACCTGAAATAAATGGTGTTAGCAGTCTGGACGTGGTTCCAGCTGTTAGTTATGATAATAAATAGCGACAATTAATAATGAACTGGCTGGGTTTATGTGGACTGTCAGTGTTACATTTCGTACTTTGATCTGGGTTTTAATTAGAGAGCTTAAGTACCGTAGGGTTGCAGGGGGTTGATAAGTACTACTACAGGCTAGCAAGATAGCGTAAACCCGGTGGGCTGCTGCGTCTGCATTTCAGAGATTTAACTTAATTGTGAGCAGGCTGCGGTAGTGATTGTAGTTGGCAGGAGGCAGTGGTTACTGTTAGGTAGGGTTGTAAACCTAAGCGTGGCTTGGATGCTAGAACATCGAGAAGACCGCTTTCTAAAAAAGATGACGGATGATAGAGGGGTATAGATGGAAAAGGTGACCGGTTTCCACTATGTTCTTATCTCTTTTTTCCTTTTCCGGGCTTCATCGAGGTTTCCGTTATTCGTCAGGTACGTCGATACTCTGTCCAGGACAATGGGTTGAAGGTCAGGGCTGTGGTAGCGATTGTATTTGACGTCGACGTGCATGCTAGGTGCGATTATGGTGGGTATGGGGTGGTTGAAACTTAGAGCGGGGGGTGGGAAAGCGTATGTGGAGAGTCCAGTGCGCTGTCACCCCAGTCAGTCTCCAGCGTGAAGACCAAAGCTTGTCGAGCGAACAAGGGCGATGTGGGGTTTCCCCTTTCGCAGGATCAGGTCTGAGCTGATGGGATACTTTCCCATAGATGAAGGTTGCCCAATTCCTTCACAGCCCGATGTCAGTGGTATTTGGAGATCGAATCGATCCCACGAGGCCTTTTTCGTTTCCACTGTTCTCTTTTTTCAGTTTTATTATTATTATTATTATTTTTTGTTTCCTAACAGAGGGGTGGTTGAGCCCATATAGGAACTTTTCATAGCCCCTCCGCCCGATCGTAATTTTATGCGTATTTGTCTTTTTTCGCAACTGCTGGGGATGGTCTGTTTTCCCCACGTTCCAACGACGCAATGGTATGGGTGCCGTTGACATCAGGGGTTTCGCTAGCATGGGCTGGGAAAATGCAGGATGGGATTATGCAACACACGGAGTAGGACAACGAACGTTGTAAAGCACAAGCTAGCATACGTGCGTCAGTCTCATACAGCGCCAGGCCATGCCTAAGACCATCAGAGTCCATTCCGGGCTAGCTGGTGCAGATGAGTTTAGCTCTGCTGGTGGGAAATGGTGTGGTGCATAAGAGAGAATATGATAGTAGTTGGTGGATGGTAGATACAGAGGTGAGACGAGAGGAAAAGCCACCAGGTAAGTACTAGCAGGTGGGCTTCTGGGATAATAGATTCTGGAACGAGGTGATTAAGAAAGGCGAATTGAGGCCGGGCATAAAACCCAGGTGAGTGGTGGTAGCCAAGATGAACGGGAGAGGAATGAAAGGATCGAGTAAAGTGGTAGACGGCGGAACTCAGTGTCCTAGGGTCCGAAGCCACGTACTTATTTGCTGTGGAGACATCTAAGACTAAGAAACTTAGACTGGTTGGCAATAGAACACGAACATTGTCTAAAATTAGGAGAACCGGCAAGCATTAAACTAGGTATAGTTATAAAAGTCAGCAAACTGTGGCTACAGTAGTATAGATTGTAAGCAATATAACGTAAAAGAGAATAGTTGCCCTGGCGTTTGTCATCGGGTGAGAAATGAAAGTTCTAGTGCAGTAATCCTGGTAATCAAACCCGTTTTCGTGGGCCACCTCTTCGGTGACGGTCTGGCCGGTAAGAAGGATCACATTGGAAACAGTCAAGAACTGATCCAGCGAGCCTCTGAACTGGGAAATTAAGAGACTCTCGCGGATGTTTAGCGGGAGTTTATTCCATAACTTTGGGTATTTTATAAGGAAAAAGTTAGACCTTAACGCTAGTTTTGATCTAGGAATAGAGAGCTGCAATGACCGATGGCGTAGAGCATAATTCGTGGAGGGAGTGAGACGAATGGGTTCGGTACACGAAAAGGCCGTACGGTGGTACAGCTTAAACAGGAAGCACAAATTGAGCTTCATGCGACGCAACCATAGAGGGTCAAGATTGAGTAGGATGCATCGATCCTTGTAACACAGACTGGAGGAAAAGCCTACTAATTGTTTGGTGAATTGGCGTTGCACGGACTCCAGAGAAATGCGGTCGGATTTCGTCATGTTGGTGAAGATAATGGGACAGTATTCAAGGAGAGGCCTGGCGTGAGACTTGTAAGTGAGCAGTTTGCAATCATTTAGCCGAAAAGTTCTGGAGATAAGACCAGTGGTTATTCTGGTCTTTGCAATCTGTAGTGGAACATACTCAGAAAACCTAAAGCTACAAGAATAATGGAGACCAAGGTCTCGAACTAAAGGGCTGTACGAAATGGGTAGGTCGCGGATAAGCAGGGTTCCGGGGGTTACTTGACATCTGAATGTTGTGTAGCAGCTCTTCCAGGTCGAAAAGTCCATATTCCATGAATTGCACCCCGAGTCGCTTTAGGTCACTAGAGATATCATCCAGCATGATGTTGAGGTTTTGACGAGGAAACTCATAGACAATCTTAACGTCATCAGCGAAAAAGAATGGGGTACCATGGTGCAAGATGGGAAATATGTCGTTTGTGTAGATGAGAAATAGTAAAGGATCGAGTACACTGCCTTGTATAACTCCACTGGTGACTGGAGCAGGTTGTGAGAAACACCCATCAATGGAAACCACTTGTGAACGGTCCGATAAATAAGATGTTAACCAAGATAAAAGCGAACCGGAAAAGCCATGAGCTTTGAGTTTGGTTAGTAACAAAGCGTGAGGGACGCGGTCGAAAGCCTTTGTCATATCAAGGTATATGATGATGATAGATTGAGCGTTGTCGGCGGCCGCCGTTATGAGGTTAAAAAAGTCGTACTGACAGGTGGTGCATGAACGTGATTTTAGGAAGCCATGCTGCCCACTATGGATGATGTTATGGGACAACAGGAAGTCGGACATCCGCTGTTTGATGAGGCGTTCCATCAACCTAGAAGCAATTGGAGTGTGGTTGATAGGGTGGTAATTTGAGGAGTCATGTATTGGTCCCTTCTTATGGATTGGGATGATGACCGCAGTCTTCCACTGTGAGGGAAATATGCCAAACTTGATGGATAGATTGTAGACCTTCAATAGTAAGGCTGCGACATCAGTTCTTACAAGACGTAGAAGTGTCGGCGGAACACCATCATGGCCAAGGTGTGAGGACTTCCGGACACGGGTAATCTGGTTGGTCACCTCTTTTAAAGTAAATTCTAAATCAGACAGTGAGTGCTCGGTGACAGGGTCTATGCAAGGGGGTTCGTAGTCATGGATGCAGCAAAGTAGGAGTTAAGCGCCTCAGCTATCGCTAGAGGTGAGGTAATGCGGTCGTTATTTTCTAAGATTAGAGAGGGGATACTTACTGGTTTGCTCTGATTTCTATTCTTCATTAGGTATGCCAACTTTGAGGAAGTATCATGGCATTGCAAGGCGGATACTTCTTGTTTTTTGAGCATATCATCAGTCTTCATTCTGATTGCTACCGAGAGACGTTGGAGCTGCAAGAATGACGATAAGTCATTATTGGTTTGATACACCTTCTGGAGCTTCAGGAACATCAATGGAGAATACTAGGTCCAAGATGTTGTTCCTTCTTTGTAGAGCGGGAGGCATTTTGGGCCCATCCACCAAGATGGACACAGGAAAGGAAGGTGGAGAGGGTGGGAGGTTTAGCATGAGGGGACCAGCAGATTGAAGGAAGGTTGAAGTCACCCGCAATAACTTTTGCGCTGGCAGGATAGTTAAGCGCAGCATTAAAGACATCCATGGCAGAGTCAAATTTTGCAGGCTGAAGACCCGGGGGTTGTAGCTGTAACGAACGAATACTGAAAATCCTTCTAAATGTTCAACGTGCTTTGTGAATTTGACTATATTTAACATTGTCTTGGAAAGCTCGCTCATACACCACACATTTTCGCGTTTGTTTATCCATGTGAGACATTTGAATTTGGCCTTGAACCGTTTCTGACTGTCGTGCTTGAGCCACGGGGCTTTGGACCTTTGGGTTTTACTGTGAAGTCTATTTGGCCGCATACTTGAGGTTCGTATATATTTGTATCCTTTGTGCATTTCAATTTAGTACCGTAGAAGCTACGAATCAATCTTGTTCTGGTTTTGGGATTCGTTTGAATTGGCTACGCGTTGCTCGATTTGCGAGATTCGACTTACAGTACTCAAGTGGAACCTGGACAAGAAAACTCATTGGAAATGCCCAGATGAGGAAGCAAGGACATTTTGAGACAACAGGAAATAACTCGGCAAGTCTCTGGGGATGGTTCGGGTGTTATTGATTCGCTAGATAATACTAAGTTTACTAGCTCTGTCAGTGCCAGGTCATATATTTCTAACCGCGATGCGTTTGACGATATTAGTACTTATAGAATGAGAGTAATAGAATTAGAAAACGAGCTGCGGTTAGCCAGAAAGGAAGCAGAGCCCCTTACACAAGGAACTGGTCTCAGAGAGCCAACAAAGAGTCCACGTAGTTCACAATGTCAACATCGAAAAGGCACTGTGATAGACGAATATAAACCCTTGAGACAGCCTGAAACTACCGAAGTTTTGGCTCTTGACCTGCCGAGAGTGGAGCTGTCCCACTTCGACGGGCACCCCGACCAATACTGTATATTCATGAAACAGTTCGAAAATTTTGTTGAGTGCAAAGTTGCAGATCCTGGTCAAAGGTTTTTGTATTTATTACATTACTGTCGTGGGAGGGCCAAAAGTGCTATCGAAGGCTGCGCGATGCTTGATCCACCGATGGGGTACATCAGGGCTCGCAGAATCCTGAAAGATTTGTTTGGACAACCATTCAAGGTGGCTAGAAGCCTAATTGATAGTGTTTTATTGGAGGCGAAAAGGACTGAGGGCAAGGCTGAATCACTGTCGAGTTTGGTGATAAAAATGCAGAATTGCAGTACAGCACTGGAGCACTTAGGATACCAGTCTGATCTGAATGCATTGCACACACAGGAATGCATTGTTCGATGTCTATCTATTGATTTACAGAGCCGATGGGCAGAGGAAGCTGAAAAAATAAATATGCTTGAGCGGGAATCTACGTTCAACGATTTGACGGAGTTCATAGGTCGTCAATCCCGTATCGCCAACAGCCGATTTGGACAAATCGTACGCGAAAGTTGCAGACTGGCGCGAAGGGAACCAACATCTCGAATTGTGGAGAAGGACTGTAACCAAACCCAGTCTTTGGCTAACATGCACATGATAAGTCAAGAACCCGAGAGGTCAGCTGAATGCAAGCTATGCAACTCCCTGCATCGGTTACCAGATTGTCCGACCTTTCATGGGATGAGTGTACCCGATCGGTGGTGCGCGGTAAAAAGGATTGGCTCATGCTTTATGTGTTTGAACAACTCTCATCGAGCCTCTGAATGCAGCTTAAGAGTGAAATGCAACCAAGACGGATGCTTGGGTAATCATCACTCGTTACTGCATGGCCTTCTTAACAATAGACCTATTCAGCCAGATGAACCCAAAATTGTCTGTTCAACGGGACATGATGATTTCAAACCGGCAAGATTAGGCATCGTACCTGTCGGTATCGTGACACCTAAAGGACTGAGGAGGGTCAATGCATTTTTGGGCACGGGGTCGGATACCTCGCTGATTACTCGCGAGCTTGTAGAAAGCTGTGAACTAGTAGGCGAGCCTACCTCGCTCACTATCAGCACGATTGCAGGGGGTCATGTTAGCAATTCTAAGAGGCTGACCCTGCAGTTAACGTCTTTATCTGATGAGGAGACCGTAGAAATTCCGGAAGCTTTTGCAATAGACAGCTTGCCAATGAGACCAGTTGACCCTGTTAGATCGATCGCCAAGAGATGGTCTCATCTCAGGGACATAGAGTTCGAAGAAGTTTCTAGCCCCCACGTCGACATACTAATTGGATGCAATGTACCAGAGGCTCACTGGGTGCTTGAACAGAGTATAAGCAATCGAAAAGAACCATTCGCTACGCGAACGATACTAGGCTGGACACTTCTCGGACCCCTGACGAGCGAACTTCAACAATCGGCATCAATAAATTGCTCAAATGTTGCTGAGAGAAGTGCCTCTGTAGAACACGATCAGCCTTTCGATATTGAATCCAACGGTCCATCTCAGGAAAGCGAAGTTCACTCGAAGGATCAGTCGGCGCTTTCGGTGGCGAATTCAAAGACGGGACTTCACAGTGGGCAACATGAAGTTGCTATACCCGAGAGACCACCGTCAAGTCACTTATTGAGAAAAGGAGAAGTTGCCCGGAGGCTTTTGAAATATCTCAAAAAAGGACACCAGCAGGTCACCCAAAGCAGCTTGAAATTTGCCGACCCAGTGACAGTGTACGGTACCTGGGTGGGACTGCATGGCCGGCGGCGAAACAAAGTACCCTTTGCCAAAACAAAAATTGCTGAGCTGAAGTCAGTATCCCTAAACGAGCTCAAAACGACTGCACTGGTATTGGGTTTCAAGGTAGCACGAATGCTAAAAGAGAACTGCACCACCGCCGAACTGAGCCTTGCCTATTGGACAGATCCTACAGTTGTGTTACATTACAGGAAACGGAAGAAACGAAGAACGTGTTCGAGACATCAGAGAGTTAATCCACTCGTAGCAGGAAACAGCGAGGAAAATGTTGATGATTCGAGCTCGAAACCACATACAAAAGACAAAGTAGCTCGCAGATCGCCTCGCTCGGAGTTACTCAGCACTTTATTGCATTTCATGCCCTACAACTAATCAACTGGACCCATTTTTTCTGAAAGGTTGCAAATGTACTTAGTTCCAGTTTCTATCTAGCGTGCACATAGGCGAAGAAGAGAAATTCACCAGTATTTCACTTGAACAGTTCAGGTGAGGCATACTAGCTTCGAGCACATTGTGAAACTATTATTATCTTTAAACAAGAACATTTATTTACATTTTATACAATATTGATTGTCACATATTTTGTGCACAGAAAAACTTTGAAATACTCTGATAGATGCCAGTATTCGATCAATCTCCGTGTTCATGTGTATTTCGATACTGTCCGCCGTACACTTGTTTTCGAAATTTATTCATAATCAGAAACCGGTTTTCATTTCTTTCGGAAGATTTGGTGCGTTAATTTTATGTAATTCCACTGGTTCGTGACCTGTCAATTTTACGCGACATCTCATTAGGCGTTGCACCTGCGTTCAACTTCTGCGCTCAAGCTTGTAAACAAAATTAGTCTAACCAGTTGCTGCAATGGGTTACTGCTTGTGATGCTTAGACTTATTTCGTGCGGCGAAACACTTCACTCTGCGAAGCCTTCATCTTCATCGTGCGTCTGACTATATGCGCCGGTTTCCTGATGAATATGTCAATCTCAAGTTGTGCAGCGGGATTTGGAATTGATTCCTTATGGATTGTGCGATGATGACTACGGCAAAAACCTGTTTCACGTTCAGATAACACAGGAAGTTAGTATCCACAGGCACTGACAATAAGTTAAAGGTAGATAGGGTGAGAATCATGACCCCTTCCTGAACCTTAGACAACCATTTTCGCGAAAGGATTTTGGCCGGCGGTGTAACGAACGAATACTGAAAATCCTTCTAAATGTTCAACGTGCTTTGTGAATTTGACTATATTTAACATTGTCTTGGAAAGCTCGCTCATACACCACACATTTTCGCGTTTGTTTATCCATGTGAGACATTTGAATTTGGCCTTGAACCGTTTCTGACTGTCGTGCTTGAGCCACGGGGCTTTGGACCTTTGGGTTTTACTGTGAAGTCTATTTGGCCGCATACTTGAGGTTCGTATATATTTGTATCCTTTGTGCATTTCAATTTAGTACCGTAGAAGCTACGAATCAATCTTGTTCTGGTTTTGGGATTCGTTTGAATTGGCTACGCGTTGCTCGATTTGCGAGATTCGACTTACAGTAGCCGCAGCTAGGAAAGAGGTTCTAGCCGGGAGGGTGAACAGATAGCCATAACGAATCCTCGATAAGGAGAAGAGAGGGGTGGTCAACAACACAGGCTTGAATGGTGCATTTGCCAAGGGCTAAACAGCCCCTTCCACGCCTGGGCTGGCTGGTGCTCGAGAAGCATCGATACCCAGCTATGCGAACAAGGTCAAGCGAGACATCACCTGACATCCAGGATTCTGTTGCTACTATAATGTCAGCCTTTGAAGCAGATGCCAGATATCACAGATGCCATATTTTTCTAATTATTGATTGAGCTTTTATAAGAACTGGTAGGAAGGGGTTCGGTGTCAGTGTGCGCAAAGCACTGCTGCCAGGTGCAAAACTGTTGAAGTGGCTGTGGCGATCGGGGTTGGATCTCATTGGAGATGGAGCGTCAATAGAAGTGCGAAGGTTGACAATGTTGGATGGGGGACAGAAATTAGGCAAAGCGTTAGCATGGGGCGCCGTCCATCGCTGTGGGTGATCAATACAGTGAGTGTGCTAAAGACTGCTGATATGGGCCGGAGGGGCATCACATGGTAAAGGGGGAGGTGGTACGATATGGCAAAGTGAGAGGTTTAGAATATCTGTCGAAGTGGGGTGGACAGGAGGCAGTGCACAGTGTAAGCTACTAAAAGGCATGACATCGGGTGGGGAGTGATCAGTGACGTAGGTCTGTGAAAGATTTTCGAAATGGTTCATAGGGCGATTAGCGATGTGGCCACGAGTGTGGAGGGCACCGGTCAGGAGAAAAAAGATCTTGACTGCAGGTAGCCTACCTGTTGGGAAGAATTAGTGTAAGGCCGGTAGTTTGGCGCCGGGGTGGAGGTATTTGAGTGAGTAACTGAGAGGTAGTAAAGGGGGGGGCGAGAAGCGAGCGGAAAAATTTGAAAGGGTATGGATGCTCATGAGGAGCATGGGAGCCGGTAAGTGGGGAGGGTGGGTAGGTGGGGCTAGGAATTGGGATGCAGACACGAACCTGGAATATCTGCTAGGGTACATGATTGGTGCTTCGGGTTTGATGGGGGTTGGTGGAGGAGAGCAGAATAAAACAGCGGGGGCATGCTGGGGCTGCAGTATGGAGGGTCAGTGTCGGGGAGGCAGGAGAGGCTATGGGGTAGCAACGGAGATGGGGGAGTAGCATGACCCATTCGATCAGAGGGAGGCAGAGGCACTTGAAATGGGTGTGGGGTAATCGAATGATGCGTGACACTGGCAAGGCTCTGAAGGTTATTCCTACTTAATAGAGCCGATAGCGTCAAGCAAATCAAGATGGTGGCCCAACTGGCTTCCACCTGCAGGTTCCGAGGGTACGCTATAAGCAAATGCCGGCTGAAAGTGAGGGCTAGTGGGTGGAGTTATTAGTCGAACAAGAGCTGACCTGGTAGGAGTACCAGGTAGGCTCATAGGAGGACTGGAGGGGCACTTTTGAGGGTAACCACGAACTGTCGCTGCCGAGCTGGCAGCAGGTGGGTAGTTTGTGGAGTCGTTAGAGCGAGAGTGGTGGTTGATAACACTCGTCAGCGGCTTGGAGGACGGATGGGAAGTAGCAAGGCGAGGGCTGGTGGTTGTGCCAGGGTCATGTCTTGGCTCTGAGGCTATGATAGGGGGGGGGCGCGGCCTTAATACTGAAGTAGCTTGCCGCTTGCGGCCTGTGGTCGAGGAGCGAGAGCTACCGCTAGTAGAGGCTACTGGGGGAGATGGTAGAAAAGGGCTTTTGTGTGGAAGTGGAACCGGGGGTGGAGAGTTAGACACATCTAGGTCGACAGTTTGCAGGCAAATAGGATGAGGTGCTGGGCTTGCCTTTGGCTTCTTACCAGTGGGGCATTGGGAAACCTTCATGTAGGTTCCAGCGGGGTTAGCCTGCATGGGCAAGGCAGAGGTGCTTCTCAGCGAGCGAAGCATTTTCTCTTTGTAGGGGGTTTTTATCAAGGAATATCGTAATTTTTTGGAACTGCCGAATGGCAGCAATTGTCCACTTGTTGCTTATGAACTCCGTAGATGTTAGGCCGTCCATGAATTGGAATAGCAGGGGGCAGCTATGTAGCCTCCTGCAATGGCATCTATAGTGAGCTATGCTGCACCAAATTGGTATGTTGTGTTTCGCTAAGGGGAGGGGTGAGCTGTCTGGAACATTAAGCCACTGAGTTCTTGGAGTTGGTAATATGGTGGTGTAGTTCGGTCGATACAGAGCCGGGGAGGTGTTTCACCGGAACCTAGTTCTTGGGGAAGGTAGCGGCTACAGGATCAAGGAGAGTAGCCAGGGGTGAAACCTTTGAAAGGATTTCATCAATCAGCTTGACCTTGTTTCTAAGTTCGACGAAGCTCTGCTTGAGGCGATTTGGACTATTAGAAGCTTTACCGTCGGTGTCAACGAGGGCGACAGAGCACGGCCTGGTCGTTGGGAGGGGTTGGGTGTGTTTGGGTTTGCCAACTTTAGCGATACGAATTTTTCGAGCACTGGTTGGGGACCCGGATGGCTCGATAAGTAAAAATGTATGACAAAGATACGGAGGTAGCGGGAATTCGGTCAGCTAGACAGAGATAAGCCAAAGGTCTGTGCAGACTGTGAGTGTACGAGAGTGCTATACGCGTACAGATCTAGGTGGGACCAATGCAGCAATGTGTTATGGGAAGTGAGCTACATAGCCCACCATATATGTAGTTAGGATTAGGAAACTTGGGACCGTAAGGGATAGTGAACTAGTAGAATTCTGTTGCATGGTATGCACAGATGCAAACTATACAGGATACCCTGGGCACTGTACAAAAACACTGAACGTCGCTGCGCTACACCACCTCACTAGCCCTGCTGTTATTGGTATAGTTTCCACTGATGTATCTAGGGAAGTAGTTCACAAACAGCTTTGCAAGACATCCCCATTAGCTAAAATAAATCAGGTTTTTTTCTAAACAGTAAAATCTGAGGTTAGTATTTGACCTGCGGATCCACTTCTATCAAAGTTCTTTCAAATATCATGCCTAGATCGACTTCAAATCGCCTCATTCACCGAGCGGCAAATCGAACTCCACTTACAAGCACTAAGCGCCCCCGACTTTCTACCTCCTCCGTGTCGTGTTCAGTACCACTGGTCGATATATACAGTGAAGCCACTAACAAATATAATGCGCTTCAGGAAAACTTATCGTCCTTAGAGAAACAGTTACGATCCATGGACGATGCACTGACCATGCTGCTGCCACTAGCATATGTTGTTGATCCTTTAAAACATCCAAACACTGAAAGTCTCCTATCAGCCGGCCACTTCCTGGACTCTGTTGCATCTGAAGTCCATAGACGGATAAAAAATTCTAAAAATGCCGTTGTTTTTAATGTTCCAGATCGTTTGCCACTTTCCTCGGTCAAACAGTCATTGCTCATGGCATGTGATATGTCACACCACGAGTGCTACTGCAAAAGACTCAGAAAACGGTCACATCGAAACATGTGCCCGCTACTGTTTCAATTTCTGGAAGAGAGCACTGCCGTGGAATTCGTTAGAAAGAGAGAGTCCATCGCAAAATCCACATCATTTAAAAATATAAAAATTGCTCCAGACAAAACCCCTCTGCAGAGGGAGGTCCTTAGATCGAATGCCAGCATCCAAGTACTCCCACCACCGTCTGACCCAGTGCCACAAAGCTCCCCTGAGAAACTTCCCACCGTAAACAACTCGTTACCACTCCCGCTAACCAGTGCACCAGCTCAAAATGTGGACCTAGATTCGTCCCGTTCAACTCCAACACCTCAACATCCCCCAAAAAGGCTCCATGTTGCACTCCAGTCTCCACCACTGTCTACCCACAGCCGAGCAATACAACCCCCTCTCTCTGCAAGCAGCCATCCACGCTCTGGTCTGTCTGCCAAACGAGCAAATAAACCGCCAGCTTCAAACACGCCACCCCGCACCGACCAGCCAACTGCAACGTTGTCTCCCAGCGCTTCGGCCACAACGTCACCCTCGTCACCTGTTGCTCCCAGAGGCCAAAACCTCGTCTGCACTGACATTGTCACGCTCCCATCTTTAATCGACAGTCGACGTAGGACCTCTCGCGCTCCAGCTAACCGGCCTATTACACATTCACGACCCCCACTCCGACCGTACACACGAAATCTCGTCGCTCACCCTAGCGCTAGTCCACCAGCGCATTTATTTGGTCCCCCGGAGATCCGCGTACCCCACTGCTACATCCCACACCCACAAACCCAGACCCCGCCGTCTTCACGTCCACAGATGCAGTACCATATCACAAATTTTCTACTTAATGTACCACCTCCAAACTCGAACCATGCAGGACGAGTTACCAGCATCGTTGCCAACCGGTACCACAACATGTGACCCGCGCCCGACCATTTTCCGCCTCATGGTGTGCCCCGTCTTAACCCTCCGCAGCTTCAACATCCTCTGCTCCCCTACCACCCAACATCGCCGTATTCTGCTCCGAAACCACTGCACGCTATGCCAACTGACCCTTCACACCAAGGCCCCTTTCATCAACAGCCCTTTCGCTACTACTCCACCCCCTCGCACTCTTTCCATGGAGCCTTGTGAGATGCCTCCCACCTCAACAAACTCTATCCGAAACATCATACCTGTTCCATTAAAATCCCACTTACCCTGCCTTTCGTCCTTCTCCTCACAAGGCCTCCATCAAAACCATGGCTGCCCTTCCTCTACTGCTCCCCGCCCCCTTGCTGACCCCCTGGCATCCTTACAAACTCTCCCCCGATTCATACCTGTTTTGCCTCAAAGGTCCCACTTAGAGTCACCATACTCCCCTCCAGATCTATTAGCCCGCGTTACAATAACACCTCAGCATCCAGTGTTAATCTCTGCTGAACATCATGAGTGTTCGGCCCAATGTACAATGTGCGGCGATAAGGATAGAGCTGTCCAAAAGGAAGTAGCAACTCATATCCTGTCTTCCTGCATGGGTGACCCGCCCATTGATCACCGCCCTGCCACGCACACCCTGGCTACCAAATCCACTGACGCTTCAAAGCCTCCTACAGAAATGCTTACCATAGCACTATTCAACTCCCGTTCCATCTTGAACAAGCTTTCCGCTATAAAAAGACTGGCTGTCGTCCACAACTTCGACATAATCCTGATTACTGAGACGGCTCACCGAGAACATACCTTCTGACCAAATATCACTGATCGGTTATCAAACCTTCAGGACTCAACGAATCTACCGCCGCGGTGGAGGTTGCGTGGGGTATGTCAAGAGCAGCCTATCTGCCACCCTACTGGAAAATACCGTGCTCGCAAATGTTGAAGATTCTATATGGTTTACAATTTCTTTGTCCCAGATGAACATAGTTGTCGGTTGTATATATCGACCCCCCAGAAATGACACTTCCACATTTAATCCCATCATTGATGCATTTAATTACATCGCTGACCTGCCATTTGGAGGTAAATTTATAGCAGGCGACTTCAATGCCCCGGGCGTAAACTGGTCCTCCTTTTCTGCCCCCTACAAGTATTTGCAATTTGCCTCATGCATTCGCCTGGGCCAGTGGGCCCAACATGTAAAACAACCTACCAGAAAAAATAACATCCTTGATCTGATATTTACCCTGGGTCTCACGAACGTCTCTGCCTCCGTACTAAACGACTACACAGGCAGCGACCATAAAATCGTCAGTTGCAGATTTCAAGTCAAGCCACGTACTGTGAGCCTACCATGTAACGGCCCCTCCTTCCGTCACTTTAAATGGGACCATATTCCCTCTCAAATTCGCTCCAAAAACTGGGACGAGTTCTTCCTAACAGCAAATCCCCAGTTCGCCGCTGACCTCCTCTACTCAAGTTTACACTCATGCATCGAAAACATATCACGCCCCTACAATCCATCCAGACCAGCAGGTAACCATATAGCCAGGCTAAAGCAGAAACACGACGAGCTTCGACGGAAGTACCAACGAAATAGAGACTTTTCTACAGTCTTCAGACTGGAACGCCTCTATCACGAAATCCACTGCAAGGCCCGTGACCTACAACTAAATTAAGAAACCAAAGCGTTACGCCACCCAAACAAAGCTCAAGAGCTAGCCCGGCTGCACAGGGCTCGTGCCCCACAATCAACTCAATGCATAAAACAGATCATCCATTTGGATAACCTCATAACCTCACCTCGAAAGATAGCTGACACGTTTAATACTTTCTTCACAACCACCGTGTCTCTCAGTCCATCGTGTACCCAGTTTGTCACCCCGTCTGTCACAAACTCCTCACTAAGTTCTATCACGGTTACCACTACGGACATAAATAGATACATTCACACCTTCAAACCGACCTACTACCCTGGTCCTGACGGCCTACCGTCAGCAATATTCGCTCTAGGCGGCCCGGATATTCCCCTACTACTACTAAACCTATACAATTTATCTCTGCAAACAGGGACCTTCCCGAGCCAATGGAAGAAATCCATTTTTATCCCCAGGCACAAGAAAGGTGCAGTGCATGACATTGCCAATTACCGCCCGATTAATCATACGCCAATGATCTCGAGGCTGCTAGAAAAAGTCGTAAAACACTACCTGACCGACTACCTTTCTGCACATAAGCTCATCAGCCCAAGACAGCACGGATTTTTCAAATCACGGTCGTGTTCAACCTGCCAATTTGACTTTCTAAATTTGGTAACAACAGCTGCCGACAAAGGCAGAGCACTCGTCATCATCTATCTTGATATGACAAAAGCCTTCGACAGAGTGCCACATCTGCAGTTACTCAACAAGATCAGGGGATACGGTATTGAAAACCCCCCACTCAATTTGTTTAAATCCTATCTACAAGACCGTCACCAAGTTACCTGCATCAACGGTCAGATATCAGACCCCCACCCAGTAAACAGCGGGGTTATCCAAGGTAGTGTTCTAGGACCACTGCTGTTCTTACTATATATAAACGATATTTGCAATGTCATCACTTATGGCGAAATTTTCTTGTTTGCCGATGATATGAAGATAGTCTATGAATTCGAACGAGGAGACCTACCTGCAGCACTGAATAACATCATGGTCGACGTACAGTCCTTATCCTCCTGGTGTGATCGCTGGAAAATGGAATTTTCAGTGAACAAAAGCAGTTTTCTCTCGCTAAACTGCAATATCCCTTATGATACGCTTAAGATTGGCGGTGTCTCACTCCCATATTCCCCAACAATTAGAGACCTTGGACTGCAATATTCTTACACTTTCAATTTCTCTGAACACACTTCCTACATAACTGCACGGGCAAATAAGTCCCTTGGCTTGTTGCAGAGAAATTTTCTTCTCACGAACAGTAAGTTAGAGATATACAAAACTCATATTCGCCCAACCCTAGAGTACTGTACACTTGTGTTCTCAAATATGCCTAAACGTGACATTATCGACATTGAGAATGTACAGCGTCGATTTACCAAAAAACTGTTTGGGCCTTCTACGACCCTGACCTACAGACAGCGGTGTACACTCCTGCGGCTTGATCCTCTGTGGCTTAGGAGAATAAAACTCAACCTCGCATTTTTGTTTACTTTGCTCCGCAAACAAGCTGTATCCTCCAGCCAAGTTCAGTTCAGTATAAACTCGACGCATCAGCTGCGCAATAGGGAACACCGTATAACGATCCCTACTTCTCGGAAATCCTTAAGGCAAAACTTCTACCTCCTGAAATATGCAACTCTGTGGAATAAACTCCCAGCTGATGTACGTTCCGTAGATTCCCTAAATATGTTTAAGTCTAGACTACACGTAGCTCTGGACATCCAAAAACTGATAGCTCTTACGAATCCTTATATGTCTTTTGACAGAGCTTATGAGGAAAGCGTTGGATACTAACCCGAACCCTTGATAATCTAGGATGTGCCACACCATACGACGTAATTGCCATCACCTAAGCGTAAACCTACCAGTTTACAATGCCTAAACATAATAACTCTCACGACTGAGGCCAGTGCTTCAGAAGTCGTATTTGAATTTATGAAATGCCACTGGAAGCAAGAAAGATAGTCTTTGAACATTTCCTGTGCTGATTATTATCAGGTTTTTGCCTCTGTCTCTAACCCAAGACGCAGCACCTGTCACACTCCTCAACCTCCATCCAGTAGTCACCATAAGACATTCACAGCTCAAATTCTGTCCCTATCACAGAATTCTAGCATCCTCCACGATAGGCCTATACAACACTTGATACTTAGCCAGCAAAACTACTAACCATCTGTGGATCGTACCGACGAATCACGTTGTTAGTGCTGCAAGTTGTACCCCATCTTTGTGCAGACTGGCGTTTTGTTGAACATAAACCCCATCGAATAATCGCAGGCTGTGGTTGACCCTACCTCCCCCTGCATTTTTTGTCCCATGTAAACGTCCTGGGTGTTCTGACTTCACGGATAAGGCGAGTGTTAGCGCGGCACTTCTGCAAACATTCCTGGCCGTGATGATCACCCTGTACAGAGTTGACCACCAATAAGACATAAACACCAAAAAGTAAGAGATTGGCACAAAAAAGTGAGAGAAAAAAATATACCCCACTGTTTTGTCTTCCAAGTACACCAGCCTTGTCACATGTGACCCATGTCTCTGGGTTGTAGTGTCGCTACGGATTGACTGGTGTGGTTGACCTATTCCCAACGCGGCTTGTTACATGCGGTCCATTTTTCGGCCGGGGCGTGGGAGCTGTGGTCGCCCACCAAAAGCAGCTCCGCCTTCTCTGACAGCCAGATACCTGACTGTGATAAAACCATTAAAAAAAGAATAATAAGAACGTCTAAAAAATGTGGATCATTCTTGAAGAGCCACGTGCTTGATGCCAGTAGTTGCGTATCGTGCTACCTCCCTACCTGAAGCTGGCCCTTGTGCCGCTCATCATGAGCACCAAATGTAGACCGTTAGAGTTTGCTTCCATGACGAAAATTCGGACCCACCTCTCACGGTTCCCCAAACCAGTCCTCACATCGGTGTAGTTCTGCTTTGCAGTACAATAACCGTGAAGAAGATACCACGGTAACCATGCAATCATATCCGCATCAGATTTCCTTGCTCACATTGGAGCTTAATCTCAGTACGATAGCACTATCGAGGAAGAGCATAGATGAACTCGCGTCAATGTTCCAAGACAAGTGACCAATTACCTCTAATGTATCACTACTGTCACCCCAATAGTCCCTTCTACTTTGACTCCTCAGAAACTACTCTGTATAGAATAACCACTATACAGAAAGAGACAGTAACAGCGTAGCGCCACGCAAACAGTATGTTAGTCCTACTCGCTCAGTCTGTCACTTCAAACCTATCCTATCGCCTCGTTGCCTAACCACGTTCTGCGTAAGCAAACGGCATCGAGGGTTATCATTACTAACCACTCTTAACCGTGAAGCCCTAGGTATTTTATTAGTATCCCAGCGATGCCATGCTCACGGGCAAATCACAAATCCTTTTAAACGCATACACAGTTACCAAGCCGGTGTACGCAACTTCGTCGGCCTGCAGCAGTATAGCTCAAATCCACTGCGAGTCTATTTTACCCATGCCCCACTCACATAGACCTAACCAATCCATTGTTTATTATCTTCATATATTATCATAACCCACAGCTGGAACCACGTCCAGACTGCAATCTCCCTTTATTTCAGGTTCGTTGTCTCTCACCATCTCAGTCGCCAAATTGGCTAACCAAGGATGCCGCTTTGACTCGCACGGATAGAGACTCAAGTGGAACCTACCATAGCAACTGAGACTGAAATCAAACCACACAACAGGAGATACCCCTAATTGCTTATCAGATCGTTCAGCGTTTTCTAACGCAACGAACACGAATTCCAGTTCACGCGCATGCCGATAATATACAGCCACACTGGGCTGATTGACCGACACATACTGTGCCCTGCCAGACGAAACTTACGCATTCAAAGCCGTACATTGCCAGAAATGACGCTAAATAACACTGAAGGCAAATGCATCAACACATACATATATTTGTCAGTGAAACAGCAAAATAACGCTGAAGTCCATGCGGAGATTTTCCCACTTTATTATCCGTTACCACAGGTTATCCTTCCTCCGAACCGTAGCCGGCTGGAAATTGACTCTCCACTTCTCGAGAACCTTCCAGTTGCGCCTTCTTATTTCTGAATAGTACATGGTACTGGCCTTGAATCTAAACTTACCTTTTTATGGACTGCTGTTTCTCCCACATCCACCAGTTCACTTTCACGAAATTGGCCTCATGTCCCCTTGATTCAAAGCTCATTCCGTTTCTCAAACTCCGGTAAATCCGTCATTCAGGGTCTGCATTGTCTTCATGGATCGCTATCTTCTTCGCATGCGTCGATTTTCCCCCTCTTCTTCTTGTTAAAAATTTACTCCATCTGCAGAACCTTAGTTGGCCTCCGGTTTCCTTGGCTTGCATCATTCTTGTTCATAATGCCTCCTTAGCATTGCGTTAACGATTTCTTTGACATCTCCACCGCGCACCCCTGCCTAGCCCGGATTCGAAACTGGTTCAAATCTGCCGCGCAAACCATTATCAGAATGATCCATTCAAACTGTTGCTGTCTATGTTTTTCCATCTCTGATACTCTCGAATTTCATACTTAGAATTTTGTGAATATTTCACCTTATTGAGTAACATGTTACACCATGATCATGCGTTAGCGCGTGCTTCTCGACCATGGCCGAGAAATATACCAATATTATTATATTATTATTGCTTGGATCGCAACAGCAGGTTGTACGGTGAGGGATGTTCTAGTTATGGGATCGGTGGACCGGGTGGGACGAGAGTGTGCTCTTATGGGAGAAAATAAATGACGACACAGTGGGACAGAAACTTCAGAAGGTGCACTGGTGGATGCATAGCTGGAATGAGGTGGGAGTTGGGTTGTAGGCAATGGGATGTAGAAGCACAAAATAGAAGCTATCTTGACGAAAATCGAAGGAGATTCGCTAGGTAAGTCGTGCAGAATGTTTATAAATGGAATTGAGGCACAGAATATTCAGTATAATCTATAACTCTAATTCGAGGTTATAACCAGCAGATGCATGTTGGTGTGCCAAAGTCGGTTGCACAACTGGGTCACTATTTCTGGTAATGAGGTGACATATACTAGAGTGAACACAGTTATAATTCTCAACCGTGGGATAAGCAGAAAATACAACGAGACAACCTGAATTACACGTGGGAGGCTTCACCAAAGGGCAAGGAACCCGGACATGAATCACACTGCTCTAATCGCAGCACACATTATATTCCTAAGTGTGACACATACTCAACCCTTAGACGTGGCACTTGGTGTATTCTGGAGCGTGAAGCGCATCGCCTGCCTACATGGGGGTTTCTGTCACACAGGTGATATGCGTAAATGCCGAGGGACATTGCACCAAACCAGCTTACATCTCCGCGTTTACAATGATGCGTTTCCGATGCAGGGAATCTGTAAAATGACGGTACTGGAGCTCTTTATCGCAGTTTTTAACGGCCACGAAGCAAACTAATCAAACGCTACTCAGGTCTGTGAATTTCCTCTGGGCCATGTTGTCATGAGACTCTAAGGAAGCACAGGAAACCTCAATTTGAGTTCTCTGGACGCAGATTAATTGCATCCCGGTGTAGCTCAGTTCGTTAGGTCAGGGCACTGGGCTTTCAGATTTGGACTAACTTATAAGCCCAGGTTCGCTATTCGACGAGTTCCCGAAGACTTCGGCTGCGCTCTGACAACGAGCTTTCCGGAGATGTTCGTGTGTGTTTATAATTGTTTCACTTGTGGCTATGATGTGGGAATCGATTAATGTGTGAGCTTTGTGGAGAGGATTAGTTTCCGATGAATTATTCCTGTTTCTTATCATCCATAATTTGAGCCTCATTTTCAGATGTTTTTGAAGGTTTGGACTAGAGTGGCCCAAGATGAGCTTCATTTTGGCTGGGTTCGACCCTTGTTTGGAACTGCTGCTTCTTCTGAGGCATTCTCCAGATGTCCTTTGTCTGCTTCGTAGATTCAGGTTGACTTCGACAGCTGCTTCAGGGGAATCATTACATTCCCCAAAGCTATTCGTATTAGGTGAGTTTGGGTCCACTGTGGTTGGGAGGGGATTCGGGACAACAGCGCAGACCGTAATGTCTGCAGCAGAATCTGACTCACCGGGATCTCCAGATTTTTAATTCCTTGTGATTTCAAGTCTATTAGAACAGATCACCGCAGACACTTGCAACTGGTAGTCTGACATTACGGACGGGGCAATCCCAGGCTATTCCACTTAATGAGAGTGCAATAGGCGGTCATGTGCTACTCCAAGCGCCCAAGCACAGGGCCTTTTGATCATAGTTTTTTTGCGCTACCGGGTTGGTAGCCGGTTCCCCCGAAAAGAATTCCAGGATTAAACCCTTTATCTGTTTGCGCCTTTTGGAGGTCAACCAGGAGCATTCGGTAGGTCTTGGAGGTGACTTCTTGGGCGTTCTAAAAGTTTCTAGGGCTAGATGCTTTGGATCTTCACCTCTAAAAGATCCGCCCAATATAACTTCTCGTTGAGCGCTGGCTGCTCATGCTTGCAACTTCTTTGGGGCAGCTAAAATTAGCTGATCTGACACCGTTTTATCCTGATATGGGGAAAGTGTTTTCAACTAAAATTTAAGACCGACTGTCTCCGCTATGAGGGCTGCTGTGTTCATCTTCATCTCGTTTATATCCGAGGCCTCTAGAGGGTTCCTCATAATGGGTTAGGACGCGGCCACTCCCTAGTAAGCTCTCAGTCTGGCGCATGGACACGGTCTCGTCATCTCCGGTGACGTCAGACGTTTCACCAGTGACAATGGGCAAAATAAGTAATATAGAAGTGGAACAAACTACGCAGTATACAGCCTCAATAAGAATACGATCGAGACTGCGAGGGAACTCAGAAATTCAAATGTACCGCTGAAGATCGACAGAGGGAGACACGTTCGTCAATCAGACTTCAGCAGTGAACTCACCAGACATTCCACCAAGCGCACGCGGGCAGGCGGCAGTCTTCTACTGCCTTGCTCTCGGCGACCCCAGTTGTCAAAGGCCGACCGGGCTAATCAGAGGAGCCTGCATGGAGTCGACCAATTTACTGGAGAGTTATTTGGACTCTGCAGGACTTATCACTTCGTCAGCCTGTGACTCAGCAAAAAGCACTCTGGGAGGTCAGAGGTCCATTTTGATCTTAGCGGTGTCTCTTGGAAGCCCTGATTTTGAAGAGTTATCTCTCATACCACCTCTCAGGAGCAGTGGCCATTTGGTTCCGGTTAAACTCCGGCGACGAGGAGTGCAGGCCGTGTTCGGGGTGAGGGTTAACCCAACTCTTGGTGCATGCCTTTTCGTAAATTACTCAAGCCCACGGCATCCACCCCATGGTGCCCTAGTGGAAATTATGGGACTGGCCATGTTGGGAATGTGTTTGCGACTGATATTTTACTCTTTTGAGACATTTTTGCAACTCTGCTCCGCGTCTTCCACACGAAGAAATTTCTGTGGACTGGCCTGGACCCCAGAAATGTACTTGTTGCTTGATAGCTTAGCAACCCTGTCTTGCAGCCGTGGTAGGATAGCAAAAATGTGAAGACATTTGTTATCAGTGCTCCGAGGCCAAATGTTTAAAGAGGTGTATATTGGAGGATGTAATTGCGGTTGACTCCCTGTGTGCCCGAAATATTTTCTTGCGTATCTGAAATATAGTACCAAAAGCACCACGGACTTAGTGGTGTTGACGGACGATAACTCAAAGGCCGAAGTGGATGGCAGCAAAACCGGTATCCTAGTGATACTTCAAGAACCTGTGCGTGCACCAGAAAGTCTGCCACTCCCAGAGCAGCAAAGCAGCGCGCTTATCAGGCTTTTTCAAAATTGGCCAAGAAGGAGAAAGCTAACGCGCTACGATTAGTCGAAACTCGTCTGTCCCCAGGAATGGACGACTTTCATCCCCAGGTGATAAAAATCCGGCTGAAATAATTGCCACACTCACCACAAGACCGCTTAACTTATCGATTTTGGCTGAAATACAAGATAGGGGGTAAAACCGGCTCGTCTGCATCCCCTAGTTTAAAGCAGGCTCAAAGACGGCTGCCAGTAACCCTCGTCCTGTTCGCTTGACACCCTCCCCTGGTAGAAAGTTGGAACGTCTAGATGCTCTCTACCCCATCGAACGCATTCGGACTAACCAGCTGCTTTTTTCTCAACAACTCAGACTTCGAAGAGAGCATTCGTGTTTGTCCGATCCGCTAGTTGCCCGTGGAGATGGGTCCGAATACAGGGCAACAAGGTGCCCCATAGAAGCAATCTTTGTTGACTTCAGCGAAGCAAATCGCACCTTAAACCTTTTTTAAAGCTCCATCATATTGAGTATATCAGGCCCGAACGAGGTTCGCAGGTTATGAAAAAATCAATGCGCCATGTTTCGTAGTTTCTAAAAAAATACTATTTTTTCAAAACGCAGGTTGTCGGTGGAAGTTTGATCCGGCCAACTTTTCGCTACCGCGGGAGGCCTTTTCAAAGTCCAGCCCTCAGTCAAATTGTTATAAAGTAGTCGTCACAGGCCAACAGACGTTCCAGTACCTTTGTGCCAGTGAAAGTGTGTGTGCTACTGCAGGCATGCGAGCTGTTTAGGCATTTGGTGGTTGGGGGGATTGTGACGACTATTTTATAATCATTTTGTCGAAGGCTCGTCTCAAATAGAGTTATCCGCCCCAACCAAAACTTCGACCAATCAAAAGTTTTAATGGGAACGCTGTTTCTGAAAATAAAATACTTTTGCCATTTTCTTTGTCTCTTGTCGCATTGCCACGGCATAACGGTTAGCCCTACGCCTCTTGATATTTTTCTACCCACTTCGCATCTTTTCCATATAAGGTCTCACCTTGTAGGCTTCTACCGTTTTCTCAAAACATTTCAACAGGAATTTCAACCTCAATACTTTTATTTGAAATGGCTCCACAACCGAACTCAAACTCCAGCTATGACGTCACAAGTTCCATTCCCCAACATCGTCCTTCATCTAATTTTTTTCCGAATATCCGTGCGTATTTTTTTTACAGATTGGTTGGTCTTATTCCAGTCTCATCCTCTTCAATGAGTCTTGTAGCTTTTACTTTCCCAAAGTTTCACCTTTTCTCGTTTTACCTGCCGCAGCCCCGCATGATCGTGGCTTTTTTACTTGTCCAATTTTATGTAGGTACATTTTGTTCCACCTTTCCCTGAGGTAAGCTCTCCCTCCAATCCGGTGTTTGGGGTTAAACCTTCATCTGGCTACTGAACTTTGCATCATTTACGTTTTCATAGTTTCACCTTCCTCTTCGCCCCCCGTCTTGGATTCGCAATGTCCCAATAACCCTACTCCGTTTCACTATTCATCCACCCACTTCACCCTTCTGCCACTTCAGATCTTACCACATTCTTTTTCAACCCTCGTTACAAGTTCACAAGCTCACTTGTGCTAACACAATCACTCAACAGCTGAACTCAACCACCAGCTATGGCGGCCCCTTTATTAACACCAATATCCTCCAGCTACCTTGAATCAAGTTTTTTCACCGAATTCTTCTTCTCAGGCGTCGCGAAACTATTTTCGGTCTCCGCCTTGTTGCCAATTTCTACGTAGTATAAAAATCACTTCACAGTCCTCTTTTAAGATGTCCCAAGCCACATGCACGCCTTTAACTAGATGCCTTTCCGGTGGTTATAATTTCACTTAGCAGGTCCTCTTCTTCTACAGTATATCGCAGCCTTTATGCAGTCCACCTCATTCCAACTATAGTCTTGATCCGTCCCCAAATATGCCCTTTGCCCGATAATTGTTGATCCTCACCATAGACACCCACTGACTGAGCCTCTCTGATACTTTCCTTCCGGACCCACAAATTGGGTAGCCTAAACCCGAAGACGTTCCCCGCTCTCAGGAATGCCAGTTTCCAACTTGGCCGAAAGCTTGAGCTAATGGACCAATCAGTGTACACCTGCTCCAGTTCCAAAGGCGCGGGGAGCCGTCGGATCTACCGTCTATGCCGGTTCATCTTTGGTGTGCAAGACGTCTGAAACGAAGTGCGGGAGCAACTCGGCTGGCGCATCACACTCCGGCTTTTAGCTTCCTAAGTGTTTTTCAGGTTAGTTGTCTAGGGCACCTTCAGCCTCACCTAAAAGCACTGGTCGAGGATAGCTAAGTTTCGATATTCTTTCTGCCCTGTTCCTCACGAGCGCGTTTCAGTATGGCTGGCCTCGTTCTTGTCGACTTGTATCGTGCTCGTATGTGATACATCGTCACGTTTACTCAGTCCTAGGCCCGGAGAAATACGTGGTTTAATTACTACTTATACTATCTCTCTTAGCTCCTGCTTACCGGTATCTCCTTCCATGACGCAAGGTATTTGCTTTATTATATAATCTTTGATTCCGCTGCCCCGGAAAATGTTAGGAATCATGTCGAATGATACGGCTCCAGCTGACTTTACAGATTTATCGGTCGAAACGACGATAGCTGTGACCTATTTGTTTATCGTTTGGTGATTTCATAATATTCAGAACTATTTCCGCGGTTGAGAACCGGCAAAGTAGTCGAGTTCTTAGTTGTTGAAATGAACCAGGGCATCGAAACCGCTTATGCAACCGGGCCAGGAAGACGGACTGTTGATGTGAAGTTGAATGCCCTATGGTTTTTCTACTTCGATTCACGAATTCCATTAGTTCGGAAATTTTTCATGCAGGATGGTTAATTGTTCAAGCCTTCGTGGCATACAAATCCCATAGAAAATTCTGCAAACCCTACAAGCCTCAGTACTCACCAGTCCCCTCCTAGTGCACTTCGGTTGCCACCCCCAGAAATAGGACTTGTTACCGCCGTTGTCGTTAAATTTATTACTTATTCTACTGTTGTCATGCAGTGTCACAATAAATAACCCAGAAGGCTTTACCGTTTGAAAGCCATTCCGTATACTTCCAGCTGTCATATTTCTGGTTAGAGAATATTTTTCTCCACTCAGGAGTTCAACTCATCACCGTGCTAAGATACTTCATTGCATCATCCCAGCTACATGAAGTACCGCTTCTCTCACGCTCCTACCTACCAAAAACTAGCTCGTTCAACAGATTCTGTTCTCCGTTGACCTTTCGAGATTGACCTTCAGTTCTTCTCTATTCATCCCCTTGGGACATTGTGGTCCGTTCAATCGGCATTATGCACCCACCAAGTAGTTTGACCATGTCGGTCCTCATTGCGTCGTCATCTTTAAAAAACCCGTCACCCAAGGTTTACTGTTCTCACGAACTCACTTCTCCGTGAAAATTTCTGCAGCTGCTTTCCCGACGCATGATCATTTTCCAGTGAAGTATGTTTTTCAGTCGACTTTTACCTTTGATAACCTTTCAATCCTTTGACCGATTTACTCTGTTTTATTGCTGCCTCGATATTCCTCTTCCTCGCCCGACTTCCATTCATATCAGTGTCTTCCAATGCGGAGTCTTATTTTTCTTAGACATTTTTCGTAACAGAACTGCTCCTGAAAATATCTACTACTTCTATATGGCCATCCACTGGTTTCGCTTGATTTTGTCTACTTCGTGTCTCATATTACGACAACTACATCACCCCCAGTTCACCCGTGTCGACTTTACCGTCTGACCTTAACTTTTAATTTATCCTGGCGGTTTTATCTTTTCAGTTCAATGTACTCAGCCGTTCACTTATATTCTGGTTCTGCACGTTTATCTACTCTCCCGGTGTCAATCATATTACCTCATGTTCGCCATTTGACCTGAATTTTAGGCATGTCCCGAGCTTCCTCCGAAGTAAATTGTTTTGGCTAACATTACAAAGTGCCACATGGACGACTCTCGCGCAAAATCGGGGCCCCAGGTGTTGAGGTTTCACTATCTCTTTAAACTGGGGACTTTTCTGATGAAAGAGCATTTTCCGTGGGAGTCGAGCGGCCTCCATCGCTTCCCTAAGGTGCCCCCAGTGAAGCCCCACTAGAAACAATTCTGAAACCACTACCTTTTATGACGCAAATAAAATATGTGCCCTTCTTTCTTCCAATACCTCGCCTCATTCCCGAGAATGACCTCAAAAGCTTGAGACTGATCCGGTCAGACATGGATTATTGGACTTCATGAGACGACTTGGAGGCGCTGAAACATTGGTCCGAGACTTAGCACCTCTACTTCAATGTAGAAAACTGTGCTTATATGAGTATGGGAAGGGTCTGGAGCAACACACTCTACTTTTTACACGTGAAGCCTATCCGCAAGCTGGATTGAAAAAGAGATTTTAGGAAAACGTTAGAGTTTAATCTGCGGACCAAAGTCAACACAGACGAGGCGTGCACCCTAGGTAGAGGTAGGTACGAAGCGAACATTGATCTTTTGAACAACTACTCATGACTTCCTCCGGAAAGTTGTGTTTTTCGCGTAGGCCAGCCACTGGAATAAGGCGAACCCGCCACATTCCACTGCAAGTCTACGGAAGTTACAAAGCTAGAACGGGTACGGTGGGCCGCCACCCACCTCGCCGTCGGACTACTTGGGATCAGTTGTGAAGGTCTTCTTCAAGCCACCGAATCTCTACCAGAGCATACCGTGGAATCCTCTGTGATATCTTCTACACCAAACGCATCCCCACTGGGGAATAAGGGCCGAAAGTGATGACATACTTCTCGCTGGCGCGCGACAGTACTCGAGGTCAACCCCTAACGCTTATGAAACGGCAATCGGTGGCCTGCCGCTGGTGGGCCACCTCTCCAGGTGGGTGTCGATTCCGTGCAATGCCTTGCCAGCATAGATGTCGAGAGAGAAAAACGGCCACAAATTCAAGCGATTACTACGCCCCCCTCTAAAGAGGTGGTGAAGGGGCGGGTTCATATAAGTTCAGGCCTTTAGCCTTGGAGTGACTAGGCTCTTACGGGATACTGCCCTACGGCCTCTACTTTTGGAAGTTGGGGATTGAAGATGATGATAGATACATCAATGCTTGAAGGCTAATTTTGCTATTTTTATAACTTATACATAAAAGTGATGGGCTCGCTTGTTGGTACCAGGGGGGAACACAGGTTCACATATATCTGAATGCGCGTGACTACAAGTAAGAACTAAGACGGAACGCATTAATACCGAGAGAATATCCTACTTGAGGGAAGTCACGGACAGGGGTGGGTTTGGAGTTTGTCCCAAGCAGTTGCAAAATCTGGCCTTGAATGGTTCGATGGGAGATGTTCACTTCCTGCTATGGAGGGCTTTCACTCAGGGATTTTATTCTAGACGATAAAAGTTGTCTAACTGAGGTGTGCGGAAGAGGTTTAAAAGGGTTCCTCGTGTCCTCGCGGGCTCGCAAAGTCCGGACAATTAAAAAACCGATAAATTTTTGAGGTAAGTGCAAATCAAACGTCAGAAAGAGGCTTTTTTAGCTCGGCTTGTCTCAGTTGGAAAGAAATAAAGTGATGTTAGATGGCATGGCTGGGGTTGCTTCTGGTTGAATCCGCTTAAAATTTTCTAAGTCTCCGGCTAGTCCAGTGTGCACATTTTGGCTGGGGCATCCTAAAGCAGGTCCTCTGTGAAGTCCGTATAAAAGATGGAAGTGCACTTTGGAGATCATCGAAAAAGTTAGTTCAAGTAAGTTTAGTACACGGAGGGGAGATTAACTGGCCTCCTCTTGGGGAAAGGAGAATTTGAGATCATCACGTAGCTACTCTCTTTTCTGGATTTGTGTTTTCACTCATCTCAGAAAGATGAGCCAGAGTGTTGGCAGGCGACCTGGTTGCGCTTTTGCCATCATTTGTTGGGAGGCCCCGGTCAGTTGGCCAACTTTTGACGGAGCCATTGGCTGACTTTAAAATGTTTGCACATCTGTCTGAGATTGCGAAATCATTGGCGTAAACGGCTATTCTAACCAAAAGTTCATCACAAAAGCCTTTGATGTGAAAGGGGAGTAGGACAGGGCTGGAGCAGGGCCCTCAGGGACACCTAAATCGATGGGTCCTGATTGAGAACGAAACGTGCACATGCAAACTAAGAACGCCCGTTTCTGTAAGAGGCTGTCTCTTGGGGACAGTAGGCTACCGGAGGTGTCATGCATCTTAACCTTGTACCAAAGCGCCATGCGCTGGACGCAATGAATGGCTTTGGCTAAGTCGTTGAATGCCACACGAGATGCCTTGCCATCATATAAGGCTTGTGTCGGGCTATCCAGTATGCCCAGCACATTTGTTGTACGTGATCTGCCGGGAAGATAGAACTGTTCTGCTGACGACAGAAAACTAAAGCAATGCAAATGTGTCATAATTGTGCATTTCATAAGGCCCTCGCGGGCCTTGCTGGCGAAAGAGGTGAGGCTTTGTTTTCTTATAACTTACTGGAGGATGTTGACCTCCCGCATTTTATACTGGGCTAATTGCAGTATTTCATTTCAGTTCAGCTTGGACAGGACAGGAAGAGGTCACACTCAAAATAGAGTGCAGAATACCTCTGGAGGTATGCACACAAGATGTGCACCTACTACTGCGAAGAGTATCCTGTCGAATTTCTGCCAAAGCTGCAGAAAAGCACAAAACCTCATCTGCACGTCAGCCGTGATAAACGGTATGCTTTTTGAGCTTTCATCGAGCTATTGCGCAAAAAAGAGATGTTAACCAGAAAACGCCCCAGACGGTTTGCAATGGTCACGATTGTTCATCTGTTGAAAATGCTGAGGGCTCACTGTTGGAGTTATCTTCTAGCTTACGATACGGGGCCCATTGTACACCAGGATGTTCCCCAGTTCTAACACTTTTGGCAATCCATCCCAGCAGTTTGCCACCCTGTTAGAAGAGGAGTGAGATCTACCTACCAGAGCTGCTCACACTTCTACCAGCTTTTCATGGAGCTTTCTTGCTCCGGAATCTGAGGTAGTTTGGAATCGATTTTCGGGCCTCAGCCCAGGAAAGTCTCTTAAAACTTTGAGCAGCTCTGGGAGATCCCCCCTTGGTCTACTAAGTTCCATCGGGCAGTGTTCGAGTTCAAAGAGTTCCTTCTAGTACATCTGACCGCTCTCATCTCCAGTCATACTCTTCGCTGGGGGCTGCACCCTGTCCGGGCACTGGGCGTCAATTTCGTGGAAGGGTGACCAGGCTTTCTCACTGCTTTCTGAGAGATTTATCTATAATAGGGCACACCGGTAAGAAGACCTCTAGTTGCCAGCGAGGTAGAGCTGATCTCAATCTGGAGAGCTCACTTCTTGCTCTTCATGCAGACACTGTGCACTGGTCCTACCACTTAGGATCAGAAGTCACTAAGGCCTCAAGATCTGTAATCCTGTTTAAAGCCTCTATGGTAAATGGGTCCTGATTGTGCTCAGCAGTCAGTCTGATAGCCATCCATGAACACACAGTTGTTTTTTCCCAGGTTAGGGATGCAGCTATGTCTCTGCCTAGATGATCTGGCCTCTGAGCCATCACCATTTTCGCATCTGCAAAAGAGGAGGTGGGTCACCGGTGGACCAAGGCCAGGTGATCTATTGGTGAAATTTAGCAGATAAAAGTCCCCCTCACCCAACTTGAAGTAGAATATTCTACCCGTGAGAAAGTCCCTTGACCATCCATGAATCTTTCAGCTTATGCCAAACAACTCCAACTTGAGTAGCAGAAACCGAATTTTTGCTCAGCCAGAAGCTTCGCTAAAATCGAGACAAAATATACCTACCCGCTTACTTTCATCCATCCTGTGAGTGACTTCTAGGAAGCGTAAAAGAATGGTTGGGACCTGCTTTTGAGAAATCCATGCTGAACCTAACAAGGAGAACAGTTCTGTAACTGGTGATGACAGATGTAAGCCCGGACATTTTTGCCTATATTTTGTGTAGGATGCTGATTAGGCTAACCGGTCTGCAAAATTACTACTTCATATCGGAGCTCCTTTTATATTTAACCACCACTCCTACTTTTATCCAGTCTTTTGTCGACCTTCTCCGCTTCAGTATGGCCTTACTTAACCTATAATGGCCAAGGGATTTTCTAACGGCTCAGCTACAGCAGGGTGAGCTTAATTCGGTCCAGCAGACCGGCGGACATTTAGCAGCTGCCAGCTGTTGCGCATGATTCCTTGTTTCAGGTTTGAGTCCTTCACAACCGGCGGAGAAGTGACCGCCTCCGAAATTATTTGCTCTCTAGTGTCCATTATGTAAACATAGCTACAGTAACCATCAGGGGCATTTGGACTGCTCTGACTATCTCTCGCAACTCCACGGTCACAGGTTGCCAGTGGTCTCACTGGCCAGACGGCAAACACCTACCTCGGTGAAGCCCAAAAAACGAACATAGGGAAAACCATTCATATACCCCATTCATACTCGACTATCTTTCCTCAGTTTTGTAAAAGTGCGACATTTTCGTTGTCCTAGCACCTAACTTACTCACGAGTTTACAGCCAAACTTATTCGCAACCTCCCACGAACAAATAATTGACGCCAGCCAGTAGCACCGATCTGTGAATACCCCACGGTTGCACTTGCCGCCTATCTCCCAGGAAAGTCCTACGGACCTGTCATATAGTTTTTTGACACAACGAAAATGCATCCCCGTCTAGCCTTTTGACCCAAATCCCCGGTGTATCCTCACAGTCGTATTAACCCCCAATGATAAGATTTGCTGAGATCACTCTGAACAGGTAGTCATTAACTTGGTCCACTGTCGCAAACGCAGTCAGCCCCTACCAGCACCGATTTACAGTGACTAGGGCATGACAGGCTGTGAGCGCCAACAAAACTACTTCTTACCCAGTCGTCAACCAAACCCCATGGGTCGATACAAACCCCAGAGTCGCTGTCATCGCATTCTGCCTTCTCTACGCCCATGGAGTCTCTTTCTCAACTGCTGCTTTTCTGTCTGCTACTTTTTCCACGCCAACCCCCAGCTGAATTGCTCTTCAGAATGCCACCCTCCTTTTTCAGTTTCATGATCACTCGACTAACATACCTCTTGGCCGTAACGTATCTCATTGGAAGCTGATCCCGTTTATATCCTTCTCCACCCGTATGCAACCTCGCCTGTTGCTGGTTATCAAAAATGCAATCTGGACACCCTGTTTCACCACAAGCGGTCTTGCCACTGTCCCGTGTAGTTTGCTGAGGATTGTTGCAATCTTACAGCCGCTAGACAGTCTCGATACGGAGACGATGTTGGATTGAGCCGGACACCATACCTCTCTACCAGTACCCGATTGCTCCTGCATACACTGTCCGATTGTTCGTCCTGCTCTCACCTACCACGTCCAGCATTTGTGCTCTCCCCCAGCGCACTCCGGATGCCCATCGATACCACAACCCAGGTCGACATCCCCGTGGTCAACAGCGGACCAAACCATCCACATCTGACCGTCTCCTTCTATTTTCCTGTCATATGTCTGGGATATTTTCTGGGCAATTACCAGCTCCTCAATCGGCACAAGAAAAGTTACAACTAACAATCCGGGAGCATTTCCCGGCCTGCCAAATAAACTTTTGTGCATCTCATACTCAGTCGTGTTCGTACGTTTTACCAATATGGAGTTGGTTTTTGTTCTTACTGTGTTCACAACTAACCTGCCACATATCTTGACTATTCAGTTTTGGATTTTCTGATGCTTCACAAACAAAGTTTCACCACGACAGTATTCTCAGTCGGTGCACCCAGGCTTTCCTCACCATTGGTCCCCTTTTTCCTTAATCCCTCTGCGCTTCTTATTAACGCTCGGGCCAGAGGTTTCACATTTTTCCCATTCTCCACAACGTTGCAAAACTAAAACCAAAACTGATTCCCATTCGCCTCGTGAACCGTTACTAGTTCATTCTACTCGAACACGGCTCAGTCTTGCAGTACTGTTACTGATACTTGATGCTCATACTTCTGACATTTGTGAATGTTTCAGCTTGCCGGGTGATGCTGTACAGTATAATCGTGTCACTGAGCGTGCATTTCTAGCACTTTTATCCCAACGGACTTCGGTCTGCGCTCTGCTATCACAATTTGTTGGGTGCATTCTGCCACACCGGGTCAAATCCATTTTATAGCTACGCTTGGCAGAATACGTGCAAACCTTGGTCTTGCCTCTATGATTGGTAGCGTGAACATTAGCCTGGTAATTCCCGGAGGCCTTAAAGAGGGCCCAACCACAGTTTCTGTCCTCGGTGGTCTTGCCACCCGTAGCCACTCACCGCATGGCTTTGCCCTCACTCTTCTGCCATACCATAGGAGCAAACTAACGTTACGGGGTGATGAACGACCTCTTATTTGTTTTCCAGCTTCCTTCCACACCAGCCTCCTCTGCTATATCAAGTAGATGCCTCCCACTCTATTGTGCAGTCTAGGATGACGCTTTGGTATGAAGCACTACCGTCATTTTTTGTTTTCTCTGGGTCCCGGGCGCAGTCTACGAAGCCTTAGAAAGTTCCTTTTGCGCGGAAAGAAAGTGACAAGACCAATCGTTTGTACATTTATTTGTTCTTTGTTGCCCTTTCGTCACTCTCAAAGCTGCCGCACGATAGCCCAGAATGTCCGTCCTTGGGTGCAATAAAAGGATGGATGTTTACTTCTCCCAAACCAGAGATTAACGAAATTCGACAAGTCCAATCCACCAAACTTACATTTAATGCAGTATCTAAATGCTGAACTATAAGATCTCAGAGCTTTGAAAATCGTACTTTTCTGCGAACATTCCCAGACTGATCGTAAGGAAGGAAGGGAACCACTTCTGCTGAACAACCGGAACCAGATATCCGAAAGGTTCGTAAAGGGACAGGAAATTGAAGCCGTTCAACGAAGGGAGAAGAAAAGTAAGAAACAGCCATTCCATTGATCTCTGTGAAATTGGTGAACCTTTTCAAGTAAGCTATCCGTCACGACGTTTTAGCGGCAGTGACTCTGCCCCAGGAAAGTACTTCTATTCTCGTTGCGCACGATATTTACCATCCGGCTCGTCGCTGGAGTTTGGTTTGCCGTCCACACAAGTGTAGATCCAAATCAACGATCAGCCGGCACACAATTGAGCAACAACGATTAGATCGAGGTCCAAGTCGATGATATTTTTTCTCAGTTTCCTCGCCAAAAAACGGTCATTCGGAAGGGCTTACAAAGTTTGGGTACCAAGATGCTTCTAGGTTGAAGTTATACGATGGCACAGATGTAAAATATGGAAATGAACTATTGGTTAAGAGACAGCTGCTGCTCAGCGGGGGAGAGCAATGGCTGGTCATAGTAGCCCAACTTTTTCCACACCTTCCATGTTATATTAGCATTGATACTATAGTAGAGGCCTCAGCTCAATACCGTTGCTCGAAATGAGAAAACTTGAAGCGAACAAACAGCCCAACGACTGCAGATAGGTCGCTTTGTTTCCAACTCTAATCCACTTTTCTCCAAGCAGCAGAGATCACAGGCAAGACCCAACTGGGTTAATTGATTCTCCACGATCATTCATAACTTGCGTAAGTCCATTTTGAGCGTTGCCTATATGTTAGTAGTCAAACCGCAACCGAGGCGAAGGCCCCTTGCGATTGGCACTGCAAGAAAGACTAAATACACCCGGCTCCATACGCACCACATTTACCCTGGACTGCATGTGACAGTGTAGGTGAGCCCAAAAACAACTACCTCCCTGACTTACCTCTTTTTCCGTCTGGAACCGAACCAGCGCTGTTCACATGCATTGCTGGAGCAATGCCAAGATGGACGTACGTCGTCCTGACCCGATGTAAACCACGCAGCACTCAACAAAACAAGCATACGGGGACGTCGGTGTGTGTGTGCTGGGGGGGGGGTGGTAATCAACGCTAAGTAGCAGTAATCACCTACGTCCTAAACCTTTTCAAGTCACCCGCGTTTCACTGCAAGAACCTCACCAGATGTATTGGAGATAAACAAGTGGGCTCCAGCAAAAAATACTGAAAACTTCCGTCAGATTACCGGTTATGGCAAACAGTCACAGACAGCGAGGATTTACTAAACAGAATTAAACTAACCACTCGCATTCTCTAAGAAACACAGTTCGTGTACTTCATGCCACAACAACATGCGGGACTTGCGGACCAAAGCCTGTCTAACAACTCCGTCCTTCCCAGACAGCACTTCACTAGCAAGCCCTAGAGGCCTCTGGCTCCAGCGAATACTATTGCTTACTAGGGCAACTAAATCCTTCGTCTTCAGCCCCACTTCTTCCATCAACCCTTTTTGTCCTCGTCAAAACATACTGATATGCTTAGTCGTTCAAAGTTTCCAGAACAAATCCGCTAACAACTCCAACCCTCTTCAGTTTGCCACAGGTACTGCAAAAATTCTGCCCGCCAAACAGCTCGTTGGGTCTAGGTTTCGAAAACTTGCCTGAAGTCGACACTTCAATATCTTTGTAGTCATCTGTAATTGGCACAAGGAGGCGATCGTTGAGGATTCTCTCTACTTCTACCAGAAACTTTCGCGAGACTTTCATCCTTTGTAGGACGACAACGGGCCTTTGAATATGACACAAGCCATATCAAAAATATCATACAATCCCAAACTCCACCACAGTGACCAGCTCCTGGTTGCTGTAGTCTTCTTTCGACAGCACGATTTGATAGAAGGCGACCCATTCTGTCGTGACAGTTTTTGAACAAACTACCGGATTTATGAACGAGCCCCCTTGAAACTGTTTTCTTTATGACTGAAGAGAATGTGTGGCTTACCTCTTCTAATCATAAGAAGCACTGGCGCCTGTTAAGAAGAATCCGTAGACGTAGGCGACGCAACTTCGATGTGCACCGCCACCACACTTATACTAGCGAATAAAAAGCCCTACTGTTTCTCTTCGGTCCTGCCACTTTCAACAAGGAACGGTCCAAAATAGTCTACCCCCACATACATAAAGGCAGAACCACAATTCATGATACTCTCAACCCATGGAATGGCCGTTTTTTACGTACCCATGCGCACCGCCGTTCGGCGGCAGTGTAAGTGACTTCCGAAGGCACGACAAACAGCCCCCCTGACGTTTACAGTCTACAATTGCCAAAGAACATTCAATAAGGCTTGGGAACACCCAACCTGACCTTCCGTTTCATGATAATGCTTAATGATTAACTCAATTGTTCTGTCATGAACACTACCGTTAGTAGCATATTACAGGACTTCACTCAGCTAAGCACTTGGGGGACTACTTGGTTACCGTGGTCTTCTGCTGAAATATGTATTGTGTACTTTGTACCACCAGAGCTCCTTAGCACAGGTGGGCAACTGAATGCAAACAATTCAACAATAAGAGAGTCGGGTCTTCAATACTCCCGCCCGTTCAACTTCTCGGAACACACAGCTACTCAGGTTTCGAGGGTTTGAAGGCTGACTGGATTACTTTGTAAACATTTCTACTACAAACAAAATGCAGTCTGCGCTACTCCAGGCCTTACTGCCTGCGGTTATCGATACAGGTTTTGCCCAGCTATCTTAAGAAATATTAGAAGTCACAGCATCTTAGGGCTTTCCAGTGACCTGGAGAAATTCAGAGAATTTTCTCCCAGAGGTAAATTCTAACCTGGCCTCAGTTTGCCGTTACTGTTCCGCCCCTCTCGCAGCGTCTTTCTGATGCTTCATAATGCCACATGTAGTAAAGAAGACTTCTAACAACACCCCATCCACTCATTCTCCGGTTACTAGGGGAACTAGGCTTATTCAAAACCCCATGGCCTCAAAACAATGCTTAGTTGAACTCTACGAACTTGTAGGCTTGGTAACGGGAAGAATAGCTGTTTTGGACCAAAGTCTTTCAGATATAAAGTCTCAGCTTCTAAGGTTGGAAGATAAGGTACGTAAACTCACCATCCTACTGCGCAACACTAAACGCATCGAACATTCTACCTTACAAAACCTGGCGGCGGCTGGCCGCTTTATCGACTCTGCTGCTTCTAAATTTCTCATAAGGGTGGGCAGCTCCTCTAATGCTGTCGTGTTCAGTGTCCCAGACAGAACACCCCTTGGGCAGGTCAAGCATACGTCTTTGAATGCAAGTGGAATGGCCCACCTTCCCTGTCAAATACCAAGGCTGCGTAAGCGCGTCCAGCACTTCAGCAGTATAATCTTTATGCCGTTTTTAGATGACCTATCTGCCAACGAGTTCATTAAAATGCGTAACACTATAGCTTCTAATTCTCCCTACAAAACATAAAAATAGCTGAAGATAAACCTCCTCTTTAAAGGGAGATTACTGAACCTATATCGACTTTCTCCACGAGAAAAAAGCCTGATAACCCTAAGCCTTCGGTACAGACAGCTGATTGCTCCGTCGCTTCTTCTCAAGTCCCCACCGCCCTATCTTCACGCGCACCTCTAGCTTCTTCACAACGAGCTGCGGCCCCTCATCTGCTTCCGCACTGAACTCTTTAAAAGCTGCCCCCGTTACTGTTGGTCTAGAGGTTTCTGCTTCTTCCCTCCTACTGCAACCCAGTAAAAGGCGCCATCTATTGCCCCTCTGTCTCACTTCATCTCCTGTTGGTACACTCTCAACTCTAATTCGCTCCCTGTTTCCTCCGGCGATAAACTACTCGCCGTCCAGAGGAATGGGACTGCCAGTCTTCCCACGCTTCCCACAAACTCCTCCTTCATTCAACTGTTCCCTCATAAATCAACTCGCCTTAACTCACCGAACCCGGTTTCGACCTTTCAAAGTATCCCTTGCTCCTACGCGTCGGTTTTCCCCACAAATTCACCGCGTTTACTGCCTGCCAATACCAAAATACGGCCCCCACACACCGTCCACTCAGCCTTGCATCGTACTCCTCACCTGACAACTATCTCGACTGCTCCCGATATTAGCTGCTCCACATATGATGTTCCACCCAACTTGCCTCAACCCTCCCACGATGTGCAGCCTAGTCTACCACCCTACACTCCCATTCCTCACACATTTTCAACCTTGCCCTCTGCACCCCCTTCGGTCAGTGCTTAATTCCGACTGGCCGGAATTTCTCACTTGCTTCTAATCACCCCTGTCTGATATCGGCTTGCCAAATTCTACAGATTTTTTCCATTGCTCCAACATTTCCCCTCCATCGATGCCCAGTTGTTCTACCCCTCAGCAGTCCCTAACACTGCAACATTTAATCCAGATCGGCTGAAAGCCACCCCATCTGAACCTCCAGCAGCTCTAAAATCAATATATTACACTTTGACCCTGATCTCCACTACTGTAGTGCTACGGACAAAACACGCGATTACAATGACTAACAAATTCGTTTATCTGAACAATTACAGAATTTGGTGGCGCCACTTGCTCCGCCTGTGTACGCCTTCTGCACGCCGTGGCGCTCCTCCAATACACACGTTGTTCCGCTCCAGAGTTTTGAGTCCTGCTCTCTTGCACGCTGCTGAGTATATTCGCTAACGTGTCGCGAACCGAGGACCAGGGGCTACAGATTCTATGCGGGAGCAGATCCCGACTTAGCTTAGGAGAATCTTAAACTGGTTAGCCCGAACAACATATTCATTCCACCAAATACATTCTTAAGTCCTTCAATCACATTTATTCGTTTACACATACTTTTTTCGACATATAAAGGGTAAATCATGATTTTTGCTACCATATTCATTTTATATTTTCCTCATATCGATATTATAGATGCACCAATGTAGCTATTTTGATCTTCGCATATTGTTTTACCTTTGATGTACCATTGCACTTACAGATAGCCTGACCCGGAACCGTCCGTTTTGGTAATCTCCCTAGCCGTACCTGATATTTTGATGACCGTCAACTCTGGTTTCATGTGTTAGAGGCAGAATTTGAACCACATACAACCACAAGCTATCGTACCCGTCAATTGTGGACTATCGGTCGCCCTCCCCGTGACGTTGTTGGCCAGACACGCGACGTTATATTCAATAGCTATTCTTACACAGCAGTGAAAAACGCGGTAATCTCTTGTCTTTTGCCTTCAGAATCGTCCAGAATGAAACGGTTGATCCAAGGGACGGAGTGAGGTGTGGAAAGCCTTCTGCATTACTGACAGAAATGCAGCAGCTGACGGGTCGACTTTTAGAGGAAGATGTCCTCAAAGAATTGTGGGCACAGCGATCGCCACCCAATTTCCAAGCACTGCTCGAGGTTTACAGCCATTCTAAGCTCACAGAAGCAGAAAAACTAGCGGAAGGTATTATGGAACGGTACCATCTCCAAACTACTGCCGCAACAAACTCGAGCAGCCCCCAGACCACCGCTTCAACCGCAGGAACACACTCCGAGGACAATCTGGTAGCAGCTTTCGAGCGGATTTCTATACATTTTCCCACTCCCAGTTGTTCCCACTGTAGAGGCCGTAAATCTTATCATAACTCTGACCGATGTGAACGTCTCAGAAGCCCTTTCCCTGACCGCTTCCTTAGTTCATCGCAATCAAAGTACTGTCAATATCACAGGCGGCCTGGGGAGAAGGCCCGGCTCCGCGAAGCCGTTTGAACCCGCCCAGGTGCCAAACAGGGAAGCTAATATCCCGAAGCTTTCCGACGACTAACATGATCGACAGCCCTAATAACAGTCGTCAGTTACATGTTCGAGATTTGGTTTCCAATAACCTGTTCCTAATTGACACCAGTGCAACAGCTAGTGCCATTCCAAGGGAAGCAGGTGACGCAATTTTCCCACCAAACCAACAACTCCGTGCTGCCAATGGCACTCCTGTTGCCACTTGAAGCCTAAAGTCACTCACGCTCAACTTGGGCCTACGTAACACCTTCCTCTGTGTGTTTATAGTAGAAGAAGTCCCCTATCCCGCACTAGGTATGGATTTCCTTGACCAATTTGACCTCCTGGTCGACGCACGAGGCCCGAGAGTCGTCGACCGACAGACTTCTCTTTCCGTAAGGGGTTCTTATTCCTCCTTGAATCACGTCATGCCCCTATACATCGAACCTCAGGCCAAACACCCCTACGCAGACCTTTTTCCAGCTTACTCGACAAGGCCTAGACAATCTGGCCTCCTTCCCTCGGTGACCACCAGCGTCGCCCACCATACTGCCACTAAAGGACCCCCAGCATTTATCCGACCTCGTAGCCTGGCACAAGACAAGCTCCCGTAGCACAGGCTGAGTTATAAAATGCTAGAGTCAGGCATATTACGCCCACCCAGTAGCCCTTAGACCTCGTCCCTCCCAATGGCAAGTGGCACCCTGCGGCGACTGAAGGTCCCTCAACCAAGCTGTTATCTCAGACGGGTACCCCATTCCACATATTCAAGATCTTACTTCTTCCCTACCTGGTTGTTCTGTTTTCAGCCGAATCGACCTCGTAAGAGTCTATCACTAAGTCCCGGTAGCTGAGGCTGACACCCCTAAAACCGCTGTCACAACTCCATTCGCACTATTCGAGCTTTTGCGCATGCTGTTTGGGCTCAGCTATGCAGCCCAAACCTTTCAAAGGTTTATGCATGAGGCGACAAGCGGTTTGAAAAATGTCTACGTGCATTTGAAAGATATTTTGGCGGCAAGTTCTTCAGAAAAAGATCACATGGCACGCAGATGAACTCATTTTGAGCCTCTTAGCTAACACAGTGTAACTAATAATTCTACCAAGTGCGAATTAGGTAGGACAACCGTCACATTCCTAGGTCACGAAATCTCAGCCTCAGGCATACAGCCTATGCCTGGCAAGGTGGCGGCAATTCGCTACTACCCTGAGCCTCACTCTTACCGGCAACTGCTCCAATTTTCTGGCCTGGTTAACTTTTACTGCCGGTTCATCTCACACTGCTCCGAAATAATGCAGTCCCCAACAGACCTTTTACGTGGAGGTGAGCGTAGATTCATTTTTCTCGACACGGCGCAGGCAGCGTTCACTTTACTCAAGGAAGCTATCGCCAACATGGCACTCCTTTCACATCCCGATCCTTACGCTCACCTGGCATTAGGAACAGATGCTTCGGACACGGCTGTTGGAGCAGTGTTGCAGCAATTCGTCAACAATTCATAGCAACCAATAGCTTTCTTCTCCAAGCGTCTCCAGCCTGCGGAATCCCGATATAGTACGTTCAGCAGAGAACTACTGGCAATCCATTTGGGTATCCGACACTTCCGGTACACACTCGAGGGCCAAAGGTTCACAGTGTTCACAGATTATAAACCACTAGTTTACGCCCTCCAGTCAGCTTCTGACCGATATTTGTCACGGGAGATTCGCCACTTAAACTATGTTTCGAAGTTTACTACGGACATTCGACATGTCTCCGGGGCACAAAATCCCGCAGCAAGCGCACTTTCCCGCACCCACAATATTGGCGACCTACTACCCATGGGCGTGGACCTAGAAGCAATCGCCACAGCCCAGACAACAGATCCTGAGGCAGAACAACTCAGAAACAGCAGCTTCCCGCACCAATCGAAAGTGGCCCTTCTAAGTTCGGACTTAACTGTCATTTGTGGTGTGTCACACGTTCCACCCCGACCACCAGTTCCTGCCGGTTTTCGCCAAGTTTTCATCAGCCTCTACAGCTTTTCGCATCCTGGAGTAAAGGCCTCAGCAAAACTAGTCACCTAGCGATTCTTTCGGCCTTGCGTCTAACTCGACGTACGTCTTTGGGCCCGCGCTTGCCTCCAATGCCAACGCGCTAAAATACATCGTCACACTAAATCTATGCTAGATACATTCTGTGAGCTGGACGCGCGCTTGCGTCATGTGCATGTGGATCTCATAGGGCTCCCTCCACCTTCCAACGGCTGCTTTCACATCATCACTTGGGTAGATCGTTTCACTCGCCGACCACGGGCCATATCTACTCCTTGTCCTACCTCAGAGGAAGCTGCAAGAGAGCTAGCTGGTTGGTCAAGTCAGTTCGGTTGCCCTGCTATCGTGACCACTGACCTCGGTTCCCATTTTGACGGTTGCTTTTACGAGCTACTGAACGCACTCGATTGCAGACACAGCAAGAGGACGGCCTACATCCTCAGGCTAACGGCATGTCGGAGCTATTCCACCTCCAGCTGAAAGCCGCCTTTCGTACTCGTGATAACCCTTTATGGGTTGAAGTTTTACCGATCATTCTTTCAGGACTGTGTATCACCGGTAAAGCCGACATGAGTGTCACTGCGGCCGAACTAGTTCAGGTTGCACATTATGACTTCCAGGTGAGTTGGTTTCTCCAATACCACCTGTGACTTTTAATAATGGTGATTACGCAAAATGGTTGTCACACCTAATGCGGGTGATAAAGCCCACCGCGCCACGCGAACAAACCCTCAGCACTTACATACCTACCACTTTAGTGACCACCAGCTATGTGTTCATTCGAGTGGTGCAGTGCTACCACCACTACGAGCGGCTCACTCCGGCCACTTCCGCGTCGTCCAGCAAAAGGAAAAGAAACACGCAGCAGACTTCGAGGGCAGGAGAGAGACCATCAGCATATACCGCCTCAAACCAGCCTCCATCGGGGCAGGGCCCACCCTGAACAACCCGCCCGATGTCCCCACCTGCCCAAAACCTTCAGTTAATCATTCTGAGTAGGCATCTGTTACTCCAACCGACGACCTTTCATTTCCTGCCGCAATGCCAAGCTCCACGGGAGACGCGGCTGCACCCGCCAATAGGAGAAATCCGAGCGGCCGCGAGCGGCGACAGCCAACGGAGTTTTCTGCATATGTAACATTTGTATATATTTAAGTTTACCCTTCATATTCCACTTGTTCATAGTTCTATTATGCGCGAAAACACGACAACTTGGTTCTCACGACAAAGGGAGCGTCAGCCTTATTTCGCCGGTATGTCCCCCTCAGTCGAATATCCGTTTGCACCCCGAGGCGCAGCTTCCTTGTGTTTTTTGCCTTCCAGCTCGTCCCCATCGGACAGAACCATGCGGAATTCCAGGATCTTGCATGGCTCAAACATTACGCCCACGGAATTGCCACTAGGTTCATCATACGCCGGACGCTGGCTCGTTTATGGAGGTAATAACAACCAAAGGCAAGCGGAACTTTGGGATATGCTGACAACAACAAACCCCAAAAAGGCAATCGCCACTGCCAAGTCACAAGCAAGATCTACCCCGATCGGATGAGGTGTTAAGGAGGAAGCAGCTTTGCGATCGACGCACAGCTATCAGTGTGAGTCAGGTATAACGGCTTGCTCTGGCTTACTTGTTATGTTCGATCGCGGCGGGAGAAATGGAAAACCTATCTCGCCACCGAAGCCAACGTGCCCATAAGGGGTCGGAGCCCAACTGCGTCGGCAGTCTACGGGGAGAATCCCGTGGTGCTACCTACACAACACGCGATTACAATGACTAACAAATTCGTTTATCTGAACAATTACAGAATTTGGTGGCGCCACTTGCTCCGCCTGTGTACGCCTTCTGCACGCCGTGGCGCTCCTCCAATACACACGTTGTTCCGCTCCAGAGTTTTGAGTCCTGCTCTTTTGCACGCTGCCGAGTATATTCGCTAACGTGTCGCGAACCGAGGACCAGGGGCTACAGATTCTATACGGGAGCAGATCCCGACTCACCTTAGAAAAGTCCTAACATCCATCCAACCGCGGTAGGTTGTCTCCTTTCAACTTACACTACCCCTCTGATGTGCCTTTATCACCTCCGACAAATGGAGTATCTTTAGCCTTATTCAACTCTCGTTCTGTTCTTGATAAACTCCCGCACCTAAAAACCTCTCCGCACAAATAATCACGACACTGTCTTAATAACGGAATCCTTGCCGTCTGGGAGCACTCCCAGTAATGAGGTATCTTTGGTAGGTTACAGTCTTCTAAGGGCCAACAGACCGAACCGGCCTAATGGTGGGTGCCTAACCTACGTCAAGGAAATCTACACCACAACCCCTCCTTTACATACGGCGCTCAATTCTATTCCCGATTCTCTCTGGTTCACTATCAGCCTCCAAAGCACTGTCCTTTAGATTGGCTGCGTGTATCGCTCACCAAATTCCCTAACTTTCTTGTCTCTACTTCTTATGAGGTCTTTCGAAGATCTCTCTTTCCCTCCTTCTGGAACTAAGCTTATTGCGCTCATTGCTATAACTGGACTTTGCTAGCCACTCTTATTCGCCAAAAAGACCGGGGTGGTTATTTTCTCACCCATGACCCCCAGATTGCTGTGGATGTTTCCCACTCCTCCATTTCCGGCTGTCTGCACAAGTTGTCTTATACTTCCCCGGATGCACTTAAAAATGGTCCCCTGTCTCGCCACTCCACAAGAAGTATCATAAACTTCTGAAGCAATTACGTGATTCCTGAAGACTTTCCAACATCAGGATAATGCGTGACTTCGTGACCAAGAGGCTAGGGCATTGAGTCATCCAAACACGTCGCAAATTCTTTCTATGTTGCACAGGTCTGGGAAAGCTGATATAAAGGCCGACTTCCATCTTCTGATTCTGGATAATAACTCATCTATTACCTCCCCACCTTGCATAGCCGAAGCTTTCATTATGTTCTTTGATCCAGCCATGACTCCAGCTGCTGCCATTGCCCCCCATCTTTATCAGTTATTGACTCTGTCATTTCCACCATAACCCTCGGTGCCAGGAGTATTTCTAAGCTAATATCCAATAGCAATCCCTCCTTTCGATTAGGCCGCGATGGCCTACCACCAGCTGCTCTTGTCACTGGTGGATCGGATCTCACTATTTTGTTGCTTAGCCCCTTCACTCTTTCACTTAAAGGTAGCACCTTACCTGCTAATTGGGGGCTCCCTGTAATCGTTCCCATTCATAAAAAGGGGCCCTTACAAGAGGTATTCGATTGTGGCCCTATAAACCCTGCCCCCCCCCCTCTACTCAGAACAATGGAAAAATAGTTAAAGATCACATTATTAACTACCTATTAGGCCTCAACCTTAATAACGACAACCAACATGCAGTCCTTCGTTCACGGCCATGCATGACCTGTCAGTATTATTTTCTGAATCTCGTCACCGACTCCGAGGAGAGTGGAAAATCGTCTGCTGTTCTTTATCTTGACTTATCTGAGGCATTTCATCGTGTAACTCACCCTCACCTTTTAAAAAGCTACGATCATGTGGCCTCATCGATCCACAACTTTCTTGGTTCTCGTCTTACTTACCTCACCGTTCACAGTTTGTCTTCATTAAGGCTCACACCTCTAATCCTAGGCCTGTTGCTAGCCGCGATATTCAGGGCGGTGTTTGAGGTCCCCTTCTTTTCCTCCTATATATAAATGTTTCCGATAGTACTCAATAAGACTCCGTTCTTGTTAGCGGGCGACATTAAGATAGTCTATACTTTTTGCCTGACAACCTCAGTACTATTATCTCTAAAATCCCCGCTGGCTTAGCCGCCCTTGATGAATAATGCTCAACCTGGGTGATGAAATTCTCCACCGATAGCTGTATTTTTCCTACTCACAAATTCCAGGTTCCTCCTTGTTCCCAATGCAACGGCGGTTCACCCATCGACAGCCAGCTCTTAGTAAGAGATCCCGGCTTACTTTTTTTCTTGCTCTTTCAAGTTATCGGAACATGATGACCTCCAAACGGCGAGGGCTAAAAAGTGACTTTGTCTTATGTTCAGACCCTCTCAACTCAGGGAGAACATTCATTACATGTACAAAGTACATGCCAGGCTCCTTCTCAAAAGTAGTCCCTTAATATTTTCTAGTTTGCAAAAATTCGACAGGGTTACCGTCCAGTGTATTTAGGGAAGATTTGCAAAGCAGCTTATCGGTTGGTCGTCAAACTTAAACCATAGGAAACAATGTTTACCCCTCATAATCGAACCATTGTGGCTTCGCAGCATCCAGCTGAGCCTGGTATTTCTGCATAAACTACTGACTAAGCAATTCTATTCCTCCAACCAGTTGCGCTTCTCCTCAGATACTGGATATTCACCCAGTAATAGACAGTATACCATTACCACATCCTTTGTTAGAACTGTTCTACGCTCTAAGTCCTTCCTCTTCGAGTACTCCAGAACCTGGCGTAAACTCCCTTGGCACATCAGACCTCCCTAGTCAAATTAGGAGTTGGTGCATGCTATTGATGAGTCCCTTTCTGTCCCAACTGTTTTGCTCCTATTCAACGTTCAAAAAGCCGAAAGCAAAGCGTACGAGAAAGGCATCGACTTTTAAGCCAAAGCTCTGCTTTCTCGCATTACCTTACCTTCCAAAATAATTTCTCCGCTTTTTGAATTCTGAATGCTCTGTTTGACTGCTCATACTTAGACTTCGCCATCGACCTGCTTAAAGCATGACTCCATCCACCAACTGTTTTTTAATACCAACTCATGAAATCCTGCCAATATCGCTGTAAAATGGGCCCTTCCAGATGCGTTCGCGATTCAAGAGAGTCCACGGTTATACTCCTCACAGTTGTTCAATATGCCTCATCCGCGCCACGATCTAAAACCTTTATCTAGTCATATTACCTCTGCGGCCCCAAAACCAACCTCAACAACGCTATGGAAATCGCCTCAGTAACTACTCATGGTCAGCTATGTGTATATATAGTGGTAATATTAGTTTATTTTGGAGACGCCCGAAGCATGCCTTATGCATGATCAACATTTTACGAGCGACAAAACGGATAGACAGAAGTTATGAAAATTTAGAAGTACGCAACACGAAGGGGGTAGGAAGAAATAAAGGGGAGATGAGAGGGAGATGAATGTACGCACACCAAGGAGTAAAGCAGGGTGTTTAAGTAAACCCGGAGCTGAATTCATATGTGGTGAGTTTCAAGGGCAAGGCCAGATGGAACAGCTGGCTGAGCCAGGTGGAGTGGAAGGGAACCTGAGATTTTTACATAAGGAGGACTGAAAATCGGCATGAGAATCTATCGTTACGAGAAATGATGAAGAAAAACGGGGAAAAGAAAAAAAGAAAGGAGAAACAAAAAATGAGTTTTTGGCTGGGGACTAGGTAGCCATAAGCTAGGCCTTAGTGCAATAAACGGAAGGCGTCAACTTGAAAACAGGGGCCTGGCAATTCAAAACATAAAGAGTGGGGCAGATAGCCTCACTGTTGAGGAAGGATCAACGTAAGGCCATTGTGAGGCACAGATACGGACAAAATAGACGGATACCATGAGGGGAGGTGCCATGGTGGCAGGAGAACTGGCCGGCGAAGAACTGAACGAAGCAAAGAAAATATGTGGATAAGTATATATGTATATATGTATATATATACATACTCTAGTATACATATATATACATATATCTGAGCAGGAACAAATAGTAGTGTAGAGATGGAAAACGGAAGTGGCAGTGCTTGAACGAGACAGGTAGGTTTGGGTCTATTGGCACGGAAATAACTTGGATAAACCCTGATGAACTTGTTTATGACAGGTGAACATAGGGGATCAACAGAAGTGTTGGCTGTGAGCAGAAGTTGATAAACTAGGGAATACGAAGGAAAAGATCAAGGAAAACAGGCAAGAGTGAGTCTAACAATCTGATTAGTGCAGGTGGGACGTGTAGTGACGGTCTAGAATGGGTGAAGCGGTAATGAATGGACGCACATTATTCAGCAGGAAGGTGGCCGTGAAAATGGCTGGAGAACGCAGAGCAGGTGGAAGTGCAGGGTGGTTGGAGAAGTGTAAATGGTCAGTGGAGAAGGGTAACTTGGAGGTTCGAAGGACTGTGGTGCAGAGATGCAGCAGTTGTAACAGCGAATAACATAGGAGAAAACTAAGGAAATGGAGGATCAGAAAGATCAGGTATTAGCAAATTACATGGTTTGAAACTTTGGGTGAGAATGATGATGTTGCGATGACTTCACAGTAAGTGGAACGTGGGAAAACAGCGCAGCCTAGAAGGCGCAGTTAAGATGCCTGCGGTGAGCAATGCACAAAGCAGACGAGAGTGTTGACCGAAGAAACCAGATAAGAGATGATGAACCGGGTTGTTCTCACCGCAGATGTTACTGAATGAAGACCGAGAAGAAGAAAAGACCCCAGACAAGAAGGCCTGTGATGGAACACAAATGCGCGAGAAATAGTTGTGCTTTGGAGTTGGGAGAGTGGAACCAGAGAGTTGCGTGCCTGCAGGCCATCACACCAATGGATTGAGCTCGAAGTTGATAATCGGTTCACTACCTAAGAGGACGATCCACGGAAGAATTACGGATTCAGACATGAAAAATATGGAGATGGTAAGAAGATACTAGATTTTGTCGTAAAAGAATGCAAAGGATGGAATGGCGAGTTCTTATGTGATGATTGGTCATGGTTACGGACGTGTCTGGTGCATAGTAAGGGGGGTACAAGATGGACAAAAAAGGATATCGCAATATGGTATCTAGTGAGGTACGCGATCAATGAGCTCTATAATCATATGGAGGTACCATGTGAACAGAGATTAGAAGCTGACAGGAGCGGAATGAGTGCAAAAAAACATATTTCGGGCTTGCGTAGACCAAGATGGACAGGGAGAGAGTGACACCTTGCAGTGGGAGCTGTCATGCTGAAAGAAGGTAGGATGAAACGGAAAAGAAGTGACGAGAGTGCTGACAAGAGCGATAGATGGGCGAGTCGTGGCGGAAGAAGAATTGTAGGAGCATGTGGCCTGCAACCAAGAGTGATAGATGCGGTAGGGCGAGGGGAGTTGGAGCGTGCAATCCGCAACCGGTGCTAGTGGGTAGGGCTGACCGTGCGCTGAACACCCAACCTGAAAAGCACTTCGTGAAGTGAGCATAGGAGGTATGATCCATCGGCCTAATTGCGCCCGCACATCGTTGCAGACTGCCTGCCCGCTCGATGTGCGCCGGCCAAAGCCGGGGATCTGACCGCGCCCTGCACCGTTGGCATTAGCGTGATTTTTCATTGAAGGTTATACAGAGGGCCGAGCAACCACTATAAGGGTATATGGTCCAGGACCAATTATTCAGTTTGTGGGAACTTGGTCAACAGAGCCAACGGGAACAGCGAGTGGTAGACCGCCATACAGCGTTACTAGCCAGGTACACCAGCCCGGGGGGTGATCGGTATAGTGCCCGAGGTGGTTGACCATCATCGAGGATCACTGGAGAGGGAAACGAAATAGAGAAACACAGTCTGGGCATGGCCCAGCTGAGGATCAACTGTTAACTGAAAGCAGAGCAAACGTTGGGCACGGGCTCATCGACGCAACGGATCCCCAAGACAAATTGAAGCCATGGAACTTGAGGCTGAGGAAGAGAACGCATAAGCAGGAGCTAAAAACTTCAATGGGGAGTTGAGTTTTCACCTGGAGTGGTCATTCAGCAGAGGAAAAGACAACGTTCTGCATAAAATTACGGAAGGAACTAAGCTGGGGGATAGTGTGAGGGCAGAATTGGTGACGTCATAACAGGATGTTGAGTTCAACAAGCGAGCCGCCCTAAGTGAGAGAAATAAGACTAGATTTTCCAGTTTAACACCGCAGAGGTATTGATGGAATTTTATGTGGTGGGACCTAAAGTAGAAAGGAGGCAACGTAAGCAAATAGATATCGAGGAGCACTGGGTTACTTACCACAACTGTGATAATAATTTAGGGAAAGACAATGAGTATATATATATATATATATATATATATATATATAAAGTGGATGATAATGTTGTATGGCCGTCTACCACTCGCTGTTCCCGTTGGCTCTGTTGACCAAGTTCCCACAAACTGAATAATTGGTCCTGGACCATATATCCTTATAGTGGTTGCTCGGCCCTCTGTATAACCTTCAATGAAAAATCACGCTAATGCCAACGGTGCAGGGCGCGGTCAGATCCCCGGCTTTGGCCGGCGCACATCGAGCGGGCAGGCAGTCTGCAACGATGTGCGGGCGCAATTAGGCCGATGGATCATACCTCCTATGCTCACTTCACGAAGTGCTTTTCAGGTTGGGTGTTCAGCGCACGGTCAGCCCTACCCACTAGCACCGGTTGCGGATTGCACGCTCCAACTCCCCTCGCCCTACCGCATCTATCACTCTTGGTTGCAGGCCACATGCTCCTACAATTCTTCTTCCGCCACGACTCGCCCATCTATCGCTCTTGTCAGCACTCTCATCACTTCCCTTCAGCGTCGTTCTACCTCGGTATGCACACTCATTCATTCTGTCTTGGCTTCAGTCTCTTTTCATCATGACACCTCTCATTGAATGGCGTCACAATCGTCCTACTCATTCTTCCCTGCCGACGATCGCCAATGGTTCTTTTTTCCACCTGTCGTCTTTGCCGACTTCTATTCTTGGTTCACTTGGTATCACCGTCTGCTTGTAATGCTCATTGAAAGCTTTCTCATACCTCACTGCCTGTCGTTTTGTTAAATCCCCCTTATTTCTCCCTCATGCCTTATGCTTTTACACATCAGCCACACCTACACACCTGACCAATCCTCATGTTGGAACTCGCCGCTCCAAGCTTCGCATCTCTTACAGTCACTTTTGTTATCTAATCGCTACCACCACGCTGTCCTTTCTGGGCCTCGCGACGTTTTTTGGTTCTTTCCATAAGGCAGTGCCCGACTTGTATCCTCCAGCTCAATCCACTTGTTCAACTGACTGCTGGCACACAGCTATCCAGTTCCATTGCCCCACATCTATCACCCACTAATTTCTTGGGTCGTTAGTTCTATTGTTTTTTCACCTACCCTGGTGCCTCCTGCTTCTTTCTTCTCAGCCTTTGTGTTCCACCTTCAGTAAAATGATCTGATTGGTCATGTCTCGCCTGTGTCTCTTCGGTCATTACTCTCATCTGTTCCGTCTATTCATCGCCACAGGCACTTTCTGTGTGCCTTCTACTTGGTCTGTGTTTTCCATGTTCCACCGACTGTAAACTAAACGTTACTTCTTGATGTTTGCCTATAGATCCAAATCGTTGGATCTGCCACTACCCGATTCCTCTGGTCCGTCACCACAAGTCGCGCCTGAATTGATCAATTAATTAGACCCACTATTACCTGTTCCCTTTGATCCTTTCCTCCATTTTCCCTCTTTCGTGATCTTCTCTTCTGAGCCGGCGTCACTTCTGCGCTCCTTCATTTTTCTCTATCTGCTGATCCGCCATGTCACTCCGTCATGGAAAAAATCGCCTGAATTTTCCCAAGTCAATCCTACTCATCTCGATCTAACCCTACCTACCTCTTCTGATCACAGATTCTATTTTCTCCTTGGACTGCACCTCCCGTTGCTCTGGCTCCTCCCATATCTATTTATATACATATATATACATATGTGTGTGTACATTCAGTCCGCACCCTGCACTTTTCTGCCGGCCATTTCTCATGCCATCATCCCACTGGTCCTCAAGATACGCGTCCATTCTTTTTAATTTGTACGTCATTTACCATGTCCAATCCTTCCAAATACTTTCCCTATCAGTACCGCCCCCTGCTTCTGCCAATGCTCGCCACTTGCTCTACCATGAGTTTTGCGCCCTGTCCGCCGACCATCCACTGCAGCGTAGCGAGGCTTCATCACTATCTAGCCTCTAGCAATGGGTCCACCTTTTTTCTCCACTGCCTCAATCTACCACAGTTACTGATATCAAATTCTAGCCCCTTTCGTGTATTTATCGCAGTTTTCAGATATCCCCACTTGGCCCAGTCAGACACTCCATCTGACCTTGAACCTCAACCCCCCAAGACATCCATTTAAATCCGCTCTTGAGTACTTTTAAACTCTCCTAGTTGTCCTTTGGTGTACATATATTCATCATACATTTTTCTCCTTCCCGAGCCTTACCATCCCACTTTTGTCACGCATATGTCCAATTTTTCACGAATTTCATCTGCCCATTTCATAGCTTGTAAAACTTAGTCGTGTGTTCAGCAAGCAACGGGCATCTCCGAAAAAAACCGTCATTATTATTATTGCATCGCCCACTTTGAATGGTCATCCTTTGGATTTGCGTGCCCGGCAGTTATTCCCGCGACCATCGCTTTCGAAATGCCCTGGCCAGGTATTTGCTTAGTTCCGCCCGCGTCGATGGCTACCTCGGATGCTTGCCGGTCCTTGGGATCCAGAGCTGGACCTGAAAGTCATCACATCGTTCGGGATAGGTGCCAGATGGACGGGGCAGCTGGTAGATACTAGAAATACTGGGCGTTTATTCACGATTCCCTAGACCCCCGTTATCACGTTGCCCAGCGTACCGACATCCGGCAGTTGTTGTTCGATTACCGACGGCAGTATCTGCCTGGTGGGGCTGATCAAGCGCCCACGCGCGCCACCCCGGTGACTGGTCTGCAGAGGGCTCAAGTGCCATCGGATGCCACATGCCACGGTTCGTTTCCACAGCTCCCCTCGCCTTAAATTTTGGTGCCATCGCTGCAATTCTCTCTGAGCACTTACAAAATTTGAGGCGTTATCAGAATAAATATCCGATGGCATGCCTCTTCTGTTGGTAAAGCACTGCAAAGTCTGTAGGAAAGAGTCAGCGGTCATCGAATGTGTTACTTCCAGGTGTACTCTCCGGAACTTCGCGCATGTCATGATGTATCCCTCTTTCATCCCCTTCCGGGCGCCGGAATTTGGTCGCACCTCGGGAGCATAAGTCTGCTGGGCTGTCGGCGGACTTACCATGCTCCTACTGATTTACAGTGGTTTCATCTTGTGTGATCGAGAGCCTATTAGCTACGAGATTGCCGTAACGGCTCTCGACATTGTCGATGAAGTACAACACAATCTTTGAATCTGTCTAAAACCCTGTTGTCCAATTACAGGATTCGAAGCCCTTCTTCATCACTTGTGTTTGGCGATTGTCTACTCTGTTTTCCAGCACCAAATGTACTTCCTGTGCTTCGAAAATTATGGTAAGATCTGCTTCCTCGCCATCCCTACTTACGGCTTTTACTTTTCGCAAATGAGGCCGTCCAGACAGAACCGTATCTACCGACTTTGGTGCCCACATAGCAAGATCAGTCAGTGTGATAGTCTTTGCTGACTCGATCCCTTCATTGGTGTCCAGTGATACGAGTTTCAATCTCCACCGAATTGCAGTTATTAGTCGATATCTGCCTATGTTGCTTACAACCAACGACGCCGTGCCTTTGGCGATGTGTAATTTGTCTGCAAGCCGCTCCTTAACCAAAATGGTGTCTGAATCGCTGTCGACGAATCCCAAGCCCAAGCCAACCTGGTGGGAGTCATCATTCCTACAGTGACTACTCCCGGAGGTATTGCCTTGTGGGCAGACCCCGATGTTGAGCAGATCACACTAGGCTTTCTGTTCTCGTCTGGCGTAAATCCTTCATGTGGTGTAATTATGTTAATGGTTTATTCCTAGCATATGAAGGAGAAGCGTAAAACAATCAAGAGCAGAGTTGACGAATCACGCAATTACACAGAATTGAGCAAAATTGTATCGATAATATGCTGGCAGAGTAAAATGAAAGGTCAAGTTATATTTTCCACCTGTTTAGGCCAATTCCGAAGGCTTTATCCGGCAAAATTGAGAGTCAAGGTCATTGTAAAAAAGGGCACTGGGTGGGAGTCCGTGGGAGGAATGTCGAATAATGCAAAATATTGGCGTGGAAATTGCCGGAATGAACGGATAATGAAATGAGGCCAAAGGAACCATGATCGTTAGATGATTTAAGAACAATTGCGGTCAAAAGCCCGCCGAATGAAAACTGGCGAGAAAAAGGGTATAAAATAAGACACGTTTATTGTTTTTTATTCTCAGGATCACCCATCCTTGTTCTGCGGAAAGTAAAACGAAACGACCATTGCGAAAAGTCACGCAGAGTTTTGTGGAATGGCCTAGGAAAAGGCTCTTTAGGTTCTGTGGAGTTCAGCTTGGGATCAAGAGCTGCAACGCGTGTATGTGAGGAACACACTAAGAGGTGTTAGTAAACAACGGCTTTTTATGCACTACGAAAAACGCGTGTCGTGATGTGTCAACAGAGAGACAACGAGGAGCTAAGTTCACTTGCCTGGGTTTACATGATATTTTCGCTATCAACTTGCGTAGAGTGTTGAGGGCCAATGGGCACGAGTTAAGTGGAGTTTGAGAGGTGATGAGCAGAGTAACAATGGTACATCCCGGTGAGGTTTCGGGTATTAAGTAGGGGGACAATGGAAGTAACCCGTTTGTGAAGTCCGTCTGTATCTCACCAACTGTAGCCGTTATATAATGCCAGAAGCCAGTAGTTTGGTAAATACCAGTCAAGGGAGGCAGAAGTATCTTCGCGGCGCATTGAGCGGCCGAACAGTTCCAAAATTTCTTCTGGGGGTTGAAGTTTATGAAAATCCAAACAAAAAACTAATCTGGGAGAAAATCAAATTGAAAGCGGCGGCCTGGATGAGCCACAGCTGTGGTTAATTGGTTAACGGGGTGAAGTTCATGAAGAGCCTGGACCGATTTCATAAGCCCCATCCCCTGGGTTGCTAACCTGGACTACTTTGGGCGCTATGAAGAATTCATCCACCTCCAATTTAAAAGTTGGTGGATGGCCGAGTGAACAACTTTCTAGTGGCCTTTTATTCCAAAGTGAATAGAGCTTTACTACGGAGAGATTAGACCACATGCTTGTCCTAGAAATAGTGACAGCTACAAAGAAACTTCTTCGTCGTAATGAACACCGAAGGTCGGTGGGTAAGCTGATTTATGGTGATGAGCCATAAATCCGAAGTTTAGTGAGTTTGTGGAAGAAAGATAGAACGATTTCTATTTTTCTAGCCAAAAGAGATCTAGACGGGAAAGAGCGCAGCTTTGCTTGTAGTTCGGTGTTGTGGAATAATCTAGTAATGCCTTTGTGAATGTTCTTTGTATGTGCTCAATGAATATTCGGCCACACTGTTGCAGGTTCGAATAAACTATTGTACCATACTCAAAAAGTGGACAAACATGGGCCTTAAAGAAAATGAGTTTACAAAAATAATATTATTAGTTTATTTCGGAGTTGCCTGAAGCAAGCCTTACATATGACCAAAAATGTAAAAGCGATAGAACTGACAGACGAAAGTCATGAAAAATTCAGAAATACGTAGGACACAGGAGGGGTAGGAAGAAATCGATCAGAGATGACAGGGAGAGGAATGAACGCACACCAAGGAGAAATAGAGGGAGTTAGGGCGCCGCACGCAGATGCTGACATCCGATTCCATCAAGCCAGCATTTCGGCTCCGGCGCACGGAATCGTGATCCGTTGCCGATGACTAGTACTTTGGAGATTCCTTCTCGGCTGGAGAATCTCCTTGACGCCTGAATTGCTAACGGGGTGGTTGGTGAGCTCGTCGGAGACACCTTCAGCCACTTGGAGTAGGAGTCGATCAGTACTAGGGTGTGATAGCGGCTCAAGAATGGGCCGCAAAAGTCCGCATGAAATTTCTGTCATGGAATATAGCTTTCCGACCATGGATTCCAGCTGTCTGGTCTCGGCTGGGCTTCGTGGATACACGCATCAGTTCTCTGCCGTAGTGTAAATAGCTGCATCCAGTTTCGACCACCAACACATCTGTCGAGCCGGTGACTTCATTTTGCTCACACCCAGATGGCCCCTGTGCAATTCATCCAAAACTGGCTTGCGTAATGTAGGTGGAGTTACAAGCTGGTCACCCCGGCAAAGGAAGCCATCGGGTGGGGTACCGAATTCTTCTCAAAGTACAAAGAACTGAGAAAACTTCCGCTTCACCCAGGGCGATCCTCCCTTCCCGACCCCCGAAATCACTGATGAGTGGCATCTTCCTGTCTCTCAGCTCAATTCTTCCCTGGATGCAGGTGCGACAGGTGGAATGAAATAGCGTTGGTCTGCCGCTGCAAATCGAGGGTATCGAGACAGAAAGTCTGCCTGCGGGATGGCCTTACCGAGTCGGTTCAGAATGTCATAGTTATAAGCTGCCATAGCAAAGCACCGTCGCTGAATCATAGCAGCCTTGGATTCGGTGACAGATTCATCCGGGTTATACAGGAACCGGAGGGTCTGCTGGTCGGTAACAATCGTGGACTTCGGTCCATATGGGTACTTGAGGGGTCGGCGCACCACCCAGAAAACAGACGAGGCTTCGCTCTGCTTCCGGAAACGACTCTTTTCTGCAATATTGAGAAGAAGGAAGATGCAGATGGCTGGACATCCATCTTGTTCCACAACTACTCCCATCCCGACTTTGGACTATTCAGCGACCTGTACCGTCAGCCTATATGGCGTAAATGGCGCTAGTGGCTGGCGGTCAGTAATATCTCGAGTGAGATTGCGTAGTATCTTTTTACACTGTTCTTTCCACTGCCGATAATCGGACGGCTTAGCCAGATTAAATGTATAGTATAGTATAGTATAGTATAGTATATTTCTTGACCGTGGTCAATACACATGCACAAGGCAAGATCAGAGTATACAGCAGTACATGCCAATGTGAGGTATTCACAGATTCTAAATTTTTAAATCACACAGCAACCGAAATACACCAGTAAAGTCATGTAGTGTTTGAGTGAACAAAAGTGGTTATGGTTGAGGTGGGAATTCCGAATCGGTTTCGAAATCGCTGGAGGGCGGTGTGAACAGCTGAACAGTCATGGGATTGCTGATATAAGCGACAAATGGACGGTCACTAACGAGTAACCGGGCGGAAGAGATGCCAAAGAACATTGTTAGAGGTAAAGCAAGCGTGGGGCTTTCAAAGTGCAGTCAGAGATACCAGCGGAATATTGGACACTGATCCAGCATTGGGTAACTAATTGTGGAGGAGGCATGTGAAATAAAGGCAAGTGAGTCAAAGGTGATAATAAAACGGACCTTTTGTGCAGGTGATAACAGTGTCATACGGAAATTCAAATGAAGGCGAAAAGCTTCGCAGGGACTTCAGTGAACTTTTGAAGAGCATGAATGGTGCATGGACATATAACGGATTTTTAAAGAAAAGAAAAGCCGTCAATGAAACGGATTAGTGGAGACAAAACGTCAATGGTTCGGCTAGGCAGAAGTTGGAAGAGTGTAATTTTTTGTTTTGTTTTTGTATGTGATAGAAAATTGTTAACCTAGTTATGGTTGGCTGCAGATGGCTGGTATTCTGTTTCTTAAAGACCTTGGTTGCAGGGGGTGGCAGGTAGAATGTTGAGGGAAGCAGGTAAAAAAAGGGCTGGTTTGACGAAGTTGACAGCTGCGAAGGCTGGGTTCCGGCCATTGGTTTCGTACTGCAACACGGGAAGAATTTGAACTGTTGGGTTGGATTATTTGGGAATAAACGTTGAGCGGATGTGTTGATGGTTGGTGTCAGGAATCACCTCTGCGATCCGGTGAGACTTTCATGAGGTTTTGTTAAACCGTGTACGGTGCCCCATGTAACGTCAGCGGGCGAGAGTATAGGTTAAAACCATTGATCAAATCGCCCAGTCCTTACGGTAATCCGGAATAAACGTTGATTCGGCCGATGGCTACCTAAGTAACCAATGCAATCTGGAAGAGATCAGGAGTGCGGCAGTCTGGAGAGTGTTCCAGCTGTGGGTTATGATTACCGTTTTTATGGAAGCAAGAAAATGAAAATTTTTTTATCCGAACAGTTAGTTATTGTTTGCCTAGTGAACCGGTCTATTAGGGATCCCTAGACGGAGACTGGTAGCTTTCTAGGGTAGTTGGGTGATAGTAGAGATTTGGGGCGATATCAGGTAGGCGGTGGATGAGGAGAGGGTGTCCGCTAGGGAACCAGGAATAAAACAATAGTAGATGGTCTTGTCTGGAAGAAGAATGAGAAAATAGGAAGATAACAGTCTGGTCAGTTCACCAGCTGTGGTCGAGGACGGCATACAGTAAAAAAGGAGAAAAACACTGGGTGTTAAAATGAGGATTTTTCATGTGGGGTCAAACGTGCTGGTATTCGGCAGGGGCATGCGGATTCCGGTTGGAATGGGGTCTTAACTTACCATGAGCATATGCGCAGAGAAGTGAAGCCTAGTTACTAAGGAATGGTAATCCGTGTGGCAAGGCTTCAGTGTACGAGAAAGACGCAAAAACGCAGGATGGGACGGCTGAGTTCTAGCATGAGCCAGGAATTAAGTGAGAGCGAGCACCCATCGCTAAAGGACGGAGCGGTTTTTTATATATATGCAAATTGTGTTGTAAAATGGCACAATCTAGTTAGGAAGGGGGACAAGTGAGTGGAGCATACCCAAGGTATATATATATATATATATATTGATGTATAGGTGGGTGCGATCATCGGACGGGTCATGCGAAAGCGGTCGGACGCAAAAGACTATGGCAAGGAAAGTGAGATAGAGTGACGCAGCTGAGGATCAACGGTTACCGGAAAGAAGAACAAAAGTTAAGCACTGGCTCATCGGTGAGGCGGATCCCAAGGGCACATTGAGGCCATGAAACGTGAAACTAAAAGGGAAACGTCTTAGTGTGGCTAAAACTTTCAATGGGAAAGTTAGTATTTCTCCTAGAGCGGTCATTGAGGAGGAGTAAAGACCAAGTTCTGCATGAAATTACAGAAGAACCTTAGCTGGGGGATAGGGTGGGAGCAGAAAAGGTAACGTCATAACTGGGTGTTGAGTTCAGTTAGTGAGTCACGCTAAGTGGGATGAATCAGACTGGATTTTCCAGTTCGAAATCGCAGAGGTGGTGAGGGAAGTATATGTGGTGGGATCTGGTGCGGAAGAGAGGCATTGTAAGCTAAGAGATATCGAGGAGCGTTGAGTTACTCACCGTGCTTGTGTTAATAATTATAGGACAGTAGTGAGTATATATACATATATATATAGTATATAAAAATGTTATATATTTACACATATATATGTATATATATGAATAGGTATATATATATATGCATACATATGTATATATATAAATGTATACAGCTGAGAGGAGCGGAAGCCAGGATAAATAAGAGGATCAAGGAGTGAATTAGTGGGTGGTGGGACTTAATGTCTTAGGATAATTTGGTGCAGGGGGAAAACATCATTGGCTAAAACCTTCAGCTAGAGAAGAGTTGTTTTACATGGCTGCCCTAGTACTATATGGCGAGGGAGGCAGTAATTGTTTAGACATGGTTGTGGAAACCGACTAGTGAATTAGATGAGGCAGGGATGTATAAGGGTTAGGTGATGGTAGGTGAACGTGGGTGAGTAGCGAGAACCGGCAGGCATCTAGATATTTATAGTTGTAAACGACAAATCTATCCTTCTGCAATGTGGGTTATACGTAAAAAATAATAATAAATGGTAAGCCTATCGTCTGTCGTTAGGCAGAAAATGGTAGGTTTGGAATATGGTGCCGTGATCCTAGTAGTTGAACCCGTTTTTGAAGGCCAGCTCGACGGATAGCAGAGAGCGGGAGGAGAGACTGAAGCTAGGGTTCTAAAGTTCGATGCCTTCTTCATAGGCTCGATCCTCAGATATGCTGGCGTTAGTCAAAGATAACATATGACGAACGGTAAGTTGTGATTTAAGGGCATGGCTGAACTGGGTTAGTGACGCACATTTGCGAATGGTCCGAGGCAGCTTATTCCAAAGCTTTGAATATTTAATGAGAAAGAAGTTGGATCTGATTGCCAGCCTGCAATGTGGGATGGTCAGACTGAAGTCTCTGTGGCGCAGAGGGTAAGATGAGGGTAGGGAAAACTGTATAGAGTTGGTAGAAGTGAACGCAGAGCAATGAATAAGTCTGTATAGAAAACACAAGTTAAGCCTGACATGTCTAAGCCATACGGGGTCAAGTTTTAATAGAATGCATCGCTCTTTATAGCCCAGTGGAGAGGAATATCCCATTAGCTTCTTGGTGAAGGTGCGCTGGACTTTCTCCAGGCGTATTCTGTCAGATTTAGACATTCCAGAGAAGATTATAGGGCAGTATTCGAGGTGGGGTCTAGCATGGGATTGGTATGTAAGGAGGATACTATGTTTCATTTTAAATGATCTGAGAACTATGCCTATCATCTGTCTGGCCCTGGCCGTCTGAAATGAGACATGTTCCGAAAATTGTTGGGCTTTTGTTGCTAGGTTCAGAATAAACCTGGAGCACTGGTTCAGGCATCTAAGAATTGGTTGTAGGTATGCTCGAGTTTTCCTCGGCTCGAGGCCAATCAGAGGTTTGAAAAGATCTGAGTTGGGTCGGTATCCGTCTGCATTGAAAGTGAAACCGAGGAAGTCTAATTCGACCAAGCCAAACTAGAAATCAGGTAATTTGATCGTTACTTTTATTTCCACGAACTTCTCCAGCAAAATTTTGCAATCGATGGTCATGTTCTTCCTTCGCGGATTCGAAAACGAGCACATAATTCCAACATACCATCACCCCTCCGATATCATGGGTCAGCTCGTCTATTGCAGCCTGAAATATCCCGGACGACACTTGCAGACCAAACGGCAAGAAGTTGTATTGGAACATGCCCCATGGAGTGGTAATAGTCTTTAGTGGTTTGGACTCCATGTGCAGCGAAATTTACAGGTACGCATCAGCCAGATCGATTTTGGAGAAACACTTGCCACCAAGCATGCATTTTGTGGAGTTCTCAGGTTTCGGTTTCGTTGCAGTCCAGTTCCGTAACCGGAGTTTCAAGGTCAATTGGTAACCAGCTTCAATCCGGGATGTCTGTCCGTAGCTCTTCATTGCCATCAAAATCGGAGTCGCCCAGGCGGAGAAAGTCACACGTGCAATGACACCTTTACGCTCATTTTGGCAAGCACCTACAGAAAGCTCTATCTCTGACCGCAAGGTACAACTCCGTCTTCTAGGGCCAGTGGACTATCACCCACTTCCAACCTCACGGGATGGACCGCTATGTCACCTTTGTTGTCCGAGCATTGTGCGATCAATTGCTGCAGAACAAGCCGACTCACCGGGTTGTCGGAAGTCGTTTTGAGGGTTACTGATTGCTCCACAGCCCGCGGGGCTTTGAAGTCCAGAATCGATCGACTGCCCGTGGAGGTCAGGAATCGTACCCGGCTGCAGTCGCTTGTCAACAAAACCATTAAAGTAGTCTCACACGGCAGTGAAGGTCGATGTCTAGCAACACCTTCAATAAGCATGCCAGTGGATTTTATGGGTACACTGGGCTGAGCCAAGTCAACCATTGATTTCAGAATGATAGGCTCATATCTCCCGGTATCCACAATGAACTGATATATCGAACAGCATTGGAACTGGGCTGACCCAGACGGAAATTGGTTGCATTCACTCGAAATCTTCAGCGTGTATACCGGACTATCACCAGTTTTCGGATCTTTAGGGGTTGCACTCGTAACGTTGCACTTGAGTTGACGACCTATCATTTGAATGTGGCCAAGCTTTACACAAAAATGGCATACCGCATTATGAAAGCGGTAAGTGAAACGTAGGTGCAATACGCTACACGAGAAGCAACATTTCAGCTGTACTGGTGTGCGTTCAGAAATCATTGTGTTAGCAGGCTTCGGTTGAGGCGTCTGATTTGTAGAGGCTAGTTTGCGGAGGCGAACGTCTTGGTAGCGCACTACGGAATGTACAGCCGTCGCATCGGCTACGCCATCGAATTGGTCGCAGATTGACCAGACTCGAAAGAACGTAAGGTTGGGCTTCAGCAACAGCTTCTTTTGCATCTCCATATGGTTTATGCCGGCAACGGGGTCTCCAACTGATCACCAAAATTACACTTAGCAGCCTGTTTGAAATGTCAGGGTGAATTCACGGAATTTCATGTTCAGTGCAGTTCAGCTCAGTTCAGTTCAGTTCAGTTCAGTTCAGTTTGCACAGGACAGGTAATGGCCATGGCCAATCGAGCGTCCAGAATTCCTTCGATGGTATGCATACCAGTTGTGCACCCATCACTCCCGAGTGTATTTCGTCGAATCCCCGCTAAAAATGAGAAGGAAACGGAAAACTTCATCGCACATCAACTGCGAGAGACATCATGCATCGTGAGTTTTCACTGATACAGTATGCGATGAACGAAAAAGTGGATTAAAACTTACTCCAAGAGGACCATTGCTCGCCGTCATCTATCTAGTTGACGTACTCAAAGCTCACCCCATGGAAATATCTCGTACCACTTGCGATATAGGGTACCTCTGGAGGATTGGACGGCCTGCAGATCTACCATTCCACCAGGCAGACCGTTCCAGCTGTTCACTACCCTGTTGCTGAAGAAGTGCGACCTAGCCATCAACCTAGCTCGGGCTTTTATCGGCTTCTTTTTATATTCCCTCGTTCTGGAATCCAAAGCCACTCGGAACAGACTATCTGGTCTAAGGCCAGAAAAGCCCTTCATTACCTTGAAGGTTTCTATAGGATCTCCTCGACGTCTCCTCCTTTCCAACAAGAAAAGATTCAGATCACGGAGTCTCTGCTCGCACGTCTTACTTCACGAACCAGCAAATGTAACTTGGCAGGTTCGGTCGCCCGGAAATTGACCGAAACCACATGGTCTAGCAGTAAAGCCTCAAACCGTCGAACGGAACTGCAGTAGGGCTATCAGATGTGCGAGGTACTTCATCAATTAGTACAATGACCGGCCGTAAGCCGTCAAGAAGAATGCAGCCCGGATATCTTCGTGTTTTTTCGCATACCTCACCAGCTACCACTTCGCGATATCTTTTTCCTCCATCTTGCATCTCCCACCATTACGCACTAGACATATCCGTAGCCACGAACAATCACCATGTAAGAAATCGCCGTTCCAGCCCTTGCATTTCTTTACGACAAAATTTATTGTATTTTCGCCACCGCCACATTTTCCATGTTTGACTCGGAAATTCTTCCGTGGATCTTCCTCTCAGGCAGTGTCCTGATTGGCAACTTCTTGCTCAACCCCCTTGTGTAATCTTTGCAAGCACGCAGCTCTCCAGTTCCACTCTCCCAACTCCAACGCACAACCATTTCTTGTCCCTTTTGTTCCATCACAGGTTTTTCAGTCCTATTGCTTTTCTTTCTCTCGGTTTCCATCCTGTATTGTCTTCAGTGAAGCAACCTGGTTGGTCATCTAATGCCTGGTTTTATTCGGTCAACACTCTCATCTGTTTCGTATGTTGCTCACCGCAGGCATCTTAACTGCGCCTTCTAGGCTGCGCTGTTTTCCCACGTTCCACTTACTGTGAAGTCATCGCAACATCATCATTCTCACCCAAAGTTTCAAACCATGTAATTTGCTAATACCTGATCTTTCTGATCCTCCATTTCCTTAGTTTTCTCCTATGTTATTCGCTGTTACAACTGCTGCATCTCTGCACCACAGTCCTTCGAACCTCCAAGTTACCCTTCTCCACTGACCATTTACACTTCTCCAACCACCCTGCACTTCCACCTGCTCTGCGTTCTCCAGCCATTTTCACGGCCACCTTCCTGCTGAATAATGTGCGTCCATTCATTACCGCTTCACCCATTCTAGACCGTCACTACACGTCCCACCTGCACTAATCAGATTGTTAGACTCACTCTTGCCTGTTTTCCTTGATCTTTTCCTTCGTATTCCCTAGTTTATCAACTTCTGCTCACAGCCATCACTTCTGTGATTCCAAGGTTATTCCCCTTTCTCTGTTTATCCCTCATGTTCACCTGCGTAATGTACATGCGTGGAAATCCTCCTTAGCTGTTGTCATATGCTTGGATTGTTGAGACTAGGCTCTTTATTTTATTGAACCTAGAACAGGTAAAACATGCATCGATCACTACACTTCAACATTTCTGTAGGTGCTTGCCAAAATGAGCGTAAAGGTGTCATTGCACGTGTGACTTTCTCCGCCTGGGCGACTCCGATTTTGATGGCAATGAAGAGCTACGGACAGACATCCCGGATTGAAGCTGGTTACCAATTGACCTTGAAACTCCGGTTACGGAACTGGACTGCAACGAAACCGAAACCTGAGAACTCCACAAAATGCATGCTTGGTGGCAAGTGTTTCTCCAAAATCGATCTGGCTGATGCGTACCTGTAAATTTCGCTGCACATGGAGTCCAAACCACTAAAGACTATTACCACTCCATGGGGCATGTTCCAATACAACTTCTTGCCGTTTGGTCTGCAAGTGTCGTCCGGGATATTTCAGGCTGCAATAGACGAGCTGACCCATGATATCGGAGGGGTGATGGTATGTTGGAATTATGTGCTCGTTTTCGAATCCGCGAAGGAAGAACATGACCATCGATTGCAAAATTTTGCTGGAGAAGTTCGTGGAAATAAAAGTAACGATCAAATTACCTGATTTCTAGTTTGGCTTGGTCGAATTAGACTTCCTCGGTTTCACTTTCAATGCAGACGGATACCGACCCAACTCAGATCTTTTCAAACCTCTGATTGGCCTCGAGCCGAGGAAAACTCGAGCATACCTACAACCAATTCTTAGATGCCTGAACCAGTGCTCCAGGTTTATTCTGAACCTAGCAACAAAAGCCTAACCATTTAATCTGGCTAAGCCGTCCGATTATCGGCAGTGGAAAGAACAGTGTAAAAAGATACTACGCAATCTCACTCGAGATATTACTGACCGCCAGCCACTAGCGCCATTTACGCCATATAGGCTGACGGTACAGGTCGCTGAATAGTCCAAAGTCGGGATGGGAGTAGTTGTGGAACAAGATGGATGTCCAGCCATCTGCATCTTCCTTCTTCTCAATATTGCAGAAAAGAGTCGTTTCCGGAAGCAGAGCGAAGCCTCGTCTGTTTTCTGGGTGGTGCGCCGACCCCTCAAGTACCCATATGGACCGAAGTCCACGATTGTTACCGACCAGCAGACCCTCCGGTTCCTGTATAACCCGGATGAATCTGTCACCGAATCCAAGGCTGCTATGATTCAGCGACGGTGCTTTGCTATGGCAGCTTATAACTATGACATTCTGAACCGACTCGGTAAGGCCATCCCGCAGGCAGACTTTCTGTCTCGATACCCTCGATTTGCAGCGGCAGACCAACGCTATTTCATTCCACCTGTCGCACCTGCATCCAGGGAAGAATTGAGCTGAGAGACAGGAAGATGCCACTCATCAGTGATTTCGGGGGTCGGGAAGGGAGGATCGCCCTGGGTGAAGCGGAAGTTTTCTCAGTTCTTTGTACTTTGAGAAGAATTCGGTACCCCACCCGATGGCTTCCTTTGCCGGGGTGACCAGCTTGTAACTCCACCTACATTACGCAAGCCAGTTTTGGATGAATTGCACAGGGGCCATCTGGGTGTGAGCAAAATGAAGTCACCGGCTCGACAGATGTGTTGGTGGTCGAAACTGGATGCAGCTATTTACACTACGGCAGAGAACTGATGCGTGTATCCACGAAGCCCAGCCGAGACCAGACAGCTGGAATCCATGGTCGGAAAGCTATATTCCATGACAGAAATTTCATGCGGACTTTTGCGGCCCATTCTTGAGCCGCTATCACACCCTAGTACTGATCGACTCCTACTCCAAGTGGCTGAAGGTGTCTCCGACGAGCTCACCAACCACCCCGTTAGCAATTCAGGCGTCAAAGAGATTCTCCAGCCGAGAAGGAATCTCCAAAGTACTAGTCATCGGCAACGGATCACGATTCCGTGCGCCGGAGCCGAAATGCTGGCTTGATGGAATCGGATGTCAGCATCTGCGTGCGGCGCCACGTCACCCGCGTTCTGACGGTGGAGCGGAAAACTCAGTGCCTTCTGTGAAGAGTGCAACAACATCAGCTAGCCCGAAAGCGTTCCCTGACTTGGAAGCATTCCTCGACAGTGTATCATTGCAGTACATAAATGCAATGCATACAGCCACCAGGGAGAGTTCAGCCTTTTTATTCAAGTCCGAAAGTCCGTGTTCGTCGCTAAAGAGTCATGATTCCAGCGACATCACTGGACTCCGCGGCAACTATCTTCGACCGGCCCGTGGAATTTAACCAGACAGCACGGTGAACTTACGACCGAGACCACGGACCTGGGACTAGTACCAATATAAGGTGCTCTGAGCAGTAACTACACAAATGTGCACAAATCCCAAAATCAAAACAAGATTGATCCTTATCTTCCACAATGCCGAGTCACGGAATGGAGAGCATCATAAAATATACAGAAACCTCAAGTGTATCATCACAAAGAATCAAAAACGAGAACCAGGTTCACGGAGTACGAGAGGCAGGCACGTGAGTCACGCAGGTCCAAGATGGGATATGACAAGGCCGGGTAACTCGCCTAGTTCCGCCCGCGTCGATAGCTACCTCGGATGCTTGCCGGTCCTTGGGATCCAGAGCCTGACCTGAAAGTCATCACATCGTTCGGGGTAAGTGCCAGATGGACGGGGCAGCTGGTAGATACTAGAAATACTGGGCGTTTATTCACGATTCCCTAGACCCCCGTTATCACGTTGCCCAGCGTACCGACATCCGGCAGTTGTTGTTCGATTACCGACGGCAGTATCTGCCTGGTGGGGCTGATCAAGCGCCCACGCGCGCCACCCCGGTGACTGGTCTGCAGAGGGCTCAAGTGCCATCGGATGCCACATGCCACGGTTCGTTTCCACAGCTCCCCTCGCCTTAAATTTTGGTGCCATCGCTGCAATTCTCTCTGAGCACTTACAAAATTTGAGGCGTTATCAGAATAAATATCCGATGGCATGCCTCTTCTGTTGGTAAAGCACTGCAAAGTCTGTAGGAAAGAGTCAGCGGTCATCGAATGTGTTACTTCCAGGTGTACTCTCCGGAACTTCGCGCATGTCATGATGTATCCCTCTTTCATCCCCTTCCCCCACCCGACTCATAAGGGTCCAAAATAATAAATTCCGGTGTCAATGGTCGGGCACTACCCCGGAGTCACTCTGCACTCCGGTAGCGGAGCCATATACTGTCTGCTCGCGGCGGCCGTGCGTCCCCCACATTGCCCACAGATTCGGATTGTACGTTTCACACTCGCCCTTCTTCTCAATAACCAACGCCCCCCCCCCCGGATATCGCGCGTTACGTGGCTCCCTCTGGCGTATCTCTCCACGGCGTGCGTATGTTGGGTCAGTAGGTCTATCACGGGTTGTCGAGCCGGTAATAATGTGGGGCCCTTTGCAACAAAACTCAGGCGAGAGTTCGCCAGCCTGCCACCTACCCTTAGCAGTCCACCGACAAGTTTTGAGCTTTGAGGTTTCGAGTTGCTCTTTTAAAACAATATCAATTCGCTGCTTGATCTCGTCCCTGCTGGATTCTCGAGCCCTTGGGAAAAGTCTCAAACGGTATCATCTTGAGTAGATCATATTGTGCGGATCGTAACTCATCAGGATTTATTAGACCCACACTTGCACTGTGCAATGGATGGGGACCTCTCACGATCAACAAGTGTCTCTTAAATCTGGTCAACCACACGCGTGATCAAGGAGTCTTTATCCAAGAGGCAAATCTACCCAACCGTGACAAGGTAGATGTCGGTCTGGTGGCGGCCACCGCCATTATAGTACCTTTGGTCACTATTTCTGATTCCGGAGTTGGTCTCAGTTCGTAAATGGGCCAGCCCAGTTCAAGCATGTGCAGGAATTTTGACCTCCCATCCGTGTATCTGGTGCCGGAATTTGGTCGCACCTCGGGAGCATAAGTCTGCTGGGCTGTCGGCGGACCTACCATGCTCCTACTGATTTACAGTGGTTTCATCTTGTGTGATCGAGAGCCTATTAGCTACGAGATTGCCGTAACGGCTCTCGACATTGTCGATGAAGTACAACACAATCTTTGAATCTGTCTAAAACCCTGTTGTCCAATTACAGGATTCGAAGCACCCCTTGATCGCTTGTAATGCTCCTACGGCTAACGCGACTGCGCTGAGTTTGAAGTAAAGGGCAAATATAGAAATTCCTTTGGGATGTTTTGTGCGCTTTTTGAATGTGACTATGTTTGACATTGCTATGATGGGCTCGTCCATACATCATACTTTTGCAAGTTTGTTTATTTGTGTGAGATATATGAGCTAGGACTTGAACCGTTGCCTACTGTCTTGCTTGATAAGCGGGTCTATGAACCTTTGGGCCTTATTGTTCAGTCTGTTCGGCCGCATGCTTGCGGTTTGCATTTATTCGTAATTTTTCCGATTTTCAATTTAGTGCCGTAGACGCTCCGAATCAGTGTGGTTCTGGTTTTGAGATTCATTTGAATTGGCTGCTCCTGCTCGGTTTGCGAGAAATGACTTCAATTTGGGGCGCGGGATCGAAACCGATTTCAGAGGAGTGACGCGAGCTTTGGAAAACAAGATCCTCGTGGTGTAGCTTCCATCATTCAGACAAAACCATCGGTATTCTACAGCCCATACCGAACTTTGGACTCATCCGAAAAGGCGTGTAAGTCTCCCGCCTAGGCTGTACGATTGGAAGGTAAGCTATGAGGAATCAGTGCCTCGCCTAACTTCTTTAGAGTGAGTAGGGCCTCTCTCCGTTCTAGCCTGTCTTTTGTAACAATTGGGTGGAGCCAGTCGACCTTCTTTCGACAGAGCCGCTACAGCAGGGTCTTTTAGGGCGGCAACCAGGGAGGAACAAAAGGAAATGTGGATCAAGCGGAGTAGAGACGGTGGACAGTATGCCGCGGCGAGTGATTGGTTGGTCGGAAAAGTTCAGCCCGAAAACGAATTCGTCCGTTTTTGCATTCCATTGCATTCCTAGATAGCTTTCATTTGGGAGTGGAGACTCGCCCAGATCTCGAACTCTTTCTGCCCTCTCGTGGAGCGAATCTACTTCAAGAACCTCTGGCGCGTCCGATATCCACTTCGTGAGGTGAAAGCTGCCCTTCCCCAGCCGTTCTGCTGGGCACCTAAATTGTGTTATGTTGGAGCCAATGTTATCAGATGATCCAGTGTAGTCGTCCATGTGGTAATTTCTGCTTATATCGCCCACTACCGACCAGTGAACTAGAGATTCATAGTTGGTTGCGGTTTCTCGTAGGGCACAGTTCGCGCGAGAATGTGTTTATACCGCTCCAAAGGGATGAACTGTGTTTCTGTTATCTATCACCGATTTGTTCAAGCCGTTCTCGTCCTACAGTAAAAGTCGCGAAGCACTTCTTTCTTTCACTGATATTTTTACCTGAAGAGAGATTATTCTGATGTCGGCGGGCAAGGTCACTCTGCCTACCCTGAAAAGGTGCATGCCCTTAATCAACCTTTCTTCCAATCGGGTCCCTGTTGTAAACGATCATTAACCGACTTCCTTTGGAACCGGAGTACGCAATCAAAAGCCACCCACGGCCTTTCAGGCGCCTTTGAATGGAAAACCGGGTGATGAGTCAGGTACCATATCCCTTCTCCGTCATTGGTGGTCGCAGGCACCTCTTCTACGTATTTAAGCGCTTCGTTTTGCAATAATACATCCAAGTACTGTTTCCGGAGATCCTCAGCTCGACCAAAACGTTCATTCAAGCTCGGCAATCTTTGGAGAGCGTAAGTTCCGTTTTTAACCAGAGCGGGAGGGGTACCTCAAAACGGTTCATCAGGTGTTTCGTTCCTTGCCATACTGTCTGCGCCGCAAAATGGCCCTCTTGAGATAATCATAGTCTACCGTCCGCAATGTCATAAAACTCTTGCTTGCACGGAAGCTGCAGCTGCTGCTTTACGTGTCTCGTTTCTGCTAATACCTAATTTATGGAGCCATACCACTTGACCGGGCCGTATATCATCTAACCCGGTGTCATGCGTAATGCTTGGTGTGCCTAGCGGCCACTTGCTTTCTGTTTATGGTAACGATAAGGATGATATATTTCCGATGAGCCCAAAGCTTGTCAGAGTGGATTAGCGGATGCTTCAATTGATGTCAGGACTGGATTTTTCAAGGGGATACAACAAGCGTGTACAGATTGACCAAAATTGTGTTGAGCTGGACCAAAACGACCAGAAAGTCCGGCAAATTTGGACTTCAAAGTCAAAAGGCTGATTCGGCTGGTGTTGGTAGTAGTCAGTTTCAAGAGGTGGGCATATGTATAAACAGTACCAAAAATGATCAAAAAATTACCAATTCCAGTAAAAACAAAGGATATTTGCTAAGCTCTTTTAAGAAGAGCTTGCCAAGAAGACTTCAAAGAGTCAGGTGCAAGCCGAAGGGTGTAAAAAGTATTTGAATAGAAAGCTAGACTACATAAAAGAAGGGATACTAGGAGACAAAATGCAATGAATCGAAGGCCAGTATGGCGGCACGATTTTGATGCGAGATGCCGAAGGATAAGATCACAGTGAAAGAGATCAACAAATCCGGTGTACAGAGAAAGAGATTTTAAGATCGGAGATGGGAGTAATAGCCGGAGGTAAGCCGGTGACTGATAGGCGAATTATTTACATAAATGCGGGTATGTCCCGCAGTATCACTGAGGTTATGGAATTATGGCAGTAAATCAATTCGAGGTGCTGTGCGTGGCGATTGCGGAGGCGAATAGCTTGCAGAAGCGGTAATGGAGTGGAGGCAGTTGAGTGACCTGATGACCGTTTCAGCAGGCGGATCACGCCATAACGGTAAGGGGAGAGCTACGGGACCACTGAGACTGATACGAAAATTGGGAATGGGACATGGAATTTGGAACTTAAAACGGTTGACAGAGAAGGCGGAATAAAATGGTGGTCGGATACTGGTGCAATTAGTTGTATAGCGAACAAGTGACACATGTAAGTATAAGGAGACCACCAAAGTGATGACGAAGTGAGGGCCAGAGGAGAACGGAGGGTGTGAGAAGAATTTTTTGCCCATACTAGTTTGTTCGAGAAATATCAGTGTGATAATGGAAGGTAAATCAATATGGGGAGCGCATGGTCACAGTGATTACAAAGGTGGATAGATCGCAGAGATGATGAAGAGGACGGCAATTGCGCAGCAGATAATGAACATTGCATTAAGTGCACTATGAGATAGTAAGCGGTGAATAAACTTGAGTAACAGACAACTGAGAAAGCAGGAGAGCAACAAGGGCTACAGAAATAAATAACTCACTCATCGGAGATAGTGGTGGAATATGGAGGCTGGTTACTTAGGGAGTTATCCATATAATAAACGAGTCAAAAGGGTGGCGTTACTTGGGGGAAAGAGAGACTGGGGGAAGGGCCGGCCGAGTACAGGTAAGCATTCAGCTAGGTATTTTACTGTAAAACAAATGGATAATGATATATTAAAATGAAGGTGATAGCCGAGTGACAAATCTACCCGGGGTGCGGTTGAAACAGACTTCATGGGCGAACAGCATGCAAAGTTGATGATATAGCGGGAGAAACGGTAAGCAAATGCCTTTTAATGACAATTTTGACAAGTGATTTGAGACAGCCATAACGGTGGAGCTGCAAGAAAATATATCTGGGACGTGCAGAGGTGGAGAAGACTTGATGTCTACAAGATCAGTGCAGAGCAATGAAAGTACCTTGTGTGGGCGAACAGTTAGATTGATGGAGTAGTTAAGTAATCAGTAATCGCATTGCTGACTGCAGGAAGATTTGGGAATATATTTCAGTGATTGCTGTGATGGAAAATCAGCGACAATAAGTGAGCCAGTGAATGAGTAGTAGAAGCGAGTTCGGACTCGGGGCACGGACAGGATTGCTGGAACAGCAGGGGAGTACTCAGGCGTGAAACTCTGGGAGCGTGGGCAAAGCGGTGGTTGCTAGTGCCTATGAGTATTTATACTGGCAACCATGGTATACCAAGGAATAACGGGGTTGACGGGCGAGGATAAAGGCTACACGTTACCTAGTACATAAACATTGCAGGGCGCAAAAATATAGGATAATATGGCAATAACTAGAGTGAACTAGACGGAAGAAAAAGAGTTGTTGGAGAATGCACAGTAAGGTCCGAGTTAGCAGCAGCATCAAGGGCTCAAAAATGATGTTCTGTAGTTCACAAACGGTGCTAGTGAGTGGGACCGGCTGTGCGCTTGACACTCAACCAGAAAACTGTTTTGGCGACAGGAGGTGCGATCCGCCAACCTGGTTGTGCTCATTCGTCGTTGCAGTCGGCCTGCATGCCCGATATGCGCAGGAAAAAAGGCTAGATCTGACCGAGCCCCGCACCGTTGGGATTGAACGGGTGATTATTTAGGGTTGTACAGTTGGGTAAATTAGCCATGCTAACGGCGTACGGTCCCGGATTGATTGACCAGGTTGTGAGAAGCCTTGAACAGCAGAGCCAAAGAGGACAGTGAGCGGTACATGACCACGTAGCATTATTGGCTAGCTGCATCTGCCAGAGAAGTGATCAGTACAGCGATCGACCGTCACTGATGATCCCTTGGAAGGGAAAAATGGGGTAAAAAAACACAGTCTGGTTATGCCTCAGCTGAGAATCAACGAATAGCGGAAAGGGAAATGTATGTGAAAAAGCGGAAAAGATCTCATTGATAGGGTGGTCCCTCGGTCTAGCTGTGAAATCGCAGTGCGAATGGCTATAACCTATTTTGTTGGTTTGGGTACAGGCGGTGGGTAATTGTTAGGAGGTCAGCTTAACAGCGCCAGATAGATAGAGACAGATAGAGTCAGGATGAGCAAGCAGACGAATGTGCGTTAGGAGTAGAGATATCGCACTGAGAAGATGAGATAAATCTTCTGCATGTCAGGAATGGCTATGATCTTGACTCGTGGTACAGAGCAGAAGAAAAGGGTTGGGCATGGAATATAGGTACTGGCTTGTGGCGCAGAGGTAATAAGGTTGAATTGTGAGTCCTTTTTCAAAGACCAGATCATTGGAGAGGCACCCACTGGCTAGAAATATGGCTTTGGAAACAGTTAGGTAGATAAGAAGTGCAAGCTTGAAAGCGTACAGCTAAGGGGCACTGCGCACAGAGAGGGGAATGTAAGTCAATTCTCGCAAATCGAGCAACCCGTGGCCAATTTAAAAGAATCCCAAAACCAGAACAAGATTGATTCGTAGTTTCTACGTTACTAAATTGACATTCCCATTCACATTCACCTCAAGTATGCGGCCAAATAGACCGCACAGTAAAACCCAAAGGTTCAAAGCCCCGTGGCTCAAGCACGACGGTCAGAAACGGTTTAAGGCAAAATTCAAATGTCTCACATGGTTAAACAAACGTGAAAGTGTGGTATATGAGCGAGCTTTTCAAGGCAATGTTAAATACAGTCAACTTCACGAAGCAAGTGAAACTTTTGGAAGGATTTTCAGTATTTGTTTTTTACAGGGAATGTCATTCCAGATTTTGGAATGAGCTGACAGGAAGAATCGGAGCCTCAGAATGTGACTAGTCTGAGGGACTGGGAGAGACGAGGCACCGTGGCGAAAGAGATGGGAGCTGGGGGCAGGAAATGATATGTGCTAGGAGGCGTAGACCTGGTTGTGCATTACCTTAAAGTGGAAGACTGAGTTGAACCTCATGTGGCGAATCGACAGAGGCTCAATACATGGGAGCTTACAGTGCTGGCGGTATGTTACGGTTACTGATACGCCCAAAAGCATTTGGTGAAAGTACGTACGGCGTAGGGTGCCTGGCCCTGGCTTGCTCTCTGGTTCAGCACCCAATATGCTTCTGGCACGTCACAGCCGCTGAGAAGGTCTACTCGCCATCCTCCAATTCTACAACAATTAAATCTCGCACCTAGATAAAATGGCATTCATCGTCCTTGGTGCTCTCACAAGGAGGTCAGCCAGCTCGAATACCTCCGATGATTTGATTGGCTCTTTTATCTAGAAAGATGAGTAGCAACCTCAGCCGACCTGCGGTTATTGCTGGGTTCCGTCCATCGTGCCCACTGCTGACGGCGTAGTGCTTTTAGCGAGCTGGGGTTTGTTGGCAAACCGCCCCTTCTTCAAGGTGGTATCTGATCCACTGTAGATGGGGGCCAAAGCCTTGGCCACCCGAAGGAGGGTCACCACTCCTACAGCTACTGCGCCCAGGCTTACTGGCTTGTGGCTGAACCGTGAGGTTGAGCAGATCTCATTAGGCCTTGTGTTCCCATCTGATGCAACTTCCTCCACATTGTGTAGTAGTCGACCGTGTTCGACTGGACATCCCCTGCGGTCGCACCTAGCTCTCATTTTGCAAGCTGCTGCCCGGGGTGACGTGATATTCACATAAACCCCGTCCTGGCCGTCCTCACCATTACACGCCTTTCATTAGCTATGGCTTTGGGGAATTTTGGGCAGCCTGATAACCCTTGATTGGCGTGGCATTACTAGCAGCCCGGGTACGCTGCCCCCTAACGCGAAATGACACGCGTGCTTGTCCAGGTCCGTCTTTTCGTGTATTCCCTCACAGCATTTTGAGCTTCACTTGCACCAGGTCCGCTTCTTCTGTTGCCGCCTTAAAGTAGTTCGCTGAACCCGTTATCGGGTATTCTTAACCTTATACGAGTAACCGGCTAGGCCCTCGGAATCGGCTTCGCGGTCACCCCGGCCCGAGAGTTCCGCACCTGCAGCTGACGACCCTAGGGCTCAGATGAGAGGCATCGAGCTATCCCCCCCCCAATATGCGCATCTCTTCAAGACCCACCCTGTACCCTAAGTGATCAAGGGCTGTGTAACAATTCCGCATCTTAATGACACGATCGGCCATGGCACAGAAGTCGCTCCTCGCTTGCTTGGCTTCAGGTATCACGCCTTCGATCAGGATGCCGGCAAACTTGAACGGCTGGCAAAATAAATCTTTAAAAATCTTCCTCGCCCTAGGGTAGCTGTGACCCGGGCCCACCCAGCAGCCGAATTTCACAACTGTATTGATCAGTTGTTTGGTATTCTTTCACATCCGGCATTCCATCCTGATAAATCCTCTCGGAAGACTCCGTTTCTTTAAACTCTCTTTTCATCATGTTCAACCATTAGATAAGGCTGATCAGTAAGCAGACACTTATTGGCCATTTATTCATTCATCCCATACTCAAGCTGTGTCTCCTTTACTGTCTAGGCTACAAATCAAACGTTCATCTGTGGCCCACTCCCCCATTCCATGTTGATGTATTATATTCCACTTTTCTGAAAGTAATCAATCTGCTGAACGTCACCTGTTTCCGTCCGGCCACTTTTTCCATCACTACCTCGGCAATCTCTCTATGGATGAATTATCCACTGGGTATTGAACTGAATCCGCCGATATTCGGTCGCTAAACGTTGTAAATATGACCCGTTTCTCAAGTAGCAAAACCTATGGCTGGTGTACTCCTCCCTTGTAAATTTCTTTATACTCAAGGTGAACAAAGTTCCCGTCAATCCTATTTGACTCTTATGTACTGCCCTCCTTCCTTTGTAATATTTGCGTGAAAGTCTACTATTTCTACTGCTTCCAACCACCTCCAACTGGGCACTGCCGGCCTGCTCACCCGGCCTTCAGTTCAAGTTTTCCGGGCGCCGCCATAAAGAGTAACTTGAATACTTTCTCCTACAATATAACGAGTGTTCATCTGGCTTTGCCCTCTTGGAATTCGTATTCCGCGTTCAATTGTGCCGTTTCACCTCAAGTTGCAGCTTGCTTCAGGGCTAACAGAAGCAAACCATTATTATTATTATTATTGTCATCGAAACGTGCACTTGCACTAATAGGGCTATGCCATCTAACTTTATCTATAGGATTGAACTTACCAACACCCGCCTCAGTGACCTGCCGAATTACTTCCTGTCCGGATTCCAATTGCTTTGTTCCTTTTCTGGGCACGCTGGGTGTTTCCTCGTCCCAGGTTGATACATTTGTATCCTGTAACATGCTTTGAGCAAAACGTAAACAGATTTGCTCAAATCCCGAAACCAGAACAAGATTTATCCCCATCTTCCACAATGCTGAGTCACGGAATGGGGAGCGTCATAAAATATACATAAACCTCAAGTGTATCATCACAAAGAATCAAAAACGAGAACCGGGTTCACGGCGTACGACAGACAAGCACGTGAGTCACGCGGGTCCAAGATGGGATATGACAAGGTATCGCGTTGGACGCGAATAAACAAAGATTGTTTCACACAAATGTAAGTTGTACGAAACACAGAAATAATGTAGTTAATTACTTGTTTTCATGAAATCATGATATTATGGTGCTTTCAGAAGGTTTTTCACAACCGATCGTTATAGTCGGTGCATCGGCACCACCTCAGCCAAATCCACTTCAAAGGGGTAACTGACGGTGTTTACAAGGGTACGGCAGAGACTACGGAGGATCAAGAAGGTGGCCTCGTTGATGACAGTGACATCTATCTCACTTCCAGAAACGACTGCTGCAGCGGTCGACTACCAGCCACTGCCTACAGTCCGCAGATCAGCATGGGAGTCAAGCCAAATTGACGAGGAGTTCTTGAAGGAAGAAGGTTGTAGTGTTTCAGCAGCTTCCACGCGCAATACGGCCAGGTTCAACTACGTAGCCACGCACGCGGATCAGCCTCCAGTAATCAGGATCGCCGCGGATTAGCCCGACAAAAGCTGCCCATGATCGGCCATCTTCGAGTCTGACAATTATCTTCTCTGATTTAACGCATTTGTGCACACCCTTTCCGCAATTCAGCTAAAGTGCCAGTTCACAACCTTAGTCTTCTTGCCACTTTCGTCGGCGTGTTTCTGGGTGAGGGCAACTTCAGTATGTCGTGTTAATTCAGTTTGCTGTGATTACCACAGCTTATCATTTGGTAGCGCCCCTGCTCAGCTTCTCTGGGCGGGCAAAGCCACAGCAATCCAGGATATGGAGCAGCATTTCCTCTTAGGCTCCTGTATGAACAATTTACCGTCTTCCTCTTACCACCATCAACTAGCCAGTGGGTTTATCCCTGGCATTCTCAACATAGTGGGACAAAACTTTCCCGTCGTTCTGGGGAACGACCTTCCGATGTTTTATAGGACTTATTCTCGACCTCTCATCGAGTACAGCAGTCAGGTTTTGCCGTTCGGCCTGGTCAAGGACTAAGATGTACTCGAACTTACGCACAAAAAAAGCCACGAAACTTTCACAGACGCCTTTTTCTCAAACACTGACCAACTGAAATCCGTATCTTTCAGGAACTCTCAGAACCATAGTAGGTATCATCCTAATGTGCAGCACGTTCACTACAGGGTCTGCAGATCGCTATTTATTGCGCTCGAGCCCGGACACCCTAGAAGGCACGCTAGGAAAGTATTCAACCCTCTTTCCTGTACAGATATCAGTGGGAACTTAATTACTCACTGGATGGCCTTGCTTTGTAGCAACTAACCACAAGGGGCTTTTGGTGCTTCGAGAGAAGAAACCTTCAAAAACCCGTCGGACAATTTCCCAGAGCTAAAGTTTCCTTCCCATACCTTCCCACCAATTCAACCCACGTCTACCGTTCTTCGAGGTTCCTCCGCCGGGCTTGTCTTGCTAGCCACAGTACCTGAAAAGAACATAGAGACAAAAGAAGAAACTTGACGATGGGTTTTCAACTCCTTATATATATAGATGTTTCGCTTTGGATGTACTGTTTTATCTTAAGCTTTCTTCCTTGATTTCGAGCAAGTGGTCTATCTCTTCGCTGGTCATTCTAAGACCACTGTTTGTGTCTCCACCTGTGGCGCGTGCACTTGGAAGCCATCCTTTGCCTTCCAGGTCAGTTGATTTCCGCTGCTCGACTACGGCCGAAAGGAGATACCTCAGGGAATGCAAACCACTGGGCACTAGCTTCGAACCCACATACTACTTCAAGACTTCAGGACTGCTGTTCTGGGTTACACAATTGAAGTACTCAACCAGTAACTTGTTGCGGGCGTGACATGCGCTCAATCTTAAAAAAGCAGCTGGAAAAACTACAATGGCCGAAGCCCGGTAAATGCATCCGGGTCCCTCGAACAGAGACAGCCATAACCATAGTCTACGGAGTAGGTGTTGGTATCCGCTCATACATTTCAGGTTTACTGCTCATTATGATCCCAGGACTGCTCCGCAGATAGCCAAGGCCTCCGGTCTCTTTCTCAGGTGGGCTCCACAGATCTCTCGATGCTGCAACAGTGGGAGCGACGGGTTCCTCCAGCTTCCGCTCCTGTATCCACTCACATGCCTTTCACAGTTAGTGACAGTGGAACACAAGGGGGCAGACCCGTCGATTATGTCCAAGGGGAAGGAAGCGGATGTGGTATTTCGGTGACGGAGCAAAGCATACGAAGTGGAAAAACGATGGAAAGATAGTGCGTGGAGATGTGGAGGGTGAGAGGAAGACCACATATGTAGAGATAACTGACTACTGACGGAGGAGGACGAGTCGACAGGTAGAAGGAAATCAGGCGGCAATCGGAGAACAGAAGTCTAAGGAGAGGACAGAATGGAAACCTAGTAAGGTCAAGATCTAACGAACTTTCCTCAAGGCTAGCCTTGCCTTGTTGCTGGTCGTTGTAGCCCATCATGGAACCCTAGACCCCATGGCCTGTCCAGTTGAGCCTCAAATAATTGTGCTTTCATTCATTTATGCCTTTGCAACTCATGGACCTTCAACCCCGCGGAGCAGAGCTGTATTCAGCGTACCAGGTGACCCATCAGTTCACCCACCTATTCATAATGGGGGCTTCAAGGCTTTGTCAATATACCGGCCCAGCTGTCGGTCAACGGACCCAATGTTTGGTGCCGAGCTACTGCAAGTTCTGTCTCAAGCGCCGTGGAAGCATTATGTTTCGAGTCCATCCAGATTTCGACACGGGGAAACACCCTCAATTCTCGATCTTGTAGTCACGGACCAACCGCACCAGATGGACACTATCTGTCACCACTGCCCAGTAGAGAAGGGCGACCACTAAGACCTTGTTGCCGAATCGTCATCGCGCATTCCGTCGCTGAGAGCAGTAAGATCTTTCAAAAGGGCCAGCTTCTTCCAGCCTAAGGAGTATATAACATGCCGACTAGAATCCGTTTCCTGTGATGGTGACGCAAGTACACTTGACTAACGAATCGAGCAAAGTATTTCCAGCGCAGAGGCTCGTCTCTTGCCTAGGGTAAAGATAAGATATAAAACCAGGCGTATACTACCGTTCCATGCTCTCCCTGCTAAAGCGGCTTGAACGACTGTCTGCCATATTGAAGTGCACCCGGCTGAAGGCAGACTCAGACAGATTCAAACTGATTCAGAACGTATGCAGGTCAAAAGTCCGTGACCACTTTAAAGGGGTACAGAAGGGTTTTCTCGAACGAACTCGCTCCAACGAACCCATTCTACTTGGGCATGTTCGCCACCCAAGGAAGGCCCAAGGCTCTGCACTAGACCTCCACCTGTCTGACGGCAGTTACTTCTTCCGAGCAGGTAACTGAGATCTTTGTTGCTCACTTTCGCTCCATTCTCGACTATTCCCCAACGTTAAACTACCCTTCTCTTCCTCCAGTAGCTATAGAACCAAACCTGGAAAGCGTCCACTTCTCGGTCCGGCATGTTGGACCACAAGTCAAGCGGGTTAACCCGCAAAGCCTAATGGGCCCGGGTGGCGTACACCCCAAGATACATAAGGAATGCGCAACTATCCTAGCCCCAGCATATTTCAATGTATTTCAAAGCTGTCTAGACTGCGGCACTTCCCAAAGCTCTTGGAAGAAAGCCATAATCGGGCTTGTTTGCATACAGGGTGACCGACACCCCCCATCTAGTTTCAGACCGATAAGTCTAACTAGTATCCCCAGTAAGGTCTTTGAGCGCATCATCAAACGTGTAATGTTGGGCCGCCAGCAGACGGATAACCCAACCTCCAGTTTCCAACAAGGATTTCCGCCGGGCCGATCACGCACCACCAGCACGCTAATTGTCATGGATAGTTTGATGCAGGCCTACGACCAGGGTAAAACCTCCCACTCCATCTTCATAGACTTTCGGAAAGCCTTCGACAGAGTGCACTCTCGTCCTTACTCTACAAGCTGGAGGTACACGGTATCATCAGCAAACCCTTCTGGGTGTTTAAGAGCTTCCTGTTTCCTCGCACCTTCCCCTGTGTGTAGGCGCTTCGCATCCATTTCCAACTCCAGTCATTATGGGAGCCTCTCAGGTCTCCGTACTGAGCTCCCTGCTGTTCCTGGTCGACATCAACTTGCTCTCAGAAACAGTGAACACCAGCGGCGCCATGCAAGTGGATAATGCGACTATCCGGGGCTCTTCAAGTACAGAACCGTGGTCGGCGATGGATGCAAACAAGCTCTGGCCAGTGAACTGAAGCCTAACGATGAATGACGATAAGTGCGTCAGTGTGATAATGGGGGATTTCCGCTCTCCCAAAACAGGTTGGGAGTGCTTGTCCTCTTCGAGTGGCACCCACTGTAGTAGGACACTGGTCGAGCTGGTGAACTGCGCATCATTCTTTCAGCATGTCAACCAGCCGACCAGGTTGAGGAAAGAGAAAACCCCGAATGTGCTCGATCTGGAGTTCACCGGACACCAGGAGGAAATAAGTGAACTAGAGTTCACCGCCCCTCTTGGGAGGGGCGACCATGTGGTCATAGGATTTCTGATCCAAGGGGCTCCTCACGAGGAGCCACATGAGATGCGAAGGAACTTCAGGAGTCCGGATGTCATCGCGATCAGGGAAGCAGAAGTCTTGAAGTCTTGAAGTCTTGAAGTACTACACGGGTTCGAGGCTTTAAGCCCAATTGTCCCGGTTCTTTATCAGACAGTGGAAGAGGGGTGGATCGTCGTCAGGGTCCACCCCCTCGGGTTAGCTGAAGAGTTCGCCTTACTGACACTCTAAAAAATGGGCAAACCACCGTGGTAGACTAGCCAGCCCGCCAAGGTAAAACTGGCCAAGCGCAAAGAGTGGCGTCGTTTTCAGCCAACGGAAGGGCACCAGAGTTTAGTGCCATATACGTGAACCCTGAGCGTGCCATTATGGTGCAGCGAGAAGGTCAGGCAAAATATGAAGCGGCCCCGGTGATTGGGGTAAACGCATGTCCTCAGGCTTACTGCAACTACGCCTAGTTTAAGGTTACTGCAAGAATCGCAGTGGGGTGTGTAGTCAACGAAGACGGAATGCAGTCAACAAGCGCTTATGAGAAAGCTCAGACTCTGAAGAATTTACTTGAACGAGCGCACAGGCAGGACTCCTGGAGACTACACGAGACCAAAGTAACCCAGCAGGCGATCATCATGGATGGACTCGTCATTAGTAGTGGTGACGCTGAACTGGGGCTGAGTAGTCTGAGTAGCAATAAGGCTGCGGGGCCGGATGGTGTCCATCCCGCCATTTTAAAAGCCGTAGCCAGTGTACTGGCTGAGTTGCTAACACAGCTTTTCAACGTATCTCTAGACTTGGTTTCGGCCTTGGATCCTAAATCATGAACAAAGAAGCCCCAGAGGTCAAAAACGACAGTGACGCACAGATTCTATGCAAACGTGGCTGTGGATTCTACGGGAGTGTACAATTTAAGGACATGTGTTCCAAGTGTTACCAAGAACAAATTAAACACGAAGCTGGTATCCAACAGACTTCTCTAGTTCGTCCCGACGCAGCGGAACTGAGCGAGACACATGACCGTATATCTTCTCGACTAGAGCATCCTGCAGCAAGCGCGGATACTGGACTAACAACTACCAAGATTTCCAATGGCAGTCCCATCCGTTCAGGGTGCAATGGTGCGACATCCCAGGGGTCCCGCTCTTTGAAACGTAAAGCTGATTCTCCTATTCCTCAACCCACAGAATTTAAATTTTCCGCATCGTCCACCCCTCGTGTCAATCGTTGCTCCTGGTGCCGCAAACGGGTCGGACTTACCGGTTTTCTATGCCGTTGTGAAAATCTTTTCTGCTCACTTCATCGGTACTCCGATCAACACGAATGCAGTTACGATTACCAAGCACATGGAAGAATAGAGCTGGCCAAGGCCAATCCCGAAGTGCGTTGCCCGAAAATCCGCAAACTGTAATGTCCTCTTTCTAGAACTGTATTCCCGCATCCAAAATGTTCATGTATCGGCCCTAGGAGTCCCATGTCATCCGGTCTCTCAATTAACCCACCTGTCGTCACTTACGTTCTTTAGCTTACTCTCTCGGTTTCCCGGCTCATCGGTTTTACAAGTTGAATCCCAGCGGAGCTGGTTCTCTGAACACCAGTTATCCCCTTCCCATTCAGAAACTCCTTTGTTTCTTTTCCGGAGGCGTATTTCACCCGCTCAACCAATCAGTCAGCCAGTCTAGTTTAACGCGATTTATTCTCGTTCAAAAACAAACAGCTCCGTCTCGATTACGCGTTCACTGCATGTGTGCCACTGTACTAAATGTTTCATTTGTCCATCTACTCACTCGATCATTTGTCCACGTTCACTTACGTCGTCACTGGAATGCAAACAGGAAAGGATATTATATATATATATATATATATATATATATATATATTACAGGAATTCATATTTCATCACAAGAATCATTTGTATGTGAACGTGTGCGTGTGCAATGCGTTGCTGGACTCACCTCATCCAATTTTGATTCTTCATTTGATTCTGTATTCATCCTCTTATTCCGCCTTCTACCTGATAATTACTTAAATTGTATAACCGACCATTTCTGCATCCTGTCCCAACCACTTAGATTCTGCCTATTGGTCCTAGGTATCAGGTTTTTCGCTTGAACCTTCTCTCTGCGTATTTTAATCTGGGTAAAAATTCAATATGGGATTCGTCCAATGCACGGTACAGAGTTGCGTCCCTCACAAACTAGACACCGGGGAGCTATAGGAGAATTGGAGGTTGGAGCAAGTTGTCTCCATTCATAAAGCAGGCAAATATGAGGTGGCCTCTAACTACTGCCCGTAAGCTTGCTACCAATCGCCCTCAAAGTACTAGGGGGACGGGCCAGAGAGCGACTAGCAGGACATCTACGTGCTCACCAGGTGACTGCCAACCATCAACGCAGTTTTGTTAAAGGAAACTCCTGTCTCACCAACCTGCTATCATTTTTCAGTGAAATAACTTGCAGGTTGGAGAGAGAGGAACGAGTGGAGGCATGCTACTTAAACTTTCAAAAAACCTTTGATTTGGTAAACCGCCGTCCCTCGCTGGGCTAACTGGAGGCACCTGGAGTGGCCGGGAGGTCCCGTTCCGGGACCACTGTTTTTCCTGGCATACGTAAATGATCTGGCAACCACGCCGGACTCCCCGGGGTTCCTCTTCGCAGATGATATCAAAATAGTGGGTGAGCCCACCTCAAGGCAACTGCTAACCGACCTAAACAGGATTAGTGAATGGGTTGAAAAGTGGGGGTAGTCGCTGAAAGCAGTCAAACTGAAGCTCCTGCCGGGAGGCAGTGGAAGCAACAAAAATAGGTGAGAAGGGTTGTACGCCCCAGTCAGGATTGAGCCCGCTGCTGTGGTAAGAGACCTAGGTGTGTTTGTGCACGACAGCTTCAAACCCGCCGAGCAGTGCACGTCATCAGCGGTTAGGGCCAACAGGGCGCTTTTCAACTTAGGAAGAATTTTGCTGTCTAGAGAGGCCGGGGTGATTCTTTCTATACACAAGGTGACCGTAAGGCGTCACCTGGAGACTTTTGTTCAAGCATGGGCACTGGGCCTAGTGAATGATAAAAGGAGGTCTACCTGGATGATAAACGGGATGCAAAGGAAGCCCTAAATCTATTCTCCATGGATCGCCGTAGGCTGAAGGGGGATCTGATAGAGAACTATAAGTTATGTAAGGGGACCACTACGACCAACAGACCATTACTGACACGCTGTCACAACCTTGTTCTCAGCGGATTCGAACATAAATTGGTTAAACCAAGAGCAAGTAAGAGCATAAGGGCATATTTCCTTTCCCACTGTGTCATAAACAACTGGAGCAAGTTGCCTCCACAAGTAGTGACAGTAACTTTGGTCGTTGACCCTAGGCACAAACTAGGTGCTTGCTGGGCAGGGGTATTCCCAGACCTTTTCTGATCATCCTAGGGAGCTTCCTTTTTTGTTCTTACTATCTCTCGTTTTCTTCCTTCCCGACTAACTATCTTATACTGCATCTCATCACTCTGGAACTTCCCCACTGTACCTATCTCCATCACAGCCTTCATATCACCCTACCCATCATCATTCCATATTGGCACCCTAATATTATTCGAGGGCTCGGTGTATATCCCACGTGGGGGCAGCATTTATTCGTGGAGCTGCACCTATACTAGTGCCAGGTTGTTGTTCCCGAGGGCGAGCCTGTTTCTTTTCCTTACCCTCGGCTACTACAAACCCAGAATTATATTGGATACCTGGAATTCGCAGCACGGAGAGAACACCTTTGGCTCTCAGCGCAAGAGACTGGACTTCTACCAGCTCAAGCCGCAAATCCTGTGACCTGCCCTGGCCTTACCTACGTCTTTCCGTAGCCCTGTGAACCACCCCTTACGAACTAACGGAACAGCTCAAGTTCGGAAGGTTGGACAACTTCAGATAGCAGGTTTCTGGCCAACCAGCGACCTCTCTCTCTTGTCATACCAAACGAAGACCACCAGGGCTGCCTTCCGAATTGTAAACATTATAAAAGTGACATACCACCATATATCCAGGGGGGTTTCGGGTTTACTAAGACTCCTACTTCCGCCCCTTCTAAGAATACGGTAGCCAAAGTGCACACACGGGTCCCTTCCGAGGCAGCAAATATCTTGAGCTCGGTCAGGAGGAAGATTTAAAATTCTCCTCAGCTAAGTAAGGACCTGCTGTCGTATAGAGTCTATAGCCCCTAGTCCTCGGTTTGTGACAGGATAGCGAATGTACTCGGCAGCGCGCAAAACAGGACTCAAAACGCCGGAGCGGGACAACGTGTGTATTGGAGGAGCGCAACGGCGTGCAGACGACGTACACAGGCGGAGCAAGTGGCGCCACCAAAAACGGTGATCGTTCAAACAAAAAAATTGCAAGTCTTTGTCATCCAGCATTGTATCTGTAGCATTACACAGCCAAAAAAGTATAGAAGACTTTCGTGAGCGGCTAGTGAACTTGTCTCCTATTGGGTCTAGCAGAGGGATGCCAAAGTTACCCCCACTATCAGACGAATAGAGAAGACGCAAATCGGTTTACAGATGCGAGGTGTATTCTATATATCGTGGCAGCGAAACAGTACCGATACGAGAGATACACTGAACCGAAAACGCAACGAAACGCAACGGCTGTGCAGAAAGCGAACCACGAGCGTGTACAATCGGCGAACGACCGAAAGCGAAAGTGATTAAAAACCAAGTCGACGGAAACCTCGGAAAAGTCAGTCCAGTAAAAAGTACGCGACCGGACAATACTATGTGGTCGATGTCCAACGTCGGAAAAGGTCGTAGAGAAAATAGGTCCAAAATGGTGTCCAGAAAACAGTCATTTTCTCAAAACGATCGAGGTCACTACAAAAGCAGTGCAGGGGCTGGCCATCCTTGGCCGTTAAGATTGTCGGCACTCAAACTCTGTCCCCTGGACATGAGGCGTATTCGAGGACATATTTTCTTACTCGTCGGCCTCTTCTCTTCCGGGCTAGTTGATCAACTCTTGAAGCTATTACACTTAGATGCTCTTAGATGACATACTAAGAAACCATTTGAGCATCGCCCACTGACTTTCCTAGGCCAAAAGTTTTCTTCACCAAGGGTGATTTGGAACAAACCCCCGCGGGAAATAGTGGGCTCCCCAACCAAGGGGGCTTTTGACCAAAAGGTAGACATGCATATGGGACTTTCGTCTGCTCCGCCACCAAACTCTTAGCCAGAATATTACTGTAATTGCTACCAGCATTGCATGTGCCATTGTTAGTGCGATGGGCTCCATCCATCGAGCTCCCTGCATAGCCAGTTAGGTACGCCCACGCTGTCCAACAATTTTTCTTTCGGAGCAGAAGAAAGAAGAACCGTGATTCATTGGGCTTGGGCCTCAGACCAATTTGTCACTCCACAAACTGCAAGAACCCTGCTTGTCTGTCCCCGTGTCGAGCTGCCTTCTTTTTCGCTGTCGTGGTCACAGTGCCCACAGCGTCTTGAAGTCTTGAAGTACTACACGGGTTCGAGGCTTTGAGCCCAATTGTCCCGGTTCTCGAGGAAATCTGTGATCTGTCGGATTCACCGAGCTGAAACGGGAGTAAAAGAAGCTGGAGGGGGGGTGTGGGTGACGGCGAAAACAAAATACACATAACATCATGCAGTGTCTCACTGTGGAGAGTGCCTTAAGAGGAGTGGGGGTGCGACATTCATGAACATGTATGCAGTAAAAGACATCTGTTTCGCTTTTTTGACGAGGAATTATTGGGAGAGACCCAGATAGAGGTCTAGCTTTTTCTTGAATACAGTTTTGTTCGGCGAGAGAACAATATCTTCCGGAAGTGCATTCCACAGAGTAATAACCCTGCAGCTAAAAACGTTAATCCTCAGTGAAGCGCGTGGCCTTGGTTTGAAAACCTTTCTGCTGTGACCACGGAGAGAAGAGGCTGGACAGACGGAGAAGAAGCAATCGCTTTGACATGATTCAAAAAGATGGAACATCAAAAACAGATCACCTCTTACTCGTCTTAAGTCAAGGGGATAGAGGTTTAGGAGTGAGAGGCGGACGGGATAAGGTAGGTGGGATAGACCTCTTACTGCTTTGGTGGAGGCCCTCTGAACTCTTTCTAGGATCCCACGGTCTCGGACAAAACCAGAGTGCACTATCTGACTACAATACTCCAGCAGAGGTCGGATATACTTGCCGAAAACTATGGGGAAATCATCGCTAGATATGCGCGGGAAGGACCTTCGAATCATATTTAGGACTCGAAAGGCAGGCTTGCTCGCAAGCTGGTGATGATGAGAGAAGGACAGGTTACAACCTAGCCAGAAACCGAGCACCTTGTGTAGGTCAACCCTTGGCAGTGTGGTTGCTCCGTTAATGGAAAACGTGTGACCAGTCTCTCTGCCGAAAGACATGCTCAAGCATTTGTCATCATTAACTGGGAGGTTCCAATCCTCGGACCAGAGTTTTGTTTCATCAACTGCAATTTGCAGGTCTTCAACGCTTGAACTCCATAGGGTTACATCCTCTGCGTACAAGGCTGTAAGGTGGATTAGACCTTACTTTGCGGTTTCCTTAGTAAACACGTGCTTCGGTCCTTTGTACTGCGTGGACCACCTGCACCTTACTCTAATGTGCGGCACTGCACGAATATGTTAACCAGAGCAGTATTTTCCACGACCAGTGAGAGCGAGAAGGCGATTGGGAGAGAAAGTGGTTAGCGTGTATTTGGGAGCGTGGGTGAGAGCGTGCGCAAGAACAACGGACAAATGGTAACTGCGCTTGGCAGTCAGCATTCAGTTAAACAATAAACGTGGTAAAAGTACGAATGAAGACGGCAACTGCTACATGGCAATGTTCGCAGGAAGGGCTGTCGGAAGATCGTGGGCGGGTTCATTACCGCGGTGCATATCAACGGGATCCTAGGCCGCCGTTAACTGGACAGGCAAATGGCTGCCCTGACGTTACTCACCGGAGTCGTTGTTCAAATTTGGCGCCGGGAAACGGTTATAGAGTCCTATTATTCTGCGACCATTTCGGTTCTAAGATAATCAAATTGTCACCCACGCTTGCTTTGTGTAGACGTTCCAGTAAGTTAAGTTAAACGAATGGCCGCGGTCGTTGAAACGCCGAGTGAGGTCGCTAGGCCTCCAAAGAAAGAGGTTGAAGTGGTTAAGGTTTTAGGTATGTGGGCTGCTGTGTCCTTTAGAAATTTCTTTTTTAGCTGAAAAAGTCAGGGGGCACGTCAAATGGTACAGCGCCAGTCGACATTACGGATTTATCAGTCGAAACGACGATGGTGGTGACCTATTTGTTCATCGTTCCGTGATATCCGCATATTCGAAACGCTTTCCGTCATTAAGAAACGGCGAAGAAGTCGAATTCTCAGTTGTTGAAACGAACCAAGGCATTGAAGCCACTTATGTAACGGGTCCAGGAGGACAACCGGTTAAGGTATAGTTGGATGTTTCATGATTTCTGTCTTTCGACTCACGAATTCCATTAGTTTGAAAATTTTGCGTGCATGGATCGCTAATTGTTCGAGCCTTCATGATAAACAAATCCTGTTTGTGTTCCTGTTCATTTTTACAACTGGGTTAGTGCACTGAAGATGTTGTGCTAGCAGGTGCGGGTTACGTTTTCCATTTCGGTTTGTATTAGTTTGTGTTAATCGAAAAAAACATCGACTCATGAGATTTTGCTTCTATTTATGGGGAATTCAATGCTAATGACGATAAGTTTTATCTTGAAAGCCCAACAGCGGGGTGATTTGCGCGTACAAATTGCCCCCTTGAAGCACCCAGCCCGTTCGTGACATCGGTTTTCGATGGGTTTTCGGTCGGTTTGTCTAGTAGCGATTGTATACGGATGAACAATGAATTGATACGAAGGAAATTGATGACCGAATCAATGTGCAACGCTTGGTTGGCGTTTCATTCAAATGTATGGATTGATTCGTCGAAATGTCCTGAAAACTTCAGTATAGATCGCCCTAATTTATCCTTTCAAAATGGGCAGAATAAGAAAAATTAATTGGAGAATCGTAAAATAAGAGATAGAACTGAGCATCATAGTACGTAATTTGGGTTAGTGAGAGATATTAACGAAGCATATCACGTATTTCAAACGACTGACGTAAACCGCTCGAAAACCGGCCAGAAACGTTCCGAAACCAATCGGTTTTCGAGCGGTTGTTACTATTGCGCCGATCGGTTTTCGGGCTCTTTCTGAATGGTCTGCGACCGAATTCCTGGACGGTTTCCGAGCGGTTTGTGTCACTCTTTTGAAGTACGTGATATGCTTCGTTAATTTCTCTCACTAACCCAAATTACGTATTACGATGCTCAGTTCTATCTCCTAGTTTATGGTTTTCCGAATAATTGTTCTTATTTTACCAATTTCGAGGGAATAAAATAGAGTGATCTATACTGAGGTTTTCAGGACATTTCGACGAATCAATCCATACATTTGAATGAAACGCCAACCAAGCGTTGCACATTGATTCGGTCATCAATTTCCTTCGTATCAATTCATTGTTCATCCGTATACAATCGCTACTAGACAAACCGACCGAAAACCGATTGGTTTCGGAACGGTTTTGCTACAGGGGTCTCTTCATGCTGGTTTAAAAATCCTTGACGTATCAGTGGCCTCCTCTCTGAAGATCGATGAACTCGAACAATGTCTGTGGTACAGAGATCGCACGCTGACGTGTGCCGCGAAAATGTGTCGGAAGTAGTGCTAGCGGTTGTCGCGTACGCGAAACGAACAGTCGAACAGTTGATAGACGGGGGTGATCGGCTGGTCGCTATAGAGGCTCCTTCCTACAAGAGCCCGCAAGAAAGGCTTTGATTTAGGAATCTGGCGAGAGTATTAGTAAATGACGTCCGGTCACCAGGCGGAAAGAAAACACGAAAACGAGAAACGTGTTAGGTTACTCCGAAATGAATGAATTATTTCGAAAGACAAAATAAATAGCTGACTGCAGTCATTTTATCAGACCCGGTTTTATAATAATCTTGTGTCCAACAAACGCACTGGGGCTTAGTTTCGAGGTGCCATTTTTTCGAGAAAAAGGCAAACAAAACAATGAAGTCTCGAATCTTTGTGTAAAAAGAAATAACTGCAAATAGAAACTTTTTCTCAGGGTTTAGACGGTGGCACAAGCTTTTTCAATTGCTGAGTAGTTCTGTTTTCTAGGGGACAGAGTACTTGTTTTTTTTTAGCGTATCCGCGATCGCGACTGCTGATTCGTCAGTTTACAATCTGGGGGCGACTAGTCGATAGTGAACACCGCGGTTCTTTCCAGTTCGTCTTCAAAATTTCGAAAGACTCGTCACATTATCAGCAGCCGGAAATATACGGGCGTGCGCCAAGGGACAAATCACATCCAAATAACGCAATATGCTGGCATCCCCACTATCCTCTCCTAGAAGCGGACCTTTTGAGACCTTGTGGTTCTCCACTCTAAGTCTTAGGGTCTGGTGGCCAGCTATCCTTAACAGTGCAGTGGGCCTTTGAGGCTATGGGGTTTGCCCCTTTCACTTTATTCATGCGCAGCCACGTAATAAAATAAATCCCCCTGAACAGGAAGTTCTCTTAGAGCCTGGAAATGTTCTGGGTTTAGTTTAACCAAATCTTAAGAGGTTTCATAGGTGAGCAGTCGGACATTTTGTTTCGGCGACCACACTGTTCCTCTCGTTGGATGTGATGCCACACCTGCTCCACAGATTTTGGTTATACTCTTTTATGTCGTCCCACGCGATAACGTCATTCGCGTGGGCGTATGTATCTTAATTTTAAGCGGCTAGCTCCTGCGAGAGGCTCTGCCGGCTTCATACTGTCCCGAGTAGCACCTGTCCATGAGCGACAATCGGATGTGTGACCTGAGCATAGAGAAATCCAGTTCTACTTCCAGTTGCGAACGCCACAGACAGACTTGAGTCCTAATCACTTAACGTCGAATTTGACAGGACTGACGTTTTCAGCTGCTCTCCAAGGCGAAGGCGCATGGGCATGGAACCGGAGAAAAGCAGTGTTTTGAGATCTCCGTTTCTTAACGTCGCAGGACATTTCCAAACCACTTGAATCGTCGGCGTCGGAGAAACACTGACAGCTTTTGGATGTCAAAGGACCGTTGTCTTATTTTGTCTTTTGAAAGCACGTCGTGCCAAGTCACTTTCAAGATCTGTCGCAGACACCAGTGCTCAGTTTCAGCTTTCTGGTATCCTCGATGCATCTTGGCCACATCTGGGAACCGTAGGCCACTAGACGGATAGCGGCCCGGAAAACGCAGACTTCGCCCCGGAGGCTGATTCCGTAGCGTGCCCACAGTGCATTGTGAGCCTGAAAAAACGCGATATTGGCATTGCCAGTGTGCAGCTCGGAAATCAATGAAACAAGCTGCAGTCGGTTGCTAAGACTTGTACCGACGTTCTGATAGTCTGTGAAGCGTGAATATTTGGTCCACGCACCCTCAACCACGGTGGATGCCTCCTTGATTGGGGCATGTGCGGGCGCCCCACACCGCTGAGAAGCAATTCAGCAAGAGCACGGAAAATATTTTGGAGGTCATGTCGATCAAAGTGATGCCACGGTAGTTTGCACACACGATCCTGTCGCCTTTCTTTGAGAGAGGAAGTAGAACTGAGGTCCCCCAGTCCGCTGGGAATTGTTCTTTTTCCCAGATTGAGCAAAACAGGGTATGCAATGACTCGAGCAGTGTCGAAAGATATGACTTATGTATCCGGTGCAATGTCATCTCCGGGACCTTTCCGGTTCTTTAGCTTGAGTAATACATGAGGAGAACAGGAGGCACGTCGCTTACCGGGGTCGCCGTAGTATGAGCCATGAGTAAAGGAACTTGTCATGGGCAGTCTTGGGAATTTGGCACGGAGTGGCTTCCCCAGCATCATTCGGTTTTTCGTTTGAGGTAGGAATTCTAGCCCGTGCGCAGCCAAGTTCTGCCTGTCGGGCAACACGAAGTTTGTGTGTTGGGAACCGGTGACTGTATGAGCGGCTCGTACACCTTATAGATGGCAATATACCAGTCGAGGATTCCCTACGCGTCCAATGTGGTCTTGTTGCATGGTTGCCGGTGGCTCTCCAGGAGGTCGTTCGCCATTCGGTAGAGGCCATCTAGACCCAGGAGTCCATACAACCCTGTTGATTGGACGGATTTCCTTGGTAGCCGTTGGATCAGATCTCCGCCTGTGCAGGAGTATCCGTCTTCGCATGCTGGGCGCCGTCTCACCGAGCTTCTTAAGCCTTGGTTACCTTGAATCTGGTTTGGCCCGCCTGTCGCGCGGTTTGTCGGGGTGTGGCTACTAATGTATGCGTCAGCTTCGTGGAACCACAGGTTAGAGTTTGATAGGTGATGGAGACCAAAGAGATGGGAGACAGAGATCGCACGCTGACGTGTGCCGCGAAAATGTGTCGGAAGTAGTGCTAGCGGTTGTCGCGTACGCGAAACGAACAGTCGAACAGTTGATAGACGGGGGTGATCGGCTGGTCGCTATAGAGGCTCCTTCCTACAAGAGCCCGCAAGAAAGGCTTTGATTTAGGAATCTGGCGAGAGTATTAGTAAATGACGTCCGGTCACCAGGCGGAAAGAAAACACGAAAACGAGAAACGTGTTAGGTTACTCCGAAATGAATGAATTATTTCGAAAGACAAAATAAATAGCTGACTGCAGTCATTTTATCAGACCCGGTTTTATAATAATCTTGTGTCCAACAAACGCACTGGGGCTTAGTTTCGAGGTGCCATTTTTTCGAGAAAAAGGCAAACAAAACAATGAAGTCTCGAATCTTTGTGTAAAAAGAAATAACTGCAAATAGAAACTTTTTCTCAGGGTTTAGACGGTGGCACAAGCTTTTTCAATTGCTGAGTAGTTCTGTTTTCTAGGGGACAGAGTACTTGTTTTTTTTAGCGTATCCGCGATCGCGACTGCTGATTCGTCAGTTTACAATCTGGGGGCGACTAGTCGATAGTGAACACCGCGGTTCTTTCCAGTTCGTCTTCAAAATTTCGAAAGACTCGTCACATTATCAGCAGCCGGAAATATACGGGCGTGCGCCAAGGGACAAATCACATCCAAATAACGCAATATGCTGGCATCCCCACTATCCTCTCCTAGAAGCGGACCTTTTGAGACCTTGTGGTTCTCCACTCTAAGTCTTAGGGTCTGGTGGCCAGCTATCCTTAACAGTGCAGTGGGCCTTTGAGGCTATGGGGTTTGCCCCTTTCACTTTATTCATGCGCAGCCACGTAATAAAATAAATCCCCCTGAACAGGAAGTTCTCTTAGAGCCTGGAAATGTTCTGGGTTTAGTTTAACCAAATCTTAAGAGGTTTCATAGGTGAGCAGTCGGACATTTTGTTTCGGCGACCACACTGTTCCTCTCGTTGGATGTGATGCCACACCTGCTCCACAGATTTTGGTTATACTCTTTTATGTCGTCCCACGCGATAACGTCATTCGCGTGGGCGTATGTATCTTAATTTTAAGCGGCTAGCTCCTGCGAGAGGCTCTGCCGGCTTCATACTGTCCCGAGTAGCACCTGTCCATGAGCGACAATCGGATGTGTGACCTGAGCATAGAGAAATCCAGTTCTACTTCCAGTTGCGAACGCCACAGACAGACTTGAGTCCTAATCACTTAACGTCGAATTTGACAGGACTGACGTTTTCAGCTGCTCTCCAAGGCGAAGGCGCATGGGCATGGAACCGGAGAAAAGCAGTGTTTTGAGATCTCCGTTTCTTAACGTCGCAGGACATTTCCAAACCACTTGAATCGTCGGCGTCGGAGAAACACTGACAGCTTTTGGATGTCAAAGGACCGTTGTCTTATTTTGTCTTTTGAAAGCACGTCGTGCCAAGTCACTTTCAAGATCTGTCGCAGACACCAGTGCTCAGTTTCAGCTTTCTGGTATCCTCGATGCATCTTGGCCACATCTGGGAACCGTAGGCCACTAGACGGATAGCGGCCCGGAAAACGCAGACTTCGCCCCGGAGGCTGATTCCGTAGCGTGCCCACAGTGCATTGTGAGCCTGAAAAAACGCGATATTGGCATTGCCAGTGTGCAGCTCGGAAATCAATGAAACAAGCTGCAGTCGGTTGCTAAGACTTGTACCGACGTTCTGATAGTCTGTGAAGCGTGAATATTTGGTCCACGCACCCTCAACCACGGTGGATGCCTCCTTGATTGGGGCATGTGCGGGCGCCCCACACCGCTGAGAAGCAATTCAGCAAGAGCACGGAAAATATTTTGGAGGTCATGTCGATCAAAGTGATGCCACGGTAGTTTGCACACACGATCCTGTCGCCTTTCTTTGAGAGAGGAAGTAGAACTGAGGTCCCCCAGTCCGCTGGGAATTGTTCTTTTTCCCAGATTGAGCAAAACAGGGTATGCAATGACTCGAGCAGTGTCGAAAGATATGACTTATGTATCCGGTGCAATGTCATCTCCGGGACCTTTCCGGTTCTTTAGCTTGAGTAATACATGAGGAGAACAGGAGGCACGTCGCTTACCGGGGTCGCCGTAGTATGAGCCATGAGTAAAGGAACTTGTCATGGGCAGTCTTGGGAATTTGGCACGGAGTGGCTTCCCCAGCATCATTCGGTTTTTCGTTTGAGGTAGGAATTCTAGCCCGTGCGCAGCCAAGTTCTGCCTGTCGGGCAACACGAAGTTTGTGTGTTGGGAACCGGTGACTGTATGAGCGGCTCGTACACCTTATAGATGGCAATATACCAGTCGAGGATTCCCTACGCGTCCAATGTGGTCTTGTTGCATGGTTGCCGGTGGCTCTCCAGGAGGTCGTTCGCCATTCGGTAGAGGCCATCTAGACCCAGGAGTCCATACAACCCTGTTGATTGGACGGATTTCCTTGGTAGCCGTTGGATCAGATCTCCGCCTGTGCAGGAGTATCCGTCTTCGCATGCTGGGCGCCGTCTCACCGAGCTTCTTAAGCCTTGGTTACCTTGAATCTGGTTTGGCCCGCCTGTCGCGCGGTTTGTCGGGGTGTGGCTACTAATGTATGCGTCAGCTTCGTGGAACCACAGGTTAGAGTTTGATAGGTGATGGAGACCAAAGAGATGGGAGACACCTCAGGAGGCACGATAGTCTACCACCTTAGAGGTGCTACACCTCAAATACCCCATACACTCATCGCGTATGTTCCTTGTAAGGGTTCATCAATTATGATGTTATCAGTGTCGCACCGGAGGCAGACCACTCCATTCGTAGCTTCGAACGAAATGCGACGGAACGAGCATAACTTTTCACAAGCTCAGAAGGCAGTTCACGGTTTTTAATTATTGCGTATGGGCATTTGATGGTAGCCACTCTGAAGGTTTGGTATGCTTATTGGGATACCTCTACGCGTTCGTCTGTCTTAAGCAGTGAGTAAGCGTCAAGGTACGTAAACTGGTTAGTGACTTGACTGTAATCCACCACATCGCTTTTCTTGTGTCTTTCGTTCGCGGTGACGGGAACTTGAGCTCACCAGGGAAACGTTGAAAGTTCAACGATGTTATTTTGTAGTGGTCAATCACCGATGGTGGTCGTGTGGTTTAGAGCGTTTGCTTACCACCTCGAAGGCCAGAGGTTCGAACCGTGCCACCGCCGGTTACTTTGGTGCCAGACAGTAATTCACTGTCGTCCGGTTCATTACCGCACCACCTTGATGATAAATAGCTCACAAAGTCGCTCTGCTCACTCTCTGTTGCATGTACAACCATCCACAAACGTCCGTTTTCTTATCTTACTGTTGATGCAGAATCAAGACATTCCAAGGTATACCAATAGGCTCACGCTTACGCTCTCGGATTACGCTCACTTTTCATACTTGCAACATATAATGTGCACTTTCTGATGCGCATAGGTCAACAAGCTGGGTTAGCCAGAACCTTGGAGGCGGTTAGTGTTGATATTAGCTACTTACAAAAGACCCCAGTAAACTAACAAAGTTATCGCCGACCAAAAAGGACGCTCTTCTGGAGACCCTGAAGCGGAGGCCTCCGATCAAGCAGGCGTTAGAATAGTCCTAATTGATGGAGCCGAGGCTAGTCTTCTATATTGGGTTCCGGTCGATAGTCGGCTGCACTTTGTAACAATCACAGGGTCGCGCACAGTAAGCGGAAAACGAGCTGATAGACGGTGCCTGTTTGTGATTTCAACATATGCCCCTACAGATTGCAGTCCGGATGCCACGAAGGATAGCCTCTACCAACGTCTTCACGACCTAATAAGAACAACACAAGAAACGGACATCATCTTTCTAGCTGGTGACTTAAATGCCACACGGTCGGTAGTATTACACTTAGTGAACATCATCTAGGAGGTCGCTTTGGTCTTAATTGCTGCCACTTGGACAGTGGTGAATAAATTTTAAGTCTACACTCTCATCACTAAATATTTCTATCTAGCACCAACTTTAAGGACAGAAGACGCCGTTCAGCCGCCTGGCGATAGATCACATTGCAATAAGCTATAGATAGCATAGCAAGGCTGTATGCAAACTGCCGTTCATTGTTGATTCTGATCATGCACTAGTGTTTGTCACTCTATAAGCTTTGATGGAACAACTAGGAAGATGGTATTTGGGGTTGATGTCTCCAGATTATCGGAACGTACCGTACTGGCAAAACTCCGGAATGTGAAGTAAATAGATTGAGCGTCATCCCACCGTGCCCTTTTAAGTAGCGTTAGGCTCTCTTAAAATCGACCCTGAATTCCATTCGTCTGGCTAGTTGCAGCATTATCTTCAAGCCTGTTAATACTAAATAACGGCGAACTTCCGCCGATTTCTCAAAGTCGGTCCAGTCCCCGCGGACTTAGCCGCCAACAAAGCCTGTCAAGCCCTGAGACGTGAGCTCACTGCAAGCCTAAGACTAAGACGCGGTCGTAAGAATTGGTGGTTGGAATGCACCGCTGAGATGGGATCAGTTTCTGCCTCCGGCAGATTTCAAAGGCTGTTTCCACGTTTTCCACAACATCGGTACTAAACGACACGGTGTCAGCGAAAAGATCTGAGAAGCCGAAGAAACACCCACTCCTAGTCTTCATCGCCTCCTGCGTCAGCTGCCATATCTCTTGACGAACGTAGTGTCTAACGGTCCGTGTCCTTAAATCCACCCAGTAAAGCTGTAATTTGTAGTGCACTTACACTCAAGCACCACAAGACTCTAGGCCCAGACGGCCTACCATGAGCTGCATTCAGATACGCAGGATACGATATGACGAAGGAGCTAACGCGTGTTCGGTAAAGTATCGGTAGAAGAGCAGGTTCCTAGGAATTAGACGAAGTCAATCGTAGTCTCTGTCTTCAGGAAAGAATCGCAAACTGTTTGTAAAATCAGCATAATCTAGATTGCGTCAAACATTTTGGCGTCCGTTGTTCTTCGTAGGCTGTCACCACACAGAGAGGAGCAAGCGAGGCTTCGTCCCGGCCGAGGCTGCAGTGATCAGATATTCACCCTTCGTCAGCTGTTGGTGCATCTATATAAGATGTTTTTTCCTCACTTATTTATTACACAACAGTGTACACCAATTCAACCACGTCTCTTTGCCCGCTCTATCCACCCATAATGCTCTCACTGGCAACACGACCGATACTCGCAGCGGTTCATTGCCAAATAGTGTCGTAAATAATTCGCAGTCGCATAACTCACATTTTCTCAAGCTTCGTCAGCCTCTGAATCTGACAGGCCGGTCAACAGGTGTGCCCAGCCCTCGCATTAAATTCTCTGAAGATTGATGTTTGCTGCTTAAGTGAAACGCGTATCCAGGATTCGAGCAGTGTGATTCAGCTAACTGCTCCTGGTATTTCATCGAGGTATTTTCTGCGCACCTCAGGAGACGAAGCAGCTAGATTTGTGGGTCAGCGTGGTGTAGGAATAGTCTTGACCGACAAGGCTGAGGTTGCCCTCTTAGACGGGATACTGTTTAACAGTCGTTTATGTGCTGTGAGACTCCAAGGGTCAGTTGGCGTTCGAAAGGATAGTTGTGTTAAGCGCAGTTTGTTTGTGATCCCGGCGTACGCCCCAACGGACTGTTGCTCTAACAGGCAGAGAGATGAGTTCTACGATAACCTCACCACTCACGTTCGCAGGAGCAAAGGTTCTGACATTGTAGTGCTAGCTGGTGACTTCAGTGCACAAGTTGACAAACTTAGTGCGGCAAGAGCTTGTTTAGGTGGGCGTTGTGCTTTACCCGCTCAGCGCACAGATAACCGGGATAGACTTATCCAGTTTTTGTTTAGACAATTGGTTATTCTTTTCTAGTATGAACTTCCGACACAGCTCCCGTTGCACGGCGACATGGTGCTCTAACTCTACAGGTGCCCTGAGGCACATCGATCATATCGCAGTAAGCTACCGGTGGCTCAGTTCTGTTCAGAACCGTAGATCTTACTGGTCCACGTACGTAGAGTCGGACCATGCATTGGTTTTAATGCGATCATTTCTCCAGCTCCATGGTCATCGTCGCAAACCGCAAATGCGGTTAGCCGTGCAACGTATATGTGATCCAGAAGTACGCACCCGTTGTGAACAGAAGTAAGCACATGAGCTAGGATCTACGACGAATAGTAATGTATATGAGCATTGGGATCATATCAAACAGGCGATACACGTTGCAGCAGATTTTGCCTGTGGTCCTAGGTCCGTTGTCCATCAAAAACACTGGATCTCGCAAGAGTCGCTGAGTATAATGGGGCAAAAGCGTCAGCTCTCGAACTGTAATGAAATGAATAAGATGCGGAGAAAGCTGCAGAAGCAAGTTACGAAAAGCCTTAAGAATGATCGCAAAAATTGGTGGGTGAAGGTAGTCGAAGAAATGGAAATAGCAGATGCTTCAGGTAACAGTCAGAGATTGTTCAAACTTATTCGTGACGCCGGTGGACGGCGCACCCAGATCAGTGAAACGATTTGCGATAGAAATGGAAAACCCATCCGTAGCAAACAGCAAAGGCTTGACCGTTGGGCCGAATACTTCAAAGAATAGTTTAGCTGGTCGCGCGCTCATGTAGTTACTTCTGCGTCAGCAACTGCAACTCCTTGAGTGGTATTACTTGGGCCCCCATCGGAAGTGGAAGTGGGGTCGACAATTCGATTACTGAAGCGTGGGAAAGGGACCGGTCCTGACGAACTTCCCCCAGTTCTTTTCAAACTGGGTGGAAGGGCTTTGATAAAATCACTTACCGTCTTGCTCCGTGACTTTTGGAAGGAGGGGCGTATTCCGTCAGTATGGAGCGAGTCATTGATTGTTCCCATCTTCAAGAAGGGAATACGCAGTGACTGTGGTAATCATCGTGGGATTAGCTTAATTCCGATAGTCACCAAAGTATTAGCCTTGATTATGCTGCACCGTCTTACACCAGCTCGCGAGAGGATCACCCGCGAACAGTAGGCTGGATTCTGCTTGGATCGAGGATGCATCGACCAGATTTTTACTCTTCGCCGACTACTTGAAACGCGTCACACGCACCGCCGACCGACAATAGTGCTTTTCTTAGACCTGAAAGGCGCCTTCGATTCAGTTGATCGAACAGCGTTTTTCAGTGCTCTTCATCGAAAAGGTATGCCCCAGAAGTTTGTGAATCTACTGAAATCATTGTATTCCTATACTTCTGGCTGCTTAAGAGTTTACGATGAACTATCCGGCCAGTTGTAAACAACCAGCGGTGTTCGACAAGGATGTCCCATTTCTCCGTTCCTGTTCAGCTTCATCATGGACGAGATAATGGAGGATACTATGCGAAATCTTCAGGATGTGGGCGTTGAACTGGCCAATGGTGAATTGTTAAGTAACCTAGATTACGCGGATGATCTTGTCTGCTTGTTCGAATGCACGGAACATGCTCAACGTGGACTAGATAGACTCTCAAGAGCTGTGACTCCATTCGGCATGCGCTTTGCACCTTCAAAGTGTAAAGTGATGTTACAAGACTGGACGTCAATGGTTGCGAGCTTGATGCCCGATGTGGAGGTGCTGGTAATTGTCGACCACTTCACCTACCTCGAAAGCGGCGTGACGACGGATGGGAGCACTCTAGTAGAGGTAAACGTGTATATCCAAGGCTCGAGCGGCGTACGCTGGAGTGAGACACTTGTGGTGGCGATCTGATACTTCACTGAAGTTGAAAAGTCGTGTGTACCGTGCCACAGTGCGTTTAGTTTTAGTGTATGGTCGCGGGACTTGAGGTCTACGTGTGAGAGTGGTCCGTCGCATTGAGGTTTTCGACCATCGATGGGTGGAATGACCGAGTGAACAATACTGAGGTCAGAAATCGAGTATTGGCACCATTTTAGGGAGTTTTCTATCACAGTGTATGCAGCCTAGTAGGCTTCGTTGGCTGGGGCACGTGGTACGTTTGGCAAACACGTCTACCATTCCGTGCTCTGTCTCCTGTTTCTCCTAGGGAGTGGAAGAAACCACATGGAGTCAACGGGGAATGAGAAAATGTACAGTGAACTTAGGAAAAGTTGGTGCCTCACGTCTTCGGGATTGGGGTCCAAAATATCCGTCTACCAGTTGGCTGGAGACACTGAAGGATATGGCAGCGAACCGTGAACAGTGGCGATCGTGTTGTCACTTTCTGTTGAGTCACAATGATTGCTCAATGCTTGTTTGTACAGTTAGACTGAATATTCCGTGTGTTGGCTACTAGGATGTTGTTTTCTTTTCCCACCTGTGTAGGTCCACTCCCAGTTCATCTTGTATGCTCATTCTTTTTACTTCTACGTGCACCGTGGTGAGATAGGCAGTGGTCAGTTTCACTTACTGTTTAGTGCTGTACGATGGGTGATGATGGTGGATTGATTTGTGAAAGTTACCCGCGCCCTTCACTGTTATCTTGAGATGAGTTCGCGAAACTCCTGTGTAAAGGACACTTTGAGCTTAGGGACATTTTGGTCTTCCCCATGAGTGTTCCTCATTGAAGGGTTTTACTTTTTACCTGATATAAAGTGGAGTAGTAGTTGATGTATGCATGAAACGTACAACAAACGAACAGTGAAGAGACATTTCACAGCATTCCTTAGGTTTAAAACGTCGTTCGTACGTGTAATGAGAGACGCTGAATGAAGACGGAAACATCTCGCGTAGTTTAGGCGTTCAACGTCTTACTTTAAGAGCCTTGTACCAGAGGCCAGGGAACTAAAGGAGGACCCCAAGGCTGACGACTTCAGTGAGCTAGAAAATAAAATTAGGACGGAGCTAGACAACCTTGGAAGAGCCGGCTTGATCCCAGAATTCAAGGTCGAGAGTCTAAGGTGCAGAGAAAGTCAAATACCACATATGTACGGCTTACCAAAAGTGCACAAAACAGGCGTGTCACTGCGACCAATATTGTCTATGAGCAACTCTTCTTAACAAAAACCGGCAAAACGGCTCATGAAACTACTAAAACTGGCGGGGAAATTTGTCCGAAAAACATTGTGAAGGAAAGTTCCCAAATGTGTGCGCAGTTTAGCGATTTGTATGCAAAGAATTGCAAGTCACACTTTAAAAACGTATCATTTCGCTTGACCGTTGATATAATTTGTCAAATTATGGATAATGCTAAACAAGGTTGAGGGTAATCGAGGTCCGAAAATTTCAGTGAGATGGTGTTCGGCATGCGAAGACAGTTACTCTTGAACAGGCAAACGGGATTTAGTGTGTACTTCAGGTTGTGAAGAAAATCTGCGAAACTAACAGGGCTGTATGGACCCCTGGGTTGGATTCAATTCAATCGAATGGCAAACGAGCTCCTAAAAAGCCATCAGCAACCAATACTTGGTTATGCAAAGGCTGGAGGCGTCCCCCCCCCAAAAAAAAGCCGTGACGCCAAGGATGTCTCTTGTACCAAACATTCATGATACTCGATCATGTCATCTGCACGCTCTGTTATTCATGGTACGGCGTCAACCAGCATGGACAGTTGCAATCAGAGATATTCATGGGATCAGCTTGTCCTCTCCAAGGAGCCAGCTGCAGTAATACAGTCAAAGTCTGCTCTCTACCGACGCTGTGTGAACAATATTTTCGTCATTGCAAACACTAAAGACGAGTGTGAAGAGATGTTCCCCACTTCGACACCTTACACCTGAACATTTAACCAACGACGAACGAAAAAACAAAATCTTATTTCTAGATATTGGAATTACCCACTGAAATGATGGATCAATCCACCACATAACTACATGTTCGGGGCAGTATCAACACTTCCCCAGCTTTACTCCCATAGAGTACAAAAAGGCCGCTTCTGGACAATTTTCCACAGGAAACATGATATATGCACAACCGGCACGCTGGAAGAAGAGGGCCGCTCGCTGTTCATTCAGATATCCAGTATTATTTTTATCCACACACGGAAACCTCTGAACAAAACAAACGTCCTCATAGTGTCAAAAATGACAACCACCATACAGCTATACTACAAAGGTGATGGCATAAACAACCTACTCAGCTGTGCCAATAATCGTACGTAATGCGCTGCAAAGATCGTCGTTTTCTCAAAGACCTCCCGGATAAAAATACCATCGATGAAAGAACCACTGCCTCCACGCCAGGTCCAGTTGCATTTACCAATTCACGTGTGGGTGCACAGCCACCTGCATTGACAATGCGGAGGGTTAACTGTGTAACAAAATGATGAAACATATTTCGGTTTTGCCACAGCCCAGTGAACAGACAGACACAGTCGTTGACAATCGATCGCACGCAGGTCATCCATTACGCAACACCTATGGGCAAGAAAGAGCTGCGTCAATCCGAGCGCGGCGTTCACCGTCATTTACGTCACAAACAATCAAGGAGATACGCGAAGGCACTAACCATCAACACCTTAACTATGCAAACATGAAGAATGGATAATTACGTTGGTCTTGCCTTGGTAACGTGTTTCCAGTTGCCAAAACGTGTATGTGTGTGTATGTGTTTGTCTTTGGTCTCACGCGAAAGTTCGATTAACCATCTATAAATGATCACCTTGACTGCAGTTGCTCTGGTGAAGATGCAGTGAAATGCTCCGGAATACATCGTGCAACCTAATAGAATTGACATAAATATTCAAATTTGTAAAAGTGTGATAAAAGAATATGTAAAAAACGAACAATAAACACAAACAGTTCACGATAGTAGGTACGATAGAACATACTCAGAATAGTGGTAAGGAGGGCTCAGTGATGGCATATTAAAGTTTGAAGGCTTGACTCGGTCGAGAGAGAAAAATGGTAAGTGATGACGCTCCATCTCATTTGATCGTGATATTTGACTGAGACAAACGAAAGCTCTCTGCATCGGGCAAAAGTGAAGCGAGATAAAGAAATGTAGTTATCGAATAAAAAAATACCTTGTTTCAGCACCAGAGGCAAGCGAAGAGACGTGAGACAACCCAAATAGCTAGAACTGTTGATAAACGAAAAAGGGAAAACGAGTTTACAGATAGAGTGGGACTTCATCAAAGTCCAAGCAGAAATGCGCTTGTTGTGAGGGCGGTTTGAAAGCTTTTGAGTATAATACCATTTTTAGAGTCTCAAGCAGATATGTGACCGAGGTCGGAATTCAGCTGTGGACTGTATCTCCAGTGTTCACGACCATTGTTGATGGTGATTCAACAGAACGAGTGTGATGGGGTGATTCCGCGGCGTTATCCGAAGAAACTGAATTCATTTTGAAGACGTATGAAACGTCATCGTTACTAAATACGAAGAATGTGTAATATTACTGAACTTCGGGGGACATTCGAGTTTACGACCAACAGTCACGGGTAAACCCATCAACCTAAAAGGAGATAGCTGAGGTATCAAAGAAACCCCATGTTCATCGTCGATAAACAACCAAATCTCGTTAGCAGTCAGCCCGGTAGCGCCTGTCCAAAATCCAGGTCAAGGTGTGAACGAACATAATCACGAGCGTCGTGACAAAGAATCAATGAGACGAGAAAGGATTCCCGTTAAGCGGTGGCTGGCCATATCACAAATCACCCAATCAGAGGAGACGTCAACCGATGGCAGTTTAAACCAATTAGTTTGTGGCTGGATAATATAAACTGTCCATTTCCTGTTAATAAAATGAGATGGTTGGAAATCAGAAGCATCTTCTTACTAGAGCTAATAATTTGGAGAGCACAGTCGTCATGTAGTGGTTGGTGGCCAGTTTATGAAGTGGAGGGAAAGAAGCAGAAGCTTAACCAGTGGATTTGGCTATGTAGGGCGTGTTAGACTTCCTGGGTGAGGTCCAAGAGGCCCAACCCCTTTCATCGGTTAGGCACATGGAAGAAAATGGCTCGGTGTCACCGTTAGTGGCGCTCTTGTATCCGCATCCTTTCTTCTTGATTATACTACTTGCAGTTCTCGTGTTATTCTCTCCATACTCTTGTTTTTTCTTCACTATTTCCGATCGAGGTTGCCGCTGAGAGGCAAATCCAAAGCCACCGCATCCAGTTCACGGTTATTGGTTGTTTAAACTGAACTGAATATCGTCGCGCCGGTTCAGAATCCGTACTGAATAATCTTTAGCGACGTACTTATTGCGATGGGTTTGGCTGTTTTTTTCAAAAAATTGACTGGAAAATGGATAACATGTGTGAAAAGTGCGTGGAAGAATTACCGGTTTTCCATTGGGTAAGCGAGTCTGATGAATTTCACCAAAAGTCTAATGCATTTTGCACTGACAGGTCTACTGATAAAGATGCTCGCTTTTCAACCTTGTTTCCTGAATAACACTCAGGTACATAAGCAAGTGAAACCCCAGGGCTATCCTACGTAAACCTCTCTTCTATTTGTTTTTAGGGTATGAGACCCCTCTACCGTCGCTATCGAACTGTTAGTGAGCCGAATGCAAACATTGATCCGTCACAGCCACCTCAGTCGGACCCCAGTGGCGGCGGCGATGGAACACGGCAACGCCAGGGCGGCCGTCGACCCAGGGGATTTCGTCGGCGTGGTGGCATAGGCGGTGGTCGTGTAAGATCGAATCAGAATGACTCACGAGCAACGGAGGATGGTCAAGAGGTATGATGTAACGCCTGTACATTTGTGACCTCTTTCGGAACGAAAATGTTTGATAAATCCTTTAGATTAATTCTGTTTTACTCACGCAATTACGATTTCAGTAGTGTCATGCCAAATCGCCAAACTGGTTGTGTTTTTAATTCAAAGCTTCTTAATAATTCATTCCTTTGTTTTTGCAAACCTGCCTTATTAGTTTCACAATAAGTTAATGTAAGCATGTTTTTTCGTTTCGAAAGCTGACAGTTTGTAGATGATACTAGAAAATATTCAATTGAGACATCGAAGCGGTTTAAAGAAGGCATTGCGTCATAGTTGGTGGTGGTCGAGTGGTTTAGAGCGTTTGCTTACCACCTCAGTCGTCCGAGGTTCGAATCTCCGCCATCACCGGTTACTCTGGTGGTAGACAGTGATCCACTGTCGTTCGGATCGTTACCACACCTGACCTGTTGGGACTTTACGTGGTTCTTCGCCACTCCAAATCTCAGGGTCTGGCAGCCCGTTATCCCCAATAGTGCAGTGGGCCTTCCCGGCTATGTGATAGATGCCCCTTCTACTGCATTCATGCGTAAGCATGTAATAAAAAAAATACCAAGTTAGATTTCGTGCATCACGTGACAATTTGCATGGTGAAAACCGATGAAGATTTTCCCATCTATGCAGGTAACAGCTTATGCCAACGTTCAGTATCGTGATTCTTCCGAATGGAAAGATGAAAAATCCTGAGTGCTCCGTTGGTGCGTGCAATGATCAGTGTGGGACAGATTCATGATCTCTTTCCTATGGCCGCATGTTTGCATTTTGACGGATCTTAGAGCAGGTATACACTTTAATCCTACTGTTGTGAATTTTGTTTGATAGCTACTCAGCTCATTTGATCGCACAGTTCACACACACACACACACACACACACACACACACACACACACACACACACACACACACAACCACTATATATATATATATATATATATATATATATATATATATATATATATATATATATATATATATATATATATAATCGGCCATGTAACAATCACCACTCATTCAACCCGCGGGCAAGTGCTTTGTTAACGCCAATCAACGACAAATCCGCATACTCCACACAGCACTGCAGTCATGTCACATGTGTCCATGAACCAATCGTCTCATCACGAATCACCTTCCACATCAAATAATGACTGATAGCATACTGCCTATCTTTCCCGCCAACCAATCAGCCTGTGACATGCTGTGACCCACTTTAGCCAGTCACGCTCGCCCACCACACCAAGCGATCAGTAACAACGTCATGTGTCCGTGTATTCAATTTTTAATGGTGTTGATTTCCGGGTAGAGCGGAATACAATTTCCGTACTTGTTCGCGAGCGATTTTCCTTAAGATTTGGACCATCGAGGATTCATTAGTCAGTGATAATTCAAAAATTGTGCACACGGACGCAACATACAAACCCTAGGCCCGGTTTAAAGTGGCGGCTCGGTGGTTTAGAACGTCTGTTTGCCATGTCGGAGGTCAGAGGTTCGGATCCTTCCACTGACGCCGGTCACTTTAGTGGTAGACAACAGTATTCCATTACATTCTGGCTTGTTACCACATCTGACTTATTGGGGCCGTATGTGTTTCTCCATCACTACAAGTTTCAGAGTCTTTTTGCCGACTATCCCTTATGGTGCGGTGGTCTTTGAAGCTCTAGGGTATACTTTTTCCACTGCAATCACGTAACAAGATGCTGTTCAAAACCGAATAAACAAACACTCACGGAAACGATAGGTTTCCACATCCTTATTTGCGCTGTTATTGTAACTGAGGTGGTCCTGGAAACCGTCTTTTGTCACATGAAGTAAGTCCTACTGAACCTTTCCCAGGTGGCAGTGTCAAACTTTGAATATATATGGACGACATCGTTCTTCCAAGTCAAGATCCATATTAGTTGCAAGCTTTTCTGGGCATCTTAAAAAAATGCGTCTTACTTTCAGAGTGGAAGATCCTGTCACAGGACTGTGTTGGTTCATTTCTTATCTCTTTGTCCTTCATTCTTCACGTCCCAGTTCCAAATGGATACGAGAATCCACAATGAATCATGGTCGGGAACTTGTAGCTCTCCGTAATGGCAATAGTTTGAAGACCGCGGGAAACAGAGAATTGATTTTCAGACCTAAGTATTCCCTTCGCATGGCTGCTTTCAACGTGCGCACACTTTCCCAAATAGGGCAACAGGCAGCTCTAGCTAAAACTTGAAACCTTTAAAATCGATGCGTGTTGTATATCCGAAACACGTATACCAGACCCAACTTCAGTGTTACCACTTGTCGCGCGGACAAGAGCGTGATCAGTGCCTACAGACGTGGACCAAAATGATCGGCAGTCTTGAATTGATCCGCACCAGCGGTAACAGATTGCAATATGATCGATCTGAGTCCAGCGCTGTGAAGGCGCAGGAGGACGCCAGGTTAGCCGGTGTCGCTTTTTGTACGAGAAATTTGTACTCGTTACAAACAGTCTATCGTCGAAATATAGTTGAATGAGTCGATCACCATCATCCGTCCGACCGGCTGGAACGCGATATCGGCCTCCCATGTTCCTATCCATCTCGTTTAGGCTTCCGAATTGAGCATTAAAATCACCAGAAACAACCATGATGTCGGTAGAGCGCACGTTACGGAGCAGTTGAGACAAATCTTTGTAAAATTCGTCTTTAACCTCAGTAGAGCTACAGTCAGTTGGGGCATACACAGAAACGACAAACAGGCATTTACGCTTCAGTTTACTGCTGTCGACATGCACAGAACCATTCAACCGAACTGCACACAGACGGCTGCTGACTGTGATCCAGTCAAGCAGTGCTTGCTCAGCTTTCATGCTCACAGCGATGCCAACGCCAGCCTGACCAGGAGCACTAGATACCAAATCACCCGACACGCGAAGAGTGAAACGAGAAGCCCGGCTTGTATCTGGGGATCGAAGTGTTAACACTGAAGTTGGGTCTGGTATACGTGTTTCGGATATACAATACGCATCGATTTTAAAGGTTTCGAGTTTTAGCTAGAGCTGCCTGTTGCCCTATTTGGGAAAGTGTGCGCACGTTGAAAGCAGCCATGCGAAGGGAATACTTAGGCCTGAAAATCAATTATCTGTTCCCCGCGGTCTTCAAATTATTGCCATTACGGAGAACTGTAAGTTCGCAATCGCGGCTCATTGTGGCCACTGGTATGCATTTAGATTGGGAACGTAAAGGATGAAGAGCAGTGAGATGAGGAGTGTTTCGCGATTGACCGTTGGAGATTTCTGGGTACATCATACCTAATGGTTGCCCTTCCCGCAGGTGTTTTCCTCTGGGAACCCTAACTGGCGCCTTTGACTCAAAAGTCTGAGCGTGAGGTTACCGCTAGGAGATGGAAACCACAACCACCGTACCCAGTCGGTGGTTCATGGTTGTCCAAACAGAACTGGGTTAGTCCAACATCAAAACTTATTGTATCTGGGGCGGTTATTTGATGGTAGACGGTTTTGCCGCCCCCCTCCCTCTCGGGGTAGTACCACCGTCTTTGCTATTAGAGCTTTATGTGGTTCATTACTTCAAGCCCCAGGGTTAGATTGGTGTTTTCGCCAAAAAAATCATGAAATTCATAACTCACAGGAAATCATCGCTTATGTCTACTCAGAGTTCCCAGTAAGAAAAAAATTCTAGCTCTCACCAACATTCGCGGTTTGAACCACAACATTGGTTCCGCGCATCATTCTCCCTAATCACCTTGTCCCCTTGCGTTATTCTTGACTGAGACGCAAATCTCCCCCTCATCGGGTACTACACATCTCCAGTTTCGGAACTACATTTCCCTTCCTCATTTTCACGGAAAGTTGATATCTGTGCTTACATATCCACTAGTCAGTCGCTACTTCCCGTATCCCACACTTGGACTTTGTCAACCGCGAGTTCCAACTGATGTGGCTGGAACTCCGGTTCTTCTCTTTTAACCATTACTTATGTACCGTTTATCGCTCTCCCAACAGTAGCGACACCTCAGTTTTCGGTTTATTGTCTTCTGGTATTGACAACTTGTTTGCATCAGACCCCCCCCCAAGTTATCATTCTTGGTGACTTTATTGTCCACAATAAGAACTGGCTTTTGCACTTTTTTGGCACTGCGACTATGTGTCGCGAAGCGGAAGCTTTCGCCTTGGCAGATATTCTGAGTCAACTCGTTGACTTCCCCACACGCATTCCCAATCAAGCTGGTAATCATGCACATATTATCAGTCTTCTCAATCTTTTCCTCTTTATTCTTTGGTGTAGCTCCCTTCCTTCACCTGGCTTATCGGACCACTGTCTTCTCTCCTTATCCATCACCTTTTCTCGCTCAGTTCCTATGTGCAACTCCAGATCCACTTTTTCGCGTTACGATTCAGCCAACTGGGATGGTTTCCTTTATTTCCTGGCATCCTATCCTCCCCGGTGACTGTTGTTTTATGGCCGTTGTTTCTACCTCCGTCTCAAACTTTGCTGAGAATGTTCTCCAGGGCATGCTTCTCTTTATTCCACACTTTTATAAACGCGGCAAACGATGTTCATCTGAATGTTTTACTCACGCCTGTGCGCTCGAATAACTTGGCGTTCACACGGTGGTGCCGCTCCGCTACTGCCTAATCTCATAGTCTCTTCATGGAAACCAGAAGCATACGCTCGCTTTCCATTCACAAAGCCAGTGATCGTTTTATCCCCCTTGAAGCCGAATGCCTAGCTTCTTCTGCAGTTGTTTATCTCATTCAAACGGTAACCTCGCATTTCTGTGCTCTGGTTTCGGTTGATACCTACCGGCATTGTCGAGATGAGGGTAGAATGAATGAAAGCATAAAGTTAAAAAGAGCTGAAAACAAGACAAGAAGCGGAAATCAGGAAGACAATGAAACAGTTCGAATACAACCGCGCCACTGGCCGCGACACCTAGCCACATCACTTGATGTCTCCAGCCATGTGGCAGACGGTCCGCGTGGACCCCAACCCGGAAGTCCAACACGTCCTACTTGACCAAATCAACTGGTCAACGTTTTCGTGCCTTTCGCCATGTGACGGACTGACCACCCCGACATACCGTCCAACCACTACCTGCCTCGGAGAACAGTGTACGCCAAGGAATTCTATCGACAGGCACGCGTAACACATGTCCCAACCACCTTAAGCTGTTTAGATTCAGTACTTGATCTACAGTCTGACCTCTGGTTCCCAACACCCTACGTCTGACCTCAGCATGTCTGATACGGTGTTCCCACCATATTCAGACAATACTACGGAGAAATCGATGCTCGAACACCGACAGTTTTCACTTGTCTTCTACGGCCATGCTTCTGAACCGTATAAAAGAACGGACTTGACCGCTGCATTGTACACTGCCCTTAACAGACAGTCGGATGTAACGCTGATCCCACAAATGGCTAAGGTTGGCAAAAACCGAACGCGCCTTTTGTACACGCGATGACACTTCATCTGATATCCGTCCACCCGGAGAAGTGTAACTGCCAAGGTAACAAAACTTATCTACATCAGTTAGGTTCCCTTGCCAAAACAATGTTCGATGTAGAGCAAACCCAATCCTGCAACAGCATTTTACACTTTGAAGGTACAAAACGCATCCCAAATGTTGTTACACTGTTGTTTGGCTATCTAAGAAAGCTCGCAACCCACCTGGATCTTCATGCAGAAAAACAGTACGGTCCGCACATTCCAGTTTAGACAGTTTACTGCCTGAGCGGAGATCGATATCACTTCTCTCACGAGGCCTGTGGATGATGTGCCTGCGCTCTAAAGTGTTGTCGAAGCGTACAGATGTGACCAACAAAAGCCCGACCGGGTCTGAAACCGGCTTGATTCTCGCGCGCACACCTTTCACGGATGATCGGTAGAGAGTAATGCTCATGTCCAGTTTCACAGGAGAACCTGTCACTTTTCTTTTTCAAGTCCCCACAATCACTTTCCTGGGCATCTGCTCGCTTTCCCAATTTTTTAAAAATGGGCTTGGAATCAAGTGCCAGAGCAACAACAACAGTTACAAAATTACGGGGGCGGGGGAAGAGGAGAATAACAAAAGAACAGTCAATCATCGTAGCATTGATATCTTTCGTGGTTGTTTGTGTTGTGCCCTGTTATACAACACGGTTGCATGGTTCTAAGTAAGCCTTTTTGTTCGAGGATGAATCCTTAGCCTTTGGGTGTCCTGCAAGGCAGACATGTTGATCCGAATGAGCCGATGGCCAATTATGCGTTTCATTCGCCCCTTCTGGAAAACCCTGTTAGGTAAGTGGAACGCGACGAGGTGCAATGACGTCATTTAGTGGTGGGCCACACTTGCCACGCCACAATACAGTCAGCAGACTTGTGGTGTTTCAGAGCGAAGAACGCTAGCCTGGTGGAAATCCCACCACTTCCTACAACACTACCGTTGATCGCCCAGGACCAATTATTTGTCGACTAAACCTTAATCACGGTTAACCGCAGAAGCGCTGGTTTTACTATCCGCGATCACGTCACGCGCCCTCTAGCATACAACTCTGTTCTTTTCGGATTATACAACCGGAGTACCTCAAATTACCCGAAGTTTTGTTACCTCCAAAATCAAAGCTTCGCTTCCATTCTTTGAAGAACTATGGAGACAACCCATTCAGTCGAGCAGCTTTGTGCTTTTTTAAGTAACCAATCTCCCGGATAACATCCATGTCTGATATAGGAGTGATATATGCTGGATCGTTTCTTGCAGGTATATTGTATAGGTGGTTCAACTGAAAAGTTCTTTAGTGCTCCGCCTAACTATCCAGATGACGTCTTTGAGAGAATCAATAGGCCGTCGAATTTCTTGACCAACTCCTCCGCACCTAGTTTACTTTGACCATTGTCTCTGATGAAACGGTAATCGTTGGGACCATTGCCAATAGACACCATCTTCTGCACTTTCCTACAGTTTGGGATCCACCACTGACTCCCGGCCAGTTGGCACCTAAGGGATTTGCTCATCCCATTGAATATGATATTCTTTGGGACAGATTTGCGCGCATTTAATAGAACAACTGATGTCAAAAATATCCATTTGAACTGGTTTTGACAGAAGCGTACAAATTTTGATATGTTTTCAGTGTTCATTTTATTCATGGAGATCCGACTGCTTCTCTGACCGCGTTTAAAGCTCTGCTTGGAGAGCTGATCACCAGTGATCATCCTAAAGCACCTGTGCGAGACCAGTCATTTTGGCGGTGGTGCGACCACATGCAATACGTAAACGAAGGCAAACACATATCAAGGTGTGATCTGAGTCCACAGATGTACTTACTTTTATGCGGCTAGCCCTTGCGAAAGGATGAGTCGGCTTCATGGATGTCACGAACGACACCTGCCCATAAGTGGTGTGTAGAGGAACTGTTCACGGAGTCCACCGATGTGGACCAAATTGAACGACAGTCTTCGACTGATCCACCACAGCGGTTTTTTATTGCATGCTTGTGCATAAGTGCAATGGAAGGAGTATACCTCATAGTTACAAAACCTCACTGCGTTATTGATGGTAATTGGCAACCGGATCCTGAGACTTGAAATAGAGAAGTACATGAGGTCCCAGGAGGTCAGGTGTAGTAACGAGCCGGTGATTGATGTCAGTATCGTCAACATGAGTTCAACGTTGTGACGGCGTAGGAGAACGCCAGGTGAGTTTGCGTAGCTTTTTATAACAGGTTCGTACTCGCCAGAAACAGCCTACGGTCAGAAGACAGCTTGATGAGACAATCGCTGTTGTCCGTGCGATCGGCTGGAATGGCGAATGAGCCTGTCATGTTCCTTGCGGTATTCCCTAATCATCCATTTCAGGTGTTGAAATCACTAGCAATCACTACAACGTCCGCTAGACGTATGCTTCAAAGCAGCTGAGACAAATCATAGTATAACTCTTCTCTAATCTCAAGATTACTGCAGTTAACAGGCTCATACACATTCGACTAACAAGCATCGATGCTTCAATATATTACTGTTGACACGCACAGAACCGTCCAACCAAAGTGCGCACGAATGACTGCTGATCGAAATCCAGTCTACCGATGCACATTCAACTCTCGTGCTCAAGGAGATCTCAACGCAAGCTTAACCACGGGCACTTGACACGCGAGGGGTGAAGTGAGAAACTGAAAGTTATTTGGGGTGCGAAGAATGATCGCAGAAATTGGGTCTTGTATGCGTGTTTCTATTTTGAAAGTCTCAAGAGTTCTCGCAAGGGTAGCCTGTTGCCCTATCTGATATGATGCGCGATCGTTGATGGCAGCCAAGTAAAGTGAACCTGTGGGTTTAAGGAGTGTGTTTGGTTTATATCCTATTCCTGAACTACGGTTTTCTTCGGAGCCGTAACAGCCCGTGGCATTCTGCACCGATCTCAAGGTAAAGGAATTACGGAAAGGTTTCTGAGTGAATCATACTCCGCGGCTGTCAGCCTCATTCATCTGTGGTGCCAACGTGTCATACGTTCATCTAATAAAGGTCGAGTGTACGTTGCAGCAGTTAGTCCAAATCCTCAGTGTGGTTCAGAGAAATGGTGACATTGGACGGAGTATACAAAAAGATTCTCAATATTTAAATACCGATGTCTCTGTGACACTGTTCGCATTTGGCGGTAACGCTATCAGCATTTCTGAGGGAATTGGACACGTTCGAGGGAGTCGCAAAATATCTTCCCCGAAGCAAGCCACTTACCAGTTCGAGCATTGCAGACCGGACCGAATAGTCAATAATCAATAAACCGAGCTGAGCTGAACCGCTGGATCACACAAGACTTTACCACATTAGGCCAGTCGAGCAGTTATTTGTAGTCCGACGCAAATCGTGTCAACTAATAATAATCATTCTCGCCGACATTCTATCAGCCTAGTCGGCCCGACAGGGCTTAAACCTGACGTGTTGTTAATTCCTGTGAATGCACTGTCATTTGGCAGATCATGCTGTCTTTTGATTTATCATTGCTGGTTGAAATGATGTGAGTTGTGAGCGAAGGTCAATTGCGCAGGTCGTCCGTAGAAATCACAGAATAGAAGGTGAGGTTCACAATAGCGCTCGAGAAAGGGTTCAATGAAACATTACAGCTCTACACGCTAAGGTGATTGTGACATGTGTTGCGCATGTTCAAAAATAGGGTTCATCGATGCGGAAATTTCTCTGAGTTGGGTAATAATTGAAAGGTGATTAGTTCAAGACACGGAAGAAGGGTGTGAAGAACTCCGCGAGTGAACTTAGCCATGTAGCGCATGTTAAGCTTCCTCCTGGTTGGATACTTTAGGGGATATGGCTAGGTGTCGCGACCAGTGGTATGCTTGCATTCACATTTTCGCTTTATCGACTTGATGCCTCTGTTCTTACTTCTCTTACTCTATTCACCTTCTTGGTTTTTAAAATTTGCTGTTGACGTTTCCCCTGAGCGATAGCAACCAGAACCGCCTCACGCAGTGCTTGGCCAATGGTTGTTCAAAATGAACTGAACATATTCCTTTCACTTGTTTCATCAAGGCCGGGTTCACATCCTCGGGCAGCACTCGTCGAGATTCGAACGTCTCCTACTCTCTACTTGATTTTACTCATCTGTCGGGCGGTCCGCTTTGAGAAAGAGCATGAAACGGCAGGTACGAACGGCTTCAAGTGAGGACCATGGACCGACGGGATAATCATGCGTACACAACATACCCCTAATCAGAGGTTCTTCTATTCCACCCTATATTCATAACCATAAGGTTGACCAGGCTTCATAATTCGCACCTCACGCTCGATAGTCTGTGACTTACACCACATGACTACCACCACCCGTTCAATATTTCTTCCATGTAGTATCTGCTTCAATAATCACGTCCATCAGTGAACTGCTTTTCGTGAGTTATTTGATGAAAAATAGTCGTTATTTAGATCTAATCACCTAATCCTTATTAAATACCCTGGTGTTTGATCAACTTTACGAGATAATGTTTCTCTTGACAATTCATTTCGGTCTGATTAACACTTTATTTCATCACCGGGAAATTCATTTTCACCTCGTTTTTTTCTAAGGTTGTTCCGTTTTTCCTAGTATAAATAACCTTTTGACTAACTTTTGAACATCGGTGAGCATTCGCTTTGTCTCAGTTTTCCATGGGTTTCTATGTTTGTCCAAAGTGTTTTTTTTACTGTTTTCTTTGCCAATGCAGAATGACTCACCCCAAGCGAATGGCACAGCAACTGACGGCGAGGGTCGATCTGGTGTTGAGGGTGGTGCCCAAGGTGACTCACCGAATCGTGTAGTCCCACGTCAGCGACGACGCCCTCAGCGCCGTGGTGTAAGACATCGCAGTGCACCCACGGAAGGCGAAGCAACAGCCGAGGAATCACAGGGTGATGGTGGTGATGCATCAGGAGAGCCACAAGGACAAGGACCTCCGCGTGAGCTGCGAAACCAAGGTCGTCCTTTCAGACGTCCGTTTAGGGTTCGCGGAGGAAGCTTTCGTTACATGAATGGATATTCAAATCCTCCTGGCAAGTTTGGCGAGCACGTTGATGGCAGTGGCCATGGTCCGCGTCAGAATCAGTTTTATCAGAGAAACGGCTATGACCGAACTGGTGGCATGCTCCGTCGACGTATGTTTTTCAATTTGTGTGTGACGCTTTTTACAGGGCCGGGACTACTCTTCTTCTCTTTACCTGTCGAAATAATAGGTTCGATGGGATTTTAATATTCGTGAATTTATTTCCTTGATTAGACTCCAGACTGAAAAGAGAAATGTGGTTAATGATGTCGAGGGACGCTTTTTCTCGTGGCTCATATTCGGTATTGTGGTCTTGGTTGGTTGAAATAACCAGGAATTTAGGGTTTTTGAAGCTCTTTTCGATAGGTTTCCACTCGTCATTGTTGAACTCAGTGTCTGTTTTCCTCAGTTGATCCGATCGATGTAGTAAGTTGACATGAATTGAAGGAAACTGTTTATAAGAGGTCTAAGTCATCTTGATCCCCTTGTGTACGAAGAATGAGGGAAAAAATTTTCTGTTCACAAAATTTAAATTATTCAACCATTGCGAACAATATCTCTCCTCCCCCTAAAATACAGTCCTAACCAAAAAGATTGACGCTTTCAATTTTATCGCTTTAGGTGGCTATGGTTACCGGGGTACGCGACGTCGGAGACCCGATCAGGAGGGACGTGCTGTTAACGGAGATCACGCGGCTAATGAGGAAACCGCGGTTGAGAAAAATGGTTCGGTCGCACAGGAGGTCGACGTGGATTTGAGCAAACAAATGGAACAGGTGACCGTCAGTGGTTCAACTGATGCACCTTTGTCGGACAAAGCAGAACCGGTCGTGGCGAACGGTGCTGCGGTGGATTCGACCGCATAGCTTAACTGTTCATGTGTAGTCGTTGCTGTTCGTGTCCCAACCACGTTATGGACCAAATGTTATTTGCAGCGATGCTTTTTTCTCTCAGTGTGCCCTTCAGCTAATCAATGCATGCATGTTTCTACTATCTGTCTCCGTCGCTCTGTCTCACTCTCTCCCTTGCCGGGTACCGTGTGATTGTAACATTATGTGCACCATTGTGCAAGCATGCTATCATTCTCGGCTGTTCCATGAAACCTATCAACTAGACAGTCGTTTGACTAAGACATTTTCCATGCACACTTGGTATCACGAACACGCGGGCGATCGTGTATCGTCATGTCTTCTACAATACTGCCAATGTTCGAATCATCCGCTCAAAGTCGATCCAGCCAGTTGAGCTTTGCCAATCGTAGTCAGCCCCCCCATGCATTTACATCACCTTCGCTGTCACAATCATCATTATCAGGATCATTGGTCTTATCATTGTTACCAACGTTATTAACTGCACTCTGCCATTTACGCTGTCCAAACTTGAATAGACGCGAAGATCTGGGAAGTAGTTTGCGGACTAACAACCGTTGGTCGCCCCTAAATCGTCGCTGTACGCGTGCGCATGCGCGCACACACAGATGTACAGCGGGAGCTCTCTGCTTTCCAGTCTCCTGTGTACACCTATCCATTTTGTCACGAGCTTGACGTAACTGCTACACGCACACGACCACGCGTAGCTGTTTTTCCTATCTCGAGGGCAATAGTTTTATACCTGTTCGTTCAAACTGTGCTGCTGCCGTTGTCGTTGTTGTTTTAGCCAGGTTTGAGCTCTGTTTTTTTCTGTCAGCAACATAATCGTTGTCGGTCTCGCTCGCTGACTGACAGCTTGCCCATTGCAGATTGTCTCGCCTGAACCTGCCACTGGTCCTCCAAACCGCCTCACTCACCAGCACCAATCTTCCCCCTCGGTTGCTACAGTCCATGTAAAAATGTTCCATTTTTTGCGAATTATACTTTCAAATGAAAGTTCAGTTTTCTTACCATTGGGTATGTGGTATTTGCGATAGATAAGCAATGTAAGTCGTCGAGCCCATGCGACGTAGCGCTAGAAAAAGCTTCTGCTGAAAAAGCGCGTCGGCACTGACGTGCGTAAGTTTTAACTGGTTCAGCATGGCATTTGCCTACACGATCTGCCGAAGGAAAAAAGAGCTAACATGAGCCATTAATATATATATATATATATATATATATATATATATATATATATATATATATATATATATATATATATATATAGCCTCAAAGACCCATTGCAACCTTAAGGATAGCCGGCAACTAGACCCTAAGACTTAGAGTGATGGAGAACCGCATGCGGTCCCGAGAGGTCAAATGTAGTAACGAGCTGGACCACAATGGATTACTGTTGCCTACCCCCAAAATGATAGGCTTCAATGGTAGGATTTGAACCTCTGACCTACGACGTGATAAGCAAGCGCTCTAACCCGCTGGACCACCACTGGTCTGTTCCTCGGTTTTAATCACTGAAGCAATAGGTTTGGTGATTTATTTGCTTAGGCTCCAGATTGGAGAGAGTAATGTTCTCCATAATAATGCCGTCAAAGTATATTCTGTCCCGTAGCTCATGTGCGGTTTTGTGGTTTTGGTTCAGTAGAATGACTAAGAAATTCGGTTACTCGAAGCTCCTAATCGTCAAGCTTCCACTCATCATTGTTGAACTCTGTTTCTTGCTATGAATCGTCAGGGCAAACAGCTTGCTTGTCGGGGACGTATACTGACCATACGTGCGGTTGGTGTTCGCCGTTCAAGTTCGGTCGGACTGACAAACGACACGAACGTTATTGTTCTTCTGATTCAAGCCCCAGATAAATTCCAAATCCTTCTTGATAGTCTAGACACCAGTAACAATGTTTGGGATGCGTTTGGCAACTTCGAAGTATAAATTGCTGCTCCAGTACTGGTTTGATCCTGCACCAAACCTTGACCTGGCAGAGGAAGCCTTACCTGTAGGATGTAGGTTTTGTCATCTAGGTGGTGAGCCGATATCGGATGAAATGTCGTCTCGGAAACAGAATATGCTTTTGGCAACTTTGGTCATCTGGGGCGCCGTCTTAACATGGATTGTCTGTCAGGGATGAAGTGTATACTGCGGCTGTATGATGCGGCTCAGAATCATGGCCGTCATGGGTAGGGGTTATTAGAAGATCGTGGGTGTTTGAGCATCGACGTCTTCGTAGTATTGCTCGAATAAGTCGGAAACATCGTATCGGTAGTACTGAAATTAAGCATGAGGATTTAAGAACCAGAGATTAGCCACCGGAACAAAGGTGAGACACCTTAGATTTCCTCGGTATATGTTCTCCAAACTGAACTGCTTCGCTATAGATTACCTCGAACTTCAATCAGGCTGACCGCTGGATGTCAGCCACTTGGAGAAATATTCTGAAATGTGTTGTGTTAGCCGTCGGTTTTTTACGCCAACGCAAGTGTCCCGCGAGCTGTAGGCAAATTAATGCACCATATGCGGAGCAGAATTCACCGGTTAACTAGGTTCGAGATGTTAACATGTGGCATGTGCGACAAATTTCGAATTTGCGCTCCTCAGTTGCGGAGCTACATTCGCAACCAATAAGCATGACTTCCCAGGAGTTCCCTGATTCGACAGATATGCAGTGATCAGCCGATCTGAATTCAAGCTCACCGCGATACACCTGAGATATAATGCTGAGGACTAAGTCGATGCGGCTGAAGATGAAGCAACCTGATAAGTAAGAAGTAAGGTCCTGTATGCGGAGAATCAGGTGTTTATTAGGAACGGTGACTTTGTTAAGCGGTCCATAATCAGTCACCGTTTGAAAAGGAAGGGCTCAAGAGCTACCGGAAGGGTATATTACACCTAGCTGTAACGTGTTCGAATGTAGCCTGAGGAACACGGAGCTTGTCCGGCGCCAACCGACGTGACTTATTGGACACTGGGAGTCCCTTCGTGCCAATATGGTGCGTGACATTAGCCGGGTGGGCGGAAACGAGTTCACCATAGGGTTGTTGGGCCTGTGGTTGAATGTACAGTCTGTCCGAAAAATTCGGTATCACCTCTATTGGGTCAAAATCCTGACACGGTCGAATTCCAGTTTATACAACTGATACTACTCAGAAGCCAAAAATATACAATAGACACTTGTTTAGCGAGAGGGCAGTATAAACTGGAATTTGACCGAATTGAGGTGTTCCCGAATTTTTGGACGGACTGTGCACTGGGGATGGTGCGACTCAATCGAGAATTACAAACTAACGACGAGAGAGGTCTGACGACCAACTACTCTAAGGCGCTGCGCATTAAGCAACAGATCCAAATGTTGACGAAAGTCATTGCGTAGAATAAGGTACGAGACTTTGGCGAGGATGAATGTCCAACGAGAGTTACGCTTTAAACCTAAGTTCAAGGCGCGAGAACGCTGACCAAAAGCTGGGATGGTTGCGCCATTTGCAGCTCGTAGTGTTTGGTTTTGGGATGTGTTATCATCTACTTTCGGTCGGGGAATGACACTTCGACGCCAGTGTACAAAAAGGGTGCATTTTAAATGATGCCCCTGACGTTCAAAAGATGACTTCTGGCCTCGTACCGGGCTTCATGGGTCGGGGGACCAGCTTCCCTGATGCACACCGGGAAATGTAAGCCCTGGTTCGTGTCGGTTGGCTGCATCACTGAAGCAATACTGTACTTTAGACGGACCGAAACCTGGTCGTGATGAAGGAACATAATGTCAAGGTGAACGCGCGTTGCACCGTTTCTGTGACCTGCTTCTATTCACTTTTAGGCGTGGCAGACTAGAATCGATTTCGGGCGAAATTAATGCGAAATCGTCCAGTATTAGCAAAGAGGGCACCATGGTGATCGAGGACCTATTTACACCAGAGAAAGCGGGGTTGTATCGCGGCATGATGTTATCGTCTATCACGGAAATTTCTTCCAGCTAGCATCTGCATGTGTCGCACAGGAAGGTAGGTATTTTGTGGGGCAACCGCTAGAGCCAAAGTCCCCTTGGGAGTGGATCCTCCCAGAAGCACCAGTTCAGAAGGTTTTCCGCTTCCAAGCTATTTGGAATTTTTGCATGCGCTGGGTTCGTGCGAGTAGTGACGGTCTCCTTTAATACCTCATAGCTCCGGGAAGAGGTGATTGCGTCCCTAACGTGCATTGTCTCCTCAGGTGGGAGGCGGCGTGCTATCCACCAGATACGGTTGGCGTCCGTGGTTATCAGGTAGTTCAGCCAGTGTGAACCAGAGTTGGAAACGGGCAGGCGTAATTGCCGGTATGTGCAGCATGATCGCCCCGACCGCGGGGTCTGGTAATGGTTTTCGTTCAAAAAACTTGTCGTTAGTGATTAATTTGTAAAAATAGGACTGCAAAACTGACTATAATCGTAATGAACAATATTACCGCAGACAATGAAGCTCGAAAATGATCCCGATAAAAGGGGCAACAAAGTACATAAGAAGATAAAACGATTGGAAAAGCCACGAGAGATTCTATGGACAAAATAATAATAGAGCACCGGAAAAAGTACACAGACCCGACGTAGAAGGGTCGAAAACAAGGATAGTCAAGTGATGTGGGAATCACGTAGGGCTCACCAACTGAAAGGTCGGTGACCCGTACCTCGTTTCCCTAGTAACCGCATTTATCGTTTGCGGAGGAATGAGAATGTGGAGACAGAACTACCAAGATTTCACAGTCCTCGGGGAATTAAAAGAATATCAGTTAGCCATCCTCCGGTACTGTCTTGGGGGTGAATCCTGACCGTTTTTTCGCCCGCTCGCTATTTCAGTATGAATGAAGACCGAGAAGACCCTATGACAGTGCAGCAGAAAATGAACCAGTGCTGTTTGAATCAATCTAACGAAACCAACCCCTCCCCCCTGCTCGTTGAGGATGGTCTTAACAAACCCTAAATTCGATATGGCAAATGTCCTGGTGGAAGAGAAATTTAACGACACAGACGTAGAGCATCCTGAGCCTATTGGAGAACCGGAGGGTTACGTCACAGAGAAGAGAAGCGATGAGATAATACACAAAGCCCGCGGCGACGCTAGACATAGAAGAACTACAGGACCTGCTAGTATTGGAAGAGTGGGAAGAAATTTGTGTTCATGAACTTTTTGGAAAATCCCATCAATGCAGAGGACGGAGAATCCTACTGCTTTTTGGAAACCGGTCGTACGAGGTCCAGTTGGAAAAGACAGTTAGTCAAAGAAGCAGAGGGTATATGCAAAAGTGAAGTTTCAGTCTCCCGAATAATAGTAAGCGGTAACATGAACCCTACAGAACGAGAAGCGGCCGTCTTTATCGAAGAAGGGAAGATGTGAGGATACTGACAAATACATCGTCTATAAAAGGGTTGGTTCAGTCACGAGGGAGCGCGTATTTTCCGTTCAGAATGAAAGGCCAAGTTGGATGCAGCGAAGCAGACTGGTTATTTGACAAACACTCCAACTGTAGTGCGAAATCCAGAACCAGAGAGGAGCCAGCGATGAACCAGTCACGGGTCAACATCTACCTCAAACAACTGGGTAACAACCAGGCTAACGAGCCAGAAGAGCCGTTTATGAACAAAAAGTGGACCAATAGGAATTCGCACAAAGTTTCGGAAATAAACATCAATCATATAAATTGCCCTTTTTCGTCAATGAAAGGAGGTAGCCTAAAGTCACACAAAATTTCACACTATAGCCCATGAACAGAAAAAAGTGCAACATATTATGTGGGAATATCGAACTGAGGTCTCGTTGATTATGATTGTTTTGTACCTTATGGAAGCCTTACACAAATTCAGCACTTATTAATAATTCATGACTATGGCGGAAATGCTCCGTATCGCTCGTTGAGAACCAATCAAAAAAGCAGTACAATTTAGGGTTAGTGAAACTGGGGTCACGTCAAGGAGCTGCCCGGTAGTGAACAGTAGGAAATGCATACAGCGGCGTCTCAAATAGAGGACTGAATTGAACTAATCAAGCTTTTGTGCAGAATACGAAGGAACGTGAAGAAAGAGAATCAGACGGCGTTCTTTCTGATGACAGACGGCCATTTATTGCACAAGGTGATGAAAAATCTTGATTCCCAAACAACTCCAATACCAGTTACACTCGGAGAATTGAAACATCTCCTGCTGGGCCACATCTTCCTGCTTTATTTCCAAGCTGCTAAACGGTCCGAATTTCACTCATTGGTCTGTGGTTATGTGAATTCGTAATTATATTATAAAGGTAAGCTGTGAAATGCAATTTTGAGGATAATTTGAAGACCCAACTGAGGAATCGAATGATTGCCGGTGTGAATCAAATGAGGCTAAAGAAAGAGCTTCTACTGACACAAGACTTGACATCCTCCGAAGCTTGGTTGATATGCGAACAATCGGAAGACGACTTTGAAGTGAATACCGAACATTTTGTGGTGCATTATCACAAAGTTCAATCTCATATGCCAGGTTCTTCACTCCGAAGACCTCAGTCGAGGCCAGCAGACAAGAGTACTCCTGTAGGGAAACCAGCACTGCTGAATCATTGCTTCTAGTGGAACCGACAATCATCTGTCTAAGAAAACCAGCCTGAAGGCATTAGAATATAGTCTATCTGATGCACTGTGTAACCACCGTTGGAACAACATGTTAGCAGACGCCACCTGCGGTGGTAAAAGCGGATGCTGGTGACAGTTAGTTTGTTGAAGCCCACAAAGCTGACAAGACGTTCCCCATTGTATCAGCGTTGTTCAAGACCATGTATGCCAATATATATTTAGTTGACTGAGTGGAGGAGCCAGAGCGGACTTTCCAGCTCCCTGCAACAAGGAGGATGCCACCTTTTTGGACGCCGCCGACCGTCTGATTCAGTCCGTCGTAAAACCCGTATTTTGAAGCATCTTCATCTGCCACTGTCAGGGTAAAGACCACAAAATAACGGTAAGTTCAAAGGCGAAACGAAGAAGCGATCTAAAGCCGTCCGAGGAGACTTCGGATTTCATGGAAGTAGGGTCACACCATCCAGGTTCCTCGTCAAGATCGAAAATGTCCCCAAGTCCGCTGTGGTAAGGGTAGCAATAGTCTCCTTCTTGAGGAACTTTTATAAACCAATTGTCGGAATTCGGCAGCTTAGTTTCGGAGATATGTGCCATTCTTATCTCGTAATCAAACAGCACGCATGCACTGACGAATGGCTCCCGAAGTCGAGGGCATTCCAGCCATCCAGCACGCAATTTTGATAAAATTTAGCGCGTTTATCTGTCCAAATAGAATATTTGTTAGGTTGACTGCATGAACAATATCAGGCATGTAAATTTACCTGGAAGCAACCACACAAGTGGAAAGTGTAAAATAACTACTAATGAAGAGTCTGTGGAATTGGGTAAGAAGTGGCGTCCCTCGCATCACAAGTAAAGTACGCGATCTCAGAATATCAAACTGAGGTCTCGCTGATTTCGGTTGCTTTGTACCATATAAAAGCCTCATACATATTCAGCATTTAATACTACTTGACAACTATGGCGGAGATGCTTCGTGTGGCCCGTTGAGAACCAATCAAAATAGCAGTAACAATTATGTATGTGTATCGAGACAACCTGATTAAAAACCATCAATATATCATGGCACTAATCAACACAATCATTATATTCTACTCACATATAACCAACAGATTCACCGTTCAATCATTCTCTGATAGAACCGGCATTAACTTATGCACTTACAGTTAGATCCACCTTCGTTCTTTCGTTTAACACACGTGATTGTTTAACTAGAATTTGAATGTCAAGCAGAGTTGCTATTGACCGTTCCTCTTGTACACCCCTCACACACGCTCTCAAGTACATACTAACCGCTATCTCTCCCGATCGCCTTCTCGTTCTCACGGGCAGTGAGGAATATCGTTCTGATTAACGAGTTCGCATAGTGCCGAGCATTGGAGTAACGTACATGTGGTCAATACACGTAGTACAAAGGTCTGATGAAAAAGTTCACAAAAGAAGACGTGATACGTTTCGCCACCTTACATACTAATCTGTAGACTTTGATCATTGAGCATATTCGACTTGGTTGAACAAGATCAAGAAAGTCGAAAATCGTTGTTCAACGAGTATTTTAAATGAAGACTTTGTTCAATACACTGTCTAGTGAACATCATATGACAGATTGTACTTTATATCAACGGGACAACCACCAAACTCACCAATGCTATGGCTATTACTGCTACAAGTACTACTGCTACTACTACTACCACTAGTACTTCTAGTAATACTATTGTTAGACTTCCGCAAAGCTCATTTTTTGACACCCCAAAAGAAGACCGGAGGCATCATTACACATTCCAGTGTTTTAAGAACGTGATCAAAATGGGTGATGAAGGCATCCTGTTTGAATTGAGATGAGTTACTCGAGTGGATGTAACCAGTTCCGAAAGTCTCTTTCTTCTTCTCTACATCAATAACAACGAGTGATCGGAATGTGATCAATGTGAACTCATCAGTTTTCGGTTCACAGAACAATGCCGAAGGATACGGATTGAGGACACTGATTTGAGTGACTAAACATTCTTCTGTGTGAAGTTACTGTTGCGGTGGTTCTAGTGCGGGCTGATCAGCAGGACAGGTACCGAAGGTGTGCAATCGAGTCTGTGTGTGTGTGCTTTGAGTGGATACAGCGACACATGCAATGTCTTCGACGGTTGAGATGTAATGCAGGATTCCGTTGAAGCTAGGCAGACGCAAGCAGTTCGCCTGCTACCCGGTACTTCACCTACGATCAAGAATAGTGTTAAGAAGTCGATCAATTATGACAAAAGAATACGGGATTATAGCTTGCCGAATATATGCTTGAGACAGGTGAGTTATCTATCGTGTATGATTCAGCCATTATTGTTAGTAGTAGTAATATTATTCACGAAAATTAGCTTCGTGGAAAAACGGAAAAAGTTGATTTTCTATAGCATCTCAGTTATGATAAAGAATGAAACACCGATTCGATTCTCACGTCAAAGAATCCTATTCACTAGGGAAAACCCCCCAGGTCCGGGTGTATACTCTGCTGTCAGTGAGTAGCGTGAAGGAGTTCAACTGAACAGTTAGTCACTCAGATACCATTAGTAATTCATCCTAGAAGCTATTAGACCACAACAATCTATGGGACAGTTCAGGTTATCGCGCTGCTGGTCGATCCAATCCCGTTTGTGTTCACGCCAAGACATTGTTATGGACAATAATTAATTTGCCTCGTCTGAACTGTCATGTTTCTGCGAACAGTTTAACACAACGAAAGACTCTGAATATTGGTGTTGTTCGTAGCTCAGGTTGATGGTTTGTATCCGCTGGTGATCGCTGAGCTTGGCGTTTAGGTGGCTTCCGCTTCATCAACAGTCGAGGTGACAACATCAGTGCGCTAGTGGGGGTACTCATATATATATATACATATATGAGATTGAACTTTGTGATAATGCACCACAAAATGTTCGGTATTCACTTCAAAGTCGTCTTCCGATTGTTCGCATATCAACCAAGCTTCGGAGGATATCAAGTCTTGTGTCAGTAGAAGCTCTTTCTTTAGCCTCATTTGATTCACACCGGCAATCATTCGATTCCTCAGTTGGGTCTTCAAATTATCCTCAAAATTGCATTTCACAGCTTACCTTTATAATATAATTACGAATTCACATAACCACAGACCAATGAGTGAAATTCGGACCGTTTAGCAGCTTGGAAATAAAGCAGGAAGATGTGGCCCAGCAGGAGATGTTTCAATTCTCCGAGTGTAACTGGTATTGGATTTGTTTGGGAATCAAGATTTTTCATCACCTTGTGCAATAAATGGCCGTCTGTCATCAGAAAGAACGCCGTCTGATTCTCTTTCTTCACGTTCCTTCGTATTCTGCACAAAAGCTTGATTAGTTCAATTCAGTCCTCTATTTGAGACGCCGCTGTATGCATTTCCTACTGTTCACTACCGGGCAGCTCCTTAACATGACCCAAAGGTGCTATTCGAGATACTCGAACTGAGAGTATATATCACAATCCCTCCACTACGGAACTGGGCACAAAGAAATAATAATAGCAAACTTTGGAAGATATCTATATTTTTTATTGTAGTACTCATTTTATCCTGTGTACGATTAATAGCACTAATTGGCACAATACAATTTGAGCAGTCACAATCGACTATTTCAGTACCTGGTCACCGTGATTCTGATTGGCCCACCCTTTTCACGGTATGTGGCCGCAAATCTGTATCGTACGCTCTCCCGCAAACTACAAATCAAATCACCACGGGTGAGTTCAATCGCTTCCTGAGTCAAGGACTTCCCTCTTTTTCTCATCGTTCTGAATTTCCTTGATGTCCCTTCAAATCATCCACTCACAGTCAGTATAGATTAGGTCATTTCTTCAGAACATTATCAAGTAAGTAAGTAAGTGATTTCCAGAATTCCAGAGAGGTCTCAGCTTTTATTTTCAGTCGTTTAGTAGGTGGGCCTACTTAACCTCATCCAAAAATCCCCAAAGCCATCATCCAAGAACACGGGAACCGCGTTTTGTGCCCACCTATTTCGCCCATTTTCGAAATGCAACCAAGCAGTTAACGACCCCAATAACTGCCTCCGCTTTTTCAATCAAATGAATTTTGCCGTCAAAATTTTCTACCACTGTATGCACACTCGATTAGCTCCGTAGATTTTCCACTTCAGTAAACCTTTTAATTTTACGCGCAAGCTGAAAATTCGCTCGTTGTCAGAAGCATAGAGAAATTCGTTCAGTGAACTCAAGTTAATTTCATCATTGTTTATATTTGCGAACTTCTCTTGGTATCTCACTACTGTCCCCCCTTACTCTCTCTCTCCCTCTCTCTTTCTCTCTCTCTCTCTCTCTCTCTCTCTCTCTCTCGGTCTTTCTGTTTCCTTCTGATCCCGTAACACTCAATAAATATGAATCGCGAATAATCAGATCTGGAAACATGCACGACGTGCTTGATATACTTCCTAACCCATGCAACCCGTCTTGATTGTAGGGATTTGACCTAACCAATGACATTGGGTAACCTAACCTAAGCCCAACAATGCACATCAGCAGTGCCAACTCAGAAGTCTGGTCACAGGTTGAATAAAACCTCGGGAGATACTCCCCACCAGATACTGACACTGCTCCTCAACCTTACCATTACGAATGCAAGTTTCTAACATGTACGTTGATAAAGAGCCCTGCGGTTGCACCGTACACACGAATGATCGGCCGATAAACAGACTTCACGTTCACATAGAATATGACTGAAGTCGTTAATTATCTCATTGTTTTCCTGTTTGTCTATGTACGTGACGACCGGTTATCCGATCTCGGACCATACGTTGATAAGCTGCGAACACCCAAAGCTACAATGTGATAATCAAGTTTTTGTAGCTTAGACGAAGCGAGCATTCGGCCGAGTGTGTGCAAGGTGAAAATGACAAATACATAATGTGTGACCCTCGACTACAAACCACTTTGATCATTCGATCGAATCGTTTAATTCGCATTGTCATTCCCACTTACTGGTGACGTTCGAGTGAAATCAAATGGAGACGACCAATTCTGAGTTCAGAATTTGTTCACATATGGGGTTCACCAACAATAAAACAGCTTAAAATTCAGATGTACTCTTGAATCAGTTTACATTTTTGAAGTGCCCACTCGGATCAGTTCACTACATCCATTGCAAAACAACCCCGAGGTCTCTCACACGAGGAAATCCTAAGCAGTGCTTCTCTAATTTGGTTGATGATATCAGAATCCACTCAACCAAAAGGAATATGCGCACATTTGGACGCATCAATTTCCACGACCCAAATATCAATCCATCTTGGTCATTTGCCCAAGTTCCTTTGATACATCTCATTCTCCTTGACCGGTGGTAGTCAAGTGGTTCAGAGCGTTTGATCACCACCCCACGGGTACGAGGTTTGAATCTCCACTATTATCGGGTACTTTGACAGTAGGTAGAAATCCACCTTAGTCCGGATCGTTACCACGCCTGACCCATTGTGACCTTAAGCAGATCCTCATTCCAAGCCGCAGGGTCTGGTTGCCGGTTATATCCACCGGTGCAGTGAGCCTTCGTGGCTATGGCGTATATGCCCCTTCCGCAGTGCCCATGCGCACTTATGTATTTAGAAAAAAGAGAATGATTCATCCTCTGTTTTCTTCTCCGATGAATCACACACAAATCCACGTCACATGTTCGCATTTAAAGCAATCCAATTGTCATAACTGACAGCTGACCGGTAAGAGAAGCTCCAAATCATCAATATCCATCTTTCCATAGTTCTCTCCACGAGTCTCAACTGGTCCCATCCTGTACATGGTACCTTTTCCTAGATGAAAAAAATTGAATTATCAACGTTCGCTGTTAAAAACAGTTCTGACCAGTAACATCCAGGACCGTTGCAAAGACGTCTTCATCATGTGCATTTTGCCAGTGGGTTTGTCACCCTTCAGTGAATTTCGCTGGTTTACTTGTTTTGACTTTCGCGCTAACGAGGCACTCTGTTAAATGCATTTCGAAGTAAAACAAAATTTCCTACGCAGGAATGATTGCAAACGAACGGTTGTGCGAACCATAGTACGTGAAGATTGACACCCTTTGCAGTATTGTAATGGCACAACGCGCAATAAACTCAATCCACCTTTTATTCGAAACATAATGTTCCATAATTCTGGTCCTCCTTATTTTGCCAGATTGCTTGCATGAAAAGTATACTGGTAATTACTTAATGACGGAAATTTATTTTCTCGTGGTATTTCTGTTTGTCCCATGGACGCACGGCTAATCTAAGCTGCTTAGATATTTGTCCGAAAATCAGTTGAATAAAATCGGGTGCTGTCTTTTTATCCCTTTGATACGTCGAAATTTCTGTGCATAATGATTGCGTCATCCTTTTCTGGGTGCCTTTTGACAACCTGTTGTGAATGAAACACCTCAAACTACGAAGTTTTTATGATTTATTGAATTTATTAGTCACTATTTTTATCAGTAATTTTATCACTGTATTATCAGACAGTTTTGAATTAACAGCTTTGGAATTGGGACCTCACGCGTCACTGAAATGTCTGACTAAGAAAGTGGATTGCAATCTAGAATTGGTTATCATCGCCCATAGTTGTATTTTAGATTGGTTGCATCCGTCATTTTCCCTACTATTATTGTCCATCAGTCCTTGTCATTATCAGCGCGTACAACGATAAGCATCACTGAAAGTATTTTCCCCTATAGAACAGATAAAAAGGATCCTCGACTGGACTAGCTGGAATTTCTCATTTCGGCCAATAAAGAATCGACGCAGAGTTTTGCATGGGATATACAATGCAGTTCGGCTTGTGATAGCTGATGTTCGACCTGGACTAATTCAGCTTCTAGAGATGTCCATATGGAGGCGAGAGAGGAAGGGAGTGCCACGAAATTTGACCTTGAATGATGAGTTTAATGATTATAGAGAGCGTACAATACTGCTGACCAGACGGCTTCATTCTTTGAAAAATTATTCCGTGATCTCCATGATTCTGGATTGAGATTCTATGAAGTTCTTCCTTCTGTACCCCTTGGTGATACAATTTAAAAAGCACACTGTCTAGTAAGGCATGCAGTCCTTATCCGACTGGGTATGACAACGATTTCCGGGGCTTCACACTCCGTAAGCAATCTCGAGCTATCCAGACCATATATATTTTCTCCATTCGAAACCTCCCAGTGATAGACGGTGGATAATTTTAATAATGTAAAGGATCCCTTTGACTTTGGTCATACTTCCTTCTAGCGGTCGGGGAAAGTGTAGCACAAAAAGAATTTCTTCGATCAAACAATATTTAGTCTCCAGCGAACAAGGCAGAGGAAATTACCTTGTGCGAGTCGAGTCTCATAGATTATGAGGATTTCCATGTAAAAGAAAGCTTTCCTCCGTATTATCTGCAAGTGTACATCAAATTGCCTCGTTTGAACCGGACTTTATTCTTTTCCTTCACCACTGCTGGCAGAGTGTTCCAGATCCTAGTCGCCTTCCATGAATGGCGATAAACCAGGAGCATGCCGGTTGAGTGAAGCTTCAGCAGCCTAAGGAAACGTCCTCAAACCCAAAAGCTTACTTGGAGAAGAAACTTACCACAAAGGAATTTCCTTAAGCTGATTCTATTTGATTGAATGGGTCGGCGGTATTCGTGGAAAAACCCGAGAGCCCTCAGACGATCCGCACGGACATTCTCCTATGAGCAAACAACTAGTCACAAAGTGAGACAGTTTCGTCACCACGGTGAATGCACAGAGGTGGGTAACACAAAATCCGTATCAAAGTTTTGGGTGAACGTGGGAATAAACAAAGGCTGGAAGATATGGCGGTTCAACCGGCTGAGAGGTCGACGAACTGTCTCGTGTTTGGATCTGGCTCAGACACACAACTTATCCGTGCATGCGGGGGTCTAGACAGATGAAAGCAAATGAGCCCAGAGGTCTCTCACACGATGAAACCCTAAGCAAAAGGAATATGCGCTCATTTGGACGCATCAACTCCCATGACCCAAATATCGACCCATTTTGGTCATTTGTCCAAGTCCCTTTGATATATATATATATATATATATATATATATATATATATATATATATATATATATATATATATCCACTTTCGACCTCTTGATTTGCCACAGTTTCCGGTGGTCGGCATAGACGAGGCACAGCGGCTGGAAAAATGACGACAAGTGAAGAACAGTAGCGGACTGAAGATGGAGCTCTGAGGGACACCATCGGGGTTAGCATTCCAACTTGATACTGACTAGACGACTCCCAAGGAAAACGTTATGCCTTTCCGGATATCCACTATCTAGGGAAGAAACGGGCTCTGGAGTCCCGAGCTTCTTCATCAGTCGGTCGCGAGCTGTCTTTTCAAAAGCCTTTCTGAAGATGACTTCCGTACTGTGGCCACTCGTCTTAGCACCAGTTCAATATTCTGGGGTCATCAGCAGTTTTGAAAGGCATGCACTTTTTGAGTTAAATCTGTTTCCGAATGGAGGCATACAAGCTAGGAAAATTTATATATTTTCATTTATGCGCCATTTCTGTGAACCAAAGGTTGATGTTATTCAGAGACTACGGCCGCAACTCCGTGTACCGGATAGTCGAAATGTTTACACTAACCGAAACGTATCCAGCGTAATACACCATCATCTGCATTGATATGGTAAACTCAGCCTGGTTGTCTCATTCAGGTCAAACGGCCCTGCTGGTCTACCAGATCGACATCTCTCCGTCAGCGCGATATGAAGCACAACTAAGGTCTGTGCCGTTTTTACACCGAAAAAGCTTGGGAATACAGATGTTCACAATGGCCAATCGTCGGTCAGAGAGGCTTGTGGCCCGTTGGTCAATAAGAGTGCGACAACCAGTCATTGCTTTCGGTTCTCAGATTAAACCGATAGCTTTCCTAGTCTATGTCATCATTTCTCAAATGGGGAAGTGACCAGCAGTGACGGGAATCGAACCCGAGTAGTTGATGTCCAAAGTACTCGATGATAACCTTATGACCACTGCCGGTCCCTAGGCCTGGCAGTACCGAAGTATTGCCTTCATCCTCGAAAAGAGATGGAGACGACCCATCCGGTCTAGTGGCTTTGTGCCTTTTTAGGCAGCTTACCTCCTGGATAATCTCCATTTCTGATGGCCAACCTTTGAATGGCCAGTTATGTACTTTAATAGATGACTGATGAGAGTCACTCATACGTCATATAGGTCTTCTGAAGCGGACCTATCTGTCCTGACTGTAAGACACTTCTTGTGACTGTAAAGAATGGTGATTCGAGTAAAGATATAAAGTTATCTATAGCTAGTAGAAGACCTGATGCCCTGATTGGATGGGCTCCTGAGCATCGGTTTTCACTCTGATCGCACACCTAACTACAGATGCCTTTTCAGAAACAGGGCACATCTAGGCTGTAGGATCACAGTTGGAATATAAATGAGTTTGGTATTTTGGTAGCAGTGAACAGCAGCTACACCATCACTAATATAGCAGTACAAGTTCGGAAATGTGAAAGACTGCGCTATTAGGAACATATGGATTGCGGAATATTCGAAATTCATTCAGTCTGTGGCGGATGTGATGATTGCAAATGAACTATGAACTTCTTTTTCACTGCACTGGTTACTCTTTGTACTTGGAATTTCCATTGAGTGCAGCACGACTTCGTGTTGTGTTGGGCTTCTCTCACCAAGACCGCGCTTGCTGCCCGAAGGTCAGGTGTGCGGTTGGAACTAAGCGTGGGACTTGCAATACGAAGTCCTTCCAGCTACGGAAGCTGAACGAAACTAGAAATCGAAGCTTCGCGGAGTCGTTCTCAAAACTCTCTCGGTTCAGGTATCCGGACGCACTTTTGGTGCGCACCGGCCGTTGTTCTGGAAGCCTGATCTCAGGTCAGGTCGTGTCACAGGACTTGCAGCTTCGACGAAATGAGTAGTCCAGGTACTCGCAACAGTCGGCTTTGAAGTGAACCCCCTTGTGCTGTGACGTTAATTGTCGCGGTTTGTGGTGTAGTAGGATTTGAGACAGTTGTCTGCGGAGAAGCAGGAGTGCTGATCAGTTTCGCCTGTCTCAAGGACCCATTGTCCACTATCTACCTAGCTCCCAACCCACGCGACAGCATCAGCAGAACCAGAAAAAAGCAATGGATAAATAGGCTTAGAATCAAAAATAGGGATCAGAAAGCAAAATGAAGTAATAAAACTGGGTTGGAAAAGTAAAGGAAATAAACGGTTAAGTAGAGGCACTTATAGGGATAGCTTTGGGACATTCCGGGAACAAAACTGCCCACCTCGTATCAAGGCGCTCCTTAAAGTCTTTGATAAAGATTACTTCTACCACTTTTCCCGGAAGTTGGTTCCATGCGTTTACAGCCCGACGTGCGAAGGAGTGGGCTCCGTTGTTGTCATATATGCCAGGCTTTGCAAGCTGGCACTCAAGCCCACGCACAGCTCGGTTTTGGCTAAAGGTGGCCTAACGTGTACTGTTTTGCAATTTCGGTTATTTCAAATTCTGGTCTGGAGCTTTCCAATGCGAACTCCTATCACTGCTAAATACTGTGTTTATTACTAATAGGAGGCTACTAGAGTGACCACCACGAGGTTTTTCACGTCTTTTAGGTTAGCATTGCTCTGGAATAGGGAAATGAAAACCACGTCAAGTATAAACCTGCTAAAACAATCTGTGCTCAGAGTGAATCCAATTTTTTGGCATGGCCGCGGTCAGTGCCCTCGGTGTTTTACCCATAGAAGACAAACATCATGCACAGATTTCACAAGCAATCAGTGCTCGAGCTTATAAATTCGCAGATTTCAGGGATTTAGCACCATCCTCCCCGGAGTACGAAGCATATTTGTCGTAATAAAAGGTATTATATAATAGCATTTTTCGGAACACATTACAAGTACGACCGTTAAGTGAATCGCCACTACCTTGGACCGTTCCGTACGAGCACCGAAAATCAACGTTAACAAGACTTATGTATACACTCAGTTCTTTGAGTCAAAGCGGAAAGTGTACGAAACCGTGGCTCAATTCGGGCTCGGACCGGGGATCTTCTGCGTCCGTGGCGGATGTGATAACGACTGTACCGCTGAACCTGCCCTGCGGGGGTACATTTGATTAAACTAGGTCAACACTCAGTAGCAAAACGTATATGATGCCTTAAAAATGAATGATCAACACCACTCTCGTTGTACTACTTTACAGGCAAATTGGTCACAGCAAGAGAATACACAGAAAACCGTACCACGTTGCATTGACTAGCTTAAAGACCATTTGGATCAAAAAGGAATGAGATAAATATTTTGTCTTCTGATGTGAGCCAATAGAATGTGTTAGATTTTATGTATTATGTTCATGGGTTACGTGGATCCAAGAAAGTAGGGACAGAATGGGGTTGGTAGTGAGAGAAATGGTAACTGTCAGACGCGAATCAATCACAACCATCAGATATTTTTCTGTTGAATAATCTCACGTAGTCAGCACTAATTCACACCTTTTGCACCCGCGGTTAACAAAGCAAACATATGAATGGAAACTTGGAAGTATATCGCATAAAGCTGTTTTGTGCAAACAAGATTGACCAATCCGTGTCATGTGGTCAGGTCAGTGAGCTCCAGACCGACCTTCACGTGTACGTGTCCAGTCTACCAAAGCACAAAACTTCACGAGCCGTAGCTCATTAATAGCGTCAACAGGCTCTAGCCCCCTACAATGATGTACCCACAACGGTCAAACAGTCATTCTAATGCAATTTCGACCTAGGCCTCCAGGATTCGATTCCACGCTACCAACGACCGCTCCGCCTCCTGCAGCCGTCGACTGGACACGGCCGCTTCCAGAAATATGGAACATTGACGTCTGATAAATAAAGAAAGCGAAGTATTTAAAAATAACAATATGGTAAAATGAAACAAAATTCACAACTACTATGATATGTGGTACATGGCAAGAATGGTCCGATACGATGTCACCCTTGGTTTTCAAGAAAAAAGAACATATCATCACGTGAAACCATGGTTCAATGTAATCAAGTGAAGTAGAAGCATTTGCTTCGGTATACACACTCATAATAGTAACCTGACGAATGTTGAAAATGCATCTTGCGTCACTATCAGGGAAACATACTGGACAACAGATATTTTAGAATTAGCCATGATTATATATATATATATATATATATATATATATATATATATTGATAGTAAGTAGTATGTAAACGTGTTGACAAAATCCCCCAGGAAGCACACGACCGGTTTCGCCGTTGAGGCCGCTCATCAGGTATGCGTACCCGTCGGAAATTAAGGCACAATCCGAAAGAAAATTTAATACTGACCGGCGATCCACAATTTAAATCAAACAACCAATTACCATCGGCTATTTGAGAGGATAAATCAGACGACAGTATACTCACGGATTTATTATGCACCAACGTTACCCGGCCACCAGGTGCTGTGGCTCAGTCTGGTTGAATGGAAACGGAAGAAAGGAGAAAGTGCTCGTTTCCCGTACGCTTAATTTCGTATTGCTTGTGGGTACACAATATCTTTTGTTGTTCCATTGTCTACGGAGATACGGAGACTGTCTAGTTTAGCGACTGTAGGACACGCAACATACAACTGTCCATGTGCAAACAAATCCGTCTCAAGATCTGAACAGCACAATTCTAAAGACTGACCCTGAGCTTTCTTGACAGTGACCGCAAGCGCCAATCAAACTGGGAATTGCAATCTCTTAAGTTGAAATGGCGTATCTGTTGGGATCATTGGATTGTGAGGAATGAGGACATTTTCACCTTCGAATTGTCCTGTCAAGATTGTTGTTTCTACAAAGCTGCCGATTAACTCTTTTATTGAAAGCCACTTGTCGTGGCAAAGCTTTGGCTGATTGATATTTCGCAACATGATAATTTTCACGCCGATTTTCCATTGCCGTACGTCCGGTGACATCCCTGGCAGATCGAGTGAATTCAAAACTTCGGTTGGATAATTAACAGCTTTATCTGTCTCCCTAACAGTGTTGACGGACATGTGTGACTGCGTCGGTTCGTGGATTTCTTTATTCTTGATAGCAAGAATAGCTCGTTCATTCAACGGATCGTGATTCTTATACATGTTTTGAATACTGGGAAATCGTAAATCGGAAACTTTAGTGTAGCGTGTGTTATTTTTACGTCTAACAGATGGCGCTGTTGCTTTTTAAAAAAAAAAAACATTTGTACCTATCACTGGTGTGACATTTATGTATAATAGTGGACGAACGGTCAGTAGACTTCGCTAGTCGAAATAGGATACCGTAATTGATAAGGGCTAATATGTAAACAGAAAAAACGTACAACCAAATGTCTCCAAATCTCTGAGTAAAGTGCAGATCAAACCATGCGCATAGAACAGTTTGTAATGTGGTAGTACGATTGGCGAGCAGATGACCATATAACGGGGTGCGCGAAGCTGACTGGTTGATATAGTGACAGTTCAAAGTCTACGTATCAGCCTGTCTGTGCTTGGGGCTGTGTACGTGTAATCATAGGGCAGATGCCAGGTCCCCCGTAGTGGGATCATGTCTAGAGAACAAACATGCGAACCAATGAGCGTGTGTGCTTCCGTAATTCAGCGCGCAGGAGAACCTGTCAGTAGGCGTTTGTACACGAGCTTGCGTGCGTCAGTAATCAAGGAGCATAAATCGATTATCATGCATGTGGGCCTGGCGAAGTGAGAAGACAGCACATAATGGGAGCAAAGTCACGAGCGTGTGTGTGTGTGTGTGTGTGTGTGTGTGTGTTTGAGTGTGCGATTGGTGGGTGGCGGATGGGCCGTTTGTGGTTGAACCAGGTGAGGGAGCTGAATCGGGGGTAGTCGTCCCCACCGCATTGTTGATGACAAACAGCTACGGAACGTACAGTTAGTATATAAAACACGCGCGTATTCGAGTAAAACACTCAAAATTTCAAAGCAATCGGTAAAGAACTTCCGGAGGTTGTAGGTTTTGAACAAACGGACAAGTACATTTTTATTTATGTACATTTAATTTGTATGGAACACAATCTACGTGTTTTTCTTCAACGGGAAAGAGAAGGCGTACCTGCCGGGATTCCAACCCGGATTGCAATTGTGTAAGGGCCGCATGATACATCTACACTATCGACGTGTATGTGCACTATTTTACTCTCTCTTTACAGAAAAAGTATTGTGTAATAATTTGAAATTCAAATTAGGCACGTCCGCGTAAAGTTTGCCATTTCATTTCTAAAAACTTAAATAGCTCGCTGAAATCCGTTCGAAGTGTTTTTCTCGACTATTCTTCCGCGTTTGAGTCCGTTTCTCGTTTTCTACTTCTCCCAAAGCTGGAGTCTTTTGGCCGTACCACTTCCTTACTCTCATAGTTGACAGGCCAATTTTCCAAGGGAGCCAACGTAGTATTGTTGGCACACCTTTATCGAATCCTTTCACTAACATCTGTGGTGTTCTCCAGAGTGCCGTCCTTTTCTCACATTATTTTATCGCATGTGTCAGCAACTTACCCACTGCAACACCTGAACGACGTTTTAAGTACGCCGATGATGTGTTGCTCTGTAAGTCCATCTTCGGCCGATCAGACTTTACTCCATTCCAGGGAGCTTATGCGATATTCAAAATGTCTTGTCCCATTTTGGACTAAATATCAACACTTCCAAATGTTTTGAGTGTATATCCTTCCTTTCTCTTCCCTTATACCCAATGGATAATTGATCGTTAACAATGCACCCGTTGCCAAATCCGGCTCGGCCAAATACTCAAACGTTACAACTCGCACCAATTTCAAGAGGCCTCCTCATGTCTTGGATTGTATAAAAACTACGTAGACTGTCTTCTCAAATTCGGAAGCTAAGGCAGTTTGGCGCCACACGAGCTGTTATTTTTTCTCTTGCCCATCAATGTAGTCAACCGATCCCACTCTACTACTTTAAAGTGATATTTCCAGATCTACTTAAGAAGGATTTTATCGCACCACAATGCGATCAGGCTATAGTCGTTCATGTTTCTTCAACTCTCACGGCCTCTCTTATCTCCAAAGTTTACGATTTACGCATTATATCTAGTGAACAATTTCGCATGGAAATCCTCGCGGATCCCACCCACCTTCTGTAACATTACTTACCTGCACATCTTCCGCATCCCTTTACAAGTTCCGCATTTAGACTAATCCCATCCTGCGTAATTTTCTATAGTAACTCTACGGTGAGTTGCTTCGCACTTGTTCTAGTTGACATGACGAAAGTCACGGAGGACTTTCACATGAACCTTGGTGACCGAACTAGTTTTATTTCTGCAGTATTTATTTTCTATGCTCATTTTAATGTGGTACTGACCAGTTTCCTTCATTTTGGCTGAAATATGAGCTTATTAACTTGCTGTGGTTTTCAGTACAATGCAATACAACACAATACAGTTGACGATTCAGGGCTTTTTGCTCCAAAGACGTCTATCCTTAAGCTCCCAAACTGTTTATCGCTCCATCTTGTGAGGTGGAAATCGGTGGTGTTAAATATTCGGTCGATTTCTTGTGAATTAAGCGTTCTGCCCTACTACTGTTTTCCTCAAATCCGTTTCGCCCATTCAGTTTTAGTCGAAGACAGTTATAGTTCGGTCTCCGTCAATATAACACTCCGTCATAAAAGAAGAAAGCAACACGCAAAATAAAATAGTGCTTGTCCTCCACTTTCTGAGACTCACCTGCTTGACAGATACGATGTAAATGGACACGTGACTTATCAACTTCGGCTATATCATATATATATATATATATATATATATATATATATATATATATATATATATATATATATATATATATATCACGTGAAAGTACACCATCGGCAACAAAGAACACGAAGTTCTTACTTCGCGCAATTTAGGTCTACTTTCTGTTCTCATTGACTCAGTCATTCGCATTCAGGCGTTTCTTCTCCAGTCTAAGTTGACGTCGTCACTGAGGGGACAGTGTGGCGAATGCTTGATGATCTAAGTAGTACAGTACTAATCAGTCTATATGGGGTACACTTACTGTTTAACGACGAAATAGTGTAAGATAACAGTAGCAAACGAAAACACGCGGAGGACAGTGTTAGGTTAGAGGACCAGAGAATGTGTACAAATTGACATTGAAATAAAAAGACCCGAAAAGAACTCCTAGATGCGTACAGTTCTCCTTGAATAGTTTTGGATACCACAAGTCCGGACATCCATCCAAGCCTTGCTCAAGATGATGCAAAAAAAGGACCGGTAGCTACTATAAAGGCTTCTAAAAACTGTATTGATCACCGCTAGATTTTTGATTCAGGGGACTTCGGGAAACTCCAGATCTAAACGAGAAGCTGCACCAGAATGAATGATTTGTTCACAACTTCTTGATATTTTACTCTGCGCGGCTCTGTGTGTGTGTGTTCGAAGTGTGTATTGATGATGTACATTCAAATGCCGTCTCAATATAGGGATGCTGTACCAAAGGAACATGTGGACATTGAAAAAATAGACAATATACAGGTATCTACAAAGACCGTGTAAACAGGTCTCCGTTCGACTGTCATCAAATTATTCATTGATTACTTGATTCCTTTGCCGATTGGTTGTGTACGGAGCTGGTGCACGTGATTGGATGGGGAGACTGTGTTATTGTAGTGGAGACTACTGTACGAATAGTAAAAGGCGGCTATCGAAACAATCACAGACAAAAAAGCAGAAAAGTGACTGGTTCTGAAACAGTCAATGAAAGAGATAAAACAATTCTTATCGACGAACAAGCGGATCGCACCAAGACTGCAGGCGGATAAACGTATGGCCCAAGTGGAAAGTCTCCGACCCAAGGATTAATCAGGTCAACACAACAAGGACGGTGCGCTTAAGAGCACGCCCAATACCCGCTTGTATAAGGCGAATAAGAGGGCCGAACAGTGTGGAAAAGGCGGAGTACCGATATTGTCGACTGGCGGACGGGTTTAAAGGTGGACTGTTGAGACTGCCGACCATGCTTTGCCTTTCTGCGTTGTGCGGCTGAGCGAAACACAGGAGCGTTCTTATCATCTCCCCTCTCCTCCCTACTTGCCTTCTTGTCAGAGTACGAATGAAAGTCAGCTTATTTACACCATCACCAGTTGCTTTTATTAGACTTTCTTCGGAGTGGTTGACAACGGTTACGGTCAGTCATCCAGATCCAGGGCCATACTACTTATTACAAAGATCTTTTACCTACTTAATTTGTTATACAAAAATGCACAATATTTCTCGAAGGGAGCCTTTGTCATTCAAAGGCTGCCGAATAGGCGTGAAGGCCGAGGGCGGGAATCGAACTCAGGACTTCACGGTTCCACCTCAAGTATTATGACCGCCTGACCACCATCTTTCATTGTTGCAGCAGAGGTCTCCTTTATGGCAAGCGCCAGTAGGCTTGTTCTGTAAATCGTCCAAATCGATCGGCTTTCACCAATGCCAGTGCAAGAGCTTTTTAGCTGAAAGAGTGAAAATGGTAGAGTTTTCCCGCTGTTTGTTCGAGATACTTTAGACAGTCAGCCGACGAAGGACCTCACTACCATCCAACAAACTTATTTAGAGTAGATGTAGATACACACAGCAGCTGGAAAACTCATCTTCGCTTCGAATAGTTTGTGGTTAACCGAGTCAGAAGCCTTCTGGAGATCCAGATAACAGACTTCTTCTCATCCCCCTACGTCCTCTCTATTGGTCGTCCTATCTAGGAAGCTTATTAGGTTGGTGCAACCAGAACGTGTGCACCAGAACCCATGTTTGTCTATGGTTATCAGCTTTTTTCCCCAATGGATGTCTTACTATCTTTTCTCGCAATAATCTCTCGAAAGTTTTGATTACCACTGACGTCGGACTTATTGGTCGATAACTGGTACATCGACCGCTGTCGCCACTTCTGGGTGACTATATAAGTCAATCTTCAGTACGTTTGCCCCCTCTAGTGATGCGCTGAACAGCTTAGCCAATGGTTCAGCCAGAGTGGAAGCATGCGGCTAAGTATTGCTGGATGAATACTGTCTGGCTCTGCCGCCTTGGATAAGTCTTACTGTTTCGGACTGTCCAATACCTCTCACCGGTGATTTTGCCCCGCTCGCGGTTCCGAGATTTCTACTTCGCTCATCTTAGTTGGACCACGAGCACCCTAATTCGTATGCTTCTTGAAGGAAAGTTTACAAGTCCACTGTTTTTTCCTGTTGTTTTGTTGTTCGTACTCCCTGTACGCCTTTGACACCAGCTATAGCTTAACTCGGTGCTGCTTTCGGTTGAAAACACGGGTGTAGTATGCCTTGGGATTGCTTTTAGCGTCCCATGCAATGCGTTCCTTGTCAAGTTTGTTCACAACAATATAATTTATGCTTCAGGGGTGTGAGTGGATGTTTGCCCTTATGAGACCACGGAGAAATCACAACTGTGTACGATAGATGTGATATAGTTACTACTTATATCGAAACTCTACTCGTAATTTTTCCTGCACTGTTTTTGTATCTGTGACAGTCCACTTCTAGCCGCTTTGAATTGCAGAAAGGCCCCTTAGCCGTTGATGCCTTCATACTTCTGGAAAGCTTCGTGTTCCTGCTTCAAAGCTTTGGACACTCGGCTTGTTCACCCCACAATAATAATCCATTTCATTTAATCCTCTTGAACGTCAAGCTTAGTGATCAGGAGCCCGTGTTATGTGACTGCCCTGGTCTTAGCACCATTTTGCTTAGTTTCTTGTAACCCCAAAAACTGAGTAGAAGACGCAACTCTGGAGATTTCTTTTGGCTCCCAGTCATTTTAACAGTCGGAATCTCTCTTGTTGCTGGACCACATGCGTATTCACAATGTCTGCGATCTGTGTAATGAACGTGAATTGTGTTCTGTTACGTAATCCGTAAGCAGAATGGAAATACGTTGTTGTATACGTAACCGAATGCACAACCAAGTAACAAGTAGTACGACCGTACCGTAAGCATCAATCTGTTTTCTGAGCGTACGTGTCCAAGATGGGTACAGACGAGTGACAGCCATTGAAAAACAAGGTCAGACGTGAAGAAATTTAACTGGAATGTAAAACACGTATGCAAAAGCGAATACTTTTGTTACGACGTACGACAGGTTCGACAACAAACGTGTAAGCAGAACCTCAAACGAGTAAACAGGTGAGTCTGAGTTCCGTGCTATTGAAAACGCAAGCCAAGCGTACAATCAGATCAGGCCACGCAGGGCGTCCGGCAGGTGCCAATGTCTGACTGATCAGCTCAGTCCGGAATGGAGCATGAATAACATCAAATCTGTTTGTACAGGCATGCGTCCATGCCCGTGAGGGATATGGATCAGCTGTCCGGGGATTGTGAGTGTGCGTGTGAGACTGTCTGTCTGTGCACGTGACTGCCTGAACCGAACACGAGATGTATCAAATCGGATTCGTAAGGGGAATAACTACTGTAGCTTTTCAATCAATAGACACCTGAGTTCTCATCCTATTTTATCATGTCAAGGATGTTTAAGGGAAATAGGAGCTCGGCATCACTTTTTCCTGATCAGTTAAAGTCATGAGGTTCACCTGCTTGTTTAAGTATTGCTGTAATTGGCCCTAGCTGATTTTCGGCCTGCACTCTGAATATAGTACCATCGATGTGCCTGATTCACAAATGAGAGATAGGTGTTTCGAATGCCTTGGTCTCGAATTTTTTCATAGTTGCGTCGATAGCTAGCATGCTTTTCCGCAGTAATCCTGTTGGAGTTCTTCGTGTATTAGAAAAAGACCGTCGCGATCAAACTCAGTTTCGGCATCTTCACTTTCCGACTGAGGCAATTCGAAACAGTGGGCATGTTCAAGAGCAGTATGGTCATTGCTGATACATGATAGGAAGAGAATGACTATGAAGAGTGAGCGATCTGTGAGTTTTGCGAATGTTCTACTGCTGTCTGGAAGAAAACATTGCAGTTATTTTGGTGATGGTAACAAATCAGTTATCTCGTAGAGATTTAATCACTTTCAGATATGTCACTTAGTCGCTGTAGGAGTTCAGTTTAGTCAACCATTAACGTCACACTTCTGTGCTCTGGCTTTCGTCTCTACCCAGCAACTTCGTCGAGTTGGGGGCAAAATCAATGGAAGAATAGAGTGGAAAAGAGCCGATAGCAAAGTAATTATCAGAAATCAAGAAGACGGAAATAGCTCGAATGCGACTACGCCACTGGCTGCTACACCTAGCTATATAACTGCCTCCCACCACCTAGTAGGCGGATCTCGGGGACCCCAACACAGAAGTCTAACAGGTCGTACGTGGCAAAACTCACCCGTCAGCTTTTCATATCTTTCTTCCACTTCGTAGACTGACCAACCCAACCTACCTTCCAAACACTACCTGCCGCTTGAGGATTGTCATCCTACTTACTGTTTTCTAGGAACATGCACGTAATACATCAACAAGCTCGATAGGCTATTGGTCTACTTTGCCGCTCTGTCCCTTGTCCTATAAAACACCGGTTGATATCAAGGGATATTCTCGAACGGTGAAGCTATGTTACTTGAAACAGTCATTTCGTTTCATTCCAAATTCTAGTTTCAATAGAAGTTCTTCTGGGCTTTTGGTCTTGCGGGAAGGATAAGTACAAGAGACGGGGAAAGATGCTTGGTACGATGATACGCTGAAACCGTTGTTGACACGAAGATGGATTGTAGCAGTATCCCCGAATTATGATTCATAAAGTCTGATCTTTCGTAGATCACATCCGGTTATTTTATTTTTCGGTGACCTAACTCTCTTCAAAACTGAGAATCTCTCATAAGCTCTTGGTATAATTTCGTTGGTCTGGTTCCATGCTACTGACAATTACTTCTTCGTATCTCAGACTAGTCGTCGAGTACTGAGATTGGCTCAACCCCAACTTCAGTAAGAACGGATATTTCTCAATTTATCTATGACGCGTCTGCAATCTGTGTCTCATAGCCTGGGACACGCGAGTTACCGATATACTCCCTCGATTAGAGTGAGTGCACACTTCCTCATTTCATACTGAATGGGGACGGTTGGTTCGGTGTGTTGGAAATTACCATCGCTGAATGGCTGTCTCTCGAATGAAGCAGCTTTCTGGACGACAGTTTGTGCTAAACCATACTATACTATGCTATACCAAACTATACTTCACCTCATTCTGTGTTTGAAAAGCACACCATTGTTTAGAATTATCAGTTTGTTAATCTAAGTTTAGACCTAGCATGTTGGACCACTGATGATGTGGTCCAATAATCTATTTGTCCCATATTTTTAACACAGTCATAGTTGTTAATATTTTGTGATCCGAACTGTTATTTGTGTGATAAACCGCCATGACAAGCCACCCCTGGAAACGGAACACATTATTTATCTTTTTTCTATCCTTTTCACAGTGAACCGATTCGGGTGGCGACAGATTACATTCTCGAAATGAAAAAAAAACAAGGTGAAGTGACATTTGATTCAAGCACCAATCCGCTTCTACAAGATGTGTTTTCTGTTTATCATTATCTACTTAATTTTTGTCCTCTATTTACACCGTCAGTGCCCACACAGATCGACAAATCAAAGGATCGGTTGTATGTCTAGTTAAAACGATGCACGTGGCCGTGTTTAAATTGATACAGTGCGCACGCACACACACGCAGGTACATACATACATACATACATACATACATACACACATACATACATGCATACATACATACATACATACATACATACATACATACATACATACATACATACATACATACATACATACATACATACATACATACATACATACATACATACATACATACATACATACATATATACATATGCAATCACATATAGGTCACTTGATTCTTCGGAGACCGACGAGTATGGGAAAAGCCGCAGTTTTACGGGTCATCGATGTTGCCTGGTGCCCGGTCCGTGGCGCTTGATCGCAGCTCCACACCACATGCTACAGTGATAGATTTTATCCTCAATGAGAAGATTACCCATGTGAGGACATGAATATCTCGTAGCAGACTTTCGAACACCTGTCTAATCCAACTCACCTCATTTCCTCTTCACACTAGATCAGATAAGCCGCCCCTCTGTCCATAAGATACGAAGCTACGTGAAATGGGATTTTGAGTTTTTCCTCTGAACGACCCGGCCGATCGGTTAGATAAATGAAATATTGACTGGAGGTTTGTAGGTCACGATGATCGGTTGTACCACGACAGAGTAAGGGTTTTGTTCTCCCCCAATGATTTGTTGGCTTTAGGAGCATAGTGATTACAAACATGCACAAACCTCCATCCATCCAGTTTGCAATCAGATTTCACTTCCTTCTTAAACTCTCGAGCAGCATTTAATTTTTCTCTTTTTAAATAGAAACCTCCACTTGATTCTGGCCAACTTTGATCACGCTAGTACATATCGAATAATCTATTTGGATTTGGATTTGAGATGATCCAAATGTGGAAAGTCTTTGGCCTCGGCGGGATTCAAACCCACGCATGGTCACCACCCTCACTTTAGTACCGCGAGTGCTCTACCAGCTGAGCCACGAGGCCACGCCGGAGAACCTTCGACTTTCTGCAAATGGATCACAGTATACCCGCCCAAATTACAGTAGTACATGGCATCCACCACAGTGAACTAGCTTGTAATTTGATTTGATTGATCTGTGCCGATTCTTCCTCCCAGAGGTGACTCTGTTCCAGAAAGAGTAGTAAACCACCATTCCATTCTCCCCTCTCCCCCGTCTCATACGGATCCCTATTTTCTACCAGCGATTAATGTCTTCTGCTAGTTAGAACAAAGAGTTATTTACAATGGATCGATGAAGCGGACAAGCTATCAACAAAAATAAAGTTTCTTCTAGGCAATGTCTCGTCGAAGAATATTTTCTTTGTTGATAAACACCCCTTCCCCCCACAAAGGTGATTTCATGGTTCTCCAAGCTTTATTCTTTATTCTACCGTTGTGTCAGCTTCTTTGTAAGCACTTCTGTTGCCCTGAAGAAACCTTTTTTTGTGAAACGTCTGAAGACTCTAAGTAGGCTGACGAAGCGTGCCTATAAGCTCCATGACGATGCCAGCTTCAGACATTATTGAGATCTGGTGGAATTGGGAGTTTAAAGGCTTGGAAGCGGTATTAGCCGGTCAATTCCTTGGGCCCAAGGGCAGTTAACGGTTGTAGAGAAACATTAAAATTTTCTGAGGATGAGGGACTGAAAACTCCAGCTCTCTTGACGATGTTGACAAAATCAACGCTGCATTCATTTATTCCTTGACCGACAGCTTGCCTTCTAACTCGTCCAATGAAAATATTGCAGTTGAGACGCTTTTTAATACAGATTAATTTAAACTCCTGCACACCACCAAAGCTCCCTCTACTAGGGTCCGGACGGTTTTCCTCTTGCACTCCTTGAGTAAGAAACCGGCCCTTCAACCGAAACCATGATGTCTTTTATGAACCAATCCTGGAGTTGCCATGCTATCCGCCTCAGTTGCAGGTCCATGTTCGGTCTCAGTCCAACAGCTCTGGTGAGAATACTCTTCTGGCTTCTAACCATCTCGTTTTATTGACAGAAAATAGACAGTTTATATAGGAAATGTAAAGCGGAATCAGACTGTTTTTGGAATTCCCAAGCAGGAGCTTTGTGTCTCACTCTACAAAATGTATTCCTTCCTTTTCTGATCACATCACGATCTCCATTCGTCCGATTCTTTCTCTGCTCTGAAACTAGGGTTGCCCTGCTTTCCTTGATCTACCGCTTGTTTATGTGTGCACTTTTGCGGTGGATTGGTTTTTTACTCAGGTTATCTGCAGAAGCACGACCTTCCCCGTTTTTTCTTGCATTGTGGGGCGGAAACCCTGTAAATATGGCTGCTCATCTCCTTAATACATACCACCTTTGACCTTATTGTACATTCATCGCTTACTCATATTTCTTCCTCCTTATTTCAGGAACAACTGTGGATATAGTGGATGAAAATTCTGACCACCCCACTGAAGACTCAGTTGACTAGTAAATACTTTCATATTCTTATATCTAACGTATTGCTGTACTAGGTGCCAAATAATATGGACTGAGTTGCTGTCGAATCGGACCTCTGCTATATACTACAGCATAATCAGTCTACCTGTGTGGAGAGCAGGCTGGTGGTAGACATATTAGTGTTTGATTTATATAAGTGTGGCTTCCCGATTATACGTTTATTGAGCTTGGAGCTCATGGAGCTTCCTCTGTTTTTATTATTTCAGATCGAACAGAAGCTATCCCCCGACGGAAGAGCACTAATCCTAGCATGCTACATCTGTGTGTTGACTTCTTCTTCTACTCATCTTTCACGTTGTTCATTGTGTATATCCACAAGTCTGCTTAGTTGAGAGCTTTGTTCTCACACGAACCCCCCCCCCCCCCGTGGAATTTGTCATCCGTATTGCGCAAGAGACATTTGGTCTTCCATCTCATGTCAAGATCACGCCACGTCCGCGTGCTTGTCTAGGTTAGGGATGCGTGTAATTTCCTCCAGGTCATTGTCTGAATTCGCTGTCCGACCATCTATCGTACGGGCTTTTCAAGCTCCTCGGACTGGTTATTTTCTGTAATATAAAATCCGACTTTCACCTCAAACCAATGACTCGGTCCCATACCACTCGGTGCGCGTTCTCTTATGCCCTTTCAAAAGATATGATATCATCCATTGACAGTCTCCCATAATTGCTTTGTCCCCAAAAAGTGGGGCGTTATTTACGTTTGTATTGATCGTCCCTTGAAGTACACGTAGATCACCGACTCGCCTTATATGACCTACGGTTTCGGGCTCGTGTTCCAAGAGTCGCTCGAACAGCGGGCAGTGGTTCACATATAAGATACACGATCCATTATCACCAGTCGTCGGATCACGAACTAACTGGTTTAAACTGGCATCGGGTTATGTCTCCTCTGATTGGTTGATTGATGATAAGGCCAGCTACCACTTGACGAGAATCCGTTGTCGTCTTATCGATCTGCTATCCTGTCGCTCACCAATCCGTTGGCTCATGGACTGAGCTGGATTCTGGACAGGCGCTGATATACTGACTGCTAACGAGATTTCACTGTTTATCGACGACGAGTCAGTCCATCACCTCACAGTCTGTAACTATTGTTTCCATTCCCAAGGCCAATATGGTGGCCGGAAACCGGACGATTTTGAACCAACCGATCAAACCTATCAGTGGAAAAGTTTGTCTGTCCATCGTTAAAAGGCACTACATTGTGACTGATTATTCACACAGACACATTTTCCTTAACCCTAACTACTACATAGACCAAAACTACTCCTGACTCTGGTGCTCTATAGCTGCACTTTTCCTTTGTAAGAAAAAGTGGCTGAAACCATGCATAAAAGTCACCCCGTGAGGATCGAACTCCCGACCGCAGTCCCACAGCCGATGTACTATACCGTCAAACCACCGAAAACAACTGCAACCTTAACCGACCTACTACCAGGTTTATTCGTTCACATTTACAAATGCCCCTTCTGACGTTTACCAGGTACAACTATTCGTACTCTGACATTGGTGATTCTTTTACTTTCTTTTTCATTGCTCAGACGAAGTTCGGTGTGAGTTCTGCGAGGTGCGTAAGTGCAACCAACGCGAACAACGTTCACCGAGGTCACTAAGGTGCATCACGTGCTCCAGTCCACAAGACTCACGGGATTCCGATTCCCATGGATTTGTCACACCCCAGATCCACAAAGCAAACCAATCAGCTTTTTTTCAGGCTTAGCGATCCATCTAGTTCTGCAAAATTTTCCATGGAACTGCACACCGGTATGGGGGGTCCTGTATTTTTGTCACCGTTTTATGTTTTCTGTTCTAACGGGTGCATAATGCAAAGTTTCCTTCTGAAAGTTGGTATGGCGTATAGTATTGCGCATTCGGTCTTTCTGGCCAGATATGGTTACATTAGAGATTACTGAAGCGGAACTATGAGGAAAATGAGAGATGTCCTGTACTTTTGTCGTGCAATGTATACACTCGATGCAAATCAGGTGTTCCATTGTATTCTACTGATTCAGTGTTGTGGAAAAGCTTTGCTTACAAAAGTGATCTATCTTCTTGCACGCCTTTTGGTTTGTAACACGACATCTGCCGTTCTTCGTGGGTAGCTGCACTTCAGCATCACGTGATATATGGCCTTCCCTGCTTGGTTCTAAACTTTAAATGCAGCGACCCACGTTGTAATCGACATTAGTGGCAGATGAAATGGCTAGTGTTTACACAATATGAGATTCATCATGCCGTGTAAACTTTCAAACCATTGAACACACGAAAGCACTGTTCAGTTGTTCCATCCTTGTTAGAAATCATCAGCAGTGCACATCGAACGAGTCCCAGCTAGGACTCCAACCCGGAATGAACGATTGTGAATCGAACCTTCTGGATTCGTAAGTGTCCCGTTGGTTGGGTTTTTACTTGGATAATGTACACGAAAGTGCACAGCACCATGCCTCCATACAGAGGCGTTCAAATCACCGCAGGCCCCTGGATAGATTTTAACGCGACTTAGTCAGGATTCCGTTGAATAACCACCGTGATTGGAATGCTTCTGCACACGGAGTGTTGCCCTTTAGGTTATTATGCGAAAACCAACCAATCAGATGCAGTCAGATCTCTCTGAATAGCTGTATTAGTTATGTGTTAATAATAAAAAGTAAGTAGAGCTATTATTATTATTATTATTATTATTATTAAATAGTTGATCCGAATACACTCAGCTCACTTCGTGACTGGTCAGTAAATTTTCCACCAAAAGCATCGCGCTTTGCTTCTTATATAAATGAGCGTGTACCGAATGAAGCTGACAGATGGCATACTTGTTACACCCGTCATGACAGTTCGCAGTGCACGCCGTTCCATGTGAGAGTTATTCCACTACATACGGTTAGCTGGATATATTCTAAATTCACAATAAAGCACGCAAGATTAAGATAGATATTCAGTGTTCCCAAACTTCTGACTGATTCGGTTGACGCCTATATGAGATCATGTTACCGACTCGCAGCAAACAGACAAACTGAGCTACGATTTCTTCCTAATGATGGGCTGGTTTTATTAAACGGCCAAAACCAGGGTTTGATCGACAAAGTTTCCAACTCATCTTGGCAAGTAAGCATGGGAGATGAATCTTTGCCGAGGTAACTCAACGGAATTTACAGAAATCAGTAAGTAGGTGTTTTGGTTTCAAGGCAGCTGTGGAATTTCTGCCTTTTCTTATATCCAAGTTCTACGGGTTTTTGATATTAATCATATATCCAGTTGACTTGATCGCTTTCGATTTGGTGACTTCAAAATACTCCTGAAAAGAGGTAGTGGTTAGTCAAACCTCACCAAACGAGGAAGTGAACGGCAGTGGAATCGAACTCAAACATCGTAGTATAAATTCCGTTATAATGACCGTTTGACTACCACCGGTCACTTGCTAAAGTCTTTAGACTCCATCGGTTATCCGTATCGTTTCTACCTGTATGTCTACCAGTACTGCTCACTTCTAATTTTTGGTGATTTTTGTGTAAGTTTCGGTCATTCATATGTCCCCGGATATCATAAATTCCATTGAACAGCATTCCCACCCCTGATTTCAATTCTAAACTATAACCTATAATCTATCCAACCAACGGCAAACCACCTTCATTAGGTCACACACCGAAAGTCAGATTTCACTGAATGACACCATCGCCCATACCAATCAGATATTGAAATTTCTCATGGTGCATGATATACGCAAAATTAGTCCGAGTCCCCGGCAGTGACGCAGTGCGGTAATGGAAACTAACCACATACAACTTAGAACGATGAGGTTCTTCATTGATGAGTTTTCTTATCCATAACACGTTCTGACTGACTTCGTTTTGATCATGCTGTGAAAAGACGCCAATCTCCAGCTTGGGTTTTGCCAGTTAATTCTAATTTTGGTTCTATTTCCGTGAGTGAACCACGTATTAGCATCATAAATTTTACTGGGCCTGAAATGTACTAGAAATCAATTCCGATCCACTAAATTAATTGATTGGATGAATTCATTCTTTTATTCGTGACGTTATTTTTCGTTCACTTTTTTTCTTATTATATAGGAATGGTACAATATTTCGGGAAAGTGGTCATGGCCAGTTAGAGGCAACCCGTTACTGTGATGGTTGGGACAACTGCATGATTCAAACCCCGAACTGGATGGTCTAAAATCCATCACGATGATTAGCTGACCTTATCTTTTTTACCACAGTCACGTGTTTAGCACACACACACTGAGTATCCATTCATGTCCGTAATTCGAGACTTCATGAATACTATTGGATTACAAATTACTCTAATTAAAACGTCACTCTGATGTGTTGGTTCGAATACATAGCACAATTTACAATAGGTATTGTCGCCCCTAGCGCAACACAGAATTCACTGAATATATTTTATACAACACAAGAGCAGTATTCAATGCCCACATAATAAGGTTTCATGCCTAGTACAGTCGTGACGTTATGAGTCGTTTCCATATAGTATGAGTGCCGGATTGCTGTGCACTTTGCCGGAGAGATAGAGTGCACTAACTTCGGAAAAAATATGTCACTGAACAGTTGTGATCAATGTAACAGTTAGGGTTAGGAAAAAAGTGTCAGTGTGAATATTCAGCCGCAATTTAGCTTCCCTTTAACGACGGACAGACAAACCTTCCCACTGATTGGTCTGATCGGTTGGTTCAAATCCGTTCGGTTTTCGATTTGTAGTATTGGATCACTTCGAAAATGGATGGTCCGAGTCCGATGCATCCCCGAGGAAGAAGCCCAGATGTTCTTGTCACTTCGGAAGTGGTATTCAACCGCTGAAGTCAGTTCCGTCGTTCTTTCACTGCGAACTGTTTTCTCATATAACGGGTGTATGCCTTTCTAGATGGTTGTACTTGGTTACACGAACTCCGAATCTCGACCAGAGATGAACACATGATCATTAGACATTTCAGTCAGAATGCAGCCTTGTATTTAATTGGTCTTTGATCAGTGGACTTAAAATATGTTACCAGGCATCTCCAAGTCACTCAACTACAGAAAATTTAGGATATATATATATATATATATATATATATATATATATATATATATATATATTCACTGGGATCTAAGTTGAACCATCTGGAGTACGAATGGGTACTCCTGATTTAGGAGTTTACGTACTTCTTAATATCATTATGAGCGCTGGCACATGCAGCCTCGTTGTTCGTTGGGTTAGTGGTGACCCAAACACCAATAACTAACGGAAATCGCAGTTGTGGTTCATTTGTGGACTCCTCAATGAAGAGTATTCATTCACACTGCAGAAGATTCAAATTTGATCCTAGTGAAGAAATAACACCGGAGTCTACAAGTGTGGAAGTGAAAGTACGGAGGGGTGTCGGTTACACGTACCTGATGAGCGATAGCAACCGCTAAACCGGCGAAGTGCTTCCGGGGGAGGATTTTATCCACCCGCTTATATACTACTTACCACCTGTGTCTGTATTTCCGTGTAGGTCTTTATGCGTAATTTACCTGGTTGGGCGACATTACGGTGCTCATGAAACTGTGCTGAGAGTTTGGGAAATGTCATATGCGATGACGCAGAAACAGCAGAAGGCTCAGCGAAAAAACCCCCGCGAAACTATCGTAATTTTTTGGGCTGTCAATCTCGCTAGCCTTAAGCGTGATATGGGTAGTACAAAGCTACAGGCACCAGGACAAATTCCAACTGAATAAACGTGTTTATCGTAATCTCGTGGTTCTATATAATGCAATACATATTCGTATATAATAGCAACTAGCTCACAGCCAGGCGTGCAACCAAGGACAACAGTACAGAAAGTTATCTGGTAAACCGGGACAATGCAGTCATAAGCAGTCCATTCAGCAGAGTCAAACGAAACTGTAGCTTAGCGCAGTCACTGTAAAGACGGTAAGTCAAGAAACTTGTCTAGCTAACATGAAATAGTCGCTTCGGTCACAAAATAAGAAGTCAATCTGTAGTTAGAATGTGCGAAAGAATTACCAATGTCAAAGTACGGGTAGTTGTACCTGGTAAACGTCAGAAGGGGCATGTGTCAATGTGAACGAATAAACCTGGTAGTAGGTCTGTTAAGCCTACAGTTGTTTTCGACGATTTAACGGTGTGGTACATCGGCTGTGGGGCTGCGGTCGGGAGTTTGTTCCTCAAGGGGTGACTTTTATGCATGGTTTCAGCCACTTTTTCTTACAATGGAAATGTGCACTCATAGGACACTAGAGTTAGGAATATGAACGTAGGATGTTTATGTTATATACATCATGAAACGTACATATGAACAGAGTCAGTGCATTCGAATGGGAGAAATTAGGTCATGAATGCTAGAAGTCCACGAAGTGCTCCCACTCTACCCAAGAACAGGCCAGTCCAGTCCAGTTCAGTTTAGTTTGCACAGGTCATATAATGGCCACCGTCAACGAAGCGTCCAGAATTCCTTCGAAGCTATGCACACTAGGTAGGCACCCACTACTGCACAGTTTATTTCGTCGAATCCCCTCCAAAAATGGCACGAAAACGTAAAACCTCATCTCACATCAACTGCGAGAGTCGTTATGCATCGTGAGCGTTCACTAAGTCATCACGTAACGAACGGAAACGTTCAATAAACACGTCATATCCGTCTGCGTAGTAACGTGCTCAAAACTCGCAGTCAGAAATGATCTCTTTCCACTTACTATCTAGGGCCCCATTGAATGCCTGGACAGTCCCCAGTTCTGTTATCTCTTCCGGCAGTCTATTCCAATAGTTAACTACCCTATTGCTAAAGAAGTGAGATCTGCCTATTAGCCTAGATCTAACTTTCGCCAGCTTCGCCCAATGATCTCTTATTTTGGAGTCTGTAGCCCTATGGAATAGACTCTCCGGTCTTAGCCCAGAAAACTCTTCTATTATCCTAAATGTCTGCATGAGACCCCCTTATAGTCTTCGCTTTCCCATAGAGAAAAGTCTGAAGTCATGGAGTCTCGGCTCATACGTCTCACCCCTCTGACCCTCAGCCGTGCGCGCTGCAAGACGTTTGACGTTCTCCAAATAAGTAGCATCTTTTTTATAGAAGGATGACCATGCCTGAACACTGTTTGCTAGAAGAGGTCTAACTATAGACATGTTCACTGGCATGAAGACCCTTGGTTATCTTGCACGAAAAAGCTTATCTCAACCTGAAGAGTTCACCGCGTGCTTTTTTGAAGCTACTGCACACTGATCCGACCGCTTAAGATCAGAAGTCATCAATATCCCAAGGTCTTTAAATTTGTTTGCTGCCTCTAGGAGAATGTTGTCAGAACAAAAATTGCAGCAAATTAATTTACAACTACAAAGAAGAATTTCCGATATGAGTAGTATAACACAGTATCTGGATTACAGGACAAAATTCCTCCGTAAGCACGCGGCCGGTTTCGCGGTTATTACCTCTCATCAAGTATGCGTACCCGGTACTCATCCACCCAATCATCCTTACACTTGAGCACTCCACGGTTGAATCAGAGCTGTAATCTCATTTGAACGGAATGGACATTTTGTTCATAAGAGCTCCATTCGATTCAAATGAGATTACTACTATATAAAATAATGAAGTTTATGCGCTCGTTGAACTGTTGACAACTTGAAACAAAGTGTATGAACACGTGTAATGTACAACATAAAAGTCAAAATTACAGCTCTTGTTAAGTTGCATTATTGTAATTCCCTGAATGAAATTCAGAAAATAAGACGAACAGACCATGACTGGAGCCTAAATGATCACCTGAATCACCGTAGCACAGAATTCTGCATGGTTCGATGTTAGCCCCGTGCAATTTGTTCACAGAAGATGCTTCTACATTGGGTTTTGTTGGTTAGTACTCGAAAGGGGTAGATTTCCGAGTACCAATTGTTCCTTGTTAATTTGATTCAAAAATAGAGGTTTATTATCTTTTAATTAAAATGTGATTTAAGGGTTGATCTGGCATCTCGGAGCCATAAATACACTTGCGGATCTCTTGTGTTAAAATAACGATCGATTTATGCTTTTCGATTTCCGATGTCAAATCAACTCGACTGTCTAATCAACACGGGAATTTGTAATAAGGTTTTAGTTCAAAGGATCCACTTATTCCCAGTTAGATTGATCGAGTAGATATTCTCCCGGGCTGCTGAATCTCGACTCCGAGTTCGTGTTGGTCACGTGCATTGTGCCTAGTGCTGTCGAGTGATGAAATCCCCTCGCTGTGCCTTTCTGTTCAGCCTGTTCCAATGACATTTGGCTCGCGTGCCGAAAACTGAAGATACGTTGCTTTGGCGATTTCATAGGCCATATTCAATTCGATAAATATTCATTTTTGCAGATCGCTCTTTTTTTCATCCTTTTTGGATTATGTGCAAAGACCATTTTATTGCTTCTCAACCAAGAAGATTTACAGGCACATCTGATTTTGAAGGGAGGTTTTTTCTATGAGTTATCATTTTTTTTAAATACCGAACTATCCTAACCAATGAACTACAGATTTCCAAGGTTAGCAATAAACAGCTGTCGATTCGTTTTCTTCACGACGTTACATCAACCTGGATCTGTGCTTTTTACAGACCCTATGTTCCATCCGTACCCATCGAACAAGAAAAAAATATGTTCCTTTGTACTGATGCTGTGGCTTGCAAGTCCCTCCAGATTATGGTGGCACGAGACTGACAGATTTTCGAAAAATATCGGGACTATTAGCGACCCATAGCTCTGAATTTCTGGGTTACTCCGACCACCCGACCACCCGACCCCCCTTCACACCCTCGTCAACTGTACACAAACGAACAGCGGAAGCAAGCTTAACTAAGAAGGTCGGAGGCAGGAATGTGCACTGCCCAAACATTTAATCACCGAGAGTAATTTCGGAGAGCATATGCCGACGTACTGTTGACCAGTGCATGTGGTCTGTTGTGCAAGCGGTACGAAATGGTGACCCCAATGTTAACCAGAATGCCTGTTATCACTGCATTGTAGGCTGCAGAGGAAGTTCAGGACACTGTTCACATTTAATCTCCTGGTCCAGATGGAATTCATTCTTTTGTGCTGCGGAATTAGTGGATATGAGTGAATCTCCTTCCACTAGACTGCTCCAAAACTCGTTGAAACAAGCAAAAGTGCTGGTAGAGTTGAAGAAAGCCCTCGTGGTCCCAAAGTTCTAGGATGGAAGAAAAGCTTCAACCGCTAACTGCTGTCCGGTTAAATTACCTGTACTGCATGGAAATTGCAGCGAAATCTCACAAAATTCGATTTCAACGTACTGTTATTCCTGGCATCTATCAAGGACTTGTCCGAGGAACTGAAGCCGTGCTGTCCGATCCACGTCGATGATCTCAAACTTGTACGAGTGGTCATGACTGAATGTGGTGCTTGAATATATCCTGGTCGATGTATGCAAAGAAATAGCTCTTACCCAGAAATATGCTTACCGAGAGCTGACAAGAAAATAGTAAATATATATTCCGTCAGCTGTCATAAAGTCGCATATGAATAAGGCAAGGCGTGTAGCAATTGGTAGATATTTTACTGACCATAAAGTAACCTGGTCGTACGGCAACAATCTAGCTATATCTGATTTCTTGAATCCTGGAAACGAACCTAAAGAGCACATCGCCGCTTGCGAAGACTCTGAAATTGTTAAGCTGAATCAAGTTACTGTGAACTGCAGACGTATTTGGACGCCGCCTTACTCTGGTCCACCACACAGATTCTTTCAGTCAATGCTCAAACTGTGCCCGTATGTTACTTGATAGCCAGAAGTTCAAATATGTTTATTCCAGAGACCAAATGATCGGCCCCAAAACTTTGTATGAGACCTAGGCTTACCACTGAATTCGTCGGGCGATCAACTTTGACGTGTGGTTGCAGGTCACCGATTCGTTTCCAGGAGAGTGTCTGGGGGACGGAAAGGACCCAATCTTTATTCAGGAAATCATCCGAGGCTAGCTGGGGCCTAAGCAACTAGCGGAATTTCCCCCATTTAGATCACTTCCACCTTAGGGAACACTCTCTGACACTCATGAATTGGCAGTCAACTAGGCTACCGTCAGTCTATCGTCTATCCGGAAGAGTGAGTAACTTGTGGAACTCAGCGCCAACTGAGGTGGTGTACTAGAGGAATCGTGAGCCGTTTAAGTGAAAGCTGGATGCCTACCTGGTTGAGAGGTGGCGTGAACCTCTCTCCGGGTGCCCCATCAAAGAATAGTTTATAACGAGGCTCCAACTTCAGCTCTGATGTCGACTGCCTTACCAAATTGTTTCCTTAGTAGACGCTTTTGTCAGTCCCTTGTGCTACTTGTGGACCGCATGTCCGTTGGTCTAATGATCTGCCCCGGTGCGAACTTGTTAACCGGAACGATGTTTCCTAGGACCAGTGAAAAACAGAAGGTGATCGGTAGTGAGATCGGTTAGTGCGTATTTGCTAGAGCGTGTTTGAGGAGCGTAAAAGAGGAACCGTCAAACGCGCTCGGTTCAAGAATTTGTCACAGGACTTCCGGTAGATTTTCCATTACGAAACCGTCTCAGCTATGCAAATTAGACGAAATACCGCAAAACTGAACCCTTTTCCGTTGTCCAGTGATCTGTCTTCCAGCTCACTGATAATGTTCAGAACAGAAGAAAATTGTATGGTAAAATTTTGTTGTTTAATAACACAACGTGGTAGAAATCGTTGGTAGGTTGTCCACGTTTCGGTCACCATGGGTAACCTTTTTCAAGACTGGTTTAACAACCGAGTGAAACTGGAACGAGATACTGTTCAAGAGAAAACTGAACCACACCCTGATGGATTATTGGTAGAGCACCGACTTCTAGCCAAGTCATTAGGGTACAGTGCGATGGGGCTCATACGGGATGACTTTCCACTGCCCCTTAACTGAAGACTGAAGACTAGCTGACAGGTCTAAACGCTGTTTCTTTTAAAGTTTCCTCGAAATAATAGAGCAAAATCTAACGACGTTGATCTCCTCGAGGCGTACACTGAATATTCAGCCGAGTAAATGCATCATCTAGCCCAAATGAGAGCCATTGTCACTCCCGCTGGTTTATCTGCTTTTTGTGAACATTTAACCCCGTTCGATCAACGTTTTCCTTCATTCTTTTTGTCTCTTTGGAACAGTCTGTGCACAGACGGATGAGTAGTTTTCCTCGTCCTTACTAAGAAGATTAAACACGAAAGAAAAACAAAACAAAACGGATGGCCAGATATGGATTAGAAACCCTAGAGGAGCTACTTACTAGTTCGATAAAATCAGAAATCCAACCCCAAAACAAGCTATGCTAGTTGCCACAGAAAATTGGTGAGGTAACGATTGACGCTGTAGTAGTCACTTTAGTCACGGAAGAAATCGAATTTTGAATCTAGCAGAACACCTCAGTGTGCCTGTCCAAAGTCGTCAACTCAACCCGACCACAAGTAGTCAAACCCACTATGAACTGTTGACTGGTTCATATGATAAAGATGAATACCGTTACAGCTCTAAATCATTTGTTGTATTAAATCAGCATGTCAATCCCCTTTCAGAACCATACAGTTTGTTTTTCGCTGTTTTTCGGAACCGCTGAAAACATCTCAGAAATCCAGAGGCACACGGAAGACAACTTTATATCCTGCTCGTAATAGCAGATTGGAAGACGTTTTGTCCTTCTTCTGTGGTGTTCCAAGCAAATTGGCAAATGTTTTTGGTAATCCGTATTGTTAGCGAGAATTCGATCGTGTCGAGCTGTATGCACGACTTTATCGCATACTTGGCCGAGTCTATGGTATTGAGTTTCCAAATAGAAAGAGCATAACCATCAGAATAGTGTTCTTTGAGCATAACAAAGCTTTGGGTAGCTTCAAAAGATCAGTGTTCTCATGTTCTTTTCGGAAGAAATGGGTTCATGCCAGTACTTCACTTACTCTTGATGTGATATTGGCGGAAAATGTCATGAAATTAAAAATGGAATGACGCCTGACAAGCTGTAAAAGCAGTCTGAAGGCGACTAACTCACTCAAGAATGCGCTCAGTATTTGGGAAGGATTCATTGTGAAAGATGCTGTATTCATCAAGATGCTCCGATTGATAGGATGTATGGCGATTGCTCCGTTCCAGGACTACGTAAGTCGAGGAATAAAAAAAGACCAAGGAAGAGGAATTGTACGCCGTGTTAATTCGGAACGTATTCGAACGCATGCATGGATGCTCAGTTGGGCCTGTTGGTGAATTACTGGTGGATCGCTTACAGTTGGCTATTGTTACACTTGGTCAAGTCACTTCTGATCTGCGGAGGCTTCTCGCTGCTCACGGTCGCAAAGCTGTACCACAAGGCGTCCTGTGAACTGCAAAACGAATCACCAGAAATGTGCACCCTGGACTAATTCGATGGGAGTGACGCGCAAGTTTTATACTCGAAATGCATTCATTAATGCGTGATACGGTGCGTGAGGTATCAATTACGGGTGGTGCACTGGATCAACCACAGTGCGATCCTGGATAATTTAATCAACTGATTTCGAGTGCTCCTGACTGTTGGATCAAAAAGGATTGTTATTACCACCGTGATCTAATTTCTGTTCCCCAAAGACGGTCTACATAATTGATCTTCGCTTTGAAACTCCGATTGCACACCAGCAGTCTCGAGTAAGACCAGAACTGGTTGGCTAACAGTGTGGTAAGAGTGTGTGTGTATTTGTATTTGTATGATCGACTTTTACGGGTAACATTGCTTACATTTCAGTTAAGAGGGTTCTGGCAAAACCGGGATAAAACAAACGAAATATACGAAAACTGGCCGCAAAGGCATATAAGGGTGGGAAAGAAACAGAAAAAATCAGCCAAATTTAGAAAGTAATTCCCTTTTACTCTTGTTCTGGTTGATCAGTACCCGAGCCAGATAGGGCACAGGAGAGATTTGTATACGGTAATTCTGAGGAAGAAGGTGCAGAAATTCATACCCGATGGATGAGCTTGAACGACAAAAAGGTAAGTCAGGGTGTAACGGACGAGTAGTATCCTGTGGGCTGGGGTTACACAAGATTCAGCATGCTGGTTGACAAATGTAGTCAAAAGAAAATCTAAGGGGAGGAATAAAACGCGGATTATATTTACCCCTCCGCGGAAAAGGACTTTGTAGTCTTGTTCCAAAAGGCCAGAAGAAATTATACATGAGCAATACAATGTGATAAAAAGAACACATTTAAGAATAAACTTCGAAACAAATGAGCTTTCGTATTTGAACATTTGGGTGTTGCAGTTTAGCCACACAGTGCGGAACGTAAGAAATCCATCTCAGATTGGTGCCTTGACCAGCACCCATATACTTGACAGCGCTCAATGTGGATGATGATTTGGAATTGAGGATATATATATATATATATATATATATATATATATATATATATATATATATATATATATATATATATATATATATATATCATACTTGTCTGGTTTCAGACTGTGTGCCAGACAAAGCATGGTAAAATTGGTGAGGAAGGGGTCGATAGTCCGAGTCCATGATTTGTTTGTGGGCGCTATACTGTCACGTTGCCCAAGCCAAAGCAGGTGGTTTTCTTAAAGATCCACAACCGGAGCCTTCAGCCATCGAAAGCTTAACCCCAAAGGCAGTGGGACGGAGTATGGGGTCCGTAACCCACTGGGGGCCGGTGACTGATTCCTCGGTTCATTCGCCCTTCGGCTGAGGCCAAACATCCTGGGTACCCTGTGCACTTCTCCGCCACAGATCGCGCTGGTCAAACGGTCATCTTGGTGGGCTTCTGAAGCTTTTTCCCGAGTTCGAATCCTTGTGCCACCAATGGTCACTTACCAAATGGCAGTCTTGAATTGGCCGCGACACACTTCGTGGAATATTGTACTACTGCTATATATCAAAACAGAAATTAGAAGGACGATTTTAGCTATAACCCTCATGAGGTTCATCTCTAACCCTAATTTTTTATTTTGCTTGCTGCTTATATAGATGGACCGCTAGGTCTTTGATGGTAAACACTTTGTGTGTGTGTGTGTGTGTGTGTGTGTGTGTGTGTGTGTGTGTGTGTGTGTGTGTGTGTGCGACTACTTTGGTTGATAGGAGAGGCAGTTGTTGACACTTATCCTTGTTGTCTGCCCAATTACCCGGGAGCGTGCCGTACATAAAAAATCAGTTTATTTGCACACAACGAAGTAGGCAAGCAAGTGGACAAGGGGCTCATTTATCGCAAGAACAAGCTGTGCGAGTAGTCGGGTGTAGCCAAGCAGGGCCTCTCGGTGGGCAACGAATTATAGAAGAACGGCATACTACCGAGAACGTGTCTTCTGTGGGGTCTCGAATTGAATTACCGCCGAAATTCCTACAGTCCGATGAACGGAGAAGAACCGAGTCAATCAACAGATGCGAAAGTGTTTCGTATTTATCATGGCACTTAAATATTCTTGATACGAGCAATGCACGAAAGGCGAACGAAGTGCAAAGGCGAAGCGGAATCGGGCCGTGAGAGCACAGACAGCCGAAAATCGGAAGTGTATCAAAGCGAAATCGACGGGAACTTTGTGAACGTCAGTTCATTAAAATATAGGCAGTCGAATAAACATGAGGCAGTCAAAATCAAACGTCAGGATGGATCGTGGAGAAAACAAATCCGAAATCATGTCCGGAAAATGTCCAGTTTCTCGGAAAGATTGAGGTCACTACAATACCTACAAGCACTGATGGTTTCATGCAGAAGCTTGATTCGTTGGATCAAACCGTCCGTGGTACGAGCAAGTTCGACGTGGTTCGGTCAACGGTAGGAGACCGTATAACCATCCTCCAAAGTGCAATGGGGTTTTGTGTTCATGAGAATTAGCCATAACACTATATCACTGTGAAAACAATCAATTAAATTATTTTACATGTGTAAGGATGATTGGGCAGGACAGTACCGGGTACGCATACATGATGATCAGCAACAACCAGGGAACCAGTTGTGTGCTTCCGGGGAAGTTTTGTCTCATCATCCAGACGCAATAATACTTATTACAAAAATAGTGGGTAAATTCATTTCGTCTCCTGTTCTGTCATGAGTGATATTGAAGTTAAGGTGATTCCATTAGGCAAAACATGATTGGATGAACTATGAAACCATTTAGTGGAGACCGTTTAATTCGCTCAGTAGAGTACGTGTACCAGTGTAAATTTTGGGCACAAGGTGTCCGTTTATAACTGTGCTCAGTTTTATCAAGCTGACATAGAGGATATTCTTAATGTGAGAGGAGTAAGTATCAATGTGATTCCGGATGGTTGATGGAATTTAGTCGGTAATAAGCAAACATGGGACTTTATTGGTGTGTTTAAGTCTCATCTAACACTAAAACGTAGTAAAAATCAAATAACTTTTGTATTCTGTAGCAACTCGCCGAAAATTTCTTGACTTTCCCGACGATAAATCTCGCACGTTTCTTCTACATTTCGTTCAAATCTGTCAATCGGTTCACACTCTAGGACCATCCAAATTGCCTTCGAGGAGTGAACGACGAGATGTCCGTCTGAGCACCGAAGGCCGTTTGCATTATCCGATCCGTTCTCACTCTAGGTGATAACCAAACCTCAATCTTTTTCAGGTCACCCGATTCTGCCGATTTCATTTGCTACCCAATCATCTTCCTGGCATAGCAATTGGGCTCGCCAACGGTAGTGTTGTGAGTTTTTGCTACTCATACCAACATGCCGATAACCCGCGGCCATGTGCATGAAAAAGGCCTACATTTTAGGTCACCTTAATTGGGCTGTTTTTCAACTGATGAATGTATTCATTTGGATACTGTTCTCACTGTTCTGTAATAAACAAAATGTTCGGAACCGTCGTTATCGCTAGACGAAAACAGGGTTTTCAATGGTTTACAATATACAGTCGCTGTACACGGCAAGAAAACCCTTTTCAGCTTCTTTCTTATGGAGCGAAAACTGAATCGCAACTTTTTATTAGTATTAATAATACACTGGCTTGAGCATATTTTTACGGTACTTTTCAGCTGTCGAGAAAAATAAGGAAAAGTTTTGCACGCCAAAACGGGTTAACAGTTCAGATAAGACTTCATCTTTGTTTGGTAAAACACGCTCAAGGAGGGGAATCTTTGAAGTTCTGTACGGCGATGATTTGGAGAGAGGCAATCGAAACGTAGAAAAAAGGGTTAGCTAGTGTGATTGGCTCAGAGGAAGATCGCAATGATCTTCATTGCAAATCAAATAGGTGCTCGTACGCGCTTACCACATAAGTCCACGAGTATTGACCCGTCACAGATTTTTCCTACTGAAGTGCCATATTCACTTTAAGCTAATGCAAGAGCAATCCCATTGCACACATATTAAACAAGCCAGATAAATATGCCATCAAATTGTGGATGCTTCTTTGCTCTATGCAGCGATATCTGGGACCGTTTGAAAAAGGAGTTTAGATGTGGTCAATCTCTGAATGAAGACGTCGTTTTTTCAAGTTGATGGATTGTTTATAGAACAACGGATAACCCTTATTACTACTCGTCAGTTATCCCGTAGATACACTTGACACCTTATGTAAACGATGTTTTGACATTTTGCGAAACAAGCAAACTATTCCGAGTCCCGTAAAATATAGTTTTTTGAGTTGTTTCATTGTCAGAATGTTGTTAGAAAACAAACATTTACGAAGAGTGCAGTTTCTAGGACAGTGCCCTGGTTTCAGAGTGACGTGCCACTTTTTGTACTCCACTTCCCCACACCGAAAAGCTCTCATCAGTAGTGTTAAGATTTATTGAAATTAGACATGCAAATTCAGCACATCATATCCGGGAACTCACGTAAACTGGTTTGGTCCAGATCCTATGCTATCTATCACAATTTTTGTCTTGTATATACCAAACATTTCTTTTGTCATCCATGCGCTTGGGTCTCCAGTTCCCATACTGACTACTACCCCGTCGCTTCCACACTCGCGTGACGATTTGTTTGTTCAATAGCATTGAGACACATAGTTTTAGCCTTATTACTACGACAGTTATTGATTGACGTTAATTGTCATGGCTCTTACCCGTTAGTATTGAACCGATTTTATCGCTAACGTAATTTTTCTCCGCCATTTTGGATTCTATGTGCACTAACCCACTGTTATCCGTGACCTGTTCTGTTACTACGTCATAATGGCCTGGTTTACTTTTCAAGGCCTCAGACGTTTGGAAGTAACTGTATATATCTATCTCTCCCTCCCTTTCTCTCTTTCTGTCTACCTGATCTGTGTGAACGACTGAACTTTGACCATCAGTTTATTATTCACCACTCTCTTGTGTGTGCGTTCCGTCAGGCAATTACTTCTCCTCCGACCTTTGATTGGTTATAATGCCCCCCGTAATTAAGGACTGTCTTTGTAAACCACTTGACTCACTCCTGCATCTCAGTCTCGAGCATTCCCTGTCCATTGTTGCTTGGGCGTTTTGAAGTCTTCTTTGATTGTCATGAAGCTGTGATCGGTTTGCATACAATTTGAGACACGTTACTGTTATAGTTTGATAATTTGCCTTACAGTACACGTAATAAAGCAAGCTTGTGTTCTCTGCCATGGGACTCGGGTTTCAGTCACCTGCGAGTCAATAAATTATGGGATGACAATCCTGTACAATAAGCTTTCGAATACAACCAGATTCATTGGTCAAGGATATCTCTTTATGGAGCTATAAGGGAAGATGTGGGTACCAACACCTCGTCCCTCTGTAGCGGATTTTTCTGTCTTCATTCTAGTTTGTCTATTCACAAAAATGGTATTTGCTGTGTGTGATAATGGCTTCTCCAAAAGATTCACATGAGAAATCGTCGAACTGATTAATTGCACGTGAATTTGATAACTGTTACCATTGCAATGAACCTATCTTTTCCAGTGACTGGGTAAAGATGTTCTCGCATTCATCGTTAGCAGAATCATGCTGTTTATAAATTTATCAGACTAACAGAAGTATCTGCCTGAATGAGAAAGTTATGCTAAAAGGTACAATTGAAAACATAATTTTACGTATAAAATGTTTGAACTGATTGGCTACGACTGTCTCATCGTACTGAACCGGTAGGAATTACCTAACTACTAGCTGGTTTTCACCGGCTGATTGGTTTACTCCTTGCGCTATCTCACCGAACTGCTATTATGGCCCATGAATTGTTCAGTCACGTCAACTGCTTTAGTTATTGACTGACGTGCTTTATCGTGCTTTTTATCGCAGTTAGTGTGTCCGACCGAAAGAGATTAGGGGTGTATCAAAACACTGATGCAGCTTGTTTTGGTTTTGTACGGGAAAACTTCAGTTTCAATAACTCCGCACTGTCAGTGGAAAATTCTAATTTCTATTACCACGATTATCCATTCCCAAGGCAACGTTGGCTAATTATTACTATATTATTTTACATCATTGTATTTTTCCGTCGAAAGCTCTGTGCTGATTACGTCAACACTTTCCCGTGTAATATAATAATATTGATTCGTCATGCCGTTTCCACGCTTAACTCACCAGTGAAAACGGTGGAAGCACTGTACAACTGTTTTGTCTTTGTTAGGAATCTTCAGCACAGAGCACATTCACCGACCCCCAACTGGTACTGGAAGCCCGGGGTGAACGATAGTGAATGGAACACCTTCACCAAAAGGGTATCGGGGTTGGCTCTAAATGGTTTATTGAATATCTACGCTACACGACATATGCTTTTTATCCTGAATGGACTGGTAGCGAGTGATTTTTCTTCTGTTTTTACTAGCATGGTAACCCTGGCATTTCGAATGGGACGCCTTAGCTTCGCGTCAGACATGGAATTCTCGACGCAAGTGCAAGCGCACCAGTTGGCAAAATCAAGAGGAGAGAACTTTTTGTCACGTGAAGTACGCCCTCGCAAAGGTGTAGTGAAATTAGCCTTGGCAATTCGAACAAAACCAACTGTCACAAGTTCGTCCATAGCGATGATCGTGAGGTGAGAAGCCTTTTTCATCACGAGGACTGTGAAAAAATGGAACTATGGAACTTATTCACCAAGGTTCATTGGCGTTTAGTCCGTTTCGGAAATCGGAAAAACTGCTGAGGTCCGTAATACCAAAAAATGGAGAAAGACTTCGGCACTTTCACTTACGAAGAGAAATTGCGATCGGAATTTGCGAACGAGTGATCAGAATAAAGAAGCAATCTCTAGGTTGTTCCTTTAAACACCTTGCAATTGTGGAATATCTAACGAGCTGAGAACCGGCAGTCCAAACCGGTACCAGCAGCACGTGAATGGGCAGCCGCAAGCAGTAGTACGTGACAGCCACCTAGGGCGCACAAGCGAATAGGCAAGTAGCTGAGTTACGAATCTGCATTCGATTGGTGATGTGATTGGTGCATGACTAACAAACACATCAACACTGTCTGTCTAACTGCAAGATGTTACGATCAGTACCGGTAGCACCATCGCATGTGGATGTGCGCGCCGATTTGACTAAAAAGCATCACCTGAAAATACAGGTATTAAAAAACTTGGTTATATGCTTGCTCATGAATTCAATGGAAGGGGTATGTCCCCATAGGCAAATGCTTACTGCACCGCTAGAGATAACCAGCAATCAGACACTTAGACTTGGATGGAAAACCACATAACGTCCCAATAACTCAGTTTTGATAACCAGCCGCACGACGGTGGAATACTGTCCACTACCGAAGTAGTCGGAGCTGGAAAAAATTCAGGCCACGGACCTCCGAGATGGAAATCAAACGCTCTAAATCAATCGACCATGACCGGTCGTACTGTGAACTGCATAAAGAAGTGGTCTTTGTAGGGCATTTAGCTTCGTTTTCGTTTAACCGGTAAGTAGCATTATTGTCGATTCCGTTTCAGCTGTGAGGTATTCAAATTACGTACGGAATGTACCGTGACGTGAGATTATCAACCGTTCATAAGAAGCTGGGTGAAACAGATTAGTGTACGCTGAGTGTTGTTACTGTCTGATGAATCATTTTGTGATGTGATTTTGCATTTCCATTTGACGTGCAAATTCAAGGTCGCCAAAGCACAACTAATTGAAGAGGGCATTTGAACCAGTGTCCTATTGATTCGAGGGGATAAGTTAGCCCATGTACAATAACGAACACTATGCTGAAAATTACCGGGAACACTTTACCTTAGTCGAAATTCACAATTTACTACTTAAATGCTTGTATATTAGCAATGCACCGGAGCGAAAAGTTTTTCGAACACCAATAGCCGACAAATATTCTAATATTGGAACTTCCAGACCTCAATGAATTAAGAAACAAGTATCAAGAATACAGCTCCCACGGTTATTTAGAGGCCGTGTTTAGTTAGCACGTAACATGAATGATACTATTTATTGTAAGAAAGTAATTTACCAATCACGTCTTAAGACTAGACATTGCGAGGTAAGGTCAGATAAATAAGCGTCAATCTTGATACAGCAAACAGATCCTCGTGCCATCGGTTGCTTCCTTCAGATTTATTTCCAGTGTACTGAGGTTTCAAAATGATTTCTGTTGTATGATTGGCCGCGATGATGTAAACCTTACACTTTTAAAGTGATTGGAGGAGACATCTTCAAAGTGATCTACGTGATCTATCAGAATTCATCAAAAACGATTCACCAGCGCCACTTATCGACAGCCGAAGGGATTGTAGTTTGACTTCGCAGTCCGTTACTTTGTTCTCGAAATTGATTTGTCCTTTTATTCGAAATTCTCTGGCCTAGAATAGTAATCATCTTACAAAAGAAATACGCTCATCACATGAATTTCTAACGTAACCTGAAGCAGTCAAATCCGAGCATAAGTGGCTTAACCCAATTTCATGTCCATCGCTTCCTTTATTACATTTCAAAAACCATAACGTACCATACCTGTTGCGTAAGATAATCCTGACAAAGAAATGGTGCGTAGAAGATCCGTTTATTCGTACTTTATTAAGCAAGCAGGTAAACAAGTGGAACTTCCGTCGAAAGCGTGAGCAATACGTGCGATCGCGTGCTGCCAAGCTGGGTCTCTCAGCGGGCCACGAACCAGCAGTCAAGTATGACTCAGGGCAGAAGTTAGATTGGTTGTAAAAAACCCTTCATGCAATTGGCGGGATCAAGGCGACGTGCGTACGAGCATGCGTGCGTGTGTGTCACATTACTCTGTGTCGACTAACGGATCAATAAGTATATCGGCCTGGACAGCAGACAGTCGGAGGTTCAACCAATGGTAGAACGGCACAAAAATACCTTTTCACAATCATTCATTAGAAAATCTTTCCAAACCAAGCATTTTCCTGACTTCACCAATGTCACTTTTAAATATACATGAGCACCGTTTGTATGTAATTGTGTTAGCTAAAAGATGAAGTTACCGAAAATAAGCTTGTTCACTACTTTCTTGTTCTCGGCCCCGCATGAGATATCTTCAGAAAAAAGATTAACCGTATTTATCGATTTATCAGCCCACCACACTTCCAAAGGTGCAAATGAGAAGAGACACACGAAACCAGACGAAATCGGTCATCTGCGAATCGATAAGGCAAGTGGCAGTGTAGAATCTCAGGTATATATATATATATATATATATATATATATATATATATATATATATATATATATATTATATATATATATATGTGTGTGTGTGTGTGTATGGTAGTCAGTGATCAGAAGACTTTCCACCGTTGATTCCAATGAAGGGGAACCAACACATCCTATCCGCTGCATTCGATACACTCGTTTAAGGATGAAGTAAGGCATGACATTAATAATGGGCAGTGTACTGGGCAGTCATAAAGCGATCTGGTCGTATCAGGACGATCTGACTACCAGGATCTGGCGGCTTCTGATTGGTTGAATCCAGAATCCGAAGCTATAGAATACAACAAATACCACAGAAGCATTCAAATCACCACAGATTACTCAGTACCATCACATAAAGTCACTGAGACTCTTCAACGCAATCACGACCAAATTACATTCACTTACGCAATATAGTGTCCGTAAACCACAGAATGATCGATGTACGGATGATGAGCATCCAATGCGGTACTGTCAAACACGGATGTGAAAGGTTGACACTCTGCATTGCGAACTAACCGGAATGCAGTTCTGTGACGGGAATAACTGCCAACGCCGCCAGATGGTCGCAGGCTTGAATTTTGAATCACGTTTCACATGATCTCACCCACACTGAGTCATTTTTCCGGTGCATATTTTCACGCTTTAACATTCCCAGCCGGGAGTGCCGGGGTTCACAAGTGTTAAGCCCCAACCAGTAGTATTGCTGTGGCTGACTGACTGCTCTGCGAATTCTCTGGCAGACTAACACACACATACACATACACACAAATGTCATCCACTGTACTCCATTGACCTCACATTGGTTACTCCAGCCATGCTTGTCTTGTAAATACGTGAATGCTATTGGCGATACACACTTCGGTGAGTACTACGTGGCTTCCTCATCTTCAGGATTCCGTTCCGTGGTTTGCGTGTGGAAATGCCGATTACTGTATTTCGAGTTTCGGAGCATACTGGTTGCTATTCCTAGCACAATTAATTCACAGAACACGCAGTGAGCGACAGAAGTACACAACGCCTCTTATTTTTCCGCACATTTCCCCTTCTCTATTCTATAACGAAACCATATCTGGTCAGAACGACGGAATTCACGGTACGATATGGCATGCCACATTTTAGAACGAAAATATGTGCTATATGATAATAAGAACAGAAAAATTGAAAAACGAGAGTGACAAAAGTATAGAATCCCCTATTCCGATACGCTATCCCATGGAAAATTCCGCAAAGCCAGACGGATCTTTAAGCTTGACAACAAGCTGGTTAGTTTGGTCTGTGAATTTGGCAACTGAAAAATCCATGATAACCGGGATCACGTGAGTCACGTGCACGGAATTACGTGACGAACCCTAGTTGTGTGACCACTCCCGGTGTCCTTCCTGCACGTTGGTTGCACCTATTCACCTCACGAAACTCACAGAGAACTTCATCTGCGCCATGCCACACGGAGAGACACGAACAGGTCTGGAGAAGGGCGAAGTGTCTGCGTTCTGTCAAACGGGGACCCAGCTTGCCGGAAATTTCCGGGCAAGACAGGAGATTGAGAAGCTACGGCGTTTGGGAAGTAACGAGCAATATGCACCTGCTTAGCGAGTGAGTCGTCCCAAGAAACCAACAAAATCAGAGGAACGCAGATTAGTTTGTCTAGCCTGCAGTATTTCATGCTCCATGTGAACGTTAAAAGCTTTGGTCGGAGTGAGTGTTTCGAAGTAAATGTTACAAATAACCCTTAAATCTGTGCCTTGGATGAAATACAGGAAAATGAACAGACAATGCTTTCACACTACTGCTTAAAGAACAGAGTGTATCATGGGAAGAAATGAACGTATTATGGACTTACGTGCATGAAAATGTCCACCTTGGTGACGAATTTTTTCAACTATGGACGAACCGGATTCCTGGAACTGTTACTGGAACGATATCCGAATAAAGAAAGAATTTTCAAAGGGACAACAACAGGAGCTCAATGATGGTTTGGGGTACCTTCTCAGCCACCGGCCAAAGTGAGCTAGTTATACTTGAGGGCACGCAAGATTCCGTTGTGTACATTCTTATTTTTGAACAGATTTTTCTCCTTCTACTGATCAGCAGGTTACAGGTTTTCGCTACATTCCACCGTGATATTGCTTATGTCCCTTGCTTCTACACTACAAACTGTTGGCTATTTGCATCGCGAAATTACTTGCGAGTAGTGTGTGGGATTGACGGATGTTTGTTTAGCTGACTGTCCTTTGGACTCCACCTTGGCGATTCGGATCAGCCCAGACGGAAGATGGCCGGCGCGGTGGTACCACACACGTTTTCAAAGTGAAAGGGCCCGGGTTCAAACCCTGGGTGTGGCGGAGAATATACACCGCTGACGAGCTCTAACGAGAGCGAAACTCGGATCTGGTACTTCCGAGTGCAGGTTGGTCAGATGACCTGAGGTTTTTGCGTGAAAGGTGGAGACCAAAGGACAGTCAGCTAAACAGATGTCGGCTGTTGTTCCTTGGGATCAAGACCATGCGGTGACCAACCTGCAGCTCAGATTTAAACCCGGTGGAGAACTTTTGAACACACTTACTCGTCAGGTGTACACCGATTCCGTGGCTGAGTGAAATGGTAACAGCTCTTAAGTGAGAGTGGGTGGATAATGACCAAGAGGCAATCCCATGTCTTATAAAAAGTGTGGTGAAATATATCACGGTTCTCAAACAGAATGGCGGTTGCACACGGTCTTAAGTGGTAACTGTAAAAGCCGAACTGAGGGATCCTGTACGTTTGTAAAAAAAAATGGATTTTCTTTATCCTTCTCATGAGAACAGAAAGAAGATATAAGTCGGGAGAAGCAAGCATTTCGTATACTCTTGTCTACCGCGTACGTAAAACATTTCAGTTTATATATCATACAGCGAGGAAAATAATACAGTGGAAAGGGGTTAGATTGGAAGCTATTACAGTGCGTTCCGTAGGGAGTGAGAGAGGTCTGTTCGCTTAGTGCCAGCATAAAGGAGCATTTTGTTTCAACCATTTTGTGCACAGCGCCGGCTGAAGCATCCTGATGAACATGGCCTCACAGAATGCTAACAGGTCCGATTTGGGATTGCACTATAACACTGTGGAGGATTTCGTCAGGTCAACTTTGTGACCTGTTACAATTTCTTTCGATAAACCGATCCGGGTAACTGTTCTCGTGTGGGGTGTGTCTGATTAGCATCAATTCGTCATCTAAAGTCTCAGCAGAACAAATTTTCCTCGCTCTGAAGGCCAGGCATTTTACTAAGTTTCGCTTCTGTTGCATACTACCAAAACTGTTGAAATTGGGATACTGGCCGCTCCACGTTTGTTTTCGGTGCACATTTCGCTGGATCCGACCATCCCCCATTCTCGTGACAGCCACATCAAGAAATGGTATTTGATTGTTTATTTCGCGTTCAGTTGTAAAGCGTATTGCTTTGTGTGCCCCACTGAATAATGTTTGCACAAAATCAAGGTCACAATCAACGTCAGTCTCGCAAAATATGTCATCCACATAACGATAGTAATGATCAAAGCTGTCAATTGTAGATTTCAGCTTGGTTCTTTCTAACTTCGCTAGGAATGCGTCGGCAAGAAATGGACCTAGTGGTGATCCCATAGCCACACCGTCCCGTTGTCTGTACAAAGTTCCATGAAATAGGAACTGAACATTAAATGTGCATCGAAGCAAGAGCTCGCGCAAACCTTCTGGTGGTAATCCGACGTTCATATTATTCTCGTTTATGTAGTTCACCACGAAGTCGATGGTTTTTGTTAGTGATACATTCGTGAATAGAGACTCGACGTCAAGCGAAAACAATATTTTGTCACTCATATTGACATCTTTTATTCGCTCTATGAAATCAAATGTGCCGTTGAGACTGTGTATAGCCATATGTTTTTTGATTGGTTCCAGTAATTCAGATAACCATCGAGCGACATTATGGTAGGGTGAATTTGTCATTGATAGGATGGGGGGAATCGGTGTTCCAGGTTTGTGGATCTTGGGGAGTCCGTACAGCCTGGGGATTGTAGATCCCGTGGGTCTTAGCTGCTCGTACAATTGGTTTGAAACAAAACCAGCATCCCTCATTTGTTTCAAAGTAGTTGTTATCTGGCGCTCAACCTGTTGAGTAAGCTATTGACACTTTCTTCCTTGTGAGTAACAGAAAGATTAGGATGAATAGAGTTTATGGAGGTGATAAAAGGATTAAAACGCTTCTCATTCGAAAAATATCAAAATGTCGTCAACGAATCGCCTGTAAAGTGAAGATTGAGAAATATTATCTCAGAGTTTTTCCTACACATCTGTCATGCTCGTTTTCAAACTAACCGCTCTAGTTAGCACGTACAGTGTAGTTTCATTTTGAAATTCGGTACACCGTCTCGTGCCGTGCATTCGGTTGTTTTGACCGTTATAAAATACAGAAACGTAAATACGAGGGAAAATGAGATTTTTTTTTACCATTTTGTCATGCATTGTACTCCCGTCAGCAAATCGGATGATGCTACTTTCAGCATTGTCCCGAAATGAAGGCGATATGATGCGGAGTTTATCTGAAGTAAGCCGAGAACCAGTTGTATCATCGCATCGGCTTTAGACACGTTATATCACTCGATGACAAATTTAACGGATGAGGTCACATGAACTTGCGATTTACTCAAGGGCCGAGAAGATGCTTCAGAAGATCAAATTAGTGCATTCCACACTCAGTTACGCTGTTTGGGTGCTGAAAGGTGGGAGGAAATTTCGGTGACGTGTAAAAACACTGGCCCTAATTTTCGTGGAGTTTGATAAGAAAAAAGTTTCTCATTCCGGGGGAATGAGTGTGATTTACTGGCTCCGATGATCAAGTGCATCATGAATCAGGACATCTAAAATGCGTAGCAGTTAACTTGACAGGACCGTTAAGTCCATCCATATGTAGCCACATTAGCAGTTTAAAAAGAATACGATAACTAGCAAGGTCCATTCAAAGACAAACTGTGGCCAGGTTGGTCGTACGTAGGATTTTTGTAAATAAGATGTCTGGTGTGATCACTGGCAATTTACGGGCTTAAAGTCAGTTCGAAAGTCGTAGAGTCTGACTAACTGATTGTGATCATTCGAGTACTTTCGCACACGGTTCAGTACACTACTGCTTCATTTCCAGTATCCAACCAATCAGGAGAACCCGAACCTTGACTGTCAGATCGCGCGGATACATCAAAATCACCAATAAGCGCATATCCCCTTTTGTATATAAACGAGTTAGTACCAAACGAATGTGACCGAGTGCATTACCTCCATTCTTGTCTGGTATAGACGTTCTCCGATTGGGTCCAGTCTGGGTGCCAGTTACTTCATTACGTACTATTGACTGGGTAGATACTATTTCTACACTGATCCGTCAATAAAACTTACAGATATTGTCGAAGTTCCCTAGACAACAGGGTTTTTCGAAATAATCAATCTTTACCGCACTTGGTCGCTCTCTCGTAACATTGTCTAAGTTACCTGGGAAACTTGTGACTACTTGTTATCTACAAATAAGGAATAGACTCCTAATGTTATTTAACTAGTAGGTTTTTGCAGGAAATCATGAAAATAAAATCATCCGGTTTTACAGTGTTTTGGTACTGTAATATATTCTATAGCAAGTGGAATGATCTGTCTACGTGTATAGGAAGTACAGCCTCGTGTGCAACATTGACCTGGTGCATGAGTCTACCACACAACATTTTTCTTGAGATAAATTCTGATCTGACTGATAGCGAACTTGCTTTCTCTGAGCACGATGAATTCCAAGTTTTTCAGGGCAGATTTATTAACGCCCCATCAACATGGATGGTCGTGATTTTTTTTGCACTCCATATCAATCAGCGTGTTGAGTTCCCCCGGTGAGCCTATCATTTACAGCGAGCTGGCTGTGTGAATGTTAGATAACGTTGTATTCTCCATATATGTTCGATTTGGTAAGGTTCACATGAACACGAAAGATGTCTCCGTCATTTCTAAAAACATTTATTCCATGTTCATTGATAAGAGCAATAAAAACAACAGCCCCTTAGTCAAAATGACCTACTTCACCATCACGATGGACCAGAAAGCATAACCCTGAGGCCTGAAGCGGAGATCCTTGTAAAATCCCAGAACATTGGGTGTGGTAACGAGCCCAGGCGACAGTAGGCAACTTATTATCTACCACGAACAACACCTTGTTTTGTATAGTACTTATCTGAACCCAGCGGCTAAAAAATCGTCCACAGAAATTACGGGAAATGTAAAGACCGGTAATGGTGCTTGAAGGTAGTCGAAAAGGGAAAGAAAATCACAATCAGAAACAGAACGAGCTCCTAGAACAATGTTGAACTTGTAACCAGAAAGTGAAGCATTATTCGACGTACTGTGTGTTTGCTTCCGAGGAAAGAGAGGCAAATCTTGTATCGTCATCATCAGAATTGCAAGCCGATCTCTCTCCGCCTGTGCGCGTGTTCCATCTCCATCTACACTTCGGACTAAGTCGTGCAAAGTTATTGTGTAACTCACAAATGCATTACTGTCGCAATCCGGACTGATTGATTGGTAATTGTTCATATTGCATCACAGTTACACCGACTGCTTCAAAGTTCAACGTTCACTGTCGGTTGACTGTAAAAGGGTTCGGTAGACAACAACTGACTATTTCCGCAAGTTGTCTACCCATTTGTGCCGAACCTTTTAAGGTAGCTTTCTTGGAATAGTCTTTTGTAACCACTTCAGAATATAATAAGTGGGATTAGAAAATCACAACATTATTTGTCAACAGAACTGAACAATGTAAAGAGCTGAGTGTTCAAACGTAGCCATAGGTTGCTGAATCACAAGCAAATGAAACCAGTCTCTTTCTGGCTGAATACGTGGCTTTTGTTGCAGTATAACTATCAAAGTAAGGTTTGGGTGAAATAAAAGCAGTGTGTATGAGTCGTTTATGATGATAAACTTATGCGAAAGTACCAAAACGGGTTCAGTGATGTAGTGGTTATCACCTCCGATTCACACGTGGAACTTCCCTGGTTCGAGCTCGTAGTTAACCACGAACGTTTTCAACCATATTGTAGTGATTCGACGGTCTTCACTCGCTGACCAGTGCGCTACGGCTTCATTCCCAGTATCCAGCCAATCAGGTGAAGCTGGACCGTAACCGTTAGATAGTGTAGATAGAGCGAAGTGGCCTTGTGATTGGTCAACGTTTTATCTGCCAATAAGAACATGCCTATTTTTCATATAAACGGGTGAGCGCCAACCAAATGTAACAGAATACATTCTTCTTCTTTTCTGGTCTTTTCGTTCTCCCAGTGCGCGTAATCCGGATGCGAGTTATTTCATTACGTATGACTTGCTGGTTAGATACGATTCTTCCATATATCTACCTGTCATGCTCACTAGAATGGATGAGCTTATTAGCGTGACGGTTTTGTCAAGTTCAGTGCGTATCATTTGGTGTCAGTAGTCTCTGTTCTCTACGATCATAGAATACAACAGTGGGATAACTACGAACATTTTGGGCCCTTCACAAGGGGCCAAAGTTACGACGAAAGGTGACACCCGTAACACACTTGGAGAGACCTCATCCATCACGCTGTAAGCTGAGATGAGATGATATAACACATGGTGTTCAGGAGTCCTGTTAATCGAACTTTAATAAAAAGTTACACGTAGAAATTTCCGCGTTTCCATTTTTGCCTAATATATTCACGTACTGAGATTAGACACTTGTGGTTGTTGATAGCACACCTGCCATTTTACTTCGACAAATAAAGTGAAGGATCCAGGTGTCCTTAGCTGTCGTTAATTAATCATAAGTTCTACCAGGATTTGAAGTTGCTCCAATTCATCCATTTACGTGGTTGCAATCACGTATGAACCCTCTACCGAGCTATCTGCTATGGGCGACGTGCAAAACACAGATATCATGTGAAAGAAGGCCCAATATCCCGTTCGTTGCTTCAACCCAGATGCCCAGATACGCCCCTGTCGGATTTCGCACACGTACACGTCCGATCAATGCACTGTCCGTTGTCTCTTATCTAGAACATCGCTCACCCAGGCCATGCATGTACACTGATATTGTTTCGCATTGGATGTGTCTCCTAGTCCAATGTCCGACGACCTTACATTGGATTGCGTTGAAGATTTTAGTAAGTTGAAAAAGCTCTCATATTTTAGCCAAAAAGAAGTGCACCGATCACTGAAACTTTTGAATGAGCTAAAACATACTACAGAAACCTGGTTCATTTACCATGGTTCATGTGAAATTCCTCTGTGACTTACATCGTGTCAACCAGAAAACGTGCTAAGCAACTCGCTGTAGATTTGCAATGGATATTTATACGGGAGGGGATAGGCCTAAATGCGGAACGTGTGGGGGAGGGTGTGCGGAAAACGTGCAGGTAAGTTATGTTACAGAAGATGGGTGGGATCCGCAAGGATTTCCATGCGGAATTGTTCACTAGATATAATGCGTAAATCGCAAACTTTGGAGATAAGCAAGCCCGTGAGAGTTGAAGAAACATGACCGATTATGGCCTGGTAGCATTGTGGTGCGATAAAATCTTTCTTAAATAGATCTAGAAATATCACTTTAAAGTAGTAGAGTGGGATCGGTAGACTCCATTGATGGGTAAGAGAAAAAATAACAGCTCGTGTGGCGCCAAACTGCCTTAGCTTCCGAATTTGAGAAGACAGTCTACGTAGTTTTTATACAATCCAAGACATGAGGAGGCCTCTTGAAATTGGTGCGAGTTGTAACGCCTAAGTACATGACCGCGCCGAATCTGGAAAGGTAGACAGGGTTTATGATTACAGAAGTCCTAATCGGCGAAACAATTGTTTTTCAGTATTTCATCCTCAAGCCATTTACAGATTACATAGTAGACATCAGACAAAGATCACGAACATCTTACTAAGTTTCGCTTCTGTTGCATACTAACGAAACTGTAGAAACTGGGATACTGGCCGTTTCACTTTTTGTTTTCGGTGCACATTTAGCTGGATCCGACCATCCTTCATTCTCGTGAGAGTCACACCGAGAAACGGTAGTTGATTGCCTGGCCTTCAGTGCGAGGAAAATTTGTTCTGCTGAGACTTTAGATGACGAATTGATGCTAATCAGACACACCCCACACGAGAACAGTTACCCGGATCGGTTTATCGAAAGAAATCTTATCGACAGAGTGCCGAAAATCGCCGTGGAAACCGTAAGGAAGAAAGACCTTTATATTAGCTTGCCATTTAAAGGCGATATTATTAGTGAAATCTTAAACCGCCGACTGGGGAGAGAAATTCGAAATACTTTCAATGCCGCCACACTACGTTGTGTGTTTCGAGGTGCTTCTCTAATCCAGATTCAGAACAAGGATAGACTGCCGATGCTGACCTCATCAATGGTCGTATACTCTTTCAGATGTGTTTGTGACGCATCTTATGTAGGTCGAACGGCACGACAGCTATCAACTCAGATTCAACGGCATCATCCATGCTGGTTGGGACAAGGACAAACTGGATCGATAAATAGCGCAATCTTGGCGCATTTGGTTGACATCGGACATGAGGTGAATCCGGATGCTGCTTTCAAAGTTCTTTATCGTATCCCCCCCCCCCCCAAACAAATGCAAAGGTGTTCAGTTGCGCACTCTAGCGATGGCCGAGGGGAGTGGAATAAGGAAGTTGACCCCTGACCTATGCGCCCACAAGCGTTTGGTCCGAACACTCCAAATCCCCTGGCCCAAGATTGACCAAGGCCGCATGAATACACCGTCCAGTTACCTAGAGGGCGTCAGCCCGATAAACCAATCACATGATAAGGATAACTTGACTGACAAACCCCTGCCCATGATTAATTTTTATTCCATGTCTATGTTCATGGTCTTTTGTCTAATGTCTACTATGTAATCTGTAAATGGCTTGAGAATGAATAACTGGAAAACAGTTGTTTCGCCGATTTGGACTTCTATATAATGCAATGGGTATTTTTCAGGTTTATGATTAATTGCTCATTGGGGCAAGAATAGCGAGAAAGGGGAAAGATGCACTCATATCATTTGTAGATGTTGATATCTAGTCCAGAATGGGACGAAAAATTGTAAATATTGCGTAAGTTCTGGGAAAAGAAGTGAAATCTGGTCTATTGGAGATGGGCGGACAGAGAAACACATCGTCAGCCTACTTAAAACGTTGTGCAGATGGCGTAGCGGGTCGGTCGCATTGAGTTCTGTTGAAAAACTAGACTCTTTTCCACGAAAATGAAGAAGCCGGACAGACAAAAGACGTCAACGTTTGAAGACGTAGAAAAAGGGGAACCGAGTCAAAAGCAGAGTGGTAGCTGTGGAAGATACAGCGAGCTGATTCTAAGGGATAGTTCAAACTGCTCGAAATGAAATGGCAAAATGAAGCACATGCATCCAAGCTGCACCCGTTCTGTTTATTTGTAAAGTGATAGGGGAACAAAGAAAAGGGAACGCAATTGGCTACGGATATTGCGCTCTGTCTACTACAGTGCAGTGTGATGGCAGTGGTAAGAGAACTTTTTGACAAAAGGGTAAAGACGGAGGTTTGGGAAATAGGTACCTCTGTATTTGGTTTCCGGGAGACGTCCGTAATCCTCCTTCTTTTGGTGGACAGGGAGAGTATAGCTGAGTGCTTCCTGGCGTGTCTCCAGTTCGCGAATAGGAGAGCAGCCGCGCCAGTGGCTAGCAGAGAACAAGTGAGGAACGGATCATCCAGCGAATGGTCAAGGACAGCCAGTGCCGTTTTTGAAGGACGTGGTGAGTTATCACCTTTTAATGAACTCCCCATCTAATAGTTACTGAAGTCCGTAGACAGTAAAGTAACCTGGGCGAAGCGGCAAACCACAAAATAAGGCCATTACCTCCTGCATCATACTCAGATTTCATGATGCGTTGGGCATCCGTTATTGATCGACCACCATCCAAAAGGTATATGAATTATTCGATCGGCTATCGGCTACCAACACATGAACTTCTTATTGTTCAACAGGTGTATGGGCTGGAAATCCCATCTCGAAAAAAGATCAGCCTCGTGCTATCCTCTCACCCTCTGTAATAACTAAGTTAGCTGGCACCCTTGATATGTGAAATCGCGTCCATTGCCTGCTGAAATTTGAGAGCACTCCTAGAAATCGAAACCCAAGCCATCACTGCACGCTGAATGACTACCAGATATAAATCTCTTGTCTTTGAGAAATTCGACTGCCAAATTCCGGAGCCCTGTGTATAAAGGTCCCCGGAGCAGTCAACTATTACCACCTTAACCACAGAAGACTTACGGACAACTCCGATCTTCACGGCGTCTCAATAGCTCCCAGCAGCAAGGCTAACAGGACTTTGCTTGCATGAAACCCAAATTCCCCTCGGATGGCTTCAGTTCACTTCTGCACCCACCCTGGAACATACCGATTATCGAGGTCTATGCCGCGGCCGTTGCATCTGAAGAGGAAGTAAGAGATGTGCTCTGTGACAGACTGCAAACGGTGATAAACGGTGTCCCAGAACATGACATCCTCATTGTTGCGGGTAACTGGAATGCCTGCATTGTTCCATCCGTTGAAGCAACTAGGTATATTTAGGGAAAATATGGTCTAATCAAGTCATTATGGCTGTCGATGTGAGGATAAATGTTACGGGCAGGGTTAATTCAGGTTTGAAATCACGAATGAATGGACTATGTTATTCACTGTTTTGATCAGGACATGGCCAAACGTCAGTCAGACCTAGCTATTTGTAAATAATGAGCTACGTTATCCAGCAATACATCTTACACTTCAAATCTTGCTTGTCCCACCGGAAAAACGATTCATCATCCAGCTTCATTGACCATCTCACGACACATGTGTTTAATCAGGTGTGTCAGAAAACAAACAAAGCGTATCTCTGTAGTGCTAGATGGAACTCGAACCGGTTGAGAACTAGCCCGGATAGCTTGACGGTTGTGCATCGGACCCTCCGTCGCGCACCCCAGGGTTCCATTCTCGGTCGGGGCTCGGCAAATATGCAACTGAACAGACTGACAGCTGACTCTATGCATTCAAGCACACACACACACACAGACATACGAAATGGCCATACAGCGCTTCTACGGTTTACAGTGGCGGTGAATTTAGCGTTGATAGGCACGACAAATCAGTCTATCAAAAATTCAAATCCACTACTGTTAAATATCGCTTTATGGAAATCCTCTGATCCCATCTTTAGATTGTGTCATATTATTGTGATTCCGTACACGTTTCACAGGACACGGAATGGTAGAGCTCTGCGGCCACATAAACTGAGAAGCCCCAGCGAATCAGGTTCACCTTGAACGGTACAACTAAAGCCCACGGTGATTGGTTAACTTGAGATCTACGAATTGTTTCCTATGACGTAACGTATTTATACAAATCGATTCTACGGTAGGGTTCTTGTACTGTTCTCAAGACTAGGTTTTCTCTCTAACTCGGCAAGCGCCTTTCGGGATTGGATTTCAGGTACCTCGGATGCCCATCGTATCATATAAAAGTTCAGTTAGGTGACACAATTGTTCTTTAGTAATTCATCCACAATCCATTTACAGATTACATGGAAGGCGCAAAATGATTGCCTATTCCATCCTCATTTATTTCATGTAAATATGCAGACGACGTCTTTTTGGGAGGTGAGCATTTCAGACCAGAGGCCGCTCTAGTAATTCAAAGTAGACTAGACGATATCACAAACTGGTTTTCATCCAGTCCCTAAAGTTTGAAGGCATCTAAAGGTCACAAGGTACCCTTTTATTCCTCATCGAAAAGGATCAAATCAACATAGTATTGACAGACTCCTTCCAGCATCGCCCTTAGTTCAATACCACGATGTTCTACTTACGCACAATCTGTCGTGGTGTGTGCACGTAAATGAGGTGTTTTTCTAAGTTAGAAAGCCATCCTTATTCTCTCACTGACTATGTATAATCTCCGTATCCCCCAAATGCATTTCAAAATTTGTAACCGCTTCCATCATTCCCCGCTAGCTTTACTTCTCCCCAGTATTCTTTCCTGATTCATTGGAAAAGGACTTTCACTTGATCACGGGATCCAGAAAACATATTTCTGGATGTAGAGGCCCATCTATAGTTACACTTGTTGGCATTATCATCAACAAACACGTTTGTGCTTGTGATAGTTTTACTTCCAGAATTCTCTCCAATTCCCCCTTATCTACTACAATAAACTTACAAAGGTTGTATTTACATACTCCACACGCTCAACGTAGAAACCGCTGTTCACTTTAACTTCAGTATATCGTAATTCTGTCTTGCCACATCTCGCTCGTCTGCCTGCTGATCACAAGACAGTTTTCTCAGAATTACGAAACAGCTTAGGTGCTGAAAGTTACCCGTTTTTTTTAATAGTTCTTCCTTCGTTGAAACTGTGCACGCTTAACATTAATTTTACTCACTGAAATGGTGTAGAAGGCTGAAAATCCACCCTTTTGGGTGTTTGAAGCAGTTAATACCTTGATTCGACTTGACTAGGGTAGAGATGGAATAGACACCAGCCATGGGCAGGGGTTTGTCAGTCAAATGTGATCCTGCTTCCGTAGCCGGTCGTTTTCCCCAAAGGACAGCCCCAAATTGGCCTCCACTCCCTTCCCGAAGTATTGTACGTCTATTACATAATTAAAGAAAGCAAATAAAAAAAGAAGTGGACCTAACGGTGATCCCGCAGACAAAACATCGTTGTTTGCGTGAAATACCATGAAATACGAAATGTTAAATGTGCATCGAAGCAAGGGCTCGCGCAAAGCTTCCCCTGGTAAACCGATGTTCATGTTATTTTCTATGCAATTCACCATGAATTCGATGGTTTCTCATAATGGTACATTCGTGAACAGAAAGCATCATTTTATCGTGTACATTAGCATACTTTATTCTTTATATGAAATCACATGTGTCCTTAGTGCTATGCATAGCCTTCTGTTTTTCATTGGTTTAAGTAGCTCAGATAACCAATGAGCGACAACACTTAGGTAGGGTGGATTTTTCGTTGAGTGTTTAGGGTGAATCGGTGTTCCAGGCTTATGAAGCTTGGGTAGTACATACATCATAGGAACCGTTGTTTCCATGGGTCCTAGCTGCTCATACTATTCTTTCGAAACAAAATGGGCTTCCCTCTTGCCTTTCAAAGTGGTGGTTATTCAACTTGTTGAGTTGAATCAATTTTACCTGAACTAGAGCTGAATTTGTTTCCATCATTCAGAATTGCTGAGAGTTCTTCAATGAAGTGATATTTCATGTAATGGAAATTCCACTTGCATTTTTTACATCGAAAAGTCTGACGTCGCGAGCCAACAATACATTCTGTAAAGTGATATTTATTCACCACCACTATTTCTCTACTGATGTCAGGTCTGCTCAGTATGATACATCTGTTATTCATTAGTTCCTGTCACTGCATCTAAATGTTCCTTTTTGGCTGATCCTAAAGGTATTGGTTTCAATTTTCCGATAGGAATGAAAAGTGTTCACTCTGGTTGATTTAAATTCTTCCATCTCTTCATTAGACGTTAGAAACAAACTTTTATCCTGGGATAAAAGGTTCTCAAAATGTACTTGGTATTCCTACCTTTATTGGTTCAAGAAAGAATTGCAGAAAACGGATAGTTTCTCCAAACTGGACTTTTATACAGGCAATATTGTTGTTTGATCTCCACAGCTGGAACCGGAACACACGTGAACAAGCTCCATCGGACACAGACACACGTGAGCATACACACACACACACACACACACACACACACACACACAAGGAGGGCCATAGCAACTGCGTTCACTTATAGCTCATGAGCGTTCTGATCTCTGCATGCAGAGATTCTTTAGCAGTGCTTGGTCACTGATCCATCGGTTTTTTGTCTCCTGAAGCAACTCAATGATCGGAAGAGTGTATTTCATCTAGCGAATCAATCCAAATGCGAAAGAGCGAGTTGTCCGAATTTCTGTTTACCGGGTCAAGAAATCAGACTGTGAAACTACGAGACACTAAAGCTTGACTAATTTAAACTGACTACTGCAAAAGTTATGAACACATACCATTGCAGACACTAATGATCTGGTTTTCACCCAAGAAGAAATTCTTTCCACTTTCCTGCATCAATAATTACAAGCCATAGTAGTAGTAGTAGCAATATTAATAATAATAATAATAAACAAATGACTAAGGGAAGTTGTCATCATTGAGCAAAACAACAGAGCTATTAAAATATAAATGTTACAAAACAGTTGGAAGTTTTGTGCAACTTGCTATGGCCAATTAACGAAAATGCAAAATATGTGGGGCTGATTTTTCCACCAATGGCAGAAAATCGATAGAGTTCCCGAACTGGAATTTGGACGAGTGGACGAGTGAATGAGTGGACGAATAAATATGAGGTGAAACATACGTTTAAAAGTTTTCTATTTTAGTCTAACTGTGACGTCGAGATTTGGTGACTGTTAGTATGAGCGGATGTGGTGACCGATCAGCACCGGAAAAGGAGAACCGCGCTAATCAGCGCTTAGTTATCACACTCTGTGGCTCTCTGTGTTACACCAGACGGAATGAGTCTTATGCAATCATCTTGACACACATGACTTGGTGTGCGTGAAGACTGATTAAAATTGGACACTCAAATTTAGCACATCATATGCAGAAATTCCCTAGAACCGGTTTGGTCCCGATCCCATGCTATCTATCACAATTTTTGTCTTGTATATACCAAACATTTCTTTGTCGTCCTTGCTCTTGGGTCTCTAGTTCCCATACTGACTACCACCCCGTCGCTTCCACACTCGCGTGACGATTTGTTTGTTTAATCGCATTGCTTCACGTAATTTTAGTCTTGTTACCACGACAGTTATTGATCGACGTTAACTGTCATGGCTCTTACCCGTTAGTATTGAACAGATTTTATCGCTAACGTAATTTTCCCCCGCCCCATTTTGGACTGTATGTGCACTGGCCTACTTTTATCCGTGACCCGTTCTTTTATTACGTCACAATTGCCTGGATTACTTGACAAGGCCCCAAACGTTTAGACATAAATATCCTTCTGTCTCTATCTACCTGATCTGTGTGAATGACTGAACTTTGGCCAGCCCGTTTTGATCACTCCATCTTCCCATGGCCATGCTATTCCGCTTGTCCTTCACCAGGCTTGTGTGTTTGTTCCCTCGGGTAGTCACTTCTCTTCAGACCGTTGACAGGTCAAAAAGCTTCCAGTGAATAAGAGCTTGACTCACTCCTGCATCACCGTCTGGAGCGCCTCCTGTCCAGTGTTGCTTGGGCTCTTTGTAGATTTCTCTGACTGTCTTGATTCTGTGGTCGGTTTGCCCACAATTTGAGGCACGTTATTGTTATTCACTGAATGTATTATTGGCACGAGGAGCCTGAATCTTATGTAAAGGAAAATTTGCTTACGGGTTCCAAGTCCAGAAATCCAAAGTCGCCAGCCGGAATGGAACCGGCAACACTCCGCTTGCCGGGCAGATGGTCTATGGTTTGATAATTTGTCCAACAGTGCACGTAATAAAGCGAGCTTGTGTTCTCTGCCCTGGGACTCGGAGTTCGTTTATCTGCGAGTTACTCAATTAAGGGGTGACAATCCTGTACAATGTGAGTTGTTCAAGTAACCTGGTATTTGAAAATGACAAAAATTAGACGTAGTTTGTGGTTCTCATCAGGTCTGTTTCAACCTTGTCGTCGCTGGGTACAAGTGTAATTTCCTCAAACAGCTGGAACAGAACATACGGGAAAATGTGTAGGAAATTATTATGGAAGTTAGTCAGGCTCTAAATATCCAATCAGGACAAACACCTTACAAGAGGAACAAAAGAAACAGAAATCGAGTGAAGCAGGCACGTTCAAGCAAGTGTACACGACATCCATCCTTTGGCTCACTGTGATTGGTTCTTGACCTGGCTCCTATGACTGATTGCTTGAGTGTATCCGATAGGACATCCGGGTTTCTCTGTCTGACAAATATGTAGCATCAAAAGACTTTCCGCTGTTTTTGAAAACGTCACCGGTTATCGATCAACTCCTCCTGGTCTGTCGGGTTAAGTTCATGAACTTCTGTGCCGATAAGATCCGTGAAACGCGGGCATACGAAATGGAGAGACTGGAGAAATCGGTCCACGTTCCGCTTGCTCCATTAAGTGCATGGGGCTAAGGACTGAAGCTGAAAAGCGGGTCGATAACGAAGCACCAGAGAAGACTCGACAAAACGCACGCAGTAATCCGGTCTCACGTGACAGATCAGAAGTTCCTACACAAGTTCTTCCGTCACTTTCCCGATGTGGGTTAATACCCCACTGCCTCGTGGGTAAGACTTTTGAGTTAAAGGCGCCAGTTAGGGGTCCCAGAGGAAAACACCTGCTGCGGAAAGAGCAACCACTAAGTATCGTGTGCCCAGAAATCTCCAACGGTCAATCGGGAAACACTCCTTATTTCTCTACTCTTCATCCTTCACGTTCCAATTCTAAATGCGTACCAGTGGCCACAATGAGCCGCGATTGTGAACTTGTAGCTCTCGGAAAGGGTAGCAAATTAAAGACAGGGGGAGGGAGAGAATAAATTCTCCGACCTAAACATTTTCTTCACTTAGTTGCTTTCAACATGCGCACACTTTTCCAAATAGGGCAACAGGCAGCTCTAGCTGAAACTCGAAACCTTTAAAATCGATGCGTATTGTATATCCGAAACACGTATACCAGACCCAACTTCAGTGTTAACACTTCGATCCCCAGATACAAGCCGGGCTTCTCGTTTCACTCTTCGCGTGTCGGGTGATTTGGTATCTAGTGCTCCTGGTCAGGCTGGCGTTGGCATCGCTGTGAGCATGAAAGCTGAGCGTGCTCTGCTTGACTGGATCACAGTCAGTAGCCGTCTGTGTGCAGTTCGGTTGAATTGTTCTGTGCATGTCGACAGCAGTAAACTGAAGCGTAAATGCCTGTTTGTCGTTTCTGTATGTGCCCCAACTGACTGTAGCTCTTCTTAGGTTAAAGACGAATTCTACAAAGATTTATCTCAACTGCTCCGTAACGTGCGCTCTACCGACATCATGGTTGTTTCTGGTGATTTTAATGCTCAATTCGGAAGCCTAAACGAGATGGATAGGAACATGGGAGGCCGATATCGCGTTCCAGCTGGTCGGACGGATGATGGTGATCGATTCATTCAATTATATTTCGACGATAGACTGTTCGTAACGAGTACAAATTTCTCGTACAAAAAGCGACACCGGCTAACCTGGCGTCCTCCTGCGCCTTCACAGCGCTGGACTCAGATCGATCATATTGCAATCTGTTACCGCTGGTGCGGATCAATTCAAGACTGCCGATCATTTTGGTCCACGTCTGTAGGCACTGATCACGCTCTTGTCCGCGCGCGCTACACCTTGCGCCTCGTCAGTGGCCAAAGCAACGCCAATGCCAACCTTTCCCCGAAGCCGCTACTGGAGGATAAAAAATGATCTGCTTTCGAAGAAGTATTTTCCGCCAGGTTATCGATGCAGGTAAATGCCCAGGATCCAGAAGAACGATGGACAGATATCAAACTGGCTCTGCGTGCGGCTGCTGATGCTGCTCAAGGTCCTACAACTAAACACACACAGAAACGATGGATATCTGCATCCTCTGTTGTACTGCCAGATGTGCGCAGATCGATTCCTCGGGATTCCAGATACGATGAAGCACGGAGATGCCCTATATGCCAACTGATCCGGAGCCTACGAAATGACCGTGAGCTGTGATCGATTGCGAAGTGCAGAAAGATAGAAAAAGCTGCGGCAATTCGCAACAGCAGCAACCTTTTCCGTCGGATTAGACGAACCGGTCCACGTAAACCAGGCGTTAACGAATCGATTAAAGAGGCGAAAGGTCCACTGATTCAAACTCAGGAGCGTCGTCTAATTTGCTGGGCGGAGCATTTCGAGAAGCAGTTTAATTAGCTTTTATCCTCTTCGGGCTTGATCATTAGATCAATGGGTACAGCTCTTTTTGTAGATACCAGTCCTCCTTCAGAAGCGGAGCTTCTTCGCGAGATAGCCTATCTTAAACGACATAAGGCTGCCTGACCGGATAGGTTGCATCCGTCTACTTTCAAAGACGATGACCCAGCACTTTCATTGGATATGGTAAAACCTCGGTTTGATATGGGAGAAGGAACAAGTTCCAAGGAGTTGGTGCGAATCGGTGGTCGTATCGCTTTATAAGAAAGGCCATAGGTCCTCCTGTGCAAAACACAGGGGAATAAGTCTGGTTAGCATTGCATCTAAACTGCTCACTGGTATTATTCTCCACCGTTTATCTAAGCCTCGCGAACTGCGCTCGCTCGAGAATCAAGTTGGGTTTAGACCTGTTCGAGGTTGTATTGATCACGTCTTCACTGTTCGACAAATTTTAGAACATAGACACACCTTCCGTAGGCCCACTATCCCCGTTTTTCTTGATCTTGAAGCGGCCTTCGACTCAATCGACCGCACAGTTCTCTGACCCTGCTTCTTGTTGCTGTATGTACCGGATAAATTCATTTCCATTCTAAAATCCCTTTACAATAATGGCCGTAACCGAGTTCGGACTTACGGTGATCTTTCACCCGAGAAGTGGTGTACGTCGGAGTCGCCCTCTCTCCTTTTCTCTTCAACTTCGTGATTGAACTGGTCCTAGAGACCGCGCTGTTCTAAGGTGGGGATATTAGCATTGAACTTTTCCCGGGTGGAAAAGTATCAGACCTTGAGTATGCGGACGACACAGTTCTTCCAAGCGAAGGTCCAGGTAAGTTGCAAGCTTTTCTAGACAGCTTGACGGATTGCGTAGCAATGTTCGGTATGCATTTTGCACCTTCAAAAGCAAGATGCTGTCGCAGGACTGGGTTGATCCAACGCCAAACCTTTCAGTATCTGAGGAGACTATAAACGTGGTAAACATTTCTGTTATCTGGGGAACTGCATCTCACTCGGAGGTCGGATATCGGATGAAGCGTCTTTGCGTATACAGAAGGCTCGTTTTGCATTTGTCGACCTGAGTCATCTGTGGCACCGACATGACATCCGTTTACCTATCAAGGGTCGAGTGTACGCTGCAGCAGTCAGGCCCGTGCTCATGTATGGTTCGAAGACATGGCCACTGTGGGTGGAGGACATACGAAAATTGTCGGTATTTGAACACCGATGTCTTCGTAGTATTGCTTAAATCTGGTGGGAACACCGTGTGAGCAATGCTGAGGTTCGGCAGAAAGTCTTAGGTCCAAGGATCAAATCATTAGATGGAACACTTAAGCTCAGTATGCTAAAATGATTGGGACATGTGCTTTGCATGTCCCCTAACAGGATTCCTGGGCGTGCTATGTTTGCTGAGGCGGCTGACGGTTGGAAGATGTGTTAGGGTGGTTAGTCCATGACATGGAAGAAAGGTATGAAAAGCCTAACTAGTGGACTTGGCCATGTAGGGTATGTTAGACTTCCTTGGTGGGGTTCAAGAGACCCTCCCACTCAATTGTTAGATACGTTAGGAAATATGGCTAGATGCCGCGATCAGTGGCGCTCTTATTTTCACAAACTTCCTTCATCGACTTAATTCCATTAATGTAGTTCTCCTCTTACTCCTTTCATACTCTTTTCTTCTTCGTTATTTCCTCTTGAGGTTGCTGCTAGGAGATGAGAAACAAAGCCACCGTACTCGGTGCATGGTTAGTGGTTTTCTGAACTGAACTGAACTGAACTGAACTCCATCAAATCACAGGCTAGATTTGAATCTTTCTGCGAGCAGCTGTCCGGCTGACATCCAGCGAACGAGGAATCCATGGGATGGTTCTAAGCAAAACTGGTAGACTTAGAGCACTCGTACCGAATAATCACCACGGAAGAGAATTGTCTTTTGACAAAGGATCATTACGAAGGTATCAGCCAACCAAGGAGGAACCCTGACCTGATAATTCTTCGACCAGGCGAAGCTCAGGAGTGGTTGTTCTGACCAAATCAGACTACAGAGATAAAATGGAGTCCATACTAGGGGACGAAACAAAACTCAAACCGGACTCAAAGACTGACGACACCAGCGAGCTAGAAAAGAAAGTGAAGACAGAGTTGGACTACCTTGTAAAAGCCAACTTGATCCCAGAATCCACGGCCAAGAGTCTAGGGTGCGGGGGAAGACAAACACCATAAATGTACGGCTTGCCAAAAGTACACAAAGATGACATACCGCTACAACCAATATTGTCTATGACCAACTCCCCACGACATAAACTAGCAAAATGGCTCGCGGAACTACTAAAACCGGTAAGGGAATTTGTCCGGAAGAATAACGTGCAAGATAGTTTTGAAATGTGTGGGCTATTGAGCGAAGTGAACATCCGCAATAAATACTTATTCACAATGGGTGTTAATTCACTCTTTACAAATATCCCACTTCACGAGACTGTTGATATCATTTGCCAAATTATCCATGATAACAACTTGACTGTCGGATTACCAAACAGTGAGCTGTCACGGCTATTACTGTTGTGCACCTCGAATGTAAAATTCCATTTCCTTGGACGGGGATATCGACAGATTGATGGAGTTGCCATGGGTAGTCCTCTGGGACCTGTTCTGGCAGATACCTTTGTTTCACTCCTCGAGCAAAAGATGAAATTAATCATGGCTCAAGCCACCCTCTATCGACGCTGTGGACGATATCTTCGTCATGGTGAACACCAAGGACGAGGGTGAAAAGAAGTTCCTTGTTGGGAATCATCAGCAGTGCACATCCACCTAGCCCCCACGGGGACTCGAACCCGAGGTGAACGATTGTGAATCGAACACCTTAATCACATATGTTGAATCTGTTTTGCCTGTTTCAATCCTGCTCATTCATGAACACCAACTTATGCTACGTTTGGACCGGTTTGACATTCCTAGTTCATTTGACGTTGACCACATGATTGCACGGCTGTCAGTCCACATGATTCCTCATCGCTCTCAAGCGTTGCCCGTCCGTCACACACACACACACACACACACACACACACGCTGAACCACCACTCGGTCGATTGACTAGACCTGGACTAGACTGCTCGATTGGGCACCGAATTCTGATCGGCTGCACCCGGCAGGCATGTTTAATCACGCACATGTACTGACGCATACACACACGCACCCACACAAGACTGTGACCTGCTCGACCCGTGACTAATCGTGTATTTGTGTGCCCTACTCACTGGTTGGTCAGAACCACCGATCGATTTCCGCCTGTTCGCTTTTCCTTTCGGTTGTGTCCCTTAAATGCGCATTCCTTTCCTTGTCATGGTTTGTTGTGGTCGTTTCGTTACCCAACTTGGTGACTTCTGCCTCGGCCAGTTGGTCATAGTACGTGTTATCCATTCTGAACTGTACGGAACGTTAGTAAACGGTGATTCCCCTGAGGACGCCACGTTTTGAGGTTTGTACATTTACCCCTTTGATTGATTATTGTTTGCAGTACCGCTAATAAACCTCAGCTAGTTTGATTTGGTTTCTGAGGAGAGCGCGTCACTCTAACTCGGCCTAGACACCGGATAAATTTGACGTATCTAACAACATATTACACAAATCTAATCTCCTACAACTCAGTTGCAAATAGCACCAAGCTCTGTAGGTTGTTCATAACGGAATGCCTTCGTTGTACTTAGGCCCCTACAGAGAAGTCATCCATCATAGGAGCCGATCGCTGTGTGGGAAGCGGGTTGTTACCGTTCAAAGCCAGTGACGGAAGGGTGCTATATCATGTAGTGTAGATGTTCAACAAACCGTTGAGAGCCAGCTCGGATAGTCTTGTGATTAAGGTGTTCGATTCACAATCATTCACCCCGGGTTCGAGTCCCCGTGGGGGCTGGGTGGATGTGCACTGCTGATGATTCCGTACAAGGATGAAACAGCTGCACAGTGCTTCCATGGTTTTCAATGGTGAGTTGAGCGTTGAAGCTGCATCATGAATCATATACAAATCTGCTCTCCTACTACTCATTTGCAAAAAGAATTCCCATCAGTTCAACACCATACACCCAAACATTCAACTAACCAAAAACGGGGAAAACAACAACAACATCGCTTTCCTAGTTATTGAAGTTACCCGCCGAAACGATGGATCAATCCGAAGATCAGTCCATCGTAAAACTACTTGGTCAGGACAGTATCTGCACTTCACCAGCTTTGTCCCCATAAAGTATAAAATCGGCCTTGTCCGTAACATGTTCCACAGGGCACGCGAAATATGTACAACTGACAAGCTGGAAGAAGAGTGCCGTACCTTGTTCAAAAAACTTTTGAGACCAACGGATATCCAAAATCATTTGTATCCAAGCCCTCACAGCCACCTCAGCACAAAACGAAAGTTACCACAGTCCGAAAACTGACGACCATCCTACTGTTACCTTACAAAGGGGATAACATTAATAGCCTCAACTGCGCCGTTAATCGTACGTATTATACCGCAGAGATCGCCATTCTTTATACGACCTCCCGGATGAAGCTACCATCGATAAGAGAACCGCTGCCTCTCCAGGCCGAGTCCAGTTGCATTTACCTGTTTAAGTGTGGGTGCTCAGCCACATACTTTGGCAGAACGGAAAGATAACCGCGTAATAGAATGGTTCAACATATTCCGGTTTGGTTACAAAGAGCAATGAGCGGACAGACGCAATCAGTGACGTCATTGAGCGCACGCAGAACACTCAAATCCTCCATTACGCAACATTTATGGTAGACAATTCATTGTGTTAATCTGAGCACGACGTTCACCGTCACTTATGTTGCAAACACTCAACGACTATTGAGATACGCGGAGGCACTAGCAATTAACCATCGTCACCCTCAACTGCGCAGACAGCGAGAATGGATAATTACGTTAGCCTTGCCTTGGTAAGGTGTTTTTATTCGCTATCATTAGTTGTGTGTGTGTGTGTGTGTGTGTGTGTGTGTGAACTTTTGCCTTTGGTCTCATGAGGACGTCCGATTTACCATCTATAAAGGATCACCTTGACTGCTGTTTGTACTAGTGAAGATGCAACGAAATGGTCCGGAATACATCGTGCAATCTAAAGCTATTGACTTCTGTGTTCAAATTTGTGTCGGGAAAGTTGTTTTCAAATATGTATAAGTGGGAGGGTCAAAAGATCATCACTACATTTAGAAGCAGGTTAGAAAGGTCACGTTCCCGTAGATATACTGTTTCAGACACAGCTGCGAAATCATGGTCGGCTGTAATAGCGAGACTTTTGTAGGTACGGACGAGTACACGGACCGCTGGCTGCGGACTGATAGCATCACCTTTACTGAGGGTGAAAGATTTTTGACCTAAACGCCAAGCTCATTCATTCGGAACTGATCGGAAGGCTAGTGTATGTCTAACTGCTGCTGTGATACTGAGAATTTCTTCTCAGTACTTGGGGACTTTTGTTAACCATAGTGTCGTAACTCCGTCACCAATATTTTGTATCTTCAAGCAGTTGTCTGTAGGCAATCGACTATTTGCAAATGCTCCAGCGGGATGTAAATAGAAAACACGTACGTGTACAGTCAGAAGCCTAATGAAAATCATGCGCCGCCGGCACAAATCTGGTCTACAGTCATACCAACCACACACACACGTTTCACACGAGGCCGTGCTTACCTAGTTCAGAAGAAGTTTATTTGCCTTGCAAACATTTTGAATCCAGTGAAAATGGTTGCTCAGACAGAATTTTCTGCATTCTCAGTCACAGATCTTTCGGTCTCCTGGGGCCATCTCACCGGCTATTTGAACTTTTGCCTCTATCTTTGCTGCTCGGTAAAAACTTCGTATTCACTCCTTGATCGTCCGTCATCCGTCCACCTCAAGTAGATTCTTCGCAAAAAGGAATAATCCTTCAAACATCATGATCTCTCAGCCCGCAAGATTTTAACAATCAGTCAAGACTGAGTTATACGGCCCCAATTCCATCTACACGCGTAATCCTCTAGACAGCATAAGCCATCAAGACACATGGAAGCTCTTAAAAAATCCAACTGGTGGCTCATCCTTAAGGAATTCTGCTATTGTTGACTCAAACGAGCTCAAAATCCATTCAACAGAGCAGTAGGATCATTCGTTCCCGTACTTCTTAAAAAAAGCCAGTCTCAGGAACTGCCATTTTGCTTCCCCACTGTTGACGTCAACTAGGAACTGCTTCTCCTTAACCCCGGAAAATCATCCGGACCGGACGGACTTAACCTCTTAGTGCTCAATGAGTGTGTGGTTATCCTCGGCCCTGTTCTTTCTGATCTTTACAACCAATGTCTTTTGTAAAGAAAGACTCCATACTGTTGGAGCACAGCAACTATATTTCCTATTCCCAAAAAAGTTTCTTCGAAATTCCGTCCCATCGCTTGCACCTCTGTCTTCCTTAAAGACTTTCAAAGGTTGGTTCTCCAACGAATGGACAAAAATTTCAATGTTTTAGGTCCTGATCAGTTTGCTTACCGACAGTTAAGTTACCCCCGTGATGCCCTCGCCATCTTGGCAGGAAGAGTAAGGCGGTAAGAATATGCTTCCTCGACTACTGTGGTGCTTTCAGCTGCATCGACCGGAACAAGTTGCTTTCCTTCCTCTCCGCCTCTGGTATTAAGCCCTCACTTGTTTCTTTGTGGGCACATTACTTTCACAGTCACTCTGTGTTCCCATCTTGTTCAGTCTAACCACTCAGTGAATGTGACCAAAGCGTTCCAGCCAATCTACAAGTTCGAAGTGGGCAATCAAGACTAGTGAAGTGGCGTTTTCTAGCCACAGCGGAAGGGGTATGCCTTCGACTCTACAATCCCTCGTTGTGCGCCCGAAAACAGTTCGTGCAAGCGCTAAGACTTCCTTGGCCCACCCCCTACCCACAAACTAACCACAGATCCGTTGATCCGACCAAAGACACCGCAGACACCCACTCACGGTCCAGAGGTGGATCATGTGATATTTGATCCCCTCTCCCCCACTTAAATTTTGACTAATCGCCTTATCTTGATTTCTGTTCTGTTCACCTAACATTGTTCATATAAAATGTGATGTAACGGCATGATATCTACAACTGTTGTACATGAGAATAATCGTCTTATCAAATATATAGGTGATGTCATATTTGGTATGCCGTATGCTTGAGATTATACTATTTATACCCTCCAAAATGGTATCACTCAGATTTCAGATTGGTGTCATGCTCACAACTGAGGCCTCAAGTGTGGTGACACTGAACGGTAGCAAGTAATCCAATCTTCAAAACTACTGCACTCTTATTACAATAAAAGAAGAACGGTTAGAACTTCTTGGTTCAGTGAAATGCCTTGGAGTTCCGCTCGACAACGACCTTACTTGGCCTGAGCATGTCGCTCTCATTTTTTCTGAAACAAGCAGCTTGTCTTTCTATATTTCACACCTTAAATTCCACTCCGCACCCACTTATCTTATCGAACGCTTTGTCTTCTCGTGTGCCCTACCTCGCTGGCTGTATGTTTTCCTGTCATCTTTCCTGACTTGTTGTTGGACGACTTCAAGTTCGTAGCTAGATCCCTTAGGACTTTATCATCTTCCAGTGATATACCTCGATGGCATTTTATTCACTTTGTCACATCCCAATATAGCAAAGCTCGCTAAAAGCTTTCAATAAAGATTCTCACTCTGTTCATCCTGTTCGCAAAGACCGAGTGGGATGTATATCCACTTCTTCCACACTTTCCCAGTACAAACTTCTTTATGCACGCACAAGGGAACACACCTATTCTACTACCCCCCACCTGCAATAATACATATGCTTACCACCCGTTACTCTTTTGTTCCACTTTATTTTCCATAGCATAATTTTCTTCTTTTTTTGAGGAGTACGTAAAGCATTTACTTGACTTGGCTAGACTGAAGGTCACTGGTCCTTTTCGTCCTGATTTGTATTAATTGACCTGGTGACTAGGCTGGAGGTGATCCACGAGCTGAAACATGCCGTCTAAACGAAGTTTAACATGTTATCTGGTAAGTTGGCTAGCTTTCAGTACGCATCCACTATCGGTGGCACACCTCAAAACACACCTGTTTACGTCAAATTGTTTTTAGGGTTGATTTCTAAACACCATAACAACCATAGTCGTCTTGACTTTGATGATGAAAGTCGGAACACAAACGTCTCCATTGTGCTCCGTTATTCAGAGGCATACCCATACGGTACAACCAAAAAAACTTTTCTTGGGACAAACGCTACCGAACATTGAGTACATCAGGTCCGAACGAAGTTCGGAATGTATGGAAGACCCAAAGCCCCACCTTTTGTAAAAGTGTATGTAAATGTCCTACTGCCAAAAAACATTGTTGGCGGAAGAGGCTTTAATTAGCCGACGGTTCATTTAACGTGGGTAAACTTTCTCAAGGCAGGGATCTCAATTCATGCTATAGCCAAATGACACAAAGTCAAATATGACAATGCCAAAGTTCTCCAACTCGGACTTCGAAAGTACACTGAGTGCCTGCACTCCGAAGCTTTAGCAATCAGGGTCCACCCTACGTCCACTAATTGGAACGACGGGGCAAATGTATCAGCCATCTGGACAGCTCTAAGCTCATTGAATAACAAACACCCAGATGATCGTGGTTTCGCTTTGACCTCAAGTGAACCCGTGATGTGACACTGATAATCGGAATAGGTGAAACTGACGCCCAATCCCTCCAATCACCGTATACCTAAACAATGCGCATGCCGGTAGAAACACACAAAGTCTTGAACTTCCGTTGGCCTGTGATGACAACTGTAGAATCATTTGATTGGAAAAAGTGCCTTAAAAAAGGTTCCCCGAGGAAACCGAAACGTCGGCTAATTGGAATCTTTACTGACATCGTTGATTTTGACATGAAAACGTTTCCAAAAATGGCTATTGAACATTACACTATTACAATCTTTCATCGATACACGAAAAATCGATTGTATGTGTATTTGTGTTCCGTGCAAATGCAAGAATTCACTGATAATTATTGTTCAAAAAGACACGCTAGGAATGCGGAATTGTGAACACACCGTCTGTAAACCGATATAGAAGTTACAAAAATTGGTACGTTGGAAGCTCGGTGAACAACGGGAGACGAATCTGTATTGAGGAGCTGTCTTATTGATAGGAAAGTATGTGCTTGTGACAGTTGTTCATTTCATTCAAACAACTTAAGTCAGATAGTGTATTAGTGGATTTCGATTGTAAACGGGAAGTCGGTGATCGATGCTCTCTCTCCTTCTTGTTGTATCTCTGAGTGTGTGTGTGTGTGTGTGTGTGTGTGTGTGTGTGTGTGTGTGTGTGTGTGTGTGTGTGTGTGTGTGTGTGTGTGTGTGTGTGTGTGTGCAGTCAGAAGATAGGGGGAACAAGGAAATGTTAATGGGAGAACCGATGGTGGTCCTGTCCTAGTCTGCAGTCGAACCGGAAAGAAATGTTTTCGAAGAGGCAAATCGACAAACCTCCCCTTCCCCAGAGGCAAAATACATCCTACTAAATTCTAACCCAGACTATTACACTGTTATACTTCAGGGAATAAATTGGCATATTTTACGATCTCTTACATCTGGCTACTAATGCATGCCAGTCAGAGAAATTTACCACTGTCGAACCAGAATGGAATTAATTTTGGTCATTTTCTTTGACAATTGGCTAAACTGGCTGAGTCAAGTCTCTTCGCGTGCCTTTTAACTGCCCTACGGCACACGGCTTAACCGAACACTGACTGGCGAAAAACTGACCGGAATGAAGCTGGTTTTGAACAATTCAGAGTCATTGGGCGAAATAAGCCCTTTAGACACGCCTTATATTTACCATCACTTGGAACAAACACATTCAGCTTAACCAAGTGACCACAAGTGGTCACTTTTGGCCGGTCAACCGACTTATGTACTGCTAGAGTCTTTTCGTGTTCTCGTTAGCTGATACATGCGGGAAAATCGAACCGGAGTCACTTCAGCGGAACTAGACTCCAAATAGGATTAAATGGACGGAGGAGAGAAAGGGATGTTGATAGGTAACCACCCTGAAGAAAAAGAAGTGACCAGTGGTGGTCGATTAGTTTCGAGAGTTTGATTATCACATCGGAGGTCAAAGGTTTCAATCCCGCCATCACCATTCACTTTGATGATGATAGATAGAAATCTACTATGGTCCGACTCATTACCACACTTGATCTATTGGGACCTTATGTGGTTCTCCATCACTTGAAGTCTCGGAACTTGCCGGCTATACCTAATAGTGCAGTTCTTGAAGGGAAACAGACAACTGCCTCCTGCATCAGAACATTTAATGCATTCATTCTCCCAATTATTCCAGAAAATCCACTACGGACCTTAATTATTCAAGATGACGCCTCGGTCATACATGCGGCCAAATTGATCAGAATCTGGTAATTGTACCGGAAAATCAAGAACATAGGCTGACCGGAGCGAAGTCCAGACTTGACCAAGACTGAAAATGTCTGTGATCTATTATGCAGCGGATCTATTCCGAAGAAGGAATCTTCGCAGCTTTGCAAGAGTTGACGTCCACCATCCTCGATGAATAGAATAGTATAGAATTTGAAACCATCCGGAGTGTAATGAGAAGTATGCCTGAACTTTAAATTTCAATCATTACCAATAAATGTCACTGTAAAGCCAGTTTGGGGTAAATAACGCAAATGAATACCCAGTGATGTGGAAACCACTATTCCAATGATACACAGTAAATATTCTAGTTCTAATCATTGAGCTAGCCTCGTCGGTCACTTCCCAATGGGACGAACCGCACACAGATGAACGTGATCCAATGGACATTGAAATATATTCGTAGGATGTATTATTGGCACGAGGAGTCTAAATCTTATATAACGGGAAGTCGACTTGCTCTTTTCACATCCAAAAGTCCAACTCCATAATCCGGAATCGGGCTGGCGATACTTCCATTGGAAAATGACCGGCGATGCTGCTCTAGGGATTTAGACCGGGACAGTAGCTGTGTGCCATTGAAATAGTGATTCGCTCATCTTTGGATATTCAGTTGCTTGCCCGTAAAGCTGAATGTCACTGGTTCGTTTCCCGCTAGGGGGGCTGAACCACTGGATGTGGAAAATGCAAGTGGATTTTCCAATATGAAAGGTCACTGTGTCTAGTAACCAACTGGTTGTTTTGCCATTGGCTTGGGGTGGGTTCAATAGCATTCTTTCAGGGATAAATCTATTTATCTGTTTCATGATTAAAATCGGTATGCATATCTGATAAAGTAATGGGTTTACACACCTGCATGTCGAATTTGGTCACTCCAAGTGATTTGGTTCGAAAGAAATCGCAGATAAACAGAAAAAACAGGTTGGGTTTTATAGCGTTTGGTGAACTATGCGAATTTTTATTTTACTGGGAAACTGTTATCTGATTTATGAATGAAAGCCATGGAACGATGGGATTCGTTCCGGAAATCGAGCCTTTTTGGGCAACCAACTTTACTAGGATGATTGAGAAGGAAGACTGCATCCGATTTACTGTTATCATTAGTGGAGTGAACCTTATGCCACACTGACAACAATGTAGCTCAAGGAGCGTCAGTGACGTAACGAACAGCCCAAGCCGATTGGACCACTGATCACCTAGACAACTGAATATGAGTCATGTGCACGGAAGAAGATCAAACTAAATGAAAAATAAAACCACTTCAGTGCCTTCATATGACTGGAGCAATTTCACATTCGGTTGTACAGTAACATTTGAGAAGTCATTGTGTCTAAATAAATAAATGAACTCTCCAAAAGGATGAGTCTGCTTTGAAGTAAAACTGCTTACAGATACGAAACTGTAAGCAACTCACTGATCGAAACGAGCCGGGAGTAACATTTCATCTACGGAATGTCAGGACTGAACGCCGTTCGGAGTGTACGGACAAACCGATGAGCTGATTGTTGTAGCGCTGAACGCAGAAGCAACAGAACGATGCGAATGTCAACCCGATTGGGTCAACTAATCGAGAGCCACAGACCAAGGAACAAACGATGAATATGTCGGGAGCATCCAGCCGCAAACAAAAATAAGCATTCGAACTAACAGATTATACGCCGCGGGATCTCAGGCAACCAGCAAGACAGCCCGTGTCAGGGGCTACTGAGCAAGCCATCAACTGGAACAGCCGGACCGGTCGAACAGAAAAAGAGCACTAGAGAATCAAGGTAAAGGCCACAGGCAACTGGCCAGAATACAAGCCGAAATGCTCACATAGCCGGCGGATCAAAGTTGCTGCAGCTCGGCCTAGAAAAATGACTATATAATCTATTGTGCACGTTTCACGGGATTAACTTGCTTTTCCACCCAAATACAAGGGGTCCTCACCCGCCTTTCATTTCTTGTGACACTGTGCAGTGTTTTAAAAGAAAGAATTGCGACTTCAATAACAGCGTTGTCCGTGCACAATTCTAATTAGCTAGTGTTTCGGTTACCTTGGTTAACCGTTCTCAAGGCAGACTTATGATCAGATGACTCGAAGACGGTAACGGCAGCAAGTGAATCATCGGCTGGTTATAATTTTCCACGAATAATATCGAGTTATTGCTGTTACAGTTTTCTTACTTAAAATATCATGTCGATGCAAAAATACTATTAACACGTGCCAATGTGTTTATCAGCACTCGTTTGTTTACGGTATGCTCAAGGAACTCACTCACTTAGGTCTAGCGCGGTCTGTTTAGGAACTGGTTTAGTTCCATTCTTCGATGTGTATTTGTGTGTGTGTGTGTGTGTGTGTGTGTGGGCGTGGGTGAGTGGATGGATGGGAGCCAGAGTGAGTGTGTTCTCTGGGCTTGTGGTATTGATGCCAGTCAGGAACGGTTGTTTAGCTGGGCTTATCAGCCAAAAGTGCCTAAGTGCACGAGAGATTTGCAAGGCGTACTACGACAAGAGGGCCAAACTTGACTGCTGAATGACCGCCAGCTGTGAGTGTTCAACGAAACATCGTGAATCTTGAATGTCCCAAGCGGCCGCTTCAATCGGCCTGTTAGCAAGCCTCACCAACTGCACCAGTTCCCCTGAAAGGTCGTCACGTGAGGGCGTCGGTCACGTTCTTTTATAACAGTCACTCGCGCGCATACGTCATGTGAGATTCGCCAATTTCTTTAAGCATTCCCGGCGGAAATACGCTCAATTATACTCTCTCTCTCTCTCTCTCTCTCTCTCTCTCCCCTTAAGCACAGACACACACACACACACACACACACACACACACACCAGTTTAACTTACCGTGAAATGAATAATCATCGATTCAACGAAAATAAACTCCACAGTTGGACAGTTATTGTCAAGGTCGTTTATTGACTCGATATCTGTAGTTGTCATGCCACCTTAAAGGAGTTAGATTAATGTAGGTACTGGTGTCTGTTGAGGCACATACTGAGCTACGACACATGGAGTTTCACTGCCCTAGTAGATGGGATGTGCACAACCCAATCGGAAGAGCACTGCCAAGCGTACATCATATCCTATACGTAAATTCACTGTTACTGTCTGGTATTCAAAATAATCCGGAAAATGCACCTGCAACTTTTGCTTCCAACAGTCCGGTGCCGCCCGTCGGAGTCAAACCAGCAACCCTCTGCTTAACGGCCAGTTGCCTCACCAGTTGATCTATTGCTTTAGGGCCGATTGGATGCGAAAGACTCTAGTGAACATCCAGTTATACGCAATTACTTTTCTAATGACACACAGCAACTGTTTCGGTTTTGGTCACTGGACTATCCTCAGTTACTTTCCATCAGCCTGAACAACACTCGGCTGAATGAGATCCACAAAATCTGGATCCTAGTTGCACTTCTCTGTTTTTCGTGAATCCATCACCGAATGTTTGTACTTTGCCTCTCATATAGATCCATTCATTTACAATCCCTAATCTGAATTAATTGTCATGTACCTTTTCGTATCGAACACCATTGCTGTGGAGCAGGATCCATGCTTTGCCTTTCAGCTTGTGCACCTTAATGATGCTGGTCTACTAGCATAGACAGTCTACGTGCTGCCAGTGAATCATTCAGTGTCCTCCCACTCACCTCTCAGTGTTCGACGAAGATAGCACAGTATCGACCGAAAAACAGACAAGGTTTGGAACGATATGAGATGTAAGTAAACCGGCAGAGCTCGAGAAAGCAACAAAACAGATGACCTAGGCATCGACTGACCAGCGTTCAGGAAGATAAAAATACGACGAATGACGTCACTAGTCACTGTTCGGTGGTGCAGTCTTGATGTCTTGATATTTCCAGACCAAACCTGTCAGTCTCTCTCGCCTTCCCAACCTCTTGTGTGCATTTTTACCACTGACTCAGATATCCCTGAACCATATGAGCCTAATGTTCTATCGACCTTTCACCTAAGCAATTTTCGGCACTGTTGTTATTGTGTGTATAGGCGAGGGTCAGCTCGGTAATGCTGACCCCCACTCCCACACCCTCCCCCACCCCCACCCCCGTTCCACAATCTTAATCTTTGTGATTGTTGTGTTCGTGGTCAACGAAGAACACTGTGCAACCATCCGTTCACTAGCGTATAAGTATGCACATACGTGAGCGAGCGGGAGACATTCGCTTGGAGTTAACGGGGCTGGTATCGTGTCTTCATTCGAAGCTGTCGGGCATCTCTGGCTGTCCTAGAGGTCGACATCTGAACAAGCTTACCTTGGCAATTCCGATCAGTCCGGACGGGAGCGGGGTGGAGCAGTGGTAACACACGCCTTCGAGGTGAAAGGGTCCGGGTTCACACCCTGGGTGTGGCAGGGGATTTGCACCACTGATGAGCTCTAATAAGAGCGAAACTCGAGTCTGGTGCTTCCGGGTGCAAGTTGGTCAGATGACCTGAGGCTTGTGTGTGAAAGATGGAGTCCGAAGGACAGTCAGCAAAACAAATATTCATCAATCCCACACACTACTCGCAAGCAACTGCGTGATTATATAAAAGAAATGAGTGTATCTTCTGTAGGCAAGCCCAAGGTTGGCATGCAATCAAGTGCGGCCAAGCCGGGCCGCTGAGCAGCTACGAATCAGCAAGCATATACGGCTCAGGCCAGGGTCTGGCTGGTTAGCACAAGCCGTCCGTGGTATGGGTAAAGTCACGGTGAGCTGCGTACGTGCGTACGTGCGTACGTGCGTCAATGTGTGCGTGACTAGACGTTCAGCAAAGACGCATGAATTTTTACTCAATGAGATCAGTCATCCTGTTATCGATTCAAACGCTAATGAAGCCGCACAGCAGCTCACCGGATCACATAGTCTGATGCTGATAATCTTGATTCGGTATCATTTCATCTCTTCCCCTAGGTCTCATTTAAAGAACACTTCTGTTGTTGCTCACCTCACATTACTGTTGGTCAGACCTAGTTCTCTTCGGACATCACTCAACGTGTTTGGATGCCTCATTGGTTAGCCTTTCATTCTTTCAACACACATTTCTGCTCAAATGAACTCTGACTGTCAAGTGCGTTGGGTATTCGACTGCGGCCACTACCACCAAACCACTACCACACTAGCCTCTATCGCCCTCGATCTCCACGGGTCGTGGGAAATATCGTTCTGGCTAACGTGCTCGCATAGTGTAGAGCAGCGGAGTAACAGACAGGCGGTCCGCGCATAGTATGAAGGTCTGGCAAAAGCTTTCGCGACGTGGTAAGGTAACCAATCTTACGGATTTTCATTGGTACATTGGTTGTTGATGTATTGTGATTGAGAATTACATAATAATGTCTGACGAGCTGAACAGGGTAAGCAAATGAATAGAAACAAGTGATTAGGCCAGTAAAGTAGCACCATTAAAGCCGGAAGAAAAAGCGAGAGTCAAGGTAGACTGAAAAACTTTTTTAGATAACAATCAACTAATCAATTAAATCAATGAAAATCAACCAATATTTCGATGACGAACCAATTCTCGCTGTGTTCGTTAATATGAAGTGAACTGCTGTCAGTCAGTTGGAATAGTCCAGAACTCATTTTTAAGGTTTTTCTCTTAGATGTTTGCCATCGGAATTCAACAATAGTTGGGTTTGGTGAGCATTTCAATGACTGTTGATCGAGGGCAAACAAATATGCCCGGTACTCAACTGATTGAAATCAGTTGTGAAGTTTATTCCCCCACAACGAGACTGCTCCGTGACGTGATGATTGTGGTTCGCGTGCCTCTTCAACTCAACGAGCAAACGCATGACGGATCTCTTCGAAACGGAGTTCAATCAAAACTGAAATGTCAATAGACGGAGGTCTGACAAACTACTGTCTGCTGCCTAGCGATCAAACTCCCTGTCTGTACCCTTCGATTTTCCCTTCACGAGCAAAAATAATAAGGCCAGGTTGATCTCTTCATTTACTTATTGACTGAATCCCGGTAGGTGTCACATTTTACCAACCCCTCATTGGTCACCATCTATCATTATATAATAATAATAACTGAATTACATGGAAAAATCAAACCGTTAGAAATATGCCCGGATTACATCAGTCGCAATTCGAATGTGCGAATCTACTTGTGTGATCGACCAAGTTTTCTATACTGTCAGACGAATAAGATTTATTGTGAGAAACAACTATCAGTTAAATTTTCTTTCCAGTATTCTTAGATATTCAACCTCCGTTTTTAAAGAAAACACCGAGGCTGTCCAATAAGTTCCTTCTACTACCTCGCTCGAATTGAAAGTGAGTGACGCAATCCTAAATTTGATAAACTGCGCGTAGCACAAATTCCTCCTAAGCATGCACCGAAGACTGTGCACGATTGTACGCGTACCTGCCAATCAATAGTAATTTCGAGGTATGAATACCAGGACCCTGGTTGGTCTGTTAGTTATTGGTGTCTGATTCCTTAAAAGAGAATACCGTTCGGATAACCGTCAACTGTGTATTTATATTTAGTCATGGTTGATACCTTAAAGGCATTCAGTGTTTACGAAAGCTTTGGTTCATAGGACGTCCGATGGAATGTCCTAGTTCTTTGTTTCGAGAAGAAAAAAATGAAGCAGAATAAAGAAGTTCGGTTGCTCGGTTTTTTACTCATCGATCTGTTTTGTCAAGTGTGGTGTAGGCAACTAGAGGAGGTCATAATTTTTAATCTATTACTCGAAGGGTTGTTAGTAGGCGAAATAGTGTAAATAACCCCAAAATAAGAAATGAAGTGAGGCGAAAAAGGGACAGTGAAAATAATGTATTCTGTCCCATAATTCCGTACAGCTCGAATTCAGGGGTTTGCTACTGAAACTATTATCAGTAGCCACGGTTCAGGTGACCGCAATGGGCTGGAGGGAATCTCTAATGCAACGTTCTGTCGAGCAGGTAACCAAGGCAATCACAGTTTACTAATTTTGGCCACCATGAGTATCTTCCCAATGGACCCCCAAGTGTACCGAGTTGCCAATACTTTCGTTGTGGCTTATGGTATTTGAGCCCTTGTTTGCCACTTTATTTCAGTTGGTTGTGAACGACGTTCGACGCGGTAGTCAACTGACGAGTCATATTTAAACCTTATCTGCAATTATTTAGTTCTACTTCTGCCGGTTTCTATACCAGACACTGGTATTTTCATTTTCGCCTACTACTCTCTTGCTTGATTTAGCAGTCCCTCTTCGATTCCATGATTCTACTCTAGGAATTTTATGACTTCAATTCATTTATCTAGCAGCCTGAAGATGAATGGTTTGCCATCTTGTTTTGCTTTGTACCAAAAAAGCTAATCAGAATTGCAACGTTTTACTGAAGATGCCCATTTACCGTTCTATGTGAACCATCTTTTTCAAACAACCTCATCATTACTCCCACCGTTTTTGACACCCAGCCAATTCTCACGGGATATCCTTTGTAAGTATGTGATGCTCTACTCAACAGCCAACTAAGTTATCCCACTATGTAAGGGCCGGAGTTTTGACGTTTGATTTTCAGTGAACAGATTTAGTAAAACCATGCAACTGGAATACTTATCAAATAGAATAATTTTATGAACCCATTTTATGGCATGCTTGCACACGAGTGCAATGGAAGGGATAAACCTCATGGCCTCAAAACCCTACTGCACTATTAGGGATAGACGACAACCAGACCCTGAGACCAGGAACAGTGGAGAATCATGTATGATCCTAATAGATCAAGTGTGGTAAAGAGCCGGACGACAGTACGTTGCTGTGTATTGCTACCAAAGTGACCGGTATTGACGAGATTGGAACCTCTGATCTTGGAGGTCATCAGACGTTCTAAACCACTCCACCACGACCGGTGTAGCTTAATAGCGTCGCATTCGCCACTAACAATAAAACCAACAAGGTTGTGATGGCTTGGGAACCGATTTCAGAAAGACGTGCTTTGGCCTGTTTCAAAGGCTCCCCGCAGAACTTAACGGTGATTGCTGTCTATGCTCCGACCAATGCGGCGGACAGAGAGACAAAGGATGAATTCTACGGCAGCCTCCAAGAGGTAATCAGTCGGTTCCAAGGAAGTGTTCATCCCGTGAGACTGGAATGCTTGCTCAGGTCGGTCGGATTCGTCAACGCGGCAAGTCCTGAGAAAATTTGGCCTTGGTTAACTCTGTGAGAATGGTGACAGCCTGGTTAGTTTGGCCGACTGTAACAGAAAGGTTGTTTGCAGCACACGCTTCCAGCACCCTAAAAGGCACTTACTGACATGTTACCCCAACGACCGTCGCACTTCGCATCAAATCGACCATATCCTAACAAGGTCTCGTTGGACTTCGTCTGTAGAAAAATTCCCAGCATCCTGCGGCGCAATGACGGGAAACGCAAACGACACAGACCACGTTCTTTTTCGTGCTCGCTTCAGAATCCATCTGTCCGCACGCCCTAAGGACTCTCCACTGGCCCGCATAAAAAAGTGGCAGCTCTGGAAATGCCAGAGAAAAGCCAAGCGCTGTTAAGCGCAATTGTCACCCGATTACCCACAATAACCAACGTATCACCGGATCCAACTCCAGTAGAAGAACAGTGGATGGTAATCAAATCGACAGTCAGAGAAGCTGCTTTAAAAGAACTAGGGGGAAATGAAAGGAGTCCAGAAGACTGGGTCTCGGAGGACACACTTCAACTGTCGGCTAAAGCACACGGAGCCCGGATATCAGGAAGTGGAGAACAGTGCAGATTGCAACGCGAGGCCTCGCGCTCTGTTAGGGCTGATCGTAAGCGGTATAGGATAGAAGTAGCTGAAAAAATGGAGATCGCAGCAGGGACCGATGAATTGGGCAAGCTATTTCACCCCAACGCGTCAGGTAGGCGCTGTAAGCAGGAGTCGCTCTTACGCAACGCAGCCGGTCTGCTCACACATGAGCAGAAAAGAAAAATAGACCGATGGGTAGAGCACTTCGATCGATTGCTCAATCGACCATCAGTTCACACGACGGCCTTACAACCCCCAGTTCTTTCAGAGCCGTATGATGTCAGTTGCTATCCACCGAGCTCAACTGAAATTGCCGCAGTCATCAATCAGTTGAAGAAAGAAATAGCTGCTGGAGAAGACGGCATTCCACCTGAGGTCTACAAGTGCTGACTTTCGTCATTGATCAACTGACTATACAACTTATTTGGCTCCATATGGCGAGAAAAAGTCTTTCCGACTGATTGGGGCACTTCCGTTCTACTACCTATCCTAAAGAAAGGGGACAAATTCTTGTGCAACAACTATGGAGGGATCAGCCTGGTTGACGTGGCTGCGAAGATTTTCTGCGTGTTTCTGATCAACCTCTTCTCTGTTGCGAGAGACCGCCGCACACGACCGAACCAAGAGGGTTTCCTCCGAGGTAGAGGCTACGTGGACCAATTTCTCACTCTACGTTGAACACTGGAGTACAGCTACAAGTTCCAGCAGCCAACAGTAGCCTGTTTAATCGACTTTCGGGTCGTTTTTGACTCACTTAACCGGGAGTGTCTCTGGGCGATAAAGGAATCCGACGGCATGCCTGCTAAACTCGCAAGAATTCTGAGAGGATACTATTCGTCCACCAGGGCTCAGGTCCGTATGCATGGTGACCAGTCATCTGAGTTCACACTCACTACCAGCGTCCGACAGGGTTGCCCTCTTTCACCGGTGCTGTTCAACCACGCAATCTACTGGGCGATGAAACAGGCACTGAGTGACTATCCCGGTATCCAACTGAGTCAGGAGATGTACATCTCGGACTTGGAGTTCGCGGATCACCTTGTTGTGCTAGCGGACTCTCCCGTCAATCAGTCCTTGACCGAATCGATTTCTCCTCAAAGTCCATCGGGTTAGAAATCAACACTACGAAAATCAAAAGTATGTCGACTTGCCCAGGGCCAACAGCTCAACAGATGTCCATCAATGACCAACTGATCGAATGCTTTCTATCACTCAAGAATCTAGGCTCTACACTACTTCCGAACTGTCAGACGAAGGATGAAGTAATATTCCGGATAGACAACGCCAGAAAAGTATTTCTGCAGCTATGACGGGAGTTGTGGACTCACAGCGAAATCAGCTTTCGGACCAAGGTGTTTATCTACCGTGCCGCTATACGCCCCGTAATCAGCAACGAATGCAAAACCTGGCTTTTGAGAGCTGAGAATACTAGGAAGTAGGAGGTGTTTGATCACTGGAGCCTGCGACTTATTTCGAAGAGAAATTGGAGCAACATAGTATCCAACAACAAAGTTAGGAAACCGTCCTGCGAAATAGATAAGCCCTCCGACTTCTTCCAGAGTCATCGACTGCAGTGGCTCGGTCAAATCCCACGGCTTCCCGAGACGGAACTAACCAAACAAACACTCCGTCCCGAACCCTGCCCTGGATGGCGCTGTCGCCGTGGAGACCAGCTTAAAACTTGGATCAACACCGTTAAGAAGGATGTAGGGCACCTAGGTTTACAGTCAGTCTATGGTGCCCGCCAATGGAAGAAAAACTGGATCGCGATATGCACCGAACTCGCTTCGAACCGCCGCTCATGGTCAGCCATGATACGAGATATTCATGGAGCCGACTCATCCTCTAGTAGGAGATAGTCGCATAAAAGTAAAAAAAGCAGCTTAATACAACACGAGCAGTTTTATATTCCTTATCGAAGATGAATGTTACTCCAACATCATATCCGGTATTGACTTTTTCATGAATGGTTTTAGTAATATCAATACTATATATATTCATGAATGAATTGTTGGGTTCGCCCATTGTGATGTAAATCAAAGCATTAGAGGATGGAATGGATCTAAAATCTATCAAGCTTATACACGATTGATCAATATCTCCTTCGTGTACAGACAGCCGCTTTAGTCATGTGATTATTGATGTGTTCATTGTGTTTCAGTGGCAGACATTCAGTACTTTGACTGCACGGTAGGTGTCAAGAAAGGAGCAATTCGATTTTCTATCACAGGAGGTGCTCGAGTTTCCATTGTATCTTTTTATGCAAATAGTGAATTCACGAATAATGCTAAGGAGGTAATTATCATATTCAGTCACATGAGCAATCTAAGACGATTGATGAGCTTGAATACCAGATTATCAGTCGATATATGAGGATCGTTGGATAGTGTCGGATCAATGCTACGCGTCATATTCTAGTGACCAAGCAATATATAACACTAGTGGAATGACTGCAAACCTAGATTAGTTTCGCCGTCCTAGCACTGATTTAATGGAAGTCCGTACTCCGAACATCATAAAGTATTCATTTTACAGAGCAGTAGGAAATGAAAAAATAATACTCGATCAGAAAGAACCAAAATGATTTCTACTCAACCATAAACGGGAGATGCAAAGAAAAACACTGGATCCTTCGAATCCAAAGTAATCCGTGTTTCGTTTCGAATTGTAGTGACGGAACTCAGCCTGCTTTCAGTAAATTTATCCAAAATGGGCATAATCTGAGAGAATATAAACTGGGTGTTGCTTTGAATTTGTGTCAACAAAAGTCGGGGTGGGTGAGTTTAGATCAAGCGGTGATTGAGAAAAGTTTCCTAACTGCTCCTAACTGATGGACGATTAAATTCAACCCACAACACCCCAGGAATATGAGGATTACTTCACTGACAAGAAGAACTGTTGACCATAACATCGATGATTCCTGTGTAAAACCACGTAGGGCTCCAATAAGAGAAGTATGGTACTGTTTGCGTTCATAGTGCGACTATTTTTCCCTCCCCCCCACCTCAAACACGATCACCTCGAGCAACCCTAGCTCAAGTGGCGTATAACTCATTTGAATTGATAATTCGTTGCGTCATTGTGTGAGTGGTCATAATAACTGAAATGATGAGACTTAGATTCGACTTAGTGAGTCAGGTCTTTAGGATGATCCGTCTTACCGTCTGTCAGCTGAACATATGAAACAAACGGCTGATCTGTCCTTCAAAAGAAGACTTGCATTTTCTGCGTAAGTGGGTGAATTGATTCCGTCAGTTCTTTCGTACCTATGCCAATACTGCTGATGTTCTTGCTGGATTTTCAGATGTACTTTTCCTCTAATTATGTAACGTCACAAGCACACATAATCATTCATAGAGTCAATAAGGACACAGGAGTGTTAATCCCGACATCTAATGACAGTTGAAATGGATAATACTCGCCGGGGTTTGGTCGAACTGAACATGAACAATGTGGATGCAGTTCCTCGGTGGGTTTGAACCCAATCCAGAACAAATAATTTTACCTTATTGGGCCCCTTTATCTATAACATCACTTTTAGAGTGCCACTGGCAAAATAATACCTTCTCATTCTTCAAGATGATTATCTTGGTTAGTTGTGGATTTTCATTCTATTTTTAACAACCGCCATCGTTAAAAACTTACGGATATACGGTGATTCTCTGACAGGCCGTAGCTTTAAGCGTCACCCCGTATCTCGTTTGCAGTCGGCCTGTTCTTGACAAGACCAGTGTAAAAATTGCTGTGTCTGCGCGCGAACCCCTGGATTATCCTAGGTCAGTGATTACTCGATCGTCCAATCCTAACGGCAAGCTAACCACAAACAAGTGCTTAAAATGTATTCGTTTTTGACTAAAATTGAACGCTTTATTTAGCTGGAGGCAAAGAATGCACGGACTCATATAGCGTTGTTATTGATGGCCTGGCGTGGTGAGCAGATGTGATTGGTTAGGTCGGGTCACAGTACGATAGAGGTCTGATTGGTTGGCGGGTTGGTGTGAAGGGTGAGCAGTAGGTTATCTGTCGATGTGAACAGCAACGTGATGGACTGATTGGTTCATGAGCACATTCGTCATGTCTGCACCGTAATGTCGGATATGCTTGGTTAGTGGTAACAAAACTTTTGCCCGTGGGTTGAGAGAATGATGATTGCCACATAGTTGATAACGTATTTTTAATGGAGATTTTCTACTCCCTAACAAAAATGCTGTATTAAGCAAGCTGTAGGTTAGTTTTATATTATAATTTCTCAGATTAATGGAATATTTTCACACATATCATTCAACGAGTGTAAAGATAATCTTCAACTGAAACAACCACAGTACTTTCCGTGGTTTGGGGCCCGAAGGCCATGTTTTAAGAGCCGTTTATCAGCATCTCTTAGACCGACTATCCCACACTATGTGTTAACAGTGGAATATTGAGTGCTTCGACACACACACACACACACATCTAAGCAGGTGATTTAGCTGGCATCTGAATTTTAGAAAGTGGTGCAAACAGGACTTTCGGGTCAACACCAATATGATAGGACCTTAAGGCCTAACAAGACTAAAGCCAAAGGTGCCGCATGCTAGTATAGAAACATTCAGCTGCTATAACACGCGGCTGTCGCTTTTCGATGTCGGTAAAGCCTAGTCACGAGTTCTTACCTACTCGGAGTACATCGTGATCAGGTGGGCTGATTGTGCACAAGTGGCCTAATTAGGTGAAGCGAAGCAAGCACCACACTGAATGGTGCATAAAGATGTGACAACTAACCACTGGTTTTGGGCAACTCATGGTCTTCCGGTCAGTTTCAACCTAACACCAAATTGTAAGAATTAGTAACTGTGTCATTTGTAAACCGAACAAGGCAAAGCGAAGATGTCCACTGGGGAGCTGACAGCGGAGAGAGTAATAATCGATTTGAACTCAGAGAATGAAAGTCTTATATGCAGAAGAAAAACCGTCAACAGTGAAAATCGCAGGCGCATTGTACAAAGTGCCAGAAACGGTGACGATTCGAAACCGATATCTCAACATCTCGGAATAAATGTTAAAACATTCGGAGGTATTGCAAAATGAGTTCGAGAAAATGAGTTGAAACGAAGCTTGAAGAAAAGGAAACTTTGGATGATATCTGTATGCTAGGCAACATTGTAGACGAGAATCCTCCAATAACTCTTGCTCGGATTGAAACTTTTTAGTCTTAAAATCCCGAGTTAATCATTAGCGTGACCTCTGTTGATCGACTCCGTAATAACCATGGATGCGGCGCGGAAAATATTACAATCCAACCGGGGGACCGCAACTGAATTATTGCCATGAAAAAGCTCGCCCAAAATGCAGAATGGTCACGAATGCAGGGAAGCTCTGTGGTACGGCTTTACGTTGACAGCATCAAATACAGAGCCTGGTGCTGTCGAACTGACCTAGCGATCAGTTAAAGAGAAAACCATGTGTCAAAACTTTGCCTTCAAATAAAGGGACGAACCCGAATATCATTGCACTCTTTGCTACCCTTCAGAAAATGCTTTATAAATGTCAAGAGAAATAAAAAACCAGCTTTTCAACAGATTCTTGGAAACATGCTCCTTTAAGGCGAATACTGAACAGCTCAATACTGAGGTAGTTTATTTTTGACAATGCTCCTATACATCGTCTGGAATCTGAAGCTCGTTTGGCCGTTTGACATTCTTTCCGTTTTCTTCTTCCCTATAGTCCATTTTTCAAAACCACGGAGGAGTCACTTAACTGTTACAAAAGTTTGGTAGAAATTTCATCCAAAAAACAGATAAAAGTCTGTAACAGTACTCGGAGAACAGTCTTCCGGGATGGGTAGGTTTCTTTTATTACAAGAAATTTTCCATAAATCCATTAGCGATATCACAACATCTGTTTGTGCTTTCCACTGTAGGTACAATTTCACATTCACATAACCATCAAAGACCTTTCACATTTAAAGTTACGTGTCTTTTGTATAATCTGTGTTATTACTATTATTATAATTATATGTTTTGCGTAGAATTTATTCATTTGTGATGAATGGCTCTTAAGTTATGGCTCAAGGCTCTTAAACTACGGAAAATACCGTAGTTTGGTCTAAAACCTACGTCATTTCCAAACAGCTACTTAGTACTACGGAATAAAGGTGTTAATACGGTGGAAAATGTGCCGCAATGTGCTTTCACTAACCTGCTAACACGGAGTTGTTCACCAAAGAGTGAAAGTTTTTTAATGGTTCGCAACTGATCATACGCACGTAGAACTTGTATTAATGTCAATCGGAGTTGGATAAAAAACAGATAGAAGGTGGCTGTTTGCCCTAAAAAAGTAAATTCTGATTGAAATGAAGTATCCTCTGCCTTTTTAAAGCAATATTTGTAAGTGTCAGTTTTCGTACAGATTCAGTCACTCCGTGTAGGAAGACGAGATTCAAAACCATGCCTGCTTTTTGATTACACTTGTTAACTACTCACAAGTAGTTTAGTTCAAAAAACCTTCAAGTTTATTGGGAGGGCTCAAATTTTCTGCAAATGCTTTCCTAAGTGCAGTGGAATAGGGCACGTTTAAATATGAAAAATTTGAGTTGCTTGCTTATTCTTCTGAAGAACAGAATAACTTTTGAAAGCGTCCGTACGGCAGGAGTGCTACCAAAGTACTAAAAACAGCCTCTTCGCTAGGACGTCAACCACTGAAGAGTTCCTTAGGTATATTGAAAAGTGGGTTACGCAGGCAAACAGTGTGGGTTTACCTAAGCGTAGAATGAGCTGTGTTTAAACCTGGTGAAAGTGGGAGAGACACGCTCACTTAAATACATGTGCAGTGGAAGTGTCGATCCTGATAGGATGTTGATGGAAATCTTGTCACACGAAGAAAAGTGCTTCTCTGTGAGGAAACTGATTAGCTTAGGAGTAGAGATATGACTGGACCTTGATGTAACTTCAATAGACCTTCTGGAAATTTCAAAGTCTTTCATTCTAAAGCCGACGAAGATCATATGGAACCATAAATGAGATGCAGTATCGCGCACAAACACACAAAACATGCAGAGATCTCATGAGTAAAACATGAAATGACAACGGCTAATGCATGAATTAAGTCCTGGTGCTAAGTAAGGACTTAGGAGATGATGACAGCACGGCTCACTGAAGCAGATTAGGAATCACTCTGTTGTAAATATGCAGAAGTAAGCAACACAAACTGATTTAAGATAGATATTGAAACATTGAGACCCTGTGATAAATTTGAGTGAGGGTTTCAGAAGCCTAACACCACGAGAGAACTTCCTTTCGGAAACCCTCATCGGTTGCGTACTTAAAAATCCAGCATGAAAAACAATTACAATATGTAACGAAGTGAATAATTGAGGCACTTTTACGGGACTTGAAATCGTGTGTGCTGTGTGTGTCTGTATATGCGTGTGTGTGTGTGTGACTGCATGTGGTTGGCTAAAGCCATGGTCGGTTAAGAGTGAAGGTCAAGCGCTCCTGAACACAGGGCTGGTTTGGTGTGAACGATCGATGAAGCCTCCAGTAATTTTAGTCGGTGCTTGTCAGGATGATGCAACAAGACCGGGAAGGCGCTCGCCGGGCCTACCTTGTGGTGTGCCATGGCGAAGGTCGGCCTGTGTGATGTAGCCGATTGCTCTAGGCTAGGCTGAGTCTTCGCGTCACGTATGTAAGTTGAAATGTGTCCGGCCACTCTAATTCACAACGATCGGTTGGCGCTACCGATGTATGCTTCCTTGCAGCTGCAAGAGGAGCCGTAGATGCAGTGGAAGGTAGGTTTGACCAAATGGCGATCTTCGAATAGGGTCACTGTGCCGGGGGGGGGGCGCCAAGTGAATGAGTGAAAGCGTCTTGCAGCTGTATAGTATGTTCTGTGTAATTCATTTTTGATGCTTTGTGCAGTAGGCCGTGTTATTAACTCTTCTTTGTACGGGAGAGATATGTAGATATCTCTTTTTGACACCCAAGAGACAGGTGACTAGGCCTGGTTTCTTGTCTGACCATGAAAAGAGTGAATGAGTCAGGATACCCGTTATCGCGCAGTATGACATTTATAACTGCCTCCTCGTTTGGTAGAATGTCGTTCGAACAGATTTTTCTTGCCCTAAAGAATAGGGTTCGGATCAGAGCTCTCTTATAATCTATTGGTGAGAAACTGATTAAAGGGAGCTACTGTCCATACCAAGTTTTTGAAAACTTGATCCAGAGTATTAACAGTAATACTCTAGATCACATTTTCGAAAGCTCCTGATGATCTGATGAAGAACAATATTGATATTGCCATCGGAACCAAATCAAGCTGTAACAAGGCTCTTCTAAACATCGCTGAACTCCTATCGTCAATTTAAAATGTCTACCTGGCTCCGAAAAGCATAAACACTTATTTCCTAGCAATTCACCTGGCCTTGAGCAAACGTTGATACTTCAAATAATCTCAGGCAATTCCTTTTGAATTCAAAATAATTTTTCCAATATCATTACTGTACATAGATCTGTTGAGAAAGCATATTTCGTTTCACCATATTCCTATTTGGCTGAATCGCTTTTGTTCTTTTGTCTCCCGTGCTGTATCTTGGTCGTGTAGCTATAACGAAATATGCGGTCATCATGGAATTGCATGCAAAACCCCTCTAAATCAGATCGCATTTTCAGCGCGTCATCTTTACTTTATATACTCATGTCACAACGAATTTGATACTTTGTCATTTTACTCGTCGCAGAGTGAACCTACCTTCTGTATTGGATTCACAATGAAATAAAATACTCCAGTTTGCCGAGAGCCGATTTGAATACTTTCTAAAACCCAATGTGATGCTGTTTTGTTTCTAACCCCTTAGGACAACCAAAAGTCTCTCTGCACTTATGGCTGCTGATTTTCTGTCTTAGTAAAGTGATTATGGACCGATATCCACTGAATGAAGCAGTTTTCTAGCCGATGCACACGTAAGCACCAAAGGGCTCGAGCATCTGGTCAACAGCCGTGTGCTAATCATCCCATTCGGTTAACCGGATTAGTTTACTATAGTCAGTTTCATTGCAAGCATGCTTACAAAGACAAGCCGGATGGTTTTCGAGAGGATCACATCTATTTTTCTCGATCACAGTCTGTGCAAAATATGAGCGATCATACTTATGAACTGAGGGTCGGTTCCAGACTTACCTTCAGTAGTAACGGATGTTCGTTTCCCCTTTTCTCGTCGCCGTCCCAAATTATCATATATATAAGCCACCCAAAAAAGCAGATGGCCAAGGACTTTAGGATTTTCGTCTTTCTCCCAATAAAGAAGCAAGTAAATCTTATTTTTAAAACCAAAAATCGCATATATCCACTGCATGTAGAAAAAATGACGAATGAGATTGGGGCACCTTTGTGAAATTCGAACATTTTCAAGCTATGCTCCTCATGAGCAGCTAACAACTGTAATCGAAAATGCTAGGGATTAGAGTCGAACGACATGATGCTGGTCAACCAGTAATTAATAACATATAGTCTTTCTGCAGAAAGTTGTAAAAGGTGCGCGCACGAGAACTGACTTGATTTCATTTTACTTTAAAAACGCAAAGCATTCCATACTACATCGGTCGTCGAACAGGATAATCAGGACAGCGCTGCCCGTTGCATTGAGCGAGGTGGGTAGTGATAAGTCAGCTACTGCTCAGAGTTCCCTCCTTTATTCAGCCTTTGTCTTCTGTCCCCGACCACCTCTTTTTTCCTTCTTTACTCATCCGTGATGCTCTCACTGATAACACGCTCGATGCTCGCAATGACTTATTGTCAAACAGTGTCCTGAATAATCCTCTGCCTTGGAACTCACGTTTTCCCAAGCCCCGTCAGCCTCTGAATCTCGGTTCCCTTAACGTCTGTGCACTCATGCAGGCCGGTCAACAGGCATGCTTAGCCCTCACAATAGATCCTCTGAAGATTGATGCCTGCTACGTAAGTGAAACGCATATCCAGGATTCGAGTAGCGTAATTCAACTAACTGCTCCTGGTATCTCATCGAGACATTTCCTAAGAACTTCAGGGGACGAAACAATTAGAAATGCGGGCCAACGTGGTGTGTAGAAAAGGCCTTGATTGTTAAGGCTGAGGCTGCCCTTCTAGACGGGATACCGGTTAATAGTCCTTTATATGCTGTGAGACTCCAGGGGTCAGCTGGCGTTCGAAAGGATAGCTGTGTTAAGCACAGTTCGTAAGTAATCTCGACGTACGCGCACAACAGACTACAAATCTGACACTCAAAAGGGTGAGTTCCATGATGAACTCACCACTCTCATTCTCAGGAGCAAAGGCTCTGACATTGTTGTGCTAGCGGATGAATCTATTGCATCAGTTGGCAAAAACTGATGCGTCAGAATCTCGTTTCAGTGGAGTTTGGCCTTACAAATTAAATACACAGATACCACGGATAGGCTTCTCCAGTTTTGTGCAGACGATCTGTTATTCCAGTCTAGTACAAACTTCCGCTACAACTCGTGTCACACGGTGACATGCCGCTCCAACGTTAATGGTATGCTGAACCAGATAGATCATATCCAAGTAAGTTACCAGTGGCTCAGTTCTGATAAGAATTAAAGATCCAATAGATCTGCGCAAGTACAGTCGAACAATGCAATAGATTCACTGCGACTACCGCATCAGCTACATCAATATGAAAGCATGTCGGAAAGAGAGAAAAGTATGTCGGGCCCAAAAGATGCAAAAGATGTGAAAACGAAATAGGAAATAACAAAGGAACAACGACGAAAGTAACTTAGAGGATCATCGGGAATGTGACGCAAAGCAAATCAGTGAAAACAGGAAAAATTCAACAGAAAATTTAAAATTCGTTCTCATACACATTTAACAAATAACAATCCAAAAACACAGAAACAACGTGTTCTTCCTCTTATTCCAATTCTGCTTCTCCAACTCATTCTTCCTCAATCCTCTTCTCCGTCATCTCATCTACACTAATATGAAATGTTTCAAAGCATCCACTCACTCACCACACATCGGTAGACTACTTCTCGAAAGTGGTCAAAATTTGTCAATTGAATATTTCAATGATTGAGCACGAATCACGGACGAACTCTCAGCATCATTCCACATGAAGTGTGAGTCGATCATTGTGGATTGTGTCGAGGCATGATCGAGTGACTGATTGATTGACTGACTGATTGATTGATTGATTGATTGATTGATTGAGTGAATGAGTGAGTGATAGAGTGAATGAGTGAGTGAGTGAGTGAATGAGTGGGTGAGTGAGTGAGTGAGTGAGTGAGTGAGTGAGTGAGTGAGTGAGTGAGATATTGAATGACTGGCACGCCGGATAATATTTCACATGCACAATTGTTCCCTCAATTGTTCAATGTGTCAGATGCAGGTGAATGTGAGAGTTGTCGTCACTCCCGTGTTTCAATAGTGATTTGCATTGTTCATGTGGCTGAGTATTCAGTGAAAGCATTGGACGCTTTTCACAATACAGTTTTACAGTTTGGGTTTAATTGGGTTGAGTTGGGTTAGTTTGATTTTCACTCCAGATTCCGAGCTTAGTTGTATCCTATGAAATGTGGTTGTGGTAGAAATTGAGGAATGAGTCACACGTGTTATGTGTAGATGTGTACAAGGTCAAATGAATTTCGATATGTAGACATTGTGTAAAATGGTCGTGGTTCAGCCCGGGCTCGAACCGGGGACCTTCCGCGTGTGAGGCGGACGTGATAACCACTACACCACTGAACCCATAAACAGTCAATCCCACTATCATCCGCCCTCATCAGTAACCCTAAATTCACAATCCCGCTTTCATATATATTCTACTAATAACAATCCAAAAACACACAGAAACAATGTGTTCTTCCTCTTATTCCAATTCTGCTTCTCCAACTCATTCTTCCTCAATCCTCTTCTCCGTCATCTCATCTACACTAATATGAAATGTTTCAAAGCATCCACTCACTCACCACACATCGGTAGACTACTTCTCGAAAGTGGTCAAAATTTGTCAATTGAATATTTCAATGATTGAGCACGAATCACGGACGAACTCTCAGCATCATTCCACATGAAGTGTGAGTCGATCATTGTGGATTGTGTCGAGGCATGATCGAGTGATTGATTGATTGATTGAATGATTGATTGATTGAGTGATTGAATGATTGATTGATTGATTGATTGATTGATTGATTGCGTGATTGAGTGAATGAGTGAGTGATTGAGTGAATGAGTGAATGAGTGAGTGAGTGAGTGAATGAGTGGGTGAGTGAGTGAATGAGTGGTCGAGTGAGTGAGTGAGTGAGTGAGTGAGATATTGAATGACTGGCACGCCGGATAATATTTCACATGCACAATTGTTCCCTCAATTGTTCAATGTGTCAGATGCAGGTGAATGTGAGAGTTGTCGTCACTCCCGTGTTTCAATAGTGATTTGCATTGTTCATGTGGCTGAGTATTCAGTGAAAGTATTGGACGCTTTTCACAATACAGTTTTACAGTTTGGGTTTAATTGGGTTGAGTTGGGTTAGTTTGATTTTCACTCCAGATTCCGAGCTTAGTTGTATCCTATGAAATGTGGTTGTGGTAGAAATTGAGGAATGAGTCACACGTGTTATGTGTAGATGTGTACAAGGTCAAATGAATTTCGATATGTAGACATTGTGTAAAATGGTCGTGGTTCAGCCCGGGCTCGAACCGGGGACCTTCCGCGTGTGAGGCGGACGTGATAACCACTACACCACTGAACCCATAAACAGTCAATCCCACTATCATCCGCCCTCATCAGTAACCCTAAATTCACAATCCCGCTTTCATATATATTCTACTAATAACAATCCAAAAACACACAGAAACAATGTGTTCTTCCTCTTATTCAAATTCTGCTTCTCCAACTCATTCTTCCTCAATCCTCTTCTCCATCATCTCATCTACACTAATATGAAATGTTTCAAAGCATCCACTCACTCACCACACATCGGTAGACTACTTCTCGAAAGTGGTCAAAATTTGTCAATTGAATATTTCAATGATTGAGCACGAATCACGGACGAACTCTCAGCATCATTCCACATGAAGTGTGAGTCGATCATTGTGGATTGTGTCGACGCATGATCGAGTGATTGATTGATTGATTGATTGAATGATTGATTGATTGATTGATTGACTGATTGATTGATTGATTGATTGATTTCGTGATTGAGTGAATGAGTGAGTGATTGAGTGAATGAGTGACTGAGTGAGTGAATGAGTGGGTGAGTGAGTGAATGAGTGGTCGAGTGAGTGAGTGAGTGAGTGAGTGAGATATTGAATGACTGGCACGCCGGATAATATTTCACATGCACAATTGTTCCCTCAATTGTTCAATGTGTCAGATGCAGGTGAATGTGAGAGTTGTCGTCACTCCCGTGTTTCAATAGTGATTTGCATTGTTCATGTGGCTGAGTATTCAGTGAAAGTATTGGACGCTTTTCACAATACAGTTTTACAGTTTGGGTTTAATTGGGTTGAGTTGGGTTAGTTCGATTTTCACTCCAGATTCCGAGCTTAGTTGTATCCTATGAAATGTGGTTGTGGTAGAAATTGAGGAATGAGTCACACGTGTTATGTGTAGATGTGTACAAGGTCAAATGAATTTCGATATGTAGACATTGTGTAAAATGGTCGTGGTTCAGCCCGGGCTCGAACCGGGGACCTTCCGCGTGTGAGGCGGACGTGATAACCACTACACCACTGAACCCATAAACAGTCAATCCCACTATCATCCGCCCTCATCAGTAACCCTAAATTCACAATCCCGCTTTCATATATATTCTACTAATAACAATCCAAAAACACACAGAAACAATGTGTTCTTCCTCTTATTCCAATTCTGCTTCTCCAACTCATTCTTCCTCAATCCTCTTCTCCGTCATCTCATCTACACTAATATGAAATGTTTCAAAGCATCCACTCACTCACCACACATCGGTAGACTACTTCTCGAAAGTGGTCAAAATTTGTCAATTGAATATTTCAATGATTGAGCACGAATCACGGACGAACTCTCAGCATCATTCCACATGAAGTGTGAGTCGATCATTGTGGATTGTGTCGAGGCATGATCGAGTGATTGATTGATTGATTGAATGATTGATTGATTGAGTGATTGAATGATTGATTGATTGATTGATTGATTGATTGCGTGATTGAGTGAATGAGTGAGTGATTGAGTGAATGAGTGAATGAGTGAGTGAGTGAGTGAATGAGTGGGTGAGTGAGTGAATGAGTGGTCGAGTGAGTGAGTGAGTGAGTGAGTGAGATATTGAATGACTGGCACGCCGGATAATATTTCACATGCACAATTGTTCCCTCAATTGTTCAATGTGTCAGATGCAGGTGAATGTGAGAGTTGTCGTCACTCCCGTGTTTCAATAGTGATTTGCATTGTTCATGTGGCTGAGTATTCAGTGAAAGTATTGGACGCTTTTCACAATACAGTTTTACAGTTTGGGTTTAATTGGGTTGAGTTGGGTTAGTTTGATTTTCACTCCAGATTCCGAGCTTAGTTGTATCCTATGAAATGTGGTTGTGGTAGAAATTGAGGAATGAGTCACACGTGTTATGTGTAGATGTGTACAAGGTCAAATGAATTTCGATATGTAGACATTGTGTAAAATGGTCGTGGTTCAGCCCGGGCTCGAACCGGGGACCTTCCGCGTGTGAGGCGGACGTGATAACCACTACACCACTGAACCCATAAACAGTCAATCCCACTATCATCCGCCCTCATCAGTAACCCTAAATTCACAATCCCGCTTTCATATATATTCTACTAATAACAATCCAAAAACACACAGAAACAATGTGTTCTTCCTCTTATTCAAATTCTGCTTCTCCAACTCATTCTTCCTCAATCCTCTTCTCCATCATCTCATCTACACTAATATGAAATGTTTCAAAGCATCCACTCACTCACCACACATCGGTAGACTACTTCTCGAAAGTGGTCAAAATTTGTCAATTGAATATTTCAATGATTGAGCACGAATCACGGACGAACTCTCAGCATCATTCCACATGAAGTGTGAGTCGATCATTGTGGATTGTGTCGACGCATGATCGAGTGATTGATTGATTGATTGATTGAATGATTGATTGATTGATTGATTGACTGATTGATTGATTGATTGATTGATTTCGTGATTGAGTGAATGAGTGAGTGATTGAGTGAATGAGTGACTGAGTGAGTGAATGAGTGGGTGAGTGAGTGAATGAGTGGTCGAGTGAGTGAGTGAGTGAGTGAGTGAGATATTGAATGACTGGCACGCCGGATAATATTTCACATGCACAATTGTTCCCTCAATTGTTCAATGTGTCAGATGCAGGTGAATGTGAGAGTTGTCGTCACTCCCGTGTTTCAATAGTGATTTGCATTGTTCATGTGGCTGAGTATTCAGTGAAAGTATTGGACGCTTTTCACAATACAGTTTTACAGTTTGGGTTTAATTGGGTTGAGTTGGGTTAGTTCGATTTTCACTCCAGATTCCGAGCTTAGTTGTATCCTATGAAATGTGGTTGTGGTAGAAATTGAGGAATGAGTCACACGTGTTATGTGTAGATGTGTACAAGGTCAAATGAATTTCGATATGTAGACATTGTGTAAAATGGTCGTGGTTCAGCCCGGGCTCGAACCGGGGACCTTCCGCGTGTGAGGCGGACGTGATAACCACTACACCACTGAACCCATAAACAGTCAATCCCACTATCATCCGCCCTCATCAGTAACCCTAAATTCACAATCCCGCTTTCATATATATTCTACTAATAACAATCCAAAAACACACAGAAACAATGTGTTCTTCCTCTTATTCCAATTCTGCTTCTCCAACTCATTCTTCCTCAATCCTCTTCTCCGTCATCTCATCTACACTAATATGAAATGTTTCAAAGCATCCACTCACTCACCACACATCGGTAGACTACTTCTCGAAAGTGGTCAAAATTTGTCAATTGAATATTTCAATGATTGAGCACGAATCACGGACGAACTCTCAGCATCATTCCACATGAAGTGTGAGTCGATCATTGTGGATTGTGTCGACGCATGATCGAGTGATTGATTGATTGATTGATTGATTGATTGATTGACTGATTGATTGATTGATTGCGTGATTGAGTGAATGAGTGAGTGATTGAGTGAATGAGTGAATGAGTGAGTGAGTGTGTGGATACGTGGGTGAGTGAGTGAGTGAGTGGTCGAGTGAGTGAGTGAGTGAGTGAGTGAGATATTGAATGACTGGCACGCCGGATAATATTTCACATGCACAATTGTTCCCTCAATTGTTCAATGTGTCAGATGCAGGTGAATGTGAGAGTTGTCGTCACTCCCGTGTTTCAATAGTGATTTGCATTGTTCATGTGGCTGAGTATTCAGTGAAAGTATTGGACGCTTTTCACAATACAGTTTTACAGTTTGGGATTAATTGGGTTGAGTTGGGTTAGTTCGATTTTCACTCCAGATTCCGAGCTTAGTTGTATCCTATGAAATGTGGTTGTGGTAGAAATTGAGGAATGAGTCACACGTGTTATGTGTAGATGTGTACAAGGTCAAATGAATTTCGATATGTAGACATTGTGTAAAATGGTCGTGGTTCAGCCCGGGCTCGAATCGGGGACCTTCCGCGTGTGAGGCGGACGTGATAACCACTACACCACTGAACCCATAAACAGTCAATCCCACTATCATCCGCCCTCATCAGTAACCCTAAATTCACAATCCCGCTTTCATATATATTCTACTAATAACAATCCAAAAACACACAGAAACAATGTGTTCTTCCTCTTATTCCAATTCTGCTTCTCCAACTCATTCTTCCTCAATCCTCTTCTCCGTCATCTCATCTACACTAATATGAAATGTTTCAAAGCATCCACTCACTCACCACACATCGGTAGACTACTTCTCGAAAGTGGTCAAAATTTGTCAATTGAATATTTCAATGATTGAGCACGAATCACGGACGAACTCTCAGCATCATTCCACATGAAGTGTGAGTCGATCATTGTGGATTGTGTCGAGGCATGATCGAGTGATTGATTGATTGATTGATTGATTGAGTGATTGAGTGAGTGATTGAGTGAATGAGTGAGTGAGTGAGTGAATACGTGGGTGAGTGAGTGAGTGAGTGAGTGAGTGAGATATTGAATGACTGGCACGCCGGATAATATTTCACATGCACAATTGTTCCCTCAATTGTTCAATGTGTCAGATGCAGGTGAATGTGAGAGTTGTCGTCACTCCCGTGTTTCAATAGTGATTTGCATTGTTCATGTGGCTGAGTATTCAGTGAAAGCATTGGACGCTTTTCACAATACAGTTTTACAGTTAGGGTTTAATTGGGTTGAGTTGGGTTAGTTTGATTTTCACTCCAGATTCCGAGCTTAGTTGTATCCTATGAAATGTGGTTGTGGTAGAAATTGAGGAATGAGTCACACGTGTTATGTGTAGATGTGTACAAGGTCAAATGAATTTCGATATGTAGACATTGTGTAAAATGGTCGTGGTTCAGCCCGGGCTCGAACCGGGGACCTTCCGCGTGTGAGGCGGACGTGATAACCACTACACCACTGAACCCATAAACAGTCAATCCCACTATCATCCGCCCTCATCAGTAACCCTAAATTCACAATCCCGCTTTCATATATATTCTACTAATAACAATCCAAAAACACACAGAAACAATGTGTTCTTCCTCTTATTCCAATTCTGCTTCTCCAACTCATTCTTCCTCAATCCTCTTCTCCGTCATCTCATCTACACTAATATGAAATGTTTCAAAGCATCCACTCACTCACCACACATCGGTAGACTACTTCTCGAAAGTGGTCAAAATTTGTCAATTGAATATTTCAATGATTGAGCACGAATCACGGACGAACTCTCAGCATCATTCCACATGAAGTGTGAGTCGATCATTGTGGATTGTGTCGAGGCATGATCGAGTGATTGATTGATTGATTGATTGATTGAGTGAATGATTGATTGATTGAGTGATTGAGTGAATGAGTGAGTGAGTGAGTGAATACGTGGGTGAGTGAGTGAGTGAGTGAGTGAGTGTGTGAGTGAGTGAGTGAGATATTGAATGACTGGCACGCCGGATAATATTTCACATGCACAATTGTTCCCTCAATTGTTCAATGTGTCAGATGCAGGTGAATGTGAGAGTTGTCGTCACTCCCGTGTTTCAATAGTGATTTGCATTGTTCATGTGGCTGAGTATTCAGTGAAAGTATTGGACGCTTTTCACAATACAGTTTTACAGTTTGGGTTTAATTGGGTTGAGTTGGGTTAGTTTGATTTTCACTCCAGATTCCGAGCTTAGTTGTATCCTATGAAATGTGGTTGTGGTAGAAATTGAGGAATGAGTCACACGTGTTATGTGTAGATGTGTACAAGGTCAAATGAATTTCGATATGTAGACATTGTGTAAAATGGTCGTGGTTCAGCCCGGGCTCGAACCGGGGACCTTCCGCGTGTGAGGCGGACGTGATAACCACTACACCACTGAACCCATAAACAGTCAATCCCACTATCATCCGCCCTCATCAGTAACCCTAAATTCACAATCCCGCTTTCATATATATTCTACTAATAACAATCCAAAAACACACAGAAACAATGTGTTCTTCCTCTTATTCCAATTCTGCTTCTCCAACTCATTCTTCCTCAATCCTCTTCTCCGTCATCTCATCTACACTAATATGAAATGTTTCAAAGCATCCACTCACTCACCACACATCGGTAGACTACTTCTCGAAAGTGGTCAAAATTTGTCAATTGAATATTTCAATGATTGAGCACGAATCACGGACGAACTCTCAGCATCATTCCACATGAAGTGTGAGTCGATCATTGTGGATTGTGTCGAGGCATGATCGAGTGATTGATTGATTGATTGAGTGATTGAGTGAATGATTGATTGATTGAGTGATTGAGTGAATGAGTGAGTGAGTGAGTGAATACGTGGGTGAGTGAGTGAGTGAGTGAGTGAGTGTGTGAGTGAGTGAGTGAGATATTGAATGACTGGCACGCCGGATAATATTTCACATGCACAATTGTTCCCTCAATTGTTCAATGTGTCAGATGCAGGTGAATGTGAGAGTTGTCGTCACTCCCGTGTTTCAATAGTGATTTGCATTGTTCATGTGGCTGAGTATTCAGTGAAAGTATTGGACGCTTTTCACAATACAGTTTTACAGTTTGGGTTTAATTGGGTTGAGTTGGGTTAGTTTGATTTTCACTCCAGATTCCGAGCTTAGTTGTATCCTATGAAATGTGGTTGTGGTAGAAATTGAGGAATGAGTCACACGTGTTATGTGTAGATGTGTACAAGGTCAAATGAATTTCGATATGTAGACATTGTGTAAAATGGTCGTGGTTCAGCCCGGGCTCGAACCGGGGACCTTCCGCGTGTGAGGCGGACGTGATAACCACTACACCACTGAACCCATAAACAGTCAATCCCACTATCATCCGCCCTCATCAGTAACCCTAAATTCACAATCCCGCTTTCATATATATTCTACTAATAACAATCCAAAAACACACAGAAACAATGTGTTCTTCCTCTTATTCCAATTCTGCTTCTCCAACTCATTCTTCCTCAATCCTCTTCTCCGTCATCTCATCTACACTAATATGAAATGTTTCAAAGCATCCACTCACTCACCACACATCGGTAGACTACTTCTCGAAAGTGGTCAAAATTTGTCAATTGAATATTTCAATGATTGAGCACGAATCACGGACGAACTCTCAGCATCATTCCACATGAAGTGTGAGTCGATCATTGTGGATTGTGTCGAGGCATGATCGAGTGATTGATTGATTGACTGATTGATTGATTGATTGATTGAGTGAATGAGTGAGTGATAGAGTGAATGAGTGAGTGAGTGAGTGAGTGATTGAGTGAATGAGTGAGTGAGTGAGTGAATGAGTGAGTGAGTGAGATATTGAATGACTGGCACGCCGGATAATATTTCACATGCACAATTGTTCCCTCAATTGTTCAATGTGTCAGATGCAGGTGAATGTGAGAGTTGTCGTCACTTCCGTGTTTCAATAGTGATTTGCATTGTTCATGTGGCTGAGTATTCAGTGAAAGCATTGGACGCTTTTCACAATACAGTTTTACAGTTTGGGTTTAATTGGGTTGAGTTGGGTTAGTTTGATTTTCACTCCAGATTCCGAGCTTAGTTGTATCCTATGAAATGTGGTTGTGGTAGAAATTGAGGAATGAGTCACACGTGTTATGTGTAGATGTGTACAAGGTCAAATGAATTTCGATATGTAGACATTGTGTAAAATGGTCGTGGTTCAGCCCGGGCTCGAACCGGGGACCTTCCGCGTGTGAGGCGGACGTGATAACCACTACACCACTGAACCCATAAACAGTCAATCCCACTATCATCCGCCCTCATCAGTAACCCTAAATTCACAATCCCGCTTTCATATATATTCTACTAATAACAATCCAAAAACACACAGAAACAATGTGTTCTTCCTCTTATTCAAATTCTGCTTCTCCAACTCATTCTTCCTCAATCCTCTTCTCCGTCATCTCATCTACACTAATATGAAA